>JAQPPZ010003271.1:2573063-3859594 GCA_028583015.1 Wollemia nobilis
ATTCTATCAGTAGCATGATCCACTTCGTAGTACGTGTATTATGATATGTCTTGCTTATCATATACTACAAATAATTTTGTTTGGATATAACATATGTCGTATGACTCAATATATAGTGTTGTAATTTCTTTGTAGCAAACACTACTGCTAAACATAGCTTTTCCACATATGCATATCCGATCTCATAGCTCACCAAGGTTCGACTAATGTAATATATGGCCTATTCTTTGCCTTGCACGTTATTTTGGGCTAACATGGTTCCCAGTGCAAAGTCAATTGTCGATATATATAGCAAAAATGACACATTTGGACTTGGTGGAGCTAGCACTGGCAGCGTCACCAAGTATTGCTTTATCTAAACAAAGGCTTCTTGACATTCCTCATCCTAATTTAATGGGACCCCCTTGTGTAGCAGTCGATTCATGGGTCGACACTTATTCGATAATTGAGCGATAAATCACTTTATGGATGCTACTTTGCCCTCTAGGCTCCTTAGATATTTAATGTTTGTGGGGGGACGTATTTCTAAAATAGCCTTGACCTTTTTGGGTCAACTTCAATGCCTCATTTTGAAATGATGAATCCTAAGAGCTTTCCTAAGTTTACGCCAAACACGCACTTCTTAGGATTCAACCTAACATTATGCTCTATAAGGTGATCGAAGACCTTCTTCAGAACCTCTGCATGCTCAGGACGCAATAATAACTTTGCCAACAAGTCATCCATATAATATTCTAATATTATATGTATATAGTTATGAAAGATATATGTCATAGCCCGCTGATATGTGGCACTAGCATTCTTAAAGCTGAATGGCATGACTTTATAGCAAATTTCCCCATGGCATTATAAACACAATTTTATGCTGGTCTTCGGGCTTAATCCAAATTTAATTGTAACCAGAAAATCCATCCATTAAGGAGAGCATCTCGTAACCTACAGTTGCATCTACAAGAGCATCGATATTCAGCAACAGAAATGAATCCTTTGGTTTTGCCTTGTTCAGGTCTCTAAAATTCGTACAAATACAGATTCTTCCATCAAGTTTTCCTACAAGCACCATATTGGATACCCATTTTGGATAGTCGATGGAGATGACAAACTCTACATCCAATAGCTTTTACAACTCATCCTTAACCATTAAGGCTACTGTTGGATGCATCTTCCTGAGTTTCTGCTTGATTGGCTTCTTTGATAGATCTATAAAAAGGTTAGGAGTAACCAATTTCAGATCTAGACCCGACATATCCTTGTAGGTCCAAGCAAAGAGAGTAGGTCTCTCTCTTAGTAGAGGGATGAGGTTGGCATGCTCATCAGGAGTCAAACTTTCTCCAAATTTAACCTTCCTTGGATTGGTGGGATCATTACTGATATCCACTTCAAAGGTTTCCTCTACTAACATATGGTATCCCTCCTCTAGCTGATGAGGCATAGGGATTAAGTGGATGTCATATGCTGGGTTTATAGGTTCCTCATTGGAAGTATCCTCAGCATGGAAAACATCATGTACATAGCTTGGTGTAAAATGGAATGATTACAACATTTATTTATTAGGGAAAAATATTCAGGCTCTAGAGGTGAATCAGCGTGATCCCAATCGATAGCATCTACATTTAAATGCAATGGTTTGGATAGATCGGTTGGATTGTGGATTGGAGTGGTCAAATCAATGGAGATCATATTGATGAAATAGATCATGTCTCCAAGACCATATGCTAGTGACTCATAATTAGCAAAACTACCATCCCCGATATGTGGTTTTGGGGGTATGGGGATCTCCGAATCCGGTTCATGAATAGACTATCGGATGGGATCATTGGGCTCAAGGAGATCCATGTACGTATGCATATCGAGAAACACCATATAATAAATCACATTAAGATTCGGTGGTGCAACACAACGATGGAGTATTCCCATTGGGGAGGTGTTCTCCAAAGGTAAGAATGATCCCTAGGTTGAATCTACCAAATCGAACAGTCTTCTAATTCCCCGAATGACCCCTGTACGATCTATAAATTGCTTATACGGACCTCAAACACATACATTGTATGATCTCATATCATACAATGACCAAGATGGTACAATATTACACTCAACAAACTGACAGATGCTATTTTGGAGGCTTCTATACAGAGTTTTATAATCGTTCAATCTGATTTACCAAAACTTCCAAATCAGGTAAGTTCATGTCAATCATCTGTTTTACAAAATTAGGTAATAATTATTTGTACGATTTGTATGATGTATGATATGTATGATCCAAAGGTATAGCAGGATGTTAATTACTATACTCTTCTGCTCCAATCTCTCTCTGGGATGTTTTTTAAAGGTTTAATAGCCTAAACAAGATAGTTTCATTCACAAGAAAAACATCCAATCTAGAATAGTGAGAGATTCCATCCAAGCAATTATGCCCAAAAATCATACAGTCTGCTTCAGTACATCTTTGCCAACATCCTCATACTCCTATATCATTCTCCATGATTCCACCAGTAACAATATTCTCACAATCTGCAACAAATCCTACAACTAACATATAACAGTAAGGAATAAACTCAATTACACAATGATCATCCACAATGCATCAACCATACACAATAGGATAATACATTGTCATCCATAATGTCTATTATTCTTATTAATGGTTATCAACTTAGTTACAATGTGGAAAACTCTCTCATAGTAATTGCAATAACTCAAAAATATGTCTATCTTTCTACTCTAGCAACTAATAACCAACAACTAGTATCCAGGCCTACAAATTCAAAATTGGGGCCTTATATAATGTTGCCCAGGTCATTCCAAAGTGGTTCCTGATACAATCCATTATTCACAACTACCCATCTACAACTGAATACATTATTTTGGTAATTTCCTAAGTTTACACCTTAGGTTAGCAAATCCATGTGATATTTCATCCCAAAATTACATTTCCTTTGCATTTGAGTGAATTTCGATGTGCCCTGTATGATTTGCCACTATTTTGTATGGTTTGCCACTTCAGTTGTATGGTCCCCTGTATGATTTGTTCCCACTATATGGTTTCCCAAAACTTGAGCAAATCATCCCAAAACTATCAAAATTTAGCAAATCACCTTTTCTTCATCTAGGAGGTGGATTTTTTGCCTACAGGTGGTCTCCCCCTAAGGCAAGGATGGATATTGATCTCTCTACATATATCCTTAGTTGTATAAGGTGAATTATGATAGCATAAGTAGGGAGGTCCTAAGTAGGCTCTCTCTATCTCATCTTCTTCATCACTATCGTAATATAGGCCTTCTTCGCTACCCACTGGAATGGGATGCTCTGGAAAATGTGGCCCCATATGGGTTATCTCCTGATAACTATAGTCATTATCCAATAAAATTAGGTACAAGCATCGTAAATACGATACTGTCGAATAGACCGGCTCAGCCTCATCCTTTGATTGATCATAGAATGAAGACTAACTATCATCTCCTTCACTGTAGCTAGGTCCACCTATCTCAAAAATAGACTCTACTATATCCTCGTCGAAATGCCCTTCAAACTCAGGATCTATCACTACGATAATATCTTGACCCTGCATTCCCGTGTCATTGGCTACTCCACGAATTTTTCGACCAAAGTTTTCTCTTGGTAAATTATATGGATCAACTTCTACCAAGATATCCTCGTGAAATGTCTTGGGTGGTCCTATGGTGATGTAATACACCATCTAGTTATCTCTCTGGAACACAAAAGGGTTAGGTTGATACATATTGAAGTCAACCTCACCCCCTAGACTAAGGTACAGGCGATCTAAAGATACCGTGAGGATTTCAGCCTGTCCTCCACTATAGAATCCCAACCTAAACCTATCAGTAGGTAACTGATATTGTGGTTCTATAGGCCTCTTACACCCCTGCTCAAGTATTCCAATATTGTAACCATACCAATGGTAACACTCAAAGTATCACATGGCATAGTCTGGGTTAGAAAGATAATGAACATTCATGGTGAATGGTTCATTATCGTCCTCATCCATGGGCACGGGATATGTGATCTGGTCTAACCCTCCATAGATAAAGTTGGTTTGGTTAGGTGGTACCCCCAATGATTCCACCATCCCTATGGGAAGGTGATGGGCTCGTGGTTGGTCCATCTCATGTGTAGATCAATAATCAGTGTGTACATCACATTATGCACAATGTATTCCCCTAACCTGGCATTAACCAAATGAATGGTCACCTACAATACATATGACCTTGTTGAAGATGCAGGTGAATCAGGCTAGGGTGCCTCTTCAACTCTTCCTTGAACTTCCTCTACTTCCATGGTATTAGGGGTTTCAACGATAATTGACTTGTGCTTTTGCTTTATCTTATTTTCACCCACATTCTCTTTCAACTTCCTATCATCCTGTTGTATCGTAGATGCAGTCGACCTAATGGAAGTGGCTATTGTGTGCTCCGATCTTTGAGATACGGAAGTTGCAGGTCTAGCACACACTTCTTTTATTATACATCCTAGGTCTTTTATTTGTGATGTTGGTCGAACATCTAGGTGCATTGAGGGAAGCACAAATTCCCCCAAAAAAATTTCCAAATTCACATATTTAAAAGGTTCTTCATCTGAAGGCATCACGTGAACCTATCCCTCATGAATGTATTTGATACATTGGTGTATAATAGAAGGGATGCAACAAATTTCTTTGATCCAAGGCCTCCCCAAAAGTATATTATACTACATAGCACCCTTGATTATGTGACATATCACTGGGATGGTCTTCAGTCCCACCTGGATAGATAAAACTATAGTATCGACCGTCGAGCATAATGCATCATTGAATGCTCTCAACGTGAAGGTAGAAGGAATGATATGCATCTTAGGTAACTTCAAGTGAGTTAACACCTTGGTATTTATGATATTGATCGATGACACCGTATTAATCAGAACCTGCTTGAATGATTTGTAATTCACACACATGATAATATGTAGCGGTGGGTCTACTATAATAGTGAAAACTATCTTGACTTCATGGTCATGAAATTGAATGACCAATTCTTGACACTGTTGCACGTACTCCATAAAGTGTGTAAATTCTTTGGGATACTGAGGCTACACTTCGATGGACCTTAGGATGTCCATGAGCGTCTCTCAATGCCTAGGAGACTATTGAATAAGCCCATAAATTGACAACTTTACTGGAGTTGTCTATAGGTTTTAAACCAACCTACTTTTGATGGTCACCATCGGTCTAGTTGGTGGGTTGGGCACATATTGGGATGGCCTTGGAGGAGGTGCATCTTGGACCCTAATAGGCACTAGAGGTTGATTCGGTTGTTCATACCTCACGTTCCTCATGACAATGTTGACCATTTTGATGAACCCCTAGGTTGGTGGTTCGATGCAAACTTGGTTGACTTGGCCAACATTATTCTTTGGCACCTCGTGATTAGGTAGAGGATTCTTATAAATCCCTATATTTTGATTGTCAGGAACTTGCGGGTTATCTACAAGAAGCCTACCTCTCTCAATCATATTTTACACAAGATGTTTTAAGGACCAACATACCTCAATGTCATGACCCTTCGATCGGTGAAATATGCAATAATGATCGTCTTTATAGCCCTTATAATTAGGTTGATTTGGATCCACCATCTTGAATTCAAGAAAGTATATAGCCTTCACCTTGCATAGCTGATGAAAAATTAAAGTCAACAACTTTGATAACTGAGTGAATACCGGAGGTGGGCGTTGCTCCTTATTTTTACCCTTATAATTTTTATTGTGCTACTCATACTATGCAGGTGGAGGTTGGGCCTAATAATTTTGCTTTTGTTACCCTTTTTCTCCTTTTTGAAGGTTCAAAACTACCTAATTAACATGGGCCAATTTGGCCTGATGTATCTCAGTGCTTTCTTATGTCCCTCCTTATTCCTCAGCTTCAAGTTACCCTCCTATAACTTGATGTCCTCAACCACCTTGGCTTGTGCCAAAGCCTCTTCGAATGTCTAGTATTACTACAACTATAGCAATAGCAAAATGTGTTTGGCACAATTCTTTGTGAACATTCATGTTAATTCAGAGGATGGGATGGAGAATGATAGCTTTGTTATCATTTTCCTCCATCGCTTTCCATAATTCATCACTGGCTCATTGTCATGTTGTGTTAAAGCAGCCAGGTCGGATAATTTTACCTTCTTCTTGACGTCGAAGGAGAAGCGTTCAAGAAATGCATCAGCTAGTTGTTTGAAACTAGTGATGTTGTGCCACTTTAGTTCGTCGAACCACTCTCGAGCTGGGCCTGAGAGGGTCATTATGAAGGTACGTACGAGAAAAGCATCATTGCTCTCAATCTAAAAGCACATATCTAGGAAACTAGTCACGTGCTCCTGTGCGTCTTCCTCCAATTGAAACTTGTCCATCGTAGGCATCTTGAAATGCTCAGGATATGCTAGAATAGGCACTGACGTGCATAGAGGTTCATTGTGAATTTTTTTCAAGGTAGGATTTTGATAAGCCATTCCTTGCTTCTCTATAGCTTGAACCTTCTCTACTAAGGTCTTGTAGGCTTACGAGGAAAGAAACTCCTTCTCTTGAGATTGCCTTGGAGGCACCTTCAAAGGCAAATTCTTCCTTGATCGAGGTGGGGGACTAGGCTCACCCTCCTCCATGAATTGGAAGATTTCTAGATATTCTTGTTCTAATTTCTCTTCCACTTCATCCTTATACTACCTATGCTCATGTTGCTCAGATGCTTAATGTCGATCTCTGTGTTGATTCGTATGGCAAGTATGGGTGTCTATGTTCTCAGGGTGTAACTCAGGTTGTGAAGCCACTCATCTATCAACATGCTCCTTGATCTCACTATGAGGATTTAAACCAGTTCTAGCCAATCGATCCTCTCTCTACACACTCCTTATGATCAAGGATGCATTGTTCATGCATGCACTATTCATATAATTTCTTTCTGATGAACCTCTACCTATGAGTATTCTCTTTTTTGAGGTGTTCTTTTTCTACGTGAACATCCTCTAATTGATCTTGGAGAATCTGTCATCTCTAATTCAACATCTATTTATGAGCCCTATAAATATGATTAGTCATTTGAGGCCTCGAAGGGGTACACTTTGTTCGAGTGACTTTATGAGTATGTCCTCCAATGGACTAATTCACCACACTCTTGCCTCGGTCTATAAATATAGAATTCATTTTAGGTTGTCTCCTATACTCAATGTCTGCATGAGATGCAAGAGCACGCATGTCTCAAGAATGCTTGGAGCACTCTCCAGGTTCTTGGGTGGTCCTAATGGTGCCTCCGCTACACACGCTCATCGATCGGGAGAGTGCAGGCATAGGCTTATATCCTAGATGCCTTAGGACCTTGTCTAGACTGTCCAATTATTTGCTATGCACTGGATCATGAGGTGGCATATCGTTTGCTCTGACTTTGGATATATCTATGGTAAACTTATTATGTTCACCCCTATAGGGATTTTGTGTGGGCTTGTGCTTGGAATCATCCCTTTCCGTTTACACATGAATGGGTGGATATTGGACATGTCTATGCTCTAATGCTATAGGTCGTAAGCCTCCCTTAGATTCTTGTCAAACGGGTACCAATCTAGATCCCTCTATGACATATTCTTTGATGGAACCTATGGATCCATGTGAAATTTAGTCATGGTAAATGCTACCATACACAGAACCCCCATGCTAGGAAGTCCCATGCTTCGATCTGTTTCTAGAGGGATGTCTAGTACTTCCTCTAATTAAGGTATTCTCAATAGAATCCCCTCATGTAGAATTATCCCCTCTAATGCTTATTGAACGATGTCCAGGAGGATTCTATGATTTAGGGCATTCTACATCATTCTATACACTAGGTGGAGGTTGGGCTTCGATCTCGGGTCTATGCCCAGATTGACCTCTCCGTGTTTGCACCATTATGTATCCTATTTCTAGATTTGACTTTTATTAGCATGAAAAGAATACAATGATGATTCTCTTTTTACAATTTAAAATGAGCCCTAAATTATTTGATGTGTTTTCAATTTGTTGTATTAGTAAAGTAACTCTTATCATGTTTTGTAATATGTTGATGATTTTCTCAATTGTTTAATGGCTTTCACCTATATGCTCGTAGCTCAACAACCTAGCTATGAACTCCAAGTTGCGTAATCCCCCCAAAGTGCGGCAATGAAAGTCCACACCCGAGGCAGGGAGCATAGGTCCTCCTAAATCCTCACCCATTTTCACCCAATCAGCGTCATACCCTTCGAAGAGGAGTACATGCAATTTTTTTGGGCTATGTAAGGTTCTTAGATCTGGTATTGGTCTAGAACATAGGGTACATGGGATTTGGGCCAACGAATGGAAATCACCTCCATCGTCGTTGAAACCCTACTAGTGGTTGGATGTGACTTCCAAATCACTAGCGTTTACTTTGGAACATGGTGTGTGTGTGTTCTTTTTAATTTTCATAAAGGAAAGATGCATAATACAACACTCACATGATCATTTCCTACATGATATGCATAAAAATAACATTTTATATTCAAAAAGTATGCATGCTACATCCTACATGACCTTTTGACAATGCAACTTTATGATGTAAATGGCCTTTGATTTGGCCTCAAGCATGAAAATTCAACACACAAATTATTCTAGCATGTTGAATTCTAGGGCAGACTGCAATCAAAGGTCCACTGTTCCTAGCAGGGCCTAGAAAAATTAAAAAATGACAATCCTAAGGACCTAATTCGTTTTATCCTTATTTTATGGTTATCCCATTTAAATTTTATTTTTCAGTCTCTAGAAAAACACAGATATAGTAAATAAACACATAGGGTGTCATAAGGGCCTACCTCAAGTCCTCATCTAATAAAGCTTTAAAATCCTGCTCTGTGATTGGTCTATTGCTAACCGCGGCTTTGATGCACGGTTGCGACTATTGCCCACGTCTGTCAACCGCAGGCTAACTTTTTAACCACATCTATCAACCATAGGGAGCACCTACCATAAAAAAACCAAACACAGTCAGCAAATTATGGCAAAAAATTTGGAGTTCCACCGTGATCACCTACTATAACCACCAAAAAGGCTCACACCTAGTCTAACTATTGCAATTGACAAAAAATACACAAATAGGCATGCATAAATTGATAACAAGAAATAAAATGAATACAAGAAATCCTTTATTAATTTTAATGGAGTCAAATTACAAATTCATCCCTCTTAGGGATACCCATTTGATACATCAATTACAATAGCGTCTAATCCCTCTCAAGGGTAGATGCAATCAAAATGCCTTTCAGGATGACACAAACTGCTCCAAGGTGTCGATGACCTTCTTCTCCATGATTAACGGCATTTGTTATGTTGAATGGCATGACCCTGTTAATCCTGCATTCAAGAAACAAAAAGAAATATTAATAGCAAAGGATGCCTCTCTTGATGAGGCTTTTAAATGAATCTTGCACAAAACATGTCATGAAATCAAGAAAGCTTGTAAAACTATCAATCTATGCAAGAAATGAGGAAATTGTAATAAAGCATGTAAAGAAGCATGAATCTAACTAAGAAATATCCTAATTAACCATTAGAAAACTTGAATTGCATGAAATAACAAGACTATGCTAAATTGACAAATACAACAAATATGGATGCAAATCTACCTCTAATTCCTTAATTAATTGGTCAAATGTTTGCTAAAATATTAAACTATTTTGGGTTAAGCTAATTGCATAACTGGAAATGGAAATCTACTGCTAAAATGGAGGAAAGAGAGCATCAAACCCTAGATGCGAGTTCTTAAAGAAGTTGGCACTGTTAGCCATGACTGATAGTCACGGCTAAGGTAAAAGTATCATTTCTCTTGAAACTAGGGCTAGGAACTCTCAAATCCTCCAAGGAATTGATGATCAAGGGTTGCCTTGGTGTTCTGAAATAGATTGGTGGTTGAATTCATTGAAATTGGCAATGGAAGTATGTCAATTGTCAATATTTCTCCTCAAGCTCTTGAGATATCCATTGATGCATGCACAGTTGTCATTAGTCAATTGGATAGTACTTTGTTACTCCTCAAGGGGATATGAAATCGGTCTCCAATATGACAGGGCTCCGTTGTAATGCAATTGAAAAATTCTCCAGATTAGCAAGTTGGCAGCACTTCGTTAGAGAAGACAACCAAGAAAAATCAGGTTTTTCTCTTTGAAATTAGGGTCTTAAGTAGAATCCCAAAATCCTTTCTCTAGCTTCATGGAGAAGCCAAGAACAAGATTTGGAAGTTGGGAGAAAGTTTTTGGATGCTTCCAAGCCCAAACCGCTTTTGAAACCATTGCAATTTGATTGTTGCAACTAATTTTACTCAACTTTGGTCACCCAAGTTTGTTACATGGCTAGCCGCGGGTCTTAAATGTGGCTAGAATGCTAGCTGTGGGTGAAACAAGCAGCTAAGAATCATATTCATAGTTAACACAAGCGGCTAAGGCTAGATAGGCCAAAATACCCAAATTGAGTGATTAGAACCACTGCTTTTGCCTTGGAGCTATCCAAGATTATTCATATGGTCTGCAAGGGTGTCCCATATGAGTAGTCATCTCGACATGACGCATTTTAGGTGTCTACAGATGAATATAATATTTCAAGTACTAGATTTAATATAATCCAACAAGATCAACCTGCAGTAATAAGAATGTTTGAAATAACTCAGGCCATCAATTTTAAGAGTACAATAGAAAAGACTGATGATTCAGATATTAATGAGATACAAAAACAACAGTCAAAAGGAGAAGCACTACTTAGTGAAATAGGAAAATTTGAAGAAGAGGAAACTAATTAAGAGCCAACAATCAATAATGATAAAATAGGAGATGAGGTCATTTGTGAAAAATCCAATGAAAGGAAAAACCATGAAATAGAACTGTCTGACCATGAGTCCAAAGATATATTCAATATTCAAGGAGGAGTTGATCAGTAAATTATAGCACAAAATAAAATGATAGCAACCCTGAATGCATAGAAAAATATCATTCTAAGTGATGAGGCCTAGAAATACCTCATTATTACACTATGGTTGACATATAAAAACTGCCATAATATTAAATATGACAAAGTTAAAGTGCCAAATAGTGATTAGAATATGTTATTTGTCACATGTTTGCATGATTTTATGTTTGGAACATTATACCTCTATTTTGACTGTTTTTAGCATTTTATGCACTGTTTTAGTTGATTAGGTAGTAAATAAAACATGTATTGCAATTACATTCTAATGGCATGAATAGATTCCTCTCATCAAGAACTACAACTTTGCTTTTTGAAGCAAGTCAATCCAAGCTGTAGATAAAAATTTATGAAGGTTACATCGTTCCTGCGCTCATTGTTCATTCCTACGCTCATTGTTCATTCCTGCACTCATTGTTCATGCCTTAGTCTTTTCTGGAGCTGTTAACAGGTGCAAATCTACATTAAAGGGAACATTTGCGGATCTACTAAGAATGATCCAGAGTGAGTTAAGGTACAAAATTCATACCAATGGTACTTCATAATATAGATAAAACATGACCCAAATTTGAAGGCATATGGACAAGTAACCTGGAAGTTATGGGATCTGCAAAATGGTAGTTTTACACTTTTTGACAATTGGAAATGCTGGTAAAAATCTGTGTTAAACCAACTTGACAACAATGCAGGGAGTAATTTCTGAGGAATTAAGAGTTGAAAATTGAACCCAATGTTGTTCATATAACAAAGAACATGTGGACATAATTTGGTAAAAAATGGAGTTACGATGAACAAGTTATGAGCACTCCAAAAGGGCATCTGGGCATGTTTTGGCAATTGGAAACAACGAAGTCATAGTCCATACAAATTCCAGCCACCTGTCACTATGAAGGAAGGCATGGAATTTGTCAACTAAGAAGAGATAAATTCTTGGAAACAGTTGAGGGAGGATAGACATGACTCTTTCTCCACCTGAAAACACTTCCACGTGATGCAAATGGGAGCAACAAGTCAAAAGGCTAAAATGCAGGAAATTTGGTAAAAGCAGGACACAGTCATGCAAATTCCAGCCAGTTGTACATATACAACAGGGCTTGGAATCAGTCACTCCAGCACATGCCACCAATGCAGAAGGGTGTACAAGATAAGGTAAAACAATCCAAATGGTCAACAACTTCCTCCCTATGCGTTTGGAGCGCAGATAAACAATGAATTTTCACCTGCCTATTATTTCGGAGCAGCACAGGAATAAGTGACGCAGGAATAGGGAATAGCACAGGAACAATCGAAAGTAGTCAAAAAGTGACAAATCAGTGGAGAAAATTATTGGTAATTGACTAGGAGGTTGTCCCAACTCATCTTAATGTGATTTCCTCAACAAATGTAGCCCAACAAGGATGAATGGATAAAGTTTTGACAAAGCAAATTCTTGCATTCTAAGAAATAGTTATGCAATCAGTTGTAAATCCCTACAAATCAGTAACCAAGCATATCAGCATTATATTATAAATAATAAATCTCCTATATGATTGAACATATAGATATATAGGCAATAGAAGACCGAAATTAGTATAGAGTGAAGTTTCTTTGTAGCAGAACAGTAATTTGCAGGTTTTTCCTGCATTACTGTAATGCAGTTTTAGATTGAATAAAAAGGTGCAATCCTCAGATATCAATTGGCATTTTGAGTTTGATGATTAGCATCTAGATTTTCTTAGCATAACTTCTCACCTTCTTCTAGTTCTGGAAGAAAGGGCCACTTGCAGGGCCAGAGGAAGGCAATTTTTGATAGAATTTCTTGCTGATTTCTTGTTACAGCAGATTAGCAGAATTTTGCCAGTTTTCCATTTCTTTAGTAGTTTTCAACACAGTTTTCAGCCTTTGACAACATTTTTTGCATTTCACAACAATTTCCAAATTTTTGTCATTTTTCAGTTTTGTAGTAATTGTTGATTTGGTTTTGCAGTAGTTAAAATTCTATTTTTAAATTCTCCAGTTGATTTACTTTCATGCAAGTGTGTGTGTGTTTTCAATTTTGCAATTTACTTTTCTGTCACTCTCAATTTAACAACATTTCATTTTTTGTCATTTTTAGATTCTACAATTTCATTTTCTGCAATTTTATTTCTACAAAGGTAAATAGGAGTTAATTTCAATTCTTAGGAGTTAGAGGTCACAAAAAACCCCCCAAATGCTAACTGATCCATCAATAAAGCTTGTTTTTTAAATGAACTAATATTTATCGTGTTGGATCCTTCTTTCGTATATAGCCTTGGACACCGCCCTGGATTGACACACATAATGATTAAATGATGAATGAACAACGACACTCATCACTATGAAATCATCAAAGAGGTTCCTAAGTCAAAGGAATTACAGTTACCTGATCCCATATGTGGAAATGCCCTCCTATGTTCCTCTGAGATACACACCAAATTCAAGATATGAATGGGCCATTGATAATTGCATGCTTAATAATAGAACCTCATATAATACCATAAATGAGTAAGTAGCTAATGTGGCAAGTCTCAAATATGCAAAGGATTATTTCCCCATTCATATGAAATATAAAGAGAAATATTCATGTGTTGGCTCCATAAAAGAACTATCTGACTTCATTAACAAGTATCCTTGAAAATAAAAAGTTATAAATGTTGCAGTAGTAGATATGGATTCAACTTTTTATTTTCTGTTATCTGGGGAGTGGGCTAAGAAATTATAAAACACCATCCCACCAGATCATGCATTCACTACTATCCTTTTGCGAAGCACAAAAAGGACTGTTTTAAAAGAAGAATATTTCAATGAAGTTTTAGTTGAATCAAAACAACCATATGATAACATGATTAGGGTATCAAAATTTGTAAAGTACGGAAATTGGAATTATACCCCAAAACATCTAACACTAGAGGTATATATGAGGAAGAAATATGGGCCAAAATTTTTGATTCAAAAAAAGCACAAGCAACAATAGAAGATAAAATGAGATGGATTAGCTTGAAGAGCAATTATCTTGAAATATTACATCGAGTTGAATCTTTTGTAGTCCTTATACAGTATCATGCAATTGTATGATTGAGTTAATTGTATGATGACTCCCTTGTATGACACTCCAATGTACAACAATCTCAAGATGCTTAATTCACTATTTGAAAATTTGTACTAATATCTAAGGTGTGTTGTTTAAGTGAATGATAGCTTCCAATGGCAACTCTTTCTTTCATCCTCGTATGATAGCTAGCTTTCACATCTTCCACTTGAACATCGACTAGTCCAACACATTAGTTTTCCTTTAAATGGTATTTGGTCTCACTTGATGGTACTTATACTCAAATGATGTTCACTCAAATGGTCCTCTACTTTAAGGATGTTGACTCAAATGGTCCTTCAATCACCATCAAAAAGTGCCCCCTCTAATGACAATGATTCTTTCCATTCACTTGATTAGAAAAATATTGGTCCAACCTCCTTACTCATAATGCTTCTGTTGTGACTATTTCACAACTAACCCCAATATTGGGGACCCACTTGAAATTTGTAAAAAATTGAGCTAATGGGATAGTATTGAGCAATTGGATACTTCTCCTGGTTGTTATGTGTCCCTTGATTTTCATTGAATATGGTATTAATGGGGACCACTTTTGCTAGTATGACATTGCTTTGTATTTGCAAGCATAATGATGGTTACCATGGCTCAATATTTAGATTTTAGTTTGTTGGTGGTGTTTAAGTTCATTAGTTTCTTTATTAGGTTTTAGTGGTTAGTTTTATTTTATTTATTTTAGAGGTCCTTTGTTAGTTTGTGTTATTTTAGTTTAAGGGTGATTGTATTTTATGCTTGTAATGTTAGTGTGTCTGATGTTGGGTTGATTATTTTATATCCCTTTAGAGTGTTTAAGTGTTGGATTTATTTTATTTATTTTAGTTGTCTTTAGGTCTCTTTTATATCTTATTTTATTTAGTGGTTATGTTAGTATAGTGATGTCGGGTCTAAGGTTCAATGTGAGTTTGTTTAATGATTTTCCCTTTGTTATGCTTGTCCTGCTATGATTTATAATTTAATGTTTAAAATGTGTGTGCAGGGGGACCGTGGGAAGCACCGATGTCACGTTGGCCAAAGGTGAATCGGAGTGGAGTCAAAGTAGCGACAACAGAGTAAGATGTGGTCGCATGCCACGTGGACAAGCGACCAATAGGAGGGACCTCAACACTGAACAACACAGGGGAAGACTACCCGAAGGTAGTCAACAAACTAAGGTAGGACTGTGCCTTATGAAATGCTCGGAGTCCATAATACCATGCATGTGGGATAAACAAATTTCCCACCCAGATTAAAAATGTTTCCCATGTACACGTGGTACTACTAGGGACCAGAGTGCATAGCGAGCTACTCGCTGATGATGGTAACGTCAAGTGTAGGGGAATAACAGGTGGTCAGAGAGACATTGCGACATCAAGGTGGGGTAATGCCCTTCACCAAATCATGGCCAAATGGTAGAGACACTGCCAGCCATGGCAGTGATAGGTAGGGGTAGAGGATAATGTAATGCATTCGTGTCATAAACCCTAACACCAAACATCTTGCATCCTTAAACGTCTATCGAAGAGCTCATTCGATAAATAGTGGGTGAGGTTTTGGAGTGATTTTTAGTCCCAAGTGCGGGTTTGGACTAGCTATCAAAGTCGAGCCATCGTAGTCACAGAATAGAGGAGCATCACCCAACAGTCACATCATAGAATGGAGGATGGCTGCATAGGAGAGATATCGTAGGGAGGATTACCGTGTAGGAGGAAGCATAGTACATAGGCCACAAGACTTGGGTCTTAACCCAAGCCTTGGGCATAGTGGTATGGGCAAGCCAAGGTAGGGCTCGCATTCCATCGACTCAAGTTTGAATCACGCTGGCGTCACCTGATGGAAGACAAAGGGAGTTGTTTTTTTGTTTTTTTTGGTGTTATGTGTAAATTTAATTACTTCTATTGTTGTTTGTGGTTAGTTTTTATGTCAGCATTTTTTTCCTCCCTTTGGGTATAGCATTTTTTGTAAAGGGAGATGAAACGAAAGGGTTCCTAAAAATGTTAAATACCCATGGAAGACCATGTTGTAGGGGCTGGAATTTTTGTAATAAAAGAATACCATTTTGATGCATATTGATTTAAAAACTTGCACCTTGTGAGCAAGACTGAAGGAGTTCATTTCTAAGGATTATTGTGTTAATGTCCATTCTTTTTGTTATATTTTTTAAACTTATATCTAGTGTTGAATGCTCTTAGGAGGTTACACTACGTGAAGGTTTATGTTGATGCAAGTTCTATTTTTCCTTTGAGTCTAGCACTTGATCTAATCTGATTGTGCTATTGCAGGTTTGATTAGGTTGGGTTATCCTCATGAGTGACTCATGATCTTTGGTTTTGCAGGGTAGGGGAGCATGATACCATATTACATTTGCATTTTTATTCCATATTTAGTATAGTTAGTTGTAGTTTCTTCATGCAAGTTTACTTCCTTTTTGCACATATCAAATTTTATTTCTACAAGTGCTCAATCTGAAACTCAGAATCCCAAAAGATCCTATTTACATCATAAATCTGATCTGGGAAATCTAGAGTGTACATCATCCAAGTAATTAGTTTTCTAAGTTTTTACCTTTACAATTATTTGGATAATATTTCAAGAGTATTAAAAGGAATGAATATGCACTCTTCCCACATGGCATAAGCAAGATAAAAATTAGTCTAAGAGGGAGGGTTGCTAACCTACTATCTCATATTAAGTGTAGATAAAACAATGAATGCTAACTTGCTAACTTTCTAACATTCTAACTTTCTAACCGACTGACTTCTAACTTTGCAATTAGTGGAACAATAATCTGAAGATAAAATTAAACCTACTAACTACAAAGACTAACTACAATCTCACATTAAAGGCATGGATTTAAAATGAAGTGGACAATTCCACAACACTCTAACTTTGCATCCTAATATGAAGATTAAAATGAACCCACTAACAAGGATTCAGGGTAAGACAGATTAATGCAAAGATAATCAATGAAACAACACTTCATTTTATGAGTTCACATTAAGGCACAATCATGGCAATCTAAGGAAATTAATTACAAAGCATGAATGAAATAAACCAAGTAGACCCCTTGTTTACAGTCACTTGCAAATCACTTGGTTGTTCCTAGCACTTGTTATTCTTGAACATTTTACTTTCAAATATACTTGTGTAATGCTTATATAGTGAAACCTTGGAGAAGTTGTTTTCTTTGTTTAACTTCTTTGCAAGAGAGGGTTTTCAGTTTAATACCCTGACTGTATAGAAATTGTGAGTTGTGAGAGGTTTGTATAGAGTGAGTGTCTTCCCAAGCTGGCCCAACCTGAGTATATTGCTACTAGGTCTAAAACCACTAGGGAAACCATCTTTCAAAGCCTTTCTCCTAATTCTAGGAAATCAAGGAACAAGACTCAAGAGGTTGAAATCCCACCTAGTGTGCTTGCCTTAGGTTCACCTATAGTGTCAAGTACAACTAGTGTTTCTACACCGGTTGTCTCTATTATTGTGAGTACACCAAGTGTATCCATACCAATTACCTCAATTGTTTCTACTACTCCTATAGGGCCACCATCATTGAACAACATGGCCCAACCACCACCAGATCCCTGGTATGGAGTACATAATATTCCCCTAAACATAGTCGAGGATGTTCATAACATACCTAAAAACATTGAGAAATCCTTGCCCAAGTTCAAACACGATGGTCCTATAATAGCTAAAGAGCATATCCAGACTTACAAGGATGTGTTAATTAGACTACAAGTAGAACATGAAGATGTCACTTGTAGACTCTTCCCCATGAGTTTGGATCAAATGTCCTATGAATGGTATATTAGTCTTCCCATTGGGTCCATCACTTCTTGGGTCCAATTAGAGGAAGCTTTTGTCAATCAATTTAGGTCACCTTTAGATCCTACTATCATGTATCATCAATTTGTGACATCCAAAAGGGCACCTAATGAGTCGATTAGGATGTTCAATTAGAGATTTCAGAAACTTTATTCATGAGCTTAACTCATCATTTTATGATTGATGCTTGTGTCTCTTACAAATATACTTTGGGATATTAGATCCCATGATTGCCATGTTTTCTAGGAGAAATCCTCAAGTTACCACTTTAGCCCAAGCTTACATAGAGGCCATGGTCATAGAACAACAGATGACACCCCAAGGAGTTGGGATACCCCAATTACCTATGATAGGACAATTTGGTCCTTATAGTCAATTTGCTATGATGAATCAAGTCATGACACCTCAGGTGCCAATGATGAATGCCTTACCATACCATCAGTCTTACCCATTAATGTCCACTTATCCATCTATTCCCACCTATCCAAATACTTCCATTCCATCTACCACACCATTGCTCCCTGATAATCAAATGACTACCAATGCTCAGGCTTTGGCAGCCTTTCCCATGCCCACACCTCTTCAGAGCATGAATCCTTTGTTAAATCAAAATGTCCAAATCAAGCCATGATGCTAGGTCAAGATACTTCTGGTATTGGAAATTCTTTTGGACCTAATACCATAATCCCTCCACCAAAAGAGTCTAATTCTGAAGTTGAGGAACTAAAGAAGATGTACCTCAAGTTGAGTAATGATATGGTCCACATGCAAAAGCATAATTCCCAAGCTCCTCACTCTAATAAAAATTTCAATAATCAGAGGAGGCCATGGAATACTAGGCCTAATAATGGGAATGTGCCTAACCCCGTAGCCAATCAAGTTGATGCTTTTGCAAGCCCTAGTAGATCAGATTCCATTATCAATATTGTAGATCTTACTTGGGAAAAGGGATGTAGTATTCACAACACTACAGATTATTACATCTTTCTAAGGAAAATATGATTGCTTTTGGTGGCTAAAATAGTTCATTCATCAAGAGAGTGAAGAAGAAGAAGAGGTAATGAAGTCTTAGAAAGAAGACGAAATCATGAGGTAAAATAGTGAAAATTTCATGAGAAGTAAGTTCTAGATCCCAAAATTCCTCTACCACCACCAATACAACTCCATTCATTTTATTCCTTCTAGATACCAAAGCTGATAATAATCCTCCTCCACCACCTGCTATAGAATCATCCAAGCCTACGTAGAAAATGCAAAATTTTGAGAAGCCTACGTATGACATAGTGGAAGACCTAAAAAGGACTAAAGCTAATGTCTCGTTCATAGAGGTTGCTAGGTTTCTAGGTTAGAAGGAAGCCTTGATGAAGGTATTATACCCACCAAGCCAAACCCATGAGGTCAAAGGTGTTGAGTCTCACTTGGTTTTACGAAAGGAGAAGCAAGAAGTGCCTCCTTTTCTTTTGACAATTAGGATTGCAAGCAAAAACTTGCATAATTGTTTAGTGGATTCAGGTGCCTCGGGCAATATCATGCCCCTTGAGATTTTCCAAAGGTTAGGTTTAAAACCAATTCCTTCAAGGAGCAAGGTGATACAATTGGACAGGACTGTAGTGAATGTGGTAGGAACTCTTTATGAAGTCTGAATTCAAATCAATTTAGAACCTAGGATTCAACATCATATTGACATCCTAGTGGTCAATATTCCTACCAAGTATGGCATGGTGTTGGGTAGGGATTGGAGTAAGAATCTGAATGGTTATGTAGTCACTGATTCTTCCCATATGTGGCTACCTTGGAGAGGATTAGCAAACCAAATTTGGGTGGATAGTGAGCCAAGACTTAAGGAAATGATTACTGAATATAATAGGCCCAATGAAATTCAATTTGTAGAATTTGACCTAGGGGTCTATAACTTGGATATAGAAGAGGCTACCGAAGAACCTCAAAAAGGAAACCTTTCTTGTAGCCCTCTTGAAAAGAATAGTATGGTTTGGATTCTCAGATTTGATGGATCCAAATCAAGACAAGGTGTTGGAGCCGGTATTGAACTCACATGTTCGAGAAGCAAGCCTTTGCTTGCTGCCTATAGATTACAGTTCCCTTGCACCAACAATGTGGTAGAGTATGAAGCCCTTATTTTTGGGCTACAACTAGCTCTGAGTAAGAAATTCAAGTGTCTCAAGGTCTTAGGAGACTCTGAGTTAGTTGTTAAATAGGTCAAAGGGCAATATGCATGTCATGACAAAATATTGAGCCATTATAGGACTCGAGTTAGGGATTTGATAGATGAATTTGATGCTTTCAACATTTCCCTTATCTCTAGAAAAGGTAATAGGATGGCCGATTCTTTAGTCATTGTAGCAGGTATGCTCAAACCAGTTGACAATAAAAAAGTGCAAAAAGTTTTTGATTGAGCTAGTTTCCTATCCTTCAATACCAGATAACGTTAGGAATCTGCAGGTGTTTGAGAGTGACAGGCACATTTTTAAGTTTGTTACTAACTCTGGTATTTTTGAAAATCAGATCATAGATGAAGACCAGAGATGGCAAGAGGAAACAGATGAGGATAGTGAAATAGCATAGAAAATGAATAGGATACCTAAAGGAATTATTTCACTAGAAAAATTATTTGATACAGGGTATCAAGAAAAAAGAGGAAAAAGGATACCACCCCCTAAAGAAGCATGTGATGCAATCAACTTAGGGAGTGCAAAAAATCCACAAGAGGTATTCATTGCCAAGGCATGTACAAGTGAAGAAAAAGAGTCTATCATTCATGCATTGAAAGAATACATGGATTGTATAGCCTGGAGTTACAAAGAACTAAAAACCTATGATCAGAATGTTATAATGCACATGATCCCATTGAAACCTGACTCCAAGCCCTTTAGACAGAGACAATGACCTATCAACCCATTGTTAGAACCCTTGATAGAGAAAGAAGTGAAAATATTGCTAGATGCTAAGATTATCTTTCCTATTAGGCATTCTACATGGGTTGCCAACTTGGTTCCTGTGAGAAAGAAGAATGGAGAAATAAGGTTGTGCATAGATTTTAGAAATCTGAACAAAGCATCTCAAAAGGACAACTACCCATTGCCTTCCATTGATGAGATACTCCAAATGGTAAATGGGTCAGAAATGATGTCATTTTTAGATGGGTACTCAGGGTACAACCAAATTCTCATCCATCCAAGTGATAGGATGAAGACAACCTTTACAACCAAATGGGGAACATTTGCCTATAGGAGAATGCCCTTTGGATTATTAAATGCAGGTGCAACTTTCCAACGTGCCATGGATTATGCATTTAAGGGACTCATAGGTAAGTGCATTATTGTTTATGTGGATGATATTCCTGTCTTCTCTAAGAAGAGAGAAGATCATGTCAAATATTTGAGAAAAGTTCTCCAAAGATGTAGGGAACATGGGATCTCCCTAAATCCGAGAAAATGCATCTTTGGAGTAACAGAGGGTAAGCTTTTGGGTCACATTATTTCAAAAGAAGGAATTTCTATTGATCCCAAAAGAATAGAAGCTATCCAAGAAATCCCTCCTCCCCATAACAAGAAGGAATTAAGATCATTCTTTGGTAAAATCAATTTTGTAAGGAAATTCATTGTTGGATTTGTTGAGATTGCTAAACCATTGAATGACATGCTAAAAAAGGATGTTGAAATTAAATGGACAAATGAGAGTAAGGATGCTTTCCAGGGCATTAAAGATGCTATTTCTAAGGCACCTATTTTGGTAAGTCCAGATTATTCAAAGCCCTTTTATATTTATACGTTTGCTTCCGAACATTCATTCGCAAGTGTCCTAACTCAAAAGGGTGAAGGTAATGTTGAAAATCCCATCACTTTTCTGAGTTCTCCTTTGAAAGGTGTAGAGTTGAGATATTCTATTTTAGACAAGCAAATGTATGCACTATTTAAAATGATAAAAAAATTCAGACATTACATTGTACGTAGTAGGGTTTATGCTATTGTGCCTGACCCTACTGTCAAAACTATGTTTCTGCAGAATGAACTAGGTGAGAGAAGAGGAAAATGGATTTCTACACTCCAAGAATTTGACCTTGAAATCCAACCTATGAAGCTAGTTCGTGGACAAGGATTGGTAAAATCAATTGCTGAAATTGATCCTCAAATCTCATGCCAACATTATACTGTAGAAGAAATTACTAAAGATGATTGGTATGTAGATATTGTGTATTTTTTGTTGAATGGTAAGTGTCCATCACATCTCACTTCTACCCAAAGAAGAGCTTTACGGTTGAAATCTGCAAACTTTTTGATTAAATCTGGTGTTTTGTATAGGAGAAACCATGAAGGGATCTACCTTCATTGTGTGAATCAAAAGGAGGCAACCCAAGTGCTTAATGACTTCCATGGTAAGTATGGAACTGGACATGGGTCAGCCAGTGCAACGACACACCAGATTCTTAGAGCTGGATACTATTGGCCTCATATTTTCAGAGATGCATATGCTCATGTGTGATCTTGCCATACATGTTAGGTGGCCAATAGGGAAAGAAACACAGCCATGCCTTTACAACCTGTAGTGGAGATGAGGCCTTTTGCACAATGGGGATTGGATTTTGTTGGGGTTATTAATCCTAACTCTTCCGATTCTCATAAATTCATCCTCACAACTACAAATTACTACACTAGGTGGATAGAAGCAGTCCCTACAAAACATGCTACCACTGATGTTGTTATTAAGTTTTTAGAGGATTGCATTATAACTCGTTTTGGAATACCTAATGCAATAGTAAGTGATAATGGTTCCGCATTTGCTTCTATTCAATTTGTAGATTGGGCATATGATAACAAGGTGAGCTTGAAATTTTCTTCCAATTATTATCCACAAGGTAATGGTTTGGTAGAATCTTCTAACAAGAACTTGTTGTCTAGCATAAAAAAGTTGCTTGAGAAGAATCCTAGAGATTGGCATGGTAAGTTAAAATTTGCTCTTTGGGCTGATAGAACTAGAGTGAAAGAATCAATTGGAACATCTCCATATCATCTAGTTTATGGGTAGGACCCCATTTTTCCCACTAATCTAAGGTTGCAAACTCTTCATTTTATGAAAGAATATCTTGGAACTGATAATCAAATTGAAGCTCGGTTAACCCACTTGATGCATCTTGATGAGAAAAGAGAGGAAGCCATGCTTCATTTTAGTAAACATCAAGATGTAGTAAAGAGGTGGTTTGATAGGAGAGCTACAATTAAAACTTTCAAGATTTCTGATTTAGTGTTATTGTGGGATAAAAAACATGAAAAAAGGGGGATCATGACAAATTTGATTGTTTATGGTTAGGACCTTATCAGATTTCTGAAATCCTAGGTAAAAACACTTTCAGATTACAAACCTTGGATGGAAAGGAATTATCTTTGCCTATTAATGGGCTGCATTTAAAGCATTACTTTAGCCCATGAAATGTGTGATTGTGTATTATATGTACATATATGTGTGTTTGCTTTCAGTTTGGTGTGTTGATTTTTGTTACTTAGATGTGTTTGTTGTGTTTTCTTTAGTATTTTGGAGTCTTGTGTGTGGAGGTTAGAGTCATGTTCATGTTCCCATGCATTTATAGTTTTGAGTAGTTCCCTTTATTGTGGTTTTGGTTTTGGGATGGTTACTGACAAAATGGCATATTTTCAGAGTCAATAATACAACCCAAGAATCAAATGGAACTGAAGGTAAGGAAATAAAGCTATTTAATGGTTATCCTTGGTTAAGTATACTAAGATAGTGGAGTGTGAAACAATGAAATATTATGCCAAAGCTTCACTTTAATGAATCACATGAAGAGACATTTCTTGGGATTTTGAAGGATGAAATCATTTTGGTAAACTGATTAAGGCTAATCTAACATGCTCATGTCACATACAAGTTTGCAAAGTTCACTATAAAAGAGGAATACAAGCAATGCAAAGATTGATCAAATCAGTCACCAAGTCGAATAAACTCCATCGGGGCTATAGATGCCTGACTGGTAGTGGGGCTCTATTTAGACAAAATCTTGAAAAAAAATAAAAAAAAGAAAAAGAGCATCGAAAAGCTTGATCAAATCAGTCACTAGATTTGGATAAACTCCACCGGGGCTATGGATGCCTGACTGGCAGTGGGGCTCTATCTAGATCATGCTCAAAAGAGAATTTGCAAAATATTATTTAAAATAAGTTTTATGAGCAGTATTTCATAGCCTAAAGGTGAACCAAATGATGGAATTTGGATGGTCCCAAGGGTGTAAATTGAATCACAATGCACACACCTAGCTGAAGCAAATAATTCATTTGTTCTCATGTGAAGCTATTGAACTTGCTTTCCTAGGATGTCATTAAATAGGATGTATTTTTCTAACCTTTGGTTCATTAATTTTAGAATTGGGTTCTCATCAGAAATGCTCAAGAGCATTTCCCAGTAGAGTCACCATTTGTTGTGACTATTTCACAACTAACCCCAATATTGGGGACCCACTTGAAATTTGTAAAAAATTGAGCTAATGGGATAGTATTGAGCAATTGGATGCTTCTTTTGGTTGATATGTGTCCCTTGAATTTCATTGAATATGGTACTAATGGGGACCACTTTTTCTAGAAAGACATTGCCTTGTATTTGAGAATTGCCATGGCTAGCAAAATGATTCTTAACATTGCTCAATATTTAGATTTTAGTTTGTTGATGGTGTTTAATTTCATTAGTTTCCTTTATTAGATTTTAGTGGTTAGTTTGTATTGTATTTATTTTAGAGGTCTATTGAGTGGTATTTTCACCCAGTTGTGAAAGTACACTCTCCTTTAGGATTTGGGTTCCAAATCCCCTCTTGCAAAGAAGTTAAACAAACGACTTCTCCAAGGTCTCCGCTGTATTTAGCATTTGCATATGTGTATTAGTAATCTCAAATAAAGATATTCAATTTAAATGCTTGGAACACCTTAGTGATTGCAAGTAACTGTAAACAAGGGGCAATGTTGGTTTATTTCAGCATGAAATTTTAGTGATTGTTCATTATTTTTTTAGATTTTAATATTTTTTAAATGTCTATTTTAATGCCTTGAAAAGTTAAAACTCCTGAACATAAATAAAAATAAAAAAATGCAGAAAGAATGAAAATGAGATGCAAAAAACTGAAAATAAAATGCTTCCTAGTATGATGCTATCCTATTACGACAAAACCGAAGATGTGAGGTTTCCGTGCATGCAACCTAACCTATTGGACCTGCAAACAAGCACAATCCGGATAAGCTAAGTGCTGGTTCCTAGGGTACGAAATAAAATTCAGATTTCAAATATTCGCCTAATGTAACCCAAAGAAATGGCATCAACATTATCTATAAATTCGAAATCTGAAAAGATGAAAGAATAAACATTAAATCCATAGCATGCAAAGAAAATCTCCTTCTTTCTTGCCCACAAGATGCAAATTTTTGAACACTTCTGCATTAAAAATGTGTCATTTTACAATAGCAGAATTTTTGGTTTTCCCAAACCAGTCCATGGAAGAAAAACGACTCAAACAGGCCCAGAATGGCATTATCGCCTTCAACTCTGCAACTCTGCTCGCTAGGATTTCCAACCCATGTCCATGAAGAAGAAAAACCAGTCCAATGTGGAAGAAAGTATCCAGAGAAACCCAGTGCTAAGGCCTTGCCTTCATTACTGCAATCTTCTCTGAATAGTTCTGCCCCCCCTCCTTCTGGCCTCTTTGAATGGCGTATTTAAACTTTTTGAAAGAATTGTTTCTCCTTCCATGACGGTTCACTTTCATTTTTCGATGGCTGTTCGTTTCACCTTCCCTGCATGCGTGTGCTTCGGTTTCCATTTTGTGGCCCTTTGCTACGTTTTCTCCACATAGGCTTGCGTCCATTTCCATCCTTGTGTAACGACCATCTTAAATGATTTCAAATCATTAAATATTCCTTATGTAACGCTTGGTCTTATTCACTGGATTTTATCCTTATGTCCACGTCACTATGCAGGTCCGTTACCTTGGCAAAAATGGAACATGTCGCGATATCGCGACACTTCTTGCCTCCTTCTCTCCTTTGTTGCTTTGAATCACGAAAATGGAACATGTCGCGATATCGCGACACTTTTGGCCCCTTCCATATTTTGTTGCTTTGAATCACGAAAATGCAACATGTCGCGATATCGCGACACTTTTTCTTTCTTCTTTTCCTTTTGAATCACAAAAATGCAACATGTCGCGATATCGCGACACTTTTTCTTTCTCTTTTGCGATAAAGCAACATGTCGCGATATCGTGACACTTTTTCTTTTTCCCATGAAAGCAACATGTCGCGATATCGCGACACTTTTTCATTTTCCGCGATGGAGCAACATGTCGCGATATCGCACACTTTACTTTTCTTTTCCTGATGGAGCAACATGTCGCGATATCGCGACACTTTTCTTTTCGAACAACATGTCGCGATATCGCGACACTTTTTCATTTTTGCGATGGAGCAACATGTCGCGATATCGCGACACTTTTTCATTTTTGCCGCGATGGAGCAACATGTCGCGATATCGCGACACTTTTTCATTTTTGGCCGCGATGGAGCAACATGTCGCGATATCGCGACACTTTTTCATTTTTGGCCGTGATGGAGCAACATGTCGCGATATCGCGACACTTTTTCATTTTCTGCCACGATGGAGCAACATGTCGCGATATCGCGACACTTTTTCATTTTTGCCGCGATGGAGCAACATGTCGCGATATCGTGACACTTTTTCATTTTTGGTCGCGATGGAGCAACATGTCGCGATATCGCGACACTTTTTCATTTTGGCCGTGATGGAGCAACATGTCGCGATATCGCGACACTTTTTCTCCTTGTGGTGTTTTGCTTTTTTTTCTTTGAACTTTAGCCTATGGGCCACTTCGGTCTTCTTGGAACACATGCAAAAAGGTGGGTCCCCAATTTTGGGGTACGTTGTGGATCAGCCACAACAAATGGTGACTCTGCTGGGAAATGCTCCTGAGCATTTCGGTGAGAACTCAACCTGAAAACACACAGACTCAAATACAAGCGTTAGAAAATATCCCAAGAATGAAACTAGACGAGAAATACATGAAACATTAGAATTATTAAGCATCAGCTCGGTGTGTGCAATGTGCTTCATTCCCTATCGTTTGAAATTGATCACATTCCATTGTCAGTTTCACTTATGATTCGTATGCAAGGCTATGAATGATTTGTGCAGGATTTGATGTATGATGAAGATGCTAGAGATATAGCAACCTGCTTTGCAAAGGCTCAGACCTTCTAGTATCATGAACAAACATATTAAAACTGTCAAACCCTCTTAGGACCAAATATATGTATACTGAATTAATTTACTAGATCCCAAAGTTGGTTATGTGTCACTACCATCTTGAACCCATGTGCAGGTGTAAGTGAAATCAGAGCTTTGGGGAATCGGATTCCCAACCTAAGCGAGATGGGAATTTAACCCTATCCTTACTACTCTGATCTGGAGTTCATTATCTCATCTTGAACAAAATGATTTAACCTGTTATGGATGAAACTGTCAGGCTAGCCTGTCCGTTTGAGCAGTCAATGGTCTTGCTTTTAGACAAGACATGTTGCCACGCATGAGCATACTCCACTGCCAGCCAGGCGTCTATAGCCCCGATGGAGATTAACCCCATAATCCAAGATTTGACTTTACTGTGATTTCTTGGACCTTGGTGATGACTACCCATCCTTGCAAGGGACATGTAGTACGATCCTTCCAGTCCAGTATTAATAAAGAAATGAAAAATATTTTCTTTTGAATTTCAAGTTCTTGAGTGGGCAAAATGGAAGCTTTGGGGAATCGGATTCTCAACCTAAGCGAGATGAGAATTAGACCCTATCCTTACTACTCCATGAAGGTCAAATCAGAGCTTTGGGGAATCAGATTCTCAACCTAAGCGAGATGAGAATTAGACCCTATCCTTACTACTCCATGAAGGTCAAATCAGAGCTTTGGGGAGTTGGATCCTCAACCTAAGTTCGATGAGGATTTAACCCTATCCTTACTACTCTGATTTTAGGCTTTAAGCACTATGGGAGTGGTGAAAACCACTATTTTAAGGATTATGTTGCATAATAGGACAGACACGAAATACTCCTTTCGCCTCACCTTTTCTTCCAAGTATGGTTTTGACCATTTTGCTCAAGATTCTCTTTAATATGCGTAGAACGTGCTTGGCTCAAGATAGTTCGGGCATCAGTTCCCAACCTTAGGATCCTTTTAATATATGTTATGTAATAATCCTAAGAGGATTCGACACCTTCTCAATGATTGTACATGAAATGAAGATGCAACTGAGATGGAATGTATATGCAATGCGGAATGTACATGAGATATGAATGCATTGCTCCCTTTGAAATGCGGATGGAGTATACCACCTACTTTGCCATAATTTATAAAACTGACAACTTCCTGCATCATAAGTTCCAAACGATATTCTTTAATGTGATTGCGAAATTCGTGGAGCTTTCTGCAATACAATTCCGATGTTTCATATTATCCTAATCTTAGTCAACATTCATAAGGATCTAACTTAACAAACCAAAAATGTCCAAAGGACCAACACACAAAACTTAAAACCAAAATGAGATCTAATCTAAAACTAAAACACGAAAACCAAAAGTATATACAAATGTACAAAAACAAAACAAATTTGGATTATCATTTCCCCGGATCCCAAACCTGATTAGAATTCTTTAAAAGATATATGACGTGATACGCATATCCAGACTTTGCAGGAATCCAACAAAAACAAGATCAACCCAAACAAAGAAACAAATATCCACTTGCCCCTCTCACCATACCAATTTGATTTAGTTTCATTAATAATCCTATGGTGGAGTTTCAAATTTTCAAATTGATTAGACAATGATTGATATTCAATTCCTTTATGTCTATTCTTTAAGATGTTCATTCCGCACTTTGATTCACGGTGTAGAAATAAGCTTTCGTTTTCCTTCAATAAAGCCATAACATTAATGATATTTGAATCAAACCATTCATTAGGCAAACCTCCATTCGAATTCTGCATGGTGAAACCAAAAAGATGAGATTTTACCTTTGGCATGCTTTCATTTGACCTTACCTCGAAGAGGATTTGAAAATTCTTTTTCCCTCTCATGACCTTCATCATCACGTAGCACTTGTTCTTTCTCAATGACCTGTTTATCAAAGGCACCAAACTTAGGTACCCAATTGAAAATATGTCCATCCCTTTCAAACCATAAGTCTTGTCTATCTAACGCATTTTCGTGATCAATCATTTGGGTTGTTTTGGGTAACGTGAGATTTTCAATTGGATCATCAATGATATCAAACCCAAATGATTCAGGTTTTGTAATTTTCTCATTTTGAGATGGCATAATCATCGTAGCGCAAGTACGTGGATCAAGATTTTTAATTTCTTTTCCTTCAAAGGGATCTAAAGCAAGTGACTCTCTTTCTTGGTTCATGGTCGTAGAATCCTTATCATATTCCAAAATTTGATGAGATTCAAATTCCTCTTCCAAAACTTTCTCAAATTGTACAGGATTCATAGTATCCTCATGCGAGGAAGCAATTGAGTTATCCTGCATATTGTTTGATGCAATAAGTTTGTTAGAAGATTCAGATTGATAATACTCTTCCCATTTCTTCCATGAATCATAGTAATCATCTTCCAAGTTCAGGTCATGATGCTCAAGCACTTCTTCTTCATCTTCTGATTCATCAACATGTTTCTCATCCAATTCATCTTCTGATTCATCAACATATTTCTCATCCAATTCATCTTCTGATTCATCAACATATTTCTCATCCAATTCGCCTTCACCTTCCATAGATGGTCCAGTTATTTCCAAAAGTGGGTTATTTCTTGAATTCAAATTGGTAAAGCTATCATAATCCAAATTTGTAACCCATGATTCAATTTTATCACAATTTGGAAGGTGTGGATCCTCTTGGTCATCACTCTCTTGATGATATAAAGTTTCCACCACCAGAATGTTGTCTTCTCCTTGCTGATGTTGGGGTGGACCCTTATTTGGCACAAGTTCCAAACCATCCACTTGAGCTTGGAGACAATGAGTATACATAGCAATTTCGGGACAATTCCTTTCATTATGCTCCTTTGTATCATGCAATCTACACCCGTTTTCCCATGCAAAATCAGAAATATTAAGAATGGAACTAGAGTGACTTGGTCCTGTAGAAGTATCAATCTGATTAGCAATAGCGGAAGGTACACCCCCATTGTTTGGCTTCGTATTCCACTGTCTCCCTCTATTGTTGAAATTTTGATTTGGGTGAGGGGCATGGGATTCATACTTCTATTTTTGAACCAAATCATTACTCAATTTGTGAACCATATTTTTGAGTTCTTCAACCTCTGAATAAATCTCTTTTGGTTGAGCTATATTATTGCTAGTTCCAATAGGATTTGCGTAATTGGTGAGATTTTGACTTAACATTTGAGTTGGATTTTGAGCCACTGGATTTGCGTAGGGATTCACACTTTGAATCGAAATTGGATTGGGGAAAGGAACCATAGCCTGAGAATTAACCAGACTAGCTCCTTGCATAGTCTATTGACTATTTTGCAAAAATGGAGGAATGGGAGGAATGGATGTGATTGGTTGAATTGGAATGGGTGCGTAAGCGGGTGTTGATGAATATGGTTGTTGATAAGGCAAAGCATTTATGCCTGATATTTGTGGTGCCATGATCTGATTCATCATAGGAGTTTGACCATAAGGACCATATTGTCCTACCATGGGCATCTGGGAAAACCCATAATTCTGTGGTGTCATTTGTTGTTCAATGGTCATAGCTTCATTGTAGGCTAGAGCAAGCGTAGTAACTTGAGGATTTTGCCTTGCAAACATTGTCGTCATAGGATCCAATGCCCCAAAATATATTTGCAAAGCTACTACGGGATCAATGGCAAAATGTCGAATTGCTCTATTATAGCACTTCTAAAATCTCTGATTAAAAGTTTGGATTGACTCACCCTGGCCTCTTTTGCATGTAATGAACTGATTATAGATGATTGTGGGATCTAATGGTGACCTGAATTGGTTGACAAAAGCATTCTCCATTTGCGTCCATGACGTAATGGAACCAGTAGGTAAGCAAATATACCATTCGTAGGCCACTGGGTCTAGGCTCATGGGGAAGAGTCTACAAGCCACATCTTCATGTTGAACTTGCAATCTTATCAAAACATCCCTATAGGCCTGAATATGTTCTTCTGCGGTCCTTGGGCCATCCGGTTTGTATTTGGGCAAAAATCTCTCTATATTCCTAGGGATCTCATGAATATCCCCTGCAATATTCAAAGGAATGTTATGGGCTCCGTACCAAGGAGCTGGTGGAGGTTGGGCCATTTGATTTAAAATCGATGATGATAATCCTACAAGGGCCGTGGAAAATACCTCGAAGAAGACCTGCGACACACAGAAAAATCTGCAATTAATGGAATTCAAAGAATAACTTCAAAACCAATTTGTTAGTCATGCATGAAAGAAACCTTGAAATGACTAGCAAATATCAAACATGTAACGTATGAATAATCATGTTAGCATCAACCAAGAGATGTATCCATTAAAATCAAATGAAAGTAATTGCATGGAGACAACCTCGCTAGTCAAGATTTTTTTTTTTTTAAATCAAATCAAGACAGATTATTCCTGTATGAACAATCAAAAAATGTTAGAACAATGCATAGCAATTCATGTCCTCCCTTTAACACTACAAGGTTGTATTGTTAAAAGAGGGCTAAAGATAATAATCAATAGGGCATGAACTATTCAAAATTTAAATCCCTATAGCATTTAAATCACACTGAAATAAACCAGTTCGGGCCCTCCTTCTAGCGCCAATCTGTTGAGTGGTATTTTCACCCAGTTGTGAAAGTACACTCTCCTTTAGGATTTGGGTTCCAAATCCCCTCTTGCAAAGAAGTTAAACAAACGACTTCTCCAAGGTCTCCGTTGTATTTAGCATTTGCATATGTGTATTAGTAATCTCAAATAAAGATATTCAATTTAAATGCTTGGAACACCTTAGTGATTGCAAGTAACTGTAAACAAGGGGCAATGTTGGTTTATTTCAGCATGAAATTTTAGTGATTGTTCATTATTTTTTTAGATTTTGATATTTTTTAAATGTCTATTTTAATGCCTTGAAAAGTTAAAACTTCTGAACATAAATAAAAATAAAAAAATGCAGAAAGAATGAAAATGAAATGCAGAAAACTGAAAATAAAATGCTTCCAGTATGATGCTATCCTATTACGACAAAACCGAAGATGTGAGGTTTCCGTGCATGCAACCTAACCTATTGGACCTGCAAACAAGCACAATCCGGATAAGCTAAGTGTTGGTTCCTAGGGTACGAAATAAAATTCAGATTTCAAATATTCGCCTAATGTAACCCAAAGAAATGGCATCAACATTATCTATAAATTCGAAATCTGAAAAGATGAAAGAATAAACATTAAATCCATAGCATGCAAAGAAAATCTCCTTCTTTCTTGCCCACAAGATGCAAATTTCTGAACACTTTGCATTAAAAATGTGTCATTTTACAATAGCAGAATTTTTGGTTTTCCCAAACCAGTCCATGGAAGAAAAACGACTCAAACAGGCCCAGAATGGCATTATCGCCTTCAGCTCTGCAACTCTGCTCGTCGGGATTTCCAACCCATGTCCATGAAGAAGAAAAACCAGTCCAATGTGGAAGAAAGTATCCAGAGAAACCCAGTGCTAAGGCCTTGCCTTCATTACTGCAATCTTCTCTGAATAGTTCCACCCCCCTTTGGCCTCTTTGAATGGCGTATTTAAACTTTTGAAAGAATTGTTTTTCCTTCCATGACGGTTCGCTTTCATTTTTCGATGGCTGTTCGTTTCACCTTCCCTGACTGTTCGTTTCACCTTCCCTGCATGCGTGTGCTTCGGTTTCCATTTTGTGGCCCTTTGCTACGTTTTCTCCACATAGGCTTGCGTCCATTTCCATCCCTGTGTAACGACCATCTTAAATGATTTCAAATCATTAAATATTCCTTATGTAACGCTTGCCTTATTCACTGGATTTTATCCTTATGTCCACGTCATTATGCAGGTCCGTTACCTTGGCGAAAATGGAACATGTCGCGATATCGCGACACTTTTGCCTCCTTGCTCTCCTTTGTTGCTTTGAATCGTGAAAATGGAACATGTCGCGATATCGCGACACTTTTGGCCCCTTCCGTATTTTGTTGCTTTGAATCACGAAAATGCAACATGTCGCGATATCGCGACACTTTTTCTTTCTCTGCTTTTCTCCATTTTGAATCATGAAAATGCAACATGTCGCGATATCGCGACACTTTTTCTTTCTCTCTTTTCCTTTCTTTTGGTCACGAAAAAGCAACATGTCGCGATATCGTGACACTTTTTCATTTTTGCCACGATGAGCAACATGTCACGATATCGCACACTTTTCATTTTTCCCGATGGAGCAACATGTCGCGATATCGCGACACTTTTTCATTTTTTCGCGATGGAGCAACATGTCGCGATATCGCGACACTTTTTCATTTTTGCCGCGATGGAGCAACATGTCGCGATATCATGACACTTTTTCATTTTTTGCCGTGATGGAGCAACATGTCGCGATATCGCGACACTTTTCATTTTTCGCGATGGAGCAACATGTCGCGATATCGCGACACTTTTTCATTTTTGCCACGATGGAGCAACATGTCGCGATATCGCGACACTTTTTCATTTTTGGCCGCGATGGAGCAACATGTCGCGATATCGCGACACTTTTTCATTTTTGGCCGCGATGGAGCAACATGTCGCGATATCGCGACACTTTTTCATTTTTGCCGCGATGGAGCAACATGTCGCGATATCGCGACACTTTTTCATTTTTGGCCGCGATGGAGCAACATGTCGCGATATCGCGACACTTTTTCATTTTTTGCCGCGATGGAGCAACATGTCACGATATCGCGACACTTTTTCATTTTTGGCCGCGATGGAGCAACATGTCGCGATATCGCGACACTTTTTCTCCTTGTGGTGTTTTGCTTTTTTTCTTTGAACTTTAGCCTATGGGCCACTTCGGTCTTCTTGGAACACATGCAAAAAGGTGGGTCCCCAATTTTGGGGTACGTTGTGGATCAGCCACAACAAGGTCTTTTGTTAGTTTGTGTTATTTTAGTTTAAAGGTGATTGTATTTTATGCTTGTAGTGTTAGTGTGTCTGATGTTGGGTTGATTATTTTATATCCCTTTAGAGTGTTAAGTGTTGAATTTATTTTATTTATTTTAGTTGTCTTTAGATCTCTTTTATATCTTATTTTATTTAGGGGTTATGTTAGTATAGTGATGTTGGGTCTAATGTTAAATAATGATTTTTCATTTGTTATGCTCATCTCGCTATGATTTATAATTTAATGTTTAAAATGTGTGTGCAGGGGGACCACGGGAAGCACCGATACCACACTGGCCAAAGGTAAATCAGAGCGGAGTCAAAGTAGCAACAACAGAGTAAGACATGGCCACTTACCACGTGGACAAGCAAGGAGGGATCTTGATACTAAACAACCCAGGGGAATATTGCTCGAAGGTAGTCAACAAACTAAGGTAGGATTGTGCCTTATGAAATGCTCAAAGGCCATAATACCATGCATGTGGGATAAATGAATTTCCCACCTAGATTAAAAGTGTTTCTCACATACACATGGTACTTCCAAGGACCAGAGTGCATAGCGAGCTACTCACTGACGACGGTAACATTAGGTGCATAGGAATAATAGGTGGTCAGAGAGACGTTGTAGCTTCAATATAGAACAATTCCCCTCACCAACTCATGGCCAAATGGCAAAGACACTACCAGCTATGGCAGTGATAGGTGGGGGTAGAGGACAGTTTAACGCATTCATGTCATAAACCCTAACACCAAACATCTTGCATCCTTGAACATCTACTGAAGAGCTCATTCGATAAACAATGGGTGAGTTTTTGGAGTGATGTTTAGTCCCAATTGTGAGTCTATACTATCTATCAAAGCCAAGCCATCATAGTCATAGAACAAAGGAGTGTCGCCTAGTAGTCGCAACACAAAATGGAGGATGGTTGCATAGGAGAGACCTCATAGGGAGGATTACCACATAGGAGTAAGCATAGTACATAGGCCACAATACTTGGGTCTTAACCCAAGCCTTGGGTGTAGTGGTATGGGCCAACCAAGATAGGGCTTGTGCCCCATCGAATCGGGTTCGATTCACACTGGCATCGCCCGATGGAAGACAAAGGGAGTTGTTTTTGTTTTTGTTTTTTTTGTTGTTAGGTGTAAATTTAATTAATTTTGTTGTTGTTCGTGGTTAGTTTTTATGTGAGCATTTTTTACCCCCCTTTGGGTATATCACATTGTGTCTATGGATATTTGAGGGCATGGATGACACTCATTATCATGGCCCTTGTTGTTTTTGTAAGGGTTGGAATATTTTGTTTGATTTTAATTATTATCATGATTTAACATTTGGGGATAGGGACCAAAGGGTAAATTTCTAATTAAGGAGATATAAGGGAAAAGGTGAACTTTATTTTTTTCATTTTTTTGTTGGCAACCTAGTTTGAAAAGGTTTAAAATGTTGGAGGTTGTTTACACTTCTATTTTTTTGTAAAGGGAGATGAAACAAAAGGGTTCCTAAAATTTTTAAATACCCATGGAAGACCATGTTGTAGGGGCTGGAATTTTTGCAATAAAAGAATACCATTTTTTTTATGCATATTGATTTGAAAACTTGCACCTTGTGAGAAAGACTGAAGGAGTTCATTTATGAGGATTATTGTGTTAATGTCCATCCTTTTTTTCTACATTATTTTAAACTTATACCTATTGTTAAATGCTCTTAGGAGGTTACACTACGTGAAGGTTTATGTTGATGCAGGTTCTATTTTTCCTTTGAGTCTAGCACTTGATCTAATCCGATTGTGCTATTGTAGGTTTGATTAGGTTGGGTTATCCTCGTGAGTGACTCATGATCTTTGGTTTTGCAAGATAGGGTAGCATGATACTGTATTACATTTGCATTTTTATTCCAGCTTTAGCATAGTTAGTTGCAGTTTCTTCATGCAAGTTTACTTCCTTTTTGTACATGTCAAATTTCATTTCTGCAAGTGCTCAATCTGAAACTCATAATCCCAAAATATCCTATTTAAATCATAAATCTAATCTAGAAAATCTAGAGTGTACGTCATCCAAGTTATTATTTTTCTAACTTTTTACCTTTACAATTCTTTGGCTAATCTCAGGAGTAGTAAAAGGAACGAATATGCACTTTTCTCACATGACATAAGCAAGATAAAAATCAGTCCAAGAGGAAGGGTTGCTAGCCTACTATCTCATCTTAAGTGCAGATAAAACAATGAATTCTAACTTTCTAACTTTCTAACATTCTAACTTTCTAACCAACTTACTTCTAACTTTGTAATTAGTGGAATAATAATCTGAAGATAAAATGAACCTACTAACTGCAAAGACTGACTGTAATCTTACATTAAAGGCATGGATTTAAAATGAAGTGGATAATTCCATAGCAGTCTAACTTTACATTCTAATCTGAAGATTAAAATGAACCCACTAACATGGATTCAGGGTAAGACAAATTAATGCAAATATAATCAATAAGACACCACTTCATTTTATGAGTTCACATTAAGGCACGGTCGTGGCAATCTAAGGAAATCAATTACAAAGCATGAATTAAATAAATCAGTAGGTCCCTTGTTTGCAGCCACTTGCAAATTACTTGGTTGTTCCTAGAACTTGTTATGCTTAAAATATTTTACTTTAAAATATACTTGTGTAATGCTTATATAGTGGAACCTTGGAGAAGTTGTTTTCTTTGTTTAACTTCTTTGCAAGAGAGGGTTTTCGGTTTAATACCCTGACTGTGGTGGGGATTTTGCAACTAGGCGAAATATTCACTCAACAACTTCCAACACTCTTGTGACTTTGTTGCTCTCCTCTTGGGCATCTATTCCTAAGCTTTGCCTTATATGATTTTTCTTGCAATCAATTGATACCCCTTGGATTCTTCATCATAACCAAGAAAAATGCATTACAAAATTTTCTCATCTAGTTTGCTTATTTTCTTCTTTGAAATGTACATGAAGGCTTTACATCTAAATATCCTTAGATGAGAAATGAAGGGCTTTCTTCCACTCCATGCTTCTTGTGGTGTGACTCCTTGAAGAGCTTTTGTTGGTGCTTGATTCAAGAGATACATAGTTGTAGTGACAACTTCTGTCCAATATTATTATCTAATATGTGCACTTGTGAGCATACAATGAACCATCTCCATGATGGAGCAATTACTCCTCTTAGCAACTCCATTTTGTTGAGTATAGGCTATAGCAAGATATATTTTTATCCCATGTTTAGTGAGATATCTTGAAAACTCATTGGAGGTGAATTCCCTCATCGATCTGAGCGGAGTGTCTTGATTGAACATCTTGATTCTTTCTCAACATGATTCTAAAACTACTAAAAATATAGGAATGCATCTGACTTCAACTTTAGACAAAAAACCCACATATTTTAGGAGTAATCATCAACAAACAACTAAAAGTACTTCTTTCCACCATAATTGTTTGGCATGGGTCTATATAGATCGGTGTGTATCAACTCCAATGGTGCTTTGGCTTGTGAAGATATAAATTCAAATGGAACTTGATGTTTCTTCCTTACTAAGAAATCTGAGCATACATGCAAAGCATGTGAAAGGTTAGGAAAATCTAACACCATATCATGCTTACTCAATTCGAGTAGATAGCCTAAACTTAGATGCCCATACTATTTGTGCCATAATGAAGTAGCTTCTTTGGAGTTGGCAGCCATGGCAACATGAGGGGCATAAATAGAAACTAAAACAAATAATCCATGTTTGTAGGAAGATGTGGCAATATGTTTACCCTTTCTGGCAATGAAGCAATGCTTTTGTCCATTAAAAAACTTAAAATTAACCACCATATCTTTGTCTAAGATTTAAGGCACGAATAAGAAGTTGTTGGTCAATCTTGGTACATATAGGACCTTCTCAATTTGGCATTGTCCATATGGAAATGTCATTGAAACATTTCCTTCTCCTTGGACTCGATAGGTCTTATAGTCGATAATGGTCATCGGTTTACCTTCTTTGGCCTCAAATGTGTCAAACCACATTTTATCACCAGTCATGTGTTTGCTGGCTCTAGAATAAATATATAAAACATTATATTTTTTTTTGAAATCATTTTGAATCATAAGAACCTTGTGTGCTCTCTCATAATATGAATATGATTCTTCAATAACAACATTACCTCTTTGTTGTCTATTTCTTCTTCGTGGTTTGTATTGCCCTTTTTTTGTGGTGGTTGCTTATTTTTATCACCCTTGTTGGAAGAATTGAACCAATATTTCTTGGTGTTATGGTTATCCATCTCTCAAGCATGGTAGTATCTCTTCTGTTGTTGAGGTATCTTTTTTGAGGGATTGGTATTTGAACCCTTAGAAGAAAATCTCTTCAAAAAGTAGCCTTGTTCCTTAGCTCCAGATTTCTTAAAATATAGTGTGGTGTTGGACATTTGATCTCTTTGGTTGTTATTTACTTCTTATTGTTGAAGCATATTAACTAACTATTCAAATGAAACCTTTCTATTAGAAACTTGGGGAGAAGTGACTAACATTCTAAAAGAATCTAGTAATGCTCTGAGAATGATTGAATTTAAGAGTGTATCTTCTCTCTGCAAAGAAACACCTCTACACTTTATCCATTCTTCATGTTGAGAGTGTGAAGTTGGGATTGAAGATTAATAATTGTGGTCTGATTTTTTCCTTCATATATTGTTATCAATGCATCCCATGCATCTTTTGTATTCTCCTTTTCATAGATGAGTGGTTGAACTTCATTAGCAATGGCAAGAATTATGATCATCAATGCTCTAGCATTGGCATCATCATATGCTTCTTGTTTATCATCTACTATTTTTGGGCATGTAAATTTTCCAGTCATGATGTCCCACATCTTTTCAACCTGCAATATTGCTCTCATATTTTCTTTCCATGGAGAAAAATTTAACCTCTGAGTAGCTATGAATCTAATAAGTATGCTTTTGCAATGGCCATTATGAGGGTTTCTTATAACACCAAGTGGTCCCCCTTTATTTATATCACTAGATAGATAGACATGATCTATTGAATATACCTACTTTTCCTATAATACCCATCGATACATGGAATAAGTTCATCCTCTCAATATACACGGTTGTACGCAAGAAATACTCAAAGGTATTATATATAGATCGATCCATGGCACATAAGTAGTACTTAAATGGATTCACTCTATCTTTGACACCTGCTTAAAAAACCTTCCACATACGTAGGGTGCGAAGTCCCTTAAATACTTGGAAGAACTTAATTTCAATATTTATGTCAAGTGATAGTAGTGAATGGGGTAATGATGGAGTGAATATGGTCTTTACATCCCATATTATTACTATCAACTCTGGTAATATGGTCTTTTTCATGGCCAACACAACAATCAATTTCATCTTGACATTCATATCCCTCTTCTATGTCTTTATTCTTATTTTTATCTCTTTATTTACAATAGGAATTGTTGTATTGTCATCTTCATCATCACTACCACTAGTGACATGGACTATTTACTTTTTCCCCATGCTTATTCTCTTGCTTGTTTTTACCTTTTCCTCTGCATTCTCCATTTGTATCATCCCATAAGTTGGCTTATTACATAAGCTCGATCTAGGATTAAAATATATGTGATGGAATAACTTAATTTCAGGATTAATGCTAAGCGATAATACGTAAGGAAGACTCAAAGGTATTGTATATAGATCAATCCGTGACACATAAGCAGTACTGAAAGGGATTGAATCTATCTTTGGAACCTGCTTAAAAAGCCTTTCACATACATAGGGTGCCATGTCCCTTAAATATTTAGAAGAACTTAATTTCAGGATTTATGTCAAGCGATAGTAGTAAATGGGGTAATGGGGTATTTAATTTTTTTACTTGTACCTGTGCTTGCGACTCTGTCCCTATGCGATCTGATATGCTTGTGACTATGTCTTCGCAACTCAGATCTTCGTATTCATATGGAAGATATCTGAGTGTAGCTTTGAGGAACCAGTCAAAGTCGGTTCTGCTACAAAGTATCCTTGATAATAGGTAATGTTTGGATTAGAGGGAGTTTACAATTTGCACAACGATCTGGACCTACATCGATAATCAATTATGGTCCTATTGAGCTTTGTTGGGTTGGCTATATAAAGCATACACAAAGAGCCAGGAATCATTATGCTCTAATACCAATGTACATAATTCAACCAATAATATTATTGATTTCATACATATAAATACAATGAGAAAGGCTATGATTAGCCTATAACAATATGATTCCAAATTCTATCAACAACTAACAATAGTGTACAAAATATTTGTAGCTAACAACTAATTGTTGTTTTATCAAATATGTACATTGGATTTTAGATTACCAACTTGGCGTGCACTACATTATTTGCTAATAATATAATAATAAACTATAGCTAAATACCTATAGCCTAACAACTAATCTCTTCAAGATGAACACCTCTGCTTTAGGCATTCTCAATCGCATCTAACTTGGCAAAAATTATGCTATATCTATGGGTCAGAATCCCAAACCATGCAATCTCCCTTTTTCTCATGCCATCTCTCCTTCAACATAATTTACAAACTCCTCAAATTAAACCCACTCTAATACCAAATGATGCAAATGAGAGAATGGGGTCCTTCTATAGATGACATTATCAAGTAGCACAAGTCTCCTATCTTTTTATGACCTCAAGATGCACGGTAATCACATATTTAATCAACAAGGTCAATACAACAAGACAAATTTAAACTCTTTGTGATTCCTTGTATGACCTTTTGTAGTCCTTGTACAATATCATATAATTGTACAATTGGGTTAATTGTACAACATGTTCTTTAATTATATGATGAATCCCTTGTACAACACTCCTTCAATGTAGAAAAATCTCAAGATTGTTAATTTATTGTACGACAATCTTCACTAAGAACTAATATGTATCGTTCAAATGAATGGTAACTTCTAATGGTGATCCTTCCATTCATCCTCGTACAATAGCCAGCTTGCACACCTTCCACTTGAATGTTGACTAGTTTGACACATTAGTTTTCATTTGAATGGTGTTTGATCTCACTTGATGGTCCTTGCACTCAAATGATACTTCATGCTCCACTAGAATGATGTTTCTTCTCTACTTTAAGGATGTTGACTCGAATGGTCCTTTAATCACCATCAAGAAGCACCCTCTCCAACGATAATGATTCTTGTCCTTCACTTGATTGACAAAATTTTGGTCCAACCTCCTTAATCGCAATGCTTTCAACAATATCCTAACTTGGTTGCCCTTATTTTGGGCATATTTTCCTAAGCTACGACCACCCATACTGCAACCTATAAGTTTTTAGTCTAAAACATATAGTTGTAACAACACAAAGAGTTTCTCATTTAGAAAAGAATACACGATATGAATTGAGATAAAATATAATTTATTATCATTAATGTATCACATGTAACAAAGAATGGGAATGCTATTATGGGTGACTCATTTATTCTATATCATATCTAACACCCGCCTCTGTAACATCATAGCTGAATGTACAACTCTACCTCTTTCCTGCATGGTTCTTGTCCTTTTTTCTTTCATCTTCTTTTGCTTGCTTATCGCTTTGCCTCTCGTTGATTTCCCCTTCTCTCTTCCTATCAGTTCTCCTTCCTCTTCCTTGTTCTCTATCTTTCCAAACCTATCATCTCCTCTTTCTTCCTATACACTCCATCTTCCTCTTTATTTTCCCCCTCTACACTCTTTGTTTTCTAAGTAATAAATGTGTATTATATACGCATGGGTGATGGGCATGGTTACCCTTCCTCTTTATTTTCCCCTTGTATGCTCCTTGTTTTCTAAGTAATAAATGTGTATTATATATACATGGATTGTGAGAATGGTTATCTTTTCTATAACTAAACGTGCCTTCATCACAAATACTTCATATTCATTACACCTTTTTTAGGTCTACCTATTTTAAGGAAAAACATATGTATTTTAAGGAAAAACATGTCAACATAAAAGTTAAATTTTAACAATTTATATAATAGTTTCAAAAATAATTTACAAATTAATCATTAGGTTTGGAATAAGGAATGAAAGAGGGATATTGTAGTGTTTTGACTTTGGGATTTTTTTTTAAGGAAATCCAAGTTTTCATACCATGGTGGAATGTATGTAGGTGAGCATGTTTAAAAAAAATATTTATAAAGTGACACAAGTTCAACCTATAAGTTCTTTCAAGGGTTACCTATAAATTCTTTGACCTTGAAGAAGAAAATATCACATATATAATTGCTAAGTTCTAATACTACTATGTAATAAGAATGTAATATAGATAAAACTAATACACATTAAATATAAATTATTAATAATAGTTATAGTAAAAAAATTTATTAAACCATAGAGCATGGAGAGGTTTGGATTTTCCCTCTCTCATTGTTGCTTCAGTTTTTGTTAAGATTTTTGGCTCCTTTGTTATTAAAAGTATATGGAAATCCTGGCAGTAGTTTCGGTTTTTGTTAAGATTTTTGGCTCCTTTGTTATTAAAATTATATGGAAAGTCTGGCAGTAGTTCACTCTTTGGATCTGTTGAAGAGGTGATGGCTTCCGTAAAGATTTTTTTTATCAATTCTATGAATATTTGGTGGTCTATTGTGTTTCTTCATCAAGGTTCTCCCTTAGCTCGAGTGCAATGGATTCATGATTAGCAGTTTTTCAAAATGGGTATTGTTATAATAGTTGATTTATTTTCTCGCCAGACCAGGGATTGGATCCCATAAAATGATTTCAAACGCACCTTCAGGCTGAACGGTGCGGATAAAGATACTTATGATGTTGTTATTACTCTCACCCTTTTTTCTATGTTACACAATATTGGTGTGCACTCGTAGAATGCTTGGTGATCAGACTGGAGATGGCATGTTGACACTCATTTGCTTAATTATAAGACTCGTTTGCGGTATAAATGGTTATCTCTTGATCTTCCTCTGGTGCCTAAGCTCAATCAACGTTGGGACTTATTTTCTACAAGGTCTAGATGGAATTCTAGATTTGAGAATGTCTGGGCTACTTACGTTGAGCCCAAGCAATATTTTTTTGTGTGGAGCTTGTTGTATCAAGGCCTTCCCTTGGGGGAACGTTTGAAGCACCTTAGAATTTTTTATCCTAAATTTCCTTTTTGTGGTGTACCCAAGTCTTGTACTCACCTCTTTTAGAATTGCAAAAGATCTAGGTAAGCTTGGGAATGGGTTCTTTCATTTTTTTCCCATTTACAGCTACAAGAGTTTCTTGGCTCCAATCTCTTCTTGGGACTCTTTTACTTTGTATTTATCACTTTTTGAACTGTGGCAGGTTTTCAGGATTAGCTTACTCTTTCATATTTGGAAGGCTCTTAACATATTTGTTTTTAAATAGTATACACCTTATGTCACATTTACTCATGTTGACAAATGAGAAGTTTTTAATGATATGTGGCTACAAATATGTACTCAAGCCAACAAAGATGCTATAGAGTTATATCACCTACAAGTTCTTCTGGCGCACTGGGCCAATGCTCCATGTACAGTCAACCAGATCCCCCCAGAGCGCTCTTCTCAGGAGTATTTTTGATCTTGCTCTCGTAGACAAGCACTGGTCCCAGCCCTCGCCAGTTAGGAAGCAACCTAATGTTGACATTGCTTGTTTATCCTGCCAAGTTGGGGATGGGATGATGTTCAACCAGTTTCACCTGGGCCAGTTGTTGGTTGGAGAGACACAGATATTGAAGGCCTTAATTGGGATGTAGAGGGCTGGATTCTCATCACATAATCACTAACAGTTTATGTAGGACAACATGCCAGAACACATTACTCCATATGAAATGATTTTTTTGATGTAATCATCATCAATGATGATGACCGGTAAACTTGTGTTTTGTTGGTGGCTTTGATTCCTAACCCTTATCAATGAAGATTAGTTTGATTCCCCATGGAGTGTGCTAACCCACCTGCTTTTTTTTATAGTAAAGGATTTTATTTTAATTTAATATAAATTTACTTTTTTCATTAAAAAAATCATTAAAAATAGTTTTAGCTAACTATTATGTATTAACATTAAGAACTAGTCTAGTTACGTGGATTGGTAAGTGCTAGTCTGGCTAGGCATTTACCAAGAAGAGACTTAGGTTCAAACCTTGGTGGTGCCAGTTAGCAAAGGAAGTAGTCTTATCTAAATTTTTTGAGTGCCTGCCATACCGAGGATGATTGTACATGACCGGGTCAACAACGCAGGGATTACAAGGGACAGCCCCAAGATTCCAACCCTTCTTGATAGTAAAAAATGACTGTAGATGTAATTGATTCCAACAAAAAAAACTTATTTTATTATTTTTATTTGATGTTTGCATATTATTTTTGTTTTTATTAAATTTATTTTAATATCCCTATTACGATGTTCGTTCGTAGTTTTTTTTAAAGGAATATAATATAATCGATTTAAATTACTACCAAATAATACAACGATCTTTGTACACAAATCATGTCCCATCGGCGGGGTCCTGATCGTTAAACAAACACAGTTGCAATTTGCAGGCATTTTTCGTATAACATGGACAAATCATTTATGTTTGTTGTACTAGAGTTCTAGTTGCCAACTCGAATAAAGTACGTATTATGTTGATGTACAACGTATTCCACTAAGAAGAAATGTATTCGATTTGTATAACATGGACAAATCATTTATGTTGGTTGTATTAGAGTTCTAGTTGCCAACTCGAATACAGTACGTATTATGTTCGTGTACAATACTAAGAAGGAATGTATTCGATAGTCACGGTGAGCGTAAATGTTATGATCGGCTCTGTACGCTGTTACGGATATCCGGTGGATTTATATTCTTGACAGTCATTAAAGTGAAACCCACATGCGACAAAGTTTCTGTTTAAAGAGTTCCGTCTGAATGCACTCTATCATCACAATGTTATCTAATGTTGATATTTTATCAATAAAAATGACATACTGATATATATATTAGATTTTGTATGAGTATGATAACATTTTACTGATATATAAATAACCAAGCCTCATATGCTAATAATTTTTTTATTATCCTTTTTATAAATAAATTGATGTGAAGGAAGTCCTCTTATGCATGGTCTTTCTCACGCAATACAAGTTTTTTTATTTTTTTTACAATCTCAATATGCATAGTAATCATAAATGCAATCAACAAGGTTCAAAACAACTTGATAAATTTAAACTCTTTATGATTTCTTGTACAACCTTTTGTAATCCTTGTACAGTGTCATGCAATTGTATGATTGAGTGAATTGTACGACTCCCTTGTATCACACTCCAATGTATAACAATCTCAAGATGGCAAATTTATTGTTTGAAAATTTTCACCAAAAGTTTAAATGTGTGGTTCAAATAAATGGTAGCTTGTAATGGTGACTCTTCCTTTCATCCTTGTACGATAGCTAGCTTTCACACCTTCCACTTAACATCAACTAGTCCAACACATTAGTTTTCATTTAAATGGCACTTGGTCTCACTGATGGTACTTACACTCCTAGTTATCAAGTTCGAGTTTGTATTTGAATTCGATACTTTTTAAGTTCGAAAGCGACATGTTTAAAAATTCTTCGACATATATAATAAATGTATATATATTTTCAAATATATATTTTTTAATTTTTATATAAAATTTAAAAATCAAATATACTTATATATATATATATATATATATATATATATATATATATATATATATTAAATATAAACATTTTTATAACTTTATGTAAATATAATAATTTTTTAACACATGAGAAGATTCTTAAAGGTTAAATCAATATTTTTTTTGAAATATAAATTATAAGTTTTCTATCAATTATAATAAATAATCATAAAAAATAAACATTTGTTAGATCATGCATAAAAGAAAACACTTAAAATATCTTATATTATTCAATTTTAAAAAGTAGAAAAGTTTAATTTTAGGTTTCATTAGAAGCTAGGGTTAAAGAGCAATGTTTTTTTCTTTTATTTTAGGGTTAAGAGCAATGTTTTTTTAAAGAGCGGTGTTTTTTTTTTTTAGCCTTAAAGAGCAATGTTTTTTTCTTTTATTTTAGGGTTAAAGAGCAATGTTTTTTCTTTCTTTATTTTGAAGAACTTGCAGATTATTTGAGACAAGGAGCATTTTAAATAGCAGGTTCAGAAATAATGAAGCCTGGAGATTTGTTTGTCAACTGCACTTTCAGAGCTATCCATTCTCTCAAATGATGATAAATAAATAAAGAAAACAACATTCCAATAGATTGAAAATGGTTGCTTCGGATATTATCTGCAGAAAATTTTAAGCTTCCAAATTGCACATTGCAGGAGGGAGATTGCAGGAGGGTTTGTTCATAGTTGCTATGTTTATAGTGCTTCCTCTGTATTTTTTAAGCTAAAATTTGATTTTAGGGTTTTTAATGCTTGTTTTTCACCCAAATTGTTTTTGGCCGAATTCAGGGTTTGTTCGTCGTATTTATTTGGTAGGGTTTTAAATTCGATGATTTTCGAATTTTATATAGAAAATTCGACGAATTTGATAACTAAGCTTACACTCAAACTATACTTCACTCTCCACTCAAACAATGCTTCTTCTCTACTTTAAGGATGTTGACTCAAATGGTCCTTCAATCACCATCGAAAAGTGCCCCCATTAATGACAATGATTCTTTTCCTTCACTTGATTAGAAAAATGTTGGTCCAACCTCCTTACTCATAATGCTTCCAACACTCTTATGACTTGGTTGTTCTCCTCTTAGGCATTTATTCCTGAGCTATGACCACCCTAACCTACAACCTATATTTTTTAATCTAAAATATATAGTCATAGCAACACAAAGAGTTCCTCATTTAGACAAAGCATACACAACGCAAACTAAGATAAAATATAATTTATTATCATTAATGTGTTATAGGTTATAAGGAATGCAAATGTCATTGCGGATGACTCATTTATTCTTTGTGATATTTGACATTTGTCTCTGTAACATCACAACCAGATGTACAACTCTACCTTTTTCCCACATATTTCTCATGTTTTTCCTCTTTCCCCTCATTTTTATTGTTTGTCACTTTACCTCTCGTTGATTTCCCCTTCTCTCTTATCATCAATTATCCTTCCTCTTTCCTATTATCTTTGTCTTTCAAGAAGTATCATCTCTTCTTTCTTCTTGGATGCTCCATCTTCCCTTTGTCCTCCTTTTTATTTGTTCCTTTGTGTTGTTTATTTTCTCAGCAATAAACATGTATTATATACATGTGGGTGGCAAGAATGATTATTCTTCTTGTAAAGATACCCCTACATCATACTCACCATGTAAGAAGAAATATTCCTTGAGTTCAATATCATAAACATTAATTATTCTTCCAAGTTATTATCATTTTAGCTTGGTTATCTTCATAAGACCAACTTTGTTGTCTTGTTCTAGCCTTCCTTTGAGAACTAAGCCTTCTCTTCTAGAATGCACTCAACATTCATTTTACTTTATCCCACTCCATCATGTTCATCCAACCACAACTAACATGTATTTTATTGGTTACTTCCTCTTGGTGCCAGTACCTTCTTTTGCAGCGATTATGTCCTCCACAACTATCACAAGGATGTAGGTTCTAACACCTAGTTGCAATTCATTCAAATATTTCACATTGATTGCAGTATGGTAGGAACCTAGAGTTCCTAGCACATAAAATGATAAATAAATAATAAATAGACCTAAAACTAAAAGAATCGCCTTTTGTATTGTCGGGAAGTCCCTTCAATAAATTGTATTATATTTCATATTCATGGATATCTCTTATGATAGAATAGTATGGTGTTTTATACCCACTTACGGTTATAGGTGAAAGGTTGCAATGCTTCCTAACCCTAACCTTATAATAATATAATAATTAATATAATTAATTATTATATTATTATATTATTTTATTATTATAACCATAGGATAAAATATTATTATTATTATTATTATTATTATTATTATTAATTAATGTTAGGATAGTATCCTAACATGCCATCCCTCTTTGAAGAGCTTTGTCCTCAAAGCTAGAAAAATTTGGAAATATGTTTCTACTTATCCCAACATCACATGCTCCCTTGTATTTAATTTGATCACCCTGCTTCCATGTTTATCTCCAAGAGTGTTGCAAGAGATTGTTTGTGAGATATGCAAACTGAATTCATTATTTCCAACTCAACCTCATTTCTTCTTGAAATATGCATCAGTTACCATCTTTGTGTTTTGTAGTCTCAAGGGCTAGATGGAATATACGCATACTATCATGGTTCATAGAGCTCAAAATTCTCGAAGTTTAATTATTTGCAAACTTATATTAATAAGGCGATTTCAAAATACTTTTTTTTTTTTCAAGGCAAGTAATAAAGCAACTAAGGTTTTATTCCTTAATTCTCCTTATACCCTCATGAAAGGCCAATGTCTAAGGTTGGAAGTTGAATGAAATTACCTTTCAATGAGTGCGCTGCATATTTGATTTGAACGCTTTAGAAATATTGTTCGCTAGTCAAAAATCCTAACGGTTACAGTTATGAATGTGAGATGGACTCCAATATGTCAATCCTTTAGTGCCTTCACTATTTGATAATACTTCTGGTGTACAATATCGATTATTAAGGTAAAACACCTCAAGAAAGTGTATTTCCACATTGGGACTGGATAATTTTACCTTTTTCTTCAAATCATTAATGACATCTCCAACAATACTTTCTTTGGGTAATATTACGATGTGTACAGATACTTCGTCTTTCGTTAAATGATGAAAAGCTAATTTTAATGTCTTTAGCCTTGTAACTGTGGGAGTGGAATATCCAAAACTTCATAGTATAAGATATCAGAAGTCTAATTGTAATAAACCAACATATGAGTTAAGTGATCAACACCACGGTACTTGATAGGTTGAGGCTTTGGTTGTGGAGAGTAAAAATTGTTTGCCTAAGTCTGATTTTAGGAGGATCATCCAGACCAAGATGTTGCACAATCCTTTCCACAACATCATCATATGTGTAGATTTTTGAATTTTGTCTACTTTTGATAATTCAAGACAAAATTCATTTTCCTTTGGCTTATCGAGGCACCAAAAATGGATAATCTATCGATTGTGCACATATTCCAAAAATGAAGGAACATGAGCGAACCGATATCTTTCTTTATCTTCTTTTGAAATGCCCCTCTGGTAGCAAATACTTAATCCATATTCAAGTTGGCTGCCACGAAATATAAGTCTCTTGTCAATAAGCTCACACAACATTGGGCTCGAACATGATTTCCTCATAAAGCTCAATAACTTCAGTTGGTGAATACCCAACCTTCTCATTCAATTTGTTTAGAATATCAGTTGTATTACTTTTGACAAAAGATCTACCAACATAAGGAAGCTTTTCTTTCTCCGAAGTAATAATTTTTTTTTTAAATCTCTCGGCATATTTCACCATGATAAGTAATATGAATGTTCTGGAATAAAGTATTAACCATCTCTTTCTATCGATTAAATCGTGTGCATTTTTTGTCTAAAAAATATAATTGTTTGCCTTCGGTGTGTATTGTCCATGCATTCCATGCTAGCAGTAAAACATTTGGCTACATTTACACACTTTCATTGGACGAGTTCGGATACTGGTAATAGATTCAAAGGTTGAAAGTGTAACCAACCCAGATGCTAATTATGGGTAAGATATATCATCTGTCAACACCCCTATCATTTTTAACACGTCTATGTAAAAATAACACCCCTATCATTTTTAACACGTCTTTGTAAAAATAACACCCCTATCATTTTTAACACGTCTCTGTGAAAATTTCTCACATTTGTTCTCAGTGTTATCAAGTAGCCCAGCAGGACGAGAAATGTTTCTTTTGTAGCTTTGGACGATGCTTAACCTCTGGGACAAGTTGATTGGTGCTGCAATTGTTGGAGTTATCTTCAGATATACAAACGATATATCAGCAGTTCTTATCAGTCCACCACACGTCGTGGTAGCACCAGCATGTAGTTGCTCACCAGGCCCATAATCTTATGTCCACATTTGTCAGCATTTCCTAAATTGAAAGTGACGAAGATGAAGATGAGCTTTATTGCATTCATTTCCATTCTCCACTTCGCAATCCTCGGAGGTAAGTTAATATCATCATTTTCCATTGTGATTTTTATAATTTCATGCCTGAATTTCAGTGAATAACTATTCAACTATGTTTATAGCGTGTGCAGATGCTGCGCAGATAGGAGCTAACAACGGTATGATGGGAAGTAAATTGCCACTTCCCTAAAACATTCTTAGATTTTGTAGCAACGCATATTTCATTAATGGAATCTCGTTCCACGTACCTCACGGTTTGTAACAACTTTCAAATTTTGAAGAATTATCGCCTAAAGTGATAGTACCCTAATATTATTTCATATCACTATAAATATACATGAGAAAACATTACAAAACTGTCATTCGCCCTTCCCAAAACCCAATGAGGAATAGCATCTGCTACCATTCTTGACAGTCCGTATCAGAAATAACACCGTTGTATAACCCATATTCCATGTAATTAGCCGAATAGAAATACAATAAACATGGCTTCAACATGCCCGAATTCTCAGCCGTGACAGATGTATTCTCTAATAAATCACTCCAAATTTATAGAGTGACTTGCTTCCGCTTCCAAAACCTTGAAGTAGACTGGAGATGATTTCACTACCTTTTTATATTGTGGAGACGTAGTGTGGCATCAACAGACTGACGTTGTGTGGTATATATATATTTTTTTTTATTGTAACAGTAAATTCGATGGCAATGGCAACCGTAGAACACATCAGTTTCCAATGATTTCTAAACTTGGCCAGAACTATAGACCATGATAAATCCGTGATATCACATTCTAAATCAATAGAGAGCAACCATATCTTGTTTCCCATGAGGACAACATCGTCTAGCTCAAAGCAACCTTCCATAGCAAAAAAATTGATTGTTGGTTGGAATAGGGGTCCATTTCTCTATGGATCGAAAACATCAGCACGAGGAGATGCATAGTCATTCTCACATCCTCTGAAAAAAACATCTTTTCATGGGTGGCAACAACCACGACATTTTGCCTTATGTTCAGTTTATCAATGCACTGTTTGCACAAACACTCCAATACATTCTTTAAACTGGTAATGTCACTTTATTGTTGGAAAAATGGTGGTGGCCATGGAGGAGGTCGGTCAGGGTTGCATTTCACGTTCTTCTCACCATGATTTTCTTGCAATCCACTTTTCTTATTAAATAAATGATTGATTTGGTCAGCATCTAAATTTCTTTGAGAAATCAATGTGCTACAAATAGCAAGATCAATGTCACCTTGATGTCTATGTGCATCACTCATATGCAGATTTGTAAAATAGAATTTTTGTAAACTTTCATGCTTGATATCCTTCTCTTCCTCGTGCACTTTTAAAAATAAATTTGCATTGTTATTTTTAGAAACTTTCGTTTCTTCCTCTGCATTAAAAAGAACATTGCAAACAACATTGGAGATATTGCAAACAATATTGGAGATATTTTTAGGGTTTGGATTTTTTTCGTTCTTGGGGAGTGCAATGGGTACCCTCTGGGATTCCCTGGTTATGGGCTCTTCCTCCTCCTCATATTCCATGGCTATGGGCTCCTCTTCTTCCTGGGATTCCATGGCTAGGGTCTCCTTTTGCATTTCCATTAAATATTGTATAATACGATCAAAACGTTCCATTTGTTTATTTTGTTTTCGTTCAATCATTCTTCTAATTTCTGCAATGTCATTTTTTATTCCTTTGATATTTATGTCCCATATGGTTGGATCCATACGGCTCTGATACCAGATGGTAGGAACCTAGGGTTCCTAGCACATAAATTGATAAATAAATAATAAATAGACCTAAAACTAAAAGAATCACCTTTTGTATTGTCGGGAAGTCCCTTCAATAAATTGTATTATATTTCATATTCATGGATATCTCTTATGATAGAATAGTATGGTGTTTTATACCCACTTACGGTTATAGGTGAAAGGTTGCAATGCTTCCTAACCCTAACCTTATAATAATATAATAATTAATATAATTAATTATTATATTATTTATTATATTATTTTATTATTATAACCATAGGATAAAATATATTATTATTATTATTATTATTATTAATTAATGTTAGGATAGTATCCTAACACGAGTATCTAATCTTAAGACCTTCATCCCTTGTACTAATCTCTCTTCTCACAAATCTAGTCTCACTACTTCCTATTTGACTTGTATATCCAAGGCTTTCATTCCTTGGCCTTATTTCTAAAATTATGATCATTTTCAAACTTACCTATATCTTCCCAATCCTTTACTAGTATACCCCATTCTTATTACTAACTTGGAGCCAATACCTTTGGTGTGTCTTTCAAAGCACCCAAACTCTTCATCCCCACTCTAATCTCTATCATCATTACAATGTCCTTCACCACACTCCGAAGTACCATTATTACTATCAACTCTAGTAATATGGCCTTTGTCATGGCCAACACAACAATCAATGTCATCTTGACATTCATCTCTCTCTTCTATCTCATTATTATTATTTTTCTCTTTCTCTTTATTTACAATAGGAATTGTTGTAATGTCATCTTCATCATCACTACTACTAGTGATATGGAATATTTACTTCTTCCTCATGCTTATTCTCTTGTGTGTTTCTACCTTTTCCTCCTCATTCTCCATTTGTATCATTACATAAGCTCGATCTAGGATTAAAATATATGTGATATCCAATGCTCCTCATGGGTGGCAACCCATATTTTGAAAGAATCTCAATATATTTTTCCAACAAATCCTTTCCTTCATATGGGATTTCATCCATATTGTCCACTATCCCTTCTTCTATAGGTTTAGGGATGAAAGCAAAACATGTTTCCTTCTTCTTCAATAATTTTTTTTTCATACCTAAGCACACTGTAGGACTATTGTCCACCTCTTGTTCTTTGAACTTCGATGAACTTAATGTGTACCCCTTTTCATCCTTCTCAATAGTGTAGGTGTTCATCCTACCATTTTGTATCGTCTTTCTATCAAAGTGCCATGGTCTACTCAACACGACATGACAAACATCCATAGACATAACATCACATAGTATCTCATCCTTGTAAAAACCAATTTGAAAGTTTACCATACATTATTTAGTTACCAAAATTTGATGCCCCTTTTGCAACCATGAGACTCTATACAAATTTGGATGTTCAATCCTCTTCAACCCAAGCTTTTCTACCATCTCTATAGACTTTAAGTTATCCCTACTCTCACTATCCAAAATCACCTTACAACATTTACCTCCTAACTTACAAATTATTCTAAATAGGCTCCTTTTCTTAGGCTCATGCACCTCCTTTCCTGGTTTCAAAAATATCATTTTCATCATAAGAAATTATCCTTGTTTTGGTTCCTCCATGTGCTTCGATGAAGCAATATTCTCTTCATCTGCTTGTACAATTTGGTTATAGGCTTCCTTTCCACGCCCACTGGTATGTTGTGCTTGAGGACACTCATATGCTCTATGTCCTTCTTCCAAGCACCTATAACACTTATCAATAAAACCACATCCTCTTCCTCTACCAAATTCACCTTGTCTTCTTAATGATTCACCCTTTTCCTAGGTACTTTGATTGAAATCACTTTGAGAAGTACTAACTTCTCCTTCTTGCATATGTTTCCCTCTACTACTATTTGATTGTTCTCTTCCTCTAGAATTTTTTCATTGCTTGCTAGTCAACGTTTCTTCTACATTAAGTGCATATTGATATACCTCTTCAACTATTCTAATTCAAAGCAAACTAATTTCATCTTGTATGGACAACCTTAGTCTATTTATGTATCTCGTAACTATCTCTTCATCATCTCCAATATGACCTGCTCTTATGATTAATTTACAGAACTCCTATGTATATTATTTCACTCCTAAATAATCCAATATGATAATAAGTAGGTAGAAATTTGGTTACAAAATTTTCCCATGGTTGGATTCTATCCTTGCATTTTTATTGTCTTTTTTTTGGATATGATCCTGCCAAATTGAAGCATGTCCCTTCAACCGTGCACACACAAATTTGATCCACTTTAGATCCTCCATAGATTCATAATTGAAGAATATATCCATGTTTGTTATCCAATTAATCAACTCTTCTAGGTTTAAATTTCCTTTAAAAGTGGGAGTGTCCAACTTTGGTTTACATCCCATATTTGAGATTGCCTAAATCAATCGTTGCTTCAATTCCTCTCCTTACTATTCCTCTTGAGCTTTCGCGTGACTAGTTTCCTCCTCTTCACTGTCACTAATATCTTCAAGGTGAACACCTCTCACTTAGGCACTCTCAATTGCATATAACCTGGCAATATTTTTTCTATATTTGTGGGTAGGAGTCCTAAACCAAGCAGTCTTCCTCTTCTTTATGCCATCTCTCCTTAAAAATAATTTGCAAACTTCTAAAATTAAACCTGCTCTAATACCAAATGATGTATATGAGAGAAGGGAGTCCTTCTATAGATGGCCTTATCAAGTAGCACAAGTCTCCTATATTTTCATAACCTCAAGATGCATGGTAATCACATGTGTAATCAACAAGGTTCAAGACAACAAGATAAATTTAAACTCTTTGTGATTCCTTGTATGACCTTCCATAGTCATTGTACGATGTTGTATAATTATACAATTGGGTTAATTGTATAATATGTTCTTTAATTGTATGATGATTTCCCTTGTACGACACTCCTCCAATGTACGATAATCTCAAGATTATTAATTTATTGTACAACACTCTTTACTAATAACTAAGATGTGTCATTCAAATGAATGGTAGCTTCTAATGGTGACCCTTCCTTTCATCCTTGTACAAGAACTAGCTTGCATACCTTCCACTTGAATGTTGACTAGTCTAACACACTAGTTTTCATTTAAATGGTGCTTGGTCTCACTTGATGGTACTTGCACTCAAATGATACTTCACTCTCTACTAGAATGGTTCTTCTCTACTCTAAGGATGTTCACTTGAACAGTCCTTAAATCACCATCAAAATGTATCCTCTCCTACGATAATGATTCTTTCCCTTCACTTTTTGGTAGAATGTCGGTCCAACCTTCTTACTGACAATGCTTTCAAAAATCTCCTAACTTGGTTGTCACTTTACCTCTCGCTAATTTTCCCTTCTCTCTTCTTATCGATTCTCCTTCCTCTTCCATATTCTCTATCTTTCCAAACATGTCATCTCCTCTTTCTTCTTGGACACTCCATCTTCCCTTCGTCCTCTGTTGTACACTCTTTGTTTTCTAAGTAATAAATGTGTATTATATACACATGGGTGGCAGTGTAACTATCTAAATGTGTTTGCATCACAAATACTTTATATTCGTAACACCTTTTTTAGGTCTACCTATTTTTAAGGAAAAACATAACAAATGTTATATAAAAGTTAAATTTCAATTATTGATATAATAGTTTTAAAAATAATTTAATAATTGATTATTGGGTTTAGAACAAGTAAATATAAAAATTTCAAATTATAAAGATTTAATTCTATAGATGAATCTTAACCTTTATCAAGTTTATTCCTAAGGAACATCAGAATGGAGTTGGCTTTAGACTTTTTTCCAGGAAATCCAAGTTTTCATACCATAATGAGCATGTTAAAAAAAAATGAGCATGTTAAAAAAAACACAGCTATAAAGTGACATGAGTTCAACCTATAAATTCTTTAACTTTCAAGGAGAAGATCAATATCGCGTGTATAATTACCAAATTCTAATACTATTATGTGATAACAATGTAATATAGGCAAAACTTTTGTACATTAAATATAAATTATTAAATATAAATTATTAAATATAAATTATTAAATATAAATTATTAATAATGGATATATAGTAAAAAACTTTATTATAAATATAATTTTTTTTATTTTTATATTTAGTTTTAGCTAACTATTATTATTTATTTATTTTTGTGTTTTTGATACATAGAGGAATCAACAACTACTTTCTTTGAACAATTGGTCACATGGTCAAGTTACATTGCCTCCAATAGTAACGCCAAATCATAGTGCTACCACTATAACCCTACTTCACCTCGGTAAACACGACACAGACTACCTCGCCTCGGTAAACAAGACACGGAGTGAGAAAGACCCTCGGTGGCTCAGAGTTGGTACGACTGTCATCAAGCTGATGCACACTAACTACTACCTTTACCGTAGATTCGGCATGCCCGTGAGGTTTGAACCTAGGTCTCCTCCTAGTAAATGTCCAAAGTCTTACCAATCCACTAGCCCTTGCAAACTTCATACCATCACTACTTTACTTTAGATTGTACATGCCAGGTTTTAGCTAACATTATTTATTAACATCAACAACTATTTATGTAAAGGACTTCGTTACAAACATAGTTGCAATTTGCACGCATTTATCGTATAACATGGACAAATCATTTATGTTTGTTGTACTGGAGTTCTAGTTGCCAACTCGAATAAAGTACGTATTATGTTCATGTACAACGTATCCCATTAATCTTAGTAATTGCATTGAAAAAAAAAAAAAAAAATGTATTCGACAGTCATGGTGAGAGTAAATGTTATGATCGGCTCTGTACGCTGTTACGGATATCCGGTAGATTTATATTCTTGACAGTCATTAAAGTGAAGACCACGCATGCGACAAGATTTCTGTTAAAGAGTTCCGTCTGAATGCACTCTATCAGCACTGAGCAATACCTTCCGTATCTCCAGCCAAATTCTCAATCCACTCGTAAACAAGCAAAGAAATCCACGTCCATGTGGATTCTTACAGTCTTCTGCTCCCGCAAACTTGAGCAACTCATCACTCCAAAGTACACACATACCCAGGGAAATAAATAATGAAGCAATCCTGAACAACAAAGCGTGCAGACTCAAAGTGAAGCTGAACAGAAGAGAAGCCAGATATACCTATAGCTATATTAGCCCATAGGCAGCAGTCGAAAAAAAGAAAGGCCGCAGGAAAGAAGGTCAGACAGACAGACAGAAGAGACAAATTGATATAGACAATCAAGTCGCTGCTTTTCATTTCAGGCAGCAATCGTTATCACGGCACCAGAGAAAATTCGCCACATTGGACGAAGCGTGTCGTGGAAGACGACAGAAAAAACTGTACGCATAGCCAGGCAGAAATTATGCATATCAATATCAATAATATCAATATGGTACCCGACTCATCTACGAAGAAAAGCTAATATGCTTTCTATCACCGTGGCTTCTCCAGACGTGTGGATGGATGGATGGATGGACTTGTGTCGGAGAGAAGCAAGACAAACGTTAGACACTTCTTCTTTATTCCTCTCGCCAGGATAAGGATCTTCAAACTTAGCACGGATCGGCGTGACATGACGGGACTTCTTTTACGCAATTAGCGATTGTTTTATCGATTGACCCGCTCTCAGGGGAAGAACGTGCCTGAGGGAGGACCACTGTATGGAACCACAGAGTACAGTACTTGCGATTATTACGTCTCATAGGGAAACCAGTTGAAGTGCCCTGTGTGGGTCTACGGCCTCCTCGTGGAAGCCTGTTTTACAACTGTTTTCGGCTAATTTCTCTTGCATGGTGCGGAAAGCGGCTGTGAAATAATGAGGTTCTTTCTCACTTTTGCAATTTGGTCACGTCAGATCAATCTTCTGTCTATCAGAATTGATTTTAATCTTGCTGTTGGTACTTTCGAAGTTGACATAGATTTTCTCGAAGGACGAGCAAGCGGAGAATATTTGCTCTGAATATTTGAGCATCAATCGACGACGGTAGTGTTCTTTATCGATGTGTCGATGTGTGGAGTAAACGTGAAAGGCCAAGACGCACTGTTTGGTTTTTAAGGTATACCATTTGTCTCTTGTTTGATTAAACATTTACCAAGAAAATACTTTTTGCAAAGGTAGTAGTATGATCTGAATCTTTTGAATGTGTAACCGTAGGTACAAATTTCGAATGATCGACAATCCCCTTCACGTTCATGTTTTAAGTGTGCCTGAGACTCGGATGACTGTACGAATCTAAAGCGATCGATGGTATCCAAAGCGATAGCTGGTACCAAACTCTCCTGTATAACCCAACTATATATATATATATATATATATATATAGAGTAAGTGTGCGCTAGACCAAAGAAGATGATAGGAGCAATCGGTGGTCCCCTTCATGTCGGGTCAACAATAACAAGTGAAATAGGTTTAATGGGAGATGTGATCAATAATACTCGGTGAAATAAGTTTGATAGAAGTAACCGTCTAATTAAACCCTACGCTTGTCTTACAAAATAGTGTGATTGATCAACTCTCCTATATAACCAAAATAAAATATAATATATGTTGTTAAAATTATCATAAGTGAGCTTAGGACTCACTTAGGACATTGCCAAAGTCACGCACGTGCAAAGCTGCAAAGAACTAGTGCCCTAGGGTTGCATTGAGTAAAGATAGAGTAGTTTTTTATTATAATTTTTTTATTAAAATAATAGTATACAATTTTATTTTTTTAAATTGAAATTTTTAAAAATAATTAAATCTACTCCAAATTAAGATTAAACACTTACTATCTTCTCATCTTCGATTGACGTTTCGTTATCTTTGATTAAGGTGATAATGAACCACACACTTTCGTATTCTAGAATGATTTGGTTTAGAAATCTATCTTGATATAGGATATGAATCTCTTAATGTATGGTGATTTTTTTTAATCTAAACATTAAAGATAGTTAATCGTTTGAGGTTAGTTGAAAATTAGATTATATTTTCTATTTTTTTTAAATTGAAAGCTTTTAAGTCAAGTTTTAATAGAAGATGTGGACTATTCTTTCTCACATCTAATCTACTACAATTATCTATGTAAACAAAGAGTATCCATGTAAAGCAATGGTATATAAATCTACATACGACAAGTAGTTTATCATCAATGGTAAGAATAGAAAAAAGAGCTTTTTTGATGTTGAGGCCACCATTTAGAAGGATATCCATAGCAAGTGAGGTCTTGATCTCGATCAAGAGTCTGATTAACCATCACATATGCTATCTTGTTCTGATATCTAAAGATGTGTATGAACTCCATTGTCTCAAAGCGTTGTTGGGTCATCTGTATTTGCTCAAGTATTCTTTGTATTCTCCAATCTATATTCTTTTGCTTGCCTAGTCCTTTTAAGTGGTTAATCATAATTTGAGAGTCTAATTCCACTTAAATTTTCTTCCACCCCACCTTTAGAGCCTCTTGTAATCCCCTTAAGATGGTATATCCCTCTACCAAGTTATTGGATAAGATACCTAGGTTTTTACAAAGATAAAAGGAAGGACATCATTTGAGAGGTGACATATTTCTCCCATATTCAATTTTTCTAGATTTGCCCTTGAGGCTCCATCCGTATTAATATTACCTAGTCCCTTTGGAGGAGGTTTTTAATTTTCAGTTCTAATTACTTGTGTGTGATTTGGGGTATTATTTTTTATGTGATCACCATTGAAGACAATTCTAATTTGGATATTATCTAAATCCACTTTTGGTTAGGATTTTGAGGTTCTTTTAACAGGTATTGGATTGACTCCCTCATATTGGTTGTGATCCTTTGCTAGACAAAGTGGTTATATTTGTACTCCTAGTTGAAGATACGATTATTTCTCTCCTTCCATAAATTCCACAAAAGGAGAGTCATCCCCACCCAAAACATTTGTTGAGTGGGTTGGTCCATTTCCTCCCATTTAGGCCACTCCCTCCAAATTTGTTCTATAGAAGATATCTTAGACTAGCGAATGCCTAGCAAAGTTGCCATTTATTTCTATAGTTTAATTGTGATGGGTCATTCTATAAAAGGTGAGAGATTGTTTCCTCATTCTCCCAACACATCTCACATATGAAAGGCCCATGCATCCCTCTTTTCATTAATTGTTCCCGTGTCAACACCCTTCTATGAAGTAGAAGCCAAATGAAGAATCTTACTTTGGTCCAAAAGTTTTGTGCCCATAATTGCATGAATTTATCACTTAACAGGCTCAAGGTACTTTGGTAAAGGGCTAAGTATCTAGAGGCAACTATATATTCACTCTAGTTTTTTCGACTCCATCCTAGAGTATCCTCTTGTTAAGAGAATGAGCATGATATCGTCTAGATGGTCCTATAGATTTATTTTCTTTGATCCTTCCAGATTTGTATTGGTCACTCCTCTATTAGGATCCATTATCTTCCTACCTCCCAACTACTACTTTGAGCCTTACAATATTTTGCTATCTTAACCAAATTGTTTCTATGTAGATTCTCTATCAATAGTCTCCAAGTTAGAAATTGATTTATTAGAGGAGGATGACCATCCCATGAATCTGTCAAGAAGTTAGCCTTTTGTCCATTATAGATATTCCAAAATAATATTTCCTTGATCATATTCTCTCCTATTCTAAGTATCATTAAGATGGGAGATCCTTCGCTAGGAAGCAGAAACCAAATAAGCTTTGTCGAGGTTTTGTTATTTGCATATTTGACCCTCAAAATGTAATCCTATAAATCCTTAGGGGATGTTAACAATCTCCAATATAACTTAGCTTCCAGTGCATTGTTATTCTTGACAACTAATCTTCTTCCTAGTCCTCCTTTTTATGTAGGTACAAAGTATTCTATTTCATGAGTGCCTATTTCCATTCTTCCTTTACTCCACTCTAGAGGAATCTATAGCTTATTCAATCCAATTCTTTAAGAACTGCCTTGGGGATAACTAGCACTGAGGATACATATGTGAGGAATCTTCTAATTAAAATAAGAACATCCACATATATATTGCAATGAAAGCTATAAATTCATGAAAGAACATAATATTGCAATATAAAATGTAAATGTAGAAATCTCACACATCATAATATAAAATCATGGGCTTCTTTGAGGGTGCAACCTCCTTCAATAATTTGATTTCAATTGTGCAAAATGATACATCAATTCTTCCCCTCGTATATTTAAAGACTTCATAACACTATCTAATGCTCAAGGTTGGCTTACATGCAAAATGCCACCCAATCTAGAATTGTCTACCAAAAAAAAATAGTTACATTCTTTATAACAATTACATAAAATTATACCACTTGTCTAAGTGCCTCTAGTGCCATAAACTATTACAAAATATTACACAATATCATTACAACACATTATAATGGGATCCCCACATTACAACACATTATAATGGGATCCCCACATTATATTACACAATATCATTACCCAATTTTGACACACTAGTAAGGCAAAAGACACAAAAACTGATTGCAAACATCATAAAAAATCAATCTGAACCAAACCTAGTAGTTTCCATGTATTTTCCAACCTCTACCAAAAACGCCACTCATGACAAAATTCGTCAATGGTAAATTTGGTAAAACTAGTGGTAAATTTGGTAAACATCAAAAAGTCAAATCCTAAAAGTCAGATTTGATCCTTGACCGAAAAAACTACTCATGACCAAAAATCGCCAGTAATGAATTTGGTCGCCACTCATGACCAAAATTTCTAGTGGCGAATTTGGTTAATAGCCAAAAATATCTCAAAAAGGTGCAAATTCCTTCTCCTCACCTCTTGTTCTGAACTCGCAAGCTCCAAGAATGGATCAGAATTGCAGATTTCAAATTAATCCTAACTAATTTCTCCCCTAATCCTTCTTCCACAATATATTTAAACAACCCTTGGGGAAAGCATTCAACATGATAGAAAAAAAGTAAGGACACTTTGCTAAGATTTTTAACAACTCCATTTTCAAGCATTCTTCATTTCCATAATAATTTCAAGCATTTTTCATCCTTTTGCAAGCATTTGTGGAGGAAAATCAAGCAAGGAAAGAGGGCTTAGTGGAAAAAATATCTTCTTAGTGCAAAGGAGAGGTCATAGGTATGTGATATCATCTCTAGCATAGTTCTCTCCTTCTTTTACTTGCTACCTCTTTCATTTTAGCTCTCTAACATAGCTTTGCTAGATTGCTAACTTCATTTACTTGTATAGTCTCTCTCATTACATACTTTCATCTTGTTTAAAGCTTACCTTTGTTTTGTAGGATTTAACATCATTATTTGTAGGTCTCATTTCAAGGATTTGCATGCCTTATTTGTGCATCTAACATCCTTCTTGTAGGTTTTGAAGATTCATCTTCTTGGCCACATTCATCTTGTTTACTAACCCTTTTATCTTATAGGGTTATTTCAAGCATTCTTCATCATAGCATTTAGATAGTTGTTTATTTCTATTTTTAGCCTTAATAATATTCATTTACATGCATTCTAACCATATTTTCATACCTCCATGCTTTTATACTTTCATACATTAAGTATTTTAGCATACTAACCCCTTCTTTTCAAGCATTTCTAGCTTTGTTTTCATTAGCATTTCAAAGTTTTCTAAATATTTTATTTCACCATTTAGTTACCATTTAGTTTTGGATATAAGGTTTTCATTACCTTATTATCCCACTAACAGCTCCCCTTACCTTCCATTTGCATGCATTTTCTTTCATAATTGGTAAAAACTGCATTTCATAAGCACATTCTTCAATTTCCTAAGAATTTTGCTTTCATTTCTCATTCTTCTTGCAAGCATTGTGAAGATTAGGATATAGACAAGTTACCTTGCTATATTCCTAACTCTTCTATAGCTTCAAAACCTCCTTTGCACCCCTATGAATATTCAAAACAGTCATAGAAACACCTTCCCCTTCCCTTTACAAAATCAACCTTAGATCACAAATTCGTAAAGATTTGTGGTCTTTTCTCACTTTTTCAGCATTCAAATAAATAGTAAACATTGTTACAAAAATCCATCCCAACCAGATTCTAAAACTACCTTAGCCTCGTATTTGGACCAAAATAGCCACTCTACATAGTGTTAGGATCCCACATCCTAACATTTAATTTTTTTTTATTTGTGGAAAACATCCCAAAAGGGATGCCACTTTCGGGTAAGACCCAAGGAGGCAGGGGTATCCATTCTGCCAAAAACGCCCAGGACTCGGACCTGGCCTACCACCTTTGACATACTCAAGGAGCAAACAAACACACAAAACCAATTTAAAAATAAGTAAATAACAACAAAAATAATAAAATAAAATAAAAAACATGCTCCTTGAGTGTGTCAAAAACAAAAGCACAACCAAACACGCACAATAAGATAAAAGAAACCACAACACAAACCACATAGAAAAACACAAGAACCACATAACAAAACACAAACAAGACAAAAACAACAGAACACTACAAAGACATAACCCAAAAAAAACATGAAAAATAAACACAACCAAAACCTAAAAAATTAAAAAATAAAATAAAAAAAAATAAAAATAAAAAACAACCAACAATAGACAATAAACAAAAAACATAGAAAACACTCACACATAAAAACATGAAATAACACAAACAAAGAGAAACCCAAGAACAAGAACGAAAAAAACACAAGAACAATAACAAAAAACATTAAAAAAAAAAACAAAACAACAAAAACACAAGAACAACAAAAAACAACACAAAGAACACAAAAACAAAACAAAATAAAAGAACCCACCCACCTTAAAAAACTAAACAAAAAAAACAAAAAAGAAAAAAAAATAAAAAATGAACAAAACAATGACCTATCTAGACCAGAAGACTATTAAGGCAAGAATCAACAGAGGAAACAAAATAAAGAATAGAATGAGCTAGGGAACTAAAAAAAACTGAATGAACCAAAGAGAAGCAAAAAAAAAAAAACAAGAAGAAACTAGGTACCTTGAAGCTGGAGCCATCCAAAGAAATGATAGAAAGAAGAGCTTCCCTAATTTGAGAAGCCCACCATATAGGAGGGTGGCCATAACAAGTAAGATCACCTTTGTCCAAAGCCCAATTAGCTAAAGCATCAGCACTCTTGTTTTGATCTCTGACCACATGATTGTAATCAACTTTCAAAAATCCCATCTGGATTAACTGAATCTTCTCAATAATTCTTTTTATTCTCCAATCCACCTTATGATTCTTAGAAGGATTCTTCAAGAGATTAATCATAAGTTGAGAGTCGAGACTCAACTAACACCTTTTCCCATCCAACCTTAGTAGCCTCCTGAAGGCCTCCGAGGATACCATACCCCTCAACAAGGTTATTGGAAAGAATACCCAAATTCTCGACAAAAGTAAAAACCAGGGAGCCATCCGAAAGTCTACCAATTCCTCCCACCTTGGCTTTTCCAGGGTTCCCTCTAGAGGCTCCATCGGTATTGACTTTTCCAAAATCCTTAGGAGGAGGTTGCCAATTTCTATTCCTATCCATCTTACTAATACTCACATTCCCTTTAAGTTGGTTGCCCTTAGAAGGTTTAATCTTCAATCTTTGCATCACTTGATCCCATCTTTGGTGGGAGTTTTGGGGGTGATTAAGGAGATGATGGACTGATTCAACTAAGTTGGCTATGGTCTTTTGCCAAATATAGTGAATATCCTTCCTATCTTGATTAAAAATTTGGTTGTTCCTTTCATTCCAAATATTCCAAAGAAGAATGGTAGAACCCATCCAAACTAACTGCCTAATAAAATGATCAACACCCTCTTGATTAGGCCAATCCCTCCAAAGTTGTTCAAAAGTAAAAAAATTGGACCACTGTAAGCCAAGTAAAGTGGCCATTCTCCTCCATAGCTCAGAGGCTAAAGTACACTCAATAAAAATATGGTTGATATTTTCTACATTCTCTTCACACATTTCACATCTAAAAGGGCCATGAAAACCACGCTTCATAAGTTGCTCACCGGTAAGCACCCTACGATGCAATAAAAGCCAATTAAAGAACCTCACCTTAGGCCAGAGCTTTTGAGCCCACAATCGAGAAAATATGTCAGAAGAATGGTTGGGATTATTATGGCATAAGGTCAAATAACCTTGAGCAACTGAATACTCACCCTTAGTAGTGTTGTTCCATCCAAAACAATCTTTTTCATGGGACCAAGAGAGGGATCTCATATGAAGGATGCCTTGGATATCTTGTCTTTGCCTTTCTAGGATTTGAATAGGCCAGTCCTCAATAGGGATCCAATATCTACCAACCTTTGAATTACCAGTATGGTATCGACAGTAATTAGCCACCTTTATCCAATTAGCTCGGTGAAGCTCCTCCATCCAAGGCCTCCAATCGGGAAACTGAGTTATCAAAGGCTTGTGACCATCCCAAGAATCTGTCCAAAAATTTGCATGTTGACCATTATGAATGATCCAAAATAATTTTTTCTTTATCAAATCCTCACCGAGTCTTAAGAACTGCTAAAATGGGAGAACCTTTGGTAGGAAGTTGATAGCGAACAAGGTCTTTGAGGACTTTTGTTCTCAGCATATTTAGCACGGAGATTATTGGCCCAAAGAGCATTGGGGTTATGCAACATCCTCCAATATAATTTAGCAGCTAAAGCTTTGTTGTTATTAATTGAAGACCGTAATCCTAACCCCCCTTCACTCTTAGGAAGACATAAAGTATCCCATTTCACCAAGGCCCATTTTCTTTTCTCCTTAGTACCACTCCAAAGGAAACGATGACTGATTTGATCCAATTCTCGAAGAACAACCTTTGGGATATTCAAAATGGAAGAAACATAAATAGGAATAGCTTGAAGGACTGATTTTACCAAGGTGATTCTACCCCCAGAAGAAAGCCACTTGTTGGTCCACTTTCCAATTTTCTTCTTGACTTTGTCCAACAACCAATTCCAATATTTATTTTTTTGCCTTTGAATATTTATGGGAATACCTAAATAAGTGATTGGAAGAGAGGTCTTCTTATATCTTAGTTTATCCAAGACCATGGATTCCTGTCTAGCGAGAGCGGTGAAAGAAAATAACTTTAGATTTGTCTTCATTGATCAAGCTGCCTAGTAGCCTTAGAAAAATAGCTAATGATTTGCTTAATATTAGAAGCTTCCTTAAGCTGTAGCTTTACCTAAAAGAGTAGAGTCATCCACAAATTGAAGATGAGAGATAGGTCTAGCTCCATGAGCAATGGTAACTCCCTCAAGGGTTTTGTTTTCCCTCTTTTTGGTTATAGTCCTACCCAAGCATTCAACAAGAATGATGAATAAATAAGGGGATAGCGGGTCACCTTGCCTAATACCTCTGGAAGCTGGGAAAGATTGAGAAGGCCTGCCATTGATAAGAACTAAGTAGGAAACTGAAGAGATACATCCCATAATCCAATCCATCCAATCCTTAGAGAAACCAAATTGCCTCAAAACTTTGATAAGGAAGTGCCAATCCACTCTGTCATAAGCTTTGGATAAGTCTAACCGAATGAACATGGAAGGAGAATTTTGCATATCCATGGAATGGATGGCTTCCTGAGCAAGAACTATCTCATCTACTATTTGACGTCCTTCCACATAACCCCCTTGCTGCGGGAAATAATCTTATGCAAAAGAGGCTTCAACCTTTACTGCCATGATTTTAGTAATGATTTTGAGAAGAACATTACATAAAGCAATAGGTCTAAAAGCTGAGATATGATCAACCTCTTGAGCTTTTGGAACAAGAGTAATATAAGTTTTATTGATAACCTTCAAAATTTCTTTGGCTTTCCTGGCTTCTTCCACCACCTCTAATAAATCAACATGAAGGATATCCCAGAACTCTTGGTAGAACTCAATAGGAAAACCATCGGGACCTGGGGTTTTCCCTTTTTGCATTTTAAAAACTACTTGTTGAAGCTCATTGATAGTAACAGGAGCAGATCAAAATAGAGTTCTCCTCGGAAGTGATAAGAGAAGGGATTGCTTGAAGAACATTATATTGTGAAGGTGAGTCAAGGGGAGTAGCAGCAAAAATATTGGAAAAGTAATCAACAACAATAGAGTTCATGCCATCCCAAGTATAAACAACATCTCCAGAATCTGATTTTAAGGAAGAAATAAAGTTGTGAGATCTTCGAGCTAGAAGAGATTTGTGGAAGAAATTTGTGTTTCGATCTCCTTCTTTGAGCCATTGAATTCTAGATTTTTGCTTCCATAAGATTTCTTCTCTTTTTTCCCATTCCTCTAAGCTGAGTTGTGAGTTTAATTTCATCTGCACTTCTCTTCTCTGTGAGGCCATCTAAACGGATTTTCTTATTCAAATTTTCAAGATGAGCAATAACTTCATGTTTTTTTTTATGAACATCCCCAAACTCTTTCCAGTTCCAAGTCTTGATTTTGGATTTAATGTATTGCAGTCTTTTGGCAAAACAGAACATCTTAGTCCCATGCCTAGGTTTACCTTCCTTCCACCATTGTTGCACATGAGGTCTGAAGGAAATGTCTCTAAGCCACATTAATTGAAAATGAAAAGGAGAGAAACTCACATTGGTTTTCCACATTTCCACCATGAGTGGCCAATGATCCGAACCAACATTATTAAGAGTCTTCACTTTAGGAATGTGACCATGGATTAAGAAATTTTTAGAGAGCAAAAACCTATCCAATCTCTCCATTATACAAGCTAAGCCTTGCCTTCTGTTAGACCAAGTCATAAGGCCATTATCCGGTTGGATATCCACAAGATGGAGGTTTGCAATATATTCGCTCATGAGGTCGGTGCTTTTGTCCAAATTTCTATTTCCCCCCCTTTTCTCATCCAGAGAGAGGATGGTATTGAAATCTCCTCCGATCAAGATCCAAGCTTTAGGAAAATGAGAGATAATATGAGTAATATCCTTCCACTGTCTTCTTTTTTCCTCCAAAGAAGTTGGAGCATAAATAGTAATGCAGAGCATAATCTGGTTGGAATGTCTACTTTGAATAGCTATAGCCAACAAACCCCAACTGCCAACCATATGGTGAATAACTACCTCTTTTGGATCCCAAAGACAAGCAATGCCACCCGAAGTCCCTTGGGAGCCAGGGAAACCACTTTTTCAGCTGGCCAAATTTTACTGGCAATTAAGTCCATATCCTCCATTGACATCTTTGTTTCTTGAAGGAAAACAAGATGTGGATGATTTATCTGAATCATTCTTCTAATTTCATTTTGTTTTGAAAGACTCCCTTTGAGTCCTCTAATATTCCAAGTGATGATCTTCATTAATACCAGGGCTAAAAAAGTTGGGAAGGGCATTAATCTTACCTTCCTCTACAAGCTTTTCACCTTCTTTTACCATATGATATTGATTGGTCTTGCGACCTACTTTTTTATTAGAATCCATCTTCAATTTTTTTTCCCTATTTCTTGACTTATTCCAATTGAATCCGAGATGGCTTCTAACCTTGAAGAATGCTCGTACACAGCCAAAATTTTACTAGATGGTTCAACGGAGTCTATATTGGGACCTGCATTATTTGAAGTTTTGACATTTGAAATATTGTTTTTCTTGTGTAAATTTTCTCCTTTTTTTCTGTTGAAAACCTTTGATTTGTTGGTTTGTCTCTGAGTTCTTCCCTTCATATTTAAATTGTGTTTCTAAGATTTCGGTTTCCATTATTTCCTCTTCCTCACTTGGGACATCATTTGTGGAAAGGATTTCAAACATATTAGCAGATGACTTTGATTGATCCTTCATAACTAGTTTTTTTTAGTGTTCTTCTTCTTAGGTATTTGGAAACCTGTTGAGTTTATATCTTCTTTCTTTTGATCGGGAATTTTATTTGGGCAAGCACTGGCCAAATGACCATATTCATGGCAAATTCTACAATGAAAAGGAATGTTCTCATAGTCCACTACTTGCTCCCAAGTGTCTTCCCCAAATTGTAATGTGATCTTTTTAGGTAGGGGTTTGTCAAAATCCATTAAAACACAAATCCGAGCATAAATAATATGTTCAAAATTTTGAGTACAATCAGCGAGTCATCATAAAAGTTCCTAAAGAGTTTCCAATTGAAGAAAAAATAGTAGGATTCCAAAATTCAATAGGGAGGCCAAAGAGTCTAACCCACACGGGAGCTATAGAAGGCATCTCTTCTTCGACTTTAAATTTAGTATGCCAGGGCTTCATGAAAAGCCCTGCCCTTCCAAAAAACCAAGGACCCCCTTGAAAAGTTTTCTCTCTATCTTCATTATTAGCAAATAAAACAAGAAAATAACCATTTGGATAAATAGAGATTTGTAACTCACCTTTAGTTTTCCAGCTTTTTGCAGCCCGGACTTTGAAAGCAGATAGACTCGGACGAAAACCCATGAACCGACAAATTAGTCCTCTTTTTTCCAAATCTTCAATGCCAATCTGAATGTTACCCATATCAAGCTTAACAATAGGAGTTCCATCAGTTGCTTTAAGACATCCTGACTCCATTTTCCTGGGATCAATCTTAGGCATTCTTAGAGGTTTATGGGAAGCCCTAATATTGATATTAGCATTGGGCTGAGGCTGTCCACCATGAAGGGCATCCCTAAAATTCATTTTTGGGACTGAGTCTTCAAAATTCTTACCCTTGATAGGGGTTTTCATAGTAGAATTATTTTGTGGGTGCACCTTAGCACCAGATTCACTTGAGATATGAGCCATTTTTTGATCAACTGCTTGAAACTTGTTTCGTGATCTCTTTAATCCTTGCCCTAGACGTCGTGGAAAGGTATGGTTTTCACTTTTCTTTTGTGCAGAAAATTGGAAGCCGTTGTCACTCAAGTTCATAGTATGATCTGTTGAAAGACAAATTTCTAACCCATATTGTATCCCCTGCAACATTTCCTGCTAAAATATTGAGCATAAACCACAAAAATATTGGCCGCTAGGGCCCGAAGGCCCTAAAAACCAACCTCTGGAGCTGCTTGCACTCAACCCGAATGAAACCCTCGCATAGCCGCTTGCCAAATATGTCGTTCACACATAGGGATGCGCTAGGATCTGTGTTGCTCCAAATGATATGAAAATTGGTGGAGACGTTCTAGGGTTTTTCAGGCATCTACCCTCAAAATTTTAGCTCAATCCGAGTCCGGATGAGTGAGATATGGCCAAAACGAGTTCGGCAGTTTGGGCAGTCCTATGAAAAATGTCTCATCTATATTTTCTCCTCATCCAGATGGAACTATCCCTAAACCAACCTTATCAACTCACCCAGTCCATCCTAACATTTAATTATTATTAGTAGTAGTATAGTTAATTGATATATCGACTTGTAATGTGAACCTCCATATTGTAATAATTTGAACCAACATAGGGTTAGGGTTAGGATAGTTATGCTATAAATATGTGTAAGAGTGGAAGAGATAGTATCAAGGAGAAAATACTTTGTTTTTTTTAAGTTGTAAGGAGGAAGCCCCCTCGAAGTGGCCTACGATTTTTGATAATCAATAAAGTTGTTTGGACTTTCTCCATTTTGAGATCTTATTATGTTACCTTTAAATTGAATATTGTGGATAAATCTTGTATTAAAACCTCGGGGTCTTAACATCTGGTATCAGAGCATGATCGTGGCCACCTATGGGTGGATTTGAAGGAAAACTTGTCACTCTAAAATCAGTTAGATTGAGAGGCAGCATGAAGACAAGGCTTCCTAGACAAGGTGCTTTGACCCAACCAAGAGGTTAGCAAGATTTTCATTTCTCCAAAAAAAAAATCAAAAAGGCATTTTGCTACTTTTTTATTCTGCACTCAAAAAATAAAAAAATCGTGCAAATCGGAGCTATAATGAAGAAGTTGTAGTGGTTTTATCATTACTCAATTTTGAGTAATATTTAAACCAAAAATAGAGAAAAATAGCACTAAAAAGTCTTAAAAGCCCTAGACAACCCAAAAAATCCTTAAATTTATTTTGTTATCTTAGTTAGCCCTAACTCCTTATTTTCTCGAAATTCCTCAAATTTGTCATTTTTCCACTAGCCCTTTTTGGCCAAATATTCCACAAATACAAAATTTGATCCCAAAAACACTTTTTTGAGTTCTAGCCCATTATGATCATCTCATCATACTAATCATTTTGATATATAACACCCATAGATTTTTTTTGGAACTCCAAATTTTCTATAAAAAAATTGGTCGAGGGAAGATCTCAAGACCCCAACTTAGAAAAATTGGATCATGATATTTAAAAAATCAAGGACCTACTTTCATAGGTTAATCTCAAGAATAATTTTCAAGAAATGGAGGTAAGGATGGCTGGATTGAATGCTAAATATGACTCTTTGAATAAGAATCTGGCACAAGTACAACAAATCATGCAATCGATTGTAGCTAATCAGTCTCAAAGCACACAAGGTTCAGGCTCACAATAGTCTTCAAGATAAATTGTAGGATTGACGCATTATATGCACATTAGGAGCCAACAAGCATCCATCCTTCTAAGAAAAACTAAGTTATATTTTTCCAAGTTTGATGGAGGAGATCCAACTAGCTAGATCTATCGGGTGAAATAATATTTTTTATTGAACTAGATTCTTGAGGAGAAAAAATTCCATATTGCATCATTCCACCTTGAGCATGGTGCTATCCAATGGTATTAATGGTACAAAAAGACTATTGGAACTCCTACTTGGGGAAAATTTACAAAGAATTTGTTGGTCCACTTTGGTCCAAGTGATTTCGAAGACTTCACATGAGCTCTCACCAAGCTACGTCAAATAAATTTAGTGAAGGAGTGTGAGATTCAGTTTGAGAAGCTCGTGAATCGCACCAAGGGGTTGGATGAATAATTTTTCAAAAGTTTCTTCATCAGTGGGTTGAAAGAAGAAATTAGAGTGGAGTTGAAGATGTTCAATCCCAACACCATGATGGAGGCCATTGGATTAGCCAAGTTAGCAGAAGATAAATTCAATGCTCAATGTTGACAAGGGAAGCAACCTATTGGAAAATCATAAGTTATAAAAACTACCCAAAAACCTAACCGATCCCTTGCAGATTAAGCGGCTCAACCCAGAGGAAATGAAGGAATGAAGGGAGAAATACCTCTACTATAATTCTAATGAGAAATATGGACCAAATCATAGATGCACTACACATAAGTTGTTTTTGTTGGATGTAGATGTTCCTTGTAACTCAACAGAGGAATAAGATGAGGTAGAAGTGGAAGAAGTGATATATGCACCTAATAATAACAATGAAGATATCCCAAAAATTTCTTTCAATGCTCTTGCAGGATTTTCTTCTCCACAAACTATGAAATTTTGAGGGTACTTCAAATGACAAAATCTCATTGTGCTCATTGATTCAAGAAGTACACATAATTTCATTGATCCAAGCGTGGTGAAATAGGTTGATTGTTATATACAATATTGCAATAGCTTTGAGGTAATGATTGGTAATGGGTGACGGATTGCATGTAAAGGGAAGTATCAAAATTTCAAGATCACCATGGGTGACTACAACATGAAAAGTGAAATGTATGCACTTCCATTGGGAGTATGTGATGTTGTCCTAGGGGCTCAATGGTTACGAACGCTCGGGCCAATACTATGGGATTTTACAACATTGTGGATGCAATTCATAGTTGAAGGACAGAAATACACTCTAAAAGGACTACAAGTAGGTTCCTCATAGATAGTGAGTTCTCACCACATGGAAAATCTTATTCGAAAAGGAGGTAAAGGGATGATTGCATAGTTATTTTCCATTCAATCAATAGGGGAAGAACATGATGAAGTGGAAGAGTTACAAAAACTTTTGACACATCACTCCATATTATTTGAAGAACCAAAATGGCTTCCTCCCCACCATAGTCAGGATCATACTATACAACTTCTTCCTGGGAGTCAACCACTAAATATTTAGCCTTATAGATACCCTTGCTTACAAAAATTGAGAAACTTGTGCAAGAACTATTGAAAGTGGGTATCATTCGACCAAGTGTCATCCCTTATTCTTCTCCAGTCTTGTTGGTTCATAAGAAGGATGGGTCATGGTGATTGTGTATTGATTTTTGAGCCCTCAACAAGATCACAATCAAGGATAAATTTCCAATTCTTGTTATTGATGAGTTGTTGGATGAACTCCATGGATCTAAGTATTTTTCAAATTTAGATCTGCAATAAGGGTATCATAAAATCAGAATTAGAGAAGAATATATTCCTAAAATAACTTTTCATACCCATGAGGGACACTATGAATTTTTTGTCATATCTTTTGGCCTTACAAATGCTCCTTCAACATTCCAAATCTTGATGAATCAGGTATTTCACCCTTATCTTAGGAAATTTATTTTGGTTTTATTTGATGATATTTTAGTTTATAGAAAGACTTGGGAGGACCATTTGGTTCACTTGGAAAATACCTTGCAAATCTTGGGTGAAAACCAATTTTATGTGAAACTCTAAATATGTTCTTTTGGGTGGAAGGAGATTGAGTATCTGGGACATATCATTTCAGAAGATGGGGTTAAGGTGGATCCCTACAAAATTGAAGATATGCAAAATTGGCCTATCCCAAAATCATTGAAAAGCTTGCATAGATTTCTTGGATTGACTGGGTATTACTATAAGTTTGTAAAGGACTATGGCAAGATTGTAGCCCCATTGACAAATTTACTTAAAAAGAATACCTTTCTTTGGTCAAAAAATGTTGAAGATGATTTTCACATATTAAAGGAAGCAATGTGTTCCACCCTAGTATTAGCCATGCTAGACTTCTCCAAGATATTTGTGATTGAAAGTGATGCTTTCAAATTGGGAATTGGTGTAGTTCTCATGCAAGAAGGTAGACCCTTGGATTTCACCAACAAGGCATTTTCAGGATGAAACTTGGCACGATAACTATATGAGAAGGATATGTTAGCCATCATTCATACCATCCAATGCTGGCAGTCGTATCTCATTGGTCGACATTTCATTATCCATACATATCATCATAGTTTGAAGTACTTTGTGGAACAATGTATCTCCACCCGTGAGCAAAAAAAGTGGGTCACTAAACTATTTAGATATGATTATGAGATTATGTTTCATAAAGGGAAGGAAAATGTAGTCACCACCCTTTCATTTAAATTTGAAGATTTGACAACATTGCAAGCACTCTCTTCACCAGATCCGTAATTTATAGACAAGGTAATACAAAAATGGCTTAGTGATAATTCAACTCAGGCATATATTCAACAACTCTAACATAATCCCAATAATAAGCCTAACTTCACTTGGAGCAATGGAATGCTTCGATTCAAAGGATTCAATTTCTAGAATTTTTGAGATTGCATTTGTCTAGAGTATTTCCATAGAGTTGCATAAAAACTTGAAAAGACTAGGACTCAACATTCATTCCACTAGATTGACAAATTAACTAGTGAAGATTCATCACTTAGATTTTCTTCCATTACTGTCCTAACACTTTTTTGCAATAAAAATAAGATTTGAATAAAGGTGGGAAGCTTCCTATAAATATCTAGGAAGAATATCATCTTTAGAATCAATCTAGCACCAGAAGCAACAAACAGAAGAAAAGGAGATTCCAAGAACCTGAAGGAAGTCTTGTTGTAGACCTGCACATTGCAGAAGAAGAAAAGGCCATAGTGGCATCATTACTGATCCAAGATATTTTAGAGAAGAGTCCAAAAGAAGATATGAGATTGGTGATCTCCATTGAAGACTACTGATAGCAGATTAAAGAAATCAGCCTAAAAATGTTGAAGAAGACCCATAGAAGGTCCCATTAAATAACTCCCAGTTCTCAAAGATTGGAGGTTGGTAATCTCCATTGAAGCCTACAGATTACAAAAGTGAAGAAGGACTAGAAAGATCCTATTCTAGATTCTAAAAGTAGTAGATTCTAGATATCCAAGAGATATCATAGCCAACACTTACAAAGTAGAAGGTTGAGGAAAAGGTCTTATTGATAAGACCAGAGAAGCTACAAGATTGAATAAGGTCTTATGGAGAGCCCTATTGTAAATTTTAAAGAATCCATTAAAGGATTTTCCAAAAGAACTAATTGGAGAAATTCACTACCAAGGAGAAGCTCTTGATAGTGAAAAAATTGGGGCAATTGTTGCCATCCGACAAGCCCAAAGGGGAAATATTTGGAAAGTAATTTATAAAATTTTGGAAAAGACCAGTGAAAACCTCAAGACTTACTGATTATTAAGAAGAAGATATAGATTGAATCCAGAATTTGATAAGGAGTTTGAAGGAGAACACAGATAGAAGAAGCCTACCAAATCCAAAATATTTGGATATTGCCTTTCATAGCTAAGAAGGCACTTTTAAAAAATAGGGGTTTGCTGAATCTAAAAAAAATACTAAGGGTTTCTTGGAGGAAAATCCCAACAAAAACACTTTATATTTACAGGGTACATCCTAAAGTAAAAGTTGAAGCTAGGTGCTATAGTTTTAGGGCAACAAGTTAGAGGGTTTCAAAACCTACGATTAGGTGAGTTAGAGAGCTGTTCCAAACAACCAAGAAGAGTTGTAATTTTATCAAAATAAAGAAAAAAACTTGGTGAATAAAAAAACCAAGATCTACATAATATTTAGAGATCATTAAAGGTATGACAATTAGGTGCAAAGGGTTCATTACTTGAACACTTATATTCAGTTCATTACTTAGCTTCATTAAGCACATTATTAGAACCTAGAAGTTACAAGAAGAAGGTTGCATTTTAAAGTCTTCAAGGGAAGTGCGGAAGATAGTTTCTATTAAGGGATATTACCTAAACATTAAAATAGGAGTTGGATATATTTTTATAGAAATAAAAGTATCATCTACCTATTATCCATCTAAAAGCTAAAGAAGACTACATCCTACAACATTGATTGTAGTGCACGTTTTAGATTATTCAAAAAAAGATTTCTTTATAAAGAGGACATTATCTTAGTTGAAAGTTGTAGAGATTATTGGTACATTCTATAAGAGTTATTATTAGTGCATTGAAGGAGAAATAAGGTGATTCTACTATTGCACTATTCTAGACTGTTTAACTTATTACTCTTGAAGATCATTATGTGCATTGGTTGTTAACTTAAGGTGAAAACCAAAGGGTACAAAATCTGCACATATCAAAGTGTCTAAAGACACTATTTGATGCACAAAACCTACAATTTATTTTGGCCTAAAGAAGCCACAAAATAGATCAAAATTCCTCCAAGGAGTGGAGAAGAAGAAGACAACCATTAAATCAAAGAAAGGAGCTACAAAATGAGACCTGAAGAGTTTCAAATTTAAGGTGCAAATAAAGGATATTATAGGTTGATATTTGAGCACCAAAATCACCTCCCACTATCACATCAAAGGGAGATATTAAGTGTCATAAGGAAACTTTACATAGCTCTTGATACTATCTAAAACCATCCACCAGAAGCTCTAGCAGGAGCCACTGAAAGACGATCAACATATATAGAGCAAGCACTAGGTTAAGAGTGTACAAGAGACAAGATAGAAAAGGGCTTGATATCCACCATTGGTTCAAGAACAAAGATCCATTCTAAGTATTGGAATCCAACTCGTATTGAGGTTTCCAAGTCACCCTATCATCCACCACATCGAGTTTCTACAACAATGAGTGTCTACAAGCATCAAAGCCAATGTAAGGATAGAATATTAGGGAAGCTATTATCTATCATATTAAAACTCATTATAGAGAAGAGAAGGGAGCTTTAACTAATAAAAAAGGAGAATTACCATGGGATAACTACCATCTAAGAGTAGCACCATAAAACCATCTTCATCGAACCAGAGCCAATGCCTTGCAAAGGAGAGCACATTCTTATGCTTGAAGGAAGCATTGAGAGCAAGAAAACAACTACTTCTTATCTTTCACAGTTGTTTTCTTGCTCTCAATGGAAAAGGAGTTTATAAGGTTTGATAGATGTTATAAGAGACTATACATACAGTCATTTAATCAAGATTCCACTTGTCACATTCAATAGAGCATCTTATATTCCATAATGTTCACAAAAAAATGCTTAAGGTAACATCTAAGTCTCAAACATTGAAAGGAATCATTATCATAGCTCATTAGTTGAAGAAGGAAGGAGCATTACTCAAGTTTGAAGCGTTATTTAGAAACACGTCTCAAGTGACACACGGGTGCAACTCAAAGGAGAACGAAAGCTACTTAAATGTAACACAGTGACGTCCAATAAGAGGACAACGAAGTCCAAGCAGAGTGTAAGCAAAGTCCAAGGGGAGTGTAAGTGAATTTTTAGCCAACATTAAAGCAAAGGTGCATTCAGTAGAGAACGTATTCAAAGGAGTCAAAGGTGCAATTAAGGAATTCCATTAAAGCCTATTATAAACCAATGAAAGGCTACATCATGTTTCAATTATTACAACACCCATCAACCATTTAGAGTTCAAGGTGTTGAATGCTTGGGTTGAAAGGATAAAATCAACACCATCCAGGGATAACACTAAATGCTCATCAACATCCTATTTTAGAATACTCTCCACCATCCAATCCATTTATGTTGAGGAAAATTAAATACATATATCACTCAATTATTTGCTTTTATTTAATTAGGAGTTATAAGGTGTTAAGCATAAGGTTGTGTTATTATTTTATTATCAACCTTAAGAAGCTAGGAAGCAATTCTACAAAGGTATAAGAAATTATAAAATTGCTTACATTAAGATATTTGCAAATCACCAAGTAGGAGATATAAGGTTGTCAACCTTGGTAAATTCAATATCAATTTGCAAAAACTATTATTTTCTAACATTTTTAAAAGTAGGGAGTTATAATACATACTACACCAAACTATAGATAATTGGAAATTAGAAAATTAAATTATTGAATAGAGAAGCAGATTTATTGCTTGCATATAGAGTTGGAATTAATTGGTAACACTTGTCTCATACTCAAACTAAGGAGACAAAAATAAATCTTGTTAGAGTTAGAGTATATTACATCATTTGGGTCATGTAAATGTACCACATTAGGTACATATTAGGATAGGATATTACTTTAGGGGGAAGTTATCTAGTTACTTCAAGCAGTGTAATAAATGCACAAGTGGCAATGTACAAGTTGTAATGTGCAAGGTGCCCCCTTGTACAACTAGGTAGATTGTTGGCCAAGGAATCTATCTTCCTATATAAAGGGCCTCATAGTAGTAGATTACAATAATCTTTAGATTATCATCTTCATATTAATATCTATAAAATACTCCTATATAGAGTACAATGTATCTCTTTATCTCATATTAATGAAGTGACCATTTCCTCCATATTGCATTGTATTTTTTTCACTTCTATTTATAGCATATTTTAGTCATATTGTTGTTCCACTTTATTTCATATTTCTAGTATTTCATTGGGACCTGTGTTAGATCTCTCCACTGCATATATCCTCAAAAGCTAACTGTGGTATTAGAGCCATGGTTAATCAAGATAGGAGGACCTACATCCATTATAAGAGAAGTCCAATAGGTCAAGAGGAATAGGGAGAGTCACCATTACTATTGTTGATCTACATCTTTGCAAATTGGATCTACCATTGAGTGCTACTACATGTAAAAGATACCATTAGAATTAATTGATAGAAAAAGCCATAGTAGTCAATAGGATTAGGAAAGTGAGGACTAAAATAAATCTTAGTTATATACATTTTGAGATTACATCTGGCTAGGGTCTTTCCATAGAGTTGTCGAAAAAACTCGTGATGACTAGGACTCAAAACTCAAGCCACTAGTTTGATAAGTCAACTAGTGAAGTATTTATCTCCAGATTTATAAGTTCTTTTGTTCTAGTCTCTAACAACTTGTTGTAGGAAAGGGAGATTCAACAAAAGGTTGGAAAGCTTCCTACAAAAGAGTTAGGAAGAATATCTTCTTAGAATCACTCCAAAAATTGCAACAACAAGGAGAAGACTAAGGATTTCAAAGACCTTGAGAAAGATCTCATTGCAAGAGTTGTAATCCTACAAATTGAAGAAGTAAAGAAAATGTCATAGTAGCCTTATAGCAGACTCAAGGAAGAAGAGACTACAGAAGTTGAGTCATTGGAGGAGAAAGGAGATTGGTGATCTCCATTCAAGATTAATACCTATAGAGTGTATAAGAAGAAAAGGCCAACGGAGCCTAGAAGAAGAATAGTCTAAATAAGCCTAGAAGAATAATAGTCTAGAGAAGCCTTGATCAAGAAGAAGGCCATAGAAGCATTAATTTTGAAGAAAAATTTAGAGAAGAATTCCTATTTTACTCGACTCATCTATGAACAAAAGCTAATATGCTTTCTATCACCATGTCTTCTACAGACATGTGGATGGATGGATGGACTTGTGACGGAGAGAAGCAAGACAAATGTTAGACACTTCTTTATTCCTCTTGCTAGGATAAGGATCTTCAAACTTAGCATGAATCGACGTGACAATATGGGACTTCTTTTACGCAATTAGCGATTGTTTTATCGATTGACCCACTCTCAGAGGAATAATGTGCCTGAGGGAGGACCACTATATGGAACCATAGAGTAAAATACTTGTGATTATTATGTATCATATGGAATCTAGATGAAGTGCCCTGTGTGGGTCTACAACCTCCTCATGGAAGCCTATTTTACAAATGTTTTCGGCTAATTTCTCTTGCATGGTGCGAAAAGTGGCTATGAAATAATGAGGTTCTTTCTCACTTTTGCAATTTGGTCACGTCAGATCAATCTTCTATCTATCAGAATTGATTTTAATCTTTTTGTTGGTACTTTCAAAGTTGACATAGATTTTATCGAAGGACAAGATAGGGGAGAATATTTGCTCTGAATATTTGAGCATCAGTCGACAACAATAGTGTTCTTTATCGATGTGTCGATGTGTGGAGTAAACGTGAAAGGCCAAGATGAATTGTTTGGTTTTTAAAGTATACCATTTCTTTGTTGTTTGTTTGATCAAATATTTACCAAGAAAATATCTGTTTGTAAAGGTAGTAGTATGATCTAATCTACTATTCTCTATCATATCTAATCTACTACAATTATCTATGTAAACAAAGAGTATCCACGTAAAGCAATGGTATATAAATATACATATGACAAGTAGTATTATCATCAATGGTAATAATGGAAAAAAAAGCTTTTTTGATGTTGAGGCCACCATTTAGAAGGATATCCATAGCAAGTGAGGTCTTGATCTCGATCAAGAGTCTGATTAACCATCGCATATGCTACCTTGTTATGATATCTAAATATGTATATGAACTCCATTTTATCAAAGCGTTTTTGGATCATCTGTATTTCCTCCAGTATTCTTTGTATTCTCCAATCTATATTCTTTTGCTTGCCTAGTCCTTTTAAGGGGTTAATCATAATTTGAGAGTCTAATTCCTCTTAAATTTTCCTCCACACCACCTTTAGAGAATCCTATAATCCCCTTAAGATGGAATATACCTCTACCAAGTTATAGGATAATATACCTAGGTTTTTGCAAAAATAAAAGGAAGGACATCATTTGAGAGGTGGGATATTTCTCCCATATTCAATCTTTCTAGATTTCTCCTTGAAGCTCCATCTGTATTAATCTTACCTAGTCCCTTTGGAGGAGGTTTTTAATTTTTAGTTCTAATTACTTGTGTGTGATTTGGGGTATCCTTTTTTATGTGACCACCATTGAAGACAATTGTAATTTGGATATTATCTAAATCCACTTTTGGTTAGGATTTTGGGGCTCTTTTAACAGGTATTGGATTGACTCCCTCATATTGGTTGTGATCCTTTGCTAGACAAAGTGGTTATCTTTGTACTCCTAGTTGAAGATACAATTATTTCTCTCCTTCCACAAATTCCACAAAAGGAGAGTCGTCCCCACCCAAAAAAATTGTTGAGTGGGTTGGTCCATTTCCTCCCATTTAGGCCATTCCCTCCAAATTTGTTCTATAGAAGATATCTTAGACTAGTGAATGTCTAGAAAAGTTGCCATTTATTTCTATAGTTTAATTGTGATGGGTCATTCTATAAAAGGTGATATATTTTTTCCTCATTCTACCTACACATCTCACATATGAAAGGCCCATGCATCCCTATTTTCATTAATTGTTCCTGTGTCAACACCCTTCTAAGAAGTAGAAGCCAAATGAGGAATCAATGAAGAATCTTACTCCAAAGGTTTTGTGCCCACAATTGCATGAATATATCACTTGATAGGCTCAAGGTACATTGGTAAAGGGCTAAGTATCTAGAGGCAACTATATATTCACTCTAGTTTTTCCTACTCCATCCTAGAGTATCCTCTTGTTAAGAGCATGAGAATGATCTCGTCTAGATGGTCCTATAGATTTATTTTATTTGATCCTTCCAGATTTGTATTGGTCACTCCTCTATAAGGATCCATTTCCTTCCTACCTCCCAACTACTACTTTGAGCCTTACAATATTTTGCTACATTAACAAAATTGTTTCTATGTAGATTCTCTATCAATAGTCTCCAAGTTAGAAATTGATTTATTAGAGGATGACCATCCCATGAATCTGTCAAGAAATTAGCCTTTTGTCCATTATATATATTCCAAAACAATATTTCCTTGATCATATTCTCTCCTATTCTAAGTCCCATTAAGACGAGAGATCCTTCACTAGGAAGCATAAACAAAATAAGCTTTGTCGAGGTTTTAATCTTTGCATTTTTGACCCTTAAAATTTGATCCTATAAATCCTTAGGGGATGTTAACAATATCCAATATAACTTAGCTGCCAGCGCATTTTTATTCTTGATAGCTAATATTCTTCCTAGTCCTCCTTTTTATGTAGGTACAAAGTATTCCATTTCATGAGTGCCTATTTTCATTCTTCCTTTACTCCACTCTAGAGGAATCTATAGTTTATTCAATCCAATTCTTTAATAACTACCTTGGGGATAACTAGCACTGAGGATACATATGTGAGGAATCTTCTAATTAAAATAAGAACATCCACATATATATTGCAATGAAAGCTATAAATTCATGAAAGAACATAATATTGCAATATAAAATGTAAATGTAGAAATCTCACACATCATAATATAAAATCATGAGCTTTTTTGAGGGCACAACCTCCTTCAATAATTTGATTTCAATTGTACAAAATGATACATCAATTCTTCCCCTCATATATTTAAATACTTCATAACACTATCTAATGCTCAAGGCTGGCTTACATGCAAAATGCCACCCAATCTAGAATTGTCTACCAAAAAACAATAGTTACATTCTTTATAACAATTACATAAAATTATACCACTTGTCTAGGTGCCTCTAGTGCCATAAACTATTACAAAATATTACATAATATCATTACAAAACATTATAATGGGATCCCCACATTAAGAAAGGGGTTATTACATAATGTAGACACCCAATTTTGACACACCAATAAGGCAAAAGACACAAAAACTGATTGCAAACATCATAAAAAATCAATCTGAACCAAACCTAGTAGTTTGCATGTATTTTCCAACCTCTGCCAAAAATGCCACTCATGACCAAATTCACCAATGGTAAATTTGGCAAACCTAGTGGTAAATTTGGTAAACATCAAAAAGTCAAATCCTAAAAGTCAGATTTGATCCTTGATCGAAAAAACTACTCATGACCAAAATCGCCAGCAACGAATTTGGTCGCCACTCATGACCAAAATTTCTAGTGAAGAATTTGGTTAATAGCCAAAAATATCTCAAAAAGGTGTAGATTCCTTCTCCTCACCTCCTGTTCTCAACTCGCAAGCTCCAGGAATGGATCAGAATTGCAGATTTCAAATTAATCCTAACTAATTTCTCCCCTAATCCTTCTTCCACAATCTATTTAAAAAACCCTTTGGGGAAAGCATTCAACATAATCAAAAAAAGTAAGGACACTTTGTTAAGATTTTTAGCAACTCCATTTTCAAGCATTCTTCATCTCCATAAGCATTTCAAGCATTTTTCATCCTTTTGCAAGCATTTGTGGAGGACAATCAAGCAAGGAAAGAGGGCTTGGTGGCAAAAATATCTTCTTAGTGTAAAGGAGAGGTCATAGGTAGGTGATATCATCCTTAGCATAGTTCTCTCCTTCTTTTACTTGCTACCCTTTCATTTTAGCTCTCTAACATAGCTTTTCTAGATTGCTAACTTCATTTACTTGCATAGTTTCTCTTTCATTACATACTTTCATCTTGTTTAAAGCTTACCTTTGTTTTGTAGGCTTTAACATCATTATTTGTAGGTCTCATTTCAAGGATTTGCATGCCTTATTTGTGCATCTAACATCCTTCTTATAGGTTTTGAAGATTCATCTTCTTGGCCACCTTCATCTTGTTTACTAACTGTAGACACCAAATCGCAACCACTAAACCTCCATCCTAACCATCCCACCACCCACTTGTCTTTCATTCCACCTTCCCGCCATTTCCTAGCCTAATTGGGGTTATTTTAATATTATTTTATAATATTTTATATTTTATATAATATTTTATTATATTTTAATATATTTATTATAAAATATATATAAATAAACTCAATTAACCTTAACCGTCCGATTTCATTTAATCTCCACCATCCATTTTCATTAATCCATGTCACATTCAAAAAGTAATCTCAACCCTAGGATATGACTTAATATTAGCCACACGATCAAAAGTGCAAGGATAAAACCCTAAGAAAACCCTAGGTTGGATTATAAATAGGGTATTTTGTAAATTCCCAAACCTTGAAACTCGAAGATTAAGAGATATGCTTGGAGAAGCATTTGTTGATGCCCTAGTGAAGCGAAGATAGAGAGAATTAAAGATCTGATGCCCTAGCTAAGCCAAAAATACTTCTACCATTATAGCCATTATCCATCCATCCTCACTCATCGCCATAGCCGTATTCCATCTGCTGCCTCCATCACCATCATTCCTGATCTATTTTTGTAGATCTTCCCTACCTTACGAGCGCTGTGTCAAGCTTGTGAAGCTCACTGTAGAGCTTTCCAAGCGCCCACCAGAGCTTGCCCTATCTGCAAGTGCACACTAGAGCTTGCCAAGCTTGTTGTAGAGCATGCCTAGTGCTTTCCAGAGTCTATGATAGTCCCAGGTGTGAACCAGAGCTTGCGAATCTCGTGTCAAAGCTTACTGTGACACTGAAACAAAGATCTGAATCTGCTACACCATGAAATTTGCAACAACAAAGAAAGGTATATTTAGTATTGTTTTATTTCATTTATTCGTTGGTTTGACATGCATTTTAAATTGATTCTTAAGCTAGGGTTTTGTTAATTTTTGAGGGTCTCACACTATGGAGCCCTCACAGGTATTATTGATGCTCTTGTGTTTTGTTTTGCATGTAGATCTACGAATTCAACATATTCTTTGATGGCTATTGAAGCTGGAGTGGACCCACATTGGATATTCAAAGACCACTCAACCTATTGGGATCAAGGGCACACTCAGATCTATGACACTTCTGTTATATCTAACTAGGATTTCAGAGAACCCTAGTTTTGCTATAAATTATTGTATCAAATATTCACATTGGATATTGATTGTAACAAAGGAGTCTATTGGCCCCACCATTGAATACATATTTCTTTTGTGCAATCTATTTTATCTCATTGCTTTATTTTATTCTACCATTTTATTTTCAAGTGTTGTGTCTTTGCATCCACAAATGGTGATCATGGTGGGACCCCACAAGGGTTTCATAATTTGATAGATCTACCTTGCTAATTTTCTATTGTTGCAGGTTTTTCAAAAAGTGTAAAAATTGCCACATTCATTGCTAGGGTTTCTGAAGCATTCTGCAGTAGTTCCAGGGATCACGTAGTCACCCTTCCATACTTTGTAGGTGCTATCCTATGCCTAAGTAGGCACATAGCTATGTCTGACATTAATTTGAAGCAGATCTAAGGCTTCCAAGTGAGTTAAGTAACCCTAGTTTGCCATTCAACAATTTACGTATTTTATTTCTTGCTGCTATTTTTTTTCACTGTTTCTGTATTCACATTAAGAAATCAGGTAAAGAATCAGTAGTAAGTTACATCTAGGGTTTTTTTGTGATTTAGGATATAAAATATACTTCTTGTTCTGAAATTGCAAGTCTAGGTGATTTATCTGCATTTTTGAGTGCATATAAAATGCAAAAGCATCTTAGAGTTGCATTTTAGGGTTAAAAATTATTTCAAACTTGCATATCTAAATAGGAACAACATTTCGAAGCATAAAGTAATCCTGCCCTAGGCTGGTCCCTTTGGCAGAGAGGTGGACGAACCCTCCGATGCTCTTGTGATTTTTATCACTTGTAGGTAGGGGTTTTAAGGGTGTACTTTGCGCTCCATCGATGAAATTTGCATCTTTATGTTGGATTCTAATTTATATTAGTGAGGTTGGTAATTTTTATTATTGTTTGCACACTATAAATAACAAGGAACATAAAATTAATCAATCACATACTTGCACGCTCCACTTTTTAACAGTAATAGTTGGATTTCATCACCAACTATTGCTTGAGGTTTGGTGATGGTGGCTTTCATCTCCATCCATCAAATATCTGCCACTAGACACCATAGGAATATCCCCAAGCAAACTTGTTGGAGGTCATTACCAACAAGGATCTTGTTGCCTTGGCCAACCATAGTTTTTACCTTTTTTTTTTCATTAAACAAGATTAGGCTACACCGAAACACACAAACCCAACAATTTTAGAAGGAACTTCACATTAAAGGAAGAAAATAATTAATGAACCTGAGGTAAGCCACATAAGGTGAAACCTAGGATTGGTTGTTTTCTTTGCTTCATTTCTTTAGAAAGGAAATTGTTAATTTGTGTGATCTAGATTAATCTTGAATTTTTGGTTTAATTGCTTTATGGTGTTAACACGTCAACAAAATAAGGTAATTAACCAAAATAATTTAATGTAAAATAATTCCCATGATCCTGCTACTTCGGTAGCCCCATCCACTATGATTTAGACTACTTTTTTTGGATCAGCCCATCCATCCCGCTCTCAAGAGGAGTCCCATCCACTTAATGTGGAAACCGCCACCACCTACATAGACATGGATAGAGTGTAGGCCATCTACAAGGCATCTAACTATGTCATGGAGCCCCTTAGCCAAGATGATTTTGAAGAACCTAAATTGGCTACCACCTACCTTACCCAAGGATATCCCAATTCAAGATATGAATATAGTATACCTTCCACCGTAAGCCAACCACCATAAATCCCAAGTGTTCAAAACACTTACTTCACATCCACCTACACCAACCCCTTGTATGAGGAGCATGTCAATGCCGCCTCGCAAGTCCCCAAACTTCAAGTTGTAACATAAAATGCAACTTGCACCATACCCATGACCTCTCATCTATCATCCACACCTCCATCATCACATTTAGCCAACATGACCATGTCATCCACACCTCCATCATCACATTTAGCCAACATGACCATGTCATCCACACCTCCATCATATCATTTAGCCAACATGACCATGTCATCCATCCCTCCATCATCTCACTTATCCAACATGATCATGCCTAATATTCTATCATCATCAACCCAACCATCATCTCATCCAACCTCAACCCCATAATTCGACACATGGTCAAATCAGGAACTCATGAATACATTAGGGCTCATCAATAGATTGCTTTCACAACGAACAAAAGGAAAGCAATCAGTTAACACAAACCCTATGACTCAAGGAGTTCCAACTTAAACTACACTCATAAATCAAAATTCCTCATGGGTCCCTCAATCCTCCATAGTGACAATCCCTAACCAACCACCACTCCACACATCCACCATACCAATAAAAATTGATGCCAATAAATAATCCAATCATTTCCTCCATCATCCTCATCAATCATCCCCATCCTTAAATCATCCATATTCTCCACACACCCAACCCAATCCATTCCACAACACCATGTTGGTCACACCCCAACATCCATCATCAAGCCCATCAACCAACCACCACCTAATCCAAGGTCCTCACATTCTAATAGAAGACCTTAGACTTCAAGCAATACAAAATCAAATTGATCAGTTGATACAAAATTCAGCAGGAACAATGAGCCAAAAGCTCACATTAAGCCAACTGATTTATCAACCAATTCATCCATCGGTACCATAACTGCCATATCTGGCAGATTTTACGATACCAAAATTTGACAAGTTCAGGGGAACTGAGGATCCCAAAGAGCATGTGAGCTCATTTGTCCATGTATGTTTTTGGATTAGCGATGATAACACTCTCATGCTCCGAACGTTTTCTCAAAAGCTAGGGGGGATGTCATAGAATGGTACAATCAGTTGACCACACATAGTATATACACTTTTGATCAATTGATAGATCTATTCTTAGAACGTTTCACCCTAAATATTAAAAATAAGGTATCCTTATCAGATATTTATTATTTGAAACAATGGGATGAGGAACCTATCTATGAATTTAGAAACCGTTGGAGGGCAGTCATAACTAAATTGCCATTCTCCCTACCAATGGAAGAGATTATAAATATTTTTACCAAGAGTTACTTAAAACCCATCTCTTAGATGCTACAACTAAACACTTATAGAATATTTGAAGAAGCTTTAGCATAGGCTAGTGTCATTGAGGAGATCAAAATCCAAGAGGGTGTCATTAAGCCTAAAAGGAAATAATGGAAAAATAAGGGCCAATACCAAAATAACCAATCTGGCCAAAACAAATCTACACAAGCCTCAACGGATAACACAACAAACCAAGTTAATCAAGTGGTGATGAGCCAGCCCGTAGTGGCTCAAAAACCGATGCAATAAAAAATTTTATATCATGCGATTCCATCAGTTACCCAAGCACCAATGGTTTAAAACACAACACCAACTATGGAACAACCTATCCACCACCAATTCAACCACCCCCAAAGACAATACACTCTGTTTTCATCCCTGTTTAGAAGGTTGTATGAAACCAACAAATTAGCCTTACAATAAATTAGGCCCCTTGATCCCACAAAATGGCCTAGGACTTATAGAGAGCACTTGTTTTGTCCATACCATCAACAAAATGGGCATGATATCAATTCATGTAATGTGTTCAAAAACATAGTGCAAGACCTCATAGACTTAGGGGCCATCAACGTGGATAACCCCTTAGCTCCACAAAATCAAAATTTGGGCATATATCAGACACATCTACCTAACCATGGGGAGGTTCAAAACAATGGAGGTAACAATCAAAAACAACCTCCTAATCAAGTAAATCATGTTCAAAAATATCAAAACTTTGTCAGAGCAGTCAATGTGGTCACTAGAGGGAAAAGGCAAAATAAATAACATGATCAACAACCTTCAAACAGACCACCCATCCAAACATCGCCAAATCCATATCCTCCCATCAATATGTCCAATCCATCCCATCCACCTATCCTTCATATGATTAGGCTAGCGGTAACCTTAACCATCCAGTTAACCACTAGTTTGAAGATGACATCGACCAAACTTTCTATCTATGAGCTCATTCAACAATACCCTAGGCATAGAGAAGCTTTTATGGAAATACTCAAGTCAATTGAGTTAGAATCCCAAGACTCCAATGCCTTCAACAATTTTGTAGGGAGTGTTAGAACATGCATGGACCCATCAATCACCTTTTATGACTTTGAGATAAAACCAATGAGTTCAGAATCGATGGACCCTCCATTGCATATAATGGCCTTAATAGATAGAAAGCCCTTCAAAAGAGTGTTAATTGATACCAGCTCGCCAATCAACATCATTACTACTGCTGCCCTTATCCATATCAACTTACCGTCGTCCCACATTACCAAGTCATCACTCACCCTCAAAGCATTTAACGATGCTTTGTGTACCATAGTTCACACTATCATTTTACCTATAGAAGTAGGGGGAAAAATGTTGCACACCATGTTTCACATCTTGGAAGGTGCCATGGCATATAATATACTCCTTGGTAGACCTTGGATGAGGGAAATGAAATGTGTCCCATCAATTCTTCATCAATGCTTAAAATATGTTCATGATGGACAAGTCCATTGCATCCCTGCGGATGTTGAACCCTTTAAGTATTGTAACTTCATTTCAAATCCCTATGAATCCATGTTACCTTCCACACATTTGTTCTTGGTGCCATCATCAGATCCATCAACGTCATATTCCAATCTGTCTTCTTCCTCTAATCCACCTTCATCTTCTTCTAAGGCTCCCATCATAGAGGATCTACCCATCACATCATCTTCTCAATAATCCATTTCTTCTTGTACATGTAATTGCGGACAAGATTCTGTTAGCACATCTTACATTGCAAAAACTTCTTCCACTACAACCACTTCTTCTAGGCCATCTCATCATTCCACACCACCATATAATCATGCCTCGCCACCATCCAATCCAACTCCATCATCCTATGTGTCACCAGTAGAAATTTTTTATTGTGACATATTTAATTCCCCGCCATCCACAACCAATCCAGAGCCATCCAAGCCTTCACCATCCACCTCATCAACCCAAGTCAAAGTCCACATCACCAATCCTAGTATAGGTGAGTATGTGGTCCAAGACGTCACCATCACCCCCTTAGCCATTCCAATAGCCAAGGATTTTGGACATCCCAAAGACCATTCTCTATCCATAGGTTTTTTCTATGACATGAGTACTGCTCCAAATAGCATTAAATTTGTTTATGGAGGGTTGGATTGCTAAATTGGGGAAAACCCACCCGAAGAACTAAAAGAGCCTAGGTGCGCCAATATACCTCACATGGAAGAGTTTCCAGCTAGATACTTCAACATGTTCCATTGGCAAGGTCAAGATTTAGGTTCCCATGAACAAGGAATGCATGATATCCTAGATGTCCCATATAGAGGTGCTCATGATTGTTCTAGATTAGGTTATATCCCATTGTCCTCCACTGCTTCTCTTGAGAAAGCCTTCAACATGCTTAGCCTCAATGATGAAGAGCCCTCCATGCATCCATTGCCATCAACATCCTCTCTTGAACAGGCCCTTCAAGAACTTCGCATTTATGAAGTAGAGGAGGATGATCCCATCAATTTCTCCTATCCGGTCTTTGATTCCAATGATGAAAGTTATGAAGAATTTGAAGTCATGTCAAATGCTTATAATTATTCTGAAGAGGAATCACTCCCCATTGTCCCCATAACCCAATAGGAAGGGTTTTACCTCCAAATGTTTCCCATCCAACATCCCATTTTCCACTTGCTTCTTCCACAAGAGCAATATGATCCACCTGGCAATATACCTTGAGCCCCACATAAGCCAAGAATTGTAATATATGTACATACAAAAAAATAAAAAAATAAAATCATACAAAAAAAAAGAAAAAGAAAAAAAGAGAGAAAAATGTTGCTTTGATGTTTCACGTTCACTATTACAGGGATACCACGCCTCGACATTGATTCTAATTCAATTTTTCCATCCGCACATCCATCCCAACCACCTTCTGTTCCCCTAAGTCAATATGAATCCTATTGACTTATTCACCCTGCTCCACAATCCATACGATTTGGGTAAGCCAATTCCAATTGACAGTAGCCTCATTGACTTGGACCAGATTTCCTCCCCACCCTCCCTCTCGGAGTTCATCCTATCTAAGGAATTGTTAAGGGCTTGACTGTTACATTCCTCCTTCGTCCCCACCTTCACCCTCGCCATATTCAGCTAGCAGTCCCAAGGTTTTCTAGGCAGAGTTAGACAACGATGAGCAAGAGAGGCTAGATGACATCTTAGATGACTTCAATATGATTCCAACATCACATCAACTTGAGGAAGGTTCACATATGTCCATTGAAGAAACCATTGACGTGAACCTTAGTTCAGATCCTAACAATCCCCAAATTTTCAAGCTTGGAAAAAGTTTAACACCCAATAAACAAGAGCAATTCATTGCTCTCCTCAAGAAGAAGAAAAATGTGTTTGCATGGTCCTACAAGGATATACCTAGCCTTGATCCTGATCTTGTTGTCCATAATCTCACCTTGCGACCTGACACCAAGTCGATCAAACAAAAGCTTAGAAGAATGCATCCTACCATAGCACTCATAGTCAAAGAGGAAATACAAAAATTGCTAGATGTTCACTTTATCGTCCCTATTGACTATCCTGAGTGGCTTTCAAATATGGTACCCATTCGCAAGCCCAATGGGGGGATACGTGTTTGCAATGACTTTTGAGACCTAAATAAAGTGTGTCCTAAGGATTATTTCCCTCTACCAAACATTGATACTCTTGTCGACACCTACACAGGCCACGAAATGCTTTCCTTCATGGATGGTTTCTCAAGATACAACCAAATTTGAATAAATCCTAATGACCAACATAAAACAACATTTACAACACCATGGGGAACATTTTGTTTTAGGGTTATGCCCTTTGGCCTCAAAAATATATGAGCTACTTATCAAAGAGCCATGACTTACATCTTTCATCATTACATGCATAAAATTATTGAAGACTATGTAGATGATCTATTGGCTAAATCTAAAACCTGACAAGAACATATTGATGTTTTGAAAAATATTTTTGATCGGCTATTAGAATTGAAGGTGAGGTTAAATCCCAAAAATTGTGTCTTTAGTGTTACCTCTGGTAAAATTTTAGGATTCATTGTCTCTAGGAGAGGCATTGAAGTGGACCCAAATAAGTTTAATGCCATCATGGAAATGCCACCCCCAACTAACATCAAGGAATTACGTAGCTTGCAAGGTAAAATTCAATCGATCAAACACTTCATTGCACAACTTTATGATAAATGTAGGCCATTTAACCACCTGCTACAAAATGGGGTAGCATTCATATGGACAAATGAATGTCAAAAAGCATTTGACGATGTCAAGCATTATCTAACTTCACCACCAATTTTAACTCCTCCTAAGTTGGGGGTCCCTTTCCATCTATATGTCTCAGCCACAAAGGCTGCTTTAGGGACGATGCTTGCACAAAAAAATGAACAAAATCGAGAGCAAGCAATCTATTACATGAGTCAAACGTTGGTAAGTTATGAAAAAAGATACACTTATGTAGAAAAGTTATGCTTAGCGGTGGTTTTAGCCACTAAGAAACTTTGACATTATATGCTAAGCCAAACAACCTATGTCATAGCTAGAGAAAATCCTCTACGTTACATGATATCTCGCACTTATAACAATACCCCTATCGCTAAATGGATAATGTTGCTTATAGAATTTGATCTCGAATTCATTAACCAAAAATCCATTAAAGGTTAGGTCATTGTCGATCACATTACAGAAGCTCCACTACCTAGTGATCATCCTTTGATTATTGAACTCCCAGATGATTCGATATTTTTAGTCACTAAAGAAGAAAAAATATATCATTCCCTAGGAGGATGTCGACATCACATTATTCTTTGATGGATCTAAGTGCGAAAAAAGGTCAAGGTGCAGGAGTTTTCTTTCACACATCACAAGGGATTCCCATCCCTTTATCATTCAAGTTAGACTTCTCATGCACAAACAACACAACAAAGTACGAAGCCTTAATATTAGGTCTTCAATCAGCTATAGCAATGGGTATTAAGTGTATCTGAATATTTGGATATTCTCAACTTGATGTAAAACAAGTAACAGGAGAATACCAATGCAAATAACCTACCATTAAGCTTTATCATGAAATAGCAATGAAATTGCTATCAACATTCGAATGGTATGAAATCAATAAATTGCCTCATTCGACTAACAAATTTGCAGATGTAATGGCCTCTATTGGATCCTTGATTCCAAATAATGACTTAGGAGAGGTACAACCCCTAATAATCTCAATAATCTCTAAAGCAGCTGTGAAGTGTGCTAACTCGCAGGATGGAAAATATGTTTGCTTTGTCCATGTAGAATCATGTGAGCCTTGGTCAAACCCCATAATTGCCTTTTTAAAATTTGGAACACTCCCATATAACATGTCTCGGTCTACCAAACGTGCCTTCAAGCAAAGGGTAGCCCGTTTCATTCTCTTGGGTGATGTGTTGTATAAACGGGGTTATGATGGAATCTTGCTTCGATGCCTCAAACCAGAAGAGGCCCAAAGGGCTATAGAGGAAGCCCATGATGGTACTTGTGGTGGTCATTTTAGTGGAATGGCCATTGCAAAGCATCTTTTATGCATGGGTTATTATTGGCCCACCATGGAATGTGATTGTTGCACATATGTCAAAAATTGCAAACAATGTCAATCACATGCCAATTTAACACATGTACCATCACAAGCTTTACAACCTATATAGATTCTCTAGCCCTTTTCACAATGGGGCCTCGATCTAATCAGAAAAAATTCACCCTTCTCTTTAGGACAACATACTTTCATCATAACTGCCACATAATACTTCACAAAGTGGGTTGAGGCAATCCCTCTAACCAGTACGACAGGACCTAGAATTGTGGATTTCATACTCCATCACATCATTTGTCATTTTGGTATCCCCTCTAAAATAATTTCAGATAATGGTAAGTCTTTTAAGAACAAGGATGTTAGAACACTTTACGAGAAATATAATATCCAACATAGTTTCTCAACTCCTTATTACCCACAAGCAAATGGACAAGCTAAAGCTACCAACAAGACCTTAATTGCCATTCTTAAGAAACTTGTCAAAGAAAATCATAAATATTGGCATACAAAAATCCCTTTGTCACTTTGGGCTTATCGAACAAGCATCCGAACAATGATGGGAGCAACACCGTTTTTTCTGGTCTATGGAGCGGAAGCTATTATGCCTCTTGAGCTCGAGATTCATTCCTTATGAATTTCCTTGCAAGAATTCATAGATGATGATACAACTAGACAAGCACGACTTGACCAACTCACACTCTTAGATGAAAGGCGTGTCAACACATTAGAACATTTATGAGTTTATCAAGACTGCCTCAAGCGTGCTTACAATGCTAAAGTCCATCTTCAAGAATTTCAAGTAGGGGATCTCATCCTCAAAGAGAACCAACAAAACACCAATACGTTGCCACATCTTCATGACAAATTCATGATAAATTGGTTAGGTCCATATGTGATCACTCAAAAAGTGGGTAATGGTACTTATAGGCTTGCCGATTTAGAGGGTAAAGAGGATCCTGAACCACTTAATGTTCTTAATTTAAAAGCATTCCATTGTTAAATGTGACACACTATATGTATATATACATGGCTAAAAAAATAAAATAAAACAAAACAAACAAATTGCATGCTCTTACACAGGCATTTCCACATTGCATACATTTCATTTGCATTTAGGCATTTACATTCAATCATACATATTTTGTTACATTGTACAATTTCCATTTGCATATTAACAGTCATTACACTAGGCATACACATTTGCATTCATCCCATCCCATGCTCAATGATCTGGCATAGTAATTATGATATGGCCATAGACAAAAAGTTAAAGTTATAGAAATTGGGGGTACCTAGTTTGAAACAATCATGCAACTTTCATAAGCCAACAACATCACATGTCAAAATCACAAAAGCCTAAAATTTTAAGTCACTCAGCCATTACTAATGTCGAAATAAACCTCCAAGTGGATGTCCAATTTTCTTTAGGACCAACAACATAATTTACACACTAAGAAAGTCTTTAGCAATGTCAATTGATTCCAAACGCAATATTGAACCAATCACATTCCATCACATCTTAAAAACATTATGAGTCAAGGAGGGTTAGTGTCATACTTGGGTAGTACCTTGAAGTGAAAAGGGATAATCCTCGCTTGTCCCATCATGCAACATAGTCCAAAGCAAAAATAGTGGTTATCACCACTACCACAATTACTCTTCAAACATAAGCATAAAAATATAGAGTAGTAAGGATAGGGTCACAATTCTCATCACACTTCGGTTGAGAATCCGATTCCCCAAAGCTCTATACAAAATTAACAAATAAAAACTCCTAAATACCCTTGATCCCTAAAGTCGTAAGGATTCATACTACACGCCCCTGACAAGGATGGGTAGTCATCCCCAAGGCCTAAAAGATCAAATACCATTGGACTATGGAGTGAATCTTCATCGGGGCTATAGAAGCCTAACTGGCAGTGGAGTAAGCTCATGCGGGATGACATGTCTCCTTGGAAAACAAGAAGACCTCTGACCACACATAAGGGCAAGCTAGATCTAGGTAATATTCATAATAGGTCATGCCTAATTTACTCATAGTGGGTCAATGAACTTCACATTCACACACACTTGTTCTTGATTGACAGGGTCATTGTCACACTCAAATATTTGGTAATTGAACCTCACTTACACACACATTGGTCCTAAAGAAAGTTAGACAACCCAAGTGAGTTTGGTTGATAACACTAGTGTGTTTAAGTCTCTGAAAATTCTTCCATACTCATTCAATATCAACATCCATATCTTCTTCCGTGTCAAATTCCATATTCTCTTCCACATCAACGTCTATATTTTCTGACATGTCCACATTCATGTCTTCATGGTAAGTCGAGTTGCAAAACATAACAAAACTGGGTACTCCTGATTGTCAAAAAATGGACAACAAAAATGGCCAATAGTATTTCTGAACTATAATAGATCATATGAGCAACATGCATTCCTATCATGTAAGTCTGCATTCATTTAGCATTAACTTGCATTAATCATATCAAATTATCATAAGATTGCATATAGTTTACAGTCGTCATGCATTTACTTACAATAATAACTCATCATTAGCTTACATACATCAAATCAAATAAACATTAGGAATATACATCATAGTCATTAGCTTGCATACATCATCATAAACATTAAATAAAGCATTGCATAACATATAAAAACATCCACACAAAAAGACAACATGCATATATGAAAAGGCCATGTATATATAAGCGTCTAATATACAATAGAGTGCCAAGAAGGCTACACAAGGGAGCACCAAGGCTCACATGTACAAAAGAGTTCATATAAGCACTACATCAACTATCCATGAGAAGACCCCTAAGACCTGGTAGGAGCCCTTGGCCTAGTACTCTACCTCGACCCCGTCTGCCTTGATGGCTTGGCCATAGATGAAGAAGGAGGATCTAGCAAGGTGATGTGATGATGCATACACACATCCTCCAAGGAATGTGCATATGCCTCACTAGCTCGAATTTGTCGCAAGTCCTTCTAATGTCGTTGCTCCTTCACCAAAATCTCTGCCTGGAGCCTTGTAACTATCTCCTGCTCCTGAGCTATAGTCGTCCTAGCCTCCCTCTGAGACTCTAGCATAGTCTCTTGCTCCTCTCGTAGCTACTCAAGCTCAGACTATATCCTAGCCACCTCAGAGATCTCACCCATCTCCTCATCATCCTCCCTCTCCCCTATTTCCAAATTCACCTTTGGAGCCTACTGGGTTGCTACCCTCAACCGTCTCTATCTCGTTGACCATTGAGACCTCATCCTCTTTGGAATCGACCTCGACCCCGTCATTGCCACATCCTCACCTGCCATCTTTGGTACCCATACTAGTTGGGTACCAAACCACTTTGCATACTCTGGAGTCACATCGACATCATCCACAATAGCCACTTCCAACTGCTCATCATACTCCAATGGCACCCTCCATGGTTCAGGATAAGGTAGTGTTACCTCATCCTTCACCCACCGATACAACATCGGCTCATCAGGAACTCCTTGAGGCAAACCAAACTACCTCAGCACCCATGAGTACTGGAAGTAATCCACATTCTCATCCCTCTATCCAACTATCCATCGACCCTGTCGCACCCATCGTAGTTATGTCTCATCTCCATCCCATATAGATCCTTGCCATGGCCTCCATCGCACGTCCACCTGAGCCAAGCCTGACCACATATCTCAATACCACTACCTAGTGTGTACCTCTCGACTAGGCTGAACCTCCTTAGCCATAGCCCATCACCTCGCATATAGCTCATCCATATGCCATGACTCACATGGCAACCCCTCAGGTTGAGCTACTACAAAATGCTCCCAAGCCCAGTACTGAAGGAGAAAGTTGCACCCAATCTCCTTTCTCCCCCTCTATGCCACCTCATATAGCTCTCGATATAGTTGCACCAATAAAGCAGGTGCCCATGCGTACTCCCGAGGATCCATTAGTAGATCACTCACTAAGCCCAATAGGTTCCAAGGGAACCTACACGCAGTGCTATTAGGTAGCACTATGTTGACCAGCATGAACATGATCAAGATAGGGAGTGCATCTAACTCCTTCGTCTTGTACATGCTCAGGTATAGTATCCCTCCATCCCTTATTTGTGCCTCCCACCACTGATCCCCAAACATCTTCTCCATATTTTCCTTCTTATCCCTCCCCACCATAACCTTCTCTCCCTCTACTAGCGCCTTGAGAATGTGATAAACATCCTCAAGAGTGATAATAACCTCTCTAGTCGGTAGTTGGAAAGTCCCTCTATCCGGGTCCCACCTCTCGATCAAAACTGAGATGTAGCCCTCATTAGCCCTCAGAACATCCAATCGAGCCAAACCATCTAGGCCTATTCTACTCAACAGCCCCCAATCCTCCTCTAAAATATTATTCCTCATCCCTAAAACGAGAGGAGAAAAGTGATTTCGAGGCTCAATATCCCTCAATTGCAACAAACAAAAACACTTTGTTAGTTTTAAAATTCAAAAAATAAAAATTAAAAATTAAAAAATAAACTAAAAACAAATTTTTGCACAAAGGAAACAAAGGGTATTACTGGGACAAATGTCGCCTACGCCCCATCGATAGCACCAAGGCCCTCCTCTGCCATCGCCTTCACACACTCGCAAGCCTCACTTAGCTCACTAAGTCACTTACCTCCTGTGACACAGCTTCTCAAATTTTACAATGCACAAATGAGCCTAAAAATTCCTCAAAAAGTTTTTTATAGGTTTAACTAGCGCATTCAGGCGTAGAGTTGCACCTGAACATTGCGGGCGCATGCAGGCGCACGTGGGCGCCTACAGAACATGCTAGGCATAGGCGCATGCCTGGAAGCAAAAAAGAATGAGGAAAAAAACTCCTAAAATGGTAGCTCCCATCATAAAATCTAAACCAAAATTCATCCATACATCATGTACATCATAAAAGTTGATTTTGTAAAATTACAAATAGTTTTGCATGCATATTTTTTGAGAAAAAGCAAAATTCTTTACAAATACATATTGCATTGCAGAAACATGCCAACCAAGGTTACATTTTTGCAAAATCAACATCCCATAATTCTTCATAATCTATGTCATCACATTCTTCCATCATCATTATGCATATATCATTCATATTTTTTATTTTATCCAGGCCATCTAAGCGAACCTCGTATCTAGTATTTTATTCTATAAACTTGGCGATTGCAGTGATGATAATCCATGCAATTTAGTAAGATGAATAATGTACAATAATGACACTTGCTCATGATCATAATCAATTATCTCGTCATCAAAAATCACAATCACATTTGGCACCTCACATTTTGAATGCAACCTTGCCAAGAACAATTTGCTTGCAATCAATCATTGATGTCCTTGTCTGTGGGGCAAGAAAACACAGATAAATCAAAATCTCAAACACTCATTCATTCAACAACAGTAAAAGTATAGGACATATCGGTAGGTTGATTGGTTCCATGATGGAATTGATGAAGAAATTTCTATAGTCACTACCCCACCCCTACGATTGACTTAGTCATCATGCATCTTTCATACATTGCATACTCAATGACGCCATTGTGGTAGCTTATTCAACAAGCATCGAATCATCCCAAAATTTGGGGCAACCATGTTACATTATAATTTTCCCATGATGGGATACATCTCACGTGATCATAACATCTACACTGGACGAATACACCTCCAAACCGTTGGGGCAAAAATGGTATCACATTTTACATCATTCATATCGTCTACATTCACATGGTATCATACACCAACCCCCTTCCCACCGTTGGGGCAAAAATGGTATCACATTTTACATCATTCATATCATCCATAATCATTTGCATTTCACATCATTCATTCATCAATTGCACAAATTCACTACATAATTCATATTCAATTGGCTTGTGAGATACATTCGTAACTCATTTGTCAATTGAGGGGGTAAGCTAAAAAATTCCGAAAAAAATTCTTTATTCTTTTGTCTTCAACATCAGTGCACAAATCCAACAACAGATAAAAGCTACTTCTGTGCCCATAGCCCAAGTAGGTGTCTCGTATTTTTGTACCACATTGTGTTTCACACAACATGGTACAAAAATGGGCATTTGTAGACACCAAATCGCAACCACTAAACCTCCATCCTAACCATCCCACCACCCACTTGTCTTTCATTCCACCTTCCCATCAATTATTTGGCCCAAATCCACCTTCCTGCCATTTCCTATCCTAATTGGGGTTATTTTAATATTATTTTATAATATTTTATATTTTATATAATATTTTATTATATTTTAATATATTTATTATAAAATATATAAATAAACTCAATTAACCTTAGCCGTCCAATTTCATTTAATCTCCACCATTCATTTTCATTAATCCATGTCACATTCAAAAAGTAATCTCAACCCTAGGATATGACTTAATCTTAGCCACACGATCAAAAGTGCAAGGCTAAAACCCTAAGAAAACCCTAGGTTGGATTATAAATAAAGTATTTTGTAAATGCCCAAACCCTGGAACCTAGAGATTAAGAGATATACTTGGAGAAGCATTTGTTGATGCCCTAGTGAAGCGGAGATAGAGATAATTGAAGATCTGATGCCCTAGCTAAGCCAACAATACTTCTACCATTCCATCCATCGTCCATCCATCCTCGCTCGCTGCCATAGCCATATTCCATCCGCCATCTCCATTGCCATCCTTCATGATCTGTTTCTACAGATCTGGCCTACCCTACGAGCGCTATGTCGAGCTTGCAAATCTCATTGTAGAGCTTGCCAAGAACCCACTAGAGCTTGCCCTATTTGCAAGTGCACACCAGAGCTTGCCAAGTTTGCTACAGAGCCTACCTAGCACCTTCTAGAGCCTGCAACAGTCCCATGTGCAAACTAGAGCTTGCGAAGCTCACGTTAGAGCTTGTTGTGACACTAAAATGAAGATCTGAATCTGCTACACCACAAAATCTATAACAACAAAGCAAGGTATATTTAGTATTGTTTTATTTCATTTATTTGTTGGTTTGGCATACATTTTAAATTGATTCTTAAGCTAGGGTTTTGTTAATGTCTGAGGGTCTCACACTGTGGAGCCCTCACAGGTATTATTGATGCTCTTGTGTTTTGTTTTGCATGCAAATATATGAATTCAACATATTATTTGTTGAAGCTAGAGTGGCCCCACATTGGATATTCAAAGCCCTCTCAACTTGTTGGGATCAAGGACACACTCAGATCTGAGGACACTTCTGTTATATCTAACTAGGGTTTTGGAGAACCCTAGTTCCACTATAAATTATTGTATCAAATATCCGCATTGGATACTGATTGTAAAAAAGGAGTGTATAGGCCCCTGCATTGAATACATATTTCTTTTGTGCAATTTGTTTTGTCTCATTGCTTTATTTGATTCTACCATTTTATTTTCAAGTGTCATGTCTTTGCATCCACACTAACCCTTTTATCTTATAGGGTCATTTCAAGAATTCTTCATCATAGAATTTAGATAGTTATTTATTTCTATTTGTAGCCTTAATCATATATATTTACATGCATTCTAACCATATTTTATACCTCCATGCTCTTATACTTTCATACATTAAGTATTTTAGCATACTAACCCCTTCTTTTCAAGAATTTCTAGCTTTGTTTTCATTAGAATTTCAAAGTTTTCTAAACATTTTATTTCACCATATAGTTACCATTTAGTGCTGGATATAAGGTTTTCACTACCTTATTATCCCACTAACAACTCCCCTTACCTTCCATTTACATGCATTTTCTTTCATAGTTAGTAGAAATTGCATTTCATAAGCACATTCTTCACATTCCTAAGCTTTTTGCTTTCATTTATCATTCTTCTTGCAAGCATTGTGAAGGGTAGGATATAGACAAGTTACCTTGATATATTCCTAACTCTTATATAGCTTCACAACCTCCTTTGCACCCCTATGAATATTAAAAATAGTCATAGAAACACCTTTCCATTCCCTTTACAATATCAACTTTAGATCACAAATTCGTAAAGATTTGTGGTATTTTCTCACTTTCTCAGCATTCAAATCAATAGTAAACATTGTTATGAAAATCCATCCGAACCATCTTCTAAAACTACCTTAGCCTCGTATTTGGACCAAAATAGCCACTCTGCACAGTGTTAGGATCCCACATCCTAACATTTTATTATTATTAGTAGTAGTATAGCTAATTGATATATCAACTTGTAATGTGAACCGCCATATTGTAATAATTTGAACCAACGTAGGGTTAGGGTTAGGATAGTTATGCTATAAATATGTGTAAGAGTGGAAGAGATAGTATTAAGGAGAAAATACTTTGTTTTTTTAAGTTGTAAGGGAGATGCCCCCTCGAAGTGGCCTGCGATTCTTGATAATCAATAAAGTTGTTTGGACTTTCTCCATTTTGAGATCTTATTGTATTACCTTTAAATTGAATATTATGGATAAATCCTATATTAAACCCTTAGGGTCTTAACATCTGGTATAAAAGCATGATCGTGGCCGCCTATGGATGGATTTGAAGGAAAACTTGTCACTCTGAAATCAGTTAGATTGAGAGGCAACATGAAGACAAGGCTTCCTAGAAGGTGCTTTGACCCGACCAAGAGGTTAGTAAGCTTTTCATTTCTCCAATGAAAAAAGCATTTTGCTACTTTTTGATTTTGCACTCAAAAAATAAAAAAAATGTGCAAATCAGAGCTATAATGAAGAAGTTGTAGTGGTTTTATCATTACTCTAATTTGAGTAATATTTAAACCAAAAATAGAGAAAAATAGCACTAAAAAGTCTTAAAATCCCTAGACAACCCAAAATAATCCTCAAATTTATTTTGTTATCTTAGTTAGCCCCTTATGCACCTCTCACAAAATTTTTGAGTCCTAACTCCTTATTTTCTCAAAATTCCTCAAATTTGTTATTTTTCACTAGCCCTTTATGGCCAAATATTCCACAAATACAAAATTTAATCCAGAAAACACTTTGTTGAGTTCTAACCTATTGTGATAATCTCATAGTACTAATAATTTTGATATATAACACCCACAAATTTTTTTGAAGTCAAAAGTTTCTAAAAAAATGGTCGAGGGAAGATCTCAAGACCCCAACTTAGAAAAATTGGATCATGATATTTGAAAAATCAAGGACCTGCTTTCATAGGTTAATCTCAAGCATACTTTTCAAGAAATTGAGGTAAGGATGGCTGGATTGAATGCTAAATATGACTCTTTGAATAAGAATTTGGCATAAGTACAAATCGTGCAATTGATTGTAGCTAATTAGTCTCAAAGCACACAAGGTTCAGGCTCAGAATAGTCTTCAAGAAAAACTGTAGGATCGATGCATCAGATGCACACTAGGGGGAAAAAAAATCCATCCATTTAAGAACAACTAAGTTGGATTTTTCCAAGTTTGATGGAGGAGATCCAACTAGCTGGATCTATCGGGCGAAATAATATTTTTTATTGAACTAGATTCTTGAGGAGAAAAAAGTCCGTATTGCATCATTCCACCTTGAGCATGGTGCTATCCAATGGTACAAAAAGACTAATGGAACTCCTAATTGGGGAAAATTTACAAAGAATTTGTTGGTCCACTTTGGTCCAAGTGATTTTGAAGAATTCACATGAACTCTCACCAAACTACATCAAATAGCTTTAGTGAAGGAGTGTCATACTTAGTTTGAGAAGCTCACAAATCACACCAAGGGATTGGATGAATCATTTTTTAAAAGTTGCTTCATCAGTGGGTTGAAAAAAAAAATTAGAATGGAGTTGAAGATGTTCAATCCCAGCACCATGATGGAGGCCATTGGATTAGCCAAGTTAGCAGAAGATGAATTCAATGCTCAATGTTGACAAGGGAAGTGTATCGCTCCAAATTTTTCACACCCTTACCTTCAGGCTATAGGATCCGTGCCCGAAAGGGGGATGTGAAAAGGATGGCGCGGTACCTCGGACTGAGAGGACTTGCGAAGGTCCCGCCTCTCAAGGGAGGTGTATTATTGGTGATTTTTCGACGGATGGTGGGTTCACCAGGAAACATTCAATGGCAGTTTCCACGCCTAGGTTGGGAATGTGTTTTATGTGTTCGTTTTAGCTTTAAGCATTCATATCCTAGGTTTGGCCAAAATGCGTCTAAGCTATTCTATATGAAGATGCAGATTAAATGAATACAAAAAATAGAATAGGACAGAAAAATAGAGAAATTAAAGAATATTACAAGAAAAATACCTGATCCGGATGTCTGATGAAGATTCTGATTCTTGAAGCAGTCAGGATCGCCTGGAATTCGATAGAATCGTCTGAGATCAGACAAGATCGTCTGAGATCTGACGAATTCGTCAGACGAATTCATCAGAGACCTGCAAAACAGAGAAATAGGTGCAAAACACAGAAAATGCAACTATTCTAACAGAGGGAAATAGTGTAAAATGACAGCAATAATATCAAACTGAAACTTGAAAATAGAAACATGCATGCATTATGCTGATTTCATAATAATTATGACTTAATTATGCATTTAAAGCTATATGGGTGAACTCCAAAATGTAGAATAACATAAAATAACAAATACAGTAACTAATTACAGCATAAAACAGCACAAAAGAGGTGAAGAAATGCAAACTTCAGGCATTGATTGCCTCAATGTTGACTGCAGTCGAAATCGTCTCGCATTGGTACGAAATCATCTTTGATTCGTCAGGATCACCTCCGATCTGAACAGGATCGTCGACGACGATGTAAGCTTGCTCCGGCTGAAAAACGGTAGGGTACCTGCAACAAAATTGTATAGAACTAATGCAAAATAGAAACTTAGGATGTTTTAACGTGTATGAAGTCGGGTTACAGGAATTATCAGCCAGGGGGGTGCTAAGGGAAGGGCTTAGGATTAAATAGGCTTAGGAGGGAGGTTAGGAGGTTGGAGATCATCCCTATTTGGGAGATCTCCAATGGGGGAGGGTCTCTAACGACACAGACACGCTTCTGCCCGGATTAGAGGCCCGTTGGAACAGAAGCTAATTGTGCAAAATTAGTTTTGGGACAAGATCGTCTGGACGTCCTAGCCCAGACGAAATCGTCCGATCTGAGGCGATATCGTCTGATCGGCGACGATATCGTCAAACGGTCAAAACAACCTCTAAAAATGGCACGAAAAAGGGGGAAACGGATTACCCGGCGGTTAACGGGCGGTTTGGGAGGTTAAAATTTGAATTTGAATTATTTACTGGGGTGAATGTAATTATTAAGATTTTACTGCGCCAATTTTAGGGTGCTACATTTTGCCCCCTCTTTAGCGAATTTTCCGAAGAAAATGCGTTAAAGATGAGTTCTTCTCGATCTACGAGAAAGCAAAAATTATTCCCATTTTTAGGCGACGATTCTTGGTCGAATCGTACGACGACTTACTATGGTGCCCCCTCCGTGTTTTTACCCAAATCGAACGTTTGAGGTAAAAACGCGAAAAAGCAAAAATTTTAAAATGTTGTTAATTATGTTTTGAATAAAATTAAGAAAAATAGGGTAAAACCCTAATTCATTTTTACTGTTCATTTTTTCTGGTTTTAGAGCTCTGAAAGCAAAAATGGTGGAGACGACGCACAGATCGACAGAGGTCCGACGCGGGCTACGGGTAAGAGTCTAAACTTAGTTTAGAATGCTTTAATTTGAATTTACATGCTTTTTAGATGAATGTTGATTAATTTTTGAGCATCGCGGCCATTTTTGGGTCGTCGACGTCGTCGGGACGAAATCGTCCCGATTTCGACGAAATCGTCTCAAGTTCGCCGATTTCGTCTAAGGGCGAAATCGACGAAAGGGGGACGATTTCATCAAATTAGGGACGATTTCGGCTCACGAAATCGGAGACGATTATGCTCAAATTGGGGACGATATCGTCCAATATTGGACGATATCATCATTTGTTTAAAATTGAACTTATTTTAACTTGCATTTTTAATTAATGAGTTTTTATTAATGATTGTTATTGTTTTGTTGTTTATGTTGTAGAGAGGATTGCTAAAGAGCAGGGAATGGAAATATGGAGGGTTGAGAGATGACTTGGCCGCTCTAACACAGAAGAGCGGGATTAGCTGGCACGAGCCGACTTACAACATGTGGCAGAAATGCCACAAGTGTCTATAGACATGGGGCTACTGACAGCCCTAGCAGAGAGATGGTATCCGGGTTCTTCCTATTTTTGGCTACCTACAGGGGAGATGACTCCCACTTTGGAGGATGTATGGAGGATTCTAAGAATCCCCATACAAGGACGGTTGATCACTCCTACGGCCAATCAGGGCCATGCTATGGGACGGTTGTGTGGTGACCCGAGCTTCGCCCTGGAGAAGGGCGGAGTAAACATCGAGGCACTACGTCAGATGCCTGGGGCATCGAGACTCACACAGGTTTTAGCTGGAGTGGTTGGTGGACTTATGCTGTGCCACCAGAGCGGGTGCAGGGTGCCATGGATGCTAGCAGATGTGATCTACGATATGCGAGACCATGGTTACAGATTTTCTTGGGGCAGTTTTGTGCTATGTCGGTTGTACAGGATCCTACATGGGGTCGTGTACAAGGGCGGCCGATGTCTAGTGATGACATCGCTCCTACAGGTTTGGTGCTGGGAGCACATTGCAGTGCGGAGGCCGATAGGGCTTCCTCTGATAGGGATTGATGGGGAGAGGCCCCGAGTTTTCTACTGGTGGCTTCGGAGAGGGTCACAGCGGCGGATTGACCTACCGATGTCCCGGAGACTACTGGATGACCTTGTCCCGGATCAGATCACCTGGAGGCCATGGCGAGAGCACCCAGGGTGGGCCGAGGATGGACAGGAGTTAGCTCGCATCAGGCGAGTTTGCTGGTTACGGATGGAGAGGGGAGAGGTGGAGCTCCATCGCTACGACCGAGTTTTGAGGCAGTTCGGTCTACAGCAGGGGATCCCATCTCTCAGGGATTATGAGTTTTCTCGGACTGTCCGGGATAACACGATAGTGAGCGGGGCTCCAGACATGCAGCGCTTTTGGAGTCAGGACTCGGACGATGCCCCCATTCAGCCAGTGGATGGGGATGACGCAAGGGTAGCCGATGGCTATGATGCCTGGTACGTAGGCATCCGCCCTCCTCGGATGACGAGGGCTCAGGGTCCGATACATGTAGTTGTGCATCGGATAGGGAGGCGACGCCAGGCGGCTATGGAGGTGGCCCAGGGTCACGGCGGGAGAGAGCTGAGGAGGCCACAGGCTCAGGAGAGGCCATGGCAGCGGGAGAGGAGGGCGGAGAGACCCCCTTCTCCATAGAGAGAGAGGCCACCATCGCCCGATAAGGGCAAGGGTGTTGACACAGGAGAGAGTAGTGAGATGGCTACTCTTCGGGCGGAGAATATCCATCTCCAGGCACAGGTGCAGACTCTACAGGATGAGGCTGCACGCCACCGAGCTGAGTCTACACAGCTCAGAGATGAGGTTGCACGCCTCAGAGCACGGGGCGGAGGGGCGAGCACTCAGGAGCTGGCACGGTCGATTGCTCAGACCGCGTTCTACCAGGGCATCTACTTCCAGATGGTGCCAGAGGGTCAGAGGGTACAACTGCCAACCGACATTGCTGACCCTATCAGGATTGGGTCCTCGAGGACTTCGTCCCGATCGAGGACTAGGACTCACAGCACTACTCATACTGCGATGGGGCCACCTCGTCCACCTCAGGGCGGGGGAGGAGATGAGGCTGAGAGCTCGAGGGGTTCTCGAGACACTGCTCAGAGGACATTTGATTGAGAGGATTGAGTATGCCAAGATGTAGATTGTGGCATACCAATCCGGGTTTTTGATATGATGTACATATATTGTTGATATATATAGATGAGATATTTTTGATCATATGACTTGTATTATGTGATTTTTATGATGCTTTTAATGTTTTGATGTGATTGACTTGATGATTCATGTAATTATGTCATTGGAAATATTATGGTTTTGATGTCATGCTATAAGATTTTAAATGAAATAATCTGATGTAACAAATTGGTTGTTTGTGATGAAATGTGATAAAAGATAAAAAGAGACTTCTAACAATAATTTCAAAGGACATTGTCGCTATTATAGACCATTTCATGGAGTCGCCGCTCACTCGGTCGTCAAGCTAATCCCAATATAGAAATATTGTTAAAAAGTAAAAGAGTGCTTAAGAGACTGTCTTAAGACTTTGGTGCAATGGTGCAAATGATGATGATGATGGTTTGTTTTTCAGATTTCCATGAAAATAGTATGCATGAAACAATGTTAAAATGATTTTTGCTAGGCATAAATTCCTAAGTGTGATAAATTTTTTGGATAATTCCTTAGGAATTATACCATCATTGCAAAATTGAAGGTTGACATAATGACATGAAATAATGAAAATGTGCATGCTTTTGAAAAGCATAATTTGTGTAACATAATGATTTAAGTCATATGGTTTTCATGATTTTTAAATAAATGGGGAATAAAAATTGTTGCAATGGTTTGCGCTAGGCATAGAATATGTAGGTATAGACTTATACCATCATCGCGAAATCCAAAAAAAGAGAGTTTTATTGCATGATTGATTTTTTGATAAACAGAAAATATGAAGATAAGGACTTGCGCTAGGCATAAAATTCCAATTTTGGTTTTAGAACTATACCATCGTCGCGAAAGTCGATAATATATATATGTTTTGATTGTATGGTTTTGAAAGAAATTTTGATTATTCTATTATGCATGTAGTTGTCTTTATACCAAACAAAAGCAGAAAATGAATTATTTCAAACAATTTGCAAAATATTTCAGAGTATTTTGAAGACAAAAGTTAGATTTATAAGGAATCCCATGTGCATATGTGAGTTCATTTCCAATCTTGATTTATCATAATGATACACAAAATCTCTCAAATACAAATGTGTGTGCAATTGCATTGTTCATTTACCAGTTTTGAGCAAGATACTTTGATGCAAGTGATTTGAATGAACCAAATAAGTGTTCATTAACCATGATGTAGATGCATATAACCATACTAGACTACTATGTAAGTCGGATTATCAAGAGCTAGCTAATCCATAAGCAGACATAGGTCTGTACAAAAGAAGGTCGCTAATGTGACAGACATATCGCCACGCTAGGAGTTACCCAAGGCCAAGCGAGGTTGGGCACAAACCACCTGTTATGGGGCTTACCTCACAGTTTTCGAATAATTGAGAATTCCAGGGATTCAAGCTCATCAACCCTTCTTTTCTTTTCAAAGGGGTAGGGAAAGGGATTTTATTGCTTTTGCTTTTGCTTTCTTTTGCTTTCTTTTCTTTTCTTTTCTTTTCTTTTGCTTTCTTTTTCTTTTTGTATTTTTGCTTGATAATTGAGATAATGCTTGAAATATTGCTGTAATGATATAAAATAACATTTTTTTCTTTTTCTTTTTTTTTTGAACTTTGCCTTTTCTTTTTGTTCTAGGGATACTTGCTCAGATTAGCTGTAGAGCAAGGGATTTTTATTCTGGGTAGGGGTGAGCTTGTCCTTTTGCCAATTCTCAAAGATTCTAGACCATGTGCATGATAGGATAGCAGGGGAAACTTTTCGCTCAAGAAACCACTTCTACTATGTAGCAAAGCATGAAAATTACAAATATAATCATTTTATTGTGAAAAGATGTGCTTGGTTTAAGTAAATAACAAGATCAATTCTCTCGTGCTCAAACTTTATTTAATTGAATTTTGTGGACTTTGATATAAGAGAGATTAGTAATCATGCCAGATAAAATCAAGATATTTATTTTTGTGTTTGCAAAAGTGAGAGATTCCAAATAAATGCTAATTTATCCAAAATAATTTGAAACTATAACTGCAACATTTGTAAAAAGAAATATATATAAATACTTTTTGAGAAGTTTGAGAATGTTGACTCTCTCTTTCTTCTTTATATTGTTTTGGTTTCGAAAGAGTCAAGAATATTGTTGTTTTTGATTTTTTCATTTTTGATTTTGAACAAAAAATTAACAAGTGCCATAAATAAATACAACAAATATTTTTGAAGATTTTGATGATTATGAATGTTTTTGGTGTTTTTGAATTTATAAATTGCAAGAAATACAAAATAGTGATTTTGAATTATTTTAAACAAATATATACAAGGATGAAATGACCAGATTTATACATAGTAACGTTTAAGATGCAAAATATTCATGGGTTCTTTAAGTTCTTTACCATCTAAGGTAGATAATTTGTATGCTCCCGATTCAAATTTAGCAGTGATAATGTATGGTCCAAGCCAGTTGGGCTCAAATTTACCTTTAAGGTCCTTAGTTGCATTAGTATTTTTTTGATTTTCTTTTAAAACAAGGTCGCCGACCTCAAAGGATCGATGACGAAATTTTTTAGCATATGATCTTTTAAGCTTGTTTTGGTAGGCACGGAGATGCTCCAAAGCATTGATGCATTTTTCATCTAGGAGTTCCAGCTGACTGAGTCTGCCAGCTCGATATTCATCTCCTACTTTGGTATCTTGAAGTAGCAGAGCCAAAGAAGGAACTTCTAATTCAAATGGAAAAACGGCTTCAGCACCATAAACCAAAACAAATGGTGAAGTTCCCGTGGGGGTTCGAACACTAGTTCGATAGGCCCACAAGGTCGGATATAACTGAATGTGCCAGTCACGGCCAGTTTTATTGACCAATATTTTGAGGATTTTGATTAAGGTTTTGTTAGATGCTTCTGCTTGACCATTACCCTGAGGATAATAGGGAGTGGACCAGCGATGTTGAATCTTATATTTTTGGCATAATTTTTTAACATCTTTATTTTTAAAACAAGTTCCATTGTCAGAGATGAGATTTGCAAGAATTCTGAACCTGCAAATGATTTGATTAAAAATGAATTTAGAGACTTGTGTGCCAGTGCAGGAAGCTAAAGGCATAGCTTCAACCCACTTCGTGAAATACTCAGTGGCGGTTATGATGAATTTGTGTCCATCAGATGACACAGGATTGATTTTGCCAATAATGTCTAAGCCCCATTTTGAAAAGGGCCAAGGAGATGAAATAGCCTGTAGTTCTTGTGCAGGCGCATGGACAAGGTCAGCATGTTTTTGACATTTGTCGCAATGGCGCACATAATCATGTGCATCCTTTTCCATGGTAGGCCAAAAGTATCCTATCCTAAGGAGCTTTTTAGCAATGACACTACCACTGAAGTGTCCTCCACAAGATCCATCGTGGGCTTCACTCAAGGCTAATTTAGATTCTTCTGAATTCAAACATCTTAATAGGATACCTTCAAAAGATCTCCTATATAAAGTATTGCCAATTATTACAAATCGACTTGCTCGTCTACGTAATAACCGACGCTGGTTTCTATTAGAATTGGCAGGGAAAGTCCCATTTTGGAGAAAATCAAATATATCCATATACCAAGGTTCAGGAGTAGTTTCATTGATTAGAAACACATCCAAAGGTTCTAAGCATGACTTATTTGAAGCGGGTTCCTGGAGTCGACGAATAATGATAGTGGCATATTCGTCATCTAACTCCAAAGGCAGGAGAGATGCAGCTGCGGCCATAGCATCAGCTGCACGGTTGCAAGTTCGAGGAATAGCTTCCAAGGTAACTTGATTAAATAGAGACATTAGTTGTAAAACATAGGCTTTATATGGGCACAGTTTATCATCTCTGGTCTGATAAACTTCATTAATTTGGTTTATAACCAATTGAGAATCACCAAAAACTAACAAATGTTTAATTTTTAGCGCTAAGGCAGCTCGTAATCCAAGGATTAGAGCTTCATATTCAGCAGTATTGTTGGTGCAAGCAAATGTCAATTTGAAGGACAGAGGAATAAGATGTTTTTGTGGGGATATTAAAATAATACCCGCACCAGCCCCACTCATGCATCGGGCTCCATCAAAGTATAAGGACCATTGTTCAAGTATGGTCTGCCTCTAATTGAAGGCATTCATCAGGAAACTCAATGATGAGGGGATGGGTAGACTGTAAGGGTGCAGCAGCTAATTGATCTGCTATGATTTGACCCTTAACAGACTTCTGTCCTATGAATGTAAGATCAAATTCGCTTAGAGCAAGAACCCACTTGGCTGTGCGACCCGATAAATAAGGTCGACTCATGAGATACCTTAAGGGATCATATTTGGCAATGACATAAGTTTTCTGACTAAGCATATAATGTCATAATTTTTGCGTAGCAAACATGACTGCTAGACATAGTTTCTCTAATGCTGTATATCGGGTTTCATAACTGATGAAGGTTCGGCTAATATAATAATTAGCACGTTCTCTCTTGTCATCATCAAGCTGAGCTAACATAGCCCCTAAGGCAGAATCTGAAGCTGAAATATATAGGAGGAATGGGCGATCAGGTTTAGGTGGTGAAAGCACTAGAGGATTAAGGAGGTATTGCTTGAGAAGTTCAAAAGCTTCTCTACATTCGTCGTCCCAATTAAAAGGGACATCCTTCTTAAGGAGTTTAAGAAAGGGACCGGTTTTGTCCGCCAGCTTATCAATGAAGCGACGGATGGCTTGAAGCTTACCTTGTAAACTTCGTAATTCAGATATATTAGTAGGTGCGGGCATATCAGTGATAGCCGCAATCTTGAGAGGGTCGATTTCGATACCACGTAAAGAAACTAAAACCCCTAATAGTTTACCGGACTTAACTCCGAATATGCATTTTGTTGGATTTAATCGAATAAGATATTCTCGTAATCGATTAAAAACTTTTCTCAAATCATCTAAATGATTATCTTCAATAATAGAGCGAGCTATAATATCATCTACATAATCATGTAGGATATCATGCATCATATCATGAAAAATATAAGTCATAGCTCGTTGATAGGTTGCACCTGCGTTCTTTAAGCCAAATGGCATCACTTTCCAACAAAAAGTACCCTAGGGGGTAATAAAGGCTGTTTTAGCCTGATCTTCAGGAGCTATCCTGATCTGATTATAACCGGAGAATCCATCCATTAAGGACATCATCCCACTTTCGACAGTAAAGTCAATGATTTGATCCATGTTTGGAAGAGGAAAATCATCTTTAGGGCATGCAACGTTAATATCTCTAAAATCTGTGCAAACCCTAACTTTGGTGGCTTCTTTTTTGGTAACTGGAACTACATTTGAGATCCATTCAACCTAATCAATAGCTTGTATAAAAAAAACATTCAGGAGTTTTTCTAACTCCCATTTGACTAGCAGAGGGGATGCATTTTTCTGAGTTTTTGTTTAACAGGGTTAGCATCCGGATGGACCACTAGATGATGCATGACTACGTAAGGGTCTAGACCTGGCATATCTTCATATGTCCAAGCGAAGACATCTTCATACTCTTTAAGGAATGCAATGTATTGTTCTTGTTTTTCTTGACTTAACTCTGATCCAATATTGATTATGTGAGGATTATCCTCAGTTCCAATGTTAATTTTAATGACGTTTTCTACCTCCATGTGTAGATCTCTTTCAAAGTTAGGTGGGGCGGGTGAAACGCCCAATTCTTGTAATTCTTGTAAGGTTAATTTGGATAATTCATCTTGAGGATTAGTGGTCTCAAGTTGGGCTATAGTTGGTATAGAACCATCAAAATAAAATCCATTGTGTAACATCTCTTCAACAGAGACGTCGTGGAAGATATCTCCTTCCAACTCTTCATCGGGGTCAGCAATCATTTCAGGGTAAGCTATGGATAGCATGTTACATGTAAACGACTGATTTTTTAGAGGCAAATCAACATGCCTATCCAAATAATCTTGATAGCATATGAGTTGATCATCATCTTCAAAAGGAAAGGGTTGACCCTTACTAGGAAATAGGCCCACACCACAACGGGCAGGCCAAGGTTCTACCTCGAAAGGTTCTTTCATGCCATTTTGGAAAGGTCCCAAACCTTTCCCTTTATATCCCATTTTAAGCATTATGGGTTTAGCTTTAATATATTCATTGGTAAAATAACACCGAGCGTATCCTTCCTGATGAGTTTTGATATTCCGAGGGATTCTTCCCCAGTCATATCCTTTATAAATGAAGGCACAACTCCCAACTTGGTAAGTACTTCCCATAGGTTGTGGGAGGCCCAAAGTACGAGGAGATGGCGGCAAGTTATTTAAAAGAATTGAATCTTGCATGAAAGCATTCATTTTTTTTGATATTAAGGTTGTGGATAAATCTGGTAAAAGTTCATCAGAAAGAGCATAAGATGTAGAAGGATTATTCCCTATATCTTTAGATGTGGAAGGGATGATAGATGGGTCTATAGGTTTTGAATTTATAGGGATAGAAAATGAAGGATTGGTTGTAGATTGAAGATCTTTCTGAGGTTCTAGAGGGATTTGTTTGGAAGATTGTTGATCTATGTAGGAGGATGAAATTAATGGAGGGGAAATAGGTGAAGCTATGGGTGTGTGTTTCACAGTTTTAGATGAAAAATAAGAATTAGGATGTGTGGATGACAGAGCAGGGCAAAATTGCACTCCAACGGGTTCTGCCAAAGCACACATATCAAAGGGTCTAGGGTCACCATGGATAGTGACCAACTGATTTTTAAATTCGAATTTAACACATTGGTGTAAAGTTGATGGGACCGCTCGCATCGCATTGATCCAAGGGCGACCCAAAAGTATATTGTACGATGTTGGGCAATGTACAATAAACACGGTTGTTTCTAGGGTTCTAGGACCAACTTGCAATGGGATGGTAATAACTCCACACGTTTCTTGTGTTTCGTCATTAAAAGCTTTGATAATCATATCAGTTTTCTTCATTTCATCACTTCTAAAGCCAAATATTTGGTAGAAGTCAAAAGTGCAAATGTTGAGAGATGAGCCATTATCAATCAAGACTCGTTTGATAGCTACATCTCCAATTAGAGCAGTAATGTATAAGGGATTGTCCTTATGTAAACTATGTTGTGGGATATCTTTATCCCGAAAGTCAATACAATCAACCTCTCGAGTGATGATAGTGTTGGCCATAGCTTCAGGTTGAATGTTTTGAGGTACCATCATTTGGCTTAATGTAAGCATCAACTCATCCCTATGGGTGGGAGAAGATCTTAATAAATCCAAAAGGGAAATTCTGGCTGTAGTATTGGATAATTGCTCATTAATATTGTAAGGGGGTTTAGGTTGAACATTAGGAGCATAATTCCCTTTATTGGGATTTTTCAAAGCAAATGGAACTGATCCATCATTCTGATTTGGTTCTTGTTGAGAATTTTGAGCCTGTTGTCGGGTAACGACTCCAATGGTACCTACAATGTTATATTGAGGACGTTGAACTGGTCTCGGTCTAGCATTTATGGCTTGTTCATTCGGGAGGAATTGATTAGAAGAGGGTCGAGTAGTAACTCTTCTAGGAAATGGTTCTTCTGGAACCATAGCATCTCTGATGGGTTGAATAGGATCTGATTCATTTTCAGAACTATTCGATTGGTTTGAAGTGATGTCTAGTTCACTTTCAATTTCTGATTCTATATCACTAGAATCGGGAGTTGGAATATTATGTAAGGGCCTGGTCGTAACCAGGGATAAGGTTGTGTCAAATATTTGAGGATCCTGAATAGGTAATTGTCCGCTAATGGTTCCTACATATCGGGTAGGAGGAGGAACATTATGATGTTCGATTTGATTGGCTACCTCTTTACCATGTCTTGGTAAAGGGTGTTGAAATATGTCTAATGTTTGATTAGCGTTTTGATTTTGATTTTGGGGAATGGTCTTTTGAGTATTATTAGGAGCATTTTGTTTAGGTTGGAAGGCTTGCACCTCCATTTCATTATTATCAATCAAATCTTGTATTTTATGTTTCAACCTTTTACAAGCATTGGTAGAGTGTCCAGGTCCTCTATGGAAATCACAGTGTAAGTCAGCTCTGTATCCGGGTATAGTTGGATCAGGTTCCCGGATAGCTGGTAATTGGATCAAACCTCTTTCGAGTAATTGAGGTAAAATAGTTGATAAGGGTTGATTCAATCTAGTAAATTCTCGAGGAGGCTTATCAGGAGGTTTCAATATGAATTTTTCTGTTGTCTTCGTTGCATTGATATTAGCAACATTTTTGTTGTCAGTGACTCCGTCACCAACAACTTGTTTGTTTTTATACTGATTTCTGGATGTTTTCTCATCATCCTTCTTCCTAAGTTGGCCTCTCCTAATAAGGGCATCTTCTACTCTTCGAGCTAAATCTATAGCTTGATCGAAGGTAGTTAAAGTAGCAGTTGATAGCTCATAAGATATTTGTTCTTGTAAATTATTGATAAAAATGTCCAACATTTCCCTATAAGGTAGCACAAAGTGCAGTTTTCCTGTCAATTGCCTCCATCTAGCTAAGAAATCGGCAAAACATTCATCCTTGTCTTGTTTTAAGTTGTATAAATCTTTAATGGTTACATGCCTCTCGATGTAGGCACTAAATTGATGGACAAAATATTCAATTGTTTCTTCAAAGTTTCTCAAGGAATGAGTGGGCAATTGATAGTACCACTCTAATGCCATTCCACCTAAACTTTTTGGGAACATTTTTAGTAATAGCAAGTCATCATGTGATATATCATGACATGCTATCCTAAACATGCGAAGATGCTCTATGGGATCTTCGGTTCCTTTATATATAGGCAAGATGGGCATGGGAAAATGCTTAGGGTATGGTTGAGCTACAACTATGGGATCCAAAGGTTGACTACAGATCTCTCGATAATTGTACGAGGGACGATAAGGATCTATCTGGTCCATACGCGAAGCTAACTATTTCACCATGGCTTCCAGACTACTAGTTTGCCCACCATATTGGTTCGGTAGGGCATTGATATGAGTTTTGTGAACATATGATGGAGGGACATGAAGATTAGATGCTATGTTGCTATGGTGTAAATTGTTGGTAGGAAAGGTGTTATGAAGGAATTTTGAAGTTGTATTATGATGTATTCCAGATTGTTGAAAATTGGTGTTTGGCTTCGTTTTAGGTTTTTGTTTACTTGAAGCATATTGCTCAATAGTTTGGCGAAATAAAGTAGTGAAGGAAGTTTTCTTTTGTGTGGGAATGATTTTAGGTTGAATAACAGGTTCCTTAGGAGGTTGGGTAACCTGTTGTTTTGACATGTTCTGCATCATAGTGACCATATCTGTATTGGATGGTCCAGCCTTATCACTTTCTTGATCAATGAAAGACAAGGGGTTAGTGCGCACATCAAACGCATGTTCCATGGCTGCTTGAGTGTCACTAATTTGCCCTTTATCAATACGAACTGCCACATTAAGGGCATCAATGTTATCATTGAGAAACTTTCGGAAATGATCTACGTTGTCAAAAGCAATAGTTCCATCTGGAGCTACTCTAGGGGATGAGGATCCATCCTCTTTAATACTTCCTTCTTGTTCATTATCTTCACCTAAGTCATCTTCTGGTTGATCTAGAGTTTCTCCTTCCAGAATTGGATCTTCAGGAAGTACATTTGGGTCTCTAGTTTTATCTTGTAACCAATCTTCTTCTTCTCCTTCAGTTTGTTTACCATTCCTAAGTTTAGGCATTGTGCCTTAATTTTAGATTTCAGCAAAAAAAAAATATATATATATATATATATATATATATATATATATATATATATGCAACAAGTTTAAGAGGTATATATCAATTATATACCTACTACAATTTTTAAAATGAAATGTTTTTTGGTTTTTGTTATGTTTTTTAGTTTTTAGTTTTTCTTTGTTTTTGAAATAATATTGTAAAGACAAACAATCACAATAAATGCAAGAAATAATACTGAAAGTAATAGTCTAGTTTTCTATAAACAATTTATAAATGTCATTAATGGGCTCAAGTTCTTCAGGAGTCATGAAGTGTTCTTCTTCAAATTGAAAGTTTTCTTTCAAAAATTTAATGAAAAGAGCTATAGAAATACCATGTATTTCAGATTTTGATTGATAATAATAATTCTCACGACAATATTCACGATACAACATAGCTCTAGGAATGTTGTTCCATCTTCTTCTAATCATAAGATCAATTTCTAGGGATTCTATATGAACTAGAAATTGTCGTACCACAACTGTGTTCTTGAGGTATTCCTCGAAAGTTAAAAATTTTGAAGATACAAGAGCTCTCCTATAAGCTAACCATCTATGGCAGGCTCTCTGAAGTTCATGATAAAAGACAAGTTGATGAGGATCCAGGATTCTATCTAGGACTAGCCTCTTGATTTGTTTAAGTTGTGTAGACCTAGATGAAATGATACTAAGTCTTCTAACAAGTTCGTCCCACAAGAGTTGATTTCTATCTGTTTCAGGCACACTAAGCACAGAATTGATTTCTATGGCTGCCAATTGGTTTTCTACATTTATAGTAACTGCTAATATTTTCTTAGGAGCTACCATCTAAACATGATATAAAATTTAAATGATCTGAAATGCATCTATGTTTTTGTTGTTTTATTTTTTATTTTTTATTTTTTTGTTTTGTTTTCAAAAGGTTTATAATGCATTCACGTCGGGTTCACCAAAATGTATCGCTCCAAATTTTTCACACCCTTACCTTCAAGCTATAGGATCCGTGCCCGGAAGGGGGATGTGAAAAGGATGGCGTGGTACCTCGGACTGAGAGGACTTGCGAAGGTCCCGCCTCTCAAGGGAGGTGTATTATTGGTGATTTTTCGATGGATGGTGGGTTCACCAGGAAACATTCAATGGCAGTTTCCACGCCTAGGTTGGGAATGTGTTTTATGTGTTCGTTTTAGCTTTAAGCATTCATATCCTAGGTTTGGCCAAAATGCGTCTAAGCTATTCTATATGAAGATGCAGATTAAATGAATACAAAAAATAGAATAGGACAGAAAAACAGAGAATTTAAAGAATATTACAAGAAAAATACCTGATCCGGATGTCTGATGAAGATTCTGATTCTTGAAGCAGTCAGGATCGCCTGGAATTCGACAGAATCGTCTGAGATCAGACAAGATCGTCTGAGATCTGACGAATTCATCAGACGAATTCGTCAGAGACCTGCAAAACAGAGAAATAGGTGCAAAACACAGAAAATGCAACTATTCTAACAGAGGGAAATAGTGTAAAATGACAGCAATAATATCAAACTGAAACTTGAAAATAGAAACATGCATGCATTATGCTGATTTCATAATAATTATGACTTAATTATGCATTTAAAGCTATATGGGTGAACTCCAAAATGCAGAATAACATAAAATAACAAATACAGTAACTAATTACAGCATAAAACAACAGAAAAAGAGATAAAGAAATGCAAACTTCAGGCACTGATTGCCTCAATGTTGACTGTAGTTGAAATCGTCTCGCATTGGTACGAAATCATCTTTGATTCGTCGAGATCGCCTCCGATCCGAACAGGATCGTCGACGACGATGTAAGCTTGCTCCGGCTGAAAAACGGTAGGGTACCTGCAACAAAATTGTATAGAACTAATGCAAAATAGAAACTTAGGATGTTTTAACGTGTATGAAGTCGGGTTACAGGAATTATCAGCCAAGGGGGTGCTAAGGGAAGGGCTTAGGATTAAATAGGCTTAGGAGGGAGGTTAGGAGGTTGGAGATCATCCCTATTTGGGAGATCTCCAATGGGGGAGGGTCTCTAACGACGTAGACACGCTTCTGCCCGGATTAGAGGCCCGTTGGAATAGAAGCTAATTGTGCAAAATCAGTTTTGGGACAAGATCGTCTGGACGTCCTAGCCCAGACGAAATCGTCCGATCTGAGGCGATATCGTCTGATCGGCGACGATATCGTCAAACGGTCAAAACAACCTCTAAAAATGGCACGAAAAAGGGGGAAACGGATTACCCGACGGTTAACGGGCGGTTTGGGAGGTTAAAATTTGAATTTGAATTATTTACTGGGGTGAATGTAATTATTACAATTTCACTGTGCCAATTTTAGGGTGCTACAGGAAGCAACCTATTGGAAAATCATAAGTTATGCAAACTACCCAAAAACCTAACCGACCCTTGCAAGTTAAGCGGCTCAACCCAGAGGAAATGAAGGAATGACGAGAGAAAGACCTATGCTATAATTGTGATGAGAAATATAAACCAAATAATATATGCACTACATAAAAGTTGTATTTGTTGGATGCAGATGTTCCTTGTAACTCAACAAAGAAAGAAGATGAGGTAGAAGTGGAAGAAGTGATAAATGCACCTGATAACAAGAATGAAGATATCCAAAAAAATTCTTTCAATGCTCTCGCAGGATTTTATTCTCCACAAACTATGAAAATTTGAGGGTACTTCAAATGAAAAAATCTCATTGTGCTCATTGATTCAAGAAGTACACATAATTTCATTGATCCAAGTGTGGTGAAATAGGCTGATTGTTATATACAACCTTGCAATAGTTTTGAGGTAATGATTGGTAATGGGGGTCGTATTGCATGTAAAGGGAAGTATCAAAATGTCAAGCTCACCATGGGTGACTATAACATGAAAAGTGAAATGTATGCACTTCCATTGGGAGGATGATGTTGTCTTAAGGGCTCAATGGTTACGAACGCTTGGGCTAATACTATGGGATTTTGCAGCATTGTTAATGCAATTCACAATTGAAGGACATAAATACACTCTAAAATGACTACAAGCAGGTTCCTCATAGATAGTGAGTTCTCACTGCATGGAAAAAATTATTCGAAAAGGAGGTAAAGGGATGTAGGTCCGAAGGTAAGTTCATAAAATAATCAATAGATTAATTAACCATTGCTAAGGTTTAGTTTATGCTTAAATAATAGACTAACCAATAGTTCTGAGGATATAGCACTAACTACCCTATAACAATAGAATAGAGAGGGAGTTGCGTGATGCTAACCACTAACCTAGGTAGAGAGTTCTAACCATAACACTAACCTAAATATCTAACATAGGATATTTAGGTACTTACCTAGTTTAACCATGAGGAAAATATCTCATGGTAATTACATAATTACATAGAAAAGTAAATGTAATAACCCCACATAGTGTAATGCAATACACTACCTTATTTTACCATGTGGTAACTAAAAAATACCTAATGTAGGAAATGGGGAAAATATCCCAAGTAATGGAATATTATTCTAACATCCCCCCTTATTACATTATTTGGGTAATACATACATATACCTCTATACAACAATATTTGGGTAAATTATATAACTGCCCCAATACAGTGAAGAAGATGTTGATCTGCTGGTTCTTTGCTCTGTCATAGTGCTCTGGCTGCTCCTAAAACAAGTGGGTCATTCCTCACTTTGTCTTCATGCCAATGAATGTCATTATGGTAATCACATCATCCAACCGAATTGCATGGGTAACCAGCTACTGCAATCACTCGGTGTAGTAGAATACATCACTTCATACAAGATTCATTCATTTACAATATGAATTTGCAAAAGATAAGGTAGCTAAGGTGTCGGTCGCTGCCGAAAATGCACCCTTATAAGTTCCCCCCTTCTCGTTGCAAAACATAGTGTAAGTAATTTATGAAGGAAGTGTGACTAAGGTGTCAGACGAAGCCGAAAATGCACCCTTATAAGCCATCTTCCATTTTTACAAAAAATTGTGAAGAAAAGAAATTGATATCCCCCTTCAATTGCAAAAAGTGTGCAATGCAAGAGTGTTGTGAAGGATCTTACAAATATTGCCTCCTAGAAAATTTTACATCACAAAAAATCGCTCCTCTTGTTACAAGTACTTCAAACACCTAGAATTTGCTATTTATGAAGCCTAAAAGAGGTACAAGCACCCCTTATGGCAAGGTATTCAAACAAAATACTTATGCTATTTATGAAGCCTAAAAGAAGAGAGAGAGAAAATGGTGATTTTGCCCAAGGGACACATCTGTTTTCCCTTTTCAAAATTGTTCTAGAAATTAGCACTCTATGTGCTTTCTCTGAACCAGAATTAGAATCTGTATTGGACATCTCATTTGCAACATTGCATTGGTTTGTATTTTGACCTTTCTCTTTGGGAGGCTTGTTCTTAAACCAACATATCTTGGTTTGATGAGTGTCTTTGTCACAGATTTTACAATACTGCTTCTTCTTCGGAATATATTTGGCTTTACCCTTTTCTTGATTAGAAGAAGAAACTTTTTGTTGATTCCACTTTTTCTTACAACCTTGTCTTTTTGAGAAAAGAGAATTGTTGGATGCCTCATCTTTTTGGAGTTGATTAGCTTCTTCTATTTGAAGCATGTTTACCAACTCGACAAAAGTTACTGTCCTGCCATAAACTTGTAGTGAAGTGATCAACGTTCGGTAGGAGTCAGGAAGAGCTCTCAAAATAATAGAGTTCAAGACTTGGTCTTCCACTTTCTCTCCTAAGGATTGTAGTTTTGTTTTCAATTCTACGACTCTGCAGAGGAATAGCTCTACTGTTTCTCCTGATTCCATATGTAGAGTATGAAGCTGTGTTTGAAGGTTAAGAATCGTTGATTGATTCTTTCCCTCATAGATGGTATTTAAGGCATCCCATGCTGCCTCACCAGTCATAGCTTCACTGATATGAGGTTGTATATCATCAGTAATAGCAAGCAAGATCATTAAGGATAGTTTTTTATCCTTTTTATCAAAATCTCTTTGATTTGCTCCAGGTGATTGAGGTCTAGTGACACTTCCATCCACTATTGACCACAAATCCTCTATAGTTAAGATAACTTTCATCTTAGTCTTCCAAGCTAAATAATTTAAACCTTTGAGCAGTTGGCTCTTAGTGAGATACTTGTGTATCATGGCCATTGTTTAGGTTTCAAATTTGATATGACTAAGATGGTTGTATCTTGCACTATACTCTCAAAAGAGCATATGGAAGTTGTTTTTCAATTTGCCTCTATAAGATATTTAATGGCAACTGCCTTAACACCCTTACCAAGGGATGAAAAGTTGGAGGAATTTTAAGCCAAAAAAAATAGAGCAAATGAAATAGGGGTAGGTTTGTAAAACTTTTGATTTTGCCCTCTAGGATATTTAATGGCACCTACTTTAACACCCTTGAAGAAGGATGAAAAATTTGAGGATATTTAGCCAAACAAAGAGAGTGAATCAAGGTGATTTGGATTTTTGACCTTTTGATGGGGAGTAAAAAATGACTTGTTTTAACCTATGCAAATTTTAGCATGGTCTTTGAGTGAAGTTTGGGTTTTGTGAAATGCTTCTTTTAATGTTGTATTTGAATTTTTAATTGCAAACTAAAAACATGAGTGTTAGTGCAATAATCAAAACATGAGAGCAACCCAAATTTGTATCACTCTAGGTGTCGGATGCAACCAAAAATGCACCTATTACAAGTAATTTTTAAGAGAAGGTGTCGAGTAAAATCGAGAATGCACCTTTCTTACTTTGAAATATCCCCCCTTTTTCGTTACAATTTTGCAAACTATAGAATAAAAAAAAATGAATTCTATCCCCCCTTAATGTTTACAAAATGTAGAATTTAGAGCACTCCTTTCAAGACAAGTCGACACACTACCCATGTTTGAAAGGCTTCCAGAACTAGTCGACACACGACTTAGTTTTTATGGACCCAAGGTTACAAGGTCTTCTCAATTTTGCAAAAAAAAATAGATGTGCAATTTTATGTATTATATCTCCTTGGAGAAAACAAATGCACTCTTTGAACTTTTGATTCTTACAAAAAATTTCAGGAACCTTGTCTAATTTGCAAAAAAAATCAAGTGTGATCCTTTATTGTATGCTAAATTAACAAGGTTTGAGAAGAGTTATCTAATTTGCAACAAAAAATGTGCTCTTGCTATGTCTCATATCTCCATTTGGTGAGAAAATACTAGCACCTTTAAATTTCAAAGTTGCAAAAAAATATTTCTTTAATTTTAATTTGCAATAGTTAAGAAAAGTTTAATAAATCATTTTAATGAATAATAAAAAAATAAAAAAAACATCTGTTTTAAATAAATCAACTTAAGTATTAAAGAGAAATTTATTTATGAAATAAAACATTATTTTTTAAAGTTTAAATTATTAAAAAAAATAATACTAAAAAAACTTTAATGTTAATGCAAAAAAAATTAAAAAAAAAAAATTAATGTACCTTGGCGTCGAAGGCAAAAAATTGCCTTCTGTACCCGATAGGAGTTGAACCCTGGACTCCCCGCCTAGGGCCTTAGCTCCACCCGATAAACCGATCGGGCTAAAGAGCCTGATGGGTATTGAGGCACATGATGTGCCTCTTAAAATCTGGGGATGATGAGAGTTTTTTTTAAAAGTCGCTGGACTTTTATCCCACATTCATCACACAATGGGATGTAGAGTGGTTTTTAAGGTGAAGGCCTCCCATTGTACGTCGATTACCTTCAAGAAATCGACCAGAGTCACCTGCACTTTTGGACACCGCCATGTGGCGCCATGGGTAGGCTAGTTAGTCCGGGTCGGTCCTATGGTGATGTGCCATGTGTCGAGTCATGTTAGATCAGCGTCGTGCGTCATCTAGTGGCTATCCACCATGTGTCTAATTTTGGTCTAGTCTATGGTGATCATCATCCAATGGCTGTCCACCACATGTCTGATCTCAATCCAGTCTCGTCAGCATCTTGGGGTGCATGCTAGGGTCCAGTCCACGTGTCCCTCAGGGTGCGTGTAGGTTAGGCACAAAAAAGTGCCACATATCGGTCAAGGATTGGAGGGTCACCTACCCTCTCAAATATCAATGTCTGGGTCTATGTCCATGGGGAGGGGAGGGCGCTCCTACCTTTGTTGCTCTCCCATGAATGGTCCACGTGGCCTACTTGGCCTACATGGCTTTGCGGGCCCTGGGCCAGCATGGGAGCCGAGGATTGATGGCCTCGGGACGTCGACCACATCTAGTCTAGGGGATCGCAGACCCTTGCCCTACATCGACTATATTGGCCAGGTCAGCGGGCCAACATGTAGGCCCTGGTCGGCGTCGACCATGTAGGCTAGTGTAGGAGCGCTATGGCTACTTCGTGAGGGAGAGTCCATGTCGAGCGTTGTAGCTGCTCCATGAGGGACTCCCTACATAGAGCACCTCAGCTACTCCGTGGGAGTCTGCATCGATGGGGAACAAGCAAAAGATAGTATTATCCTCCTTGGCGAATGATACCAATGTAGGTCTGAAGGTAAGTTCACAAAATAATCAATAGATTAATTAACCATTGCTAAGGTTTAGTCTATGCTTAAATAATAGACTAACCAATAGTTCTGAGGATATAGCGCTAACTACCCTCTAACAATAGAATAGGGAGGGAGTTGCGTGATGCTAACCACTAACCTAGGTAGAGAGTTCTAACCATAACACTAACCTAAATATCTAACATAGGATATTTAGGTACTTACCTAGTTTAACCATGAGGAAAATATCTCATGGTAATTACATAATTACATAAAAAAGTAAATGTAATAACCCCACGTAGTGTAATGCAATACACTACCTTATTTTACCATGTGGTAACTAAAAAACTACCTAATGTAGGAAATGGGGAAAATATCCCAAGTAATGGAATATTATTCTAACAAGGGATGATTACACAGTTATTTTCCATTCAATCAATAGGGAAGAACATGATGAAGTGGAAGAGTTACAAAAGATTTTGACACGTCACTCCAAAGTATTTGAAGAACCAAAAGGGTTTCCCCTCCACCATAGTCAGGATCATACTATACAACTTCTTCCTAGGAGTCAACCACCAAATATTCAACCTTATAGATATCCCTACTTATAGAAAAGTGAAATTGAAAAACTTGTGCAAAAAATATTGAAAGCGAGTATCATTCGACCAAGTGTCATCCCTTATTATTCTCCAGTCTTGATGGTTCATAAGAAAGATGGGTCATGTGACTGTGTATTGATTTTTGAGCCCTCAACAAGATCACAGTCAAGGATAAATTTCCAATTCCTATTATTGATGAGTTATTGGATGAACTCCATGGAGCTAAGTATTTTTCAAAGTTAGATCTATGATAAGGGTATCATCAAATCAAAATTAGATAAGAAGATATTCCTAAAATAACTTTTCATACTCATGAGGGACACTATGAATTTTTGGTCATATCTTTTGGCCTTAAAAATGCTCCTTCAACGTTCCAAAGATTGATGAATTAGGTATTTCACCCTTATCTTAGGAAATTTATTTTGATTTTATTTGATGATATTTTGGTTTATAGCTATTAGAGTTAAAGTGCACTATGCCTTTGTTTTGACACTTTTCAGTTTATACTGACACTTGTCAGTTTATAATATAGGCCTTCTGCCTATATATGTAACACATTTTTATCAATAATATATCCCTTTAGTTTCAGTCCCAACATTTGGTATTAGAGCAGGCTTTACCTGCCTTGTGAAAAACCTTGAGGGGGGATTTCCCTCATGGAAATCCTCCCTCCCCCTTATTTTTTCCCTATTTTTTAAAGTTTTTACCGAGGGAGTATGCTCTCCATCATTTTATGGATCAGAAACTAGATGGTAAAATTTTTTAAAGTTTATATATTTTTTAGTTTTTTAAGGGTTTGCAGATCCATGGAGGTAGCCACGCGGTGTGGGCATTATCAAGAGTTTGTTCGTAGCATTTGAAATATGTCAAAGTTATCATGGTCTTGATGGGGCTGCGGATCTTGAAAAGTAGTGTGCATCTGGGTCTTGGAATCCGGATGAGATTCGGGCTATTTTTTTGCCCCCTCTCTTCGTGCACAATTGCTGTGTCCAGAAAGATTGCTGCGTCAATTTTTTTTTGTTCATGATTTTTTTCATCCCGAAGTCTATTTGCTGTACTGTATCCGGGAATGAATCTAGATCCTGAGATAATGCGAGGAGCCCCATGATGTGATGAGGATAACATGTTTTTCGTAGCCATAAGAGGCATCGAGGAGGGTTCCAAAAATATTGAAGGCTATCATCTTCTGGTACTTCAATGTCTCCTGTAAAAAAGTGCCTAGGTGATATACTTCTCATGAAGCCCCTTAAATTTGGCACTGCTGCATCTTATCTAAAAACTCTAGGGAAGCCATCTGTGCCAAGAAAATCTTCCAATTTCACAAAGTATGGGGGCAAATAAAACAATTGTCTTCAGAGCCTTCAAACAGACAAATAAGTATGCTCGCCCTCTAAGTCCTCTTTCTTGCAACAGAAAGCTCAGAATTAGACCTCATTGCAATGGATTCAGCCACACCTAGATGGGAAGAAACTAGATGGTAAAAATTTTTGAAGTTTATATTTTTTTTAGTTTTTTAAGGGTTTGCAGATCCATGGAGGTAGCCACGCGGTGTGGGCATTATCAAGCGTTTGTTCGTAGCATTTGAAAGATGTCAAAGTTATCATGGTCTTGACGGGGCTGCGGATCTTGAAAAGTAGTGTGCAACTGGGTCTTGGAAGCCGGATGAGATTCGGGCTATTTTTTTGCCCCCTCTCTCCGTGTACAATTGCTATGTCCAAAAATATTACTGCGTCGAATTTTTTTTGTTCATGATTTTTTTCATCCCGAAGGCTATTTGCTGTACTATATCCGAGAATAAATCTAGATCCTAAGATAATGCAAGGAGCCCCACGATGTGATGAGGATAACATGTTTTTCGTAGCCACAGGAGGCGTCGAGGAGGGTTCCAAAAATATTGAAGGCTATCATCTTCTGGTACTTCAATGTCTCTTGTAAAAAAGTGCCTAGGTGATATACTTCTCATGAAGCCCCTTAAATTTGGATACTTGTTAAACTGTCCATCAAGCCATTTCACAACACTGTGTATAGTTAGAAAATGCACGGGCACAAACATCGAAGGGAACAAACTATCGCCAATCAACATCCCATCACAGAAATTAGCCGAAAGTTTTGGATCCTCCATTTTTTAGGGCTGCACCATAGTCTTCAAGAGCAGTCGCAGTTATAGACCCACAGGCGGAGGACCGCCCGCTTCGCGCTCAACTCGTCGTTGTTACCGTCGAAGAAGATGTTTTCTTGCAGATGGGTAGCCACGCGAAAGGAAGCCAGCATGTTTTTTATGCATGCATCCATATTTGCTATCACATCGGCTTATGGCAGTAGATTTGCTCCTCCATTTTATCCTCCATGGATGCTAAAATATCTAGTATTTCCCATGAATTCATGGACATCGCACCACAATTCTGTTTCCACCAAAATGAAATCCTGATGGCACAATTAATTCTTCTCCTAACTGGGGCTAGAATTTCTCCATCGTCGCTGTGCTGTTTGCCGTTGATTTTTTTGTTAATGTTTGCCTCGATATTTTTAGATTTTTGGGGACCATGCAACAACTGAACTTCGAGCATGATCTGCACTAGTTAACATTTTCATCAGTCTGAAACTTCTCTCAATAGATCCTCCCTCTTCCGGCTGGTGAAACCAGGAAGCTAGATGATAGTTGGTTTCTCATTGCGTGTCCTTGGATATCTTGATGAATATTTCTTGAGGCCAGATTGTGAAATTCTCCAAAGAGTTGGAACTCTATCTTAATTACAAGAATCAGGCATATTCAGCTTTCAGTCTACCATCGACCTGCAGACTAAAATGTTAAATACTACAACAATCTCAAGCAGCAAAGAATCAATGGCGGTGGCGATGGCATCAAGCAGCAACACAGGTGTGACCCTATCGTCATCCTTAGGCAGAAATACCAACACCAACAATAGGAGAAGCAGTGGCAACACCAACACGACAACGAACACCAATAGTAAGTAGCGATGGCTATGGCACAGCACAATGCGAATGTGAGACTACACCATTCGTTCGAGCAATAAAATCAACAATGGAGTCTGTTCCAGAATAGCAGATCATGACATATATGTTGTGAATGCAGAGGGGGGGGGGACCATTCAGCCTTTCAGAAAAAAAACATCACCAGTAGAATCCCCGACCTGGAACAACGATGCGGGCTCTTCAGACGATTCCATATCATCATTACTGTTGTAGCCATGAAAGGAAAGTTTCGTTGCTTGGCCCTCCGTGCGCATTTACGAGCCTCAGATTTTGGTAGGGAAGGACAAAACAATCCCGACAGCTCAAAAGGGCATAAACACGAAAGGGTTTTCATCGCCAAGGCCAAGGAAGATGCTCTCGACACCAAGAATCTGGTGCGCTGCAAGCTACCTACAAATGAATGATCATTACGACATCTCCTTACAACTTTGAAATAACCTGTCCATTTATGGAATTGAAAAATAGCTCACGAACATCAAGTTTTTGAAATTTCAAAACTCAATAAGTTGAACAAAAGTTGATTCCTGTTCAAAAAATGTGACCACGAACAAGAAATGACTGGACTTGTGCATGTGGAACATCCCCCAACATCTCAACTCTATCTTGAAGAGAATATACCAAAAAATAGATTGTGGAATCTTAAGCAAGCCATATACACACAGAGTGATGGTGGAACTTCAACAAGACCAGATCTGAAAATTCTGAAAAAATTTCCCAAATTTTAAAATTCTTACCTTCTGGTTTCTGATCCATCAAATGATGGAGAGCATACTCCCTCGGTAAAATTAAAAAAAATATGGAAAAAAAAATATGGGGAGATGGAGAAATGGGGGGAGGGAGGATTTCCATGAGGGAAATCCCCCCTCAAGAGGTTTCACAGGGCATGGCATAAAAAAAAAAAAAAAAATTCATTAAAAAAAAAAAAAAAAAAATTCATGGCCACATGGATGGACTATGTGAAATACTTTTCTAACAAAGTATTTTTTAGAGTGGGGCATTTTATTTTTCCCACATGCCGTGGAGGGCCACATGGCCTATGTAATTTCCCTTGGAGGGAAATAATTTAATCATGGTGAAAGTGGCTGATAGTAAAATTTAATTGGCCTATGAGAGTGCAAGTGAAATGACTGATAGCCCATGTAATTCCCTTGCGAGGGAAATTTTAAGACTATTTTTTATTCCGCCTGAGAGCGATGCCGCCATTGAGTGATGTTGTTTATTTTGCTGCCTAGAGAGGCATGCTATTGTTTTTTCAGCAAGTTAAAGGCCCCATTCAAACCCAAGTATAGGGGTATTTATAGTCATTGGAAATGTTTTTCTGCGACGGACACAATGGTGGTGTCACATTGTAATTTTGAGGCTATTTCAATTGAGTTTTTTAACCTCAAATTTTTTCTACCTTGGAGTGCACTTTCGGTTGTACCCAACACTCCCAAGGTACTTTCATATGTGATCTTTGTAACTAGTGATCTTGTCTATACACTTGGCGAATGCAATGGTTGGTTACCCATGCATTTCGATGGGATGAAATGGTCACCATAAGGACACTTATACTAGGGACTATAGACAAAGACACCCTAGACTCTATCCAAGGTTTTTTTTGGATCTACTTCTGAAGACTACAGACAAAGACACTTCAAAAGATTCTCTTCTTTTCTTCTTCTCTCCTCCTATTTTGATCTATGGCTCATTTTATTGTATTGAGTGCATTTTCAGCAGAGACCGACACTCTTATATGGCTCATTTTTCCTTTGTATTAGGTGCATTTTCTGCAGAGATCGACACCTTCTAGATTGAGTTCACCATAAAGAGAGATTTGATATTTATGGTGAATCTAGTCAGTGACCTACGAGAGGCAACATCCTCTGAGGATGACCTACAAAGGCAACAGACCCAGAAGTGGCTGACCCTGAGGTACCCATGATGACCCTGAGGCACTTAGACGGCTGACCCAGTGGAAACAAACCCATGGAAGTGGCTGAACCTAAGGCAACAGACCGAGATGTATACATAGTGAATCTAGCATTATTCATAGTTGGAGAGCCAAGAGCACGGAGCACAAGCCTCGATTTTTTTTCTTTAGTTAGGATAGTGCACTTTAAAGGGGAATGTTAGAGTTAAAGTGCACTATGCCTCTGTTTTGACACTTGTCAGTTTATACTGACACTTGTCAGTTTATAATATAGGCCTTCTTCCTATATATGTAACACATTTTTATCAATAATATATCCCTTTAGTTTTAGTCCCAACAATAGCAAGACTTGGGAGGACCATTTGGTTCGCTTGGAAAATACCTTGCAAATCTTGGGAAAAAAACAATTGTATGCCAAATGCTCAAAATATTCTTTTGGGTAGAAGGAGATTGAGTATCTGGGACATATAATTTCAGAAGATGGGGTTAAGGTGGATCCCTACAAAATTGAAGATATGCAAAATTAGCATATCCCAAAATCATTGAAAATATTTCATAGATTTCTTGGATTGACCGGGTATTACCATAAGTTTGTAAAGGACTATGGAAATATTGTAGCCCCATTGACAACTTTACTTAAAAAGAATACCTTTCTTTGGTCAAAAAATGTTGAAGATGATTTTCACAGATTAAAGGAAGTAATGTGTTCCACCCTAGTATTAGCCATGCTAGAATTCTCCAAGACCTTTGTAATTGAATATGAGGCTTTCAAATTAGGAATTAGTGTAGTTCTCATGCAAGAAGGTTGACCCTTGGATTTCACCAACAAGGCACTTTTAGGATGAAAATTGGCACCGTCACTATATGACAAGGATATGTTAGTCATAATTCATACCATCCAACGATGGTGGTCGTATCTCATTGGCCAACATTTCATTATCCATACAGATCATCATAGTTTGAAGTACTTTGTGGAACAATGTATCTCCACCCGTGAGCAAAAAAAGTGGGTCACTAAACTATTGAGATATGATTATGAGATTATGTTTCATAAAGGGAAGGAAAATGTAGTCATTACCCTTTCACATAAATTTGAATATTTAACATTGCAAGCACTCTCTTCACCAGATCCGTAATTTATAGATAAGGTAATACATGAATGGCTCAGTGATAGTTCAACTCAGGCATACATTCAACAACTCTAACATGATCCCAACAATAAGCCTAACTTCACTTGGAGCAATGGAATGCTTCAATTCAAAGGATTCAATTTCTAGAATTTTTGAGATTGCATTTGTCTAGAGTCTTTCCATAGAGTTGCATAAAAACTTGAAAACACTAGGACTCAACATTCATTCCACTAGATTGATAAATCAACTAGTGAAGATTCATCACTTAGAATTTCTTCCATTACTGTCCTAACACTTTGTTGCAATAAAAACAAGATTTGAAGAAAGTTGGGAAGCTTCCTACAAATATCTAGGAAGAATATCATCTTTAGAATCAATCTAGCACCAGAAGCAACAAACAGAAGAAAAGGAGATTCCAAGAACCTGAAGGAAGTATTGTTGTAGACCTACACATTGAAGAAAAATAAAAGGCCATAGTGGCCTTATTACTGATCCAAGATATTTTAGAGAAGAGTCCAAAAGAAGATAGGAGATTGGTGATCTCCATCGAAGACTACTGATAGCAGATTGAAGAAATCAGTCTAAAAACCCTGAAGAAGACCCATATAAGGTCCCATTAAAGAACTCCAATTTCTCTAATATTGGAGGTTGGTAATCTCCATTGAAGGCTACAGATTGTAAAAGTGAAGAAGGACTAGAAAGATCCTATTCTAGATTCTAAAAGTAGTAGATTCTAGAGATCCAAGAGATATCATAGCCAACACTTACAAAGTAGAAGGTTGAGGAAAATGTCTTATTGATAAGACCAGAGAAGCTAAAAGATTGAATAAGGTCTTATGGAGAGCCTTATTGTAAAGTTTAAATAAACCATTAAAGTATTTTCTAGAATAATTGATTGGAGAAATTCACTACCAAGGAGAAGCTCTTGATAGTGAAAAAATTGGGGCAATTATTGCCATTCGACAAGCCCAAAGGGGAAATATTTGGAAAGTAATTTATAAAATTTTAGAAAATACCAGTGAAGACCTCAAGACTTACTGATTATTGAGAAGAATATACAGATTGAAGCCAGAATTTGATAAGGATTTTGAAGGAGAACACAGATAGAAGAAGCCTACCAAATCCAAAATATTTTGATATTGCCTTTCATATCTAAGAAGGCACTTTTCAAAAATAGGGGTTTGCTGTATCTAAAAAAAAATACTAAGGGTTTCTTGGAGGAGAATCCCAAGAAAAACACTTTATATTTCTAGGGTACATCCTAAAGTAAAAGTTTAAGCCAGGTGCTATAGTTTTAGGGCAACAAGTTAGAGGGTTTCAAAACCTACAATTAGGTGAGTTAGAGAGATATTCCAGACAACCAAGAAGACTTATAATTTTATCAAAATAAAGACAAAAACTTGGTGAATAAAAAAACCAAGAACACTTATATTTAGTTCATTACTTGGCTTCATTAAGCACATTATTAGAATCTAGAAGTTGCAAGAAGAAGGTTGTATTTTAAAGTCTTCAAGGGAAGTACAGAAGATAGTTTCTATTAAGGGTTATTACCTACATATTAAAATAGGAGTTGGATATATTTTTATAGAAATAAAAGTATCATATACCTATTATCCATCTAAAATCTAAAGAAGACTACATCCTACAACATTGATTTTAGTGCAAGTTTCAGATTATTCAAAAAAAGAGTTCTTTATAAAGAGGACATTATCTTAATTGAAAGTTGTAGAGATTATTGGTGCATTCTGTAAGAGTTATTATTAGTGCATTGAAGGAGAAATAAGGTGATTCTACTATTACACTATTCTAGACTGTTTAACTTATTACTCTTGAATATCATTATGTGCATTGGTTGTTAACTTAAGGTGAAAACCAAAGGGTATAAATTCTATGCATATCAAAGTGTCTAAAGACGCTATTCGATGCAAAAAAACTACAATTTATTATGGCCTAAATAATCCACAAAATAGATCAAAATTCCTCCAAGGAGTGGAGAAGAAGAAGACAACCATTAAATCAGAGAAAGGAGCTATAAAATGAGATCTGAAGTGTTTCAAATTTAAGGTGCAAATAAAGGATATTATAGGTTGATATTTGAGAACCAAACTCACCTCCCACTATCACATCAAAGGGAGATATTAAGTGTCATAAGTAAAATTTACATAGCTCTTGATACTATTTAAAACCATCCACCAGAATCTCTAGCAGGAGCCACTGAAAGACTATCAACATATACAGAGCAAGCACTAGGTTAAGAGTGTACAAGAGACAAGCCAGAAAAAGGCTTGATATCCACCATTGGTTCAAGAACAAATATCCATTCTAAGTCTTGGAATCCAACTCGTATTGAGGTGTCCAAAGATACCCTATCATCCACCACATCGAGTGTCTACAACAATGAGTGTCTACAAGCATCAAAGCCAATTTAAGGATAGAATATTAGGGAAGCTATTATTTATCATATTAAAACTTATTATAGCGAAGAGAAGGGAGATTTAGCTAATACAAAAGGTGCATTACCATGGGAGAACTACCAGCTAATAGTAGCACCACAAAAACATCTTCATCGAACCAGAGCCAATGCCTTGCAAAGGAGAGCACATTCTTTTGCTTGAAGGAAGCATTGAGAGCAAGAAAACAACTACTTCTTATCTTTCACAGTTGTTTTCTTGCTCTCAATGGAAAATAAGTTTATAAGGTTTGATAGATGTTATAAGAGACTATACATACAATCATTTTTATCAAGCTTCCACTTGTCACATTCAATAGAGCATCTTCTATTCCATAATGTTCACAAAAAAATGCTTAAGGTAACATCTAAGTCTCAAACATTGAAAGGCATCATTATCATAGCTCATTAGTTAAATAAGGAAGGATAATTACTCAAGGTTTAAGCGTTATTTAGAAATGCATCTCAAGTGACACACGGGTGCAATTCAAAGGAGAATAGAAGTTACATAAATGTAACATAGTGACATCCAATAAGAGGACAACGAAGTCCAAGCAGAGTGTAAGAAAAGTCCAATGGGAGTGTAATTAAATTTTTAGACAACATTAAAGAAAAGGTGTATTTAGTAGAGAATGTATTCAAAGGAGTCAAAGGTTCAATTAAGGAATTCCATTAAAGCCTATTATAAACCAATGAAAGGCTACATCATGTTTCAATGATTACAAAACCCATCAACCATTTAGATTTCAAGGTGTTGAATGCTCGGGTTGAAAGGATAAAATCAACACCATCCAGGGATAACACTGAAAGCTCATCAACATCCTATTTTAGAATACTCTCCACCATCCAATCCATTTATGTTGAGGAATGGTAAATACATATATCACTCAATTATTTGCTTTTCTTGAATTAGGAGTTATAAGGTGTTAAGCATAAGGTTGTGTTATTATTTTATTATCAACCTTAAGAAGCTAGGAATCAATCCTACAAAGGTATAAGAAATTATAAAATTGCTTACATTAAGATATTTGCAAATCACCAAGTAGGAGATATAACATTGTCAACCTTGGTAAATTCAATATCAATTTGCAAATACTATTATTTTCTAACATTTTGAAAAGTAGGGAGTTCTAATACATACTACACCGAACTATAGATAATTGGAAATTAGAAAATTAAATTATTGAATAAAGAAGCAAATTTATTGCTTACATATAGAGTTGGAATTAATTGGTAACACTTGTCTCATACTCAAACTAATGAGAAAAAGGAAATCTTGTTAGATTTAGAGTATATTACATAATTTGGGTCATATAAATATACCACCTTAGGTACATAGTTAGGATAGGATATTACTTTAGGGGGCATTTATCTAGTTACTTCAAGTAGTGTAATAAATGCACAAGTGGCAATATACAAGTTGTAATGTGCAAGGTGCCCCTTGTACAACTAGGTAGAGTGTTGGACAAGGAATCTATCTTCCTATATAAAGGGCCTCATAGTAGTAGATTACAATAATCTTTAGATTATCACCTTCATATCAATATCTATCAAGTACTCCTATATGGAGTACAATATCACTCTTTATCTCATATTAATGAAGTGACCATTTCCTCCATATTGCATTGTATTTTTGTCACTTCTATTTATAGTATATTTTAGTCATATTGTTGTTCCACTTTCTTTCATATTTATAGTATTTCATTAGGACTTGTGTTATATCTCTCCACTGCATATATCCTCAAAAGCTAACAGTGGTATTAGATCCATGGTTAATCGAGATAGTAGGACCTACATACATTATAAGAGAAGTCCAGTAGGTCAAGAGGAATAGGGAGAGTCACATTAGTACTATTGATCTACCTCTTTACAAATTGGATCTACCATTGAGTGCTGCTACATGTAAAAGATACCATTAGAATTAATTTATAGAAAAATCCATAGTAGTCAATAGGATTAGGAAAGTGAGGACTAAAATAAATATCAGTTATAGACAATTTGAGATTACATCTGGCTAGGGTCTTTCCATAGAGTTGCAAAAAAAACTCGTGAAGACTAGGACTCAAAATTCAAGCCACTAGTTTGATAAGTCAACTAGTGAAGTATTTATCTCTACATTTATAAGTTCTTTTGTTCTAGTCTCTAACAACTTGTTGTAGGAAAAGGAGATTCAACCAAAGGTTGGGAAGCTTCCTACAAAAGATTTAGGAAGAATATCTTCTTAGAATCACTCCAGAACTTCCAACAACAAGGAGAAGACTAAGGATTTCTAAGACCTTGAGAAATATCTCATTGAAAGAGCTACAATCCTACAAATTGAAGAAGTAAAGAAAATGTCATAGTAGCCTTATAGCAGACTCAAGGAAGAAGAGACTCCAGAAGTTGAGTCATTGGAGAAGAAAGGATATTGATGATCTCCATTTAAGATTAATACCTATAGAGTGTAGAAGAAGAAAATGCCAAATAAGCCTAGAATAAGAATAGGCTAAAGAAGCCTAGAAGAAGAATAGTCTAGATAATCCTTGATGAAGAAGGCCATAGAAGCATTAATTCTGAAGAAAAATTTAGAGAAGAATTCATGTTTTAGAAGTAAAATTCTTGATTCAGAATAAAAACTCTAGAAAGAAGTTCCTAAAGAAGACTCTAGAGAAGAGTCCAAGAAATAGGAGATTGATGATCTCCTTTATTGATTAAAATACTTCTCTCAAAACAAGCTGAAGATATCATGAGAAGATCTCATTAAAGAACTTTCATTCCTGGAAGAAAGAGGACTAGGAGAGTCCTGTTCAAATCCAGAAGTAACAAAATAAGAGATCCTTGAAGATATCATCACCAACACTTCTATAAGCAGAAGGTTGAAGAAAATGTCTCATTTAGAATACCAAAGAAGTTTTAAGATAGAATACCTTGGAGAGGTCTCAAGGAAGAAAAAGAAGAAGGATTGGAGAGCCCTGTTGCAAATTCCATAGAAGCATCATCAAAAGAGTTCCTAGGAGAACTCATTGGAGAAATACACTACCAAGGAGAAGCCCCTGATAGTGAAGGACTTGGGATAATTATCACCATCTGAAAACAAGCCCAAGAGAAGAAGAATTTGGTAAGGAGTGCCAAATCCGAGAAGAAGAATTTGGTAAGGAGTGCCAAATATTATAATAAGAATCTAGTGAAGACCTAAAGAATATCAAAATATATAAGAATAAGATCATATTTGAAGTTAAAATTTGATAAGAATATTGAAGGAATATTCATATAGAATAAGCCTACCAAATCTAGGATATTTGGAGATTACCTCTCACAACAAGGAGACACATATCAGATAAATGAGTTCTATGAATCTACAAAAAAAGAAAAAAATGTCACTGGAAGGATTAGGCCACCAAATCCAAGGCTCAAGATAGAAAGTTCGAGGCTACAAATTGGTGAAGTAGGAAGCTGTTTGGGACATCCAAAAAAGAAGTTGCGTATCCATTCACTAAAAAGCAACACTTTGGTGAATCAAAATATCAAGATCTATAGAAGCCATAAAAAAAGATAAGAAACTAATATGCAACTAGTTGAAATTCAGATTAGGGTTCATTAACAAATTCCATTAAGCATCATATTTGGATTAAAAGTTGTAGAAGAATAGATTAAATTATAGTCTTCAAGAAAGTGCAAAAAGGGAGAGTTAATTTTAAGTATTATTTGCACATTAAATAGGAGTTGGATATTTTCGAAAGAAAAAAACTATCATCTACCTATTTGCTATCTAGAAAGCAAGAATACTATATCCTACAATATTGATTGTAGTGAAAATTTACAAAATACTTATTAAGGGTTCATTACATATTACTCTTAAAAGTTGCAGAGATTATTAAGTGCATCTGAATTTATTTTAAGAGTTCATTTAATGGAGCAATAAGGTGAGATATTATTATCATTAAAAAGTGCATTGGCACTATACTAGTTTATCTATAACTAGTTACTCTAAAAAATGTTAAATATGTCTTTTTATTGTTAAGGATCAAGAGCAAAAAAACTAGTAGATTAATCAAAGTGTATAGAGACACTATTTGGTGTAGATAAACTACAATATTTAGTGGCCAAAAGAAACCACCAAAATCAAATCAAATTCCTCCAAGGAGTGGAGAAGAAATCCACCATTAAAATCATCAAGAGAAGCTTCAAATTGAGACTTGGTGAGTCTCAAATTCAAAGTAATACAAGGGTTATCTACAAGGAAAATTGTAGGAAATAACATCAAAATATAACCTCAAGATCCCCCATTTCCTTAAAAGAAAGCTACCATTAAATTAGAAAACCAGATTTGCAAAAGGAGTGCAAAAAGAAGTGTAGTAAGGGTATTTTTATATACAAAATATATTACATTATCTTGCACTATTCTAATCTGTTTTACATAAGGAAAATGATAGATTTTTAAGTGTCTAAAAGACTCAGTCTTCTCAAGGCATAACAACCCATGACAAATTAATACTTGCACACTCTAAGCAAGGCAAAAGAGACCCATAGAAGGCTTGAATCCTCTATGTGTTGGACAACCAAATCTACAAGTAAACAAAGCACAATACAAGGCAAAGAGAAGTATTATATTCAAGGGTAAAGGGGAGAGCATAACAAGTTGGAGCAATATCAAAGCTAGATGTACATCTAAGGAGCATTCTATACCATTATTGGAGGTTCACCAAAACTCCACCAAAGCTCCACCAAAGCTCCACCAAAGCTCCACTAAAACTCCACCAAAGCTCCACCAAAGCATTGCTCTTCACTCTAGCTAGAGCCAACTCATAAACAGGCACCATTGAAAAAAGAAAGAGTTGAGAATATTACAACATTTAAAGGTGCTCCAAAGGTACATTAAAAAAATGTTAAAGAAATAGCCCATGCATAAGGAGGAAGTGACACTTGTCACTTGAAAAGAAATCCTAACGTTCCTTACATGAGCTCCCATATTTCACACGTTCGAGCAAAGGAATATTATGAGCAAGAAATGTGGTACATTAGAACAAGGGATACACTTGTCTTCAAATGAAATAAGTGCTCCTCCAAGGTTGTAATACCCATACATTACCTATAGGTGGTTTCAAGCATATTTATTCCCTCCAAGTGCTAAAGAAGTAACCACCATAATACTTGTCACATAGCATAAGAACCCTCTTATATTAAAAGGCATCAAAGACCAAGTAAGTCCATATATTCTATATTCCAACATTTACTCATAGCATAGGGTGAATTACAACATGGAAAAAAGGTGAAAGAGCATTAAAATCTCTGGTCAAGGAGGTCAAAGAAGTTCAACATTGAATCCAAAGGAAAATCAATGTACACCATCCTCCATAAGTGCTCAAAGGAAAGGCATTAAAGCAGACTATCATATATGTCTAAAATCTGCGGTGAATACGTAGAGAACACAACATCAAAGGTAAGGTCTCTACTTTATTAAATTTACTTTCATTAACAATATTTATAAGGTATACCATTAGGTTGAAATACGAAAGGAAATCAACCATATTTGAAACCAATATAAAAAGGAGAAACACATATTAAATAGCCTAATATTTGCAATATTATAACATAGGAGAAATAAGGAATTCTACTTGGAAATTAGAATTTCTATTATTGCAAATTTCATTATTTTCTAATATTCCATATTAGGGAGTTATAAGGAATACTACATCAAAGTAGATAATTGGAATTTAGAAACACTAATATCAAATTATTAAAGGCTATAAAAAGAGGTTTATTAAGAAAAATCAAGAGTTGGAAATTAATTGGCATACTTGTATCAAAACACATTAAAGGGATAAAAGGAATCCAACTATTAACACCTCATCAAATTAGAAAGTGCTTAAAGTTCAATAGGAGTAATAAGGTGTAAAAGAAGTTGATTTTGCTATTCACAAAACTTTACAAAATCAACCCAAAATTGAACTATTATTCTCAAAAGCACTTTATCTATCATATAGCATTTACAAAATTACGAGGGAGACATAAGGTATTCTAAAAAACTTGATAACAATAGCATTCATCAAATATTATCAAGTACTAAGATCTCTAAAAAGTCTACAAGGACTCTATTTATTCACATCTCCTAACTAGGGAGATATAAGGAAGTCTACAATGTATAAGCTCATACTTTTAGGGAGTTGTTGTACCCCATTGTTACAACTTAGTTTTCACCACATTGTTTTTAAAAAATTTCATCAAATTGATGTCTAGGTGAGCTTAGGGTGCAAGGCCCAATTTTTGATGACTCCAAAAAAATTAAGGCTTGGGTTTAATCTAAATTTTTGTCTTACAAAAGTGCTGATATTTGTGTATCTTGAAGATCAGGGTCTAGTAGCGATGGTTTAGATTGAGAATTTTTGAAGTTTTTCAAAGGTCTTAAAGGGCACCCCATTTTAAATTTCATGCGCACCAAGGTCTTGAAGGACGCACGAGTTCATGCACCCCATTAATGCACATGCAAATTTACATCACACGTTGAAGGGGTATATATCATGAATCGAGAGGAATTTTTTGATGATATCAACTGATTTGAGTACCCATTTGGCCTTTTTAGACCCTTGAGAAATTTTGTCAAATTTTGAGAACTTTGATTTTTGCCCTAATTTTGGAGTGCACGCAAAATCTTGAGGGGCACACGAGTTTGTGCACCCCATGTTAATTTCATGCACCCCATGTTAATTTCATGCACCCCATGTTAAGTTCATGCACCCCATGTTAATTTCATGCACCCCATTTTACTATGGAGTGCACCAAGGTCTTGAAGGGTGCATGAGTTCGTGCACCCCATTTTAAAGTCGTGTGCCCCATTTTCGTGCGTGCGCAGATTTATGTCAAAATTTGAAGGGGTACATATCACTAACCAGGAGGAATTTTTTGATGATATCAACTAATTTGAGTATCCATGTGGCCCATTTAGACCCCTAAGAAATTTTGTCAAATTTTGATAACTTCAATTTTTTGCCCTAATTTTGGAGTGCGTGAAATCCCGAGGGGCGCATGAGTTCATGCACCCCATGTTAAGTTTGTGTGACCCATTTTAATTTTGTGCATCTCATATTAATTTCATGCATCCCATTTTTCTATGGGGTGCACCAAGGTCTTGAAGGGTGCATGAGTTCGTGCACCCCATTTTCGCCCACACGCAGATTTACGTTAAAAATTAAAGGGGTATATCTCACTAATAAGGAGGAATTTATCAATTATATCAACTGATTTGAATACCCATTTTTCCCATTTAGACCCTTGAGAAATTTTATCAAATTCCAAGAACTTCAAATTTTGCCCTAATTTTGGAGCGCACAAAATCTTGAGGGGCACGCGATTTCGTGCACCCCAAATTAATTTCGTGCATCCCATGTTAATTTAATGCACCCAATTTTTCTATGGAGTGCACCAAGGTCTTTAAGGGTGCACGAGTTCATGCACCCCATTTTAAAGTCGTGCGCCCCATGATTTAAGAAAGAGGCAGGTGGACGGTTTGTCTTGTAGAGGCTCCCAACAAAAATTGAACAGGCATAAAGTAAATATATATTTTTATATATGTATACTTACCTATATGTGAGAAACATGGTACTACTGATGGCATATGTGAGTGCAGGACAATTACGAAAAGATAAAGAAAGGTGACAAGTCAGTAGAAGGGCTATGTTTTATTGTTGCATCAAGGATGGAAAGGTTGGCAGAATCAAAAGGAGAATGAACAAGATAGAGTGGGGCCCAGCTCACCAATGAGAGCACACGAGCTGAGTGCCACACAACCACCTACCCAAGGTAGTTGGGGAGATGATACACAACCACAACCACCACCTGCATAAACATAGAGGCGTAGGCTATGTGTTCATTTTTGATTGCATCTTATTGGAGGGAATGGTTACAGCCCCGCCTGAGTGCTTTATAAGAGAGACTACCATAGCTAAAATTTTTTTATCAAACCTCTGAGAAGAAAATCCAAGTCTAGGTATAACTTTTTCTAAGAGTTAGTCGTATTTTCTTGTGTCTTTCTATTTTTCTTATATTGCCCTTCCTTCTGCCATTTTCCAGGGACTACCAGGAAGCACTGTTCACTGAGATCATTTCTTGTGGAATGTGCCAGAGTTGGAGACTCTTACATAACTAAAATTAGGATGGAGAGGAACAACCCCATGTTATGATATTCGAACTGGGGTCTATTTTAATCATTGTCATATAGGACCCGAGCACTCTACTGGGCCTATTATATGTAAATATTTTTCATATAAATATAAATCCAACTCTATTTTTGGAAAATCTTCTATGTTCATGGTTTGTGTTTGCTCTTTTATGTATTACAACAATATGAATATATGAAAGATGCCTTCTATTGCTAGTTTAATCATTTTCATGCATTACATTATTTGAATGAATAAAAATGAACTAGTTCTCCTCTATCTTTATTTTCTAAGTCATTTAATACAAATCTGCTATGACTACCCAATGGACATGGCACCGGTCTGGTCTTGATATGCTCTATTAACATTAGGTTTGGTCACAAATAATTAAAATAACATAATATCATTCTATCTGGTAATGTATGGGTGATTGCATCATAATGGCAGATATATGAACCCATTATCTAGGGTTTCCTTACCCGACCCAGTATATTTAGAGTCAACCTAATAATCTATTCCTTGGTCAAAGAGGTAGATCCACCAGAGTCTACAATACTCATTGTGAGCTTTGAGATTCCTGTGATGTGACAAAGCTTAAGGAGGTAAGCAAGAAGTCTCCACAACGGGATTCATAAGGTAGGAAACTCTATCACACAAGATACAAGCTCTATACTCTAATCCAAAGAGCTATGTCTACTTCAAATAATACAACAAACAAATGCATGAATACTCCCTCAAAGGAAAAATCAAGTACCATAAAAATTGGAATCATGAATCTACTTATAAAGGGTAAAGCATACTTAGATCTTGCTTCTAAATTTATTTGTAGTTAAGGCTTAGATGATGAGTTTGACACCATGGGATATTATCTATAGATTCAACTCAAATAAGCATTTGAAAAAGAAAAGGATAACATTCCACTTTCCTTAGATTTTGTAAGCATACTATATTCAACATTACTTAAATACAAATGCTGCAAAAATAAAAATGATGAACTGAAAATATTGATAGAAGCTTATAAAATAAAATAGAACTAAGTGAATCATACGTAGAAAAGATATCCTCATACAATATTGATACTTCAAGAACTACTAATTCAAGATATTGTCTTAATATATTGATAGATTGTTTAGAAACTCTTGGACAGAGTAAGGACAAAGAAGGTAAAACATCTTTGCAAAAATAAAGCAGTAGTACTACCACCTAAAAGAACACAAAGACCATATTCAAAGGTAAAGTTAAAAAGGAAGAAGATGAACTTGATAAAGGAGGACTCCAAAGCAAAAATCAAATTGGTCAAAATAAAAGAGTAGAAGACTCTTCTCAAGAAGAAGATCCATATTGAAGATTGAAATATTAAAGTCTCAAATAATGTAATAAAGGGGGGTGTTAGAGTTAGAGTATATTACATCATTTGGGTCATGTAAATGTACCACCTTAGGTACATAGTTAGGATAGGAGATTACTTTAGGGGGAAGTTATCTAGTTACTTCAAGCAATGTAATAAATGCACAAGTGGCAATGTGCAAGGTGTCCCCTTGTACAACTAGGTAGAGTGTTGGCCAAGGAATCTATATTCCTATATAAAGGGCCTCATAGTAGTAGATTATAATCATCTTCAGATTATCATATTCATATCAATGTCTATCAAGTATTCCTATATGGAGTACAATGTAGCTCTTTAGCTCATATTAATGGAGTGACTATTTCCTCCATATTGCATTGTATTTTCATCACTTCTATTTATAGTATATTTTAGTCATATTGTTGTTCCACTTTCTTTCATATTTCCTATATTTCATTGGGACCTATGTTATATATCTCCACTGCATATATCCTCAAAAGCTAACAAACTATAATAACTCCAATAGAGCATAACTTCATTAGGAGAGATAAGGTAAAATTGAAAGTTTATTATTCTCAAAAATCAACTCAAAGGTCAACCAATTATAGCTAAGCACTTCATCAAATATATTACATATTACTATAGATTTATAAGGAAGCCTACAAGTATCACAATGACTACAAACAAATTCATCCTTACAGAATCTCAACTACTTAAGGATCCAAATTATTCTCATGGAAAAATAAAGTGAGGGCCATTTTTGTATTTGAAAATTCTTAGGAAATTGTTAAAGGAATAAAATCTAAACCAACTTCAAGTGATACAAAGAATCCGAGGTTTGAAGAAAGTGATGCTAATACATTAATGATAATAAATTTTGCCATCACAGATGAAATACAAGCTTACATTAGTTCAGCAAAATTATCCATAGAAGCTTGGAAAAACTTAGAGAAAATATTTTAAGGGAAAAATAAAGCCACTATCTTAAATATTTAAACTCAATTACATTCCCTGAAAATGAATAGTGGAGAAAATATAGAACTATTCCTAAGGAAGGTAGCAAATATCAAGGGAAAATTATTAACCTTAGGATAAAATGTTGAAAATAATTTTTTTGTTCAAGTAACCATGAGAGCACTTCCAGACAACTACAGGTATCTAGTTACACCTCTACAGGTTCTAAGTAAATATACATCATTTGATGAGCTACTCAATATTCTTCAATAATATGAGGTAGAAAGCATAGTAAAAGATGAAATAACTAACACTACATTTGTTTCAAAAGATACTCTACAGGGAAACATAACCTCATATTCAAAAGGATAAAGGAATTATAGATATTATCATATATGTAGGAGAAAATATCATAGCACTAATTATTGTAGATTCAATTTGAGAAACCAAAATCAAGAAAACCAATAGGGTATTCCAATAAAGGCAAAATAATTCACATTAGAAAATGTTTTAGCAATAAAACACTTATCCACAGGTGGAATATCATGAAGGGAATCATAAAGGACACCTAACTCAAAGGATTGAATAAATTGAAGAACTAGAAGATCGTACAAATGATCATAAAGTCAAAGATCTTTCAACAAGGATATCATTTTATGAAGATACTAAATTCTTGCTTGAGCAGGTTATAGAAAATAGAGAAGGAGAATACAAGCTCCAAGATCAAGAGGAAGATTCATATTGAAGACTAAAACCTTCAAAACCCAAATAATTTAATATAGGGAGGTGTTAGAGTAGATTACATTATTTAGGTACACATCAATGTACCACCTTGGGTACATTGTTAGACTAGGAGTATATCTTAGGTTACTTGAGAAAGAAGTAATAAATGCACAAGTATCAATGTGCAATGATGTAAATGTACAAGAAGTCCACTTGTATATAAGTCATAGGAAAGGCAGTTAGAAAGAGTAAGGGTAAAGCAACCTATCTTCTTATATATAGGGTCCATAGTGAGTGTAGCAACAATAACAAGAAGAGTGTGTAGTAGAAGTGTGATCACTACTATGTAGTAAGTAGGTACAATGTAGTTTTTATTAGAGTTTTGGAGTGTTCATTTTCTCCATTACATTGCATTATACTAGTTTTGCAACTTTCCATTAATAGTACATTTCAGTCATATTGTAGAATTCCATTATCTTATTTTTCTACATATTTTACATCTTGTGATTGATTTCACCCATATCCTACATTATCAAAAGCTAACAACATTAAATTATACAAGTTGTGAGAAAATAACATTTAGTAGGGTCTAATTATGTAAAGGATATTCACATCCTTGGAATATCCTTTAGAAAGAAATCCTCAAATGGGGAAGTAGATATTCCAGCGAATATTCCTCGTGCATGCTTGAAATTGATTAGATTTAAAGGAAACAAGAAAGTATGTTTTCTATCGCCTACACATAATAGTGTTAGGTTGGAGTCCTAACATGTCCTTACCCTTCAAAAATATTTACCCTTAAAGCTAAATATGAGGAAACTACTACTAAATTTGCTTGAGGAACTTCCACATGGCATCTTCAAACTGTATCCTAATATATCCTAGTTCATAAGGTTAGCAAGGATTATTTATTTGAGTGATTGATTGAGCAGAGTTTGTTGAGCCTAGTCAAGTGGATGTGTGAAGTGATAGCTCAAGTTATATGAAATAAATTGTTCTATATTCCGAATTGATTTGAGAGAGAGATTGAGAATTGAGGTGAATGTGAAGCATATTGAATCTCTAAAAATTCTCTATATGTTTCTAAGAGTGATTGAAAGTGATTGAGCATTGTGATGAGTGTGAAGCATATTGAGTCTCTAACAATTCTCTATATGTTTCTAAAAGAGTGATTGAAAGTGATTGATCATTGTGATGAGTGTGAAGCATATTGAGTCTTTAAAAATTATCTATATGTTTCTAAAAGAGTGATTAAAAATGATTGAGCATTGTGATGAGTGTGAAGTATATTGAGTCTCTAAAAATTCTCTATATGTTTCTATAAGAGTGATTGAACATTGTGATGAGTGTGAAGCATATTGAGCCTCTAACAATTCTCTATATGTTTCTAAAAGAGTGATTGAGCATTGTGATGAATGTGAAATATATTGAGTCTCTAATAATTCTCCTTGTACTTCTATGAGATTGGACAAGTTCTAGTGAGGGCTTGTTGAGCAAATTTGGACAAGTTCTAGAGAGGACTTGTGGACATATTTGTGTGAGATTTTGTGGAAGCTTACAATACAGATTGAGAGTAGAGTTGGACAAGTTCTAGTGAGGACTTGTTGAGTAGATTTGGACAAGTTCTAGAGAGGACTTATGGATAGATTAGTGTGAGCTTTTATGGAAGCTTACAAGGTAGATTTAAGACAAGTATTTGAGAAGACTTGAGAGTATAGTTGATTGATTGATTTGTTCAAACCTTGAGTTAAGGTTTGGGATATATCTAGTAGAGTTGATTTGTGATTAAGTCAAGCTTTGAGTTAAGGCTTGAGGACAAAAATTTAGGATATATTTATGCTAGACCGAAGGACTATATTTAGTGCAGATCAGAGGATAGATATTAAGGAATAAATTATGCTATACCAAAGGACTATGTTTAGTATAGATTCAGAGACAATGTTTGGTGTAAATTTGAGGACAGGTTTGTGCCAGACTGAGATATAGATTGAGCAAATTTGTGCTAGACCGAAGGACTATGTTTAGTGCAGATTTGAGATAGATCTTTGAATATGATAGAGTATAGAGGAAAAAAGTCTCTAGTGGATAGAGATCCATTAGCCAGGGCAGTGAGGATAGGTGTCTTCAATGGATAGATATCCATTAGCTAGAGCAGTGGGGATAACAGTTCTTCTAGAAGATCACCAATTAGAGCTAAGGAGAAAGGAGTTATATGGATAGAGATCCACAAACTTGAATAGGGTATTGGTGTCTCCTTTGGACATAGGTCCATAAACATTGTAATAGGGAAATTATTACCAAGATATTGATTGAGAAAATTTTAGTGAAAGATTTTCTTTGTGGAGTAGCCCACATTGGATGAACCATGTTAAATTGATGTCTCTATTATGTGTGATGATTTATGAATTTCTTTGGTTACTGCTATTGATGTTGCCATTGATTATATTAGATAATACTATTTGGGAAAGAAAATTAAAAAGTGGTCTTATACTGTTCACCCCCCCTCTCAGTATAAGCTTGTGTTCTTCAATTGGTATCAGAGCTGGTTCCTTCCAAAAATTTTTAACAACTTGAAGGAAGATCTTACAAGAACACAAATGAAAAAGAAAGGAAAAAGGTAGAACCATGAGATACAAGAAGAAAATAACGCACATGGTCATGAAAGAAAAGTTATATGAGTTTGATATTGTTGCTTTGGGAGAAAAAATAGAAATAGATTCAAGAGATGAATCAAACAGTGGAGAAAAGATCAGATTGATAAAGTTTTGTACCAGATGTAGGAATACAGGTTATCATGCAACTTATTATCCATAAGAAGATGAAGAATGTTTTGCTTGTGGTCAACTAGATCATGATGCAGGTTATTACAATGGGTTTAGTAGCTGTGAAGATGAAGATGATACTCTCAAAATTGAAGTCCTAGAGGTTGGTTCAGAAAAGGATAACAAGGACAATCAAAATAGGTATGAAGAAGAAACTCTACTTTAAGTAATATAAGGAAATACTCCTATTGAAGACCAAATAAAAGAGAAGAATTTAGAAAAATATGAGGAAGATACTCTTAAGGAACTTGTTAAGTTGAAAAAGGAGAACTTAGAATTAAAGGCTCAAATACAAGAGGATGAGAAATATAAGATAAAGCTTCTACAATATCTCTTTGACTTGAAAGTTGAGGTTGAAAAGGCAAGGAGAGTTGAAAAAGATATGGTTGAACAATCAAAGGTAAAAGAGCAAGAATGTAAAATACTTAGTGTTGATCTCAAAGAATTAAAAAGTGAGAACTCATGATTAAGGGTTCAAGCTCAAGAAGATGAGAAAGTAAAAGCAAAGTTTCTACAAGAACGCACTAACTTCAAAATCAAGGTTGAAGAGGCAAGGAAACTTGAAGAAGGTATGGCCAAAAAATTAAATATTAAAGATCTAGAGTGTGAAATATTAGAAAATGAGATAGTATCACTAAGGATGGAAGTAAAATAATCTAAGGACAAGTTACACAAGTTTGAGAAAAATTCAAGACTTTGGACAATATTATCAATGCACAAAGATCATCAATATCAAAACAAGATTTAGTTTTGAAGAAGAACAAGGAAAATAGGAAGCAAAAAAAGGAGGGTCAAGCTCAAGCACCAAAGAATAATAAGCTTAAGAAGAAGAAAGTGTAAGAGAAGTTAACACTCCTAAGGATAAGTTGGAAAATAGAAATTTCAACAAGGAAAGGAACAATGCACAAATAAGGAATAGATGGAACAAGAAACAGGACAGGGTAGAAGAGACTAAGAGACCAATGAGGTCAAGGCAAGGTTTCTTCAATGGACAATGCTTCTCATATCACAATTTTGGGCACAAGGCTTCATAGTGTAGGACACATGAAAGATAGGAAAATGGGAACTTTAGAAACAAGCAATTTTTCCATGGGTATTGCTACTCATGTAATCAATTTGGTCACAAGACAATGAATTGTAGGGTTCATGACAGAAAAGGCTATGGCTTCACTAGGAGAAATACCAAGATATTTGCACCTCCAAGGAATAATAAAATTAAGTGTTATAAATGCAATAATGATGGACATACAATAAAGTGGTGTAGAGCAGACATTCCAGAATCAAGCATGAACACGAATAGGAACATAAATAGGAATATGGATATGGATAGGAATAGGAACAGGAACAGGAACAAGAACAGGAACAGGAATATGGATATGAATAGAAGCATGAATATGGACATGGACAAGGAAAAAAGTAGGAAAAATAAAGGAAATTAGAAGTATCAGATGAGAAGGAAATATGATAAAGGTAAAGACTAGTGCTTGTTAGGAGTAGAAATACTCCCACCCCAGAATTAACCACCTCAAGAGGAGGTGGGGGAGGGGCTAAGCTAAGAGACTCATTCTTAGCCTTGAGCCCCAAAGGTGACCCTTTGCCATTGATGTCAAAGGGGGAGATATTTGATTAAGGGGGAGATATTTGGTTTAAGAAGAGAGCATTGAGTCAGGGGGAGCAATGTCTTTAGGGGATCAGAACAAGAAAATGTCAAGTGTTTGGTAAAAATAATTTGGGTTGCCATCAATGACAAAGGGGGAGATTGTTGGACATTTTGAGTAGATAATTTGTCATTGATGTCAAGAGTGAGTGGTCATTGTGTCAAGATTTTAGCACTAGTTAGTGGCAGCTTCAGTGGGCAACATCAATTTTAGGTTCTCTAATATGTGTAAAGGATAGCCCGGTTTCAAGAGATCAGATGTGGACGAAAGTGTAAAAGAAGATGCCCAAGTAAATAATATTATAATATTATAAAAGGATGTTTTGAATTAATTAGAAATTAATTAATATAATTTTTATTATAAATTAATTTATAATTTAATTTACTTAACCTAAGTTACATAAATTAATTATTAATTAGTTTTAATATTAATTATAAAGTTAATTTATATTAATGTTTTAACCCAAAGGTGGGTTACTAAAATCATAATTCAAATTTTAATTCGAATTACTAAAAGCACTGACGTGGAAGAAAAATAAAATTGTTTATAAAAAGGGGGATCCACCCACCTTAGAACTTACCATGCCTTCATTCAAAAATTAATGTGAATTGCTTGCGACACGTGCTACAACAAAGTGGAGAGTGTAGTGGAATTTGAAGAAGTCCAAAGGTGCACAAGGCATAAGGTGGAGGAAGTGCTTTTTCCTTCATGTGGGGACTATAGCCCACGTGGTGGGCTCCCAAGCACTAAGGCGCTTAGGCCTTAGAGAGATTATGAATTGAATCACGCTGAAACCCCTTTTTGGGGAAAGCAAGATATGCATTGGAATTTAGGCACCAAAAATTTCAAAAGTGGTTGTTGAAAAATTAAAAATTAAATTTTGCATTATATTTGGTTTATAAGGTTGCATGGGGAGTTATAAGGGTTATGAAAATTATCTTTTTTGACGTCATTTGCTTTAATGGTTGGAAAGAGTTGTAAGGTGTTTGTGAAGTGTCGGATATTATTTTAAGTTGGAGTTTATAAGGTGTATCAAAGAATTCATTTTTCATGTATGGTATGATGAGTGTTATTTTTAAAAGGAAGTTATAAGGCATAATTAAGTTGTGATTATTTCTGTCCAAGGAATATTTTGAGAAAGTGTTGGAATAATATTTTGCTATCTAACCATTGGAATTGGAGAGAAGGAAATTGTGATTTAGATAGGTTTTCCAAGGGCACTTCTACATCAAACAAAAGGTATGGGTATATTATTCCTAGTGAGTGATTGTTGAAAGTTGTGAGTGAAAAGGATTGTTTGGTTAAGAATTGTTGAGTGTGTTTTTAATTAATGCTTTAAGGTTTTATGGAATTGAGAGTTGTTGATAAAACCTTGTTTTATAAGCATTGTTGTTTAAGTCATTAAGTTGAGTGAATAACTTGAACTAGGATTTGCAAAGAACATGAGTATCATTGTTATGTGAGATTGGTTGATAAGCATTGTTGGAAACATTTGAGTGAGTGTTCATATGTCTGTACTAGGATTTGTGAGTAAGGATTATTTCATTGAGTGATTGATTGAGTAGAGTTGGTTGAGCCTATTCAAGTGGATGTGTGAAGTGATAGCTCAATTTATATGAAATAAATTATTCTATATTTTAAATTGATTTGAGAGAGATTGAGCATTTAGGCGAATGTGAAGCATATTGAGTCTCTAACAATTCTCTATATGTTTCTAAAAGAGTGATTGAAAGTGATTGAGCATTGTGATGAGTGTGAAGCATATTGAGTCTCTAACAATTCTCTATATGTTTCTAAAAGAGTGATTGAAAGTGATTGAGAATTGTGATGAGTGTGAAGCATATTGAGTCTCTAACAATTCTCTATATGTTTCTAAAAGATTGATTGAAAGTGATTGAGCATTGTGATGAGTGTGAAGCATATTGAGTCTCTAAAAATTATCTATATGTTTCTAAAAGAGTGATTGAAAGTGATTGAGAATTGTGATGAATGTGAAACATATTGAGTCTCTAACAATTCTCCTTATGTTTCTATGATATTGGACAAGTTCTAGTGAGGACTTGTTGAGCAGATTTGGACAAGTTCTAGAGAGGACTTGTGGATAGATTTGTGTGAGCTTTTGTGGAATATTACAATACAAATTGAGAGCAAAGTTGGACAAGTTCTAGTGAGGACTTGTTGAGCATATTTGGACAAGTTCTAGAGAGGACTTATGGATAAATTAGTGTGAGCTTTTGTGGAAGCTTACAAGACAGATTTGAGATAAGTCTTTAAGAAAACTTGAGAGCAGAGTTGATTTATTAATTTGTTTAAACCTTGAGTTAAGGTTTGGGGCAGATCCAACCGAGTTGATTTGTGATTAAGTCAAGCTTTGAGTTAAGGCTTGAGGAAAAATATTGAGGATAGATTTGTGCTAGACCAAAGAATTTTTTTTAGTGCATATCAGAGGAAAGATATTGAGAATAAATTTGTGCTAGATCAAAGTACTGTGTTTAGTGTAGATTTGAGGATAGAGTTTGGTGTATATTTGAGGATAGGTTTGTGCCAGACCAGAGACATATATTGAGAAAATTTGTGCTAGACTGAAGGATTGTATTTAATGTATATTTGAGATAGATATTTAAAGGTGATAGAGTATAGATGATGATAGTCTCTAGTGGATAGATATGAGGATATGTGCCTTCTTTCGATAGAGATCCATTATCCAGAGTAGTAGGGAAAATAGTTCTTCAATAATATAACCAATCAGAGCTAAGGAGAAAGGAGTTCTCCTATGGATAGAGATCCATAAACTTGATTAGGGGATTGGTGTCTCCTTTGGACAAAGGTCCATAAACATTGTAATAGGGAAAGGATTCCCAAGAGATTAATTGAGAAAATTTTAGTGAAATATTTTCTCTATGGAGTAGCCCACATTGGTTGAACCACATAAAATTGGTGTCTCTATTGTGTGTGATGATTTGTGCATTGCTTTGGTTACTACTATTGATATTGCCATTGATTATATTGGATAATACTATTTGGGAAAGGAAAGTAAAAAGTGGTCTTATACTGTTCACCCACCCCTCTTAGTATAATATTGTGTTCTTTAAGGCACACAACCCACATGGTGGGCTAGCACCTTGCTAAGGAACTCAACTGGAGAGGTTTCGTGTTTAAAACCAATCGAGGCCATTTTTGCATAGAGAGAGGAATGCACTCATGATTTGCCAAGGTTAATTACAATTTTGGATTTGCTAAAGGTTGAATAAAATAAATATTTTGAGGGTTATAAAGTTTATTTTTTAAAGTTTGATTATTGAGAATTTGAGAGAGATAAAAGGATAGGAAAAATTAATTTTTGAGGGTTTGATTTTGGATATTGTTAATCAAAATATTGGAGATTATAAGGAGTAATTAAGTTTGTATGCTTTTATGACTGCTAATTTCAAAGGAGTAATAAGGTGTATTTGAGTTTGATTATTTTTTGTGATTGAGAAATATTTATGAAGAGATCTAGTGTGATATTTTTATCATCTAACCATTAAAATTGGCAAAGAAGAAAATTGTGTTTAAGATAGATTTTGAGGTCATTTTATTTATCAAACAAAAAAGTATGGGCATATATTCCTAGTGAGTGATTGTTGAATGTTGTGAAAGTTAAGTTGGAGTGAAAAGGGTTGTTTGATAAGCATTATTGAGTTTGGTTTTTCTGAGTGAGAGTTGATGATAAAAACCTTGTTTTATAAGCATTGTTGGAAATATTGAGTAAAGCTTGTATATGCTTGAACTAGGGTTTGTGCAAAGAATATGAGTATAATTTTTATGTGAAGTGGTGAACTATCTTGAACTAGGGTTTGCAAAGATCATGAGTATCATTGGTATGTGAAGATTACTTGATAGGTATTGTTGTTGAAGTGATTTGGTCAGTAAATAACTTGAATTGGGGTTTGCAAATATCATGAGTATCATTGTTATGTGAGGATTACATGATAAGAATTGTTGTTGAAGTGATTGAGCTTAGTTGAGCGGATGTGTTGAAGTGATAATTCAAGTTCTGTGCAACAAATTATTCCATATTCTAAAATAATTTGAGAAAGAGATTGAGTGTTTGTAAGTGTGAAACATATTGAGTCTCTAACAATTCTCTATATATTTTTATGGTAAAAGAGAGATTGAAAGTATTTGAGCATTGTTGTGAATGTGAAATATATTGAGTCTCTAACAATTATCTATATGTTTCTATGATATTGGACAAGTTCTAGTAAGGACTTGTTGAGCAGATTTGAGGTAAGTCTTAGAGAAGACTTGTGGATAGATTTGTGTGAGCTTTTGTGGAAGCTTACAATACCAAGATTTAAAGATAGATATTATTGAGTAGATTGGACAAGTTCTAGAGAGGACATGTTGAGCAGATTTGAGGCAAGCCTTAGAGAAGACTTGTAGATAGATTAGAGTGAGCTTTTGTGGAAGCTTACAATTTAGATTTGAGACAAGTCTTTGAGAAGACTTGTGAGTAGATTTGATTGATTGATTTGTTTTAACATTGAGTTAAAATTTGGGGAAGATCCAGCAGAGTTGATTTGTGATTAATTCAAGCATTGTGTTAAGGCTTTAGGATAGATATTGAGGATAAATTTGTGCTAGACCAAAGGACTATGTTTAGTGTAGATTAGAGGATAAATATTGAGGGTAGATTTTTTCTAGACCGAAGGACTATGTTTAGTACAAATTTGAGGATAGAGTTTGGTGTAGATTTTAGGATAGGTTTGTGCTAGACTAGAGATAGATATTGAGAAGATTTGTGCTAGAACGAAGGACTATGTTTAGTAAAAATTTGAGATAGAGCTAAGAGTAAGATTTGGAGGTGATAGAGTATAGAGGATGATAGTCTCTAGTGGATAGAGATCCATTAGCCAAGGCAGTGAGAACAGGTCTTCTAAGTGAGGACATGAGTCTTCAGTGGATAGATATCCATTAGACAATGTAGTGGAGGCAACGGTTCTTATAGAAGATCACCAACCATAGCTGAGGAGAAAGGAGTTCTCTTATGGATAGAGATCCATGAATTTGATTAGAGGATTGGTGTCTCCTTTGGATAGAGGTCCATAAAAATTGTAATAGGGAAAGGATTCCCAAGATATTGATTGAGAAAATTTTAGTGAAATATTTTCTTCATGGAGTAGCCCACATTGGGTGAACCATATTAAATTGGTGTATCTATTATGTGTGGTGATTTGTGCATTTATTTTATTACTATTGTTGATATTGCTATCTATACATTGCATAATATTGATTGGAAAGAAAAGTAAAAAGTGGTATTATACTATTCATCCCCTCCTCTCAGTATAAGCTTGTGTTCTCCAATTGGTATCAGAGTAGGTTCCTTCGAAAGAGTTTAAAAACTTGAAGGAAAAGCTTAAAAGAACACAATGGATTCTAAGAATGGGTCCTCAGATAATTCAACACCAATATTTTTTTGGAAGTGATTATGTATTTTGGAGTATGAGAATGAAGATTCATATGATGACACTTGGCAATCAAATATGGAAAGTAGTTTAAAATGGATACACACCACCAACTACTCCACCTACAGATAAAGATGGTAAGCTTCATAGAACAAATTTCATAGAAGTTATGCATTGTAAATCAGCAAAAGGAATTTGGGATAAGTTGCAAAGCATATATGAAGGAGATAAAAGTGTCAAAAATACAAAGATACGAAATCTCAAAGGACAATTTGAAGAATTAAGAATGAAGGATGAGGAAAACATTAGTACTTATCTAATTCATGTAGATGAGGTTGTTAATGCCATGCAAGGACTTGGAATTGATATTTAAGAATCTAATGTTTGTGATAAGATCTTAAGATCTCTCCCAAAAAGGTTTAGTGAAAAGATCTCTGCTATAGAGGAATCAAAATATGGTGATATTTTGACAAGAGATGTATTACTTGGTATTATTATAGCTTTTGAGATGAGAACAAAAGAGGAACCTAATATCCAAAAGGAAGCAGCCTTCAAAGCTACTAATAAGACAAAGGGCAAGAAGTTAGATTCAAGCAATGAGTCATCCAGTGATGAAGAAGTAAATTATGGCAAAAGGAATAAGGATCCAAGAAGATTTAAAGATGTAAAATTTGTTAGATGCTTCAACTATGGAAAGTATGGTCATAATGCAACTGATTGTCAAGAAGCTAGAAATAACAATGATGAAGAAAAATAAGATCATAAAAACAGGGAATCCAAAAAATATAGGTACCAAAATAAAGGTAAGGATGAACAAGGTAAACAAGGAAATTTTTTTTTTCAAAGACATAAGAGGAATTACTATGCATACAAGGCAAGTAAGTACTCAAGTGATAGTGAAAATAGTTTCTTAGATAATGATAAATATGAAGTTCTATTTCTGACAGAGGAAAAGGAAGAAGTTAAGAAAAGGTCACCAATAATTCTCAAGTGTTTTAGATGTGGTAATTTTGGACATCTTGAAGATAATTGTACAAAGAATGGTTTCATTTTCAGTGATGATGAATATGAAGATACACTTGAAGAACCAAAAGAGAATATTCTAATGGCACTAGAAGAAGAAGCAGGTGATCCTATAGAAGATAATTCAGAAGATAATGAAGATGTTTTCAAAGGCAAACAAATAGAGGAAGAATTAGAGAAAGGAGAAGTTGATCTTGAGGGAGAGCTTATTTATGCTCTTAACATATTAAAGAAGGTAAGAAAGCAAAACTACCAACTTAAGCTTTAGTTTCAATAATATGATGAAGAGAGGGGAAAGCTTATAGAGGATCTAAATAAGTCAATGGCTAAGACTAATAAGTTCAAGGATAAGTTATAAGCAAAGGTGTTAGAATGTGAAATATTAGAACAAGAAATAGCTCTACTAAGGGAAGAAGTAGAAAACTCTAAGGATAAGCTACACAATTTTGGAAAGAGATCAAATATTGTAGATAAGATGATCAAGGTACAAAGAAAATCAACAAACAAAACAGGTCTTGATTTTGAACAAGTACAAAAGAAACAAAAAGAGGAATTAACTTCAAGTTTTGAAGAAGAAGAAACTTAAGAAGAAGATAGTGTGAGAGAAAGTGAGACTTCTGAGGATGAGTTGGACAATAGAAATTTCAACAAGGAAAAGAATAATGCACAAAATATGAACAAATGGAATAGGAACCATCACAGGATAAAAGATACTAAAAGACCAATGAGGTCAAGGCAAGGGAATTTCAATGGATGATGTTTCTCATGTCATAGATTTGGGCACAAGGCTTCACAATGTAGGACACATGAAAGATAAGAATATGGGAACTTTAGAAACAGGTAGCCTTTTCATGGATATTGCTACTCATGTTATCAGTTTGGTCACAAGGCAATTAATTACAGGGTCCATGATAGGAATAGATATGGCTTCACCAAAATTTAACCCAAGACATTTGCACATTCAAGAAATAAAAATATTAAGTGTTACAAGTGCAATAATGATGGACATACAACAAAGTGGTGTAGAGAAAAAATTCCAGAGACAAGAAAGAATAGGAATAGTAAGAGGAAATAGAAGGATCATATGAGAAGGAAATTGGACAAAGGTAAAGATTAGTGTATGTTGGGAGTAGAAATACTCCCACCCCAGAATTAACCACCTCAAGAGGAGGTGGGGGAGGGGCTAAGCTAAGAGTATCATTCTTAGCCATGAGCCCCAAAGGTGACCCTTTGCCATTGATGTCAAAGAGGGAGATATTTGAGTAAGGGGGAGATATTTGATTTAAAGAAGAGAGCATTGAGTCAGAGGGAGAAATTTCCTAGGGGGAGCAAGACATAAAAGGTCAAGAAAATGATAAAAAGGTAATTGGGTTGCCATCAATGACAAAGGGGGAGATTGTTGGACATTTTGAGTAATTGAGTTGTCATTAATGTCAAGAGTTAGTTTTAGTGAGCAATGCAAGAAGAAGCGGTTCCGAAATTAGTGCAAAGGAAAATCCACACCCAGTTGGTCAGATCTGGTTCTAGGTGGTCAGATGAGGTTCAGAGAGAAACAAAGAGGCCCAAGAAAAATAATATTATAATATTTTATTATAATATTAAAAGGGGAGACTTAAATTAATTATAAATTAATTTAAATAATTTCATTATAAATTAATTTAATAATTTTTTTAATTAACTTATAAAGTTACTAAGTTAATTATAATTTAATTATAAAATTAATTTATGTTAATTAAAATAATCCTAATGTTAGGATTATAAAATTTATTTTATAATTTGAATTCAAAAATTTGAATTATCCGCTGATGTTTGCAAAGTTTGGTCTATGCATATAAAAAGGGGGCAAAGACTTTATCAAAACCTATCCATACCATTCGTATGTGCTAAGCTCTAAAATATCGTGCGCAAGGGAAAATATAATTCATGTTTTTCAAAGCTTTTGATGGTAGGCAAAAGGACAAAGGGGAGCAGAGTCCCTTCTCCATTACACAACGTGGTATAGTGTAGCTGGTAATCATGGGAGGTGCTAAGTATGGTAAGCTCGTGGTGCAAGGTTTGAAACCCATCGACTTTAGTTTTTGCAAAGCAGAGGTGAGTTGTTTTTTTGAGCGCTGTACCGTTGGAGAAGACACAAAGGGAAAGCACTAGCTTTTCCCTTTGTAGGAAGGCACATAGCCCACATGGTGGTCTAGTGCCTTTCTAAATTGCTTGGCTGAAGAGGTTCCGTGTTTGAAACCTGTCGAGGCCCTTTTTACATAGAGAGATGTATGCGCTCATGATTTTCCAAGGTTAATTGTAATTTTGGATTTGCTAAAGGTTGAATAAAATAAATATTTTGAGGGTTATAAAGTTTATTTTTTAAAGTTTTATTATTAAGAATTTGAGGGAGATAAAAGGATAGGAAGCATTAATTTTTAAGGGTTTGATTTTAGAGATTGTTAATCAAAATATTGGAGATTATAAGGAGTAATTGAGTAATTAATTTTTGTATGCTTTGATGATTGCTAATTTCAAAGGAATAATAAGGTGTATTTGAGTTTGATTATTTTTTTTTATTGAGAAATATTTTTGAAGAGAGTTAGTGTGATATTTTTGTCATCTAATCATTGAAATTGGCAAAGAAGAAAATTGTGTTTAAGACAGGTTTTGAGGTTATTTTCTTCATCAAACAAAAAGGTATGGGAACATATTCCTAGTAAGTGATTATTGAATGTTGTGAATGCTAAGTTGGACTGAAAAAGGTTGTTTTATAAGCATTGTTGATTTTGGTTTTTTTGAGTGAGAGTTCATGATAAAAACCTTGTTTTATAAGCATTGTTGGAAATATTGAGTAAAAATTTCATATGCTTGAACTAGAGTTTGTGCAAATAATATGAGTATCATTGTTATGTGAAGTGGTGAACTATATTGAAATAGGGTTTGCAAAGATCACGAGTATCATTATTATGCGAGTATTACTTGATAGGCATTATTGTTGAAGTGATTGGTTGAGTAAAGAACTTGAACTAGGGTTTGCAAAGATCATGAGTATCATTGTTATGTGAGGATTACTTGATAAGCATTATTGTTGAAGTGATTGAGCTTAGTTGAGTGGATGTGTTGAAGTGATAATTCAAAGTTCTATGAAACAAATTGTTCCATATTCTAAACTGATTTGAGAAAGAGGTTGAGTGTTTGTAAGTGTGAAACATATTGAGTCTCTAAAAATTCAACATATATTTTTGTGGTAAAAGAAAGATTGAAAGTATTTGAGCATTGTTGTGAATGTGAAGCTTATTGATTCTCTAAAAAATATCTATATTTTTCTATGATATTGGACAAGTTCTAGTGAGGACTTGTTGAGAGGATTTGTGGTAAGTCTTAAAGAAGACATGCAGATAGATATATATGAGCATTTGTGAAAGCTTACAATACATATATTTGAAGATAGAGATTATTAAGAAGATTGAACAAGTTCTAGTGAGGACTTGTTGAATATATTTGAGGTGAGTCTTAGAGAAGACTTTTAGATAGATTAGAATGAGCTTTTATGGAAGCTTACAAGACAGATTTGAGATAAGTCTTTGAGAATACTTGTGAGCAGATTTGATTGATTGGTTTGTTCAAACTTTGAGTTAATATTTGGGGCAGATCCAGTAGAGTTGATTTGTGATTAAGTCAAGCTTTGTGTTAAGGCTTAAGGACAGAGATAAAGGATAAATTTGTGCTAGACCAAAGGACTATGTTTAGTATAGATGAGAGGACAAATATTGATGATAGATTTTTTCTAGACTGAAGGACTATGTTTAGTACAAATTTGAGGACAAAGTTTGGTGTAGATTTGAGGACAAGTTTGTGCTAGACCAGAGACAAAGATTGAGCAGATTTATGCTAGATCGAAGGACTATGTTTAGTATATATTTGATATAGATCTGAGATCAAGCTTTGGAGGTGACAGAGTATAGAGGATGATAGTCTCCAATGGATAGAGATCTATTGGACATTTTGAGTCCCTAAGTCAAAGTTGTCATTGATGTCAAGATGCCAGTGATAGCTCTTCTCCAGTTCGAGTGCAAATTTTAATGAAATTCATAATGGATCAAAATATCTTCAGTGAACACCCAAGATAATGGGTCAGAAAGTGGTTTTACTTATTCCAAGGAAGCATTTATCCGAGACAACGAAAAGGTATAATATTATAATTATTATTATAATATTATTAAAGTGACTTTGAGAAAACCCAAATAAAATATTTATAATTTTGATTATAATATTTTATAAATAAAAGGGTTTAAGTATTATTTATAAAACCCAAGGTTGGGTTTAAGGCAAACGTTTCAAATCTTGATGGCAATTTTATTTACCCAAACCTAAAGTTGGGTTGGTTTTAAATTAAAGGTATTCGAAGCCTTTATCGCCGATGTCATGGAAGGAAGCATGGTGAGTGTTGAAATCGTTAATGCAATGGAGGAGCATATAAATATGCCTAAATTCCTAAGTTTCAATTACCCTTGCTCTCGATTTGATATGATTGCATGCAAAGAGGAAACAAAGCTCGTGAGAACTAGTTTATGCGAAAATATGATTTCCTTAAGAGAACAAGTGCTGAGTTATTGGCACCAACCAGGCATCATGTCCTAGTGGCAAGTGGGCAAGAGCGAAGGCAGTGTTTGGCTATAGGTTCTGCGTTAAAAATTTAGGGACTGCGCTTGAGGCACTATTGAGTGGAAGCACTCAAGGCACACACGTTTTGGCCAAAGCAAAGGAGAACGTGTATATTTCAAGCACGTGACGCACTGTTTATTGCGAAAAAATGTGGTAGCTCGTGCAATAGTTGAGGCTACAGTTAAGGTGCTTGGCACGTGCGTAGAGTGAGGGTTCGATTCCCTCCAAAGACAAGGTACAATTTTTTATTTTTATTTTTATTAGTTGCCTAATGTTGGAGGAATAAGGGTGAATAATTGATTATTATTTTTGAATATACATTAAGGCATAAAGTTTATGGTGAATGATTGTTGAGAATTATTTTGGAGGGATTGGTATTTGAGATTTATTATTTTGGGAATAATAAGGAGTTTTAGTAAAGTCGATTAAATCCTTATTAAGACTTTTGAGCATTATTTTTGTATAAAGGTTTTTCTATTAAAATAAGACTATGGTGAATGTTATTTTTGAGTTGGAGTAATAAGGTGTATTTTGGGTCATCATTTTGCATTGTGTTATTATTAAAGTCTTCTAACCCTTATTGAGATTGGAAAAGAGAAATTTGTGAGTGTGGCAAATTTGTGATATCAACTCCTTGTCAAGCAAAAAGGTATGAGCAAATTCTTCTTTGGTTGTGTTGGTTGATTGGATTTCTTGAAAATTAATTTTGGAGTGAAAAGGATTTGATTAGGGTTTCCTTTTTGAAAGTGTATGAGTTAATGCTTCAAGGTTTTCTAAAATTGAGAGTTGTGATTAAAACCTTGTTTGATAAGCATTGTTGTTGAGACCATTGGTTGAGTTAAGTGTTTTGAGTTAATACTTCAAGGTTTTCTGAATTAAGAGTTGTGATTTGAATCTTGATTTATGAGCATGGTTTTTGAAGTGAGTTTTTATGCAAAGAACTTGAACTAGGGTTTGAAAATATCACGAGTATCATTGTTATGTGAGATTTGTTGTTGAGCATTGTTGAAAATATTTTGAGTTGGATGATACATGCTGAGACTAGGGTTTCTGAGCAAGAGTTGTTTTTGAATGATTGGTTGAGTAGATTTTATTGGGCCTAGTCAAGTGGATGAATGGAGTGAATATTCAAGTTCCATAAAACAAACTATTCTATATTCTGATTTGAGTTGTGAGAATAGAACATATTGAGTCTCTAACAATTCTCTTTATGTTTCTATGAGTTTGGACAAGTTATGTGTGAGCTTGTTGAGGAGTAGGTTTTGAGTGGACTTATTGAGCATATTTGAGCAGGTTCTGAGTGGACTTATTGAGCATATTTGAGCAGGTTCTGAGTGGATCTATTGAGCAGAGTTGAGCAAGTTCTAAGTGGACCTATTGAGCAAATTTGAGCAGGTTCTAAGTGAACCTATTGAGCATATTTGAGAAGGTTATGATTGGACCTATTGAGTATATTTGAGTAGGTTTTGAGTGGACCTACTGAGCAGATTTGAATAGGTTTTGAGTGGACCTATTGAGTAGATTTGAGCAGGTTTTGAGTGGACCTATTGAGCAAATTTGAGCAGGTTTTGAGTGGACCTAACAACTTGGAAGAGCAGGTATCTCCATGAAAATACTAACAACTTGGTATCAGAGTGGGTCTCTCCATGAAAAGACTAACAACTTGGAAGAGGATCCTTCAGTAGCACACATGACTTCAGAAAGTGAAGACGAGACTATGTTTAATATAAAAGAAGAATTATTTGCTGCTCTCATAAAATTGGAAAGACTTAAGAGAGAAAAATTCAAGCTTGAAAGAACAAGTTCAAGAAGATGAATAAGTAAGAATGGAACTTATACAGAGTCTCACATAACTCAAGATTAGGGTGGAAGAAGGAAAGAAGATTGAGAAAGATATGACAGATCTATTGAGATTTAGGGAAACAAAATATGAAATATTGGAAGCATAAATTGTTCTCCTAAGGAATAAAGTGGAAAGGACCAAGGTACTACAAGATACAGAATATGAGAAGCAGAAAGAGGAATCAAGTCTCCAAAAGGCAAAAACTTCAAAAAATAAAAGCAAGCAAAGGACATTATAAAGGAAGAAAACAAAGGAGAACCCTGGATAAGAGTTAATCATAAGAAGAAGATGACTTCTTCACAAATTCCAAGACATCCAAATAGGTTACATAATTTCTTCCATGGTCATTTTTTTTCTTGCAATAAATATGGTCATAGAGTTGCACACTGTATTCATTATGCAAGATACAATAAAAATTTCAATTCCTTTGCACCTCTCATGGATGGTGATGTTAAATGTTAAAAATGGAATAATTTTGGGCACAAGGCTAGATGGTGTAAAATGATACCTCCTGAGTCTAGAAAAACAATTCCAACAACTAGGAAATATGAAAGAAAGAATGTTAGGGCTAGATCAATGTTAGTACAAACAACCCTTCATGCTCAAGATAAATAAGAACAATGGTATCTTGATAGTGGTTGCTCTAGTCACATGAAAGGAGACAAAGATAAATTCATTGTACTAAAAGAAACAAATAGAGGATTAGTAAGTTTTGGTGATAATGGGTCAACAAGGATTGTTGGGAGAGGAACACTAAGTCTAGACAATGGAAAAATAAAAATAGAGAATGTTTTGTACATCAAAGGGTTAAAACACAATCTACTGAGTATAATTCAACTTTGTGATCAAGGATACATGGTTACCTTCCACCCATATAGGTGTGAAATAAGGAAACAAAAAATTAGGAAAATCATTGCAAATGCAAGAAGGACCCGAAACAACTTATACATGCTCAATGAGATCAAAGGGGAAAAATAATTTCTATCACAATAATATGAGAGTTGGTTGTGGCATAGAATATTGGGTCATTTAAATTTTGACAACATAGTCAGTATAAGCAATAAACAAGTAGTTAGAGATTTACCCAAAATAAGAAGACCTCAAAACATAATTTGTGCACCCTGTCAACATGGAAAGCAAACTAGGACAACCTTTAAACCAAAAGGTTATATGTCATATGAGCCATTGAGCCTAATACATACTAATTTGTGTGGTCCTACTAGAACACAAAGTATTTAGGATGAGAGTTACTTCATGTTATTTGTAGATGATTATTCCAAAATGGTTTGGGTAACCTTCCTAAAAGAGAAATCAGAGGCTTTTGAAAAATTTAAAGCATTCAAGGAATTGGTTGAAAATGAAACAGGAAAAAGGATTAAGTGTCTACGATCCGATAGAGGAGGAGAATTTACTTCAAATGAATTTGTAGAATTTTGTGAACAACATGGAATCAAGAGAGAGTACTTAGTAGCAAGAACTCCTCAATAAAATGGATTAGTTGAAAGGAAGAATAGGACTGTTGAAACATGGCTAGAGCTATGTTAAATGAATCTAAGTTATCAGATGGTTTTTGGAAAGAAGAGGTACCCACAACTGTATATATAATTACTAGGGCTCAATTAAGGCTAAATAATCACAAGACTCCTTATGAGATTTGGAAAGGAAGACCTGCTACTATAAAAAATTTCAAAATCTTTGGAAGCAAATGTTACATAAGACGGGAAGATCAAAACTTGGGCAAGTTTGATCCAAGATGTGATGAGGGAATTTTTCTTGGTTATTCCACAAAGAGTAAAGCCTACAAATGTTTCAAGAAAAGAACATGCACTATGGTAGAAAGTATGAATGTAACAATTGATGAGAAGATAGATTCCAAAGAACTAGTTCAACAAACTGTGTACCAAGAGGATGGATGTTGTCAAGAAGAATTTTGTGAGGAATCAGATAAAGATGAAGAAGAAACACAATGGACTCTTCATAAGACTCCTTCCAGGTATATACATAAACATCATCCAAAATAATAGATCATCGGGAATACAGATGAAAGATAGACAAGGAGAAGAATAATAAAACCATCTCAACAAGAAATTTTTTCCTTGCTATCTAATATTGAGCCAAAAGACTTCACTCAGGCTAGTGAGGATGAATTTTGGGTTAAATAAATGAATGAGGAGTTGGATCAGATAGAGAAAAGAAAAACTTGGGAACTTGTTCCACGACCAAAGGATAAAAATGTGATTGGCAAAAAATGGGTATTCAAAAATAAGTTTAATAAAAATAGAAAAGTGGCTAGAAATAAAGCAAGGTCAGTATGCAAAGGTTGTGCACAAGTAGAAGGAATTGAATTTGATGAAACTTTTGCTCTAGTTGCACGACTTGAAGCTATAAGTATGTTTTTAGCTTTATCAAGTTTCAAGAACTTCAAGATATATCATATGGATGTCAAGTCAACATTTCTAAATGGGGTTCTAGAAGAAGAGGTCTATATTGAACAACCATAGGGATTCATACTAGCAGATACACCATATCAGGTATGCAGATTGAAAAAGGCATTATATGGTTTAAAGCAGGCTCCCAGAGCATGGTACTCAATATTGGATAAGTATCTTTAGGAATAGGGATTCAGAAAAGGAATAGTAGATAGTAATTTGTATATCAGAAATGAAGGAAATGATCTTCTAATAGTGGTTGTTTATGTTGATGACATAATTTTTGGAGGAAACAATGATAAGATGTGCAAATATTTTTCTAAGAATATGCAAAATGAATTTGAGATGTCTATGCTTGGTTAATTTTCCTTCTTTCTTGGACTTAATATTTCACAATCATAAATGGGAGTGTTTCTCTCTTAAGCCAAGTACATCAAGGAAATGTTGAAGAAATTCAAGTTAGAAGATTGCAAAAATTAAGTACTCCTATGGTCACAGGATGCAAGTTGAGTAAGGATGACGAATCTCTAGAGGTAGATCAGAGATTATACAGATCTATGATTGGCATCTTATTATATGTTACAACTACAAGACCAGACATAGTACAATCAGTGGGATTAGTGGCAATGTTTCAAGCAACACCTAAGGAAACACATGTGGTAGTAGTAAAAATAATTTTTAGGTATCTAAAAGGGACTATGGATTTTGGGCTTTGGTATCCCAAAAGTGATAGTTTCACACTAACAACATATACAAATGTAGATTGGGTCAACAACATTGATGATAGAAAAAGCACAAGTGGAGGAGCATTCTTTCTTGGAGAATGTCTAGTCTCTTGGTTAAGTAAGAAGCAGGTTTTAGTATCTCTATCTACAGTAGAGGCAGAGTATATTGTAGTAGTAGCCAGTTGTACACAGGTGTTATGGATGAAGAGAACTCTAGAAGACTTCAATATCAAGCATGATCAGCCCATTCCTATACTATGTGATAATACAAGTGCCATAAGTATCTCAAAAAATCTAGTAATGCACTCTAGGACAAAGCACATTTCGATTAAGTATCATTTTATAAGAGAACATGTGACATATAAACATGTCATATTGGAATATGTCACTACAAAGAAACAAATAGCAAATATTTTCACTAAGCAACTTTCAAAGGAAATTTTGGAGTATCTTCGAGGAAAATTTAGAGTGAGACTCCCACCCCAAAATTAACCACCTTAACAGAAGGTGGGGGAGGGGCTAAGCTAAGAGTCTCATTCTTAGCCCCGAGCCCCATAGGTGACCCTTTGCCATTAATGTCAAATGGGGAGATATTTGATATTTGAGAGAACATTGAGCCAGGGGGAGCAATGTCCCAGGGGGAGCATAATAAAAAGAAAGGTCAAAGTTTCAATAAAAATAATATGGGTTGCCATCAATGACAAAGGGGGAGATTGTTGGACATTTTGAGTCCCTAAGTCAAAGTTGTCATTGATGTCAAGATTCCAATGATAGCTCTTCTCCAGTTCGAGTGCAAAGTCAAAATATCTTCAGTGAACACCCAAGAGAATGGGTCAAAAAGTGGTTTTACTTCTTCCAAGGAAGCATTTATCCGAGATAGCGAAAAGGTATAATATTATAATTATTATTATAATATTATTAAAGTGACTTTGAGAAAACCCAAATAAAATATTTATAATTTCGATTATAATATTTTATAAATAAAAGGGTTTAAGTATTCTTTATAAAACCCAAGGTTGGGTTTAAGGCAAACGTTTCAAAGCTTGATGGCAATTTTATTTACCCAAACCTAAATTTGGGTTGGTTTTAAATTAAAGGAATTCAAAGCCTTTACCATCGACGTCATGGAAGGAAGCATGGTGAGTGCAAACATCATTAATGTAATGGAGGACCATATAAATATGCCTAAAGTCCTAAGTTTCAATTACCCTTGCTCTCAATTCGATATGATTGTATGCGAAGAGGAAACAAATCTTGTGAGAACTAGTTTATGCGAAAACATGATTTGCTTAAGATAACAAGTGCTAAGTTATTGGTGCCAACCAGGTAGCATGTCCTAGTGGCGGGTGGCAAAGAGTGAAGGTAGTGTTTGGCTGCAGGTTCTACATTCAAAATGCAGGAACTGCGCTCGAGGTAGTATTGAGTGGAAGCGCTTAAGGCGCACACGTTTTGGCCAAAGCAAAGGAGAACATGCATATTTCAAGCACGTGATGCACTGTTGATTGCAAATGAGCATGGTAGCTCGTGCGACAGTTGAGACTATGGTTAAGGTGCTTGGCGCATGGGTAGAGTGAGGGTTTTATTCCCTCTGAAGATGAGGTACACTTTTTAATTTTAATTTTTATTAATTGCCTAATGTTGGAGGAATAAGGGTGAATAATTGATTATTATTTTTGAATATACATTAAGGCATAAAGTTTATGGTGAATTATTGTTGAGGATTATTTTGGAGGTATTGGTATTTGAGATTTATTATTTTAGGACTAATAAGGAGTTTTAGTAAAGTCTTGATTAAATTATTATTAAGAATTTTGAGCATTATTTTTGTATAAGGGTTTTTCTATTAAAAGAAGACTATGGTGAATGTTATTTTTGAGTTGGAGTCATAAGGTGTATTTTGGGTCATCATTTTGCATTGTGTTATTATTAAAGTCTTCTAACCCTTATTGAGATTGGAAAAGAGAAATTTGTGAGTGTGGCAGATTTGTGAGATCAACTCCTTGTCAAGCAAAAAGGTAAGAGCAAATTCTTCTTTGGTTGTGTTGGTTGATTGGCTTTATTGAAAATTAAGTTTGGAGTGAAAAGGATTTGATTAGGGTTTCCTTTTCAAAAGTGTATGAGTTAATACTTCAAGGTTTTATGAAATTGAGAGTTGTGATTAAAACCTTGTTTTATAAGCATTGTTGTTGAGACCATTGGTTGAGTGAAGTGTTTTGAGTTAATGCTTCAAGGTTTTCTAAATTAAGAGTTGTGATTAGAATCTTGATTTATGAGCATGGTTTTTGAAGTGAGTTGTTATGAAAAGAACTTGAACTAGGGTTTGAAAATATCACGAGTATCATTGTTATGTGAGATTTGTTGTTGAGCATTTTTGAAAATATTTTGAGTTGGATGATACATGTTGAGACTAGGGTTTGTGAGCAAGAGTTTTTTTTGAGTGATTGGTTGAGTAGAGTTGATTGAGACTAGTCAAATGGATGAATGAAGTGATTGTTCAAGTTCCATAAAACAAACTATTCTATATTCTAATTTTAGTTGTGAAAGATATTGAGTTGTGAGAGTAGAACATATTGAGTCTCTAACAATTCTCTTTATGTTTTTATGAGTTCAGAAAAGTTATGTGTGAGATTGTTGAGCAGATTTGAGCAGGTTATGAATGGACCTATTGAGCATATTTGAGCAAGTTCTGAGTGGAACTATTGAGCATATTTGAGCAGGTTATGAGTGGACCTATTGAGCAGAGTTGAGCAGGTTCTGAGTGGACCTATTGAGAATATTTGAGAAGGTTTTGAGTGGACCAATTGAGCATATTTTAGCAGGTTCTAAGTGGACCTATTGAGTATATTTGAGTAGGTTCCATACTAAGCAGATTTGAGTAGTATCTAAGTGGACCTATTGAGCATATTTGAGCAGGTTTTGAGTGGACCTATTGAGAATATTTGAGTAGGTTCTGAGTGGAACTATTGAGTATATTTGAGTAGAATTTGAGTGGACCTATTGAGCAGAGTTGACCAAATTTTGAGTGGACTTGTTGAGTAGATTTATGCTAGACCGACTGGACTATGTTTAGTACAAAATTGAGATAGAGCTTTGGAGGTGATAGAGCAGAGAGGACATTAGTCTCTAGCGGATATGAGATCCATCAACCAGAGCAATAAGGATAGGTCTTCTGAGTGGGTATAAGAGTCTTTAGTGGAGAGATATCCACAAGCCAGTGTAGTGGAGGCATTAGTATTCTAGACGATCACTAGCCAGAGTAGAGGAGAAGGAGTTCTCTTATGGATAGAGATCCACAAACCAGATTTAGGGGATCAACATCTCCTTTGGATAGAGGTCCATAAACATTGTAATTGGGAAGGATTCCCAAAATATTTTTTGAGAAATATTTAGAAGAAATACTTTCTCTGTGGAAGTAACCATCTTTGGGTGAACCACGTAAAAATGATGTCTCTCATGTGTGTGATTCTTTGTGTGATGTTTATTGTTTTATTAATATTGATGCTACTATTTGGATTAAAAGGCAAAAAGTTTTATTGTATAATGTTCACCCTCTCTCAGTATAAGCACATGTTATTCAAGATCCATTAGCCAGGATAGTAGGGACATGTCTTCTGAGTGAGGACATGAATCTTCAGTGGATAGAGATCCATTAGCTAGTGTAGTGGAGGTAACCGTTCTTCTAGAATATCACCAGCTAGAGCTGAGGAGAAAGGAGTTTTATTGTGGATAGAGATCCATGATATTGATTAGGGGATTGGTGTCTCCTTTGGACAAAGGTCCATAAACATTATAATAGGGAAAGGATTCCCAAGAGATTGATTGAGAAAATTTTAGTAAAATATTTTCTCCGTGGAGTAGTCCACATTGGGTGAACTACGTTAAATTGATGTCTCTATTGTGTGTGGTGATTTGTGCATTGCTTTGATTACTACTTTTGATATTGCTATCTATGCATTGCATAATATTGATTGGAAATAAAAGTAAAAAGGGGTCTTATATTGTTCAACCCCCCTCTTAGTATAAGCTTGTATTCTTCAGGCAACATTTTAACTCTCCTCAAAGGGTTATCAATTTTCTATCCATTTTGGTAGAGATTCATTATGTTCCAATGCATATTTTCTCCAGAATTCTCCCTAATTTGGAAGGGGGTCTTATAGGAATCCTAATATCCAATCTTGGCTTGCTTGGGAAGCCAATATAAAGATCAAAGAGGTTGGATCAGTTGGGAGAAAAAATCTCGAAGCTTCCCCACCCAAAACCATTTGAATTCTCATTGCCCAGACCATTGTAATAAAATTTTGGCTTGGCTCAGGATTCAAAATAGTTTTGATGCTAGTCACAACTCTAAGGCATGGGAAACTCTGTTAGCCATGGGTGTCATCTATGACTAAGACTAAATTAGCCAACTATACCCTAATTGAGTGGTTAGAACCACTACTTCACCTTGGAGCTGTCGAAAATCATTCATATGGTCTGTTAGCATATTCCATATGAGTAGTCACCTCGACATGATGTGATTTAGGTGTCTACAGACCTCTATGGTATCCACTATTGAAATAGATGACTTGTTAGGAGATCAATTGGATAACTCTATCATTGTGAGTGATGCTAGATGAAACTCTCATGTTGAGGAAACCTCAATAGAATCTTGATTATCTTATTATAGTCAATAGTGGTGTTTATTAAAAATTCTAAAATTTGAAAATATCATGATATAAATTGATATTTCATACAAAATTATGGTAGCTCCACAATACTTCGGCTATTCATCAAGATCTTTGATTTTCTTTTGCTGAACACAATCCATAATAAACCAAAACCTCTACTAGTGGGAAAAATGGATATTGTAAATACGCTAACCAGTCATATTGTATTCAATAAGATTTATTTCACCACATTGTTGCTCTATCATCACTTATTTATCTATAAACATTGGGAGTCCTTGACTGGATCCATGTCTATATCAAACAATCCTCCTATCAAAATAGTTTAATTTTTCTTGGAGAATTAGTATATGCATACTTGGTTTTGGTATAACCAATAGATGATACCTTCATCTCCATGAAATGAATACTTATGATAAGTCACTTTTGGATTTTTTTTCCACTTTAAAATGTCTTATTTAAGTTGTATCCATATTCACTGTGTGATATAGTTATACCCTATTGAAACCAGAACCATTTCTATTAATGCATGATGAGTATGTAAGTTTTAAAAAGAAGAACATAGTGGGATTCATCTAATCCTCTTGGGTGACTAAATTACTGGAGTCAATATAGTAACCAAAACCTGACACTTATCTAACTAAACATCAACACCCTTCAGTTCAAATAAGTTTATCTATCCCAAGTTACCACAAATCCAGTGGTACTATGTGAAACTTAAAAAAAATGGTTTCTAATTTAAATAGGTCATCGACTCCTTAAAATAATCTTCACCATAAAAGGATTGGTTGTTGGCTATGTATTTATAAATGCAACCTTTCGAAGCATAGATTTAAATAAGCTTCTTTATATCATATAGTTTGCATGAGTTAAATCCTATGAAAATTAGTTTTAATTAATTTTGAAGCTTCCTTTATATCGTTAAGTTGTACCAAAAACAATGTGTGATGAGCACCAAAAATGTTCATTTTAAATACACTTTTAAGGGGCATAATTACTGGTTTAATTAGCATATGAGATGTATTTTACATAACTTATGCATATAATTGATAGAAAATCCAGTATTATGCTTGATTGGTGTTTTTAGTGGAGATTGTGTATAAATGCAGGTTTTATTACTAATATGGTGTTTTCCAGTCTACATCCACTTGGACCTGGCATACTTCTACTTTCGGAGACTAAGGCATGAGAGTAGGTGCCTTCCTCTTCAAGGAAGGTGCCCAGTAGAAGTAGGCACCTTCCTCATAAAGAAGGTGCTCAGTAGAAATAGGCACCTTCCTTATAAAGAAGGCGCCCAATAGAAGTAGGCACCTTCCTTATAATGAAGGTTCCCAACAGAAGTAGGTACCTTCCTTATGAAGAAGGCGCCCAACAAAAGTAGGTTCCTTCCTCATGAATAAGGTGCCTCCACGCCTCCATACTTTGCAAGATTTACCAAGTCAGCTTTGACCGGTTGACCAGTGGGCTAAGGAGGAGGTTGCACGTGAAGACAAAAAGGGAGATATTCTATTCTTAAAATAGAATGAACACTTCTATTATTTGATTGGCTGGATACCTTTGTAATGTGAGCATTATTCTTTCACGCTCATGGATGAACCAAGAGCAACAATTTTTCCAGTGATCAATGTGGGAGATATTTTATTTTATGCAATATTATAATAATAGAATAAATCATCCATTTTTTTCTGATTGGGTGGTTCACTTTGTAAGGTGAGTATTTTTTCTCATGCTCATGAACTAATCAACGTAGTGATTTGTTGGTAAATGATATGCGTAACAGACAATGGGATGAACCAGATCCATTAGTCACTAAGGAGGACAACCACCCGAATAGATTTGTTGTTGCCAAACATATTCTGTTATGATAAAATAGAACATGCCTAATTTATCCTGCAAGAGAGTAAAATTAGTGATGACTGTTTTAATTAAGATATAATTGTTATAATTGAATGACTGCAATATTCATTGCATATCTACTATAACTACAAGTCTGCAATAGACTTACCTAAATTTGTAACAGAGGAAGGTTGTGCATTATATAAATGCATAGGTCTTCCCTGAGAGAAGGATGATTAATTTTATGGAGAAATTATTCTATTTTATTTCTTTTCAAATTTATTAAGAGTGCAGTTCCTCTTATTTGAGCAAGCTCTACACAACTAGCTGGGCGGACCATCTGCGGGAGCTTGGGCCCACTCCCTATAGTAGTCCTCCCCTATTTATTTATGTATTTATTTTCTGTAGATTAGTTTATTGCTTTATTTACTGCTTTAATTAATTTAGTTGTGTGTGTATTTATTTTCCTATATATTTTATTTTTGCATTTTATTTTCAGCATTTTATTTCCAGCATTGTATTTTATTTATTTAAATTCTCTACACTCAGTTTATTTAGTTTGGCCAAAATTGAAATGCACAAAAATCCCCCACCAAACTAAATAAGGTACAACCAGATTTGTTCCCCAAAATTGTAGACATATACTATGCGTGACACTCGTAAGTTTACTGACTTACGAGATTGATAATTTATGGAAGAGAAATGAATGTTTTCTCAAACATAATTTCTTCTCACCAATGTGTATACATATACCCATCACTATTAGCACTCTCTATCCTTAAACCTGTAGACTGAAAATTGATTGATCCATAAGTTAGACAGTATCCTACATCTTCAAGTTCTCTCTGTGGTTGTTGATGTGCATGTAAGACAATTCCTTTGGTGTGTAGTCAAGCTATGTAGAATATCTTGTAGAAAATAAAAATTTTTAAGTACCTAAAATTAGAGCCATGGCCATCATCTTAACACCTGCAGTATGCATATCTTGAGTCACCACTGTTGATGCTTGGCCATCAGTGTAAGTTCAGGTGAAATTTTATATAAACCTTCCTTTTATATTACTTACACTCTCTCTTCTAAATTGATTCAAATATATTGACGATATGGGAATCCTGTACCTTCATTCAAATAAAATCTATAGAAAAATGTGGATCTTTCCGTGGATATAGATGAACCTCTTGTGATATTCTTGTGAGTCATCATCCACCATATAAGCCTTTCAGTTTGCTCAGACGTAGCCATTTGTTTGGCTGTAATATTAATAAGGATGTTAGTCTACCAAGTGAATTTGGTATAAAAAAAAACTCACTTGGTGTTGACATTATAGTCAGGTCATAATACATACTCTTGGGAAGTTTAAGATTTAAATAAAATTTCCTGCAAGTTAAATTGTACATGTTTAGTTATAGATATTAGATTTTCATTATTTATAGCTAAAAGGGTTAATTTTGTAAAAAGGGATTTATAAATGGTTATTAACATTCATCTAGAAGGAAGATACATAAATTTCTCCTATACTTTATATAAATAGGTTCTTGGAGTCTATTTTAAATAAATCTCTGTTATGCTTTAAAAAGGATTTATCCTTGGAATCTATTATGTACATAAAAATTGTATATATTATTTTTATGGAGACTATTATTACTTGATTTATTTTAATCTAAAGTAAATATGATGACTTTAAAATTAATGAGAGCAATTTCCTTTGTTTTTGGAATGACTGGAAAATCAAATTTGAAATCCATTAGATTTGTAAATATTGGTTTTGTTTTCTTAAAATTTGAATGGATTATAAAGTAAGAAAAATGACTATGATTTGAGGTCTATTAGATAGACAAGTAGACTGAACAAGTGAAATCTTATATTTTGTATAAATTTAGAAAACAAATAGTAAACTATTATATGTGTGATGAAGTAATTTGAAAATAAATGTATTAAACTAGAAATATGAAAAAAATATTCTAGTTCTTGGAAGGTGTTAACTCTAGCCAGTCACAGAGACACACAAATTGAAGACTGTTTGCAAATCAAGAGAAAACAGAGAAAATGCAAAGCACGGTATTTAGAGAGAAATAAAACCAAAAATAACAAAGCCAAAACACACATCGAATGCGGGAGAACAATTTTTTTCCTTGTATTATTACACAACTTATTACAAGTATTAAATAATACATCATGCAACTGAAAGCAACCAATATTTACAATATTATATATAATAAAAGGTATAAATACAGTTGTGGATAACTATCCACATCATCCACCGTAATAGTCCATCGTTGTTGTTATTTCCAAAAATATTCCACTTGGCAACTACGGTGGCACAATACTTATGCCACTGTATTCTTGACACCATTTGAACTTTTGGGAACTCACTGCTTTTGTCAAAGCATCAAATGTATTTAGCTCAGTCTTCACCTTCTTCAATTTTATTTTACCTTCCTCAATTATTTCTCTGATGAAGTGAAATTGTACCTTGATGTGCTTGGTCATGTTATGGAATTCGGTATTGATAGCAATATCAATTGCACTCTTGTTGTCACACCACAATGGAATTGAATCCTGTTGCACACCAATATCTGAACACAATTTTTTGAGCCATACTACTTCCTTGCAAGCCTCTACTACAACAATATATTCATATTCCATTATTGATTGAGCAACAACATCTTGTTTCTTGCTTCTCCAACTAATAGCTCTTGCAGCAAGCTCAAACACATATGCACTTATCGACTTTCCACCATCCACATATCCTACAAAATTTGCATCAACATAACCTGTTAACTGATTATCACCTGCAGCCCCATAACATATCCCAACATCATTTTTTGATTGAAGATATCATAAAATTCTCTTTAAAACTATCCAATGCTGCCATCCTAGATTTGCCATGAACCGGATTACCATTCCTACTACATGAGCCAAGTCCAACTATGTACACACCATAACATACATCAACTTGCCAACTGCACTTGCATATGGCACTTTTGACATTTTCTCCTTCTCAACTGTTGTCTTTGGGCATTGATCCATTGATAATGTTGTACCCAATGCAAATGGAGTGCTCACTAGTTTACACTTATCCATTCCAAACTTTTTCAATAAATCAACCACATATTTCTTATGAATGATCCACAAATTTCTCTGTGCTTAGTCTCTCTTGACCTCAATGCCAAGAAAGTAGTGAAGTGGTTCCAAGTCCTTCATGCTGAACTCCTTTGACAACTTAACCTTCACCTTTTGAGCTAATTATTGAGAATTGCTAAGAAGTATATCATCAAAATACAGTGCAAGAATGACAAATCTATCTAAATCCTTCAAATAATAAATGCAATGGTCAGCATTACTTCTTACAAATTCAAGTCTAATAACATATTGATCAAGATTCTTGTACCATTCTCTTGGTGATTGTTTTTGTCCATAGATGGACTTCTTGAGTTTGCAAACTAGATCACTCCCACTGATTTAAAACCCCTTTGGCTACTCCATGAATATTTTCTCCTTTAACTCGCCATGAAGAAATGTAGTCTTCACATCCATTTGTTCCACTTCCCAATTGTTTGCTGCTGTTGTTGCCAATAACAACCTAATTGAAGCTATTTTTGATACTGGTAACAACGTTTCTATGTAATCAACTACTTCTATCCGTGTATATCCCTTGGCAACTAATCTTACCTTATACCGCTCCACTGTCCCATATGGATTATATTTTTCTTAAAAATCCATTTACACCCAACCAAATTTCTCCCTTTTGGTCTAGATGTAAATCCCATGTCTGATTACACTTGAGGGGCTCTATCTCCTCTTGCATTGCCATCCTCCATTCCTTAGCCTCACCACTACTCAAAGACTCATTCACACTAACAAGTTCATCACACAGAGTTGTTAGTGCTAAGTACTTGAAGTCACTCAGATTATACCTAAATCTATCAGGAAATCGCATTTGGTGCTAACTTCTCCTTGGCTATTGATCGACTTCATTGCCCTGCACATCTTCATGAAAAATTTATTCAATATCATGCACTGTTCCCTAGGCACTTGGGCCTATTATTTCACCCATAATTTCTTGAGGATCATGTGACCATTCTACCTCATTTGGCCCTGTCTTCTGGTCTTCGACTCCTTGTTGATCACGTGGGACTAGAACTTCTTCATCATTTGTGACACCCTATTGTTGACCTTCATCACAATTTGAGGATAATGGACTAGGCTGAATACGTGATTGTGTAGTTCTATGACTTCCAGATTGGGACATAGACTGTTACTGTGTAGACATTCGTTGGTTGTCCTACGTAGTATTGTAAGGTAGAATATAACTGAGTAAAGGTTCACGGTCAATAGACAATTCATCACCATACTTAATGTCTCCTGCTACATTTTCCATGAAAATTACATCGTAGCTAACTATGTGGCGATTTTATGATGGAATGAATAGTCTGTAACCTTTCACCCCTTTCTTGTAACCCATGAAAATACACTTTACTAATTTTTTATCCAGATTATATCCTTTTTCTTTGGGCACATGCATATAGGCTTTGCAACTGAACACCCGTAGATGCTCAACAATGGGTTTCTTAATGCTCTACTTTTCCTATGGAGTCACTCCTCCCAAAATTGAACTTGAAGATAAATTGTTCAAATAATTGGCAGTATGAACTTTAGAACTAAGCGTGACACTAAGAGGGGGGTGAATCAGTGTGTATTAAAAGTTTAATCCAACTATGAAATCAAATAAAAACAAGAAATCATACAAACATGCATCACATAACACCATATTTATAGTGGAAACCCAATGTGGGAAAACCACTATGCTAATGGACCGTTTGGACTCCCATCCAAATCCAACCTCAAAAATATTTGGTCTTTACAATATTTTTGTAGCACCAACTATAGGGAATGACACCAACCAACCCATTCTTTAGCATCACCAACTGCAAGGAGCATCAACCCCGAATGCCAAGCATCCACTCGATAAAAAAAAAAAATTAATAGAAAATCTAATCTCTGTTCCAAAAGACACACGCACAGTTTCTTGTAATTCTTATCCCCCTTTGACAACAAGACCAAAGGGCTGCTACAAAATCCCCCTGAGTCCATGCACAACATTCTTAGGAAAAAACTATTACACTTAGAAAAAATCACAAACTTGAGGAAAAAGATAAACAAAGACACAAATTCTCCCCCTGAGAATGTGACCCCGATAGCTAGTCAATGCTTAGAAAGTGTGACCACTCCCAATTTCTTGTGAAGGTACTCAAATAATTCCTTGGGCAATGGTTTGGTGAAGATTTCCTCTACTTGCTATGTTGTTGGAACAAAATCCAACTTAACCTCACCTTCCGTAACTTTCTCCTTCAAAAAATTGTGTCGGATAGCAATATGTTTTGTGTGAGAATGCATAACCGAATTCTTTGAGATATTGATTGCACTTGTATTGTCACACATGATTGAGATGGGCTCACTGAAATTTATTCCAAGATCCTTCAAAGTTTATGTCATCCAAAGCACATGTGTAAAACATGATGTTGCTACAATATACTCTACCTCTGTTGTGGATAATGAGACTGACTCCTACTTTTTGCTATGCCATGCAACAAGATTATCACCATGATAGAATTCATCTCCAATGGTACTCTTCCTATCATATATACATCCTACCCAATCTGCATCTGAATACGAAATAAGGGTGAAGTCCTTACCTTTCAGATAGCATAACCCATACTCCATAGTACGCTTGAGGTACCAAAAAATCCTCTTTACTGTTGTCACATGAATCTCCTTGGGACTAGCCTGAAATCATGCTACCATGCATACTATCTACAAAATATCTGATCTAGTAGCTGTCAAGTACAGTAAGCTCCCAATCATGGATCTGTGCATAGTTTGATCAACAGGTGGAGATTTGTCATCCTTGCTCAACTTGCAACCTATCATAATGGGAGTGCTAATTGGCTTGCGATCCTCCATTGTGAACTTTTTCAGCATCTCTTTCATATATTTGATTTGAGAAATAAATATATCCTTCTCCTTTTGATTAACTTGCAATTCGAAAAAATACGAAAGTTCACCAATCATTGAAATTTCAAACTCCTACATATTATTTGCAAAATCTTTACACAACTCATCTTTGTTGCTGCCAAATATGATATCATCTACATATATAACAACAACAATATGATGACCATTTTTTTTTTGACATACAAATTACTGTCCACCATACCTTTCTTGAACCCTTGCTGAGTAAGATAACTGTCTAGCCTTGCATACCATGCCTGGGGTGCCTATTTTAAGCCATATAACACTTTATTCAACTTGCAAACCAATTTGGGATCATCACCAAGCTGAAAACCGTCTGGCTACTCAATATAAACCTCTTCTTCAAGTTTCCCATTCAAAAATGTTGATTTCACATCCATTTGATAAACTTTGAAATTCTTGTAAACTGCTAAAGCAACAAACATTCTAATTGCCTTTAGTCTGGCCACAGGTGCAAAAGTTTCCTCGAAGTCAATACCTTCAACTTGTGCATACCCTTTGCATACCAATCTTGCTTTTTTCCTGACTACCTGTCCGTATTTGTTTAATTTGTTTGGAAAGACCCATTTAGTATCGATTACATTTTTATTTGCAGGTCTTGGTACTAACTCCCAAGTCTTGTTTTTCTTGATCTGATCTAATTCTTCATTTATTGCCTTTATCCAAATTTCATCTTTGCTTGCTTTGGCAATATTTTTGGGCTTAATTCTGGATAGTAAATAGTATTTACTTACTAATATTCTTCTTGTTTGAACACCAACTGTGGGGTCTCCAATTATTTTCTCTCTAGGATGATCTTTTTTCTAGCTACCTGTTTTGAATTTCTTGTTTTCTTCTAATTCTAAATCACTTTTCGAATCCTCTGAGTCAATTCTTGAGTTCTTTTTCCATTTCCTCTTTCTCATCTCCTTCAATGACCTCTTCATAAATTGGGTAGTTCTCTTCATAGCTAATTACTCGTTCCCTGTTAGGATCCCATCCTAACCCTTAATGTAATAACTTCCATGATGTAATAATTCCCAAATAACATGGGTAGTACCCATGCTTAATATTTTGTAATGTTCTAAGTTTTAGCTTATATAGTGCCTATGAAAAATGGCACCCTTCTTATGTAACACGTGGTAGATAGGTTATGTAATGTGGCCTTGTGCATGTAATTCGAGTGGCATTGTGCATGTAATTCGAGTGGCATTGTGCATGTAATTCGGGTGGCATTATGCATGTAATCCAGGTGGCATTTTGCATGTAAGCCAACCATGGAAGGGAACTCTTTAAATACCCGATAAGGAACCAATGTATTCATATTTTTGCAAATTAATGAAGTGTTGAAGGAGGTTTCCCCCTCGAAGACACCTGTGATTCTATCTTATTGTGAGATTGTTCCTTTATGCAAATTTATCTTATAATGTGTATTTTGTTCTGAATATTAATATGATGTTTATGTGAGTTTATTTCCAAGCAATTGTGTGAGAGTGTGTTTATTTGAGTTTATTTTATAGTAGGATCCTAACAAGTGGTATTAGAGTGCTTTCTAGGGCCAATTTTTGCTACAATAATAATGATTCTTACCTGTTAGGTATAATCCTCTGTTATTTTCATGTAATATTTTTTTACTATTAAGAAAAAAAAAAGACAAATACCAGTAAAAAAAAAAAAGTCTTTTTTAGTTGAGTAGGTAGAAACCCTGTGCTGGGGGTTTTAATATATCATGAAGGATTTGTCATTATTGGCTAAGCTAGATAGCCCATACAATTTCTAGTGAAGTGAGGGGTGATCAGGCTCCAATACCCAGGTCTCAGACAGAACTCGTGCATGGACTTGAGCTCCCACGCATCTTCGGGTGTATCGAGAGACCATTCTAGGGTTAACAAAATTTTATCCAGTAGGAAGCTTATCGGACTTGTATCATCCATAGTCCATGGGATACAACATCCCGGATGATTACCCTCTCGTACTGTCAAAGAGGTAGATAGTGTGCTCAAGGGTATGTGTGGAATACTCCTTGGGTAGTGGCTTGAAATATTGGTTTGAGCACTATTGTTCATCACTACGGTATAATAGAGGGCCTATGGGTGTTACATACTCCTTTACTTAGCATATCCTAGTTCTGCTAAAACTTCAACCTGCAACAAAATCACAAACCAAAACTCCCTGTTGTAAAGGGCATTCCAAATTCCCAAAAGTGAGCATATGAGAAAGGAATCCTTTACCAAAAAAATAACATACATTGCATGGATTCAAGATAGAATATGAGGGTGATAGTTAAGTTGATAGTCTGGAGAATAACAATCAAATTTACAGTGGTAGTAACAGTGAGGTCAGTCAGGTCAGCACAGTCAGGTCAGAGACTACAGTTTTCAGTGTCAGAACAAAACTGTCATAATAGTAACCTACACAATACAGAGAATATTCAGACTAGTGAGGTAAGCAGTGTCAGAGAGACTGTCCAAGCTGAGAAAAATAGTGAGTGAGTGACCAGAGACTAATTATAGATAGTGCTCCAGTACCCAACTTTTGCACTGTAGCTCAAAATCAAAAACTGTAAACACTGTTAGACTCGGCAAAATAGGAGATAAAAAAAAAGTAGTGTTGTGGGATATAGCTCATTGTGACCACCTCTTCAATCTGATCGTTTTGATATATAGCACCCAAGCACTTTTTTGGACACTTACTAAAAATAGTAAGTCCTGAAACCCAATTCTAATTTTAGTAACTGGTCACAAAAGGTTCCAAAATGGCCCAAGGTACCTGTGGACATCAAAAAGAGCCAGAACAGATGGAATCCTTAACCAAAGCCATTAAGAATTTGAACTTGGCAATTTTATCCATAAGAGAAGAGTTCCAAGGTCTTCATATAGATCATGAGGCCACTAGCGCTCGCTTAGAAGAAACACTGATAAATTTGGGTAGCAAATTACATAAGGGACCACTCAAAATAGAACACCAGGCTGAAAAATCTACAAGGAATGACCATGACCCATCCTTTAAAATTCCAAAATTAGACTTCCATAAATTTAATGGGAAGGATGTTAATGGGTGGTTATGTAGGGTTGATCAATTCTTTAGACTTCATAATGTTCCCATATATCATCGAGTTTAGATGGCTTCCTTCAATTTGGAATCTGAGGCTCTACACTGGTTCCAGTGGTTACGTAATTCCAACCCAAATATCTCTTGGGAGGAATTTGAGTCCCAACTACTGACCTAATTTGGGCCTAGTGAGTATGAGGACTTCACAGGGGCCTTGACCAAACTACAACAAACATCCTCAGTCCATGATTACCAAACTCAATTTGAAAAATTGGCCAATAAGACAAGAGGATTGACGAAAGGGTTCTTCATGAGTTGTTTTATCAGTGGGTTAAAAGGGGATCTCCAAGCTGAAGTAAAGATGTTGAAACCAAGTTCCATGATGGAAGCTATGAGTTTGGCCCATCTGGATGAATCTAAACTCTCAAACCAAAGGTGCCCCCACAGTTTCCTCCAAACCGACCTTCATTTCCTTTTCGAACCTAAAATTTAGTGGATAGTAAACCTACTACACCCAAACGACTGACTATAGAGGATATGGATGCACATCGTGCCCAAGGATTATGTTATAATTATGATGAAATTTTTTTTAAAGGACATAAGTGTGCAAACAAAATACTGTTCTTGATAGATGTTGAGGAACCTATTAACACTGACCAAAGTGATGAGGATGAGGACCCCCTTGAAAAACCTTCTCCATAGGAAGAAGATACACAGGGGTCTGAGGCAGAGATTTCAGTCCATGCTCTTGTAGGAATTACCACTCCACAAACCATGAAAGTTATGGGATTTTTCAAGGGCCAATGTTTTACCATCCTTATTGATTTAGGCAGCACACACAACTTCATTGATCCTAGAGTTGCTAAGCAAGCAAATTTCTATATCCACACTTGTAATTCATTCGAGGTCATGGTAGCCAATGGGGGAACATTACCTTGTAAAAGAAAATACTGTAATGTCAAGATCATGATAGGGGACTATGAACTCAAGCAGAACATGTTTACCCTCCAGTTGGGAGGATGTGATATGGTTTTGGGATCTCAATAGTTGAGTATGTTGGGCACTATTAGTTGGAACTTTGCAGAACTCTAGATGCAATTATCCCAAAATGGACAAACACACTTACTCAAGGGATCCCCTACAGGAACACCTCACCTCATTAGTTCCAATCGTATGGATAAAGTGCTAAAGAAATCAAAATGTGGGGTCATTGCACAACTCTTCTCCATCCAATAAACCACTTCACTAATGGCTGAAATTCCATCAGACCTACAACTAGTTCTACACAAACATGATGCTGTATTTGTAGAACAACCTACACTACCACCATGTCGCTCTCATGACCATGCTATCCCATTTCTCTTGGGTAGTGCACCACCAAATATCAGGCCATATAGGTACCCTCATGCCATGAAATTAGAACTAGAAAAATTGGTATAGGAATTACTCAAGGTTGGTGTCATCCGGCCTAGTACTAGCCCCTAATCCTCCCTTGTCCTACTTGTTCCCAAGAAATATGGCTCATGGATCCTATGTATTGACTACCAGGAACTCAACAAGACTATGGTCAAGGATAAATTTCCTATTCCAGTGGTTGATGAATTACTTGATGAACTACATGGGACCATGTATTTCACCAAGCTTGATCTCCGCTCTGGATACCATCAAATCTGACTCAAGGATGAGGACATCCCCAAAACTACCTTTCATACTCATGAAGGTCATTATGAATTCTTGGTAATGCCATTTGGTCTCACAAATGCTCCTTCTACATTCCAAAGTCTTATGAACAACATCTTTTGGCCCTTTATGTAGAAGTTCATCCTTGTGTTCTTCAATGACATCTTGATTTACATCCACACATGGGAAGAGCACCTCAATCATGTGGATAAAAATTTACAACTGTTGGTCACCCATCACCTTTTTGCCAAAAGGTCCAAGTGTTCCTTTGGTCTTATTGAAGTAGAGTATCTGGGACAAATTGTCTCACAGGATGGCGTCAAGGTTGACCCTAAGAAGATTCAAGCAGTTCAAGAGTGGCCAAAAGCTCACACCCTCAAGGGACTTCAAGTATTTTTAGGGATTACAGGCTATTATCACAAATTTGTCTACAATTATGGTAGGATAGCTGCCCCCCTCACCTCCATGTTGAAAAAATATTCCTTCACTTGGACAGGGCCTACTGACCAAGCCTTCATTAAACTCAAGCATGCTATGACCACCACTCTCGTCTTAGCCATGCTAGATTTCTCTAAACCATTTGTCATTGAAAGTGGTACTTCTGGTCGTGGTATTGGGGTAGTATTGATGCAAGAAGGACAACCTATGGATTTTACTAGAAGGGCACTCTCTGATCGTAATCTAGGGAAATCCACATATGCTAAGGAAATGTTAGCCATATTGCATGCAGTCACACATTGGTGACCTTACCTCATTGGGCATCACTTCTCCATCAAAAATGACCATCAAAGTCTCAAATATTTTTTGGAAGAAAGAGTTGCCATGCCTGACCAACAAAAGTGGGTTTCTAAACTCGTTGGCTATGATTATGATATCACCTACAAAAAGGGAAAGGAGAATATTATGGCTGATGCTCTTTCTCACAAAATGGAGACTGTAAGTATGTTGTGTGCCATCTCAGTACCACTTCCCCAATGGATTGATTCCTTGCATCAAGAAGCACGTTAGGATGCAGATTTGCAAGCTTTGATAGCCTCACTAATGGATGATCCATATTCTGCACTAGGATATAATTGGAATGGCTATGATCTGTGCTACCATCAATGCCTAGTTCTACCTCATAAGTCCCCACTTTGAGAGCTCCTCATGAAGGAATTGCATGCCACTCCCTCTACAGGCCATTCAGGGTTCCTTAAAACATATGAGCGACTCAAGCGTACCTTCTTTTGGAAAGGTATGAAATGAGACATCCACTCTTTTGTTGTTGCCTGTGACACATGTCAAAGGATGAAAGGTGAAACAGTGTGCTCTCCGGGAACTCTTCAGCCATTGCATATCCCGAATCAGGTTTGGACCAACATTTCCATGGATTTTATAGAATGGCTCCCTAAATCTAGAGGCAAGTTAGTTATTTTCATGGTAGTGGACTGCCTTTCAAAATATGTTCACTTTTTTGCCCTTGCCCATCCTTATACAACATCCATTGTTGCACTAATTTTTCTTGACTCCATATTTCGCCTTCATGGCATGCCCACCTCCATTGTATCTGATCATGATACCACCTTCACTAGTCATTTTTGGCAAGAGTTGTGTAAGTTGTAGGGGACTCAGATCAAAACGAGTTCAGCCTACCATCCGCAAATGGATGGTCAAACATAAGTTGTTAATAAATGCTTGGAAATCTACCTTCGCTACTTTGTCTCAGATCATCCCACTCAATGGGCCAAATGGCTATCCTTGGCCGAATGGTGGTACAAAACTTCCTATCATATCACAAACAAACTCACACCATTTTAAGCAGTCTATGGATGCCTTCCACCTATGCCTTCCTCTTACATTCCTGGCAGCTCCAAGGTCTAGCCATCGACAACACTCTGAGTCAACACACTGAGGCCCTTCACCAACTTAAGCAGAATTTGAACATGGCCCAAAATAAAATGCACCAACAAGCTGATAAACATCATTTTGAGTGTAGTTTTGATGTAGGTGATATGGTCTTCCTTTGCTTGCAATCGTACAAACAATCATCCCTACAAATTTGTAGGTGCTAGAAGCTTGCTGCAAAATTCTATGGTCCTTACTAGGTTCTACAAAGGATTGGCCCCACAACTTACAAATTGGTTCTCCCACCTACTTCCAAGCTTCATCCTATTTTTCATGTTTTTTCTCTCAAGAAATTTGTGGGCACACAGGTACAATTTCAATCCACACTTCCTAAATTGGATGAAGAAGGCTCCATATTACTTGAACTTGAGCAGTTGTTGGATCGTCGAACTTGCACTCTTTGCAACCATAAAATTACAAAGATCTTGGTTCAATGGTGTGGGCTTCAACCTGAAGATGCTACATGGGAATCTCTTCACAAACTCCAACAAAAATTTCCTCATTTCAGATTTGAGGACAAAGCTTCTTCAAGGGGAAGGACATCTTAGGATCCCATCCTAACCCTTAATGTAATAACTTCCATGATGTAATAATTCCTAAATAATGTGGGTAGTACCCATGCTTAATATTTTGTAATGTTCTAAGTTTTAGCTTATATAGTGCCTATGACAAATGGCACCCTTTTTATGTAACACATGGTATATAGGTTATGTAAGGTGGCCTTGTGCATGTAATTCGAGTGGCATTGTGCATGTAATTTGAGTGGCACTATGCATGTAATTCGGGTGGCATTATGCATGTAATCCAGGTGGAATTTTGCATGTAAGCCAACCATGGAAGGGAACTCTTTAAATACCCAAGAAGGCACCAATGTATTCATATTTTTACAAATTAATGAAGTGTTGAAGGAGGTTGCCCCCTCAAAGAGGCTTGCGATTCTATCTTATTATGAGATTGTTCCTTTATGCAAATTTCTGTTATAATGTGTATTTTGTTTTGAATATTAATATGATGTTTATGTGAGTTTATTTCCAAGCAATTATGTGAGAGTGTGTTTATTTGAGTTTATTTTATAGTAGGATCCTAGCATTCCCTTCCTTCATCAACTTTAACATCGATACTTTCCACAATTTTTCTTATCCTATTATTGTAACATTTATAAGCTTTGCTTTTTGATGAATAGCCAAGAAACATGCCTTCATCTACTCTATATTCAAACTTACCAAGTTTTTCTTCAGTTATTTTGATGTAACACTTGCTGCAAAAAACTTCAAAATATCTTGCTGTTGCCTTTTTACCGAACCACAACTCATAAGGAGTTTTGCTTTCATGCATCCTCAAAATGCACCTATTTTGAATGTATACCACAGTATGGACTGCCTCTTTCCAAAATCTATCTGCTCCTTTGCTCTTAGTCAACATAGTCCATACCATTTCCTACACTGTCCTGTTCTTTCTTTCTACCACACCATTCTACTGAGGTGTCCTGGCTACTGAAAAATGTCTCCTGATGCCATATTTTTCATAATACTCTATGAAATCCTCTGAAATGAACTCTCCTCCTCTGTCTAACCTTAAACATTTAATCCTTTTTCATTTTTGATTCTCAACTTGGTTTTTAAAAACCTTGAACATCTCAAAATCTTCTGATTTATTCTTCAAAAACAATACCCATGTCATCCTGGAATAGTCATTTGTACACAACATGAAAAATTTGTCACCGTTTATGCTTTACATTCTCATGGGTCCACATAAATTAGTATTTACTAGTTCCAAAGGTTTGATCGTGTAGTACATTTTATTTTTAAATGAGACTCTACTTTGCTTCGATTTTTGACATGAAGCACAAATGCTATTTGATGGTTTGCCAACGGTGGGAATATCTCTCATTGCTTTCTTTGAACTAATTTTTACTAGATTGTCAGAACTGATATGACCAAGCCTCTTGTGCCATAACTAATTCTCTTCTTCCTATCCAATCAAGCAAGCTCCTTCTGAAGTCTTCGAGAGAGTGTAAAGGTTGCCAGATGTCTTTGATCTAGCTGCTATCAACTTCCCACTATTTTCCTTTCTAATTTCACAACCCTGCTTCTTAAAGATCACATCATGACCTCTATCACAAATCTAACTTATGCTCAACAAGTTATGCTTTAGACCAACCACAAACAAGACTTCTTATGATCTGATTTTTCTATCATTGATCTTAACTGAACTTCTGCAAACTATCTTAGCTCCATAATTATTTCCGAATTTCACTAAACCACCTTCATATTGCTACAAATTCTCAAATTTTTGTTTGTCACCTATCATATGACTGGAGCATCCACTATCAAGTATCCATGGTGCAAATTTATTCTGCACTTTAAATTTCATATGTACGATTAAGGATTCATTTTCTTCCTTAGGTTGCTCTTTTTATTTCCACTCTAGTTTGATTACAATTTTGGGCTCTTGTTTTTGCTTTTCTTTTCAGTAGCATGTCCATGTTTTTCGATAAATTTTATGTTTTATCTTATTCCATTTGGCTGAAATTTTCTTCCCTGAAATTTATTTGATGCATATGTACTTCTACATTTTCTTGCAATATGCCCAAAGTTATGACAATTATAACATTCTAATGCATAATCCATCAAAGGTGAAAAAATATTTCTATTGGCAAAATTCCTTGGTCCTACATTATACTTACAATCTAAAATCTTATGTCCATAACCATTGCATTTAAAACAGTAACCAAAAAAGGTATGATTGAACTTGGGTGGTGGTCTTTGCCATGTTGTTGTAGGAGCCATAAATATTCTTCTTCTTTGATGTGTGACATTGGTGAAACCATCATTGTCAATTCTCCTTTTTTGTTATTGCTTTTCTTTGCGTGATTCATTTTTGCTTGATTAACCTGTTTCTTTTCTTCATTCTTTGTGGATTCTTCATTTGTGGCCTTTGATCCATTTGATGATTCTCCTTCATCAAAACCTAAACCAAATTTGATTCCTGTAGTCTTCTGGTTCTTTATAATATTATCCAACTTCATAGAACTCTCTTCACGTTTGTGATAAGAGCTAATTTTCTTATTCATCTCTTCTAGCTCCATCCTTAAACCAACAACCTCTTCTTCTAACTTGTTGCAATAATCTATTTTCATGGTTATTTGCACTTTGAGATATTTGGAGATTTTCTTGGATTTTTCTATCTACACTTTCAAACTTGTTATTATTTCATTTGCATCCTCAAGCTTTCTTGAAATTTTCTTATTCATTTTTATTTTTGTCTTCAATTCATCCAAATACGCAATTAGTTTGTCTTCCAAATTCACTTCTGCGTCAATTTTTTCTTCATCACATTCTTGTTATTTTTCTATTTTTTCTTCTTCGAATGCCATGAAAAGAGCTTCACTAGTTTATTTAATCCTCACTGGAGCTGTCTTCTAATGAACTACCATTCTTGGAGATGAAACTTTTCTTCTTGAATTTGCATTTTCTAAAATTTGATTTTTTCTTCCAGTCACTTCTTTCTATGTGCGATCCTTCATCAATTTTATTCTTCTCATTAAGTGGACATTTAGCTATGAAATGCACAATGCCTCCATAGTTGAAGCATTTAAACGGTAACTTTTCTCTGTATTTTCCTTTTCTCATTTTTAGTTTTTGAACAAATTTTGCTTCCATTTCATCTGATGTCTCTTCTTCCTGGGATTATTATTTTGCTTTCATATTTTTTTAGGCTTTAAAAGCATATTCTCTATCAGTGGGTTTAGATTTTCCTATTCTCATCTCATATGCAGTCAAAGAGCCATGCATCTCGTCCATACTAAATGAATTCAGATCTTTAGATTCTTCTATAGCTAAAACTTTAGAATCAAACCTTTGAGGAAGAGATCTTAATACCTTTTTGATGATTATTAGGTCTTTGATTTCCTCTCCAAGTCCTCTGATTTCATTGATGATTTAATTAAATCTCAGCATATATACCTCTATATTCTCATCCTCATTCATCTTCAATCCTTCGAACTGAGCTCGATGTGTTTGTAACTTGGCCTCCTTGATATTATCGTCTCCTTCATGAATGCTCTTCAGTTTATCCCATATTTCCTTTGCTATTTTACAACCCATAATATTTACCAGTTTGCTATATACTAATCCATACATGATAGCATTATTTTATTTTGATTCATTCTCAAACATTTTCTTACCAACAACATCGGTTGGAGAAGTGGTGGGTATTGTGTATCCACTATCTACTAAATCCCAAATGTCATATCCCAAAGCACAAAGATATGTCTGCATCCTAAGTCTCCAAAATGTGTAATTAGTTCCATAAAACAATGGTGCTTTGTTTTATGAGAACCCTTCACCACTTGCCATTGTGTCACTTCCAAGATCACCCTAGCCGGTTAAGCCTATTTAGGAACCTTGCTCTGATACCAATTGTAGAACTAAGAGTGACACTAAGAGGGGGGTGAATTAGTGTGTATTAAAAATTTAATCCAACTATGAAATCAAATAAAAACAAGAAATCACACAAACATGCATCACATAACACTAGATTTATAGTGGAAACCCGATGTGGGAAAACCACTGTGCCAATGGACTGTTTGGACTCCCATCCAAATCTAGCCTCAATTTTTTTTGGTATTTACAATATTTTTATAGCACAAACTATAGGGAATGGCACCAACCAACCTAGACTTTAGCAACACCAACTGCAAGGAGCACCGACCCCGATCGCCAAGCACCCACTCGACAAAAACAAAAATTATAGTAGAAAATCTGATCTCCATTCCAAAAGATCTTGAGTGGTATAGCTCATTGCTTCTCTATACATATCCACTCTGACTAATCTCATCTGATCTAAATATCTATCTCACACCCTTCTCTGTTCTCACACTCACTCCTTTTAAAAACCTTTTTGCAATACCTTTAATTTCCAACACTTCAACTTCCTAAAAAATTTCGAGCTGCAAGATGATTTTTTTAGCATTCAATAACATATCCCTTAGGAGATATAATGTTATTCTAGATTTTAAAATTCTACACACGTTGGAAAAATAACAGACTCAAAAGGAGTTACGGATCAAAATTTATGACCTTTTTAAATTTTACTTTTATTTTGGAGAGGCATTTTGTCAAACAGTTCACGAACAAAGTGTTGTGCACATTACTCATTCTCACACTTGGGGGCCTCGAAATTACTCTGAAAAAAAAAAATATGTTCAATTCAATGAGCTATACATGAAACAATACTTAAATGACACATTCGGCAATAAGAAAATATCAATTTGAGTATTCGAGCTCAAAAGCACTTGGCTGCCCAAAATTGGAAAAAGTGCTACGAAGGCATTTTGCAACTGCTATCGTTTCTTCTTCGGGTCTTCGTTCAGGCTGAAATTTAAAAAATAAGGTCTCTATATATCATAATACCTCCAGTAAAAATTTTGAAGTTTGATTCCTCACAGATTGCTTAATATACCTCCGACAAAGTGGTCTCCGATGCTAATTTTACACCTATCACATAAACTGTAAAAAGTGCTCCAGAGCCATTTTGCAACGCTCACTGTTTCTTCCTCCAGACTCTGTTTGGGCTGCAATTTAAAAATAAAGCTCTTAGTATATCCAGATACCTCCAATAAAACATTTGAGGTCCAATACCTCAAGGATTGATTAATATTCCTCACACAAAGTGACCTTCGATGCATATTTTACAGCTGATGTTTCATGACCAACAATGCACCGACGAAGCAACCGATCGTTCCAACACTATAACCACACTTTCTAATGATAAAAAAAAATCCAAATAGTATCTGGGGCTGTCCAACACATTCCATTGATGTTTTGCCACTTTGACAACTTTCTTTTTTGCTACTTTGACAACTTGACGATTTTTGAAACTTTTGCAAATTTACACGAACAACCTATAACAACTTAACCTAAACATCACAAAAATTCTCATAAGCATTTAACATCACTTTACATACTCCTAAAAACCTCTGAACAACTGTCAACTACATCAACCTGTCCATATGAGTGTGTTGACAACAATGACAATACTGTCACTACACCTTGCTCAACATGAATTGCCTCAGCCCAAAACTGCTTATTCAGAGATGCATATTTCAATATACTTCATGTTTTCTCCATGAGATTCCTATTCAATATCTTAGCCACATAATTCTATTGAGGTGTATATGGTGTGGTCTTTTGCATTGCAATTCCATGCATCCTATAGAAATCATCAAATTCACCTGAGCAATACTCACCTCCATTGTCTATTCTCAGTGCCTTGACCTTTTTACTGCTTTGTCTCTCTAATTTAGCAACAAAGGTCTTAAAATTCTCCAGGGCTTCATATTTCTTTTCCATAAAAAACACCCATGACTTTTGAGAGAAATCATCAATGAAAGTAATAAAATATTTGGACCTTATTAAAGAAAGCACTTCCATTGGTCGACAAATATTTGAGTGTACCAATTCTAAAACATCTTCACTCCTATATGTAGTTGATGAAAAAGACACTTTATTTTATTTACACATAACACATGACTCACAAAAATCTAATGAATCAAGTTTCATACCTTCCAAACCACACACCAACTGTTTGGAGCACATCTCCTTCAGGCTCCACTCACATACATGCGCCAATCTCTTATGCCATGCATCATTTATGAAGAGCTTTTACTTGTTTTGCACCTGAAAAACTCACTAGTTATGCATCCAAATCATAGAGAGACCCTTTTATGATCCCTTGAATCAAAACCATCTCACCATTCATCACCTTGCAACTATTTCTATTAAAAATAGTACGAAACCCATCATATGAAAATTAGCTTACCAAGAGTAGATTGCATGTTAGTCCAAGAACATGACTAACATTAGTGATGGTTAGCAATCTACCATCCTTTGTCTTGACTCTCACTGTGCCTTTGCCTATCACATCATAGTGATAGCTATCTCCAAGAAATACCTGCTCATAATGACCCTCATCATAGGTCTCAAACCAATCTCGATGAAATGTCATATGAAATGAAGCACCTGAGTCAATCAACCATGACTCATCTTGAACATCAATATTCAATCCTGCAACAAGACCTACCACTCCTTCTTCAGAAGCAGTAGTGGTAGAGATGCCCTAATTCTCTTTTCGAGGTTCTTCTTTACACTCCCTTTTTATGTGTCCTTTTTTATGATATTTCCAGCACTCAACTTCTTGCTTCAATCCTTTCCTCAATTTTGACCTACGACCTTTGTCATGTGGCTTCTCATTACTTTTGCATTCTCTACTCATCCCTCTCATGGAAAATACTTCAACATTCTTTGTGGGTTAAATCGTCTTCCTTCTCAACTCTTCTTGCAAGAGATGCCCCACAATATTTTCCATCTTAAGGTTAGGTATTTTTGTGCTCCCACTGATTGTAATAATCATATTATCCCATGAATCAGGAATACTGCACAATAGATAAATACACTACTCCTCATATTTGATGTTATCACCTACTGATGCCAACTGATTTATGAGGGTGTTGAAAGTATTAAGGTGCTCAGCCACATTCCCACCATCTGCCATATTCAACCCATACAATTTCTTCCTCAACAAAATTAGATTAATCATGGACTTGGACTCATACAGTTGTCTAAGCTTGTCCCACATGTCTTTGGCTTTCTTGGTAGTGAGAACATTGGATAACATCAAATCTCCAAGATTTAAAGCAATGAGAGCCATTGCCTTCTCATTCTTCTTGTCCCAGTCCTATTAAGTGATGGTAGTAGGCTTCTGATCATGTTGGATTGCCTCCCTGAGTTCTCTCTCAACCAAAATATATTCCATCTTCCATTTCCACATGTTAAAATTTTAGCCCCTAAATTTCTTAATTGTAGACTTCTCCATGTTGGCTCTTCCACAAAACATGAACTACACGTTGACAAATACCTGCCCCAAGATTGAAGTCTAAGGTTTCTTGAAGTAGCTCTGATACCACTTTTTAACTCTAGCTAGTCACAGAGACACAAAAACTAAAGACTATTTGTAGATCAAAATAAAATAGAGAAAATATAGCGCACGATATTCAGAGAGAAATAAAACCAGAAAGAACAAAGCCAAAACACACACCGAATGTAGGAGAACAACATTTTTCCTTGTATTATTACACAACTTATTACAAGTATTAAATAATATATCATGCAACCGAAAGTAACCAATATTTACAATATTATATTTAATAAAAGGCACAAATACAACTGTGGATAACTATCCATGTCATCCATCGTAACCATCCACCGTTGTTGTCATTTCCAATATAAGGATGGATTGGTGTCCATTATTTGGGAAGAGGTATGGGACTCTTCCCTATGTTTGGTGATATTCCAAATGAATGATGGATGGGATTATGAATTAATCCTCATTTTAAAAATATTAAATATGGATGAATTGTTTATTCATGCTTGGTGATTTTTTGATATGTGTTATACATTTGGAAAATACTTGATGCATGATTGCATTTAATTTGGGTAATCATGGCTTGATTATAATGTGTTTGACATAAATTGCATACGAGTTGTCCTGATCCCTTCACTATCATCTATTTAAACCATGAATAACTCAATACATTTTAGAGAAGGGCCGAACAACACATTTTGAAGGCTATTGCAATATTAATCATTTAAAACTTGTATTGATATAGTTCCAATGTAATTATGTGGGGCTAATGTAATTTATGTAAAATCAGCTATAATTTGAAATTTTTTATGTATTTGATCACAAGATTTGTAAATTAGAGAGAAAGTTTTCATATTGTAGTATTCACCTCTAATAAATGTTAGGTGATATATGTTTTGGAATATGAGCAAGTAATGGAATTACTTTGAGATTACACATTGTCAAATGTATGCATTGAGTTTTATGTTGCCCTCGTATATTAGATGGATGTATTTAAATTCTCTCTCATGAACTATAATAGTGTAGAAGGAAATTCATGGACAACCTTCACAATAATATGAGACAAAACAATATCCACACCATCCACCTAAGATAGCTAGAAGCAAACCAATCACTTCATGCAATCGAATAATTCAAACAATAACCAACACCATAATACCTAGTAAATGAGTAAATTCTATAATGGTTCTTAAGACAATATCCCAAGTCACGTGTAATTTTTCATGAGAAATAATAATATTAATGACTCTCTCCTTAATACTAGTCTTCATGGATAGTATGGAGAGGAGAGGATGATTCCCTTTGGGTAAAAATCCTAATTAATGGTAAAACCATTAATATGTCCTCATGGACTTAGCCAATGTATTATCCTCACATCAAATGGTGATGGTATGGAGGAATTAAAGGAGATGATAATACTATTTATAAATGGTTATGAATGAATTTAAATATGACTTTGGATTAATATTTTATGGCTCGGATCACTTACTGAGCATTTGGGATATGCTTGTATTAGATCATTATTATACTCTTGACTCATTGAAAATTGAACACGATTATTATATGGATTCAAAAAAAAAGTGTGGATGAGAAGTAACAACTGGGGTTGTTATAGAATACCAACCACCTTCATGGGAGAAGGAAATGTTTCTTGTTCACAATTAATGCATGACAACCAAGTTTAGTGTGATATATATTCCAAATTTCTTGAAGAACATGGAGCACATCATAAAGGAGATAATATTGGAGGTAGAGAGACCAACAAATATGTAGAAGAAGATCAAAGATGTGAAGACCTAATATTGGAGGACAGAGACACTAGCGAATACACAAAAGGAGGTCAACGATTTGAAGACCCAAATTTAGTGTGCCTTATACAAGGAGGTATAGAATATTTGAATTGATTTAATCCTTTACAAATATTGAGGAATAAGGAATAATATTATTAAGGTTAAGATTAATTAATCTATTATATTTGAGATTATTTGACTGAATGGAGAAATAAGGTAATGAACTAATGAATTATAACCTTGAAATATTTATTAAATGCTTTGGAAGATTCTTGAAGTGAGAAACATTTAATTTGAAAGTTTTTGAAATTACTCTATTCTACATTGGAGGAATAAGGATTTCTACATTGAAATAGGAATATAAAATTTGAAAATACCTTTGTTTTCTAAATTTCTAATTAGGGAGTTATAAGAAATTCAACACCAGCATAGGTTTATGAAATTGAAAGTTGAGAAATTATATTTTTGAAATTTGGAAGATAAAAGGAATATAACCTAGAGATTTGAAGAATTGAGAGTTAGTATTTGATACTATACTCAAATGTAACTTAAAATTTAGAGGTTGATAAGGTTTTCAAGGTGGGACAATAAATTCAAAACTAGGAGACATAAGTTATTCAACCTCAAAAGTTTATAAATTTGAAAAATTATCTTTATGTTGTTCATCCAAACACTAAGGATACGTAGAAATACAACAATAAAATTATTTTTTTGAAGATAGTAATGGATGAGTTAGCAAGAGGAACATATCATCACAAAGTACATTATGAAAGGATACACGATCAAATTCCATACAATATTTCATATAGAAAATGTAAAATTACTTTAAGCACAAATAATTCTACAAACCAAAATGGTAAAGACCTTTGGTTAATTTATTCAGGTGCAAGTAATCACATGACAAGAAATTTACAATGGTTTGATTGCCTTGAAGTCCCAAACAATATTGGGTTTAAATTTGCAGATGGAAATACCTATCTTGTGCATGGATATGGGTGTTTAACACCTAGTATAATTTTTCCAAATATTTAGTTACATGATGTAATGTATGTTCTTGGATTAACATCAAATCTTATTTCAGTAGTCAAATTGTTTGAGATTAAAAGGATGATTGAGTTTATATATATAAATGGAGTCAATAAGATTATCATTAAAAATAAAAATGAGATAGAAGCTACATGATCAATTTACAATGATATATATGCTCTAGACTCAATTGGGATTTCACAAGATATTGTTGTAGTTCAAAACAACACTAATGGATTTTTTGAGGAACATATTGCAGGAATTGAAAAACCTATTTATCATAAAAATCGACAAGTAAATTGAATATTCAGAATGAGAAATATGAGAGGACAACAATACTATGGACTACTTGGTCATCTACATATTAAATAAGAACAAGAAATTGATCAAGTTGAAGGACTTATGAAACATGAAGATCCATATTGAAGACTAAAGTCTTCAATAACCAAATAATGTAATACGAGGGGTGTTGAAGAAAATTATATTATTTAGTACATGCTAATGTACAACCTTGGGTACATATTTAGATTAGGAGAGTTTCTTATATTAGAGTGTGATTATTTACTTTATGTAATGTAATAATATACAGGAAATACACATGTGTCTTGTAGTTAAGTGTGCAACTATAATGAGTGTAGATGTACACAAATGCCCATTATGTAAGTGTACATGTGTCCTTAGAGTAGGAAAGTTAAGAGTCAAAATAAGAGTGAAGGCAAAGAGTATTCCATATGAAGAGTCACATTCCATTATATATGTGTCTATGTGTGTGTGAGAGAGAGACACAATGTAGAGTGAGAGTGTGTGGAAGTATGGTGTATTGGAGATCTTTATTCTATCAAGATACTATTTTTGTGAGCATTTGTTAATGGTATTTTATGAGTTGTATAAATTATATATGAGTTTTATATGTTTAGATATTTTCATTGAATTATATTTCTTATAGCAACTTTATTTTAGATCTTGTGGTTATTTTGCTTTAAGTCTTAAGCATCAAAATCTAACACGTGTGAATTGGACAATCATATAAGTTTGATTTCAAAACTATAATAACTAATCAAAAATGCAAGAGGACAAATATGCAAAATACAAGAGCTATCCTAAAATGATTATTTTATTGGATGACACTAATCCTAGAATAAAGAAAATACATCTTTTCTTTTTAAGCAAAGGAGACAAGGAAAGTGCAAAAACAAACTAGTGTAATGTATAACTACATGCAATTTTGATTTCAAATGCCTAAATAGAAAGGATAAGAGATAAAAATAATTAAACTTGATAATTTATTTAATATTTAATGCCTAATGAATGAAGTAAAACTAGGATTACTTTTATGCTTTTTATTTTTTAATTTTTTTTTTGATGTGATAATAGAAGATAAAGAAAATAGAAATTCAAAAACAATAGAATATAGAATTTAAACAAATATCTAAAAATATCTACCTAGAACACTTATCTATTTTGGTGGTATTCCTGATTCTTGTACCTTGTAGATTCAAATTGATTCCAAATCCTACACCAATTTCATGCCTTGCAACAAGGGACCATGAATTTATTTTTGTACCCTAGAAATAGTGATCGTGAATTCGATAAAACTACTTACAAAATGGGCAACTCAAAATTTGATGTTAGTGTTTGGGGCCTTCTTAGGCCATTATGGAGACTAAGCTCATAGGTGAGGTATTAAAGACCCCTTGGTCCTTTAGATGACTAAAATTAAACATAAAATGATTGACCTTTGATAGAAAAATCAAATTTGCACTCAATAATGTGGATCATTTTGACCACATCAAGTTGATAAGAAAATTTAAAAAACATGTCTAATTCAGGGAGAAGGCACAAAATCACATACATTATTTTGTGCTCGTGCAGCCTAGGAAGAGCTATGAGTCGTGTGCATGCACAACATTATGAAACCATCTTGATATTGTCGTCAAATTCAATTAGTGGTACATAATATAAAGAAAATGGCTAAGTCATGATAGGCATGACATCGTGCACTTACACCATTTTGTGCTTCTACAATCTAGGGAGCTTGATGAGCCATGTACATGCATGACATTACAATATCACCCTGATGTTAGAGTCAAGTCTAGTCAGTAGCAAAACTAAAATAAAAAGGCTTAAATTTGATCTTGTTCATCCAAAAGCAAGGGATTGGATTGATTCAAAAATGCATCATAGGCACAAAATATAAATGCATGAGCAGGGAGGTAGGGGGTATTCAATTCACCTAAGTAATGGAAAGGTTCATCTTTGAAATGCAAAATCAATGAGATGATCCAAACATCATGAACCATTATGAATCTATGATAGAAGGTGATTGCATGAGAAAAGGTTAAACCAGAGTCAAGCTCAAATTAACTACACCCATCACATAGTCACCATGTGTAGATGCAATGAAGTTACTAGTTGTAGTGAAGGGAGTGGTTGATCAATGCAACATAATAGAGGGTGCCACATGGATATTCACTAGCTTATATCACTAGAACATTGTAATCAACCTCGATTTAATATTTTGAATGAAAATTATTTCTATAAAAGGAGCTAAGTGTCCCCCTTTCAAGGGTTGGCTCTTAAGCCTTTACAATCTGGTAGAACCCTAATAGTTCTAGCTTGTATTTAATAAAATAAATAAAATAATATTAATTAAAAGAATCACCTTTGAGAAAGAATCACTGTTGCATTGGTTCGGGGGGTCCCTCCAATGGTTTCAATATATAATTTATATTATTCATCCATACCTCGAATGATAGAAGTGTATAATGTCTTATACCCATTCTAGGATTATGAGTGAAAATTCAAAATGCTTACCTAACCCTAATATTATAATCTAATAATTAATTTATAATTAAATAATATTATTTATTATTCTAACCATAGGATATGAAATATATTATTATATTATTATTAATAATTAGGGTTAGGATAGGATCCTAACATTCCACCCCTCTTGGAAATAAATTTGTCCTCAAAGCGAAAAACTTGAGAAATTAGCGTCAAGTGGGATGGATGGCCTTCATTGGTCTGCTCCAAATTTATTAGAGATGGTTCACAATTTGAATCTTCTAGAAATTTAGTGAGATTTTCTGATATTAATATTGCAATTATTGAGAACAAGAGGCACTATAGAATCAATTTATAATGGTCACCAAACTGCAAAAAGGAGATGTAAAAATTTAATAAGGGCAAAGTCGTTGTGCCAGATACAAGCATGTGTTTTGAGAAATATTCACTCTTTATGGCTGTATTGTTTAAGGCAGAATGTTGACACATAAGGGCAAATAGATAAGTTTACTAATACCCTTATATATTGCCTATCATGATTGTGTGCAAACTATAGCAACTGGCCTCATGGTTGTCCTACGATGCAAAAATCTTAATTGACTGGGTATCCCACTCCCTATAAATGAGTTTGACATTGCTCTTCTCTTATTTTTTTTAATAGCAATCCTTGACAGTTTCATGCTTGGCATAATTGTAAGAACTTGTCATGAATGTTTTCAATGACTTTGGATGTCTCCCATCCTAACTACACTATAGCAGACCTACACAGCTACATATGGTGACCTATAATGACTTGTAAATGTAGTTTATAGAGAGGTTATGTATACTTATTTATTGGTGTGTTATGGCACATTGATAAGCTAGTTCTATATACCACCAAGAGGACAATTTAATGACCCACATTTATGTCACCAATATAATTATGATGTATAACATGTATATTTACTTCAGATCCTTTAAGTATTCGATATTTTTTATATTTGCATCACTTTCTTTTCTTTTTGGTCGAGTTTACGTTCTGCGATGGTTATGATTTGATTTTAGTTTAAATGGTACAGATGATTTACATGGCTTTGTATCGTATCAATTTCTTGCCCTTTTTGCCTATCGATAGCCATCACATATTCTAACGTGCATCACAAATCATCGAATTATTTTCCTCTGCTTAAAATAGTACTAGTTTCACACTTGAATAATTCATTCTCTTTGTGATTCTTATCTCTACATAAGCCAAGATTCCAATCTCGATGCGTATTGCTAATATCATTGAATGCATTGTCATATTACCCCAAAAAATGGTGGTGAATGTTGTTGATATCTATTCTCAGCCTTGCTCTTCTCGTGACTCAGAAACATAAGCTTCTATTTATTTTCAAACACATTGTTGCCTCCAATGAGTTACTCTGAGTATTTAAAAAGAAAATTCATGGAATTTGGCCAAATTCATTGCATTGTGTGGAGCTGAGATTGTAGGTTTTTTGTAAGTCCACATCATATTCATAATGTAAAATAGCCTCCTTTTACCCATTTACTAATTTAAATTTTTATATAAAACATATCCTTTTATAGTTTTTTAATGCTAGCAGTATAAAATAGTCCTCCTCCCAATAGTTGTAAGAGCAGGCAAGTAGGCACAAAATACGTGTGAAAGAATGAATAGATATTTCTTTCAATGATGTTGTCATATAATTTTGATCATATGCTATCAACAGTATAGATTAAATCCATTTATGTGAACGTCTTAATAGGTCATAAGAATAATTTATATTTTGGTTAATATCACTGCTAAACTGCTACCCAGATCGAAGTTATCTATTGATGTCCTTCTTGAACCTTTATTTTTATTTTTTTTGTATTATGTGGATCCTAATAATTATGTTGAGGACTATATCCTCAAACTGAATAACACAAGCTTATACTAAGAAGGTGGTGAATAGTATAAGACCACTTTTTACTTTTCTTTTCAATTCAATATTATGCAGTGTATAGATAGCAGTATCAATAGTAGTAATCAAAGCAATGCACAAAACACCATACACAATGGAGACACAGATTTTAAAATGGTTCACCCAATGTGGGCTACCTCCACAGAGAAAATATTTCTCAAATAATTGTTCGGGAATCCTTCCTAATTACAATATTTATGGACCTTTGTCCAAAGGAGATGTTGATTCCCTAAATCTAGTTTGTGGATCTCTATCCACAGGAGAACTCCTTCTCCTATGCTCTGGATGGTGATCCTCTCAAAGACTGCCTCCATTGCAATGACTATGGATCTCTCTCCACTTGAAGACTCTTGTCCTCACTCAGAAGACCTGTCCTTAATGTCCTGGCTAATGGATCTCTATCCACTAGAGATTTTGTCCTCTCTTCTCTATCACATCCAAAGCTCTACTCAATAGGTTCACTCAGAACCTTCTCAAATATACTCAATAGGTCCACTCACAACTTATTCTAATCTACTCAATAGGTCCACACAGAACTTGTCCAAATCTGCTCAATAGGTCCACTCAGAACCTGCTCAAATATGCTCAATAGGTCCACTCAAAACCTACTTAAATATGCTCAACAAGCTCACTCAGAACTTATCCAAATATTCTCAACAAGCTCACTTAGAACTTGTCCAAATTTTCTTAGTTCTCTCTAGGATTTGGTCAAATATGCATTGCAAGCTTCCACAAAAGCCCACACAAAATCAATCCACAAGCCTTCTGGAAGACTTGTCTCAAATCAGCTTGACAAGTCCACATGGAACTTATACAATCTCATAGAATCATAAATAGAGTTGTTAGAGACTCAATTATTTTCTATTCTCAAATCCCAATATCAACTCAAATAAATCTCATAGAATCATAAATAGAATTGTTAGACTCAATATGTTCTATTCTCAAAGCTCAATCTCAACTCAAATCAATCTCATAGAAGAATAAAGATAATTGTTAGAGAATCAATATGTTCTATTATCAAATCTCAATCTCAACTCAAATCAATATCATAGAAGCATAAAGATAATTGTTAGAGACTCAATATGTTCTATTCTCAAAGCTCAATCTCAACTCAAATCAGAATATAGAATAGTTTGTTTCATGGAACTTGAACAACCACTTCATGCATCCACTTGACTAGGTTTAATCAACTCTACTCAACCAATCAACTCAAGGAACAACCCTTTCTCACAAACCCTAGTTGAAGCATGTATCAACCAACTCAAAATATTTCCAATAATGCTCAACAAAAAATCTCACATAACAATAATACTCATGTTCTTTTCTAACTCATTGGATTCAACAATAATGCTAATAATACAAGGTTTTAATCACAACTCTCAATTTAGAAAACCTTGAAGCATAAACTCAAAGTACTTCAACCAATGGTCTAAACAACAATGCTTATCAAACAAGGTTTAATCACAACTCATAGTACAGAAAACCTTGAAGCATTAACTCAACCAATTTCAAAAAGGAAACCCTAATCAAATCATTTTCAATCCAAACTTAATTTTCAATCAAGCCAACCATCTAACTCAAAAAAGAAGAATTTTGCCCATACCTTTTCTTGAATAGTAGTTGTCCTTACAAATCTGCTACACTCACAATTACTTCTTTGACAAACTCAATAAGGGTTAGAGGATAATTTTTATATCACAAAAATAATATCACAATTACACCTTATCACTCCAACTTAACAATAAGCAATATCCTCACAATAATAAAAAACCCTTTATTCAAATACACCCACAAAGTCTTAGCCTTCCAATATTCTACAAAAATAAAATTCAAGATTTGAAAATAAAAACAAAATTTTCCTTATACCTCCTAACAATATTTCTCAACTACCAACCTTTATCACAATGCAAAGACTTTAATCACCAAATATTTTATACCTCTAACTTAGGCATTAATAAAATAAAACACAAAATGTACCTTTTCCTTTGGAGAGTTTTGAATTCTCAATGCAGCCCACAAAAATGTCTTTGCCCATGGCGCAAACCACCACATGAGCTACACGCTCGTTAGAAACAAAGAACCATAATGTGCTTCAACACCCTTGTCCTATATTACCTTTCAAAATGGATGCGCCTAAAGTTTTGGTGCATTCAACACGTCCAAGAAACACTTTTGCCGAAGTTTGAACACCAACCACCATGCACAGCAAAAATGTAAGCCCTCTTGCCACTAGGCCAAAGCACTTTGATGGATTCCAACTAATCACTTTAATGCCTTTTGTTTGTTTTCCTTTCACCATCAAATCAAACACTATTTTCATAACTTTATCTCATGAGATCTGCATTAATTCATATATTAGCATTTATCAAAACGAGCAAGGATAATTTTGAAAACAACTTTGGCAAGGTATTAATATGCATTTCAATTAAATCAAATGACGTTGACTCTTCCCTTTGGCTTATGACATTGGTGCTTCTCCTTTGGATTTTATAACATTGGTGCTTCCCTTTGGAAATAAACTTTGCCTTTTTTAAAACTCTAAATCCAACCTTTGGATTTATTAAATTAATATTTGGTATTAAACCTTTAAATCCAACCTTTGGGTTTAGATATTTTAAGACTTTATAAACCCACTTTGGCAATATAAAATATTGTAATAAAAATTACAATTATTTTATTTGGATTTTCACTATGGCACTTCTAACCATTATAATATTTATTTATAAAATTTAAATTCATCCTGAATTTAAATAATTTATAAAATAAATATTACCACTCCTTTCTAACTTTTGTCTTTTGCACTGTTTCACTTGAACTTCTACCTTCTTGTTGAATATCAAATGATCGTCTTTGTTGCCTTTATTTTCTACTAAAATCTTGGTATTAATGATGACTCTATCTGGTGGTATCAATGGTGACATCAATGACAACTTTGACTTAGGGACTCAAAATGTCCAACAATCTCTCCCTTTGTCATTGATGGAAACCCATATCCTTTTACTTAAACCTGACCTTTATTTTTCTTCTGATCTCCCTGGGACATTGCTCCCCCTAGCTCAATGCTCTCTCAAATATCAAATATCTCCCCAATACACAAATATCTCCCCCTTTGACATCAATGGTAAAGGGTCACCTTTGGGGCTCGGGTCTAAGAATGAGCCTCTTAGCTTAGCCCCTCACCCACCTCCACATGAGGTGGTTAATTCTAGGGTGGGAGTATTTCTACTCCCCGAAAGCACTGTTCTTTACATTTATCTTTCTCTCTTATTTTATGAATTTTCTGAATCCTCTTTCCCAAGTCATCATCCCAGTTCCTATCATCACTTCTGTTCTTGTTCCTGTTCTTGTTCTCATCCATGTTCTTGTTCCTATTCCTATTCTTGTTTTCATCCATGTTCCTATTCCTGTTCAAACCCATATTCTTATTCCTGTTCATATTTTTGTTCCTTTTCATATTCCTGTTCTTGTTCATGCTTGATTTTACAAACAGTGTACTAGGTTACCTTAAGCGAAAAGAATTTTTCTTGCTTATCCTCCTGTGCGATCGGTTTAAAGGTGTTGAGAATTGGCAAAAGGACAAGCTTCACCCTACCCAATTAAATCCCTTTCTTAAATAAAAATGAGAAAAAATCCTGAAACAAAGTGCAAATTCAAAATTTCCCAACATAAATTCAAGATCCCAAAAAAATACAAAATACTCAAAAAACAAAAACAAAGAAAATAGTGATTATCATCACTACATGAATCCCTTGCTCAAAAAGAAAAAAATCAATAAAAAATAAACAGTGATGTTCATCACTAAACAAGAGCAATTATCCCAAATAAAATGAAGAAAATAAGAGAATGGAACTTGAATCCCTAGAATTCTCAACATTATACAAAATTGGAAGGAGATATCCTTATGCATGACGATATGTCTATCACAATAGCTTTGGCATTTGTATAGACCAATGTTTGCATGTGGATGAGCTATCTTTGGGTAACCCAATACTGCCTAGTGGTATAGTCCAACTAAGTCCAACATAAGGATCAGATGAACACTTGAGGATCCCCAATCTTAGCAATGGGCTGAAAGAATCCCGCTTGACATCGGAGGAAATGCTTGAGTTCTATATAAATATATTCATTTGTACACACAAGGATAATGAATATATAGGTTCATAATGAAAGCCTCGCTTTTCAAAAGTCCAATATGGTCAGTACACAACTGTTGATAGGGTAACTAGAGTGTTTGAGTCTAAGGAAAATCCTCCAAAATTCCTACATAGCAACAAAACATATCATCAATCACATCATCAATTCTCTTTATGAGATTTTGTGAATTAAGGGTATTAAAAAAGTAGGCTAGACATTGGATAGATGTCAGAAATGATGTTTACATGACCACTGACTATTTTGAATTATTTAAATTATAGAAGATTATAAAGAAAGCACATACATTCCACACCATTGCATTGCACATACTGATGGTTTAAATAATTAATTCTTATGATAAGAATGATTATTGACATTCATGGTTGTTATACTTTCTGTGGTGTCGCCAATTAGATTGTTAAAATCATATCATATGCATTTCTTACGTTTTAAGTGATTAAAGCATACAGGTTCATGTACATTAGATCACCATCATAATGCATTTCACACATTTCATTTACCATATCATAAAAACATGAGTTAGATGCATACAATACACCAAAATTAAACATGCATCCACATATGCATCCATCATCATCATCTAGATCATACCATCTAAAGCATATGTCCATAATCTAGCTAGCACATGTCACCAACACATTACATACATATAGGAAAATCAAATCATTATCTAGGTATAGCATCCATAATTACATCCATAACATAAAATCAAAATAAAAACATTTCTAAACACCAACTGGGCCATTACTGGTATCATACCTCCCCTAATAAAAAATCAAACAATTAAGCAATCAATTCATAAAAATCCCCAAAGGACATAAGCGATTTGGCCAAATTAAAAAAATCCCCAAAGAGCATAAGCCATTTGGTCAACTTAAAAAATGCCCCAAAGGACACAAGCCCTTTGGTAAACTTAAAAAATGCCCCAAAGGACATAAGCCCTTTGGTCAACTTAACAAATACCCCAAAGGACACAAGCCCTTTGGTCAACTTAAAAAATTACCCAAAGGACACAGACCTTTGGTCAACTTAACAAATGCCCCAAAGGACACAAGCTCTTTGGTCAACTTAAAAAATTCCCCAAAGGACACAAGCCCTTTGGTCAACTTAACAAATGCCCCAAAGCACACAAACCCTTTGGTCAACTTAACAAATGCCCCAAAAGACACAAGCCTTTTGGTCAACTTAATAAATGTCCCAAAGAACACAAGCCCTTTGGTCAACTTAACAAATGCCCCAAAGGACATAAGACCTTTGGTCAAATTAAAAAATGCCCCAAAGGAATCAAGCCCTTTGGTCAGATTAACAAAAGCCCCAAAGAGCATAAGCCCTTTGGTTAGCTTACAAAAAGCCCCAAGGGACATAAGCCCTTTGGTAAACTTACAAAAAGCCCCAAAGGACATAAGCCCTTTGGTAAACTTACAAAAGGACCCAAGGAGAATAATCCCTTTGGTTAAAAATAAAAATCCCCAAAGAGCATAAGCCCTTTGGTCAAAAACAAAAATCCCCAAAGAGCATAAGCCCTTTGGTCAAAAATAAAAATCCCCAAAGAGCATAAGCCCTTTGGTCAAAAACAAAAAGCCCTAAAGAGAATAAGCCCTTTGGTCAAAAACAAAAAGGCCCAAAGGACATAAGACCTTTGGTCAAAAACAAAAAGCCCCAAATGGGATAAGACCTTTGGTCAAACAAAAATTCCCCAAAGGGAATAAGCCCTTTGGTCAAAAATACAAAAATCCCTAATGGGGATAAGCCCTTTGGTCAAATAAAAATGCCCCAAAGGGGATAAGCCCTTTGGTCAAACAAAAATGCCCCAAAGGTAACATAAACCCTTTGGTCAACTCACAAAGGTCCCAAAGGTATCACAAACCTTTGGTCAACTCACAATATGGCCATAGGTGATCTATATTTTTGCTCCATGCTATGTTTTTCCCACACAACGCATCACAAAAAGGGGCATCTATAGACACCTAAAACATGTCATGTTTAGGAAACCACTCATATGAGCACATCTGAAGACCATATGACCAATTTTAGACCTTTCCAAGAGTAAGCAGTGGTGCTAACCACTCAAAATGGTACTTTTAGCCCATCTAAGCTTAGCTGTTGTAGACTAGAGTGGCCAAATCCTGGCTTTTGTAGGCTAGAGTAGCCAAACCTCAGCTGATGTAGACTAGAGTGGCCAAATCCTAGCCGCTATAGTCTAGAGCGGCCAAACCTTAGCTATTGTAGACTAGAGCAGCCAAATCCTAGCCGCTATAGGCTAGAGCGGCCAAACCTTAGTCATTGTAGGCTAGTGCAGCCAAACCTTAGTCACTGTAGGCTATAGCAGCCAAACCTTAGTCACTACAGACGATAGTAGCAAAATATTAGTGACTATAGATGATAGCGTCTAAGCCATAATTTTTTTTTTTTGAAAAATAGGCCCAATCACGGGTGAAAGTGGAAGTTTACATGTAATAAAGGTGAGTGGGAGTAACTTTGCATTCCCCTTAATGACCAGTTTACATGGAAGACTTGAGTCTGAATTTATAATTCATTTAACTGGTCTTTAAACATAGAAAATACAAAAGCTTCTTGATGAGGCCCAAGAATGCCTCATTATTGCACAATGTTTGACTCATTATTGCACAATGTTTGACTACCATATGATAGATTAATTACCAAATAGTTGACTAGAATATACTATTTGTTAAGTGTTTGCATGATTTTATGTTAGGAATACTATATCTCTATTTTTGACTATTTTCAGCATTTTATGACTGATTTTGCTTGATTAAGTAGCAAGTAATAACATGCATTTCAATCAACCAAATGTGGTATGGTGATATTCATTAACTTCTCAATGGTTTTTGAATGTTTTCCTTCCCTTCAACTTGTTTCAAATCCACATTTAAGCCAAAAGTTTAGGACTGTCATAAATCTGAAAATCTGAGAAAAACAACCATATAAAAATTAGCAAGCTGTCACTTTATAGGAACACCTTGAAGTTGTCAAGAAAAGCATGAGGATATGTATGGAATGAGTTCAAAAGGACTATAGAAGACATCTGACCTATTTAGAAGCATTCCCACATGATCTAAATAGGCAACAACAGGGTATAACAAAGCAGGGACAATTGTGCAGCACTGTTGCACTATTTCAGCATGGTTACTTGGTGAATGAAGTGTATAAATTCAGTAGCAACTTGATGTACTCCTTCATGTTGATACTTGAATAATTTTTCCATGTTCTAATTTGTTTGAATTTGCAAGAAATGCCAATATTTTACAACTGTGCAAGTAGAACTGGAAAATACAGTAATTTACCATGTAAATTTCAGCAAGCTACAAATAAACAGCAAGACATGGAATTCACATATGGAAAGAGATTAAGACCATTGGAATCTGATCCTAGGAGATAATCCACCTGAGAGATGCAGAAGAAATCTCTTGAAAATCACACATTTGTTCATTTCGAAGTATCTTCGAAATGAACAAATATCTTCGAAATGAGAAAACACAGTGTCTTTGGAATGAGTGAATCTTCAGAATGAGGAATGCATTATCTTCAGAATGAGTGGATCTTCAGAATGAGAATTGCAGTATCTTTGAAATTAGAATTGCAGTATCTTCGGAATGAGAATTGCAGTATCTTCAGAATGAGCGATCTTCGGAATGAGAATTGCATTATCTTCGAAATGAAACCACTTATCTTTGGAATGAAAATAGAATGTGCTTTTTGACTTATTGATCGATTTTTGAAGCTGGAAAAAGGGAAATAAAGGTTGGAAAAGGTTAAGGGAAAATATCTCCCATATGATTTTTCCGTCCTTGCTGTCCAAAGCCACCATTTATGGAAAATATCAACTTTGATCCTCTTCTAGGATTAACACAGAAATAATTGCAGCATAATAGGAAGTTGTTTGCAAAGATAGAAATGGAATATTATGAAGTGGAGAAATATATGTGAGATATTTCTGGACTCCTCCCACGTACTCCCACCACTGAAGATGCTTTCTAAGGACCAATGACTACTACTGCAACACAAACTGTCCATATTTGCATTTATTTCAGATCCAGAATTATTGGCAAATGACTGTAAAATAGCACATAGGCTAATTTGAGCATGGGATATATTATAAATATTTATATAAATAACAAAGCTCCCTCCTTGGTTGATCCAGTTAGGAAATTAGAATAGAGGAGAGTTTTCAACACCAGCAATTAGGACTATATAGTGATTTTCTGTAACAGTTTTTAGCATGTTTTGTCATCAATAAAAGTGCAGTATTTTATCATTTTATGTGCTGAGTGTTAATTAGTTAAGGAGTGTTTTTCACCTCCTTCTAGATCAGGAAGTATGGGCCCACTTTTAGATCTAGAAGGAGGGATTTTATGGTAGGTTTTAATCTGTAATTTTGCTGCAGCAGAATTAATAGATTGCTTGCCAGATTCCATTTTCTTGTTTTTATTTTGTATTGTGTGATTTATGTTTCCTATTATGTTTGTGTACAAAATTTGTGTGTATGTCAGCTGACAAATTATATTAAGCATTTTCCTTTATGTTTTCCCTGCTTTCTATTTTAGCAACTTTCCATTTTCAGCATATTTCATTTTGCTGTCAATTCCTGTAGCAGAAGCTTGATGACCTTTTGTGGTAGGGCATTGACAGGTGTTTTAGAATAAGTTTCATTTACAAGCACCATTTCAATTCTATAAAAGTAGATTAGATTTCAATTCTGCAAAAGTAGATTAGATTACAATTCTGCAAAAGTAGATTAGATTTCAATTTAGCAATTTCAATTCTACAAAAGTAGATTAGATTTCAATTCAGCAATTTCAATTCATGCAATTGTAGTTAGATTTCAATTCTTGCAACTTAGAATTAGTTTTTAGTTCCTACAAGTTTCCATTCTGTAGACTAGGTTTAGTGTGACACCAAAAGGCTAAACCAAAATCTGCTTCACCAATAAATGCTTGAAATATGAATGCCTGAATTGTACTCTGCCTTAGCCTTCTATCGTAGACAACCTTGGACACCACCTCGAATTGATAAATCATTGAGATTAAATGATGAGATTCAACGACACTCATCATTTTGGCATCATTGCCGGGGAACATGGTGTTGTTAGAGGGTAAAAGCAGTCAAATAATTATTATTGTGCTAAGTTATGAAGTTCAACGTTAAATCTAAATGTAATAGCTGGTATAAATAATAATTATTGATAGTTGCATTTCAATCCATTTAGAAAACAAGCAACCACCACCTTCAACCCAACCTAGACAGGCAAACCCTCGTCTATGTAAGCTGAATCTATTAAAAAAAAAATCACAAAAACTTTTGCACAATAAAAATAGGAGTTTACAACTTAATGATGATCCTAGAGTTTTCCATTATTACTTAAAGATTGTTAGGATTTTATCGCGCTAAACCGTAACCTAGCAATTCTTAGCCTACACAAACAATAGTTGATCTCATTAGAGGTGATCCTACCTGACAAGTAGTTGATCTGCTAAAGTTGTACACTTCTTGTCTTATTGTGCAAACCAAAAATATTTTTTAAGCCCAACCTATGATCGGTCTGAATAATACAGGATAGGCAACCCCTGTCTATGTAGCTAAATCTGGTATTAAAAAAAAAAACCTGTAGGAAATGTTATTGACTGCAGCAACATCCAATTGTGCTCAAACAAGAACTTACCTGATCTTGAAGAGATAAAAATCAATGGAGATATATAGAAAACCTTTAGTCCAAACACATAGAAATTAGCCTTGGATAAAGGAGAAAAACTAGAAAAACTGCACATAGAAAATTTACTTCCATTGAACTTCTTACTAAGAAATTACGAAGGGGTAAATTTTGTCCTCCTAGGAATGAAACAAATTGAAGTGCAGCCAAGAAAATTCTTGCACATTATTAAGCTGGCTGACTTATAAACAAAAAGCAAAATTGTTGCTATTTTGAAACAATATTTCAATCCCTTTACATAGAATTATAGGGTATATCAAGATTTTATCTTGATGTAAGCACTTAACATCTTTTGGGAATTGGTATTTAATTGTTTCAAGAATAGATTGACAAGATTTTGTAGACTAGGAGGCATGGACAACACTTGATTGAAGAAGTTTTTAGATATGGAGCAGTGCTTCTTTCTCCCATTGGTAATTCATGGAGGATGTTAGTGGTGAATGGACATTGCCTTCGGGTATACCATTCACCATTAACTAAGGAGGAGTTCTTGAAGGAGATTCCATTGGATGTACACATAATGGAAGAGAATTTCTCTTCAATATCAGATTTAGAGTGATGATAAAAAGTTTGAAAAAAGAGAAAAAAAAATACAAGAAAAGCAAAAAAAAAAAAAGAAGAATAGTCTTGTTTGTGAACTTCCTTCTTGGGTACAAGCAAGACAAGAAAAATTGAAAAAAAAAAAAAGAAAAAAAGAGAGAAAGAAAGAAAAAAATTGCAGCAAAGGCATGTCCCACAAAATGGGGATACATGAGGACAAGCATCAATTTCAGCAAGAAAGAGGAACAATGGAGCCAATACTTCATTTCTAGCAATAAGGAGGCAATGATGATGTAAGAAGATTCTTACTGCTCATCTAGTAAGGAAGGTTGCATCAATGTTGCAGGTTTCAACAGAAAGAGATGGTGTTTTCATACAACAATTGACATGTTTTTGCAGAATAAGGATTAGTCTTATCCAAATAAGAGTGAGAGATGTTCTCTCTGATTGAAGCACTTGAAAAAAAAAAAAGAGGACAGAAGTTGGTTGAAAACCAGAAATGGCAGCCTCTTTTGATGAAAAAAATGAAAAAAAAAGAGATGAAAAAAAAGAAAAAAAAAGAAAAAAAAATGAAAAAAATGATGAAAAAAAAAATATAAAAAAATGAATAATTCAGTAGTGAAAACCTTCCTGGAGGCGCTACTGAGTTGGCTTGCATGAAAACTGATTTTTCGGCATGCATTGCCTTGTTGATCTACCCATCATTGTTCCACCATTGTACAAATCTCACACTGCACATGTGTTATGTTTGTTTATGTTTTTAGATAATCTGCTAACAATCATCAAAAGCAGCTTGTAAGGTGCATGACCAATTTTCAGGACAGTAAGGTATGTGTTTCTTGCATATAATTCATAGTAAACATTTAGCATTTAGTGTATGATAGTCGGTATTTGGCATAAAACTATTCATACAATAGTGACAAGTTGAAAAAGGAACATGTTCAAGATGTCAAGAAACACCCCCTTATGCCATTAATTGCATAGAAATTCCAAAACTGTGCAAAAACCTGATTTTGGGACAGACATGGCAGCAATTCTATTTCAATTTGTAGGGCAAATTTTAGAAGGAGAACTGCAAGTTTATATCTCACAATTGTCTGATAAATTGAAGGAGGATAATCAAAAAAATGCACTCGAAGGTTCTATTTTAGTACTACTAGAATAAAACAACAACATACAAAACAAAGAATAACATCTAAACAAAAGGATGAAGAAGGGATTTTTGATGTTATGGAAGGCTTATACACTCTAAAGATGGACCCACAATAGAATATGTAGCTAAATTTTTCATAGGAGGTCATTTCTGCATTTTTTTGAAGATCTTCGAAATGAGAAATGTAGTCTCTTCAGAATGAACAAACATCTTCGGAATGAGAAATGCAGTCTCTTCAAAATGAACAGACATCTTCGGAATGACAAATGCAGTCTCTTTGAAATGAGCAGACATCTTTGGAATGAGAAATGCAGTATCTTCGGAATGAGCAGGATATCTTTGGAATGAGCAAAAACTGTACCAAAATTGCTGGAAATGCTACAGAATAGCAAAAAGAGTAGGGTACATCAAATATTGAGGTTTATAAGGATCTACCACAAGTAAGTACATCCCTCAAGCATTTCAAATCAAATATTTTATCAATTTTGTTCAAAAGGTGCAAACAACAAAAATAAGCATTCAGGCTGAAATGTTGTTAAGAATAGAAAATTCCATCAGTAGTAGTGCATCTGCCAAATACGATTCCACAATAAGACTATTGCAAGATGAATCATATGATATCAAGCCTTTAAGAGGTACCTTGCAGCACTAAAACTTGTAGAAAAACAAAAAAAAATTCATACATGTGCTTAATTGCAAAATACTTGATATAGTGCAGCAAGGAGGAATTTCTCAGTTAGTAGGTAGCAAAGGATGTTGTTCACAAGAATAAAACCTACATATTACTATGGCCTACTAAGATGCATGAGGGCATGCATCAGTTCAAGTTGGGGGGGGATGATGAGGCCCAAGAATGCCTCATTATTGCACAATGTTTGACTCATTATTGCACAATTTTTGACTACCATATGATAGGTTAATTGCCAAATAGTTGACTAGAATATACTATTTGTTAAGTGTTTGCATGATTTTATGTTAGGAATACTATATCTCTGTTTTTGACTATTTTCAGCATTTTATGACTGATTTTGCTTGATTAAGTAGCAAGTAATAACATGCATTTCAATTAACCAAATGTGGTATGTTGATATCCATTAACTTCTCAATGGTTTTTGAATGTTTTCCTGCCCTTCAACTTGTTTCAAATCCACATTGAAGCCAAAAGTTTAGGACTGTCATAAATCTGAAAATCTGATAAAAACATCCATATAAAAATCATCAAGCTATCACTTTATAGGAACACCTTGAAGTTGTCAAGAAAAGCATGAGGATATGGATGGAATGAGTTCAAAAGGACTACAGAAGACATCTGACCTATTTAGAAACATTCTCACATGATCTAAATAGGCGACAACGAGGTATAACGAGAGCGGGGACAATTGTGCAAAGCACTGTTGCACTATTTCAACATGGTTACTTGGTGAATGAAGTGTATAAATTCAGTAGCAACTTTATGTACTCCTTCATGTTGATACTTGAATAATTTTTCCATGTTCTAATTTGTTTGAATTTGCAAGAAATGCCAATATTTTACAACTGTGTAGCAGAACTGGAAAATACAGTAATTTACCATGTAAATTGCAGCAAGCTACAAATGAATGGCAAGGCATGGAATTCACACATGGAGAGAGATGAAGGCTATTGGAATCTGATCCTAGGAGCTATTCCACCTAAGAGATGCAGAAGAAATCACTTGAAAATCACACATTTATTCATTTCGAAGTATCTTCGGAATGAACAAATATCTTCGAAATGAGAAAACACAGTGTCTTCAGAATGAGCAGATCTTCAGAATGAGGAATGCATTATCTTTGAAATGAGCAGATCTTCGGAATGAGAATTGCAATATCTTCGAAATTAGAATGAGTGGATCTTTGGAATGAGAATTGCATTATCTTCAGAATGAGAATTGCATTATCTTCAGAATGAGCCACTTATCTTCGAAATGAAAATAGAATGTGCTTTTTGACTTATTGACCAATTTTTGAAGCTGGAAAAAGGGAAATAAAGGTTGAAAAAGGTAAGGGAAAATATCTCCCATATGATTTTTCTGTCCTTGCCATCCAAAGCCACCATTTATGGAAAAGATCAACTTTGATCCTCTTCTAGGATTAACACAAAAATAACTACAGCATAATAGGAAGTTGTTTGCAAAGATAGAAATGGAATATTATGAAGTGGAGAAATATGTGTGAGATATTTTTGGACTCCTCCCATGTACTCCCACCACTGAAGATGCTTTCTAAGGGCCAATGACTATTGTTGCAACACAAACTGTCCAGATTTGCATTTATTTTAGATCTAGAATTATTGGCAAATGACTTTAAAATAGCACATAGGCTGATTTGAGCATGGGATATATTGTAAATATTTATATAAATAACACAACTCCCTCCTTGGTTGAGCCAGTTAGGAAATTAGAATAGAGGAGATTTTTCAATAGTAGCAATTAGGACTGTACAGTGATTTTCTGTAATAGTTTTCAGCATGTTTTGTCATCAATAAAAGTGCAGTATTTTATCATTTTATGTACTGAGTGTTAATTAGTTAAGGAGTGTTTTTCACCTCCTTCTAGATCAGGAAGTATGGGCCCACTTTTAGATCTAGAAGGAGGGATTTTATGGCAGGTTTTAATATGTAATTTTGTTGTAGCAAAATTAATAGATTGCTTGCCAGATTCCATTTTCTTGTTTTTATTTTGTATTGTGTGATTTATGTTTCCTATTATGTTTGTGTACAAAATTTGTGTGTATGTCAGCTGAAAAATTATATTAAGCATTTTCCTTTATGTTTTCCCTACTTTCTATTTTAGCAACTTTCCATTTTTAGCATATTTCATTTTGTTGTCAATTCCTGTAGCAGAAGCTTGACGACCTTTTGTGGCAGGGCATTGACAGGTGTTTTAGAATAAGTTTCATTTACAAGCACCATTTAAATTCTACAAAAGTAGATTAGATTTCAATTCTACAAAAGTAGATTAGATTACAATTCTACAAAAGTAGATTAGATTTCAATTTAGCAATTTCAATTCTGTCATTTCAATTCTGCAAAAGTAGATTAGATTTCAATTCAACAATTTCAATTCATGCAATTGTAGTTAGATTTCAATTCTTGCAACTTAGAATTAGTTTTTAGTTCCTGCAAGTTTCCATTCTATAGACTAGGTTTAGTGTGACACCAAAAGGCTAAACCAAAATCTGCTTCACCAATAAATGCTTGAAATCTGAATGCCTGAATTGTACTCTGCCTTAGCCTTCTATCATAGATAGCCTTGGACACCACCCCGGATTGATAAATCATTGAGATTAAATGATGAGATTCAACGACACTCATCACTTATCATGCTAACATTCACTACGCATGAGGAATTCAATCCTAGGGTTTTGAACATAGGTGTAGGGTTTCTCACTTTATAAAGAGAAAACCTAAAAGCACTAGGGGACATTCTTTGGATCAATTAAGGGGCCTTATTAGAACTTCTTTGATCAATCAAGAGAGAGGGAGAGCATCATACATCAAAACTTTAAACAAGTTGGATCATTGAGGAGAGCTTCTAGAGACTTGGAGAGCTTCCCTTGGAGATCAATTCTTGTAGCGGATACCTGTCAGATTAGAGGGTACATCTGAACACATAAGGTAATAATTTTTAACATTATAAGTGGACTTGAGCCCATAGCCTTTGGGTCAAGAGAGAGGGATTTCACCTTAGCGGTCGCTGTCCTGGATAGTGGCCCACAACCTAGCCTAGGGTTTAGTTTATTTTATTTTGATTTATCTCTCATTTCAATAGCATAAGATTTATTTCAGTTATTTTCTTGCATAGTACTAGTTTATTTGCCTTTATCGAGATTATTCATTTCTAACTGCCTCATCCGAGGAGGCAATATTGAACATCTAAGCATGTGTTTTTGTTTCATTGATTTCAGGGCTACAGGTTTAATCGAGCGAATCCACAACATATGAGTGCAAGAAGATCCCTCTAGCATTCATACCTAGAGAAGGAGGCATCTGTAAGTCCTCATATAATTTTGTGTGCATCACCAGGAAGCCTTATAAAGTGTACCCCTTGTGCGAGGGGATATTTCATACACCTACTGCCCTCTTTTGTGTGTAAAATCATGTATCAAATGAAGGGTATCCCTCAGAGGTATTCATTTGCAACCTAGTCTAGATAATATTAATAATTAAAGCATGTGTTCATTTAATTTTTTACATTCTGGTTATTTCTACTTTATACCTTTCATTTGTTGCATATTTAATATCAAAGGATTCAATTGAATCACAAGTAGAGTAGTCTGGTGGATGGCGCATCACTTCCCTGGGCTTGCTACAGTATCAACCAACTCAATATTTTCAATAATGCTCAACAAAAAATCTCACATAATAATGATACTCATGTTATTTTCTAACTCAAGTTCAAGTTCTTTGCATCACCCATTGGATTCAACAACAATGCTAATAATACAAGGTTTTAATCACAACTCTCAATTCAAAAAACCTTGAAGCATAAAATCAAAGTACTTCAACCAATGGTCTAAACAACAATGCTTATCACACAAGGTTTAATTACAACTCATAATCCAAAAAACCTTGAAGCATTAACTCAACCACTTTTGAAAAGGAAACCCTAATCAAATCCTTTTCACTCCAAACTTAATTTTCAATCAAGCCAACCATCTAACTCAACAAAAAAGAATTTTACCCATACCTTTTTTTGAAGAGTAGTTGTCCTTACAAATCTACCACACTCACAATTACTTCTTTGAAAAACTCAATAAGGGTTAGAGGATAATTTTTATATCACAAAAATAATATCACAATTACACCTTATCACTCCAACTTAACAATAAGAAATATCCTCACAATAATAAAAAACCCTTTATTCAAATACACCCAAAAAGTCTTAACCTTATAATATTCCACAATAGCAAAATTTAAGACTTGAAAATAAAAACAATATTCTCCTTATACCTCCTAACAATATTTCTCAACTACTAACCTTTATCACAATGCAAAGACTTTAATAACCAAATACCTTATACCTCCAACTTAGGCATTAATAAAATAAAACACAAAATGTACCTTTGCCTTTGGAGAGTTTTGAACTCTCAACACAACCTAGACAAATGTCTTTGCCCATGGCACAAACCACCACATGAGCTACATGCTCGTTGGAAACAAAGAAGCACCACATGCTTCAACACCCTTGTCCTATCTTGCCTTGCAAAATAGACGCGCCTAAAGTTTTGGCGCCTTCAACACATCCACGAAACACTTCCATCGAAGTTCAAACACCAACCACCATGCACACAAAAAATGTAAGCCCTCTTGCCACTAGGCCAAAGCACCTTGGTGGCTTCCAACTAATCACTTTAATGCCTTTTGTTTGTTTCCATTTCACCATCAAATCAAACACAATTTCCAAAACTTTATCTCATGAGCTCTACATTAATTCGTATATTAGAATTTATCAAAATGAGCAAGGATAATTTTGAAAATAACTTTGACAAGGTATTAATATGCATTTCAATTAAATCAAATGATGTCGACGCTTACCTTTGGCTTATGATGTCGACGCTTCCCATTTGGATTTAATGACGTCGATGCTTCCCTTTGGAAATAAAATTTGCCTTGTTTAAAACTCTAAATCCAACCTTTGGATTTATTAAATTAATATTTGGTATTAAACCTTTAAATGCAACCTTTGGGTTTAGATATTTTTAGACTTTATAAACCCACTTATTTATTTATAAAATTTAAATTCATCCTGAATTTAAATAATTTATAAAATAAATATTACCACTCCTTTCTAAATTTTATCTTTTGTAATGTTTCACTTGAACTACCTTCTTGTTGAATATCAAATGACCATATTTTTTGGCTTTATTTTCTTCTAAAATATTGGTATTAATGATCACTCTATCTGGTGGCATCAATGGTGAGATCAATGACAACTTTGAATTAGTGACTCAAAATGTCTAACACAAACATCGTTGGGCTATATTTAACTCCAATCTAAAGGTGAGTAAATTTCGTCATGTGTCCTAAATAAATTATTCATGATGCTTCCCTTTATTCATTTAAGTTATAATGAACTTCACTTAGTGATGTGGTTCTAACTTTGAATAAAGTAATCGAGTATAGAAAACATTAGAGCTTCCTTGGAGATGCATCATTTGAAGGTATTATATAAATCTTGGGGTAGCCGTTAGAGCTAAGAAGACCATGCAGTGAAGGAACATATGATGTTGTTTTTGTTATCATTATGATGAATAAACTCAATTAGTTCATTACGTATATATTATAATTATAAGAATATGATTTCAAGCATGTTGACCATTATGCGAGTCTACGAGGAAAGGCATCTGAAGAACACAAGATTATACTAAGAGGGGGGTGAATAGTATAAGACCACTTTTTACTTTTATTTACCAATCAATATTATGTAATGTATAGATAGCAATATCAATAGTTGTAATCAAAGCAATGCACAAATCACCACACACAATAGAGACACCATAATTTATGTGGTTCACCCAATGTGGGCTACTCCATGGAGAAAATATTTCACTAAAATTTTCTCAATCAATATCTTGGGAATCCTTTCCCTATTACAATGTTTATGAACCTCTATCCAAAGGATATACCAATCTCCTAAATCAAGTTCATGGATCTCTATCCATAGGAGACACCAATATTCTAATCTCTGCTCTAGCTGGTGATCCTCTAGAAGACCTTTGCATCCACTACCCTTAGAAAATGGAACTCTATCCATAGAAGACACATGTACTCCGTACTCCAGCTGGAGATCTCTATTCTCAACTCTATCACCTCCAAAGATCTATCTCAAATATGTACTAAACATAGTCCTTCGGTCTAGCACAAATCTATCCTCAATATCTGTCACTAGTTTGGAACAAAATTATCCTCAAATCTGCACCAAACTCTATCCTCGAATACATACTAAAAACACTCCTTCAGTCTAGCATAAATTTGTCTCCAATATCTATCCTCAAGTGTTAAATCAAAGTTTGAATCAATTTCAAATCAACTTAGCTGGATTTTTTCCAAACCCTAACTCAAGGGCTGAAAAAATAAATCAATCAACTCTATTCACAAGCCTTCATAAAGACTTGTCAAATATAATTTGTAAGCTTCTACAAAAGCTCACACCAATCTATCATCAAGTCCTCTCTAGAACTTGTCTAATATGCTCTACATGTCCTCACTAGAACTTGTCCAAATCTGCTCAATAAGTTCTCTCAAGAACTTATCCAAATATGCTCTCAATATGTATTTTAGGCTTCCATTAAAAGCTTACCCAAATCTATCCACAAGTCTTCTCAAAGACTTATCTCAAATCTGCTCAACAAGTCCACACTAGAACTTGTCCAATCTCATAGACACATAAAGATAATTGTTAGAGACTCAATATGCTCTATACTCATCACAATGCTCAATAACTTTCAATCACTCTTTAAGAAACATACAGAGAATTGTTAGAGATTCAATATACTTCAAAATTAATTTAACACTCAATCACTTCCAATCACTCTTTTATAAATATACAGAGAATTTCTAGAGACTCAATATGCTTTACATTCACCTCAATGCTCAATCACTTTATAAAATCAATTCAGAATATAGAATATTTTGTTTTATGGAACTTTAAAAATCACTTCACACATCCACTTAACTAGGCTCAACCAACTCTACTCAACCAATCACTCAATGAAACAATACTTGCTTGCAAACCCTAGTCCTAGCATATGAAAACTCACTCAAAATGTTTCCAACTATGTCAACAACCAATCTCACATAACAATGATACTCATGTTATTTTCAAACCCTATTTCAAGTTCTTCACTCAAAAAATCACTTCAACAACAATGCTTATAAAACAATCTTCACATAACAATGATACTCATGTTATTTTCAAACCCTAGTTCAAGTTTTTCACACAACCAATGGCTTCAAAAACAATGCTTATAAAACAAGGTTTTAACAACAACTATTTATTCCAAAAAATCTTGAAGCATTAACTCAACACACTCAAAAAGGAAACCCTAATCAAGTCCTTTTCACTCCAAACTTATTTTCCAAAAAATCAACTAATCAATTTAATTATGGAAGAATATGCTCATAACTTTTCTTGATGATGAAGGATATTGTAAAATCTACCATAACCACAAACACATCTTTGCAAAGCTTAAAGAAGTTAGAAAACTCTCACAAAGATACAATGCAAATATCAAACCACACATACACCTTATCACTCCATCTTGAAGAAAACATCCATCAACATATACAAAAACAATTGACCAAATACACCTTATAATCTCCCAATTAAAATAATATTCAATGCCAAGAATAATATCAATACAATCTCCATTTCAAAATAACTCAATGGCAAGAAGTCCTTTCAACACTTTGAAATCTTCAATAAAACCAATGTGACATAAACACTTTATTCAAAAATAAAGCTAGCTCCTTATTTCTCCAATTTACCAAGAACAATGATTAATTAAAAACCCTTTTTAACTAACCCTTTTAATTCCCTAAGACCTCATGTCAAATCTTAGGCATCATAAAAATATGCTCAAAATTTTAGTACCTTTGCCTTGGTGGGACTCGAACTCATGATAAAACCTCAACCAACACCCTAGTCATGGATCCAACCACCATGCGAGATAGATGCTCGCTTAGGGACTAAAGAGTACCACGTGCTCTATAAGGCTCTCCTTGTGTGCCTAATAAAAAAAATATAGGCTGCTCCCTTTGAAATTCCAAACATAGCCAACAAAACATTGTTGCTACTGTGATTCGATCACGGGTCACTCTGTGCTCAAGCACTCTAGGCTCTGTCCACTTGCCACTAGGCCACGCTGCCCAGATGGCTATTGAATTTCATTGCTTTTCGATTTATACCTTATTCACTGGCACTAAACATAATTTTCTTGTCTCTTTCTTTGGATGAGTTCTCACAACACATGATTGCACATTTTTCTTTTTGAGCAAAAGGATATCTTAATGCCTTTAAGGCATATAGTTTTTATATCGATTTCCTCCTTCAACCTTGAACGTCGGTGCTTTGATTTTTAACTCATTAATTTAAAAATTATCTAAATTCTTTAGAATTTAAATTTTATAAGTTAACTTTTAAATCTCTTTAGCTTTATTAAAGCCTTTTTGACTTTACCACATTGTATAAATAATATTTTTGCTCACCCATGTTTTTAATAAAAACCCTTCTAACTTATGCTTCCACATAATATTAAAATATTATGAAGCTCTTTTGCCTTTAACCTTTGCATTGTTCCTCTTGACATTTTTACATCAACGGTAGCTTGTTTCTTGAAATCAATGACAACTTCGTTCCTTGACATCAATGACAACTTTGACTCAAAATGTCCAACAATCTCCCCCTTTGTCATTGATGGTAATCCAAATTATTTTTATGAGAAACTTATCCTTTTCTTTGTTCTTCTCCCCCTAGGACATTGCTCCCATTGGCTCAATGCTCTCCTTTTTACTCAAATACCAAATCTCTCCCTCTTACTCAAATATCTCCCCCTTTGACATCAATGGCAAAGGGTCACCTTTGGGGCTCGGGGCTAAGAATGAGCCTCTTAGCTTAGCCCCTCCTCCACCTCCTCTTGAGGTGGTTAATTTTGGTGTGGGAGTATTTCTACTCCCAAAAAGCACTATTATTTACCTTTATCCTCTTTTCTTTTTATCTGATATTTCTTATTCCTCTAAATATTCCTTTCCATGTCCATGTTCCTATCCATGTCCATATTATTGTTTCTATTCTTATTCTTGTTCATATCCATATTCATGTTCCTATTCTTATTACTGTTCATATCCATGTTCTTATTCTTGTTCCTGTTCATACTTGAAATTGGAATGTCTTCTCTACACCACTTTGTTGTGTGTCCATCATTATTGCACTTATAACACTTAATGTTATTATTTATTAGAGGTGAAAATGTCTTAGGATTTATCCTAGTGAAGCCATATCCTCTTTTATCATGAACCCTATAATTCATTGCCTTGTGACCTAAGTGATTGCATGAGTAGCAATACCCATGGAAAAGTTATCTATTCCTATATTTCTATATTTCATGTGTCCTAAACTATGAAGCCATGTGCCCAAACCTGTGACATGAAAAACATCTTCCATTGAAGCTTCCTTGTATTGACGTCATTGGTCTCTTAGTCTCTCTTAACCTAGTTTGATTGTTGTTCCATCTATTTCTTCTTTGTGTATTGTCCTATCCTTTTTGAACTTTTTGTTGTCCAACTCATCCTCAGATGTCTCATTTTCTCTTACACTTTCTTCTTCTAAAGTGTATTCTCCTTCAGAACTTGAGGTTAAATTTCCTTCTCATTTCTTTTATTCCTGTTCAAATCCAAGACCTATCTTGCTTGATGTAGGCTTTTGTGTCTTGATGAACTTATCTAAGTTCTTTGAGCTATTTTTGAACCCTTGTAGATTGAATTCAGAGTTTTTTATTTCTATTCTTAATAAAGCTACCTCTTGTTCTAGCTTTTCACATTCTAATACTTTTGCTTCTAGCTTATCCTTGAACTTCTTTGTCTTAGCCTTTGATTTGTCTAAATCCTCTATAATCATTCTTCTCTCTTCATCACACTCTTGGAAATGAGATTCTAATTTAGATTTTTGCTTTCTTACCTTCTTTACTATTTCAAGAGCATAAATAAGTTCTCCCTTGAGATCATATCCTTATTTATTTGATTCTTCCTCTATTTGTTTGCCTTTGTCCACATATTTATTTTATTTTGACTTGTCTTCTATAGGATCACTTTCTGCTTCTTCTAGTGCCATTAGAATATTCCCTTCTGGTCCTTCAAGTGCATCCTCATATTCATCATCACTAAAACTATAACCATTCCTTGTACAACTATCTTCAAGATGTCCAAAGTTACCACATCTAAAACACTTGAAAATTATTGGTGCTCTTTTCTATGACTTATTTTTCTTCAATCATAAATAGGACTTCATCTCTATCATTATATGAAAAACTAACATCACTATCACTTGAGTACTTACTTGCCTTATCTGCATAGCAACTCCTCTTTTGCCTTTGAAAGAACTTCTTTCCTTGTCTACTTTGTCCATCCTTGTTTTTATTTTTGTGATAGTATCTTTATAATTCCCTATTTCTCTGATCCTATTTTTCTTCATCATTGTTATTCTTTGCTTCTTCGTAATCAGTTGCATAGTGATCATACTTTCCATAATTGAAATATTTAACAGATTTTATATATCTAGATCTTATTGAATCCTTATTCCTTTTGCCATAATTAGCTTCTTCATCACTGGATGACTCATTACTTGATTTTGACTTCTTATTCTTTGTCTTCTTAATTGCTTTGAAGGTTGCTTCCTTATGGGGATTATGTTCTTTTGTTCTCATTTCAAAATTTGTAAGAATACTAAGCAACATATATCTTATCAAAGTATCACCATCATTTGATTCTTCTATAGCTAAAATATTTTCACTAAACCTTGTTGGAAGAGACATTCAGATCTTATCACAAACATTTGATTCATCCACATTAAGTCCAAGTTATTGCATAGAATTAACAACCTCATAAATTTGAAGTAGATAAGTTCTAATGTTTTTCTCATCCTTCATTCTTAAATCTTCAAATTGTCCTTTGAGATTTTGTATCTTTGCTTTCTTAACACCTTTATCTCCTTCATATATATTTTGCAAATTATCCTAGATTCCTTTTGCATCTTGATAGTGCATAACTTTTATGAACTCTGTTCTATGCAAACCTCTCAAAGTTGCATTTATTGCTTTAGAATTGTAATATTGTAGAAGCTTACCTTCCTTATATTTAGGTGGATCAACCAGTGATATGTATGCATTTTCAAATGCTTTCCAAATTTCATTGCCAAGTGCCTTCAGGTAAATCTTCATTCTAAAAATCTAATATATATAATCACTTCCATAAAATACTGGTGCTATATTATCTGATCATCCATTCTTAGAATCCATTGTGTTCTTGTAAGATTTTCCTTCAAGCTGATAAAATCTTCTGAAGGAACCCACTCTGATACCAATCGTAGAACACAAGATTATACTAAGAGGGGGGTGAACAATATAAGACCACTTTTTACTTTTTTTTCTCAATCAATATTATGCAATATATAGATAGAAATATCAATAGCAGTAATCAAAGCAATGTATACATCACCACACACAATAGAGACACCACAATTTACATGGTTCACCCAATGTGGGCTACTCCATGGAGAAAATATTTCACTAAAATTTTCTCAATCAATCTCTTGGGAATATTTTACCTATTACAATGTTTATGGACCTCTATCCAAAGGAGATACCAATCCCCTAAATCATGTTTGTGGATCTCTATCCAAGGAGACACCAATCTCCTAATCTCTACTATGGATAGTTATCCTCTAGAAGACCTCTGCCTCTACTACCCTTAGGAAATGGAACTATATCCATAGAAGACACCTGTACTCCCTACTCTAGCTGGAGATCTCTATCCTAAACTCTGTCACCTCCAAATCTCTATTTCAATTTTTTATTAAACATTATCCTTTGATCTAGCACAAATCTATCCTCAATATCTATCTCTAGTTTGGCACAAACCTATCCTCAAATCTACACCAAAATTTGTCCTTGAATCTATACTAAACATAGTCCTTTGGTATAGCATAAATCTATCTTCAATCTCTATCCTCAAGCCTTAACTGAAATCTTGACTCAATCTCAAATAAACTCAGTTGGATCTATCCCAAAACCTAACTCAAGGTTTGAACAAATCAATCAATCAACTCTACTCATAGGCCTTCACAAATACTTGTCAAATTTTCTTTTTAAGCTTCCATAAAAGCTCACACCAACCATTCCTCAAGTCCTCTCTAGAACTTATCCAATCTGCTCTATAAGTCCTCACTAGAACTTGTCCAAATCTGCTCAATAAGTTCTCTCAAGAACTTATCCAAATCTACTCAATAAGTTATCTCAAGAACTTATCCAAATCTGCTCTCAATTTGTATTGTAAGCTTCCATAAAAAGCTTACCCAAATATATCCACAAGTCTTCTCAAATACTTACCTCAAATCTGCTCAACAAGTCCACACTAGAACTTATCCAATATCATAGACACATCAAGAGAATTGTTAGAGACTCAATATGCTCTATACTCATCACAATGCTCAATCACTTTCAATCACTCTTTTAGAAACATACAAAGAATTATTAGAGACTCAATATGCTTCAAATTCAATTCAATACTCAATCACTTCCAATCACTCTTTTAGAAACATACAGAGAATTGTTAGAGACTCAATATGCTTCACATTCACCTCAATACTCAATCACTTTCTCAAATCAATTTAGAATATAGAATAGTTTATTTTATGGAACTTGAAAAATCACTTCACACATCCACTTAACTAGGCTCAACCAAATCTACTCAACCAATGACTCAATGAAACAATCCTTGCTTGCAAACCCTAGTCCTAGCATATGAACACTCACTCAAAATATTTCCAACAATGATCAACAACCAATCTCACATAACAATGATACTCATGGTCTTTTCAAACCCTATTTCAAGTTATTCACTCAACAACTCACTTCAACAATAATGCTTATAAAACAATATTTACATAACAATGATACTCATGTTCTTTTCAAACCCTAGTTCAATTTTTTCACACAACCAATGGCTTCAAAAACAATGCTTATAAAACAAGGTTTTAACAATAACTCTTTATTCCAAAAAAACCTTGAAGCATTAACTCAACATACTAAAAAAGGAAACCCTAATCAAGTCCTTTTCACTACAAACTTATTTTCTAGAAAAGCAACCAATGAATCTAATTATGGAAGAATGTGCTCATATATTTTCTTGATGATGAAGGAACTTGTAAAATCTGTCACAACCACAAACACCTCTTTGCCAAGCTTAAAGAAGTTAGAAAACTCTCACAAAGATACAATGCAAATATCAAACCACACATACACCTTATCACTTCATCTTGAAGAAAACATCCATCAACATATACAAAAAAAATTTACCAAATACACCTTATAATCTCCCAATTAAAATAATATTCAATGCCAAGAATAATATCAATACAATATCTGAAGCAGAGGTTTTAGGAGGACCTGCAGATTGGCCACGACCTCGGCCAGAAGCCTTTTTCTGGGTGTTCAGGATATGAGAATCCTTATTTCGGCCCGAATCGTTGGGGATTTCTTTTTTTAGGAAGGGCATTGAGAAGCCAGATGGCCCTAAGTATTGCACTCCAAAAAAAAAGCGAGCTTGTTCTCGTACTCAACTCCTTGACGTCTTCTGTAGCTCCCATATTTGATGCTGATGCAGGTAGGCAGAGCTGAATCCAGATTAGCCATGACACAGACATGAGCATAGGTCATTCTAGTTTTGGCTCGGGTAGTAGGGTCAATGGTGACCAAATCTCCAATCGGTTGAGTGATGCCTTTGAGTGCATCGTTGTAGAAGAACAGTGGGGGAAGCCCATGGAGTTTGATCCAAATCAGAGCGATGTTGATAGACTGAGTATCAGGGTCAAAGTCTTCCCCCCATCTCCGTAGAAACAGGCTGTGACGGCCGAAAAACCAAGGTCCTCCAGTAAGAATGTGGTGGGTGTCAAGGGCATTGTTTAGCCTTATCATGAAAAAACCCCTAGGAAAGGCCACTACCTCCAAGTTTCCCGAAAGTCGCCATTTGGAAAGAGCCCACTCGTGGATAGTTTCCATATCAGGTTAGGCACCGACAAATTTCCCAACAAGAGAGAGAGACTCTTGGAATATTAGTGGCTCCATAACCTCACTTGGGAAAGAGACTTCAGTGCTCGATACAGATAAGGGCAAAGGAGTTTCGAAAGAAAATGCTCCTAACGAAGACCTAACTTTGTCTGCAAAGGATAAAGACCAAGGAGGTGCTTTGGAAGGAGAGGAGGGTGAAACCCTAACGTTATCAGACATCGGTTTCACCACGCCATTTGGGTCTTCATCATGAATCATGCTGAGTGGGCCTGCAGAAGGCCCAACACCACTTATAGGGCTTGAGGAAAAACCTACCACACCATCTCCCTCCAACATCCCTCCAACGTTGCCATCACCATCGCCATCGTCCACCGTTGCTCCCGCTCCCGTTCTTGCCATCGTCTGATTTGAAATTTTATAATCAATACTTACCCATTTTTGAGGAGCAAGGAGATTTAAGTGCTCTGCCTTCTCATTCTAATCATTTTTCTTCCTTAAACAATATTCCTACTAGAAAGGAAATCTTCGATGACCTTCCCATAGATCTAACCATCTCATCCACACCCACTTTGATTCAGTCTCCCTTGTCCAAAGGAAAGTCTGCAATGACCTTTCCAAACTCACCCACCGATTTTGGTCCCTCTCACCTTCCTCTTCCCTTCCCACCCCTTCCCCCGACTCAGAACCATCCTCTTTCCCTTTCCCTTGAGTCAATTGCCCTGTGCCAGTCTCCCCGCTCTCCATCCCCCCACCGACCTACCCCTGGGACTAATTCCATCAATATTATCCAAACATCTAGCCCGCTGAAATCTCCCATTCTTGCACCCAAAGCTGACGTCAACAAAGAACAAAGAAGGGGACGACCGTCAAATGCAAAAAATCTTTCCAAAGAAGCTAAGATCGAATTGGCTGATGGCTCAGTGCCTACCTCCTTGGGCCCTATTTCTGAACACCCCAACCACCAAGATGAGGATGAAGTTAGACCCAAACTTACTTCATCTCAAGGGAGAGGCAGAGGCCGCAAAGAAAATCCCAAATCAACCTGATGAAGTTCATCTCTTGGAATGTCAGAGGCCTCAATGGAACTGCTAAATAGAGTACTATTAAATCAGTAAGAAAAAACCTAAAACCAAATATCATGTTCCTTCAATAATCCAAACTTGACGAGAATAGCAGCATTCAAGTTTGCAAGCTAATCTGGGAAAACAACAATTTTGCCTTTTGTCCCTCCTCAGGGGCATCTGGGGGTCTCCTCTGTTTGTGGGATATGACAACCATTGATGAGAGGTTTCTTTCAGTATTTGACAGAACCATCAACATTTTGTTTACCAATAAATTCACTAACCTCCAATGGATCGCCACCAATGTTTATGGACCTAACAGTCCTGTCAACAAAAGACTGTTGTGGGATAACATTTCAGTAATGTGCAACAACTTTGCTAACTTTCCATGGATGCTCTGTGGTAATTTCAATGCTTCCCTTCACCTGTTTGACAAGCAAGGAGGCAATCCGATCACCAGTAGCTGCATAGAAGATTTCAAGGAATTTGTCAACCACAACAAGCTAATGGACATGCCGCTCCAAGTATCCAACTACACATGGAGCAACAGACATGCGGGCATCCATCACATCCAAATCCAGCTTGATAGATTTCTCTTATCCAAAGAACTCATTTCTATTTTTGACGATGCCAAGCTTCATAGCCACCCAAAAATTGGCTCCGATCACAACCCCTTAATTCTGGATTGTTCCCGCCCCTAGCAAATCTTCAAAACCCCTTTCAGGTTTGAAAATATGTGGCTCACCCATCCAGATTTAGGTCGATATATTCGACAATGGTGGTAGCAAAACCTTTGTCCAAACCCTCTCACGAATCTGTTCCTCAAACTCAAAGTGGTCAAACTCAAGCTAAAATGCTGGAATAGGGAGGTTTTCGGCAACCTCTTTACCGAGAAAAGCTTCTGATGGATGAGCTGAAAAGGGTGGAAAATATGATTCAGGGAGGAGTTCTGAGGGTCAAAACTTTTATGGAAGAAAAAATCCTCCTTTCAAACTTTCACAATGCCTTGGCTAAGGAAGAGTCCTACTAGAGGCAAAAATCCAAAAACCTCTGGCTCAAAGAAGGAGACACCAACACGAAGTTTTTCCATGCTTCCACCATGCATCACAGAGGCTCAAATAAAATCTCTAAGTTGGCCAAGGCTGATGGATCCATTGTATCTAACATCCAAGCTATCAGACAGGAAGCTGTGTGCCACTTACAGGAAATCTTAGGTCCAAGCGTTGACTGCCATCCCCGCACAACAAGTTCTCTACTTCAGAACATGCCATAGTTGGTGTCTCACGATGATAATGGGAAATTGCTTCAATGCTTCACTAAAGAGGAGATCAAAGAAGCTCTGTTTGCAATGGAACCTGATAAGGCCCCTAGACCCGATGGCTTCCCACCCCGATTTTTTCAACACTTTTGGGATATTGTGGGCCCAGATGTCGTTGATGCAGTTAAATTCTTCTAGAGATCCAAAAATATGCCGATAGAGGCCAATTCCACCTTCATTGTTTTGATTCCCAAGTCCAATGATCGTGCTTCTCTCTCTGACTTCAAACCTATTAGTCTCTGTAGTGTCATCTACAAACTTATCACCAAAGTTATGGCAAACAGGTTGAAAGACATCCTTCCCTCCATCATCGACCAGTGCCAAGGGAGCTCGATCAAAGGCAGATTCATTGTTGATGGAGTGATAACCGTCCACGAATTGGCCCACTCGGCATATAAAAATAAAAAACCCAGCATGTTCCTTAAGCTTGACATGAACAAGGCTTTTGATCGGGTTTCTTGGAAATTCCTATTCGAGGTCCTAGAGAAGTTTGGGTTTCACAAAGAATGGATCAATATGGTTTGTGAATGTATCTCGACTGCATGGTTCTCTGTTCTTATCAATGGTTCACCCGCATGTTTCTTCCAAAGTTTCAAAGGCATCCGTTAAGGGGACCCTCTGTCCCCCTTTCTCTTCATCATTTTGGCTAAAACCCTTGGAATAACCCTTACAACTACCTGCAACAGTGGTCTCATCTCTGGGATCAAACCAGCCTCAACAACCAATGCCATATCCCACCAACAGTTTGTGGATGATACTATTCTATCCTCTCATGCTTCCGTTTTCGAAGCAAAAATCATTAAGAACATTCTTGATTCTTATGAAAAGGCGGCTGGCCAAAAAGTCAATTACCACAAAAGCAAGCTATACTTTCTCAGTACTCCCATTCACAGGAAAAATAGGATTGCTGAGATCCTTGGGTGCATCATTAGGAGCCTTCCAACTACTTATGTTGGATTACAGCTTTTCCACGACAGATCTATCTCGACTATGTGGAACCCTATTTTAAATTGCCTCAAAAAGAAAATTGTAGGTTGGAAAAGCTCAATGCTTAGTCAGGCGGCCAAAGCCACTCTAGTCCAGGCTTGCCTGCAAAGTATTTTTATTTTTTTCTTATCCATATTCAAAGCTCTAGCTTCCATTTTCCAAAGAATTGAGCAAATTCAACATAGATTCCTTTGGGCAGGAAACAAAAACAAGAATAAATTTTCACTTGTTGCCTGGGATAGGGTCTGTTCCAAGAAAAATGATGGAGGACTCGGATTCAGAGACATCAAGCGGATGAACATGGCCCTCATTGCCAAGCAGTCCTGGAGACTTACCATCAATGAAAAAGTCACTTGGATTGACATCATCAAAGCTAAGTACCTCCATCAAGTTTCCTTTCTTGGAGAGCACAACCTTCCTAGCGGATCCCATTTTTGGAATGGCATCACCAAAACAAGGAAGATCATCATGGAAGGCTTAAGGTGGTGTCTTGGAATTGGAACGAACATTCATTTTTGGGACGACCCGTGGATCCGTGATAAATATCTTAGCCAAGATCCGCATCTTGCAGTGCTCAAGACGGTTACCGAAGCCACCTTTGGAGATAAGGTGTGCCATTTCATTAACCCAAGTATCACAAGACCTGAATGGAAACACCTGGCTCTCAACGGGCCTAGGCATATCACCGAGGCACTCAGGCGGTTACAAAACTTGCTGAGGACTTGCATCATCCCCAACTTACACAAAGATGATTCCATGGTCTGGAACCTTGAAGATTCAGGGAATTTCACTGTTAAATTAGCTTACTATAGTCAAGAAACTCCCAATGATGGTCGAGACTTATCTAATTAGGTCTGGGTTCCCAAGATCATTCCCAAGGTCAAATTATTTTACTGGTTGGCCATCCAAAATAGAATCCTCACCACTGACAACTTGATAATTAGAGGGTTACTCATTCCCAATTGGTGCATCCTGTGCAAAAATGCCTATGAGTCAACTTCACATGTTTTTTTGGAATGTCCCTTCTCTCTAGCAGTTCTCAACTAGGTTCTTAACACCTTCAACATCTTCGCAGCCCTCCCTCATTCCATTCCCCTCATTTTTCAACAATGGACCTAGCATTTCAAGAGCAATCAACTTAAATTCATGTGGCAAGCTTGCCTTCACATTTTCCTATGGCAGATATGGCTCGAGAGAAATGGAAAAATTTTCAAAAACCAAGCCACTGATAAGAAAATTATTGTTTCCAAAATCTTGGCCCTTGCTGCGGAGAATGCCTCTCTTGTTTTGTCTTCCAAACCCCCCCATCCTGGATTTGAATCAGACCTAACAAAACTTTTCAATATTTCTAATTTCTCTTCCATGCCCCGTAATTTTGTTGACAGGTCTGTCATCAAGTGGGTCTTACCACCTACTGGGTGGCACAAGCTCAATTTTGATGGTGCGACCAAAGGAAACCCAGGAGTGGCTGGCGGAGGAGGAATTCTTAGAAATCACAAAGGAGAAATAATTTTGGCCTTTGCCCAGAACCTGGGAATTCAATCTAACACTATGGCAGAGGCTTGAGCTCTGCTCCAAAGCTTGATCCTCTTGGAAGGTTTGACCATAAATAAACTTATCATAGAAGGAGACTCGCTGCACTGTATCAACTGGATCAATGGGATTTGTGTGCCTCCCTAGGCCCTTGTTTCGATTTTCCAAGACTGCAAGGCTCTAATTAGCAAGTACCCAAAATTAGTCCTTAAGCATCAGTATCGAGAAGGAAACAAAGCTACGGACTGGCTTGCTAACAAGGGTGTAGGCGAACCTGACATTCATGTTTGGAGAGACTCCTTCCCCATTGGCCTAAGGAACGATTCTATAAGTGTCAATGTTTGCACAATGTGAGTGGTTGGCAGGGGACCGGTTTAGTTTGCTCATGGAACTGGTCGAGTTTTCACGTCTTTTCTTCCTTCTTCTCCTCCTTCGGCCGCATTTTTGCAACATGTCATGATATCGCAACATACCTTTCCCCTCTGGCCGTGAGGTTGCAACTTGTCACGATATCGCGACACTTTTTCTCTTCGGCCGCATTTTTGCAACATGTCGTGATATCGCGACACTTTTTCTCTTTGGTTGCGATTTTGCAACATGTCGCGATATCGCGACACTTTTCCTCTTTGGCCACGTTTTTGCAACATGTCGTGATATCGCGACACTTTTTATTTTCAGGCTCTTTCTTGCATCATGTCATGATATCACGACACTTTTTCTCTTTTGACGCGGTCTTGCATCATGTCACGATATCGCGACACTTTTTCTCTTCGATCGCGGTCTTCCATCATGTCGCGATATCGCGACACTTTTTCTCTTTGGCTGCGGTCTTCCATCATGTCGCGATATCACGACACTTTTTCTCTTCGACAGCGGTCTTCCATCTTGTCACGATATCGCGACACTTTTTCTCTTCGACTGCGGTCTTCCATCATGTCGTGATATCGCGACACTTTTTCTCTTTGGCAGCGGTCTTCCATCATGTCGTGATTTCGTGACACCTTTTCTCTTCGGCCGCGATGTCTCTTCTTGTCGCGATATCGTGACACCTTTTCTGTCCAATCGTGGTTTTGCATCATGTCGCGATATTGCGACACTTTTTCTCTTTGGTCACGATTTTGCAACATGTCACGATATCACGACACCTTTTCTCTTTGACCTCGATGATGTAGCATGTCACGATATCGTGACACTTTTTCTCTTTGGCCTTGATTTTGCAACATGTCACGATTTTGTGACACTTTTTCTCTTCGACCACGTTTTTGCAATCTGTCATGATTTCGTGACACTTTTTCTTCTTTGGTCATGATAACGCTGCTTGTCACGATTTCGTGACTCTTCTTCTCTTCTGGCACCAACCTTGCAACATGTCATGATATCACGACACTTCTTTTCTTCTGGCAGCAACCTTGCAACATGTCATGATTTCGTGACACTTTCTCTCCTTCGGCTCCGATGCCACTTCTTGTCATGATTTCATGACTTCTCTTCCTCTCTTGGATGCAATGGTGCAACATGTCATGATTTCGTGACATCATTTCCAAACTGGTCATGATTTCATGACACCTTTCCTCGTGTGGTGTTTTGCTCGTTCTTTGATCTTTAGTTCTTGGACCACCTCGATCGATCTGGAAATCATGTAAAACTCTTGTATAAGGTTCAGGGACCTTTCAACACCCTTTCAACCTATCAAAAAAAAATATCAATACAATATCATTTTCAAAATAACTCATTGGCAAGAAGTCCTTTCAATACTTTTAAATCTTCAATAAAACCAATGTGACACAAACACTTTATTCAAAGATAAAGCTAAATCCTTATTCCTCCAATTTACCAAGAAAAATGATTAATTAAAAACCCTTTTTAACTAACCCTTTTAACTCCCTAAGACATCATGTCAAACCTTAGGCATCATAAAAATATATTTAAAATTTTATTACCTTTTCCTTGGTGGGACTCGAACTCACAATGCAGCCTCAACCAACACCCTAGTCGAGGATCCAACCACAGCGCAAGATAGGTGCTCATTTAGGGACTAAATAGCACCATGTGCTCTATAAGGCTTCCCTTGTGCACCTAATAAAAAAACATAAGTTGATCCCTTTGGTGTTCCAAACACAACCAAAAAAAGAATACTACCACCATGATTCGATCGTAGGTCACTTCGCGCCCAAGCACTCTAGGCTCTGTCCACTTGCCACAAGGCCACATTGCCCAGATGGCTCTTGAATTTTGGTGCTCGTTGATTTATACCTTATTATCTAGCACTAAACATAATGTTCTTGTCTCTTTCTTTGCACAAGTTCTCACAACACACAATTGCACATTTTTATTTTCAAGAAAAATGATATCTTAATGCCTTTAAGGCATATAGTTTTTATATCGATTTCCACCTTCAACCTTGAACGTCGATGCTTTGATTTTTAACTCATAAATTGATATTCTCACAATGACACTGAGAGGGGGGGTGAATCAGTGTAGCTATTAATTTAGATCTACAACTCTTAAAACTGAGGCAAAGAGAACTTAAAATCAGATAAAGCAAATTCAACACTAGAGCATTCCACAACACACGATATAACGAGGTTCACCAATTTGGCTACTCCTCAAAAATGATTGCTTGGACTCCCGTCCAAATCCAGCCTTTGCAAAACACCAATTTTACAAACACTTTACCAAAACCCACTGGAAGGAGCACCAACCCCTTATTTTTCTGCTGCAACAGATAGGAGCACCAACCCCTAATGCCAAGCACCAACTTGGACCACAAATCTAAATTATTTCAATGACATAAAAATGCCTTCGCTTTATACACGACCCTAACTGGTCTGCAATTAATCAAACTCCACACACACTTACGGCTCTGCTTATCTCTCTTTCGGCCCTCTTCTAACCTTCTTTGCGTAGCACTTTTTCACTCACAGCAGCACCTTAATTCTCTGCGTGACTCCCATTTTATAACAAACCTTTCACTTTGTAACTTTAGTTATAATGCCTTCTTTCATTTCTCATACGCCACTTGTCAACTCTTCTTGGTCATGACTGTTCGTATTCTCCTTAGTGACTGTTCACTTTCTTTTCTGTGCGTGCATGATTTTCCTCTGCAACTGCCCCTGTAACTGTTTGTCTTCTTGGTCATGACTATTTGTATTCTCCTTAGTGACTGTTCACTTTCTTTTCTGTGCGTGCATGATTTTCCTCTGCAATTGCCCCTGTAACTGTTCGTCTTCTTGGTCATGACTGTTCGTAATCGTGCTGTTGTGACCTATCATGAAATCGTGACACTTCTGTCTCTTTGTACTCTTCTCGCATTTTACCCGTGAAAACATGACATGTCACGAAATCATGACATTTTTCACCTCCTTGTTCACTTCTTGGCTTGCACCCATGAAAACCAGACATGTCATGAAATCGTGACACTTTCGCTGCCTTGTGCCTTTTCTGTCTTTGGCCCGCAAAAACACATGTCATGAAATCACGATGCTTTCGCCTTTGAGCTCTTCCTCCTTGAATTTGTCATGAAATCATGACGCTTCTGCTTCCATGCTCTTTTGTTTTGCTTCTATCACGAAATCGTGACACTTCATCCTTCGGAGTCTTCCTCTCTACTGTTGTCGCGATATCGTGACATTTCTATCTCCGTACATTCTCTCTCCTCTCTTAGTCGCGAAAATGCGACATGTCACGATATCGTGACATCTTTTCTCCTTAGCTCTTCTCTTCTCTTCAGGTCGCGAAAACCCAACATGTAGCGATATCGCTACACTTTTGTTCCTTGCACTTTACCTTTGCTTCGGCCTCCGAAAATACATGTCACGAAATCATGACACCTTTTTCTCTCTCCTCTTTTTCTTCGCTTTGGACCACGAAAATGAAGCATGTCATGAAATCGTGACACCTTTTACTATCGGACTCTCTCTCTTGCATTATGTCGCGAAATCGTGACACTTTTCCTCCTTAGCGCTTTTCTTCTCATCGGATCGTGAAAACTCGACATGTCGCGAAATCGTGACACTTTTTCTCCTTAGCGCTTCCTCTTGCAAATTTTCATGAAATCGCGACACTTTTCCTTGCAAGCTCTTTCTCTCAAACATGTCACGAAATCATGACACATTTTCATCCGTACCATCCTTCTTGCAAATTATCGTGAAATCGTGACACTTTTCTTTGTGAGCTCCTTCTCCCCGAACATGTCGCGAAATCGCGACAATTTTCTTTTCCTGTGCCTTCTCTCCAAACATGTCACAAAATCATGACAATTTTCTTTGCCTGCGCCTTCTCTCCAAACATGTCACGAAATCATGAAAATTTCTTTGCCTATGCCTTCTCTCCAAACATGTCATGAAATCATGATAGTTTTCTTTGCCTCTGCCTTCTCTCCAAACATGTCACGAAATCACGATAGTTTTCTTAGTTGCCTTCTTCTCTCCAAACATGTCACGAAATCGTGATAGTTTTCCTTACTTGCGCTTCTTTTCTTCAAACATGTCACGAAATCGTGACAGTTTTCTTACTTGCCTTCTTCTCTTCCAACATGTCACGAAATCGTGATAGTTTTTCCAGCATTTTCTCTCTCCTTCGATATGTCGCGAAATCGCGATAGCTTTTCCAGATTTTTCTCTCTCCTCCGTTATGTCACGAAATCACGACAGAAAACATGTCGCGATATCGCGACAGTTTTCTTACTTGTATTTTTCTTTGTTCTTTTGAGTGTTGGCCTCTTCTGTCTTCTTGGAAATTCACTGTACATGCTTTGAATGACCTCTGAACTTCTGTCCACTGCATCAACTGATCTATCTATCTGTGTTGACAACAATGACAATACTGTTTCTACACCTTGCTCAACAATCTCCCCCTTTGGAATTGTTGGCAACACATGTGCAATTTCTTGTAATTCTTCTCCCCCTTTGACAATAATACCAAAGGGCTACTGCAGACTCCCCCTGAGTCTATGCACAACATTCTCAGACAAATATTGTTATAGTTAGCAAAAATCATGAATATGAGCAAAACTATAAGCATAGGCATAAATGCTCCCCCTGAGAATGTGATCCCAATTGATAGTCAGTTCTTGGGAAACGTGACCACTCCCAACTTACTCCGAAGGTACTCAAAAACTTCCTTGGGCAATGGTTTTGTGAATATATCTGCTACTTGCTCTGTAGTTGGAACAAAATCCAATTTGACCTCACCTTCTGCAACTTTATCCTTCAAGAAGTGATACTGGATTGCAATATGTTTGGTTCGAGAATGCATAACCGGATTCTTTGATATGTTAATAGCACTAGTGTTATCACATTTAACTAAAATTGGCTCTTTGAAGTGAATACCAAGATCTTTCAGGGTTTGTCTCATCCATAATATCTATGTACAACATGTTGTTGCTACAATGTATTCTACCTCTGCTGTGGATAGAGAGACTGATTCTTGTTTCTTGCTATGCCATGCTACCAACCTGTCTCCAAGATAAAATGCTCCTCCATTGGTACTCTTTCTATCATCAATACATCCTGCCCAATCTGCATCAGAGTATGCAATAAGAGTGAAGTCCTTACCTTTTGGGTACCATAACCCATACTCCATAGTACCCTTGAGGTACCTAAAAATCCTCTTCACAGTTGTCACATGAGTCTCTTTGGGACTAGCCTAAAATCTTGCTACCATGCATACTGCCTGTAAGATATCTGGTCTGGTAGCTATCAAATACAGCAAGCTTCCAATCATAGATCTGTACATGGTTTGATCTACATCTGGAGATTTGTCATCCTTGCTCAACTTGCAACCTTGTTGTCATGGGAGTGCTAACAGGTTTACTATCCTCCATTGTGAACTTTTTCAGCATTTCTTTCACATATTTAACTTGAGAGATAAAAATGCCCTTTTCATTTTGATTGACTTGCAATCCGAGGAAATATGAAAGTTCACCAATCATCGACATTTCAAATTCTTTCTTCATTTTATTTGCAGTGTCTCTACATGACTTATCATTGTTGCTGCCAAAAATGATATCATCTACATAAACAACAAGGACAATAAGATGGCCATTCTCTATTTTGACATACAGATTGTTGTCCACCAAACCTTTCTTGAACCCCTATTGAATCAGATAGTTATCCAGCCTTGCATACCATGCTCTGGGTGCCTATTTCAAGCCATACAAAGCTTTCTTCAACTTGCAAACAAAGTTGGGATTATCACCGAGTTGGAACCCATCTGGCTGCTCAATGTAAACCTCTTCTTTCAGTTTTCCATTCAGAAATGCTGATTTTACGTCCATTTGATATACTTTGAAATTTTTATGAACTGCTAAAGCCAAAAACATTATGATTGCCTCTAGTCTAGCTATTGGTGCAAAGGTTTCCTCAAAATCAATACCTTCAACCTGTGCATAGCCTTTACAGACCAGTCTTGCTTTATTCCTTACAACCTGTCCATCTTCATTCAATTTATTTTGAAAAATCCATTTAGTACCGATTATATTTTTATTTGTCGGCCTTGGTACTAACTCCCAGGTTTTGTTTTTCTCAATCTGATCTAGTTCTTCATTAATTGCCTTCATCCAACTTTCATCCGTGCTTGCTTCAGCAACATTTTTGGGCTCAATGCTGGATAATAGAGAGTAGTTCCGTACTATTGCTCTTCTTGTCTGAATACCAACTGTTGGGTCCCCAATAATCTGTTCTCTGGGATGATTTTTCTGCCAGCTGCCTGTTTTGAATTTCTTGTCTTCTTCTTCTGAGTCAATTCTTAAATCATCTGGGTCAATTTTTTGATTCTCTTTTGTTTCCTTTTCTTCATCTCCTTCAATGACTTCTTCATAAATAGGGTAGTTTTCTTGATAAGTAATTTCTCGTTCTCTACCTTCGTCAACTTTAACATCAGCACTCTCCACAATTTTCTTTAGCCTCTTGTTGTAACATGTGTAGGCTTTGCTTTTTGTCGAGTAACCAAGAAAAATACCTTCGTCAGCTCTATCTTCAAACTTACCGAGATTATCTTTAGTTCGTTTGATGTAGCACTTGCTATCGAACACTTTGAAATATCTTGTTGTTGCCTTTTTGCCGAACCACAGCTCATAAGGTGTTTTGCTTTCATGCGTCCTTAGCATGCACCTATTTTGGATGTAAACCATAGTATGGACTGCCTCTTTCCAAAATCTATCAGCTATTTTGTTCTCAGCCAACATTGTCCATGCCATTTCCTGCATTGTCCTGTTCTTCCTTTCTACAACACCATTCTATTGAGGTGTCCTTGCTACTAAAAACTGTCTTCTGATCCCATATTTTTGACAGTACTCTACAAACTCTTCTGAGATAAACTCTCCTCCTCTGTCTGATCTTAGGCATTTAATTCTTTTTCTAGTTTGATTCTCAACCTATTTTTTAAAAATCTTGAACATCTCAAAGGCATCTGATTTAAGCTTTAAAAATAGTACCCATGTCATCCTCGGAGTAGTCATCTATGAACAAGCATAAAGTATTTGTCACCATTTATGCTTTGTGTTCTCATGGGTCCACACAAATCAGTATGTATTAGTTCTAAAGGCTTACTGGTGAAGTATTCCTTTGATTTAAATGTGGCTCTAGTTTGCTTCCCTTTTTGGCATGAAGCACAGATGCTATTTACTGGTTTGCCAATGGTGGGTATATCTCTTACTGCCCTTTTTGAACTTATTTTTACCAGATTGTCAAAGCTAATATGACCGAGCCTCTTGTGCCACAACCAATTTTCATCTTCCTGTCCAATCAAGCACGCTCCTTCTGAAGTTTTTGAGAGAGTATATAGATTTCTAGAAGTCCTCGATCCAGTAGCTATCAGCTTCCCACTGTGTGCTTTTTTGACTTCATAGCCCTGCTTCTTAAAGATGACTTCATGACCTCTGTCATAGATTTGACTTACGCTCAGTAAGTTGTGCTTCAAACCAATCACAAATAGAACTTCTTTGGAATTGATCTTTCCATCACTTATCTTGACTGATCCTTTGCCAACTATCTTGGCTCCATCATTATTTCCAAATTTTACAGAGCCCCCTTCATATTTCTGTAACTTTTCAAATTTTTGTTTATCTCCTGTCATGTGATTGGAGCATCCACTATCCAATATCCATGGTGCAGATTTGTTCTGTGCTTTGAATGTTGTTTGAACAATCAAGGATTCCTTTTCTTCCTTGGGTCACTCCTTTTCTTTCCACTTTGGTTTGGCTACAGTTTTGGTCACTTGTTTAGACTTTTCTTTGTCAGTAGCCTGTGCATGTTTTTCTAGGAATTTTTTGTTTTGCCTTAAACTATTTGGTTGAGATCTTCTTCCCTGATATCTATTTGCTGCATATGTGCTTCTACAGTTTCTTGCAATGTGTCCAAAGTTATGACAGTTATAGCATTCTATTGCATAATCCATCAAGGGTGAAAAGACATTTCTATTGGTGAAATTTCTTTGTCCTATATTATGAATGCAGTCTAAAATCTTATGACCGTAAGCATTGCATTTAAAACAATAACTAGAAAAGGAATGATTGAACCTGGGAATTGGTCTTTGCCATTTTGTAGTAGGAGCCACAAATTTTCTTCTCCTTTGATGTGTGACTTTTATGAATCCCTCATTGTCAGCACTCTTCTCGTGCCTGGCACTATTGCTTTCTTTTGCTTGATTCATTTTTCCTTGATCAACCTTGATCTTATCTTCTTTCTTTACCTTTTCTACAGTTATGGCCTTTGATGCACTTGACGATTCTCCTTCGACAAAGCCCAAGCCAAATTTGATGCCTGTAGTCCTCTGACTATTTATAATATTTTCAAGCTTCGCAGAACTTCCTTCAAGTTTGTGATAGCAACTCAATTTTTGATTCTTTTCTTCTAGCCGCATTCTTAAGACAACAATCTCTTCTTCCAGTTTGCTGCACTCATCTATTTTCATGGTTAACTACACTTCGAGTTCTTCAGAAATTTTCTTAAATTCTTCTGTCTATACTTTCAAAGTGTTTATTATGTCATTCGCATCCTCAAGCTTTCTTGAGACCTTTTTATTCTTTTTCCTTTTTGTACTCAACTCTTTAAGTGCAGCAACCAACTCTCCTTCTAGATATACTTCAGCCTCATCCTCAATGTTTGTGTCACCTTCCTATTTTTCTTCTATTTTGTCTTCTTCAAATGCCATGAACAGAGCTTCACCTGTTTCTTCTTTAGAATCTTCACCTGAGCTATCTTTAGAAGAGCTGACATTCTTGGATATGAAACTTTTCTTTTTGAAGTTGCTTTTTCTAAAATTTGGTTTCTTCCTCCAGTCACTTCTTTCTTGGTGTGACCCTTCATCACTTTTGGTTTTCTCATTCATTGGACACTTAGCTACAAAGTGACCGACCCCTCCACAATTGAAGCACTTAAAAGGTAACTTTCCTCTATATTTTCCTTTTCCCTTTGTAAGTTTTTGAACAAAGTTAGCTTTCGTTTCATCCGATGTCTCTTCATCTTCAGATTCTTGTTCAACTTTTATATTTTTGTGTGTTTTAAAAGCAACTTCTTTGTCTATGGGCTTAGTTTTTCCTATTCTCATTTTGTATGCAATCAAAGAACCATGCATCTCGTCCATGCTAAAATTGTTTAGATCTTTAGCTTCTTCTATTGCAGAAACTTTAGAATTAAATCTTTTGTGAAGAGTTCTAAGAACCTTTTTCACAATGACAACATCTTTGATTTCTTCATCGAGTCCTCTGATTGCATTAATGATTCCATTGACTCTCAGCATATAGGCCTCTATGTTCTCATCTTCATTCATTTTTAATGCTTCGAACTGAGCTCGATGCGTTTGTAGCTTGGCTTCCTTGATCTTGCTGTCTCCTTCATGGATGCTCTTCAATTTGTCCCACATGTCTTTTGCCGATTTACAACTCATGATCCTTATCAGTTCACTGTCTACTAGCCCACACATTATGGCATTCTTTGCTTTGGAGTTATTCTCAAACTTTTTCTTCTCAACAGTATCTGTTGGAGGAGTAGCGGGTGCTTTGTATCCACTTTCTATCGACTCCCAAATGTCGTATCCTAACGCACTTAGATATGTCTGCATCTTGAGTCTCCAGAATGAGTAATTAGTTCCATCAAACAAAGGAGCTTTGTTTGATGAGAATCCTTCACCACCTGCCATTGTGTTCCTTCCAAGATCACCTTAGCTGATTAAGCTTGTTCAAGAACCTTGACTACGATACCAATTGATATTCTCACAATGACACTGAGAGGGGGGTGAATCAGTGTAGCTATTAATTTAGATCTACAACTCTTAAAACTTGAGGCAAAGAGAACTTAAAATCAGATAAAGCAAATTCAACACTAGAGCATTCCACAACACATGATATAACGAGGTTCACCAATTTGGCTACTCCTCAAAAATGACTGCTTGGACTCCCGTCCAAATCCAGCCTTTGCAAAACACCAATTTTACAAACACTTTACCAGCACCCACTGGAAGGAGCACCAACCCCTTATTTTTTGTCTGCAACAGATAGGAGCACCAACCCCTAATGCCAAGCACCAACTTGGACCACAAATCTAAATTATTTCAATGACATAAAAATGCCTTCGCTTTATACACGACCCTAACTGGTCTGTAATTAATCAAACTCCACACACACTTATGGCTCTGCTTATCTCTCTTTCGGCCCTCTTCTAACCTTCTTTGCGCAACACTTTTTCACTCACAGCAACACCTTAATTCTCTGCGTGACTCCCCTTTTATAACAAACCTTTCACTTTGTAACTTCAGTTATAACGCCTTCTTTCATTTCTCATACGCCACTTGTCAACTCTTCTTGGTCATGACTGTTCGTATTCTCCTTAGTGACTGTTCGCTTTCTTTTCTGTGCGTGCATGATTTTCCTCTACAACTGCCCCTGTAACTATTTGTCTTCTTGGTCATGACTGTTCGTATTCTCCTTAGTGACTGTTCGCTTTCTTTTCTGTGCATGCATGATTTTCCTCTGCAACTGCCCCTGTAACTATTCATCTTCTTGGTCATGACTATTCGTAATCGTGTTGTTGCGACCTGTCGTGAAATCGTGACACTTCTGTCTCTTTGTACTCTTCTTGCCTTTTACCCATGAAAACATGACATGTCATGAAATATTGCACACGAAATCATGACACTTTCGCTGCCTTGTGCCTTTTCTCGTCTTTGGCCCGCAAAAACGAAACATGTCACGAAATCATGACGCTTTCGCCTTTGAGCTCTTCCTCCTTGAATTTGTCACGAAATCATGATGCTTCTACTTCCATGCTCTTTCATTTTGCTTCTATCACGAAATCGTGACACTTCATCCTTCGGAGTCTTCCTCTCTGTTGTTGTCACGATATCGTGACATTTCTATCTCTATACATTCTCTCTCCTCTCTTAGTCACGAAAATGTGACATGTCGCGATATCATGACATCTTTTCTCCTTAGCTCTTCTCTTCTCTTCAGGTCATGAAAACCCAACATGTAGCGATATCGCTACACTTTTGTTCCTTGCACTTTACCTTTGCTTCGGCCTCCAAAAATACATGTCACGAAATCATGACACCTTTTTCTCTCTCCTATTTTTCTTCGCTTTGGACCGTGAAAATGAAGCATGTCATGAAATCGTGACACCTTTTTCTATCGGACTCTCTCTCCTGCATTATGTCATGAAATCGTGACACTTTTCCTCCTTAGCGCTTTTCTTCTCATCGGATCGTGAAAACCCGACATGTCACAAAATCGCGACACTTTTTCTCCTTAGCGCTTCCTCTTGCAAATTGTCATGAAATCATGACACTTTTCCTTGCAAGCTCTTTCTCTCAAACATGTCATGAAATCATGACACATTTTCATCCGTACCATCCTTCTTGCAAATTGTCACGAAATCGTGACACTTTTCTTTGCGAGCTCCTTCTCCCCGAACATGTCACGAAATCATGACAGTTTTCTTTTCCTGCACCTTCTCTCCAAACATGTCATGAAATCATGACAGTTTTCTTTGCTCGTGCCTTCTCTCCAAACATGTCACGAAATCGTGATAGTTTTCTTTGCTTGTGCCTTCTCTCCAAACATGTCACGAAATCGCGACAGTTTTCTTTGTCTGCGCCTTCTCTCCAAACATGTCGTGAAATCGTGACGTTTTTCCTTGCATGCGCTTCTTTGTCTCAAACATGTCACGAAATCGTGATAGTTTTTCTACTTGCCTTATTCTCTTCCAACATGTCACGAAATCATGATAGTTTTTCTAGTATTTTCTCTCTCCTTCGATATGTCACGAAATCGCGATAGCTTTTCCAACTTTTTCTCTCTCCTCCGTTATGTCGCGAAATCACGATAGAAAACATGTCGCGATATCACGATAGTTTTCTTACTTGTCTTTTTCTTTGTTCTTCTGAGTGTTGGCCTCTTCTGTCTTCTTGGAAATTCACTGTACATGCTTTGACTGACCTCTGAACTTCTATCCACTGCATCAACTGATCTATCTGTCTGTGTTGACAACAATGACAATATTGTTTCTGCACCTTGCTCAACATAAATTTATAAACTATTTAAATTATTTAGAATTTAGATTTTATAAATTAAATTTTAAATCCCTTTGGCTTTATTAAATCCTTTTTGACTTTACCGCTTTGTATAAATAATATTTTTTCTCACCCATGGTTTTAATAAAAACCCTTATAACTTATGCTTCCACATAATATTAAAATATTATGAAGCTCTTTTGCTAACATTTGCATTGTTCCTCTTGATATTTTTACATGAACGATAGATTATTCCTTTACATCAATGAAAACTTCATTTCGTGACATCAATGACAACTTTGACTCAAAATTTCCAACAATCTCCCCCTTAGTCACTGATGGAAACCCAAATTATTTTTACTAGAAAGTTAACCTTTTCTTTGTTCTGCTCCTTCTAGGATATTGCTTCCTATAACTCAATGCTCTCCTCTTTAATAAAATACCAAATCTCTCCCCCTTACTCAAATATCTCCCCATTTGACATCAATGGCAAAGGGTCACCTTTGGGGCTCAAGGCTAAGAATGAGCCTCTTAGCTTAGCCCCTCCCCCACCTCCTCTTGAGGTGGTTAATTTTGGGGTGGGAGTATTTCTACTCCCAACAAGCACTGTTCTTTACCTTTATCCTCTTTTATTCTTATATAATCCTTTTGATTTCTTTGACTATTCCTTTTCATGTCCATGTTCCTATCCATGTCCATATCCCTGTTCATGTTCTTTTTCATATCCATGTTCTTGTTCCTATTCTTGTTCATATCGATGTTCTTGTTCCTGTTCCTGTTCTTATTCTTGTTCATGTTTCTATTCCTGTTCATACATGATTTTGGAATGTCTGCTCTACACCACTTTGCTGTGTGTCCATCATTATTGCACTTATAACACTTAATGTTACTATTTCTTGGAGGTGTAAATGTCTTAGGATTTTTCCTAATGAAGCCATATCCTCTTCTGTCATGAACCTTGTAATTCATTGCCTTGTGACCAAACTGATTACATGAGTAGCAATACCCATGGAAAATATGTTTGTTCCCATATTATTATTTTTCATGTGTCCTGCACTGTAAATCCATGTGCTCAAATCTGTGACATGAAAAAATATTCTATTGAAGCTTCCTTGTCTTGACCTCATTGGTCTCTTAGTCTCTCTTAAACTATTCTGATTATTGTTCCATATATTTCTTCTTTGCACATTATTCCTATCCTTATTGAACTTTATGTTGTCCAGCTCATCCTCAGATGTCTCATTTTTTCTTCCACTTTCTTCTTCTGAAGTGTCTTCTCCTTCAGAACTTGAGGTTGACTTTCCTTCTTATTTCATTTGTTTGTATTCAAATCCAATATCTATCTTGCTTAATGTAGGATTTTGTGTCTTGATGAACTTATCTAAGTTCTTTTAGCTATTTTTGAACCCTTGTAGCTTGAATTTGGAGTTTTTGACTTCCATTCTTAATGAAGCTACCTCTTGTTCTAGCTTTTCACATTCTAAGACTTTTACTTCTAGCTTATCCTTGAACTTCTTTGTCTTAGCCTTTGATTTTTCTAGATCCTCTATAAGTATTCTTCTATATTCATCACATTATTGGAATTGAGATTCTAATTTAGAGTTTTGCTTTCTTACCTTCTTTACTATTCAAGAGAATAAATAAGTTCTCTCTCGAGATCATATCCATATTTATATGATTCTTCCTCTATTTGTTTAACTTTGTCCACATATTTATTTTCTTTTGACTTATCTTCTATAGGATCACTTTCTTCTTCTTCTAGTGCCATTAGAATATTCTCTTATGGTACTTCAAGTGCATTATCATATTCATCATCACTAAAACTATAACCATTCCTTGTACAACTATCTTCAAGATGTCCAAATTTACCACATCTAAAACACTTGAGAATTATTGGTGCCCTTTTATGGAATTCTTTTTCTTCAATCATAAATATGACTTCATCTCTATCATTATCTAAAAAACTAGCATCACTATCACTTGAGTACTTACTTGCCTTATCTACATAGTAGCTCCTCTTTTGCATTTGAAAAAACTTATTTCCTTGTTTGCTTTGTCCATCCTTATTTTTATTTTGGTGCTAGTATCTTTTTGATTCCCTATTTTTGTGATCCTATTTTTCTTCATCATTGTTATTATTTGCTTATTCATAATCAGTTGCATAGTGATCATGCTTTCCACAATTGAAACATTTAATAGATTTTATATCTCTAGATCTTATTGAATCCTTATTCCTTCTGCCATAATTAGCTTCTTCATCACTGGATGAATCATTGCTTGATTTTGACTTCTTACCATTTGTCTTCTTAATTTCTTTAAAGGATTCTTACTTATGGGGATTAGGTTATTGTATTCTCATCTAAAAAGTTGTAAGAATACCAAGCAACATATCTCTTGTCAAAGTATCACCATCCTTTGATTCTTCTATAGCTAAAATATTTTCACTAAACCTTGTTAGAAGAAACCTTAAGATCTTATCACAAACATTTGATTCATCCACATTAAGTCCAAGTCCTTGCATATCATTAAAAACCTCATAAATTTGAAGTAGATAAGTACTAATTTTTTCCTCATCCTTCATTCTTAACTCTTCAAATTGTCCTTTGAGATTTTGTATCTTTACTTTCTTGACACCTTTATCTTCTTCATATATATTTTGCAACTTATCCCACATTCGTCTTGCATCTTGACAATGCATAACTTTTATGGACTCTGTTTTATGCAAACCTTTCAAAATTACATTCATTGCTTTTGAATTGTAATGTTGTAGAATCTTACCTTCCTTATATGTCGGTGGATCAACTGGTGATATGTATCCATTTTCAACCGCTTCCCAAATTTCATTGCCAAGTGCCTTCAGATAAATATTCATTCTCAAAATCCAATATATATAATCACTTCCATCAAATACTGGTGCTATATTATCTAATGATCCATTATTAGAATCCATTGTGTTCTTGTAATATTTTTCTTCAAGCTATTAAACTCTTCTAAATAACTTGCTCTGATACCAATTTAAGAACACAAGCTTATATTGAGAGGGGGGTGAACAATATAAGACCACTTTTTATTTTTCTTTCCCAATCAATATTATGCAATGTATAGATAACAATATCAATAGCAGTAATCAAATAAATACATAAATCACCACACACAATAGAGACACCACAATTTACATGGTTCACCCAATGTGGACTACTCCATAGAGAAAATATTTCATTAAAATTTTCTCAATAAATATTTCGGGAATCCTTTCTTTATTACAATATTTATGGACCTTTATCCAATGGAGATACCAGTCCCCTAAATCAAGTTCATATATCTCTATCCATAGGAGACACCAATATCCTAATATCTACTCTAATTGGTGATCCTCTAGATTACCTCTGCCTCCACTACCCTTAGAAAATAGAACTCTATCCAAAGAAGATACCTATCCTCCTTGATCTAGTTGTAAATCTCTGTCTTCAACCCTATCACCTCCAAAGCTTTATCTAAAATTTGTACTAAACATAGTCCTTAGATCTAGCACAAATTTGTCCTTAATATCTATCTCTAGTCTTGTAGAAACTTATCCTCAAATATACACCAAACTCTGTCCATGAAATTGTATTAAACACAGTCCTTCGGTCTAGCATAAATTTATCTTCAATATCTATCCTCAAGCCTTAACTCAAATCTTGAATCAATTTCAAATCAACTCAGATGGATCTATCCCAAATCCTAACTCAAGGTTTGAACAAATCAATCGATCAACTCTGCTCACAAGCCTTCATAAATACTTGTTAAATTTTCTTTGTAGGCTTCCACAAAATCTCACACCAATCTATCCTCAAGTCCTCTCTAGAACTTGTCCAATCTACTCTACAAGTCCTCACTAGAATTTGTCCAAATATGCTCAATAAGTTCTTTCAAGAACTTATCCAAATTTATTCTCAATCTGTATTGTAAGCTTCCACAAAAAGCTTACCCAAATCTGTCCAAAAGTCTTCTCAAAGGCTTACCTCAAATTTTCTCAACAAGTCCACACTAGAACTTGTCCAATCTCATAGATACATAAAGAGAATTGTTAGACTATAGAATTTTCAAAAATGTGTGAAGTGATTATTTGACACATATTTTTCTCAAAAATGTCTTCTCATTGGCATCTTCAAATTTTCTCAACAAGTCCACACATTTTTGTTAGACTTGAACAATCACTTCACACATCCACTTGACTAGTGATGAGTGGTTATTTGACACATATTTTTGTATCAGAATTGTTTTATTGTTATAATTATTTAGTGATTATGATATGTTTTATGTAAATTACTATTGAATATTGTGTGAATTATTAGTAAATCTAATTAATTGCAGTAATCTAACAAATGTGTTTATAAAATTCATCTGAGTCTTAAGAAAAATGCAGTAAAAAGTATTGATGATCGATGAAGAGATTGCAAAGCTTTGGAGTGCACCTCGAATGAGAAGAAGGATGAATAAAAGGACCCAGGATAAAAGTAGAGATCGATGACAACAATAGTTGACCTGTTACAAAAGCATGTTACAGATGTATATTATTGAAGTATGTTACTAAAGTATGTTACTGAAGTATATTACTAAAGTATATTATTGAAGCATGTTACTGAAGGTAATTACCGAAGAAAGTTATTGAAGAATATTTTACCAAGAAGTTATTGAAGGATAATAAAGGATGTTGACTTACGTAGCATGCCACATCAGTGATGGCACGCCATGTTTGGACGACAACAAATATTTTCACTTAGCAAAATATTTCATATTATCTGCAAGAATATTTCAGTTGATAAAAGTTGTTATTTGCTTAATAAAGTTTGTAATCATATTATTATGAGAATTTTTAGATATAGATGCAAGATTGTTAGATATTTTTCTGGAATATAGGACATGAGGTCCTAATGTATATCTTGCAAATCATTCAAAATAAGTATTGTCTTGTTAGGTTTGTTTGTAAGATGCCACTTGGACCAGTCAGAATATTTATCAAGTCCAAATAGGAATATGTATTATGTTAGGTTTAGATTATTTTGGTTGATGCATAGTTATCACATCAGGAAGTCCACAAAATCCACATGGAAAAATATGTGGAGAAATACTGTTTGGAATTGTATTAGTTACAATATAAATTACATAGGAAAGACCTTGAAGGAAGTCTACAAGAAAAATACAAGAAATTATTGTTTGTTCTAAGTTTAAGATTCTGAAGAAATGTGCCAGCATGTACAACTGAATCTCTAGTAATAAAAGTAGCATTTTATTCTTCAAAAATGGTAATTTGTATCAATTGCATGTGTTGTTTAATTTCTATTATGTAAATTATGTTTATCTGTTACCTGCATTTACAGAATATACATAATGTTATTATTAGTTATAAAATATAGTTACTGAGAAAAATTAAACCAGGGGAGAAAGACTTACACTACCCTCTAGGAGGTAGGGCCCACTCCTATAGCCAGTCCCTGAGCTCTCACCCCTAGAATAGGTTAGGATTAGTTAGCCTTAAATTAAACTGCATTTCAATTTACATAAAATAAGATAGATTGCATGAGGATCCTCACAAATAAATTAAATCATGTCATAAATAAATTAGTTTACAAATAATTATGTGCATCAATAAATCAATTTATTAGTGAAAATAAATTATCATTGCATCAGTTATTTATTATACTCTGCATCATTTATTTCTGCACAAGTTTTATTCTGTTTATTACTTTCTATACATGCAAAACCTAGAAAATAAACTTGAGCTAAGCTTAGTATTAACCCCCACGGTACAATCTATACAAGATTCCTACTATTTAAATTTAACCTTGATTTCCCTTGGATTGATAAAATTAAATGTAAGCTCTACAGTCGATCATTTTGGTGTCATTGCTGGGGAGAGTAGCGTCGTAGAGGTTAGTCAAAAAATTTGTTTGGCATTGCAAAGAGAGAAGCTTACTTGTATGTGAAAAGGGGTACGTATGATACCTTGGTGTGTATACGAGTTAGAGTGGCCCAAATATGGTTCCAAAAAGTTCCTCTGTTCGACGTTGCCAGGTTCATTTTTCTTAAAGGATTCATTTTTACTGCTTTCGTAGATTAAAAATTTATTTTCTACAAATTTCAATTTCAGCAAATTTTATTTTTTGCAATTTCCTTGCTTTGGGTGATTACTATTGTTAATTTGATTTAGGACCTATGAAAAAGAATAGGAAGTAGGTGAATGCTAAAAACAACCTAAACTTTTCTTAGGACCCTATTTTTTTAGTAGAAAGTAGTTACATTGAGTGACACAACTGTAATTAAATCCCTCCTAATAGTCAAAGAACATTAGTAATTTACCTTTTACTTCAGCAATTTTACTTCTAGTAAATATTTACTTTCCAAGCATTTTTACTTTTTCCTAAGTATGCTGAAATTAGTTGTATAAACGGATCTAATTTTAGTAGCATTATGAATATTTAGTAATTTTAAATTTTTTTTTTTTTTCCATGTTAAGAGTATTTATAAGTTCTAAAATTTATATTTAAACTTGGTAGACAGTAGGATTGAAACAAAAAAATCAAAACCCAAACAAAAAATAAAAATAAAAATATAAAATCAAAGAGAGAAAATAAAATAAAACAAATGGTGGAAAACAGTCAAACTGAATTTATAGACCTTAGAAAATTATTAGTAAAACAGGAGGTTAATCTTCTTTTTGAACAAGGGAACAAAAAAACCAAACTAGAGTGGGAAGAACTATATGAACACATTGAAAATATCAATAAAAGATCAAACGAACTAAAGAAAATCAAGAGGATAAATATAGCAAAAATTCTAAGAGTAAACCATTCTTCACCTTATCAAGATCTTGGAAGAAGTTGTGAGAATTGGCTTTGGAATAGGAGAACAATAGTAAATCCATTAATTTATCCTTGGAATCAATACCTTGAGGATTCCCTCACCATTCAAAACTTCGTTGTAAACATAGAAAGGAAATAATTAGCCCTACAATATAATAAGAGATAATGCAAGATTCCTAGAGCTATACATTTTAGAGAATTATGCCAAGAGTTGTGTTACAAGATACAATTTGGAATTCTTGATCCTGTTGCAACCAAAGATTTCCTTGTTTAGTTGATTCAATTGTTGGTAGACTACTTCAACTTTGAAGACAAACATTTTATGACACAAAAAAAAATTGATCCAGTCAATGATATTCATAAATTATTCAAAGAAGATAAGACATTGCAAAAATAAGAAGTTTAGAACATTCATGAGCAGACCTGGAGACTCTAAAGGAAGATTCATAAAAATTAACAAAACAAAAGGAAATTCTCGAAAAGACTTTAGAGATCCTGAAATTTATAAATTAATAGACACCAAGACTACAACATCAACCAATCAAGCTAAAATCCTAGATCAAGATCCCAATTCATAATTATTGCTCGATCTAGAATTTGACAACTACGTAGATCCTACTTCTATATTTTATGAACCTATACCTGATTCAATTCTTTAAATCCTATATTCAAGCATGGTTGATGAGAAAAGTGGTTTGGGAGAGGAAGGAAAAAATCATGGAAAAAAGAGACAAAGGCAAGAGAGAGAACAGGAAGGAACCAAAAAAAGAAAACGTTCTCTTTCCTAATCTTACATACATAAGGAACAACAAGAGAATCTAAATCAATCTATGTTTCTATATTGCCTACCTTTCATGGAAAACCCCATGAATATCTTGATGCTTTTATTTTTGAATTTGAATTAGTATGTCAATATTATTTTTACACCACCAATGAGCAAAAGCTAAGGTTGTTTTCATCTACTCTTAAATATGTAGCTTTAATATGGTTTATGGGTCTAGGAGAAGGAGTTTGTAATCGTTGGGATGGAGAAAATGGATTAAAAGAGCTATTCCTTGAAATATATCAAGATTATTGTAGAGTTAGGGATAAGAAAGCTGAGCTTTTTCGTATGAATAAAAAAGAAGAAGTATCTTTGGAGGATTATCTAGAAAGATTTCAATTTGTAGGGTCTAGAGTAAATGTAGACCTTGATGAATAAATCCTAAAAGAAATTTTCCTGAAAGGGTTGAAGTAAGATGTTCTTAAGATTTTAAATCTTATGACAAAAGGAGACATTCATATTATGTCATTTGAGGAGATTATCAATATTTATAGAAATTATTCAATAAATAAACCTCTAAGAAGCAATAAATATACATCCACGGGAGGAGGAGTGACAAGAGTAGAAATTAGAAATATGTTGGAAGGCTTAAGAATTGCTTTGTTGTGTACTTTGACCTCATCCTTGGACTTAATGGATAAAAAATCAAAGGGCACTGAAGAAATTTACTACCATAGGTGTAGGAAAAATCACAATTTGAGAGAATGTCCTCTAAACATAACAAATATATCCAATATCTCCGCTTGTCAAATTTGTAATAAGAATCATAAAACTGAAAATTGCAAGTATATATTCGCTGTTAAAGCCACTATAAAAGAACCTGAAGTGGAAAAAGCAGAAGATGTTTATTTTATCGCTCAAATATGAAATGGTCCTTTTAATGGCCCACAAAATTGGTCAAACCCTATTTATTCAAACCAGCAAAGGCCTAATCAATGGTCTAATGCACAAAATTGGACAAATTGGAACTCTTACAATCAAGACTAGAACATACCCCCATGGGCTCAATTTATGGCTAATTCTTATGGAGGGCCACCTCCATGGAATCAAGGGACACCAAGTCAGAACATGCCTAGTTGGAATAATAGTGGCCAATATAATCAAGGTGGCACCAATTGGTCCCCAAATACAACACACCAACAAAATCTTCAAACTCAATTTAGGGGACAAAACACTAAAAACCCACCTCAAAATAGACTTCTACCACCTCCGACCAATAATAATAATCCTCGTAAGCAACCACATGTTCTAGCTCAACCAATACCTAACCTTAACAAAAATAAGAATGTCCAATAAGTTTATGAGGATAGTGAGACATGTTCTATATCCGTAGAACCATGTCAACAAATTCAATTAAGATCAGGAAAGGTGTTGGAAAATAATGTTACTCTCACAAAACTTGATGACTTTATCAAAACTTTTTTGAAAAAGAGGATAACAACAAAAAGGAAATAAAAAATCCACCAGAAAATATTCCAAAAATGCAAGAAGAAATCCAAATAAGGAATGAAGTAGAAGAACCATTCCCTCAAATACTGGCAATACCAAAAGAACCATCTAAGACAGCCTTTAACTTCCTTCAAAAAATAGAAGACATTATTATTAAAATTCATTTATTACAAGCTATCAAGGATATACCCATCTATTCCAAGATTATTAAAAATATATGTTCAAATTCAGGGAAGAAAAATAAGAATGAATTCCAAACTATTCAAGTCATTGGACAATTATCTGATATAATGATAAGAGATAGGTTATTACCAAAATACATAGATCCTAGAATACCTATACTCACAGTACATATTGGAGACATAAAATTACAAAATATTTTGATTGATTTAGGAGCTGCTATTAATGTCATGACCAAAGAAACAACAAAATCCTTAGGGATGCATAAACTACAATCAACTTCTATTGTGCTTCAACTCACCGATAGGTCTACTATTAAGCCAGAAGGAAAACTAGAAGATATTATGGTCTCTATAAGTTCATGGGAATATCCTTTAGAATTTATAGTTTTACAACCCAAAAAGAAGTTTAGGGGACATCCCTTAATCCTAGGTTACCCATGGATTGCAAAAACTGATACTTACATTAGTTGTAGATCAGGAAATATGACTATTTCTAATGGAAATAATACTAAAGACCTTAGTTTATTCCCTAGATAAGAAATAGAAGAATAATTTCCAAAGTAATTGTGGTATGATTTACCTCCTGAGTATGTTGATATCCAAACCTTATCAATTAATGTTCTACACAAACAACTTCAAAAATAAGCCGAGGGGCCCCTACCATTATTGTTAGGAAATCAACAAGAGAATCAAGATCAATAAAGTAGTTGTTCATCTCAAATTTCCATTGATGACGCAAGCACAAGTCAATCTCAAATATAACCATATGTCTATGATTTAAACATTCTTGGATATGAGGTAAATGGGATAGATGCAAATACAAAAAAGTCTAAACAAATAAATATTATACCAGGAAAAACTCTTAACATTAGGAATGAATTCATAAGCATGCAAGAATCACAATTGGTAGATGTGCTTAGAAAGAATCAATCAACATTTGCATGGAACTATGAGGATATGATAGGTATCCACCCAAATGTTTGTACCCATCACATATTTATTCAAGAAGGTTGTAATCCAGTAAGACAACCCCAAAGACAATTGAATCCAACTATGAAAGAAGTAGTTCAAGAGGAAATCATTAAACTCTTAAAGGCAGGATTTATATACCCAATTTTAGATAGCCAATGGGTGTCACCTTTGGTGATAGTCCCTAAAACAAATGGTAAATGGAGAATTTGTGTTGATTATAAAGAATTAAACAAAGTAACCAAGAAATATTATTTTCCCTTATCATTCATTGATCAAGTCTTAGATACATTGGTTGGAAAGAAATATTTTTGCTTTTTAGATGGTTTTAGTGGATATAATAAAATATCCATAGTCGAGGGAGATCAGGAACAAAACAAATTTCACATGTCCTGTAGGAACCTATGCTTATAACATTCTACCTTTTGGACTATGCAATGCACCTGCAACTTTTCATGAGTTGTATTGGCTATCTTTGCTGACTTAACAAATGAATGTGTGGAAATTTATATGGATGACTTCAAAGTATATGGTACTACCTTTGAAGAAACATTATCAAGCTTGCAAAAAGTTTTGGTAAGATGCCAAGAGCAAAACCTCTCTCTAAGTCATGAAAATTTCTTTATGATGATGAAAGGAGGTATTGTTCAAGGACATTATATATCAGAATAAGGTGTTAAAGTAGACCCTGCAAAGATAAAAATTATCCAAACCCTTCAACCTCCAAAAACACAAACAAAGGTGAGAAGTTTCTTAGGAAACGTAGGATACTACCGTAAGTTCATTAAAGACTTCAAAAAATTTGCTACTTCAATGTTTAAGCTCTTAACTAAAGATAGTGAATTCAATTGGACAAACGCATGTCAAGAAGCCTTTGAAGAAATAAAAGAAAAATTGACTACTGCTCCAATCTTGAGAGGATTAAATTGGGAATTACCATTCCACATTCATTGTGATGCTTCAGGTTATGGAATAGGAGCATATTGCAACAAATAGAAAAAAATTACCTTATGCTGTCTATTATGTAAGTAAAAACTTGCATGGAGCCGAGCTTAACTACACTGTTACAGAATTTTTTTTTTTAGTTCTAATTCATGTTCTCAATAAATTTAAACATTACATAATAAGGTATGAAGTATTTGTTCACACTGATCACTCTACTATTAGATACTTAATTAACAAAGCAAGATTGGGCGATAGAGTTATTATGTGGCTTCTATTACTACAAGAGTTCAATGTCACAATTATAGATAAGGCAGGAAAATATAATGTTATTGCAGATCGCTTATCTCGCATGCAAATCTTTGATGATAACAAGTTAATTCCTGAAAATTTTCCAGACAAACATTTGTTTGCTCTTTCTATTTTTACCCTTTGGTACATTGATATTGTAAATTATTTAGTGAAGAACACAAGCTTACACTGAGAGGGAGGTGAACAGTATAAGACCACTTTTTAACTTTTTCTTTTTACTTCAGAAAGTAATGCATTGAACCAATAAAAAAATCAAAGCAGTAATCAAACCAATATACAAGTCATCACACAATTGAAACACCAATATAACGTGGTTCACCCAAGGTGGGCTACTTGACAGAGAAAATATTTCACTAAATTTTCTCAATCAAATCCTTTGGGAATTCTTCCTAATTACAATATTTATGGACTTCCTGTCCAAAGGAGAATCCTTACCCTAATCAAATATTTATGAGCCTCCTGCCCAAAGGAGATGTCCTATCCCCCAAAGAAGTATTTATGAGCCTCCTTCCCAAATACGATGTCCTATCCCCCAATGCTCTAGAAATGATACTTCAGAAGATCACTACCTCTTCTGCCACTAGTAGGTGGAACTCCTTTCCACAAAAGATGTCCTATCCTCCTTGCTATGGCTCTAGAGACTTCTATCCTCACTGATCACCTCTACAGCTGCTCATAAAAAACCTGTACTAAACATAGTCAATCGGTCCAGCACAAGTCCTCTCAAACTCTATCACTAATCTGCACCAAACTCAGTCCTCTGGTCCAACACAAATCTGCTCTCAAATATCTATTAGATTTGTCCCAAGCTTAAGCCAAAATCTTGAACAAATCAATCACAACTACTCACAAGTCTCCACCAAGACTTCATCAAATCTGTCCACAAGTTCTTCAACAAGAACCTGTCCAAATCAGTCCACAAGTTCTCCACAAGAACCTACCCAAATCAGTCCACAAGTTCTCCACAAGAACCTGTCCAAATCAGTCCTAGCAATCTCACCAAGAACTTGCCCAAATCAGCTCAAGCAAGTTTACCAAGAAACTTACCCAATGTGAACACACAAAGAGAATTGTTAGAGACCCAATGTGTTTCATCCAATCATATCAAATCAATCTCATAGAAGCATAAAGATAATTGTTAGAGACTCAATATGTTCTATCCTTCAACTTTAAATCTCAACTCAAATAAATCTCATAGAAGTATATGATATTCTCACAATGACACTGAGAGGGGGGGTGAATCAGTGTAGCTATTTAAATTCAGATCTACAACACTTTAAAACTTAAGCAAGGAGAACTTAAAAATAGATAAAGCAATTAAACAAGAGAGCATTCCACAACACACAATTTAACGAGGTTCACCAGTTTTGGCTACTCCTCAAAAATTAGACTGCTTGGACACCCATCCAAATCCAGCCTTTGCAAAGCACCAACTTTACAAACAATTTTCCAGCACCCACTGGAAGGAGCACCAACCCCTAATTTATCTACACCAACAGAAAGGAGCACCAACCCCTGATTTACCAGCACCAACTGGAAGGAGCACCAACCCCTGATTCCAAGCACCAACTTGGATTTCTATTTTGAATCTTAGATTGACATAAATATGCCTTCACTTTTACAAGACCCTCACTGGTCTATTGCTCTTTTACAAGAACTGCATATACTTACAGCTCTGCTGTATTTTTCTCTTTCAGCTCTTCTCTTCTCTCTTACAACCCTCTCTTCTGTATCTTTTTCAGCACACTACACACTCCTCTTTTCACGGCTTCTTTTTCCTTTTATTTGGCAATACACAATACTCATGCCACGTGTAGAGCTCAACCCTAACCCTAACTTACTGTACATGAAAACATTCTTTTGGCTCTGCTTACTATGCTTTTGATAGCCTTAAATGCTTACTTACTGCTCTGATAGCCTTATCTGCCCACTTTACGGCTCTGACAGCCTTTTCTGTGCTCTGACAGTGTATCCGCCGTTCTGACAGAATTATCTTCTCATTTACGGCTCTCTGACAGCCTTCTCTGTTTATTTCGGCTCTGACAACCTTTTTTGTTCTCTTACAGCTCTGACAGAAGAACCGTCGCTCTGACAACCTTTTTGTCTTCTTCTCGGCCTGCATGCACGAAAACATGACATGTCACGAAATCGTGACATATTTTTCTCTCTCCTCTTTCTACTTCTGCTATGCACCGAGAAAAATGAACATGTCATGAAATCATGACATCTTTTTCTCTCTCCTCTTTCTCTTCGCATTTGCATCCATGAAACATGAAACATGTCACGAAATCGTGACATATTTTTCTCTCTCCTCTTTCTCTTCGCTTTGGACCGTGAAAATGAAACATGTCACGAAATCGTGACACTTTCACTGCCTTGTGCCTTTCTCTGCCTTTTGCCCATGAAAATGGAACATGTCACGAAATCGTGACACTTTCGCTGCTTTGCTTCATTGTTCGGCTTGCACCCACGAAAACACATGTCACGAAATCGTGACACTTTCGCTGTCTTGAACTCTTCTCTGTCTCTTGCCCGCGAAAATGGAACATGTCACAAAATCATGACGCTTTCGCCTTTGAGCTCTTCCTCCTTGAATTTGTCACGAAATCATGACACTTTTGCTTCCAAGCTCTTTCATTTTTCTTTGTCATGAAATCGTGACACTTCATCCTTTGGAGTCTTCCTCTCTGCTGTTGTCGTGATATCGTGACATTTCTATCTCCGAACATTCTCTCTCCTCTCTTAGTCGCGAAAATGCGACATGTCACGATATCGTGACATCTTTTCTCCTTAGCGCTTTTTCTTCCCTTCGGGTCATGAAAACCCGACATGTCACGATATCGTGACACTTTTTCTCCTTAGCGCTTCCTCTTGCAAATTGTCGCGAAATCGTGACACTTTTCCTTGCAAGCTCTTTCTCTCAAACATGTCGAAATCGAACACTTTTCTTTGCCAACGCCTTTTCTCCAAACATGTCATGAAATCATGACAATTTTCTTTGCCTATGCCTTCTCTCCAAACATGTCGTGAAATCGTGATAGTTTTCTTCCTTGCCTTCTTTGCTTTCAACATGTCACGAAATCGTGACAGTTTTTCTACTTGGCTTCTTTGCTTCCAACATGTCACGAAATCATGACAGTTTATCTTGCGCTTTCTCTCTCTTCCAACATGTCACGAAATCGTGACAGTTTTCCTTGCGCTTTCTCTCTCTCCAACATGTCACGAAATCATGACAATTTTCTTTTGCTTTCTCTCTCCTTCGATATGTCGTGAAATCGCGACAAAAAACATGTCGCGATATCGTGACAGTTTTCTTACTTGTCTTTTTCTTTGATTTTTTGAATTTGGGCCACTTTTGTCTTCTTGGAAATTCACTGTACATGTTCTGACTGACCTCTGAACTCCTGTCCATTGCATCATCAATTGATCTATCTATTTGTGTTGACAACAATGACAATACTGTTTCTGCACCTTGCTCAACAATCTCCCCCTTTGGAATTGTTGGCAACACATGTGCAATTTCCAGTAATTCTTCTCCCCCTTTGACAATAATACCAAAGGGCTGCTGCAGACTCCCCCTGAGTCCATGCACAACATTCTCAGGCACACAATGTTACAGTTAGCAAAAATTACAAACATGAGCAAACAGGTAATCAAATATATAAATGCTCCCCCCTAAGAATGTGTTCCCGATAGCTAGTCGGTTCTTGGGTAGTGTGACCACTCCCAACTTACTGCGAAGGTATTCAAAAACTTCCTTGGGCAACGGTTTAGTGAAGATATCCGCTACTTGCTCTGTAGTTGGAACAAAATCCAATTTAACCTCACCTTCTGCAACTTTATCCTTCAAAAAGTGATACCGGATTGCAATATGTTTGGTGCGAGAATGCATAACCGGATTCTTTGAGATGTTAATAGCACTGGTATTATCACATTTAACTGAAATTGGCTCTTTGAAGTTAATGCCAAGATCTTTCAGGGTTTGTCTCATCCATAAAATCTGTGTACAACATGTTGTTGCTGCAATGTATTCTGCCTCTGTTGTGGATAGAGAGACTGATTCTTGTTTCTTGTTGTGCCATGCTACCAACCTGTCTCCAAGATAGAATGCACCTCCATTGGTACTCTTTCTGTCATCTATACATCCTGCCCAATCTGCATCAGAATATGCAAAAAGAGTGAAGTCCTTACCTTTTGGGTACCATAACCCATACTCCATAGTACCCTTGAGGTACCTAAAAATCCTCTTCACAGCTGTCACATGAGTCTCTTTGGGACTAGCCTGAAATCTTGCTACCATGCATACTGCCTGTAAGATATCTGGTCTGGTAGTTGTCAAATACAACAGGCTTCCAATCATAGATCTGTACATGGTTTGATCTACATCTAGAGATTTGTCATCCTTGCTCAACTTGCAACCTGTTGTCATGGGAGTGCTAACAAGTTTACAATCCTCCATTGTGAACTTTTTCAGCATTTCTTTCACATATTTAACTTGAGAAATAAAAATGCCCTTTTCATTTTGGTTAACTTGAACTCTGAGGAAATATGAAAGTTCACCAATCATAGACATTTCAAATTCTTTCTACATTTTATTTGCTAAGTCTCTACATGACTCATCATTGCTTGCTGCCAAAAATTATATCATCTACATAAACAACAAGGACAATAAGATGGCCATTGTCTATTTTGACATACAAGTTACTATCCACCATACCTTTCTTGAACCCTTGTTCAGTGAGATAGTTGTCCAGTCTTGCATACCATGCTCTGGGTGCCTGTTTCAAGCCATACAAGGCTTTCTTCAACTTGCAAACAAAGTTGGGATTATCACCGAGTTGAAAACCATCTGGCTGCTCAATATAAACTTCTTCTTCAAGATTTCCATTCAGAAATGCTGATTTCACGTCCATCTGATAAACTTTGAAATTCCTGTGGACTGCTAAAGCCAGAAACATTCTGATTGCCTCGAGTCTAGCCACTGGTGCAAAAGTTTCCTCAAAATCAATACCTTCAACTTGAGCATAGCCTTTATAGACCAATCTTGCTTTATTCCTTACAACCTGTCCGTCTTCATTCAATTTGTTTCGAAAAATCCATTTAGTACCGATTATGTTTTTATTTGCAGGCCTTGGTACTAACTCCCAGGTTTTGTTTTTCTCAATCTGATCTAGTTCTTCGTTTATTGCCTTCATCCAACTTTCATCTGTGCTTGCTTCAGTAATATTTTTGGGCTCAATGCTGGATAAAAGGGAGTAGTTACTTACTACTCTTCTTCTTGTCTTAACACCAACAGTGGGGTCCCCAATAATTTGCTCTCTGGGATGATTTTTCTGCCAGCTTCCTGTTTTGAACTTTTTGTTTTCTTCTACTTCTGAATCAATACTTAAATCATCTGTGTCAATTTTTTGATTCTCTTATGTTTCCTTTTCTTCATCTCCTTCAATAACTTCTTCATAAATAGGGTAGTTTTCTTCACAGCTGACTGCTCGTTTCCTATCTTCATCAAATTTAACATCAGCACTGTCTACAATTTTCTTTAGCCTTTTGTTGTAGCATTTGTAAGCTTTGCTTTTTGATGAATAGCCAACAAAGATACCTTCATCAGCTCTATCTTCAAACTTACCAAGATTATCTTCAGTTCTTTTGATATAACACTTGCTGCCAAAGACTTTGAAGTATTTTGTTGTTGCCTTCTTGCCGAACCATAGCTCATAAGGGGTTTTGCTTTCATGCGACCTCAACATGCACCTATTTTGGATATAAACTACAGTATGGACTGCCTCTTTCCAAAATCTGTCTGCAATTTTGCTCTCAGTCAACATCGTCCGTGCCATTTCCTGCATGATTCTGTTCTTTCTTTCTACAACACCATTCTATTGAGGTGTCCTTCTTGCTAAAAACTGTCTTCTGATCCCATATTTTTGATAGTATTCTGCAAACTCCTCTGAGATGAACTCTCCTCCTCTATCTGATCTTAAGCATTTGATCCTCTTTCCTGTTTCATTCTCAACTTGGTTTTTGAAAGTCTTGAACATTTCAAAAGCTTCAGATTTCTGCTTCAAAAAGAATATCCAGGTCATTCTGGAATAGTCATCTATGCACAACATAAAGTATTTGTCACCATTTATACTTTGTGTTCTCATAGGTCCACATAAATCAGTATGTATTAGTTCTAAAGGTTTGTTGGTAAAGTACTCCTTTGATTTAAATGTGGCTCTAGTTTGCTTCCCCTTTTGGCATGAAGCACAAATACTATTTAGTGGTTTGCCAATGGAGGGTATATCTCTTACTGCCCTTTTTGAGCTTATTTTTACCAAATTGTCAAAGCTGATATGACCGAGCCTCTTGTGCCACAACCAATTTTCATCTTCCTGTCCAATCAAGCATGCTCCTTCTGAAGTCTCTGAGAGAGTATACAGGTTTCCAGAAGTCCTTGATCCAGTAGCAATCAACTTCCCATTGTTAGCTTTTCTCACTTCACAACCCTGCTTCTTAAAAATTACTTCATGACCTCTATCACAGATTTGACTTACATTGAGCAAGTTATGCTTCAAACCAATCACAAACAAGACTTCTTTTGATTTGATCTTTTCATCACTGATCTTGACTGATCCTTTGCCAACTATCTTTGCTCCATCATTATTTCCAAATTTCATAGAACCACCTTCGTAATTCTGTAACTTCTCAAATTTTTGCTTGTCACCTGTCATGTGACTGGAGCATCCACTATCAAGTATCCATGGTGCAGATTTGTTCTGTGCTTTAAAAGCAGTCTGAACAATCAAAGATTCCTTTTCTTCCTGGAGTTTCTCCTTTTCTTTCTGGAGTTTCTCCTTTTCTTTCCATTCTGGTTTGATAGCACTTTTGGCTACTTGTTTTGCCTTTCCCCTTTCATTAGCTTGTGCCTGTTTTTCAGGAAAATTTTTGTTTTGTTTCAATCCATTTGGTTGAGATTTTCTACCCTGATATTTATTTGTTGCAAAAGTGCTTCTACAGTTTCTTGCAATGTGTCCAAAATTATGACAGTTATAACATTCTACTGCATAATCCATCAATGGTGAAAAGACATTTCTATTGGTGAAATTCCTTTGTGCTACATTATAACTGCAATCTGAAATCTTATGACCATAAGCATTGCATTTAAAACAATAACCAGAAAAAGAATGATTAAACCTGGGTGAAGGTCTTTGCCATTTTGAAGTAGGAGCCATGAATCTTCTCCTTCTTGGATGTGTGACTTTTGTGAATCCATCTTTGTCAGTACTCCTCTTGAGTCTGGCATTATTGCTTTCTTTGGCATGATTTGTTTTTTCTTGATCAACCCTGATCTTATCTTCTTTCTTTATGGGTTCTACATTTATGGCCTTTGATCCCTCCGATTATTCTCCTTCATCGAAGCCCAAACCAAATTTGATGCCAGAAGGCCTTTGGTTATTTATAATTTTATCCAGCTTTACAGAACTTTCTTCAAACTTATGATAACAACTCAATTTTTGATTCATCTCCTCTAGCTGCAACCTTAACCTAACAATGTCTTCTTCTAGCTTGCTGCACTCATCTATTTTTATGGTTAATTGTACTTTGAGAACTTCAGACACTTTCTTAAATTCATCTGTCTGAACTTTCAAGCTGTTTATTATTTCATTGGCATCCTCAAGCTTTCTTGAAAACTTTTTATTCTTTTTCCTTTTTGTGCTCAGCTCTTTAAGTGCAGCAACCAACTCACCTTCTAGATACACTTCAGCCTCATCCTCAGGTTTTTCATTACATTCCTATTTTTCCTCTGTTTTTCTTTCTTCAAATGCCATGAACAGAGCTTCACCTGCTTCTTCTTCAGAATCCTCACCAGAGCAGTCTTCAGAAGAGCTGACATTCTTGGATATGAAACTTTTCTTCTTGAAGTTGCTTTTTCTAAAATGTGGTTTCTTCTTCCAGTCACTTCTTTCTTGGTGTGACCCTTCACCATTTTTGTTTTTCTCATTCATTGGACAATTAGCTGCAAAGTGCCCGATGCCTCCACAGTTGAAGCACTTAAACGGTAACTTTCCTCTGTACTTTCCTTTTCCCTTTATTAGTTTCCTAACAAAGTTTGCTTCTGTTTCATCTGAAGATTCTTCTTCCTCAGATTCTTGTTTAGCTTTTATATTTTTGTGTGCTTTAAAAGCAGCTTCTCTATCTGAGGGCTTAGTTTGTCCTATTCTCATTTTGTATGCAGTTAAAGAACCATGCATTTCATCCATGCTAAAAGTATTTAGATCTTTAGCTTCTTCTATAGCAGAAACTTTAGAATCAAATCTTTTGTGAAGAGTTCTTAGTACCTTTTTCACGATGACTGCATCTTCCATTTCCTCGTCGAGTCCTCTAATCGCATTAATAATTCCATTGACTCTCAGCATATAGGCCTCTATGTTCTCATCGTCATTCATTTTTAATGCTTCGAACTGAGCTCGATGCGTTTGTAGCTTGGCTTCCTTGATCTTGTCGTCTCCTTCATGAATGCTCTACAGTGTTGTCCCACATGTCTTTTGCCATTTTATAGCTCATGATCCTTATCAGTTCATTGTCTACTAACCCACACATTATAGCATTCTTTGCTTTAGAGTTATTCTCAAACTTTTTCTTCTCAGCAACATCTGTTGGAGGAGTAGAGGGTATTGTGTATCCACTGTCTACAGACTCCCAAATGTCATATCCCAAAGCACACAGATAAGTCTGCATCCTGAGTCTCCAGAAAGAGTAATTAGTTCCATCGAACAAAGGAGCTTTGTTGGATGAAAATCCTTCACCACCGGCCATTGTGTTTCTTCCAAGATCACCTTAGCTGATTGAGCTTGTTCAGGAACCTTGCTCTGATACCAATTGATATTCTCACAATGACACTAAGAGGGGGGGTGAATCAGTGTAGCTATTTAAATTCAGATCTACAACACTTTAAAACTTAAGCAGGGAGAACTTAAAAATAGATACAACAATTAAACAAGAGAGCATTCCACAACACACAATTTAACGAGGTTCACCAGTTTTGGCTACTCCTCAAAAATTAGACTGCTTGGACACCCATCCAAATCCAGCCTTTGCAAAGCACCAACTTTACAAACAATTTTCTAGCACCCACTGGAAGGAGCACCAACCCCTAATTTATCTGCACCAACAGAAAGGAGCACCAACCCCTGATTTACCAGCACCAACTGGAAGGAGCACCAACCCCTGATTCCAAGCACCAACTTGGATTTCTATTTTGAATCTTAGATTGACATAAATATGCCTTCACTTTTACAAGACCCTCACTGGTCTATTGCTCTTTTACAAGAACTGCATATACTTACAACTCTACTATATTTTTCTCTTTCAGCTCTACTCTTCTCTCTTACAACCCTCTCTTCTATATCTTTTTTAGCACACTACACACTACTCTTTTCACGGCTTCTTTTTCCTTTTATTCGACAATACACAATACTCATGCCACGTGTAGAGCTCAACCCTAACCCTAACTTACTATACATGAAAACATTCTTTTGGCTCTACTTACTACGCTTTTGATAGCCTTAAATGCTTACTTACTACTCTGACAGCCTTATCTACCCACTTTACGGCTCTGACAACCTTTTCTGTGCTCTGACAATGTATCCACCATTCTGACAGAATTATCTTCTCATTTACAGCTCTCTGACAGCCTTCTCTATTTATTTTAGCTCTGACAACCTTTTCTATTCTCTTACAGCTCTGACAGAAGAACCGCCACTCTGACAACCTTTTTGTCTTCTTCTCACTGCATGCATGAAAACATACATGTCACGAAATCATGACACTTTTTCTCCTACTCTTCTCATGCACCAACATGACATGTCACGAAATCATGACACTTTTCTCTCCTCTTTCTCTTTGCTTTGGACTACAAAAATGAAACATGTCATGAAATCGTGACATATTTTTCTCTCTCCTCTTTCTCTTCGCTTTGGACCATGAAAATGGAACATGTCACGAAATCGTGACACTTTCGCTGCCTTGTGCCTTTCTTTGCCTTTCGCCCACGAAAATGGAACATGTCACGAAATCGTGACACTTTCGCTTCTTTGCTTCATTGTTCGGCTTGCACCCACGAAAACACATGTCACGAAATAATGACACTTTCACTATCTTGAACTCTTCTCTGTCTCTTGCCCATGAAAATGGAACATGTCACGAAATCATGACGCTTTCGCCTTTGAGCTCTTCCTCCTTGAATTTGTCATGAAATCGTGACGCTTTTGCTTCCAAGCTCTTTTGTTTTGCTTCTATCGCAAAATCGTGACACTTCATCCTTTGGAGTCTTCCTCTCTGCTGTTGTCGCGATATCGTGACATTTCTATCTCCGAACATTCTCTCTCCTCTCTTAGTCATGAAAATGCGACATGTCGCGATATCACGACATATTTTCTCCTTAGCGCTTTTTCTTCCCTTCGGGTCACGAAAACCCGACATGTCGCGATATCGTGACACTTTTTCTCCTTAGCGCTTCCTCTTGCAAATTGTCATGAAATCGTGACACTTTTCCTTGCAAGCTCTTTCTCTCAAACATGTCACGAAATCGTGACACTTTTCTTTGCCCTTTTCTCCAAACATGTCACGAAATCGTGACAGTTTTCTTTGCCTGTGCCTTCTCTCCAAACATGTCGCGAAATCATGACAGTTTTCTTCCTTGCCTTCTTTGCTTTCAACATGTCGCGAAATCGTGACAGTTTTTCTACTTGGCTTCTTTGCTTCCAACTTGTCGCAAAATCGTGATAGTTTATCTTGCGCTTTCTCTCTCTTCCAACATGTCACGAAATCATGACAGTTTTCCTTGCACTTTCTCTCTCCTCCGATATGTCGCGAAATCATGACAGTTTTCTTTGTGCTTTCTCTCTCCTCCGATATGTCGCGATATCGTGACAATTTTCTTACTTGTCTTTTTCTTTGATTTTTTGAATCTGGGCCACTTCTGTCTTCTTGGAAATTCACTGTACATGTTCTGACTGACCTCTGAACTCCTGTCCACTGCATCATCAATTGATCTATCTGTCTGTGTTGACAACAATGACAATATTGTTTCTGCACCTTGCTCAACAACATAAAGATAATTGTTAGAGACTCAATATGTTCTATCCTTCAAATTTCAATCTCAACTCAAATAAATCTCATAGGAGTAGTATGCTTTCACAAGATATTGAACCACAACCCAACAATTGCCAATAATGCAATATCAAGGAATCAAATCTTCCAACATAGAACCATAACTTGCTATTAAACCCTAGACAAGTTAGTTTTTAAGAACTCAAAGCAATCTCTCTCTAAGCATCAAAAAAAGGTTCAAGATATTTCCAAATTCTCTCAAATGGGAATGCTCAACTTAACCACACAACCAAGTTTATCAAGCAAAGTACAACTTAATAAAATCAAATCTCAAAGGAGCAAGCCCAACTCATGTATCAAGTAAAGCATAACTTGATAAACTCAATCTCAATGGAAGCAATCTCAAAACCAAACTCTCAACAACCAAACAAATCAATTAGTGTTTCAAAAACTTATAGCAATGGCATACGCTTCTCACTCAAAAAACCTAAAGTAAAATTCAAATGCTTCCACTCTCATAAAACATAATTATGCAATAACTCATAAACTCATCATGATCTCATAACGAATAATCAGTACTTCCACTTTCAAAAAATAATATCCAATCCAAATAAGGAAAATTAATTTAATCATTTTCACTCCAAACATATTTTTTGAAAAACCATCAATCAATAATAACCATGGAAGAATGTGCCCATACCTTTACTTTGATGAAGAAGGAGAACTCAAAATCTGTCACAACACTAACTCTCAATTTACCACAAATTAGAGTTGGCAACAATGGAATAATTCACAATGATAAGATTCCTAATAACACCTTATCACTCCAACTCATCAATAATAAAAACTCACAAATATACATATCAACAATATTACTTTACACCTTATAACTCCTACTTAATATATCACAAAATAACTTCAACCTCAAAAATAATTACAAGAGAATATCCACTCAATAACTCCAAAGGCTTTCTAACCCCAATATGATATTAAGCACAATTATTCCTTAAACCCTTATAACTCCTAAAATACATTTACTTCTAAATGCATTTACCAAAATAAACATTAAGCATCAATAATAACAATGTCAAAGCAATATTTTTATTTAACCTTATACCTCCATCCAATTACCAACAATAATGGCTAAGTCAAATCAAATATTCCACATTATCAAAAAAAGATTTACCTTGGCCAAAAATCAATTCTCCAACCTTAGGAGAAGTGTGGAGACACCAACATAAGTGCCAAAGTGCTTCCTCCTCCAAACTCATGGCCCAAACCAATTTCTGTACCATGTGCACAATAATTTGCAACCAAAAATGAAATATGCCCGACGCAAATCAATCTCAACACCTCTGCCTAGCGAGCACCTTTGCTCCACTGCCTCCACCATTGGAGCACAAGTGCCCAAAAAAACTCTCAAGCACCACTTGTCGTTTTACCTTCCCTTTGCTCGTAGAAATTAAAGACAAACAAATTTGTCTTCCTCACAGGCATATGAAATCAGAACTTAAATACAGAGCAATACAAAACTCAAAAATCATAGAGCAATCCAAAATCGAAGGTCATAGAGCAATACAAAATCGAAGGTCATAGAGAAATATGAATTCAAAGGTAATCGTGCAAATCAGAGGTACATTGAACCTTAGGAATTAATGCTCTTTAATAGTCTTTTGTATCCCATGCAAGTTGATATCGATGTTGTAACTCTTCCACATGAGCGTCGCTAAGGGTTTAGAAACCCTTTCAATAATAATTATTATTTTATTAATAATAAACTTAACTTAAAACATTTTCAAAGGTTTGAGTTAATTTATTTATTAATAATAAAAATGGACTTTTAATGTTTTTTCAAGGAGAAAAACCTTTTCATTAAGCCAATATGGTTTTAATAAAAACCCTTAATGAGTCCAAATGGTTTTAAGAAAAACATTTAACCTTTTCACCATGGTTTTAATAAAAACCCTTAAACAAACATCATGGAACTTTCAAGATCTTTTTGGCACCAAAATATTTTTGACATCAACACAAATTCCTTTTGACATCAACACAAACTCTTTTTTACATCAATGACAACTCACAAACATGAAGCTAGGAAACATACCCAAAATTTCCAACAATCTCTCCCTTTGTCATTGATGGCAAACCACTACTGAAACCACTGGTAAAAAAAACTTTCAAGCAATTGCCAACTGTCAAAACTAATACCAAATGAAAACCATCCTTTGAAGCTTTCTTCCCGTTGACTCAAGGCTCTCCCTCTTACTCAAATATATCCCCCTTTGTCATCAATGGCAAAGGGTCACCTTTGGGGCTTAGGGCTAAGAATGAGCCTCTTATCTTAGCCCCTCCCACACCTCCTGTTGAGGTGATTAATTATGGGGTGGGAGTCAAACTCCCATTAGGAACTAATCATCATCAGTGTCCATAGCTACCTTTCCATGATTTTTCCTGATATCCTTGTCCATGTTCCTATTCCTATTCTTGTTCATATCCTTGTTCTTGTTCCTGTTCAAAACCTTGTTCCTATTCATGTTCTCATCCTTGTTTCTATCCAAGCCATTATTCCTATTCCTATCATTATTCCTATTCCTGCCATTATTCCTATTCATGTTCATAGCCCTAAACCTATACCTTGGAACTTCTTCTCTACACCATATGGTTGTATGTCCTTCATTATTGCACTTATAACATTTGAAAATGTTATTCCTTTGAGATGTACCTATTTTTTGAATCCTCTATGTTGGACCAAACATGTTCCTATTTTTAACCCTGCAATTAACTGCCTTATTCCCAAACTGATTACAAGAGTCGCAATACCCTTGAAAGAAATTACCATTTCTAAAATTTCAATTAACCTATCTTGCTTGAGCCCTGCACTATGAAGCCATGTGTCCAAACCTATGACATGCAAAACATCTTCCATTGAACTTTCCTTGCCTTGACCTCATAGGTCCTTTAGTATTTCTCCCCTTATGTTGATTCCTATTTTTTGATTATGTGCTATCTGAATTACCATCTGAAAACTTACTCTCTAAAGTACTCTCTTCATCTGAACCATCTTCTTCTTGGGAGCTCATACTAGATTCGTCAACCTGTTCCTTTTGTTTCTTTCCAAAACCAAGACATGTTTTATCTGTTGTCCTTATTTGATCCTTGATGATTGATTTTACCTTCTTGGAACTTTCTTCAAACCTATAAAGCTTCTTCTTGTACTCTTTAGTTTCCTTTTTCAAGGAAGCTACTTCATGTTTTAACTCTTTACACTCAAGAGACCTAGCTGCCAACTTTTCTTTGAGTTCCTGTGTCTTTGCTATAGAGATATCAAGATTCCCTATAAGCTCATCTCTTTCATAATGGTATTCATAAAATATATCAATGAGTCTAGCATATTTATTTCTTTATTTATTTAACACATCAAGAGCATTAACAAGTTTAGCCTCAAGATCTACTTCTCCCTTTTCTTAAACATCCTCTATTTTTTTACCTTTTGAAACATCAATATCCTTTTTTGATTTCTTACCACTAGAGGTGCTACATTCATTTAAAGCCATAAGAAGATCTTCCTCATAATTTTATGAAGCATCCTCATACATAGTATTACAAGAATTCAAACCATCATTTGTACAATCATCCTCAAGGTGACCAAAATTTCCACATCTAAAAAACTTAAGCACAACAAATCTATTCTTATTTTCTTTTCCTTACTTTTTTGTTCGAAACATCTCATTTCTATCATCACTTGAAGAACTTCCATCATCACTACTAGAACACTTACTTGCTTTGTCTGTGTAGAAGCTTTTCTTGTGTTTTTGGAAGTACCTCTTCCCTTGACTGTTTTGCTCATTTCTGTTCTTCCTTTGATACATGTGCTTCTCATATTCTCTATGCTTATAATCTTATTTTTCGTCATCACATTCATCCTTGGTTTCTGGATAGTCAGTAGCATAGTGACCAAACTTTCCACAATTGAAACATTTAACAGATTTCAAACCTTTATGATTTCTTGAGAACTTGCCTTTCCTGTTGTAGTATACTTCTTCATCACTAGAAGATTTATCACTGTCTTCTTGTTTTTTACCCTTGGACTTCTTGGTAGCTTTGAAGCTGCCTCCTTCTTAGGATCATGTACCACTTTAGTTCTTAACTCAAAAGCTACAAGTATACTATGAAGCTCATCATTTTTCAATTTATCCAAATCCTTGGATTCCTCAATAGCTGAAATCTTTTCACTAAATCTATTTGGAAGAGACCTCAAAATTTTATCACAAACATCATTTTTAGCAAGCTCAAGACCTAGTTCCTTCATGGAATTAACAATCTCATCCATACGAAGCATATAGTCACTAATATTTTCTTCATCATTCATCTTGAGTTATTCAAACATACCTTTGTAATATCTCAATTTTGCTTTTCTGAAATTTGCATCACCTGTATGAACCACTTACAATTGATCCCACATTTCCTTTGTTGTATTACAATGAATCACATTTGTAAGATCTGCATTTTTTAGACCTTTCAGAATTGCATTCATTGCCCTTGAATTGCTATGATGTAGAAGTTTCTCATATTTAGTAGTAGGAGGGAGCTTTGGAATAGTGTACCCAAACTCAACTGCTTCCCAAACTTCATTTCCAAGAGCCATTAGATGAACCTTCATATTTATGCTCCATAGACAAAAATATATCCCATCAAGAATAGGTGCTGAATTACCACTTGTAAAATCCATTGTGTTCTTTTCAAGCTTTTTATTCAAGCTGTGAAACTCTTTCGAAGGAACCTACTCTGATACCAATTGAAGAACACAAGCTTATACTGAGAGGGGGGTGAACAATATAAGACCACTTTTTAACTTTTTTCTTTTACTTTAGAAATAAATGCAATGAACCAATAACAAAATCAAAGTAGTAATCAAACCAGTGTACAAGTCATCACACAATTGAGACACCAATATAATGTGGCTCACCCAATGTGGGCTAATTCATAGAGGAAATATTTCACTAAATTTTCTCAATAAAATCCTTTGGGAATCCTTCCTAATTACAATGCTTATGGACTTCTTGTACAAAGGAGAATCCTTCCCCTAATCAACTATTTATGAGTCTCCTACCCAAAGGAGATGTCCTATCCCCTAAAGAAGTATTTTTGAGCCTCCCATACAAAGGAGATGTCCTATCCCCAAAAGCTCTGGAAATGATACTTCAGAAGATCACTACCTCTTTTGTCGCTAGCAGGTGGAACTCATTTCCATAGAATACATCTTGTCCTCCTTGCTATGGCTCTAGAGACTTCTGTCATCGTTGACAACCTCCACAACTGCTCATCAAAACCTATACTAAACACATTCAGTCAGTCCAACACAAGTCCTCTCAAACTTTGTCACAAATTTGCACCAAACTTATTCCTCTGGTCCAGCACAAATCTGCTCTCAAATATTTGTCAGATCTATCCTAAGATTAAGCCAAAATCTTGAACAAATCAATCACAACTACTCACAAGTATCCACCAAGACTTCATCAAATCTGTCTACAAGTTCTTTAGCAAGAACCTGTCCAAATCAGTCCACAAGTTCTCCACAAGAACCTTTCCAAATCAGTCCACAAGTTCTCCATAAGAACCTATCCAAATCAGTCCTAGCAAGCTCACCAAGAACTTGCCCAAATCAGCTCAAGCAAGTTTACCAAGAAACTTGCCCAATGTGAACACACAAAGAGAATTGTTAGAGACCCAATGTGTTTCATCCAATCATATCAAATCAATCTCATAGAAGCATAAATATAATTGTTAGAGACTCAATATGTTCTATCCTTCAACTTTTAATCTCAACTCTAATCAATCTCATAGGATTAGTATACTTTCACAAGATATTGTACCACAACCCAACAATTTCCAATAATGCAATATCAAGGAATCAATTCCTCCAACATAGAACCATAACTTGCTATCAAACCCTAGCCAAGTTAGTTTTCAAGAACTCAAAGCAATCTCTCTCTAAGCATCAAAAAGAGGTTCAAGATATTTCCAACTTCTCTCAAATGGGAATGCTCAACTTAACCACACAACCAAGTTTATCAAGCAAAGTATAACTTGATAAAATCAAATCTCAAAGGAGCAAGCCCAACTCATGTATCAAGTAAAGTATAACTTGATCAACTCAATATCAATGGAAGCAATCTCAAAATCAAAATCTCAACAACCAAACAACTCAATTAGGGTTTCAAAAACTTATAGCAATGGCATACAGTTCTCACTCAAAAACCCTAAAGCAAACTTCAAATGCTTCCACTCTCGTAAACCAGAATTATGCAATAACTCATAAACTCATCATGATCTCATAATGCATAATAAATACTTCCACTTTTAGAAAATAAGATCCATTCAAAATAAGGAAACTTAATTTAATCCTTTTCACTCCAAAATTATTTTTAGAAAACCATAAATCAATAATAACCATGGAAGAATGTGCCCATACATTTACTTTGATGAAGAAGGAGAACTCAAAATCTGTCACAACACTAACTCTCAATTTGCCACAAATTAGAGTTAGCAACATTGGAATAATGCACAATGATAAGAGTACTAATAACACCTTATCATTCCAACTCATCAATAATCAAAACTCACAAATATACACATCAACAATATTCCTTTACACCTTATAACTCCTACTTAATATATCACAAAATAACTTCAACCTCAAAAATAATTACAAGAGAATATCCACTCAATAACTCCAAAGGCTCTCTAACCCCAATATGACATTAAGCACAATTATTCCTTAAACCCTTATAACTCCTAAAATACATTTACTTCTAAATGAATTTACCACATAAATATTAAGCATCAATAATAACAATGTCAAAGCAATATTTCTATTTAACCTTATACCTTCATCCAATTACCAACAATAATTTCCAAGTCAAATCAAATATTCCACATTAACAACAAAAGATTTACCTTGGCCAAAAATCAATTCTCCAACCTTAGGAGAAGTTTGGAGACACCAAAATAAGCGCCAAAGCACTTCCTCCTCCAAACTCATGGCCCAAAGCAACTGCTGTACTACATACACAATAATCCATGACCTAAAATGAAATATGTTTGACGCGAATCAATCTTGACACCTATGCCTAGCGAGCGCCTTCGCTCCGCTGCCTCTGTCGTTGGAGCACAAGTGCCCAATGAAACTCTCAAGTGCCACTTGTTGTTTTACCTTCCCTTTGCTCATATAAATTAAAGACAAATAGATTTGTCTTCCTCACAGGCATACAAAATCAAAACTTAAACACAGAGCAATACAAAACTCAAAAATCATAAAGCAATCCAAAATCGAAGGTCACAGAGCAATACAAAATCGATGGTCACGGAGCAATATGAATTCGAAGGTAATCACACAAATTGGAGGTACATTGAACCTTAGGAATTAATGCCCTTTAATAGTCTTGTGCATCCCATGCAAGTTGACATCGGTGCTATAAGTCTTCCACATGAGCTCTGCTAAGGGTTTAGAAACCCTTTCAATAATAATTATTATATTAATAATTATTATTTTATTAATAATAAACTTAACTTAAAACCTTTTCAAAGGTTTGAGTTAATTTATTTATTAATAATAAAAATGGAATTTTAAGGTTTTTTCAAGGAGAAAAACATTTTCATTAAGCCAAGATGGTTTTAATAAAAACCCTTAATGAGTCCAGATAGTTTTAAGAAAAACCTTTAACCTTGTCACCATGGTTTTAATAAAAACCCTTAAACAAACATCATGGAAATTTCAATATCTTTTTGGCACCAGACTCTTTTTGAAATCAACATAAATTCCTTTTGACATCAATACAAACTCCTTTTTACATCAACACAAACTCCTTTTGACATCAATGACAACTAAAAAACATGAAGCTGGGTAACATACCCAAAATTGCCAACATTTAGTAACAGGAAAAATACCTCAAAATTATACACCGCATGAGCGTAGGAAATTAATACATCAAAGTATTCCTTTTATGTGGATTCATGGAATTCTGTTTAAAAAATATCTTTATAAAATCATTAGGATATGTGTGCAAGAAAATGATGTATATGACATTATTAGGGTAGCACATGAAGAACCTTGTGGAGGTCATTATTCCACCTAAATAATGGTTTATAAAATACTTCAAACTGGGTACTTTTGCTCTAGTATGACTAAATATGCTCATCAATTTATTGATAGATGTCATGCTTGTCAAAGAGCTAGCAAGCCTACACCATCTATGGAAATACCTTTGGTTCCACAGATAGTACTTGAACCATTTGAAAAATGGGGAATTGAATTTTTTGGACCTATAGACCCTCCAAGTGATGGTAATAAACACATACATGTATGTACAAATTATGTTACCAAGTGGGCTGAAGTTAGAGCTCTCCCACGAGCTCAAGTTGAACCAGTAGTTGATTTTATTTATGAAGGCATAATGCAATGCTTTGGAGCACCAAGAGAATTAGTTTTAGATCATGGACATCAATTCACCTCCAATGTGATTTATCATTTTGTTAACATACATCAAATAAAATACAAGGAAACCTCACCATATCACCCTTAGGCTAATGGACAAGTAGAAGTTACAAAAAAAACTTTAACTATTAATAGGGGTGATTGGACTGAGAGATTAATAGAAGTTGTATGGGAATATAATACAACTTGGAAAACTACTACAAGATTATCACCATATGAAATGGTCTATGTAAAACAAGCCATCATGCCCATTGAATTCAAGATAGAAACCCTTTGCACAGTGGTACAATTTGACATGAATTTGAATAACGCACAAAAATATAGGTTGGAAAAGTTAAATATTTTGGATGAGATAATGTTAGAGGTATTGCATAGAACTAAAATAACCCAACAACAACGAAATAAATGGCATGATAAACACATTGTACCATGTACATTTCAATCAAGATATTGGGCCTTGTTATTTGACTCTCGTTATCAATATTTTCAAGGTAAATTAAGAACAAGATGGCTAGGACCCTATGAAATTGAGGAAATATTTGAAAATGGTACAGTCAAGCTTAAGCCCATAGATGATTCGATAAGGAAACTACTAGTAAATGGACATAGGCTTAAACTTTATAAGCAACCATTATCTAAGGAAGAATACACCAGTTTAGATAGCAAATTGATTTGTAGTGTATTTCTGAATTGCAAACAACTACTATCCAATAAACTCTATCTTTGAAAATAATAATAATAATAATAATAATAATAATAATATAATTATATATATATCAAAATTAAAAAAAATTAATTTATAAAAATAAAAATGATTATGATTCCTTTATTTCATCATGAAGTATCTGTATTCCCTTCCATTTTTAGCCTTAATGTTTAAAGATAGCTAAAGGAAGATGATTACCATAAGATGCATAGTACCTTGTTGCTAGATGAAATCTAGGTATTCTTCAAATACTCAAATTATATCTGGTATCCCGAGAAAAATTTTCATTGGAAATCAAGCAAATATTTTAAAATGTTATAAGTTACTCCTAGTTGATCAAGCTTTGCTTTTGACTATGCATAATTGCACATCTAAAAACATTGTGAAATATTGGAGAAATTAACTCATGTGTTATTTTTTCCATAAGTGGATAGTTTCCCTTGCTTATCTATTTATACACATGGTCTAGAATACTAAAAAATTGGCAAAAGGACAAGCTCGCTCTTCACCTTCCAAAAAAAAAAAAATCCCTTGCTTCTCATCTAATCGAGCAAGTATCCCCATACAAATATTCTTGCTTCTCCTCAAAATAAGAAAGAACCCCCCAAAAAAAGTATTCCAATACAATTCTTCTTGGTTCTCTTCAAAATAAGCAAGAACCCCCCAAAAAAAGCACTAAAAAATCCCTTGCTCCTCCCAAAATGAGCAAGTATCCCACATATAAAAAAATTAAATAACGGGCAAAAGAGATTGAATCCCTAGAATTTTTAGTATCTCAAACACCATGGGATACTCTTTATTGAAGTATCCTTACGTATTAGCACTAAGTCTGGATAAGACCTCTAGATGCTCATAAGATTAGCTAGCTTTTTGGCATACATAACCCTTATTGTTTTTCAATCCTTACTCATAATGGGAAATGAATCGTCACTACACACACAGTTGGTCTTGAAAGAGGCTTGAAAATACTAGGACAACTTTGACATTAAATTGGTTTGTGAGAGGAGTAAATGAAGCTGTTTCAAAATTGCTAGAATGTTTGAAGTCCTTGAAGAATAACCTTAGAAACATCACATGCAAATAAAAGTCCAAAGATAGTCCATATGACAGTACTATGGTTTCAATTTTTTCTACAAAAGCATGGCTTGTGTCCATCACATTTTCATTCTTTCAAAACCATCTTAATAACTATTTCACTTTTTCCCATGATTGAAGATATCCTAGAAGGCTGAAATCAGATTTTATATAAATTATTTTTCTATCCTAGAAACTTCTTCATGACATACATGAAGCATACTCACCAAAAATTATAATAAAACCCCATTCATAAAATTGTCCTTCTATTCTCCATAAAAATAAATAAACACCCTTCCTTTTTTTTTGGATATATAGCCAAAATTACAGTTTGGAGGGGGGATAAATAAAGGTATATACAACTCATAATACAATTTGGGGGAAGAAAACAGGTAAAGTATTTTCTTGACTCTAAATAGTGGTTTTGGTAAGTGTCTTTTGTAAGTACCTTCTATAAGTAATTTTCGTGTCTTTCGTAGGTATCTTTTGTAGATATATTCCATAGATACCTTCTGTAAAAGTTTTTCATAACACCATCATCATTAACACTATTTGTAACACCTTTCTGTAGTTGTCATCTATACTCGCAGCGCTAAGAATCGTAAGTATAAAAAAAATATTATTTAAATTAAGAACACGTGGCAACCTAGGAAATAATAGGGCAAATAAAGGAAGATTAGCACTGTAAACTATAAGGCATTAAATTTTTTTATATATGATATACGAGGCACAAAAATACAACTCTACCATATACCCACATAAGCTGACGGGCCTTATAATATTAAAATAAAAATATAATCATAATAAAATAATAAAAATATAATAAAATATATAATATTAAAATAAAAACATAATACAATATATAAAATTAAAATAAAATAATAATAAATTATAAAATTAAAATAAAAGTCATATTATGCCACGGGCATTTTTCATAAAACACGAAGTGCAACCATCATAAGAGAAAATTATAATGTGCCATGTGGCAAGGCAAGGAACACCTATCATGTGAGGTGGCAAAAAAATCACTAGCCAACTACCACGGGGATCACATAGGTAGCATGTGTAATTGATAAAGCCAACCACATGCGTGTATGCAGATCACAATTCTTTGTCATTGATTTTAAGCACCATCGACAGACATAAAAGGTAGCAAAGAAACATAAACCGCCATGCCAACCGTAGTAAGGGGGAAGTTAATATTGATGCGTGTTTGTTCACATACCAATCATATAACAAGGTATGGATTAGGGATGATAGTTGTCAATCGAAGCACATCAACGACTAGCATTTACATTACGGTTTAAGCTTGATTATCATCATATATTTTAGGGTAACAACCACCACCATAGATAGTTTTCAAAGCATATCTACCATTGATAGAAAGTAAAGAGTATCCACTACCGAGTGAAATCTAATGACGCTGCATGCGGCCATGCAGAGGAAAACATCAACCCCAATTCAAGTCCAGTCATAAACTACAAAAAAATTATGAGGATTTGTGTATGCTTTTTGGATTTATCTGAGTGAAAAGGTTGAAATTATGTGATTTTCCATGTGTTAGCATCAAATTCAAAAGAATACTGTAGGCAGAAGGCGAGGATTGTCAAGAACATCAGAAGGTGGCAAAGCTGCGGTGATAGCAATAGGTAAAATTTCAATTTTAAAATTTTGATGTTTGTTTTTTTTTTGTTGCTGTTGTTTTCTTGTATATAAAAATAAAAGGTATTTTCTATTTTTCTGTACATACGACAAAAATAGATACAGAGGTAGGCAAAAAATTAGGGAAAATACAAATGTTTTTTTTAGGGTAAATTACAGAGATTTAAAAAAAAAAAAAAAATATATATATATATATATATATATATATATATATATATATATATATATATATATATATATATATATTATAAAATTAGGGTTTTTGAAAATATAGGGAAAAAAAAGAAAATCATATGTATTAAAAGTTTTAGAACTGGTAGAACAATTACAATAGTTAAAACATTTTTTTTACACAGATCTGGTATGATTACAATAGGGTTTCAAACAACTATTTGAGGATGTATTTTATTTTTAACCATAAAATAGAGTAAAATTCTAAATAATATAATAATAAAAGTATTAAATTTTTAAGGGCTTTGGTGACTTCTGAAATTTTTTTGTTTATATATAAATTGTAGGGTTCTTGGTGATAAATTCAAAATCCTCTTATCTTAACCCTTAGTCATTACTATTGTATGATGCATTTTACTTTATGCAAACTTAAAATGAACCCCACACACACACATGTTTTAAACATTGGAGAGTTGGATTTCATCACCAACCTTCAATTCAGTCCGGTGACGTTGGCATTCATCTCCTTCCATCGGCTTGCCCCCTAGATCTTCTTAGAAATGGAATTGGGAACTTCTTTATAGTGGTACTAAGTTACTCATGTTCAAACTATCTCCCACTATTGGAACAATTGGTTCAGAGTGGAAGAGCTAGGCGAACCCCCCACTGGGACTTCAGTGGTGTACCCTAGTCTCTTTTTGAGAAAATCATGTTTGGCATGGGTGTTCTTGATTCCCACTATGGATGAGTCTCCTTATTCTAAATCCAAAACAAGAGCAAGAAACAAGAGCAACAACATATCAAAGACACATCAAATAGTTTAGGGCACACATAAATCATTAATCAAGATAAACACTTGCTTGATATTGTTTGGCTACATCTAAATTGCAATCCAAAGAACTAATTCACAAGCACAATGGTCAAAACCAGAAGTAAACATCCCCGGTCCAATACCGAGGGAGAATATAAAGCAACACATACCCATAGGCGAAGTCGTAGTAACATTGAACCACATGCTCATAAGACCATGAGACGTAGTTTTGCAAGTCTATGGGGTGATAATTCAACCCTTGGGGGCTCTCCTCGAGAAACCCCAAATAGAGAGTCAAATCATGGAACTAAATCACAAAAACACAAAGAGGCTTCATGGCCATCATCATCAAGGAGACACGAGGAAGCCTCAAGGTCTTCCTCTAAACACACAGAAACTTCTCAAAGACATGAGGAGGCTTCAAGAGCTTCCTCCCCACATGGACATAAGGAGGGTTCTAGACCCCATTCTTCACATAGGGATGATGAGGTTTCCCCATATCCATCCTCATGGAGGGTAGATAGGGCCACAAAGCCCTCATCACCAAAAAGACACACAAGAGTCACAACACCTCAAACTTCACATGAGACATTGAGAACAGGTCTGCCTACTGAAGGGCAAGAAACTAGAGCTACATCCAGTCATAGACATCAAACAGAAGATACCCTTCACACAAGAGGAAGGATTCCAATAGATTATGACCTCATTAGAGTAAATGGCACCCCAAGGGATCAGCCATGGAAAACAAGACAGTTAGATGAGTTGGATCGGTTGCATCCGAGGCCACCTCCCAGAATCGTAGCCACAAAAAATTCTGCATCTGGAAGTTCATGAACTGTTACTTCTAAGTGCACCTCTCAACCTGGGGATGCTTCAGAGTGACTCCACAAGTCTCATGCAGAGTCTGACCATAGAGACACTTATCAACACATAGAACATATTACAGTAGCTAGCAAGAGCAAAGAAACAGTAGAGACCTCTTCGAGGAATCTACGAATCAAAACCACAAGAACAGAATCAGACAAACCTGAGTCCTCTTCAACAGTGCAATCTGACCGCATGCGATGGTTAGAAAATGTGTTGCACAAAGAGTGAGAGCTAGTGGAAGCTCTCGAGCATGATAAACAAAGAGAAAGGCTTTTGCGCCAACATGAGCAACGTCTAAGAGAACAAGCTGAGCAACTAGCTCACATCAATTTACAAGCCAATGGCAATGGTCATCAAAGAGATACATGCATCGACTCACCAAGAGAGGGGTGCAATAGACAACAAGAAAGCCCACAATGAAACCACCACTCAAATTATGAACAACATCAAACTGGTGGAGAAAGGGTAGATATGATAAATCAGGATCAAGCACATCCTGAATCCCCTCGTAGGAGGGAAGAAAATAGAACAAGTCAAAGGCACATAGAGTTACCTCCATTACCACTATGAGGGGGCCTGCAAGAAGAGGAACTCCTCACCTCAAAGGTATTCTAGGCACTCACTAAAAATATGAAGTCCTTTGAGAAACAAGAAACGGTAGGGAACCAACCAACATTGAGTAAGATACACAACCAACCATTATGCCCATCGGTCCCTAGCCCTGCATATCCTAAGCATTTTGAGATGCCTAGGTTGGAAAATTTTAAGGGTGAAGAGGATGCACAAGAGCATATTACCAATTTTATCAATGCATGTTTTCATCTTGAAGACAATGATGCTCTTATGCTAAGGACTTTCATTATGACATTTTTGGGTGTTGCCACTCAATGGTTCAACCAACTACCCAAGCACAACATATCCAGTTTTGAACAACTAGCAAACGCATTCCTGAAGCATTTCTCCTTTGGTTCTAAAAGAAAGGTGAACCTTTCAGACCTGGCCAACCTAAAACATTATGACGATGAGCCAGTAATGGAATATGGGGATAGGTGGAGAAAAGTCATGGCAAAGTTATCATTCTCCGTCCCCACAGAAGAAATTGTTCGCATGTTCACCAAGAGTTGTTCTAAACACATTTCCCTCTTGCTACAACTTCAACAATATCCTTCATTTGAGGAAGCCTTGGCACAGGCCAAACTCATTGAGGACATAAAATTAGATGAGGGAACCATCAAGCTCCGAAACAAGGAGTGGAACAAAAATGGCAAAAATGACAAATACAAGCAGAAGCAGGCAAGCCCTGCTCTAGTTAATCAAGTAGTATTGGCTGCACCTAAGGATGGGGCTGCACAGCAACCCCAAAATTATCAAGCACAACCCCCACCAGCCAATTATGATCAAAAGAACAATCAGGGGTGAAACAGAGAACGCAAGCCACCTCGCTATTTTACACCTCTATCAGAGTCAATGCAATCAATTTTCAACCAATTGAGCGAGGCTAGGAAGATCAGATTTCTAGATGTACCTCTTATAGATCCCAACCATCCTAAGCCAAAAGGATATAGGGAAGATCAATTTTACCCTTATCACAGGATACCGGGGCATAATATTGAAGTTTGCATTGGTTTCAAACATCAGGTGCAAAACATGATTGAGGCGGGAGAACTTAAAGTTGACAACCCATTGGCTCCCGATAACAGAGATATGGGCATATACAAAAACCCACTGCCCAACCATGAGGCCCCTAGAGGGCAAGGTGCCCAAGTCAATCAGGTCCGAATTGATACACCTACCCATGGGTGCATTGGGATGGTTGAAATTGTCAATATAGCTACCAGGACTAGATGATATGGTCAACCACAACCTCCTGTGGCTCCTATTAATGTCCCAATTACACCTAGGTAGAGGTAGGGGTAGAACAACCTTCCAGGTCCACCAACTCGACCTGTGGTAACTGTTCGGAGTAGACTAGAGAAAAATTTACAAATGACTCCGGCTAAGCTATCTATCTATGAGCTCATACAATAGTCCCCAAAGCACAAGGAGACTTTGATGGAGATTTTGAGATCAATTGAGCTCCAACCGCAAGATCCAAATGCATTCACTTATTTTGTGGGACAAGTACAAGAATGCCAAGAACCTGTAATCTGATTTTATGATCATGAGATTAAGATAGTGTCTACTACCTTACCAGACCCTCCACTGCACATTGTTGCATCAGTCAATGATTTACCTTTTAAGAGGGTCTTGGTCGATACGGGTTCTTCAATCAACATCATCACAACAACAACAATAGAACACCTTAAGATCCCCAAGTCAAATATCATTTTGAGAGCCTACACATTAAGAGCTTTCAATGATGCTTTATGCAATACTATGGGAACGATAGTCCTACCCATCAAGGTAGGGCATAAGACCATCCCTATGATGTGTCATGTCTTGGAAGGGGCCATGCAATACAACATCCTCCTAGGGCACCCTTGGATAAGAGATATGAAGTGTGTTCCTTCGATTTTACACCAATGTGTCAAGTACGTGCATGATGACAAAGTCTATGTGGTGTTGGCTGATGAAGAGCCATTCAAATATGTCCATCAGGTGGATTTTCTAGGAGAATTTGTAATTCCCTCTACCCACTTGTATGTAGGACCTTCATCTCCAACTACGCAACTAGATAACAAAGACAAAGGGGTACGAAAAGACCCATCAACATCAACACCTCATCTTGCACCCAAAATGACTAATGCTTCTAAGAGACCATCAACGTCTAAACCAAAAGACAATCAGAAGCTAAAGGCACCCTTAGTTGAGGAAGGAAATCCCAAGGAAGTGCTAACCATAGGCATTGAGAAAATTCCAAGTCCCATGGAAGAAGAAGATCTCCAAGATCAAGCTGAGGAGATACTAGAACCCGCTTTGCTAGTGTCATCTGTAGGATCATCCACATCACATGCGACAATACACTTGGCAAGTACAGGGATAGGAGAGTATCTTGTGTAGAACATAACATTCACACCCATCATAGAGTCCACACAAGACATGGGATGACCAAAAGACCTAAGACCACTAGTGGGAATAGTGGTTCCACTTGGAATCCCTCCCAACCAGACCAATTTTATCTATGTTGGCCTAGACTGTGCCCATAAGTCTATAGACATAGAAGAGGACAATGATGAACTATTCACTATTAATGTTCATTACCTCTCTAATCTCGAGTATGCTCTAAGTTATTTTGAACATTGCCATTGGCATGGCTACGGTCTTGGCATATATGAGTAGGGGCATAGGCAGCCATTCGAGCCGCAATACCAGCTTCCCTCTGACAGGTTTGGGTTAGGCTATCACATCAGAGGTCGAGATGACTCTCTAGCAGTAGCCTTGGATAGATTAAGCTTGGGGTTAGGAGAAGACATCAATTTTATTCCTTATCACCCACCAAGTACAAGATATCCAAGCAACAGACAAGTGGTTATGGTAAACATACCACCACCCGAGACTTATCATCCAAGCTCCATAATTGATGCCATCCCAATAGGTTGCAACTTGTGGGATGAAGAGCGAGAAGGAAATGGATACGAGGCAAGTGATGATGAAGAACAGACAAGCTTAGCCTATCATGGGCCTCACTATTTACAAAGCCTTGCCTGGTCCAGCCATAATGAGAGTGGGTACATATCGGATGAAAGTGGCTATGAGTCAGAGGACTCAATAGAGAGAGCCTACCTAGGGGCAAGGCAATGGCCCCATGACTTGGGGCAACATACTAATGCAAATGGCATCTTCATAAGTGATGAAGAATATGAGGATGAGATAGAGATGGCCTACTTAAGGCCAAGACATGCACCCCTTATTTTGGGACCACATACCAATGCTAATGGGTTTTGGATAAGTGATGATGACTTTGATGATGAGACTGAGATGGCTTATCTTGGGCCTCACCACTTACGGCAAGTCAACATGTTGGTAGAAAGAGAAGTGGCACTTCATGCCATAGACCCTGGCTTACAATTTTTGGGGAGACCTATTGACTTAAATGCCATTCATCATATGGTCAATCCCCCTCCACCTACATTCAAGGAGCTCTTAGAACCCAATGATCCTATTATCCAACCTACTCATGGGCCAGATCCAGAGATTCCTTTTCCTCTAGAGCCTCATCACGAGTATGGAGGAGAAACCTCTGAGATAATGTTTCACCCATGTGGTCCTAGAGATTTCATTCCATCCATCAATATGATCTCCATTGATTTGACCACTCCACTTCATAACCTAATGGATCCTATTAAACCACTATGTCTTGATACAGAGGCTATTGATTGGGATCACATTGATTCACCCATAGAGCCTGAAGACCTTTTCTCTAGCGAAGAGGTGTGGCAACCATTTCATTTTGCATCAGGATGTGCATATGACGTATTCCATGCCGGCTTGGATCCTGAGTCAGTAGGACCTATAAATCCTATCGATGACATTCATTTGATACCCACGCCTCACCAGCTAGAGGATGGGTCACATATGGCTATAGAAGCGACTTTCGAGATGGACATCAGTGATGATCCTACTCAACCAAAGAAAGTCAAGTTCAGAGAAAGTCTATCTCTAGAGGAACAAGCCATCATAATTCCTCTCCTTAAAGAGAGGCCAAATATTTTTGCTTGGAATTACAAAGACATGCCAGGGATTGATCCAAAGTTAGTTGTTCACAACCTTTCATTGGATCCCATGAAGAAGCCAGTCAAGAAAAATTTGAGGAAAATGCATCCAACCATCGCTTTGATGGTGAAGAACGAGTTACAAAAATTGTTGGATGCGATTTTCATAGTTCCCATCGACTATCCTGAATGGGTTTCAAACATGGTGCCCATGGGAAAACCAGATGGAAGAGTCCGCATTTGCATAGATTTTAGAGACTTGAATAGGGCAACTCTAAAGGATTCATTCCCATTGCCAAACATAGATGCTCTTGTTGATGCCACTGCAGGTCATGAGATGCTCTCCCTAATGGATGGGTTTTCTGGATACAATCAAATCTGAATCAAACCCGAAGACCAACATAAGACTACTTTCATTACTCCATGGGGAACATTCTATTACAAGGTGATGCCATTTGGCCTAAAGAATGTTGGTGCCACGTATCAAAGGGCCATGACATACATCTTTCATGACTACATGCACACAATCTTAGAAGACTACATGGATGACTTGTTGGCCAAGTCTTTAGTATGACAAGAGCACGCTGAAATCCTTACGAAAGTCTTTGATCACCTCATTGAGCACAACGTCAGATTGAACCCTAAGAAGTGCGTGTTTGGCATGACTTCTGGTAAGCTCTTAGGTTTCATCATTTCTAAGAGAGGCATTGAAGTTGATCCTACAAAGGTAAAGGCTATAATGGAAATGGCCACCCCTACCAACATTAGGGAGTTAAGAAGCCTACAAGGCAAGGTAGCATCCATCAAATGGTTCATTGCACAATTATCAGACAAGTGTCGACCCATGAATCGGTTGCTATGCAAGGATGTCCCATTTCATTGGGATGAAGAGTGCCAACAAGCCTTTGTAGAGATCAAAACTTACCTAGAAACACCACCGGTATTGGCTCCACCAAGGCTAGATGTGCCATTTTTACTATACATATCAGCTACTGATTTTGCTTTGGGCACCATGTTGGCCCAAAAGAATGCACAAGATAAAGAGCAAGCCATATATTACATCAGTCGCACCTTGGTGAGTTATGAGCTAGGATATGCGTATGTAGAAAAGTTGTGCTTAGCAGTGGTCTTTGCAACCAGAAAGTTGTGACACTACATGTTGAGCCATACGACTTACGTTATATCAAAACAAAATCCTTTGCAGTATATGATGAACAAGACCTATCACAATACACGTACTGCAAAGTGGATCATGCTATTGACAGAATTTGATCTAGAGTTCATAAGCCAAAAGTCCATCAAGGGCCAAGTCATAGCAGATCAATTAGTAGAGGCACCTCTTCAGGATAGCAAGCCTCTCACCATAGAATTGCCTGATGATGCGGTCTTCGCATTATCAGATCCACCCGAACCCGAAGAGCCTAAAAAAGAAAGAGACATGGCATTGTTCTTTGATGGTTCGAAGTGCGAGCAAGGGGGTGGAGTAGGGATAGTATTTATCACACCGTAGGGTGCTCCATTGCCCTTATCATTCAAGCTAGACTTCCCTTGCATAAACAATAACACAGAGTATGAGACCCTGATCTTGGGACTCCAAAAAACCATTGCAATGGGCATTAAAATATTGAATATCTTTGGTGACTCTTTGCTCATAGTTAATCAAGTCAAAGGATTGTTCCAATGTAGGTGCCCACTCCTGAAATCTTACAAGGAGCTTGTTGACACTTACCTAGCCCGACTGGAATGGTATGACATCGAGGCAATCCCTCATACATCAAACAGATTTGTAGACACCATGGCATCTTTGGGATCCTTAATCCCTCAGAATCCATCTGCTGATTTCACAACCATTCATGTCAAAGTGCTCGTACACTCAACAATACAACGTGAGGCTATTGACAATCTAGAGTCAGTCAACATGATCTAGACCGAACCAAATCAGGATTGGTCCTTCAGAGCTAGAGCTTTCTTGCAAATGACACCTTGGGAATATTTGATCTCTCAAGGTCCTATGGAGTGTGGTACAACCATTCACCATAGGGTGATTTCTCAATCTATGTTCTCAAATTCTGGATCATAGGAGGAGCATGTCATTTTATCCATAGAAGTTGTGACTTATCAGGATTGGCTTTCCCAATTACGGGACTTCCTAAAACTTGGAATGGTACCACAAGGCCTATCACATGTCGAAATATGAGCATTTAAATAGAAGGTGATGAGGTATATCTTTCTAGGAGAGATCCTTTATAGACGAGGCTATGATGGAATGCTCCTTCATTGTCTTGAGCCCCAGGAAGCATCCTAGGCAATTTTGCAAGCTCATGATGGTACGTGTGGTGGTCACTTCAGTGGCATGGCCATCATTAAGCGCATCTTGAGAATGGGTTACTATTGGCCCACTATGGAAAAATACTATTGTGAGTATGTCAAGAAATGTGTTAAGTGCCAACATCATGCAAACCTCACTCACTTGCCATCACAAGCCTTGCAACCCATCCAGGAAGCATGGCCCTTCTCATAGTGGGGACTAGACTTAGTGGGGAAGATCTCACCCCCATCCTCAGGCCGACACACGTTCATCATAATGACCACTGAGTACTTCACCAAATGGGTCGAAGTGATCCCCTTGACATCGACAACTAGACCAAGGATTGCAGAGTTTATACTCCACAATATCATAAGTCATTTTGGGGTCCCTTCGAAGATAATATCGGATAATGGGCCATCTTTCAAGAACAAAAATGTGCATGCTTTAATGAACAAATATCACATTCAACATAGTTTTTCAACACCCTATTATCCATAAGCAAATGGGCAAGCAGAAGCCTCAAACAAAACAATAGTCTCCATCTTGAGGAAAATAGTGAAAGATAATCATAAGGACTGGCATTTGCAATTGCCTTTGGCATTGTGGGTATATAGGACTAGTGTGCGGATGCCCACTAGGGCAACACCATTTTCACTTGTATATGGCACTGAGGCCATCATGCCCCTAGAGTTGGAGATTCCAACCCTACGCATAGCATTGAAGGACTTCATAGATGATGACACCATGCGACAAGGCCACCTTGATCAGTTAACGCTTCTTGATGAACATCGAGTCAATGCCTTGGAGCATCTCCACATTTATCAAGATCACCTTGCACGAGCTTACAATAATAAAGTCCACTTAAGAGAATTCAAATTTGGAGATCTTGTGCTCAAAGAAAACCAACAAAACTCAAATCTATCACCGCACCTACGAGACAAATTTATGGTAAACTGGATAGGCCCCTACATGATTTCAGAAAGGGTTGGGCCTGGGGCATATCACCTCACATCATTGGATGGTGTTGAAGAGCCTGAGCCTCTCAATATCATTCATTTGAAGATATTTTATACATAAAATACAAAAACATTCAAATATGTCATAAAATACAAAAACATTCAAATATGTCATAAAATACAAAAACATTCAAATATGTCATAAAATACAAAAACATTCAAATATAAAAAAAAAATTCAAAAAGTCTCCAAGGTATCTTAACACTTGGTCAAATTCAATAAAAATTCTCCAAGGGTATCTTCACACCGCTTGGTCAAAATTCAATTCAAAATGCTCCAAGGGTATCTTCACACCGCTTGGTCAAAATTCAATCAAAATTCTCCAAGGGTATCTTCACACCGCTTGGTCAAAATTCAATAAAAATGCTCCAAGGGTATCTTCACACCGCTTGGTCAAACTAATAAAAAATGCTCCAAGGTACCCTTTGGTCAAAAACAATGAAATAAAAAATACAAAAACAATGCAAAAATAAAAAATACAAAAATAGTTGCATTTTACATCTGCATCCATATAGTTGCATTACATCAAACATGCATATCCATTGCATTTGCATATGTTATGATCACACTCTTGCAAATGATGCCACAATTTGTATCACAACCACAAATACACAAGTCCACCTTCATCCATTCATCCATGTGTGTAACTATGTTTTTCAACACAACCATATCATGTTGCTATAAGGAATAGGCTAAGATTTTCTGGTCATTCAACCATATCTAGTGGTCTTATCATTTTTGTGGGAAGCCATCTTGATTAGTAGAGAGTAAGGTCTAGTCATGAATGCCTCAGATATTCAGGATCCTATCACTAATTGAAAACACTAAAATCCTAGTTGGTACAAGGGAAAGATGAAAGATGCAAAAGTGGTCTAGGTTACCTTAAGCGAAAAGGATCTTCCTTGCTTATCCCCATGTGCAACCGGTTCAAAGGTGCTGAGAATTGGAAAAAGGACAAGTTCTACCCTACCTAGAAATGAGTGATTATCATCACTACATAAATCCCTTGCTTTCATTAAAACAAGCAAAAATCTTAAAACAAAGCACAAATTCAAAATCCAGTTTCCAAAGTCATAATTCAAAATCCCAAAATCAAGCAAAAAATCAAAACAAACAAGTGAATTTCATCCTTACATAAATCCCTTGCTCAAGAAAAAAATCATAAAAAATAAATAATGATTTTCATCACTAAGTATGAGCAAGTATCCCAAATGAAATGAAGAAAAGAAGGGAATGGAACTTGAATCCCTAGAATTCTTAGCATTGCACAAAATCGAAAGGTGATCCCTATTACAGGTTTGGTGTACAACCATGCCTGGAAATGGTGGTACCCTTACGCATGATGATATGTCTATCACAATAGCATCTTGCATTTGTGTAGACCAATGTTTGCATGTGGATGAGCTAGCTTTAGGTAACCCAAAGCTACCTAGTGGTATAATCCAACTAAGTCCAACACAGGATAAGATGAACAATTGAGGATCCACGATCTTAGCAATGGGCTGAAAGAATCCTACCTGACATCGGAGGAAATGCTTGAGTTCTATCTAAATATATTCATTTGCACACATAGGGATAATGAATCCATAGGTCCATGATGAAAGCCTTGCTTCTTCAAAAGTCTAGTGTGGTCAGTACACAACTATTGATAGGGTAACTAGAGTGTTTGAGTCCTAGGAAAAGCCTCAAAAATTCCTACATAGCAACAAGTCATATCATTCATCACATCATCAATTTTCTTTATAAAATTTGTAAATTAAGGGGTATTAAAAAAGTAGGCTAGATACCGGATAGATGTTAGAAATAATATCTACACGACCACTGACTATTTTGAACCTTTTAAATAACATAAGCTTTATCAAGAAATTACATACATACACACCAATACATTTCACATATGAATGCCCAAATAATTAGTTCTTATGATAAGAATGATTATTTACATTCATGATTGTTATACTTTCTGTGGTATCACCCATTTAGATTGTTGAAATCATATCATATGCATTCCTTATGTTTTAAGTGATTAAAGCATACAGGTTCATTCACATTAGATTAAACATCATATAAACAGTGCATGACACATTGCATTTACCATATCATAACATAAGTTAGATGCATACAATTAAATCAAAATTAAACATGCATCTAACAAAAACATTGCATCCATAAATACATAATGTCATAAATCATCCATCCATATATAAGATCACATCATTGCATCCACCCATACATAGAATCATAAATCCATCATCAAATCAACTCATGATACATCACATCATGTCACAATAATCAAATCATATAAGCATCTACATAAACACATACATAAGCATCCATCTCAAATCCATATCATCATAAATATCACCTATCATCTAACACATATATCAACTCATCATAATACCATCATCACATCACATAAATAAAACAAAAACATAAGCAATAAATGACACACATAATGAAGCATAATGCAAAGTCTCATATAAATATGTGTGTCTCAAAAGATGTCTCAAAATATGTATCTCAAAGTGCATGGATATACAAAATTGCCCGAAGGCTACAGTCATATAGGTCAGCTGACCTCAAAAATAAAAGCCTACAACATCATCAATCAAACACTGGGCCTGTGCCCCCTAGCACCACCCCTATGGATGGATCTCGGGTGGAGCGATGTGAGCCTACTGGCCTCTCTATGTGAGTCCGGGTCCTCTGGCTAGGCCAGATGGAAGACTACCCTGAGGTAGAGCGCCCGCTAGCCTATGAACCACCTACATCTATCCTCTCCCTAGGAGTGGCTCCTAGCCTCCTGATCTACATCTCGAGAGAAGCAATATGGCCTACATGACCAAAATCATCACCTCATACTCATCTAGCAAACCCTACATCTACTTGATCTCTACCCCTAGATCTATCCCTGTAGAGCCCCGAGGTGTGGAAGGATCAACAACCACCTACATCCTAGAAGTACCACCCCCAATAGTAGCCTATAGAGCCTGTATCTGAGCAGTGAGCTGCTCTATAGTAGCATCTCACTATACTATAGTAGCATCCCATTGGGCAATGATAGCATCACACTGTTGTACCTAGATCTTGGCCGACTAGAGCTCGACCTCTACATCATGCAACTATACCCTCAGAGGAGAATATCTCTCCTCAAGATCCAGCTCCTCATCCTCCTCCTCAGGAGCCTCCTGCTCCTCCTACCACCTACTCTTATTGCTCCATACCTCAGTCCTAGCTTAAACTTTACATCCTTCTAGATCTGCCCCATCTCCACCATCATCCTCATGGCCTAGACTACCATCACCATGCCACATCTAGTCACCCCACCACTACGCAAATGCATCTATGACTCCCCCAACAACTCATGGGTCAACTATTGGGGCATCCTCCTCATCAGCCAACTCTATGATACATGGGGGAGGGAGGTCTCTCTCTACTTCGATGTGCCTATACAAGAATGGGACAAGTGGCACATCCTACTGTAAACCATACTAAGAAGAACCCGAGAGTAGAAGAAATACTCCCTGATGCTGACCTTGTGGCCAATGAGCCATCGCTCATGCCACATCCTAGCTATAAAGTTGGGTGGATCATCCCAAGTTGGGCACTCATAATATGGGTGCCACATGATGGCTCCGACCTACAACCCAGTAAAAGTAGTAGTATAATGGGGGAGCTCCCCCGCATGAGGGTGGCTCTTGCACTCCTCGTGCTCTCGAGCCCACCTAGAAGCATAGCACTACATCCTAGCATCAATGACTATAATCTTAGTAGGGAGTCCTCTAGGATGATCCACATTGATATGCTCCCATCCCCAGACCTAGAGGAGCAAGCTACAACCAATGCTGATGCGGCCCCACCAATGGATGTGATACAACTCATCATAACACTATGCTAGTAGAGACCTACCCCATGCATAGATGATGGGCTCCTCACTATCCACCAAATCTTGAACCATCGCAAGGAGGTTCCATGGGAACCTCAAGCCTGAGCAATCTAGAATGAGAATGTTGTTGATGACCATCAACAATACTACATGCCTCTCCATGAAGACATGCTCCCTATACCAACGTATAATAGAGACACCTCAGACTTGGTGTCCTCGAAGGTAGTCGCTGCATGCTCTCTGAACACCCTGGAAAAACTGCATCACGATCATTAGTGGCCGAAGAGATGATGGCCACTCCATCAAAGGGGATCCAAAAAATCTTATATACATCCTTCGGTGTGATAGTCATCTCACCGATAGGAAGATGGAAGGTGTTCATCCTAGGGTCCCATCGATGAACCAGGGCAGTGAGGTAGGCCTGGTTCGACATGATCTGAGGTAGTCGAATGACATACTAGAGTGAGCCTTAAACTAGGCCTAATCCATATCATCAAGGAGTGGGATAAGGTCATTAAGGAGTTTTGGGTCCCGAGCCCGAGTAGTGAGAATCTAAGAGCAAAAATCAAAGGTATAACTACAATGCATCTAAGGCATGAATCACAAATAAAACATGAAAAATGGTGCACATAATGATAAACTATCCTAAGTCTAAGTAAAAGAGGAATAAATGCACCTAATCATGTAACACAATACAAGAAAGCAACTCAAAATTTAAAAAAATCAGCATAATCATCTTGCAAAATCTAAAAAATTACAAAATTTAACTAAGGCTCTTAGCCTTGTCACCTACAGTGGCCAAAATGCCATTGAGGAACGGCCAAACCCCAATGGTCAAATTTTTGACCATTGGGATTCAAAGCTGCCGCTCTGAGTGACAACGACCAAATTGGCAGATGGCCGCTCCGAGAAAGCGATGGGGGACATGTAGACATGTGCGCCCTAGGCCAAAAATGACAAAAAATTGAAAAATTAACAAATGAGGGCAAGCCCACCAAAGAAAAATCTAACCTAAACCTATCTACGAATTCGGTTCATTGCTAGCAAGTTTAGTGAGGTTCATTTACCGATTAATTAGTGAGGTTCAATTTTACCCAAAAAAAAAAGTAGGGTCAAGGTTTGAGAGAATACCCGAGAAGCTCCAGCTCCTCCGCTTGTAGATGTCTCTCCCTATGCAGCCATAGTCTCCAATGCAACAACACTCCAAGTCACAAATATCACTTTCTCGTTAAAGCTCTAGAAAGCAAAATGCTAGCTGGAGAAAATGAAAATTCAAAACCCTAGATTCCTTTTGTACTCCTCAAGTCATGCTTCGACCACTGCTGATGTCAACGGCCAAACTTCGTGGCCGCTCAAGGTGAGAGTGGCCATAGGGACTTAGTGGTCGTTGGACCTGACAATGGCTGGATGCACAAGCAAAATCAAGAAGATTCCTTCTAGGAGGAATAGTAAAAAAATCAAATAAACACATTTTGATGGTCCCTGATCATCATAATGATCAAAATAACAAAAAAAATCACATAAAAATAAATCTCGAGTAAGCTTCGTATTCAATTACTTACTCTATCAACTCGGTGGTTGCAGTGATTTGCACTCCATGCAACTTGGTGAGATGAGTAAGTTACCATAGAGCTACTCGGGGAAAATTATTCATTTTGGAATTACGATGCATCACCTCAACCCCGAAGAAGATCAAGATGGTCGGACTGCTCCATGGGTATGATGGAATCATCCTAATTCTCTTATGACACCAAAAACATTGAGCCAAGTGATGCAATACAAGCATAAATAGAATCGCTCATCCTAACTCCCTAAGAAGGCTATTTGTGGTTGGACCGCTCCTCGGGATAGGGATGAGTGATCATCATAAACAATTGAAATCACACTTGGATGGGGGTTTGCCCATTAAAAGAACAAACAACTAGAAAGGAACCAAAGCTAGTCAAAATGGTCAAGCGACTTGTCGCTTCATTCATTGCCTTTCCCTCACCAATTCATTTGTGTGAGGGGGTAGTTCAAATCTTCAAATAATCATAATCAAAGTCAACCAAAGATCACTCGATCATATCAAAATTGTGTTCATCCTATGAATCATTGCATACAACTCTTACAAAACTTTCCCCCATTTGTTGGGTTCATAAGCAAATATGACATCTTCAATTTGTAGCTCTCCTCCGATCGGTTCTATTGTAGCAACATAAGCTACCCGATTGTGTTTGAGGAATGAGTGCAAGTGGACATGTGCAAGCCCTATGCTAAATTAAGCCTTCAATCAGGTTGAAGCAATGATTCAAGGATGCGTGTCATCTTGCATGATTGGGCCATCCAACATTGATCAGATCAATGATCATCATACACCCTGCAAACATAGTAGTCTACATTTTCGCTCTGCGTTGTGTCTTTCACTCAGTGCATCACAAAAAGGGGCATCTGTAGACACCTAAAACATGTCATGTTCAGGGAGACTACTCACATAGGCACACTCAGAGGTCATGTGACTAAACCTTGGGACCTTCCAAGTATCAAAAGTGGTTTTTACCACTCATTTGGGGCATTTTCAGCCCATCCAAGCCTGGCCGCTATGGACCAGAGCGGCTGGATCTTGGCCGCTGTAGCTCAGAGCGGCCAAACCTTAGCCACTGTAGATGACAATGGCTAAACCTTAAATGCATTTTGCCACCAATCTAGCCTAATCATGGGTGGAAGTGGTAGTCTGCATGCAATAAGGCTGAGCGGGGACAACTTTGCATTCCTCCTCATAGCCAGTCTACATGAAAGACTCAAGTCTAGATTTAGACATCAGTTAACTACCCCTCAAGGGTAGACAAAAGCTCAAATTCTCATGCTAACATCCAGTGCGCATGAGGGATTCAATCCTAGGGTTTGAACATTGACCTAGGGCTTCAAACACTTTATAAGGAGTAAACCTAAAAGCACTAGGGGACCTTCTTTTATCAATCGAGAGAGAGAGAACATCACATATCAAAATTTTGAATAGGTTGGATCATTGAGGAGAGCTTCTAGAGACTTGGAGAGCTTCCCTTGGAGATCAATTTTATGGTGAAGCCCTATCAGATTGGAGGGCAAATCTGAACATATACAGTAATCATTTAACATTAGTAGTAGACTTAAGCCCATAGCCTTTGGATCAATAGAGAGAGATTTCACCTTAGCGGCCATTGTCCTGGATAGTGGCCCGCAACCTAGTCTAGGGTTTAGGTGATAGTTTCTTTTATTCTGCTTTCTTCCTTTTTTTCATGTCATTAGCATAAGATTTATTTTAGTTATTTGCATTCATAGTACTAGTTTCATTGCATTTGTTTTCATTATTCATTGCTAACAACCTCATCCGAGGAGGCAATCTCGGACATCTAAGCGTGTGTTGTTGTTTCATTGATTTTAGGGCTATAGGTTCATCGGACAAATCTACAACATACGAGAGCAAGAGGATCCCTCTAGGAATCAGACCTAGAGAAGGAGGCATCTGTAAGCCCTCATACAGTTCTGTGTGCATCATCGGGAAGCTTGTAAAGGTGCATCACCCCTTGCTAGGGGATATTTTATACATCTGCTACCCTCTTTGTGTAAAATCATGTATCAAATGAAGGGTATCCCATAGAGGGATTTATATGTAACCGGATCTTGGAAATATCAATACAAAGCATTCATTCATTTATTTCTTCGCACTTCGGTTATGCCTTTATTTTATGCTTTTTCATTTAATACATGTTAAACATTAATAATAATCACAAATAGAGTGAGTGGATGGTGCAATCGCTTCCCCGGGGTCGCTATAGGTAAATCTATGATAGGTGGTGAGTGTGGCTTTCCACTGCTCCTAGCTTCTACAACTAATTATTTCATTTGACCAAGTGAATCCTGAACAAGAGTGTCCTATTCTTGAATTGGTATTTCTTCAGCCACTTCATCTTCATCCTACTGAAGTATTAATTTTCTCTTTGTCTTATGGTTGAATGATGCTAGAGGTATAGTTTTTGTACGACCCTAAAAAGCATACACTTGAGCTATTTGCATCATTAAACCAAACATAAAACCATGAAAGCGTGAAATACAAAAAAAATTATAAAACATGAGATATATTTTCATTAATTCATATTGAAATCTGGTTATAGATAGGTCCCTCTGGTGAGCAGAAATTCATGTCCCGAAAAACATTCATTTCTCTTCCATAAATTATCAATCCGATAAGTCTGTAAACTTGCGAGTGTCATGCATAGTATATGCTTGTAGTGTTGGGGAATAAATCCAATTGTACTTTATTTAGTTTGGTGGGGGAATTTTATACATTGTGATTTCAACCAAACCAAATAAACTAAGTGCGAAAAATAAATTATAAACTAAAATACTGGAAATGATATACATAAAATAAATGTACAAAAAAATAAATGTGCTAAAAATAAAATACACAGCTAAATAAATAAAGTAATAAATCTAATCTAATGAAAACAAATAACAAAAATGAAACAGGGGAGGACTACTGTAGGGAGTGGGCCCAAGCTCCCGCAGATAGTCCACCTAGCTAGCTACATAGAGCTTGCTCAAATAAGAGGAATTGCACTCTTAATAAATTTAACAAGAAATAAAATAGAATAATCTCTCCATAAAATTAATCATTGTTTCCATCAGGGAAGACCTGTGAATTTATACAATGCACAACCTCCCTTTGTTACAAATTTAGACAAGTCTATTTCAGACTTGCAGTTATAAGAGAAATGTTGTAAATATTTCAGCCAGAAAATCCTAACAATCATGCACTAATAATAATAGTCACGCACTAATTTTACCCGTAGGATAAATCAAGCATATTCTATTTTTATCAGAATATGTATGATATCGATAATAAATCCATTCGTGTGTTTTTCCATCTTAGTCGCCAATGCAAAATAGATTATTTTCTTGATTTATCACAATGTCTGTTCACGCGCATTGATTCACCAGATAATTGTCGCTCTATTATGTTTGTGAGAAAATAATCCTCACCTCAAATTTTAACCGGCCAATCACTTAATAATGGATGCTTTATTCTATTTTAATAATAATGCATGAAATATCTCTCCCTTTTTCTTCACATGCTTTGGTAGCTATCCCAACTTGGTGCATATGACATGGAGTCAACGATCAACATGGTCCCACTTTCCCGCTTGGTCAATCTTGTAAAGTATGGAGGTGTGGAGGCACCTTCTTCATGAGGAATGTGCCTACTTTTGTTGGGCACCTTCTTCATAAGGAAGGTGCCTACTTCTGTTGGGCGCCTTCTTTATAAGGAAGGCACCTACTTCTGCTGGGTGCCTTATTTATAAGGAATGCACCTACTTCTGTTGGGCGCATTCTTCATAAGGAAGGTGCCTACTTCTGCTGGGTGCCTTCCTTTAAGAGGAAGGCACCTGCTCTCATGCTTTAGTCTCTAAAAATAGAAGTATGCCAATGTAGACTGGAAAACACCATATTAGTAATAAAACCTGCATTTATACACAATCTCCATTAAAAACACCAGTCAAGCATAATACCGGATTTTCTATCAATTATATGCTTAAGTTATATAAAATACATATCATATGTTAATAAAACTAGTAATGATGCCCCTTAAAAGTGTATATAAAATGAGAATTTTTGGTGCTCATCATCCCCCCATGCCTAACATGTGCGATGCCCTCGTGGCACCAAAAGCTGAATTTATCCCTCTCGTAGGATGACCATTTTTTTTTTAAAGGCCTTATGTAGTTATGTTTTTTTCTTTGTTGGCAATGTTATTGAGCACTGCTGTATTTTTATTTTTCATTGAGTGCTGCTATTTTTTTCTTTAGTATTGTTGTGTTTTTTACTCAGCACTACGTTTTTCTTTTTTCATTCAACACTGCTATTTTTATTTTCATTGATTCAGCACTGCTATTTTTTCTTTTTCTTCCATTGAGTGTTGTTATTCTTCATTGAGCACTACTATTTTTTTTCTTTCATCATGTATAGCTACCTTTTCTCCATTGAGCGCTATATTGCACTGATTTGGGTACATGTTACCAGCAGATTGCAAACCCGTTGGAGTCCAAGTATTTGAAATTAGCCATTTAAAATATTTTCTTTGGCGCTCCACCTTACAAATTTCTCATGATGTAGTAAATAAAATAGTGCCAAATCTATTCACGTGAATGCCATCGCTTAATTTTTTTCTCTTTTTTTCAATTGCCCCTAGGTAAATAATAATTTTTTTCTCTGATTTGTGATATCATGTGGCTGGGATATTTCAAAAATATTTTACAGGGGCATCTACTATTATTAACATTGAAATGATTTTTAAAATAACTCTGCACACAATTAACAAAAAAATAACGGTATATACCTGGGTGATTTTTGGTAGATTATGATGTGGATGATGCTAGTGGTGCGAAACGTTTCCATGCTGCCTGCGTTGGTGCTCCTAGAGATTTTATTTATTTCTTTATTTATTTTTTTCTCTCTAGCGACCTTCTTCTTCCTCACCATTAATCGTTGTTATTCTTCCTTCTTATGTCGATGTGGATTTAACAACTTCAGCATCGCAGCCATAATTTACCATTTTTTTATTCTCCTCCGCTTAAATTAGCGACGTCCTTGTCTCAAGCAACATATCCCTCTGCACAACAAGTCTGTAGCCCTCCACACATCATGTCCCACACTGAACAATAGGCACCCCCATCCAAGGGAGAAGAAAATCACTTATTTGTGTGTTACTCCAAATGGAAAAAATGCAATACCATACTAGGCTAATTGTAGGCACTCTCTTCCTGGTGGGAAGTAAATTCCTTTTCCAGTTTGTTGCACTCCTAATTGCAGGTCATGGGATGTCACATCTGTTAGGCCTATTTTAAGCTGGCTTTGCCTACAAATTGTGTTCACGACCATGTCTTGTGAAACTATACATACAAAAGCTAGAAAATAGGAATCATGCTTGTGCTTGAGGCCCTAGCTCTTAGGATACCTTCAGATTACATTCAGAGAGTACGATTACCTGTAAAAATATAGAAAAGTAGGAAAACAAGAGTCATGATTTCGTGCCTGTTAGGCCCTAACTCTCAGGATGCTTGCAACTTGCATTTGGTTCATGATTTCTTGCAAAGCAATAAGAAATAAATTTTTATGCTAAGCAGGACATGTTCTATACATTTTTTTTTCTTTGGGAGGATTCGCATAATTTTTTTATCAAGGCACCTATACTGTATGCCATCAAGGCGCCTCGTCACTTATTCCTTTTTTTTTGTCCCTTGTGACATTGAACCAACCAAGTGCAGGAAATGGATTAAGGCACCCTATATGTGAAGGTGCCTGCTTGCTGTGGAAGACGCCTGCTTGCTATGGAAGGCACCTTCAATGTATGGCACCTTCCTGATGCAGAAGATACCTCCAATGTATGGCACCTTCTTCATGCAGAAGGCACCTCCATTGTGTGGAACCTTCTTCATGCAGAAGGTGCCTTCTTCATGTGGAAGGCACCTTCTAGATGATCAAGGTGTATTTCACTTCATTTTTATTTTCTTTCTTTTTTTCCTTTTTTTTTCACATATCCTCCCTTTTTTCCCCCATTTTCTTTTCTTTTCTTTCTCTCTCTCTCTTTTTTTTTTAATGAATGATTGAACATTCACCCAAGCTATTGGTATGGTATGGGGTCTCCCCCATGCCGATGTATGATCCACTCTCACAAATATGAGGTGATTGTTAATAGAGCTCGTTGACCGTTACTCGAACATTGTCTCGACACTCTACTTTGTATGTGGTGTAGCATATTTGACTCCGCTCATCATTTACTCAGGTTGTAACAGTCACACACCTTGTAGCAAAAATTTCCCAAAGTTCCATACGCACCTTGTACTGGAAGCCTTTCGCTTGATTAGGGTTACTTAGCTTGCCTTTAGGTGCTAATGTTTCCAAGGTAAAACTCTGCTAGCTTTCACCTGCTAGATTGGATGCTACATGATCATGTACATGAGATAGTTCATATAGTGTTATTATGAACTCCACGTATGAATCTCAATTCATGAGATCTTCATAGATACCTCCTTATTTGTCTACATCACACTTCATGTTGTCTTGCAAAACATAAAATAAAAATCTAAACTAAAGGCATTAAAATAAAATTCTAACTAATTTTTCATTTTTTTCATTATATATATAATTTTGTTTATCTTCTGATTACTTCCAGGATCCTTCTTGCTTTATTTAGTGACCGGTTGGAGATTTCTCATTTACCTTTTGGACCAAGCTGGTCCTAGGGAAAGAGGATACTCTCTTCCAACAAGTAGTGGAAAATAAAGCTCTATTATTTTTTTTTCCTTGCTTTATTTAGCTATCGGTTGAAGATTTCTCATTTCCCTTCTAGACCAAGCTGGTCCTCGGGAAAGAGGATACTCTCTTCTAACACATAGCAAAATAAAACTCTATTCCTTTTTTTTTTTTTTGGTAAGTAGTGTTTGTATTTACAGTGGGTTTTAACAAGGATCCCAAAACCTGATTACATAAGCAATGGGCTTAGGGCATCAATCCCTTGAAACTAAACACCAAAATAGAAATCCCGCCCAACGGTAACAGTAAGCATGAAACAATCCCTCTCAGCGGGAAACAAACAAATAAGAAAGAAAGTAGTTTTGGAGATCCCGCCCAGCGGGGAGTAGCCAAAAACCACCATCGAGAAGATCCCGCCCAGTAGGAAGCAAAGAAAAACCATTACAATAAAATCCCGCCTCGCGGGAAGTAGTAAAAACCACCACAAATAGTCCCACCTAGCGGGAAGCAGCAGGGAAATCCCGCCATCCGGGAAACCAGCAGAAAAGAAAGGATCCCGCCTCGCGGGAAAACCGGTGGATTTGGCGGATCCTGCCCTATGGAGAAACCATCCCGCCCACCGGGAAAACATTCCGTTCAGCGAGAGCCATCCTGCAGGAAGTCGACAGCCAGCACAGAGAGGATCCAGCCCATCGGAAAATGACCAGAGAGCTGCACCACGATGAACCCGCCCCGAGAAAATAGAAGAGGATCCCGTCTCGGCAAAACAAAAAGAAACAGCAATTTAAGGGACCAGGGATCCAGGGACTGGGAATCCCGAGCGGGAAGAGGAAACAGTCACAGGGATGGGATCCTTAGGAACCAAAATAGTGGGATCTATGGTCTACGAGCATAGATCAGACCCCCCCAAGAATGAAACATGTAGCAGAAAAAGGAAACCCAGCAACAGGGACCAAGAATCCCATCCAAGCACAAAGGCAGCTTCAAGGAACTGGGACTGGGAATGGGAACAACCCAGATAGGGAAAAGCCCCCCCAAGGCCAAACCAGATGCCCAGGGTGTCCACCAAGGAGCAGAACCAGCATGAAGAAGCCTCCACATGGGAATAACAGCAACCAGGATCCCGTCGAGGATTCACAAGTAGAATGGGGAAAGAGGCCCCCCCAGACCACCCCCAAAGCTGTGAGGACCTCAAGGGAGACCCCAAAAAGTTGTCCAAACCCTAAACCATCACCTCCATCGCATTGAGAAACACAAGGGACCAGATCCACGTGAATAACCTACAAAAAACCCTAGGGGGAAGCCTGAGGGAAAAAGGGAAGGGATCCCCAACCAAACAGGGATCCCTGGGAAGCACCAGTCCAAAAAAACAACCAAGGAAACCCTAGCCGACCGGGAGGGGGCACGAGATAGTGGAGAAGGATCTCCCCCCAGGAGATCATCTGCAAACAACCACTCCCCGGGAGGGATGACCTGGGTTGAGCCAGGACTGGGCAGGAACCAGGAGCCATGGGAGGGGGAGCAAGGGAGGGACCAGAGCCCTCCCCTCTCTACTTTCTTCCCTCCATCACCAAAACTCTATTCCTTTTTATCTACTCTTAACTTAGAGCCTTTTTCAACAGAAGATATTTTTTTCTCTTTTTCATGAACACTATAAATAGTGTTCATTGTGGTATTGGTGGCAATAATGAATGTGGAGTCTTCACCATGCCTACATCTAAACTAGTCTTCTAAAAATCACCAATTTCATTATCAGCTAGTTTGATGTGTTATAGAATGAGAAGAGCAATTTCCCCCTTTGACCTCAAAACCAAATTTTTTCAACATAATGGTAAAATGTGCAAGCTGGAAAATGACTATCCACGGGTTAGAAACTTGGAGAAAACATGGCATAGTAGTATTTAAGAAACACATGCTAGTTTCTGATTCACTAGATTGCCTTAAGTGCAAGTGAAGAGCATACTCCATAACAAGATGTTCTTTTTAAATTTTGCTTTGTCATTTTTCCTGCTATTAATTTCATCATTAAAAAAAACATTTACCAATACATTGCAAAAAATTGAAGCCTGTAAATTTTTTTTTATCATTAGAACTAGGTATAATTTTCCAATGATTTCTATGTAAAAAAAATTCCCTAAATATTTTCAATTATCAGACCTGGGTTGTGCTATTTCATTGATTTATTGAAACCATTGAAAATATCATGGAAATCCTTCAATGCCAAATTTTTCTAATTTTTTTCAACAACACATTTTATTTCTACTTCTACACTTAATGTGGTACATCAGATTCATTCCTGAATTTACCTGAGGCTGGTAAATTTAACAATTGCTTATAGGATTTGGCTCTGACTATTTCAACAACTATTTTTGCCCTGTAAAAGTGAGCTCATGCTTCTCAAATAAAAGATTTATAGGTAATTTTAAATGGGTTTTCTAATTGACCTATAAATCCTAACACTACAGTTTTAACACTCCCCAACAATGGTGCCAAAATAGTGAGCATAAATTCATGTCCCAAAAAACATTAATTTCTCTTTCATAAATTATCAATCTGGTAAGTTTGTAAACTTGCGAGTGTCATGCACAATATATTCCTGCAGTGTTGGGGAATAAATCCAATTGTACCTTATTTATTTTGGTGGGGGAATTTTATACATTGTGATTTCAACCAAACCAAATAAACTAAGTGCGGAAAATAAATTACAAACTAAAATACTGGAAATGAAATACATAAAATAAATGTACAGGAAAATAAATGTGTTGAAAAGAAAACACATAGCTAAATAAATAAAGCAATAAATCTAATCTAATGAAAACAAATAACAAAAATGAAATAGGGGAGGACTACTGCAGGGAGTGGGCCCAAGCTCCTGTAGATAGTCCACCCAGCTAGCTACGTAGAGCTTGCTCAAATAAGAGGAATTGCACTCTTAATAAATTTAACAAGAAATAAAATAGAATAATCTCTCCATAAAATTAATCATCGTTTCCATCAAGGAAGACCTGTGCATTTATACAATGCACATTATCCCTCTATTACAAATTTAGGCAAGTCTATTTCAGACTTGCAGTTACAAGAGATATGCTGTAAACATTCCAGCTAGACAATCCTAACAATCATGCACTAATAATAATAGTCATGCACTAATTTTACCCTAGGATAAATTAGGCGTATTCTATTTGTATCATAACATGTATGATATCAATAATAAATCTATTCGCATGTTTCTCCATATTAGTTGTAAATGCAAAATAGATTATTTTCCTGATTTGTCATATTTTTTGTTCATGCACATTGATTCACCAGATAATTTTTGCTTTATTATGTTTGTGAGAAAATAATCCTCACCTTAACCGGCCAATCATTTGATAATGGATGCTTTATTCTATTTTAATAATAATGCATGAAATATCTCTCCTTTTTTCTTCACATGCTTTGGTAGCTGTCCCAAATTGGTGCATATGACATGGAGTCAACGGTCAACATGGTCCCACTTGTCTGCTTGGTCAATATTACAAAGTATAGAGGTGAGGAGGCGCCTTATTCATGAGGAAGGCACCTAATTTTGTTGGGCACATTCTTCATAAGGAAGGCGCCTACTTTTGTTGGGCTTATTATTTATATGGAAGGCTCCTCCTTCTGTTATGTTCCTTCTTGATAAGGAAGGTGCCTACTTCTGCTGGTTGCCTTCTTCATAAGGAAGGTGCATACTTCTACTGGGTGCCTTATTCATAAAGAAGGCACCTACTTCTGTTGGTTGCCTTATTTGAAGAGGAAGGCACTTGCTCTCATACCATAGTTTTTGAAAGCAGAAGTATGCCAATGTAGACTAGAAAACACCATATTAGTAATAAAACCTGCATTTATACACAATCTCCACTAAAAACACCAGTCAAGCATAATACTAGATTTTATATCAATTATATGCATAAGTTATATAAAATACATCTCATATGCTAATTAAACCAGTAATGATGCCCCTTAAAAGTGTATATAAAATGAGCATTTCTTGTGCTCATCACCCTCTTAGGGATACCAAATGCTTGATACAAGTATTACAAATGGAATGAAATAGCCCCTAAATGAGGATGGTGTACTCCTTAGGATTCTTAGATTCGACAAAAATTTGTTCAATGGCTTACAAATACCTTCTTATCACTTGATAGGAGGGATATGATGCTAAATGTGCTTTGGATTAGTATAGGACCTGTGATTAGCATATAATAAATAATATAGAATGATCAATAGAATATGTGGTCTCTCATGATGAGGTTTATTTTTAAGATCTGCATAAAATGACATAGAGACATGATGAAAGCATAAAAATGTAAAGAAAAGCAGAAATGCATTAATAACCTAGAAATTACCATACAAATGTAGTGGTAAATATAGATCTATACTAATCTAAATTGAGAAAGTAAACAACAATAAGAAATCTATGCTAAAAAATCAAGAAATGATGACTCAAACTCTAGGCTATGCCTGTAGGCCGCTATTGAGGACAACGACTGTGAACTAATTTTTTTTGGCTCATAAACCCTGAGCTATGACACTCAATCCTTCATAAAAATTGATGTTAAAGGGTCACCTTCATGTCCAGAGATGTATTTACAATAAAAATCATGTGGAACTGAATGCTTGAATGGTGTGTTGTTGTTGCTCAATCGGATAGCAGTTCGTTACTCCTCAAGGGGATGTGAAATTGCTCTCTAATTCGCTAGGGCTTTGCTACATAAAAACTTGGGTATTTTCTTGTTCTTGGGAGGATGCATATGTAGGCCTCCCAAATTCCATATCTTGGCTTCCTAGAGAAACCAATATCTAGATCTGCATGTAATTGGTCGTTGGAGGGAAAGGCTTAGTTATAGATTTGCATGGAAGTGGCAGTTAGGAGGACCTCTAGGATATCCACGCAAAAAAATATTTGAATCTAATGCAAGTGCAATAATCCTATGTGATTTGGTCCTACATTCATAGCTAGTTTGTATCTCAATGCTAGCCACTATCTATAGTAGTGGCTAGCCTTGGCCACTCTCAGCTTCAGTGGCTTATGTTGGCGATCACTCTAGTCAATAGCGGTCGTGCCTGAATTGGTCAAAACTTCCCCTTGTGAGTGATTAGGACCACTAATAGCTCTTGGAAAGGTCCAAGATTAGTAATATGGTCTTTGTATGTGCCCATAATAGTAGTCTCCTAAACATGACACATTTTAGGTGTCTACAAATACCTATTTTTAGGATGCATTGTGGGAAAACATAACATTGAGCAAAAATAGACCACCTAGGGCCATATTATAGGGTGTGTGATAACCATTGATCTGATCAACATTATATTCCCCAAAAATGAGAAATATGCACATCTTAGAATTATTGTGTAGCCCAAAAAATCTCACACTCCTTTCCTCAAGGCTAATGGATCTGTGCCTTATAGGGGAATGGGGGAATGAATGGTCTACACCTAGAAAGAGAGGTACTTGATCGTACCTTCTTATGGTGATTTTTTATGAATTGGATGGGTTCACTAGGAAAATTTTTATGGTAATTTCCATGCCTAGGTTTTGGGATTTGTTTTTATGTGTTCCTTTTGTCAAATCACGCATACACCTAGTTTTGCCAATATGCAACTACATTAATCTATATGCAATTTTGATTTGTATGTAAGAAACAAAGGCAGAAAATAGAATATAAATAGGTAATGCAATGCTTAAAAAGTGATTTAAAACATTTACTTGTATCCATAAGTCTGAAGAAGATTCTTATTTTTGATGCAGGAAAAATCCAGCAATATCGGTTAAAATCAAGCAGTATCGAGTGATCCGATTATGCGAAAAACCAACCGATCTTGACTAAAAGTTGCAGTTTTATAATTGGATGCATAAAAAAACAATTTCATAAAGAAAAATACATTTGAATGTACTGAATTACAATGAGAAATGATCTTAAGATAATAATAGAAGGATGTTCATATGCATATATATGCTAAATGCTTGAATATTTATGAAATAACGGAGAAATATGCCTATTAGATCCAAAATAATAATAGTAATAAATTGAAATTAATGTAATGAGTATGAAAATTTAATTATAAATGAAAGATATGGATAAAGGAGATGCAAAATCTGAGATCTAGATATCCCCAGTTGGCTAAATTGCAGTAATGTGTGTTGCAGGCAAAATCGGGCGATTTTGTGCAAAATCAAGCACTTTTGTGCAAAATCGGGCAGAACAATATCGTGATTGGGTGTTTTGATATCACTGAAATATAACCGATACACATTCTGAAACTATAAAAGCACAGTGAAAAGGGTGAAAATATAGCACAAAATAATGCAGGAGTTCCATGGGGATCCGAGGTGAGGAGCCTGGATTAAAAAGGAGGGAGTCAGGTGAGCTATTGGGCCATAAATGGAAGAGGTTAGAACTTCTTCTAATCCAATAAAAATTAGGTGAACCGATCCTGCAACTGCTATGCAGTTGCCAAAATAGAGACAAGTAGTTACAACTTATTTTTTTGCCTTGCTAAAGTAGATATTTTTCAGTTTTGAGAAAAATTGGGTGACCCGATTTCGTGTAAAATCTTTTGATTTTGCATGAAACCATGCAATTTTATGTAGAGGTTAAAAAAAACTTATAATGGGCATGAAAATCGAAGTAACAAATTAAAGATGGCAAATTTGAGTTTTCAAAATATTTTTAGCTTAGTTTTAATTAATGTGAGTCATTTTTAGGGTGCTACATTTTACCTCCTTTTTAGCGCATTTTAAAAAAAATGTGTTAAAGATGAGATGACAGGCTTTACTAGAAAACAAAAAAATTTATTGCAAATTTGTTGATGGTTTCAATTTTTGTTGTTAAATGTTTTATATACAGTGCCCCCTTTGAGTTTTTACACCAAATTCTATGTTTGGTGGAAAACTCAAAATTTTTTGATATATATATTGATCTTCTTGTCTTATGTGACTTTGTGTTTTATTGGGTATTTATTACATTTGCTTATGATGGTTGTGTTACATAATTTATTGTTTTAAAAATTTATCTCATGCTTAATATAAAATGAAAATGATTTTGTAAGATGTTTTTATGTGATGATAGATTTGATAGATTAGAAATGAACCTCGAAGAATGTTGTGTTGTTATATGACCATTGGTGGAGATCGATGCTCGCTAGATCATGAAGAGGATCCTGTTGTGAGGAAGTTTTGTATTGCTAATACTAAAATATTATGGGCTCAAGAGTGACCTTGAGGCTTATGATGATGAAAGGAGATGAAAAGAAATTGATTTTGAGAAAATAGGTTGATAAATATTGTTGTTTGTGAAGATAATGTGATTTAAGCATGAAAACTTGGGAAGGATGACTTGCACTAGGCATAGAATTCCTAGTGTGAAAATTTGGAGGACAATAGTTACTAGGAATTATACCATCATCGTGAAGTCAAAAATACAATGCATGATAGTATGAAATTATTTATTCTTAAAATATAAATTTATATGAATCAAATTATTGTATCACATGTTTAATAAGGTTGATCAATATGAAATGTTTTAGACCTAGAAATTGGAAAATATGACTTGCACTAGGCATAGAATTCCTAGTGTGAAAATTGAGAAGAATAATTCCTAGGAATTATACCATCATTGTGAAGTCATGAATGCTATGCATGATAAATGATTTTGAACCACATATTATTTTTGTAATAAGTTGTTTTTGAGATTTGTGAAATTTTGGAAATATCTATGTAATGTGTTAATATGAAAATAATGATAAACTAATGTTGTCCAAAAAATTTCAAAGAAATATTTTAACTTATTTCTAAGACAAAGTCAAATTTATCAAGAACTAGTGTGTAATAAGTGAGTTCATTATCCATCTTGATTTGACACAATGATACAAAATCTCTCCAGTAAAAAATGTGTGTGCTTTGTAAATTTAATTTACCATTTTTGAGAAAGGTAATGATAAAACAAGCTTGAATGAACCAATGTGTGTGTATGTGAAATATTCATTAACCATGATTTTGTGCAGGCATTGGTACTGAACTACTATGTAAATAAAATTACCAAAAGCTAGCTGATCCGTAAGCGGACATTGGTCTGTACAAAAGAAGGTCGCTAATGTGACAGACATATCGCCATGTGAAAGGAATTACCCAAGGTCAAGCAAGTTGGGCATAAATCACCTGTTATGGGGCTTACCTCATGGTTTTCAAATAACTAAGAAATTCTAGGGATTCAAGTTCAATACTCCCTTCTTTTCTTCAAATTTTTGGAATAGGGATTTCTTGTCCATTTCTAAAAAAGGGGATTTTATTGCTTTGTAATGAAACATTTTCTTGATTTTTCTCTTTTTCTTTTTATTTCTTTTTCTCTTTTTCTTTATTTTTTTCTTTCTTTCTCTTTTATTTCTTGTATTTCTTTTTTTATTTCTTTTTTCTTTTCTTTTTATTTTCTTTTTTGGGATACTTGCTCAGATTAGACATAGAGCAAGGAATTTTATTTGGATATGGAGGAGCTTGTCATTTTGACAATTTCTTAGTATTCTAGACCATGCACATGATAGGATAGCAAGGAAAATTTTTTACTTAAGGTATTAATATTTACTATGTAGCATCACTTTTCAAATTTGCAACAAAAAATTTTAATATGTGAAGGTGTGTTCTTGGTTCATAAAGTAGCAATATCATTCTCAAAACTCAAAATTATTTAATGAAGTAATAGTTTTCTTGGTGCAAGGTAGTTTTATAATCAAAGTAACAAAATCAAAATCATTTTAAAGTTGTGAAATTTAGTGCATGGTTCAAGATAAATTTTGAATTTATCTAAAATAAGATAAAATATAACTCAAAATTTTTGAAAGATAACGACAAATAAAAGTGCAATAATTTTGAAATATTTTTAGAAATTTTGATATATATTTTTTGGTTTTTTTTATGTTTTAATGATGGAATTGGTTATCTATATACACTATACACGGTTATTTTTATTATAGCATGTCTAAGGTGTCTTCAAAATCAAAGGAAGTTTTGAAGAATAATTTGGTTGTGGTGTATATGATTGAAGTTGATTGGTTAATAGTTGAGATTGTTGTGATGAAGAATGATAAGTATATGTAGATAAAAAAAAGTGATGGATAGAAGATGACGATGATAAAGAGGAAAAGAATAAATAAATTGATGTGATAATAATAATGAAAGAGAGGATTTTTTCCATTTTTTTTTTTTGCTCTACTAGGGTTTGATGAGGAAAGCTGCTTTGCTGGAATTTTTTTGAGACCTATCTGGTGGGCTCTGCGGGGATGGCAGCAGTTTCTGGAGGAGGTATGAACAACTAGAGGAATGTAGTGATGGCATCAGGTCCGTCATAGAGCGTGCATGCTAGGGCTGGTATTTATTTTAAAAATTATTGGAAGGAACAAGATTTCCCATTGCATGCCAGGAATCGCTTGTTAAAGAGCAATGGATGTTTGGAACGATGTGAAGCCAGGCCGGTTCTAGTGGTTCAACCAGACTCGGTGGTAGAAGATGTGGAGTATTTAACCAAACATGCACTTATTGGTAAATTTATGGGCATCCGAATTTCTCTTCCCTTTGTGGAGGCTTGGGTTAGGAAGACTTGGAACCCTGAAGGTGATGTGGAGGTGATGCTGAGTGCAAACAACTATTTTATGGTGGTTTTTTCTTATCTTGCGGATCGTAACAAAGCATTTGAAGGAGGTCCCTATTTCTGTAACCAAGCATGACTCTTTCTTAAACCCTGGCATGTGGGTTTCAACCCATCAGAGGAGCGACCGTCATGGGTTCCGGTGTGGGTTCGGCTTTCGTGGTTCCCCTTGGAATTTTGGAGAAATGGCATCTTGCATATGATTGCCCTTCTACTTGGGAAGCTAGTTGGGCCGTCAGGATAGACGTTGGATAAAAAGGTAATCTATGTTGCCCGTATCTGTGTTGAAATTGATTTAAACAATCCTATTCCAGATTCTATTGAAATACAGTTCGGATCAACCACATGGGTTCAAAAACTTGACTATGAAGCTCTTCCATTTTGTTGTTGGATTTGCCATGAATATGGCCACTTACAAAGAAAATGCCCTAAGTTTGTCTTGCATGTGGCTTCAAATCCTGGGCCCTCTCAAGCTGTACAAAATATGGATAAAGGAAAAGCCCCGATAAAGGAGGGGGATCAAGATAAGGAAGGCTTTGTTACGGTAAAACCTCAAAACAAAGGAAGAAAGGAAAAAAGAGACATTAAGGATAACCAGCCAGATGCTTAGCTCAATCGTTTTGAAATTCTAGAGAATCTTGATCAGTGCGTGGAGATATCTGAAACATCACTACCTGTTATAGATATAACAGGACCAAATCAGTTGTCTCTTCATGAGGTGGAACCAAGGGAACTAGATACAGGGGGTTTAAATGAAGAACAAAGGGCTTTGGTTCCGAGTATAGGTGATATGGTTGGCCCTAGCCCTGGAAGTGAAGTTATCTTAGAAAATGGCACAGATTTAGATGTGCCCTCTCCTACCCAGGCACTGATGTAGTCATCCATGGATCGTAAAACTCCTACGGTGTTGGGATTGCAACATAAAATAATTAAAAAAAATGCTTCAGATAAGAATATGAAGGTGGGTCGAAAGAAAGACCAGGATAAAATTAAGTTAATGGGGGAGACTTTGGTAGAGTCAGGTTTGGTGAGAACATTGGACTCCCATTTTTATAACCCCCAAAAATGATTATACTTTCATGGAATGTAAGGGGGTTGAACAACATCCCCAGACAAAAAGTTGTTCATGATTTGATTCATGTTCATTCTCCGGATGTGGTTTTTATTCAGGACAGAGTATTGATAACTGGGAGAGTCTCCCGTCTGGGGATTCTCAACACCTACGGGAGTTGATCCATAAGGATGTTCAAACTTAATGTGGTTTGTTTTTTTTTTTTGGTTTTCTTTGGGAGTTGACCTTGTCTAGTGATTTAGCCTGTCTTGTTGCTTATTTGAGTCCTAGGTGGGGGCTCAACTGTACTTTGTAATCCAAAATTTTTATCAAAAATTTTTACCCCTTTATTTAAAAAAAAAAATAATAATGAAAGAGAGAATGAAGGATAAAAGGTGACATACAAAAATTGGCAACGATGATAAACAAGAAAATAGTAGAGAACTTGTTTTAGTGATGATAAAGAAAGAGAGAATAAAGAACAAAGATTCCTTATGAATAGGAGAGGTTTGCAAAAGTTCCAAAAGATATATCTTATGTGAATGATTATCCCATTGTTGTTGAATGTTGAGGGAGACTTTAGATTGAGACTTGTTGGTCAAATATCTGCCTAATCAACAAACACTATGTTTGTGCACCCTAGATACGACCAACATTGAAAGGCCAGAGGAAAGAAATGTCCCCCGTGCCAATCTCCAGAGAGGGCTGGTTCCCGAACTAAATCCTACACTGGTAGAAGACTAGGGATGCAGGAAAGGAATTGGAAAAATGCGGAAAGAAATGGGAAATATGGCCACAGGCCGAAGTGCAGGATTCGGGGCAGACTAACAGCAAGAAAATCACCAAAGCATGAAATAGCATTTAACAGAGGGAAAAGCAGTAGAATTTACTTATAAACTTGTAGTAACAACCTTTAGAATAACACTCCAACATTCACTCCCTCACTAGCAATATTTAAATCCAAATGCAGAATTTAAATCTAACAACAAACAAGAAACATGAATGTAAAATAGAAGTGCACAGTACAGAAGGAAATTGCACACAAGATCACTTGCAAATTCAGAAGCCTGATGCCTTGTATTAATGCAGAGAATTTGGAGAGTATTCTCGCAAAGTGTCTAACCTCTCTTTTACAATAGAAATTCCATTAGTATTTATAGAGGTTTTTGCCTCTTTCATTTAATGCACAAGGGAGCAAAATGATCTCGGATCAGAAACAAAAATGAGAAAATTCCTCCTCGAAATCATTGAAAATCCCTTCTTTAGAGACAACGATCCATCTTTCAGGGAATAATTCCCAGGAAACCAACAACTCGGGCGTCGGTGCACAGATAATTTGGAAAACATTGAATGCTTTGGAAACGTCTTTACGCCTTGGAAATCATGAAAATTCTCCTGCTCCTCTTGCACAACTTCTTTTCTACTCGGGATCCATGATTCGAGTTACTCATTTCCACCATTATTTAATGTGTATAAATATGGCACCTTGGGGGCCTTGGCGGGCCCCTCTCCCCCAAATTTCCCCCCCTTTAAATTTTGCCTCACCCTCCTTCAAGCGCTCATGATCCTTTCTTTAAAACGTGTTCACCCATAGGAGGGGCGAACAGGATGTTCACCCCTCAACTAGGGTGAACACGAATGTGTTCTCTTTGCAGGGTACGTTCACCCAAAGGAGGGGTGAACAGGATGTTCACCCCTCAACTGGGGTGAACATGATGCCACTTTGAATTTGGGTGAACATAATTGCATTTGAATGTTGAAGCACATTCACCCAAAGGAGGGGCAAATGGACGTTCACCTCTCAGCTAGCGTGAACGCGAATGTGTTTAGCCATGCTTCCTTTGCTTCTCCTTGAGTTTTTTGGATATTTTGTTGTTTCATTCACCCGAACCTGGGGTGAATGGGGCATTCACCCCTTGTCTGGGGTGAACGCGTTGATACTTCCAAAATAATGAACTTCTTAAAATTCTTCATCAAATCATTCATTGTTTGTTTTTATTTACACAAGCCCAAAGATGCTTTCATTTTTAATATACTCATACAAAACACTTATAACACCAATACAAAAAAGTACATAAGGAATAGATGAAATTATTTTGAAATAAAATCCGCCATAGACAAACAAAATTGTATCATCATAATGCATCAAAATTCATCAAAATACTCCAGCAAAATCTCCAATGTGGCAAAGTGTAAAATTGCCAATATTTTTGGTGACTCACGGGGTATCCAGCTCGCATGGATGCAAGTGATCCCAGGCCTTTATTCATTGGGCAATAGAGTCTTTGGCTGGCACCTTCATCGATGTTATAGATGTCTTTCGATGAGCCTCTTCTTCTGTGCTCCTTCTCTTCCACTTTGACCGCTACCCTTAACACTTCGACTCGCTCCACTTCCTCTACTACCTTCTCCACTGCTACATACTCTACTTCTACCTGCTCCTCCTACTCTTTGATGGTTTCAGTAATGACCTCATAGGTGATGACCACTTCCTCCCAAGCATGAGTAGAGAATAGGCAAGGGACACTGAGGGATTCATAAATGAAATGCAGATTCTGAACATCCATCAAACTGAGGCACTTTGCTCATTGAGCCAACTCGTACAATGATAGTTCTAAGCATGTATACTTCTGCATCAAGGGAAACACCTATGCTTCTATGAGAGGCTCTTCCCAAGCATCAATATCAGAGGTATCTTCAACGAACTTCTTCCAGAGCTCTTCCAGTTGTTCCATGGGAAGAGGTTCTCCCTAATTATCCACAAAGGTCGGGAATCCCAACTCATCAATGGTCTCAAAATGAGACATGGAAATAATGTGTTCATGTTCAATAGTGTTGAGGATGGCCCATCCTTCCCATACCAGGTCCATGCATTGGAAGTAACTATGCAGTGTAATTTTTACCTTAGACCAGGCGTAATCCATCTCGTTGAGGGGGTGAATGTGCAAATTGGTATTAATCAAAGCCTGTATCTTTACGACCATCTCCATATAGGGTGACAACATCTCCTCAGTGGTATCAATTAATTGTTGTCCCAAGCTGAATCTGTATCTATGCCTCCCATAAATATTGTAGCACCTTAACAGCTTGTGTGGCCAACTTTTCACAATTTTGTGCAGAGCGAAGGCGGGTTCCCTTGACATTATCGCATAAAAATCCTATGGCTTGTACCACTTTCTCAGCTAACTACTTCTTCATATCTTCTAGATGCTATTGAAGCTTGTGCATTTCAATCCTAGTGGCATTGCACTCCTTCAAGTGAACTTTGACCTGCTAGTGCAAATAGTCATTCTTAGTAGCCGTCTTCTCCTCTTGGGCTCTACTTTTTGCTAGGGCATTTTTGAGCTCAATTACTTTGTTCTGATTTTCAAAATATTTCTCCTTAAAATGCTCACCATGCAGGTACACTGAGCTCATATCTACTTGAATGTTGCCCATATTTTCCATAGGATCTATCCACGTAAGGTCTTCTATTATAGTCTCAAAAATGAGATCGCCCAACAACAACTCTCCTTGGGGCTTCTGAACCAATGACGTAATTGTAGTAATATGAGCCTCCTTCGTGATGGGATCAAAAGCAACTTTTTTAATCGGTCGAGCTAGAGCCAAGGCCTCTTTGCACTGCATACTCTTCAACCACTATGAAGAGCTCAAGTGTGCCTAGTTGATCTTCTCTACATCGGGCTGCTTACGGGCCACTTGTACATCAAGAACTATCTACAACTCCAAAAATGGGGTGAAAGGAACCAAAATATCTGAGTGACTAGGCCCAGTAGAAGTGGATGACATGGCTAAAAGAGGTGGAATAGAAATAGTGGTCTTGGTAGAGGAAGCGGGTTCAGCTTGTAGTTACGCTTACTCTAGGAGGAGCTTACATACTTACAACCTCAATGGGTGGAGGTGGGGATAGAAAGAGATGGGTGCAAAAAGGGATTCGGCCCTGATGCATATGAACTGAAAGAAATGGAAGATGAAGGAATGGGAATAGAAGAAGGAGCAACAGTGACTTCGAGGGTGGGAGAAGATGGAAATGAAATAGATGTGGAGGGCATACCGAAGGGTGGAGAAATGGAGACCGTGGATGATGAAAGTGGAATAGATGGAAGTGAGATAGAAATCACTACTTGCTCCATAGAAGAAGAAGGGGGAAGAAAAGATGTACCTTCGGGTGCAAGCACCATGTGCTACGGTGATGGAGGTGGCTGCAAAATTGCTTCTTCTTCTTGCACTTCCACCCTTTCTCCAATGTCCAAATTTTCTTCTTCATTCATTACTTCGACATGAGAGCTTTCGGACTGCTGATCTTCCTCTGATACTTGAGCCATTGAAAACACATCCACAACTTTGGTCGAGAGCTCTTCCATGGGTGAAGGTTTTACAATAGTTGTCGATACATTAGTAACTAGGGAATAGTTACAACTAGCATTGTAGAAACTGCAACAACTAAAACTGTAGGGGCCTCAATGGTAGAAGTCATAACTACATTGGACCTTGGCCTTTTTACCACCTTTGGAAATGGAGGCACCTTCGGTAAATTTTGCTTTTTGGGCATGGGCATCTCCTCTACTTATCACTTTGTTCGTTGAGACCTCATTTTAAAAACATATTGCTGCTCTTCTTCCTCTGGGGTCTCATCTTCAACTATTAGGCGCTCCTATTTAGTTTCACCTTTGCCACTATCAGAATGTTGAAAGCTTTGTGGAAAGATATTGGTGAAGGTGACGGGTTGATATGAATTTACAAATTCATCATAAATATCTAAAAATTGCTCATCTAATTTCAACCCATAAGGAGTGGTCGGCTTTCCATGGTGAATCCGCATAATCCACCAATTCATTATCTTTTCTTCAGTCCAGTCAGGTTCGACTTCCTTAACAAAACTGAATAAGCCTGGTGGAGGAATTTGAGTCTTATTTTTAGCTGGATTATATTCTGCCTCTTGCTCATAATAATCATGCCATGGTGGGAGGGTCATCATTTTTTCAATATGCCAGTTCATGTCTGACCCATCAAAATTATTTCTCCTCTTCTGAATATCAGGTCGAGGACAACAATGAAATGACTTAGCCTTCATAATAGCTAAGAATTTTCCTAGAGGATCATATCACCAGTGCTATGGCAATTCAATCAAACCCAAATCCTGGAGTGCCACCATCAAGAGCCTATTCTGCCCAACTTGGCTCACTTCTATGTTGCCAAATTTGAATGGCATGTTGCATGTGGTCTTCTTTCCATGCCCAACTCCATATATATCATTCACATGATCAGTCTAGTGCACAACCTCCATGGCAAACATATGCTCCATGGTGAAATATGGTAACAAAAATGGCTTACCCATAAAACCAAAAATTTGCACGACTACGCCTTGGGTAAGCAGGAAAATATCACCCTTCTCTTGCGTGATGACTGCATCCCTCAAATTTTGTGGCACTCTTTCATAGGTACCGTAGAGCAACTCTATCATTGGCCCCAAAAACCAACTATTAAAGTTGTACACCGACTCCCTCCTTGTCAAAATGGGAGTCCACATATAAACTGGCAAGGGCTCATTCTTTTCACCCAACTGCATTACTGCAATGAAGGAAAAGCACTGCTACAATTGGAAAAAGAAAAACCATACTAAAAATGATGTATGCAAAAATGACTTGGACTCTCTAGTTTGCATTTTTTCCAACTGAAAGTTTATCCTTCGAGAAATGAAGTCAGCCCAATCAAATAAAATGGGATTGTCACCTTGCCTCATGGTAGAGGGAGAATAAAACTCTACTTTACAAATACACTATGAAATAACCACCTGCCACTTATGCACAGTTTCATCCGAAGGCAATCCAATGACCCAAGACAACATGGAGTATATATCTTGACTCTTGAATTCTGAGAGTGGCTTCGACAGATTAGGAAGCTGCCCCATATGTGGCTCTTTAACAAGTTGTGTCTCCATAAATTGGTGCATTGTCACTATGGAGACGTACCTATCCTCTTGCTCATCAATATGTAGCTTTTTATGCACTGCATAAGAGGGGGCTTCAATCCACAAGCGAAGGCCTCCCGAATTTCATCCAGAGTAATGGTAAACAGAATCTCCCTCCTGGCATTTCTGACAGCCCTAGTGAATGGGTCATAGAACTGGGCGATGAGCTGCACCAGCTCAGGGCATGGATGAACGGGTGAACACAAATACCAGGATAGCTATGAATGATATGGCACTATTAGCCAACTATTTGATGACACCCCTTGACTCACAATAACTTCTACCTCTTGCCTTAACCTTTCGATTCCTTTGTGTGTGATAAGGCAATCTCCAATTTCTGCCATGGTATCCTCATATGGGTCTAAGTCCACATAATCATTTTTTTGAGCCCTTTTAGCTCTAGAGCCGCCCTCCTTATTTCTTGATTTCTTAGGCTCTGTAGCCTCTATGACGTCCTTAGGCTCCTTGCTACGTTTTCCCATTTTCCTTCTCTCTGAAAAATTCTTTGAGGAAACTCTAAAATATTCTACAGCTACAATCATGAATAACAGTAAACAATTTTTACAAACCAAATATAAACTATGACTTTTACCTCATGGTTTTTATAGAGCCCTCTGACATCTACCGTAGTAAATGCAAAATTAATTGCAAGCACTTTTGGGAGAGAAAAGGTATCGAAATGCTAGTCTGACACCATTCCCAACATCTCAATGACTTCTCCTTTGATTCACTACTAGATCCTCCTAAAAAAATGTGCCCTGCTCACCATGCAATTTTATTGTAAATTATGCCCTAGCACCTCAAGCTTGCTGGGAAAGCTAAATTGGTCGCTTAACAACCAATCATTTAATATTCATTGCTTCTTGGAAAATAAAAATTTGGCACAACGCACATTTTAATTTAATGCTCTTCTATCAGCACTCTCACCCTTCGATAGCTGACACGTACCCAAGGGCACTTTTCATTACACAACGTGCTTTCAAAACCACTGCAATCATTTCCTCCTTCCGATAAAATCACTTCGGGTGCAAAGCAATTTCATCCTTCCCTAGCGACTTCAAAATTGAGGTCAAAACATCACGCTTTACTTAATTTGGGCGCCTTCGATCTATTTGAAAACCCATGGCGAATAGCTCCTTTTAAAAGAAAACTTCGTTTGCTTCTGCTTTTTGCATGTACTTCAAAAATTAAATTTTTCTTTAAAAATAGCTTAAGGTTGATTTTTTCCTTTTTTTTTTAAAGTGCTTTTACAAATAATAAATCAAATAGAAAAGAACGTGCTTTTAATTTTAGACTTATGCAAAAACAAACTTCGTCGCCTTTCTTAACATGTTCACCCATAATAAGGGCGAACGGCCCATTCACCCCTCTCTTAGGGAAAACAGGATGTCAATCCAATGTTCACTATCGCCAAAATTGTCATCAATTTAAGTTTTCCCCTCTAGAAAATTAATGGCCAAGCTTTAGTTTACCAGGGGCGAATGCATTTAGCACATAATACATCGTTTGTTATATTGCCCCAAAACTACGTGTTTCCATAGCCGATGAAGACATTTCTTGGACGAAGGCATTCCTTAGGGAAAGATTTTACTTTTCTACCATTCTTAGTCACCTCATTATTAGGGCGAAAAGCCCTTTATCCCACTCTTGAGGTGAATGCCCTTCATACTTTTCTTCCTTCTTTTCTTTTCTTTTTCTTTTTTTTTAATATATATAACATATAAATCATCAACAAACTAAAACAACAATACTCAAAAAGGATATTTACATATGTACAGAATGGTACCTCACTAAAATATCATCATGAAATATAGGCCTTCAAATGAAGGCCATTCACAGGGATGGGGAGATCATAACCCTCCATATCACGAAGATGATAAGCATTTGCTGAATTCACCATGAAAATCTGAAAAGGGCCCTCCCAGATAGCATCGAACTTATGGTGATTCCCTGGCTTAGCCTTCTTTTCATTCCATTTTAAAACTAAATCTCCCACCTAAAAACTATGGTCGATCATTTTCTTTCCAAACCACTTCCTCATCTCTCTAGTATGCTCAACAAATACCTGATAAGCTTGTTCTCTATTCTCTTCTAACTACAGCAACTATGCCAACCTTGCACTCATAGGGTCATATTCTTCATCCTCATCCTAGAACAACTACAATGTTTGGAGTACTGGCAGCTCAATATGTGTAGGGAGAACAACTTCTTTCCCATAAACCAAGGCATACAGGGAAGTCTTGATAGATTTCTTTACTGAGATACGATCTGCCCAAAGAGCTTGATTCAACAACAAATGCCAACTCCTCTTATTACTGCCCATCATCCTTTTTAAAATTCATAGCAAATTCTTGTTAGTGGATTCGGCCAACCCATTCCCTTGTGGATAATAGTTGGATGATGTCTTCAAATAAATGTCGTATTTGCTAGCAAACTCTATAATCTTGGCCCCAATGAATGGAGTGCCATTATCAGTTACAATAGAATCTGGTATGCCAAAATGAGTAATGAGCCCCTCTAGAAAGGAGATAATAGTAGCTTGATCGACCTTCTTAGTGGGAATAGCCTCCACCCATCTGGTGAAATAATCAGTCACCATCAGGATATACTTGTGTTCCATGGAAGAATGTGGATCAATGATGCCAATGAAATCAAGACCCCACTACTGGAAAGGTGCTTCCACTTGAATTGGACGTAGAGGCAAAGCTCCTTTCCTAATCCTGCCAACATATCGTTGACAACTATCACACTACTGGCTTATTTTATGAGCATCGGTGAACAAAGTGGGCCAATAATAACCTGCTCGGATAATTTTTAAAGCCATGGGCCTGCCTGCATAATGCCCTCCAGATAACCCAGAGTGAAATTCCTCCAATATCTTCTCCTTTTTGGATGCTTTTACACACCTGAGAAGAACTCCATCAATGTTCTTATGATATAATCCATTAGGCAATAATACATACTTGAGCGCTTGTAGCCTGAACCTCCGACGTTGTGAAGCATCGAGGTGAGTTGGACATCTCCCAGAAGTAAAATAATCAACCAACTCTTCTATCCAATCATGGTCACTCACAGTATGATTTGCACAAATTCTTTCACCTATGTCCTCCTTGTGAATCACATCCAATGTCTCAGTGACAACACTCTTAGCTAACTCCTGGCATAAAGCTCATCCACGAACTAGCTTTGTCGATCGGATCTCCACATCATATTCTTGAATTTTAGAGACCCATCCTGCTCTCTTATCACCTAGTTCTCCTTGCAGTATAAAGTTTTGAACATCAGGATGAATCACATAAACAATAGTCTTGCTTTGAGAAACGAAGTGTCAAAACTTTTTCAATGATTTCATCATGGCATAAACTTGCTTCTCAATGAAGTTGTATTTCTCCTGATGTGGTGCAATAACTTGGCTCAAGAAAGTGATTGGCTTTTCTTCTCCATCTTCTTATTTCTGAGTCAACACTACGGCATAGCTTTCATGCTCACCTACTGCATAAAGAATGAAGTCCTTTGAATAGTCAGGATTAATTAAAACTGGAGCTTGGGTGATTCTTTCTTTGATTTCCTAAAAAGCTCATCTCCTGACTTCCATCCACTTAAACTCAACATTATTTTTCAAAAGCTCAGTCATGGGCTTCACAACTTGGGAGAAATCAACAATAAACTTGTGGATGAAGTTAATTTGACCGAAGAAATATTGCAAGTCTTTCTTATTAGCAGGTAGTGGCAATTTCATGAGTGCTTCAGCTCTTGCAGGATCTATCACCAATCCTTCTTGTGAGATTACATGACCCAACAATTTCCCTTCTTTGATGATAAAGATCGACTTCTTTGGATTGATGGAGATTCTAAACTCATGACACTTCTCAAACACCTATCTTAGATGAGCAACATGATCTTCTCTACAATGGGAAAATACAGTCATATCATCAAGATATATCACAATAATTCTATTCAGTAACTCACCGAAGGTGACGTCCATGGCTCTCTAGAAGGTAGCACCGACATTCGAGAGACCAAAGGGCATCCATTGGTAGGAAAATGTGCCCCACTTAGTAGTGAATGTTGTTTTGTATTGATCCTCATCCTTCACCTAGATTTGATTATATCTAGAAGAAGCCATCTAATAGTGAGAATCTCTGAGCATCGACAACCACATGAAGAATTTGATCTATCTGGGGTAGAGGGTAATGATCTTTAAGCGATGTCTGGTTCAGGTTGTGAAAATCAACACACAACCGTATGTCTCCATTCTTCTTCCTTACTGGGACCAGGTTCGCCACCCAGGTCGAGTGCTTAATCGGGTATATAATCTTTGCCTCCAACATCTTCAACAATTCTGCCTTCATGAGCACTTCGATCTTAGGATTGATAGGACGCTACTTTTGTCGAAAGGGTTTTACCCCCTCCTACAGTTCTATGGTATGTTGGATCACATTCTTATCATAACCCTTTAAATCCTGGTAACTCCATGCCACAATGTCGAGGTACTCATAGCACAGGTTTTTAATACCTTCAAGTTCATTCGGCACACAATCAATCCCGATCTTGATAACCTTTTTAGGTTCCAACTGCAATTCCTTGTACTCCTTGGCATCCACTTTAATCTTGTGCTTATCAGCTCTATCATTTTGATCAAATAAACTTTCCAACGAGATTAATCCTCTGGGAATGTGATTATTCTTTAATTGAATCATCCCTTCTTTCTCTTCTTCAGCAAGTACTCTATCATCCACGCTAGCAGCTTCTCTGAGTAGGAAATTGACTATTTGTTCATCATTGTCGAATACTTGCCAATAGATATTCTTGTCTGGAACTGAAGGTCTATAGATCACCTTGATAGTCTTGGGATTTCGGACCACTTGCTCTATGGGGGAATAATTTGCACCAAGGGAAGCTAAAATATCAGCATGTTTGTTCTGCTCTCGAGGAATCGCCTGAATGTTCAAAGCTGTGAAAGCTTCAAATAAATCCTAGACCCTATTGTGATAAGCTTTCAGGTAATGCTGCTTTGATACACACTTATTAGTGGTCTGATTAACAATAAGCTCAGAGTCACCAAAAATTTGTAGTTGCTTAATGCCCAACTTTTTAGCCTTTTTCAATCCAAGGCACAATGCTTCATATTCAGCTGCATTATTTGTACAACTCCAAGTCAACCTATAAGAATAAGTATTTTGTATACCTTCGAGAGAGATCAATACGACACCAGCTCCTATGCCATTCTTACATCTGGTACCATCAAAATATAGTTTCCATAATTGATTTGTGTCAGAACTCTATGAATCGGGAACTTGCTTTTCAACTTGCTTCGATTTAGTTATTGTGTAACAACCAATATCCATTCTGATCATTGCATTAAAATCTATGAGCAAAAACTCATCCTCCAAGTGAAGCTCACCCAATGCTTCTCCTACCAAATCAACTTCTTCTAGTTCTTCAGTCATCATGTTCACTGCACCTGGAGATTGTTCTTCCTCTTCTAACCTTTCAATATGAAAAGGTGAAGGTTTTTCATTATGGATACGAATCCATTTTCCCTTTGAATGGTATCTCCAAATGTGAATAGTCCAAGGAAAGGTATCCTCCCAGCTTAGCTATGAACTCCCTTGAGAGGCACATGCTAAAATATGGCTCCAGATCAACTACTACCACTTCTTGGATGACGGTGATCTGTGGCATAGTGTGGAGGACAATAGGGATGTCTTTGATAACCCCCACTATCTTGATCAGAGTCCCATCCAATTGCAACACTCCTGGGCTACTTCTCATATATTCCATCCCCATCACTTCACATACTGCCTTTGGCATGATAGTAGTTGCAGCTCCAGAGTCGATCATACAATTATGTACAATCCACCCTTCCATTCTTAGAGATAAATAAAATGGGGGAGGCCTATTTTTTCCTATCGTAGAAGTGGGTAACGCTTGCGCTAGGACCATTTGAGAAGAAATTTTTTTTGATCTTTAGCAGTCTTCAAGGATTCTTGCAACAAATCAATTTGTCCTGGCAACTACAGTGCATCATACAAGCTAACTTTAGCTGGAATCTACTTCATTTCCTCTACGATGTTATAACTTGAGACAGCCGAAACCTTCTCTTCTAGAGCTCATTCATATTTATCCTGGTACTATTGAGTAGCCTCTACTCTTTGTCTTTTTATCAAGGATGGGTACTTAAGTCACTCCCTGGCCTGCTCTTTTATTTCATTCTATGTTTGAGCAACCGCTACAGGTTGAGAAATTGATGCCTTATTTTGTACTTTCTCTTGAGCCTGCTTAGGCAATAAGTCTCTCAACTTGACAGACTCTTGCTCCTTAGTTCTCACACCAGGCGCTTTCATTGGAGGTGGCCACTTTTCATCTTGTACCTTTGGTTCTATAGGCACCTTCAAAGGTTCGAGCTCGATCGGATCTACAGTTACTAGCTTCTTCCTGGACCTTATGAGGACCAAAACTTGCTCCAAGGATGGCATCATGAAATTATGTTCGACTTCTCTAATCATATTAACTTGTCCGCCAACAAAACTTTTTGCTAGCATTTGCACATAATTCATATGCACCATGTAGGTTTCTTCTCCATGAGGATCATTACATGTCGAACACCAATACACCTTTTCTATTGCACTAATCTCCTCATTCGCCATCACTACTTGGCTCTTCTCAGGGCCTCTACTTGTAGAAGCTTGTTCTCTTGTAATAGGTGGGGTCTGAAATCTCCTAGACCGAAACTCGACCTCTGCTTGCTTCTTCCTTACCATGGTAAGCTCATTAGATATTGTCCTTAAGGCTACATTATTGGACTTTACTTCCTGCAACAACATCATGAGGGGATCAAGATTAGATGGTGGAGTGGGCACTGGAAAAGGTAAGGGTGCTTGCAGTGCAGGTAACGACAAGGGAGTCGAGGGCATTGGCAATGCTGGGAAAGGGACAGGCACTAGCAATTGGGGAACTGATTGAGTCAGCAACTGAGAAAATCTTGAGGTCAGACATTGTGGGATAGGGATTGGAGCAACATGAGGTGGGCTAGAACTCCATGAGGGAATCGGGTACATGGAAGGCATGGGTTGCAAAAATGTGCTTGAATACAGATACTGTGGAAGGTCAGGGACAATGGGCATAGTCATCTTTGAGGGAAGCCTACCTACAACAATCAAATCAGATTCAGCCTTTTGAGCTTGCGTATACAAGTCTGGAAATGTAGTCACATTGGCCTGCCATACAACCATACCAATTTTGGTGCTAAACACCCTAAGATAGTAGAATGCAGCTTGCTCATGTGTGGGTCGTAATCCATCAGGGACTCTTTGCCAGCTTCGCATGAACCTGACATTGAAGTCAACTATCTCTTCTTGTGGATGTCTTTGAATCATCATAAACTGGTGCAGCAAAGAGTATGGATCAACTTGTTCATGAAAATTTTTAATCAGCAACTCAACGAGTTGATCCCATGATGTAATAGTACCAGGTTGCAGTGATCGGTACCAATAAAGCAATTTCCCTCTCAACGACAATACCAATAATTTTATCATTACATCTTCATCTATTATGTCATGGATGGTCACCAAAGAAGCCACATCTTGAATATGTTCATATGCAGTTTTATTGATACCATCATAGGTCGGCAAAGCTTTCAAAGCAGCTTGTGGGACCAGATTCTGTGCTTGCAGATTCAAAGCTCCTGAGCTATTCCATGCTAGGAACTACCTTGGTAGAGGATTTTGAGCCATATGGACTGGTATATGGGGTGTAGGCTGAGGAACACTAGTGGTTGTATAGGGTGGAGGTTGTGGAAAACTTGTGGTAGTACTTACTGGGCTTACAGGAGTAGAACATACACCTGCTAACTGTGAGGATGTAACAGATGGTATGTGGGATATATGGGGTAATGAGGATGTACATCGAAAAGTAGCTAATTGAGGATGTTCCCCCAACCTTTGAATATCAAGTTCATAGAACTCAATTTGATGATCTAGATTTTTGGCCTTCGATCTTGTATTCATGAGACACAACTTTCGTTGCTCTCACATTCAGATATTTTTGAGTATAGTCGAGTCACCAGATGTTCTAATGTTATAGCATGAAGGCAAACATCAAACCTTAATACTATTGGAAGTGGAAACTTTGAGGTCCCACCGGGCATGCCAAAAATTATTGGTCAAATATCTACCTAATCAACAAACACTGCATTTATGCACCCTAGATACGACCAACATTGAAAGGTCAGAGGAAATAAATGTCCCCCATGCCAATCTCCAGAGAGGGCTAGTTCCCAAACTAAATCCTACACTAGTAGAAGACTAGGGATGCAGGAAAGAAATTAGAAAAATATGGAAAGAAATGGGAAATATGGCCATAGGCCAAAGTGTAGGATTTGAGGTAGACTAACAATAGGAAAATCACCAAAATATGAAATAGCATTTAACAGAGGGAAAAGCAATAGAATTTACTTATAAACTTGCAGTAACAACCTTCAGAATAACACTCCAGCATTCACTCCCTCACTAGCAATATTTAAATCCAAATGCAGAATTTAAATCTAACAACAAACAAGAAACATGAATGTAAAATAGAAGTGCATAAAGTAGAAGGAAATTGCACACAAGATCACTTACAAATTTAGAAGCCTGATGCCTTGTATTAATGCAGAGAATTTGGAGAGTATTCTCGCAAAATGTCTAACCTCCTTTTACAATAGAAATTCCATTAGTATTTATAGAGGTTTTCACCTCTTTCATTTAATGCACAAGAGAGCAAAATGATCTCAGATCAGAAACAAAAATGAGAAAATTCCTCCTCGAAATCATTGAAAATCCCTTCTTTAGAGACAACTATCCATCTTTCAGGGAATAATTCCCAGGAAACCAGCAACTCGGGCGTCGGTGCACAGATAATTTGGAAAACATTGAATGCTTTGGAAACGTCTTTACGCCTTGGAAATCATGAAAATTCTCCTGCTCCTCTCGCACAACTTCCTTTTCCACTCGGGATCCATGATTCGAGTTACTCATTTCCACCATTATTTAATGTGTATAAATATGGCACCCTTGGAGGCCTTGACCGTGATCCATTTCACCCAAAAATTACCTTCACCTTTTGAAAAAATCTGCTTTGCCTCACCCTCCTTCAAGCGCTCACGATCCTTTCTTTAAAACATGTTCGCCCATAGGAGGGGCGAACAAGATGTTCACCCCTCAACTGGGGTGAACACGAATGTGTTCTCCTTGCAGGGTACGTTCACCCAAAGGAGGGGTGAACAGGACGTTCACCCCTCAACTGGGGTGAACATGATGCCACTTTGCATTCGGGTGAACATAATTGCATTCGGATGTTGGAGCGCGTTCACCCAAAGGAGGGGCAAACGGGACGTTCACCCCTCAACTGGGGTGAACGCGAATGTGTTTAGCCATGCTTCCTTTTGCTTCTCCTTGAGTTTTTTCAGATACTTTGTCATTTCATTCACCCGAACCTAGGGTGAATGGGGCGTTCACCCCTTGTTTGGGGTGAATGCGTTGATACTTCCAAAATAATGAACTTCTTAAGATTCTTCATCAAATCATTCATTGTTTGTTTTTATTTACACAGGCCCAAAGATGCTTTCATTTTTAATATACTCATACCAAAGTGATTTACAAAACACTTATAGCACCAATACAAAAAAGTACATAAGGAATAGATGAAATTGTTTTGAAATAAAAGCTGCCATAGACAAACAAAATTGTATCATCATAATGCATCAAAATTCATCAAAATACTCCAGCAAAATCTCCAATGTGGCAAAGTGCAAAATTGCCAACAAGACTTCAACACTAAAGATGAGTTTTCTATGTTTGTATCTTCGTTTGGATTATTCTTCAAAACTAAAATATGTCTTGAAGGTTGGTTGGATGAATAATTTATTTCTTGTTTATCAAATTGAGTTGATTGAACTTGAGGTTGCTCACTTGTAATTTTTGTTACATTATTAGTGATAATATTATGATGGGACACACTAGGATGTAATATTTGATTGTTCTTTTGTCATTGATGCTTGATTAGTTCTCTTGGGATTTTATCAATAATTGGTTCATTATCTCTTTCTTCTTTATTATGAATAGAATAATTATGAGCATATTGTGAACTATGATGTGATTGCATAGTAGGATTAGAAGAAGTATTTCCTGGTTGAGATGAATGTGTTGTGTTGAAAGAAGAAGGTTCAAATAATTGTGATTGCAATTATGATAAAGACGAATTACATGGGGATTGAATAGCTTTAAATGAATGTTGAATAATACCACTATTATGAAGAGTTTGAGGTGAATAAATATTTGTAGAGAAGAATATGGTCCTAATTTTTTATTCATTATTTGAGTTTGAATTTGAGAATTTTGATTTTGAGTTTGTTGTTTAGTGATGGTTCCAATAGTACCCATAATATTATTATTATGCAAATAACTAAAATGTGGCCTAGCATTTACTACTTGTTCATTTGAAATAACTTGTTGATATGATGGTCGAGTAGTCACTCTTCTAGGGAATGGTTCTGCAGGAACCATTAAATCTATGATGGGAAGAATTGAATATGATTAATATTCGAAACTATTTGAATTATTTGAGATAATGTCAACCTCATTCTCTGTTTCACTTTCTTCATCACTTTCTAAATAAGTAATTTGGCAACTTATTAGAGGTCTAATAGTAACTTGAGATTTAGTAGTTACACATGGTTTTTGCAAATCTTGATGAGGTAGAAAGCTACTAATAGTTCCCACATATCGAGTTGGATGAGGAACGTTATGTTGTTCCACTTGATTTACAACTTCTTTACCATGCTTTGTTAAAGGGTGTTGAAAAATATCTAAGTTTTGATTAGCATTTTGATTTTTAGGTTTTTGTGTATTATTTTGAGCATTTCTTGGAGGGAAATTTTCTACTTCCATTTTTCATTGTCAATTAAATCTTGTATCATGTGCTTCAATATTTTACATGATTTTGTTGAATGACCATCATCTCTATGGAAATTACAATGTAAATTAGCTCTAAATCCAGCTACGGTTGTATCAGGTTGTCTTATTTTAGGCAACCGTATCAAGCCTTGTTCCAATAATTGAGGCAAAATCATAGTTAAAGACTGATTTAATCTTGTAAATTCTCTTGGTGGTTTATTAGGAACCTTTAATACAAACTTCTTCACAACTTAAACAAGGTTAAAATTTGAGTTGTTTCTACTGTCAGTAACTCCATCACCCACTACTTGTTTATTCTTATATTTATTTTTAGAAGTTTTGTCTTCATCATTCTTAAATTGATCTCTTATAATAAGGGCATCTTCTACCCTCCTTGCTAAATCAATGGCTTGATCAAATGAAGTTACTATAGCAGTAGAAAGTTTATAAGACAATTTTTTTTGCAAACTACCAATAAATATGTCCAAAATTTCGTGATGAGGTAATGAAAAATGTAGTTTTCCTAAGAGTTGTCTCCACTTAGCCAAGAATTTAGCAAAACTTTCACCTTTTCCTTGTTTCAAGTTGTATAAATATTTAATAGTCACATGCCTCTCTATGTAGGTACTAAATTGATGGACAAACATTTCCATTGTCTCCTCAAAATTCCTTAGAGAATTAGTGGATAACTAATAATACAACTCTAGATCCATGCCTCCCAGACTTTTAGAGAACATCTTTAGCAACAAAAAATCATCATGAGAAATATCATGACATGTCGTCCTAAACATGTGAAGATTCTCTATAGGATCTTTAGTTCCTTTATATATCGGGAGGATAGGCATAGATAAATACTTAGGATAAGGTTGAGCTACCACAATAGGATCTAAATATTGACTACACATCTCTCGATAACTATATGAGGGATGGTATGGATCCATCTTGTCTAGATGAGAAGCTAAAAGTTTAACCATGGCTTCAAGTCCCTGTTGTTGTCCACCAAACTGATTTTGTTGCACCATATTATTGTGTCTTTGATAATAATTTGGTGTTGTTGTGTGAAGATTTCCAACTGAAACACTATTATGTAAAGTGTTTGTGGGAATTATATTTTTTTGGATTTTCTATTGATAATTGGTATTTGGCACTTTTTTTGCCTTTCGTTGCTGATTAAGAGCTTGAGAAAAATGGAAGCAAATGGTTGTTTTTTTGTTTAGAATTTACTTTGGTGTTATTAGCAACCATCTTAGATGATTGTGTTATTGGTTTTTGGGCATTCTAATTTAAAGGTATCATGTTTTGACTAGATGGTCCTACTTGATTATTATCTTGGTCTGTTGGGTTCATGTATGATAATGGATTTGTATGTATACAAAATACAACTGCTAAGGCTATTTCCATATCACCTTCTCCTGAATTATCAATTTGTACTGGTTGATTAAACACTTCTATGTGTTTTTTTATAAATTGGGTAAATTTGCTAAGAGACTAAAATTTAAAATTTCTTTTTTCATGTAATGTAGGTTCATCAGGATCTTCTATTTTGTCTTCTTCATTATCACATTCATCTTCTGAAAGTACATCCTCTCCAATGAGTGCTCTATCCTCAATATTTTCTTGTTCTTGTTCTCCCATATTATCATTGTCTACTTGTTTACCACTTCTTAATATAGGTATTTTTGTTTTAGGATTTTTTTATCTTTTAATGATATATGTTGTATATATATATGCTTTTAATTTTTGGGTAACATCTATGGTTACAGTTCTTCCTATGTTGAAATATAACATCTATGAAATGGACTTAAAGTGTGCAAATTTTGATTAATGATCTTTTTGTATTTTTGTTTTATAATTTTTATGGTTTTTTATGTTTTATAAATCAGAAAGATGCCTAATGTTTTTCACATTGAGTTCACCAAAGAATATAGCACATAAATTCTTGCACTCCTTTCCTCAAGGCTAATGGATCCACGCCTTAGAGAGGAATGGGAGAATGAATGGTCTACACCTCGAAATAGAGGTACTTGATTGTACCTTATTATGGTGATTTTTTGACGAATTGGTTGGGTTCACCAGGAAACATTTTATGGTAGTTTCCATGCCTAGGATTTGGAATTTTTTTTATGTGTTCCTTTTATCAAATCACGCATACACCTATTTTGGCCAATATGCAACTACAGTAATATATATGTAATTTTAATTTATATGTAAGCATCAAAGGCAGAAAATAGAATCTAAATAGGCAATGCAATGATTAAAAAGTTTTTTAAAATACTTGTATCTGAAAGTTTGAAGAAGATTCTGATTTTTGATGCAGACAATATCAAGCAAAATCCAACAATATCGGTTAAAATTAGGTAGTATCAGGTGACCCGATTATGCAAAAAACCAACTGATCTTGACTAAAAGTTGTAGTTTTATAATTGGAAGCAGAAAAAAACAATTTCACAAAGAAATATACATTTGAATGGACTGAATTAAAATGAGCAATGATCTTAAGATAATAATGGAAGGATGTTCATATGCATATCTATGCTAAATGCTTGAATATTTATGAAATAACAAAGAAATATGCCTATTAGATCCAAAATAATAATAGTAATGAATTGAAATTGATGTAATGAATATGAAACATTAATTCTAAATGAAAGATATGGAGAAAGGAGATGCAAAATCTAAGGTTTGGATGCCCCTAGTTGGCTAAATTGCAGTAATGTGTGTTGTAAGTAAATCGAGTGCTTTTGTTCAAAATCGGGCAGAACGATATTGTGATCGTGTGTTCCAATATCGCTGAAATCTAACCAATGCACACTCTAAACCTGCAAAAGCACAATAAAAAGGGTGAAAAGATGACGTGAAAGTATGTGGGAGTTCCAAGGGAGATCCGATGTGAGGAGCCTAGATTAAAAATGAGGGAGTCAGGTGAGCTATTGGGCCAGAAATGGAAGAGGTTACATCTTCTTCTAATCCGGTCAAAATCGAGTGAACCAATCCTGTAACTACCATGCAATTGCCCAAATAGAGAAAAGGAGTTACAACTTATTTTATCACCTTGCTAAAGCAGTCATTTTTTAGTTTTGAGAAAAATCGGGTGATCTGATTTCGTGTAAATTTTTTTGATTTTGCATGAAACTGTATGATTTTGTGCAGAGGTTAAAAACAACTTATAATGGGCATGAAAATCGAGGTAACATATTAGGGGTGGAAAATTTGAGTTTTCAAAATATTTTTAGCTTAGTTTTAATTAATGTGAGTCATTTTTAGGGTGCTATACATTGCTTCCCACATGATGGAAGGCTTAAATTTGGTGCTTTGGCACTTTCGGGTATAATCAGGTAGGACCGATATGCAGAGTGACAAAGGCTTATCTCATCATATTTGTTTTTTTCCCTAGCAAAGGGTAATATTATGATAGTTTTTGGTAATTATTCGTAGGATGAATGTGTTTGACATGATCAAGCGATCCTTTGTTGATTTTGATTATGATTGTTGATACTATGACTACGCCCTCAAGAGACGAGTTGATGAGGGAAGGACAATGAATAAAGTGATGAGTCGCTTGACCAAGATGATTGATTTGGATGGTTTAAGAGTTTTGCATTATTTTTATATGGTAGGTCCCATTTCAGGTGTGACTTCAACCATTAATAGTAATTGTATATCTCTATCCCGTGGAGTAGTCTGATTGTAATGGCCTTCCTAGGGAATCAAGATGATATCAGTTAGATTTATCTTGTGTTGAATCATTATGTTTGATGATCTACTAAAAATATCATAAAGAAATAAAATGAATACCTCATTCTCATGGGGTAGTCTAACCACGATGGCCTTCTTCGAGATTGAAGTGATGCCAATAGCGACTAGTTTGAATTTCAATGGTATAATTATTGATTGTTGGCAGCTAGCCACTATCAGTATTAGCGGCCACCGTGGTGGCCAGTGTCAACGTGAGCGACCACTAGAATTTAGTAAATTTATCATTTTTTTATTTTTTTATTTATTTAATTGACTTTTTTTTTAATTTTACAAGTGTAAATTTTGATTTTTTTGCATGTTTTGGTGCATTTTCTTAGAATGTTTGTACTTGTGCTTGATTTTGAATTATTTTTGCACTATTTTTGGATTTTATTGTGTTTCTTTAGTTTAAGTGCATTTAATTAGGCATTTATTTTGCACTTTTAGCTTTTGTCTGCGTAGGCTCGAGATCCTAGTTTGCTTGTGGTACTCCTACATTTGATGGATGATGCTTATTGTGATTGGTTTGATGCCTGAGGACTTATGTATATGACAATACTATCGATGATTATGTTGGACCAGTCCTATCTTACTACTTTAGCTCATATATGGGATTGCCAGATGAACACTTTTAATCTTCCTACTAGTGAGATGCCCATCACTCCAAAGGATGTTTACATGATCTTTAGGATCCCCTTTGATGGAGAGGCTATCATGTATTCTCCCATTGATTCTAGAGATGGTGTGTTTGAGAGGGTCTTTAGACCTCGAGAAACTATAGTGTTAGGTGATATCCAACATGGCAGAGTCCCCGTGGCTTGATGGTAGTGGGAGGATGTCTTCACATGATGGAGCAAGGTTCCCATGGAACCTCTTGGCTACGATTTAGGATATTTTAGGCAGTTAGGAGTCGATCATTATGGATTGAGGGAGTGCATTACTAGCCTAATGCTATGATGATCTCGATAGGATTTAGTGGTGTGGATGGGCTAGTGTTGCTTACAGCCTGCTCCTTTAGATCTAGAGTTGGGAGAACATCAGGGTGGAACACGTAGGAGGATTTCTTGTTAAGATCATTACCATTATAGAGCTAGATTGGTACTATAGATCTAGGTGGTCTCATGAGTGAGAGGAGAATAGGATTCACCACCATACGAAGGATTTGGCACACTATGCAGCTTCTCTGACAAGAATGCAAGCGGGTGACATTATATGGAGACCCTATTTTGAGTGCCCTGCATGGCCATAGTTAGAAAGATTCATGGCTCTAATGAGTTATGACTGATGGATGATCGATCATAAGGGAGGTATCAGAGAGTTATTTTAGTACTCTTGGGTGCTTCAATAGTTTGGTATCTAGTAGGATGTCTATTTTGAGCTAGTTTTATACAAGTGGATCATCGTAGAGAGGGATATTCCACTACCCCGAGTTGTAGTAGTTTTATAGGAATAGGACCCTCCTATAGTTAATGTTGGTATAGCATATTCCGGGGTTACCAAGGTGTATACCAAGTGGTGGTTTATGCATTTTTTGCATGGTGGTAGTTGCCTAGGGTTGACTAAGGATGCGGTAGTTGTAGAGGATTTAGAGGGGCACTGAGTGTAGGCCTATATAGAGGACTAGGGTTAGGATGTAGAGGTGTAGATAGTGGAGGAGCAAGTCATACCTGATAAGGAGGAGGATGTTGCTTTAGAGGATCAAGAGTCTTCCCTCCAATATTAGCTACACAGTGTTGAGGTTGAACTTCAAATAGATCTTCTATAGGTTTTGTAGTGAGACACCACTATTGCTATGCTCCAGACACATGTTGCACTATAGATAGAGTAACTTATTGCAAAGAGATATGTTGCACTATAGGTTGTGCCAACTACTCTAACTATTGAGGGGCCAATATGTTTGGATCTAGGGATTGAGATGAGATACCTATAGGGCTTATTAGAGGAGTATGAGGTATATATAGTAGGAGATGTTAGGTATATTGCCACTTTGAGGCTTCATATCAGGCAACTAGGTGACACTCCTCATGAGCAATATACAACATGGGGCTCATAGTGTAGTAGGCAGAGTGAGTTAGGGTAGTCATCAGTGTGGCCCAACCAAAGGATCAGATCTCGATCAGAGAGGGCCATAGGTACTAGCTCCAAATAGAATCATTGATATGGAGTCAAGGGTGGAGGTGAGCTTGGGGGTGTAGGCCCTGTATGATAGCTAGATGGCCTCATATCATTTTTAAGTGTAATATCTGAGCACACACTATTGTATCCTATAGGTATTTTTGTACCTCCATGTACACTTGACATATATATATTATTTTATCTATTTTGGACTCATTATGCATATCATGTGTTTGGTTTTATTGTTATGTGATGTAAAATGAATGCAATGCTTATTTTTATGCTATATGATGTGATGTATATATGACATGCACTAGCTAGATGATGGATGTATGCTTAGATGTTATGATCTAGGTATGTGGATGTACTACCATGCATGCTTATACGGATGTAATGATGAATGTTAAATTCTTGTTTAATTTATTTCAATTGTTTATGCATTTAATCTATGTGATATGATGTGATAGATGATGTGATAGATGTTCTAATGTAAATGAACCTGTATGCTTTAATCACTTAAAACATAAGGAATGAATTTAATATGTGTTTATGAACTAATGGATGACACCATACAATGTATAAAAATCATGAATGTAACTAATAACTCTTATCATAAGAATTAATCATTTAAGCATTCAAATGTAAGATGAGATTATGTGATATGTATGTGATTTCTTTATAAGCTTTTGTAGATTAAAATATATGTACATAATAGTCAATGACCATCTAAATATCATTTCTAATATTTATCTGGTATCTATCCTATTTTATGAATACCCTTTTAATGAACAAATCCTCACAAAGAAATTTGATGTTTGATTGATGCAATTATTTGTTGTTATGAGGGGATTTTTGAGGTTTTCCATGAGACTCAAACACCCTAGTTGACTAATCAAAATTTGTATAATGACCATAAAATACTTCTAAAAGATGAAATTTTTTGTTATGAAGACCAAGATATTCATTATCCCTATGTGTACAAAATGAATGTATTATATGAAGCATAAGCCTACCCTAATTCCAGGCAGGATTCATTTAGTCCATTGTTATATTAGAGATCACGAAATGATCATCATGATCCTAATTTGAACTTAGTTGGATTAGACCATTAGGTGATACAGGACACCTAAAGCTAGATATTTTTGAAAATTTCTTAGACCTACCCCAATGCCAGGAAGGATTCATTTAGCCCATTACTGTATTTGGGATCACTCTATGGTTTCAAGTAATGACCATTCTAGGGATTCAAGCTCTTCACCCCCTTTTTTTCTTTTTGATTTATTGGGATAATTGCTCATTTTTAGTGATGAAAATCACTATTTATTTTGTATTTTGTTTTATTTTGAGCAAGGGATTTGTGTAATGATGATAATCACTAATTATTTTACTTTTTATTTTGGTATTTTTCTCATTTTGATGTAAGCAATATATTTCCTTGGTAGGTGGTAGCTTGTCCTTTTGCCAATGATCAACACTTTAGACCATGTGCATCACAAGATGAGCAAGTAAAAACCTTTCGCTTAGGATGCCTAGTACCACTTTGTAGCGTTCATATTTCCCTTGTTCCAACTAGGATTTTAGTACTTTGATTAGTGATGGGATTTTGATATATGCTATGTTATATCAAAACTAGAACTCATATATCAAAAGAAAAGCAAGATTTCTACAAAATATAAGCAAATAGGTATGGTTGAATGATCAGAAAACCCTATTATATTCCTCATAGCAACATGAAGGGTTGTGTTGAAAAACACAGTTACTCACATGGGTTATGGATGAATGATGATTTTGAAAGGTGCATGATTGGTATACAAATGTGGTGTCATTCACAAGATTGAGAACACAATCTATCATAATGTGAATGCAATGGTTGCAACATGCCTAATGCAATGCAATTACATGAATGAAAAATGCAAATATTTTTGTATTGTAATGTTTTCAATTGTTTTTATGTTTTTGTATTTTGTTTTTGAACAAAGGGCTTAAATACCTTTGGAGCCTTTTGTGATTTGACCAAAGGTCTTATTATGCCTTTAGGGCTTTTGTAAGTTGACCAAAGGGTTATGATGCCTTTGGAGCCTTTTGTGAATTGACCAAATGGTTTATGATGTCTTTGGAGCCTTTTGTGAATTGACCAAAGGGATTTTGATGCCTTTGGGGCATTTTGTGGGTTGACCAAAGGGCTTATGATGCCTTTGGAACTTTTTGATTATGATGTTTTCTAATTTGTTTGGAATTTTATGATTTTCAAATGTTTTTGAAATTTTGATTATTTTGAATGTTTTTGAAATTTTAAATGTCTTAAATATTATTGGATTTTGTTGCTTTTATGTGTAAAATGCCTTGAGATGTAGAATATTGAGAGTTTCAATCTCTTCAACACCTTCTAACGATGTTAGATGATATGTCCCTAGTCCAATATTCACTGAGATGATATAAGGACCTATATAGTTGGCCATAAATTTGTCTCGCATGTGCGGTGACAAGTTTGAATTATGTTTGTTCTCTTTGAGCAGGAGATCCCCAACCTTAAAGTATCTCATATGGACTTTATTATTATAATATTGTGTTAGATAATATTAGAAAATGTAGATATTCTCAAGAGCATTGATGCGTCATTCATAAAGAAGAGTCAATTGATCAAGGTAAGCTTAGTGTGTAGTGTCGTCATCGATGAATTCTTTCAATGTGATGCGCAATATTGGAATTTCTAACTCCAAGGGTATATTGGCCTTAGTGCCATATACAAGAAAAAATGGTGTTGTCCTAGTGGGTATCCGCACACTAGTTCTATAAACCCATAATACGATAGGTAACTGTAGATGCCAATCCTTATGATTTTCCTTTACTGTCTTCTTTAAGATGGCTACGATTGTTTTTTTAGAGGCTTTTGCTTGACCATTTGCTTATGGATAATATGGTGTCACAAAACTATATTGAATGTTATATTTGGACATTAGAGCTCGCACATTGTTGTTCTAAAATGAAGGAACATTATCCAAAATTATTTTGAAGGGGATCCCAAAGCGACAGATGATATTATGAAGTATGAACTCCATAGTTAGAAGTCCTATTGTTGATGTTAAGGGGACTTATTCCATCCATTTTGTGAAGTACTCAATGGTTGTTAAAATAAATTTGTATCAACTCAAAGATAAGGGAGAGATATTTCCAATCAGATCGAAATCCCACTAAGAAAATGGCCAAGCCACCTAAATGTTCTATAAGGCCTATGATGGTAGGTGCATCAAATTTGCATGATGCTAACATTTAACACACTTCTTGACATACTCGTATCAATACTTTTCCATGGTGGGCTAGTAATAACCCATTCGAAGGATGCACTTGATGATGGTCATGCCACTAAAATGGCCACTGCAAGTACCATCATGAGATTATGAAATTGCCCAAGCTAATTCTTGGGATTCAAGACAATGTAGGAGGATTCCATTGTAGTTTTGATGATACAATATATCTCCTAGAAAGATATATATGGTCACTTTTTGTTTGAATGCTCATTTTATAGCTTGCAAAAATCCTTATGGGATGATTCCAAGCTTAAGGAAATGGTGTAATTGTCCTAGCCAATCTTGATAAGCTACAACCTCGATAGACAAGATGACTTGCTCTCCCTATGATTCAATATGCATAAATGCAAATTTAGAAATAACCTTGTGGTGAATGATGGTACCATTCTCCGTAGGATCGTGTGAGATCAAAGACCCCCAAGGCACCTTCTTTAGAAAGTCTCTGGCTTTTTAGAACCACTCATTATTTGGTTCTATATGAATCATGTTGATTGATTCTATGTTGTCAAAAGCCTCATGCTACATCATTGATTGTGAGAGCATCTTCACATGAATGGTAGTGAAATCAGTAGATGGATTCTAAGGGATCAAGGATCCCAAATATGCCAGTGTCTACAAATCTATTGGATGTGTGAGGGATTTCCTCGATCTCATATCATTCTAGTTGGGATAGGTAAGTGTTAACAAGCTCTTTGTAAGCTTTTAGGATTGGACATCTGCATTGAAATAATACTTTAACTTGATTAACGATGAGAAGGGAGTCACCAAAGATATTTAACTTTTTAATCTTCACAGTGATTGTTGTTTGGAGACCTAAGATTAAGGCCTCATATTTAGTTTTGTTATTTGTGCAAGGGAAGTCTAGATTAAATGATAAGGGCATTGGAGCACCTTATGACATGAAAAATAAAATTCCTGCACCACCCCCTTTGCTCACACTTCAAACCATCGAAGAACAAAGTCATGTCAACTTTGTTATCAGGTTCTTTGGGTTTGGGTGATTTTGATAATGCAAATACTACATCATCAGGAAGTTCAATGGTGAGAGGCCTACTTTCCTAAAGTGGTGCCTTTGCTAGTTGATCAACTATGACTTGTCCCTTGATGGAATTTTGGCTTATGAATTCCAAATTAAATTCTATCATTAGTATGATCCACTTTATAGTATGTGTATTATGATATGTCTTGTTCATCATATACTGTAAAGGATTTTATTTTGATATCACATACATTGTATGGCTCAACATGTAGTGGCGCAACTTCTTGGTCATAAAGACCATTGCTAAGCATACCTTTTCTACGTATGCATACCCTAGATCATAACTTACCAAGGTGTGAATGATGTAGTATATTGCTTGTTCTTTGTCTTCCACATTCTTTTGAGCCAACATGGTGCTCAAAGCAAAATGGATAGCCGATATATAAAGCAAAAATGGCACGTCTGGCCTAGGTGGAGCTCATACTGGTAGGATTGATAGATATTTCTTTATCTCAGTAAAGGCTTGCTAACATTATTCATCCCAGTGGAATGGGACCCCTTTGTGCAATAGTCAATTCATGGATCAAAATTTATCTGATAGTTGTACGATGAAATGTTTTATGGACACTACTTTACCCTGTAGGCTTCTTAGCTCTTTGATGTTAGTGGGCGAGACAATTTCAAAGATAGCCTTTACCTTTTTTGGGTAAACTTTGATACCTCGCTTAGTGTAGATAACTAAAATGTATCATGTCAAGGTGACTACTCATATGTGACATGCTAATAGAACATATGAATGATCTTGGACAACTCCAAGGTGAAGTAGTGGTTTAAACCACTAAAATTAGGTAGAGTTGCTTAACTCAGCCTTAGTCATGGTTGACACCCATAGCTAATAGAGATAGTTGTGCCTCAAATTCATGGCTAGCATCAAAGCAATTTTATATCTAGAATCGATTACAATGGCCTAGGCGACAAATCCAAATGGCTTTTGGGTAGGAAAGCCATTTGCTCCAACTATAGGTTTCTTGTTATTGGCTTATCCATGAAGCTAGATCAAGGCCTTTGATGTGCTATAAGATCCCCCTCCAAATTGGGGGGATAGAGAGAGAAATTTTCAATTGAGAATAACGAAGCCCTACCAAATTGCTGACTCAATTGCAACCTTTTGGAGAAATCTAACTTTTCAATCATGAATGTGTTTGAAATTATAGAGATTCTAGGAGGCTAAGAAATCAAGAAATTGTAATTGAGTCCCTTTAACTATGAATTCAGATAATTCACACTACCAATACATTAGAGGATACTGAGGTGACCCTTGAACATCAATTCAACAAGGATAATTGGAGATCCAAGCTTGGATTTGGAGAGCAAAAAGAGTTTCACCTCAACCATGGCTAACAGTTCCAGCTATGCCATAGACATGTGGCAAGGGTTTGATCCCCATTTTCCCTTGTTTTAGACTTATATTTATAGTTTTATGCTTTTATTTTGATAGATTAAACATAGATTAATCTAATTTGACATATTTGCATGGTTAAATTAGGGATTTAGGAGCAGATTTCCTTTATTTTCTTGATACATCATTCAAAATAATTTATGTTCATTTCATGCAATTCAAGTTTATAATGACTAATTAGGATGTTTCATAATTAGATATATGTTTTCCTTTATGTGATTTACTGCAATTAAATGATTTCTTGCATAGTTTTATAGATTACATGCTTTATTTGCTTCCTTTAGTATTCTTTATGTAAGATTACTCCAAAAGCCTCATCAAGAGAGGCCACCTTTTCTTGTAATCATTTCTTTTTGTTTCTTGAACGTAGGGTTTACAAGATCCATCCATTTGCAAGGCATTCAAGGTAGCATACACCTTTAATCATGGAGAAGAAGGTCAACATTGATATTGAGCGGTTCGTGTCATATTGGAAAGTCTACGGATTACACCACCCCTCGTTTAGAGGGTTTTGAAAATTATATTGATTGTATAAACATTGAGTATCCTTAAGATGGATGTATATGTAATTGAATTTGGTAAATTTTTAATAAATAAAAGTTCTATTTCTCATTAAGTTCATTGTTTTCAATATTTTATGCTTTAATGTTTGATATTAGTTGATGCATTAGTTAGGTGTATGCTTTTTGCATGGGTACAGATGGTGATCATAGTGGAAACCCTATAATTTATACTATAATTGACTGAATTGCTATATTTTTTGTTTTAGATCGTAGCTGTGGTTAACAACCATGGTGAGTAGTCTTATTCGTACCTCTCAGCTATGGGTAACAGTATCATCCATGCCTATCAGTCATGACTAGCAAAGGATAGAAAAATCACAGACATTAGTTTCTCCATCGGACTTGGATCTCAAGTAGGAGTTATTTCTCTATGTTTTCCTATGTCTGTCTATGTTTTTAATAGTCTAAATGCAGTAGAATGATGAGTTAAGTAGAAAATATAGAGAAAGAGTAAAATAAAAATTGCTTAGATGCTCTTAAATTTCTAATAGCTATTGCTAGGAATAACAGACTTCTGATTTCAATTCACCCTAGTCTCCAGTGGTATAGGTTATGTTTTTGAGTTTGCATGTATAAGGCCCAATTAGTGGCCACTCCTTCATGATTAGTTTGCATTATTTGAATATCATCTACCATAGATATGCATTCCCTGAAAGATAAGCATTCTCTTGAAAATAAGCATATAGCAAAATCATCTGAATGCTCTTTGATGCATTTTATTTTCATGCAAAAGTAAAAAGAACCACACACACCACGTGCTATATAAATTCTAATGAGTTGGAAGTCATATCAAACCACTAGTAGGGTTCAATGATAGTGGTAGTGATTTCTATTCATTGGCCCAACTCCCTCGATCTTTTTTACTAGACCAATACTGGCTCCAAGATTCATCATAGCCCGTGTAAAATCTGCACGTATCTCTCTTCAAAGAGGTATATTGATGACTATGGGTGAACTGGATGAGGACCAAGAGGACCTATGCTCCTTGACCATGTGTGTAATTCATTACCACACCTTATAGGTTGGATTACATGACCTGGAATTTCATTGCTAGGTTGTTGAGCTGTGAGTATACAAGTGAAAGCCTTAAACTATTGAGTATATCATCAACAATTTCAAACACAATGAGAGTAGTTTAGAGTTTTCAATAAATCTCAAATGCATCAAACCAGCTAGGGCTCACAAAAAAAAATTTAAAAATAGATAATCATCATTGTTTGCTTTGTTTACCTTAAAATATACATACGAGATAATTCAACATCATGGTTGTCACACGGAGCGATCGATCTCGACATAGAACTAAGGTTGAAGTCGAGGCTCCATACAATTCACAACACAACATAGAGAACCCTCAATCACAATATCCTCCCAGATGAGGTTTGATGAGCATTATAGGGGATAGCTCTATGTGCGGGGGTTCTCGTCAGAATATCCCACTTAGAGGAGGAAATGCACATGCCTCACAAGATAGATCCAAGTATGGGAGATCCCAACATGGGGAATTCATGCATGGGAGTATATATCACAATTATACACCTTGTGGATCTACCAGATCCACTAAAGAGTACATCATCAAGGAGGAAATTATAACTAATTTAGTGCTTATCTGTACTTGAGACAAGGGAGGCTCCAGACCCCCATCAGTTCAAAATAGACACGTAGAAAATCCACCCACTCGAGAGTAGAAAGAGAGGAATGCTTCAAAGCATTAGCCCTCAGAGACTTAAAAAAAATCAACCTAGCAAGTTCACATTTGACATGTCTAATATTGGAATCAATGGTATGCCACCACATGAGCCATGACACATGAGACAATTGGATGGTCTAGATAGAGTCTTAGGGTGGATAGGGTATAAACCCTTAGTTGCACATTCTCATTCTGTGATTTCCCATAGTGAGAGCACATGTCAGACCATCAAATATCTATGAGAATGCTCTAAGTGTCCTCATAGTATAATTGCCCTATCGACCCACATGGGTACAAAGTACAAACAACACTAGAATGTGAATACCATATAAAAAAATAAGGGAAATAATGTGGTAAACCAGTCTATCAAAGGTCATACTAATAAAGCTACTCAGACTGAATGAGTACACCAGATACCGCACACGATCGATATCATAGATCGATCACAAAAATTGGTGTCAGAACAACAACAACAAATTCTCCAAGATCAATTAGAGGATGTCCGTGTAAAGTTGAGCACCTTGAAATGAGGATTCTCAGAGTCAGAGGTTGCATAGACAATATCTTTTCAAACAATGCATGTATGAATAATGCATCCTTTATCAAAAGGAACATGCTGAGAGAGAGGATCAACTGGCTCAAGCCAATTTACCCCCTCATAGTGATTATAGGGAGCGCACTCATAGATGAACTACTTTACAACCTAATTTGCACCCTAAACATATTGTTAACTATACTCACCACACGACCAAAAATATGATGCAGTGACAAGCACTAGAACATCATGGGCATACGTAGTATGAAGAAGAAGTGGGAGATGATCAAGAACAAGAATATCCAAAGATCTCCCAAGTATATTTGGAGGATGATCCCATTCCCCCACCTCATTCAAAGAAGCATTTGCCTCCCAAAACTCCTCGTGGACCTCCTAGAGAAGAGGAAATTTTGTCTTTGAAGGTATATTAGGCCTTGGCAGAAAAGGTTCGAGCTATAGAGAAGCAAGGGATATCTTATAAAAAGCCTACCTTGAAAAATATTTACAATAAACCTCTATGCCCTTTGGTGCCAATTCCAATATTTCTTGAGCACTTTGAGATGCCAAAGTTAGATAAGTTTCAAGGTGAGGAAGATGCTCAGGAACATGTTACGAGTTTTATGGACATGTGCTTTTAGATCAAAAGCAATGATGCTCTATTGTTGATAATATTCATAACAACCCTTTTAGGCCTTGCTCGAGTGGTTTAATCAACTTAAGAGGCACCATAACCATATTTGAACATCTAGCTAATGTGTTTCTTAAATGCTTCTCCTTCAGCATCAAGAATAAGGTGAACCTATTCTATTTGGATTCTTTAATGCAACATGATGGTGAGTCGATCATGAATTATGGTAAAATATGGAGAAGGGTAATGATAAAGTTGCCATTTTCTATTTTTACCACCGAACTGACTTGAATGTTTACCAAGAGTTGTGTGAAGCACATCTCACTACTACTATAGTTGCGATAGTATAAAACATTCGAGGATGTCTTGGCTCAAGCCAAGGTAATAGAGGACATCAAATTATAGGAGGGTAACTTGAAACTCAGGAACAAGAAGGAATGGAACAAAAATAACACCCATAATTAGAATAAATAGGCCAAGCCAACCCATGTCAACCAAGTGGTGTTAAACCGCCAGAGAGGGGATAAGGGGCAACAATGAAATTATCAAGATCAACCTTCTCCTGCACGATATGATTAGTGTAATAATAATAAAAAGGTTAAGAATAAATAAAAATGCCCACCATGCTAGTTCACACCATTATTGAAATCAATGACCTTGATATTCCATCAACTATGCAAGGCCAAGGCTCTCAACTTACCAAAGATCAAGCTAATAGACCCTAATTAGCCCAAGCCAAAGGGGTATAAGGATGATTTGTACTATGTTTTCCATAGGGTGAAAGGACACAACATCGAAGGATGTTGGAGTTTTAAACATGTAAAAAACATTATAAAAAGATGTGAGCTCACCATGGACAACCCAAAAGCACTAGATAACTTGAATATGGGGATATTCAAGAACCCCTTACAAAATCATGATCCACCGAGGAACAATATCGGACATGTGAACCAGGTGTGGGTTGAACTACCAACTAAATAATTCATTGACATGATTAATGTTGTCATGAGACAAGGGAGGTATGAAAGACTGAATCCACCTCTAGATCCAATTAGAGTGCACACTGCACCTCAAAAAAGGCCCAATTAGAATATTCTAGGTCCACCTACAAGATTGGTGGTGACCGTTAGGAGTAGGCTAGTTCCAAGCCTATAGAAAAATCCAGTGAAGTTGTCAATATATGAACTGATTCAACAGTCTCCTAAGCATAGGGAGATGCTCATGGATATTCTAAGATCAATTTAAGTTTAGTCCTAGGACCTTGAAGCATATACAAAATTTATAGGACATGTACAACCGTGCAACAAATCAATCATTCAATTCCGTGATCACGATATTAAGACGGTCTCCACTGCCATAGCTGACCCACCACTACATATAATTGCATGTGTTAATCACACACCATTCAAATAAGTTTTGATTGATATAGGGTCATCAATCAACATAATTACAACCAAGGCATTAACATATTTGAAGTTTCCAAAGTCACATATTGTACCTTCCACTTTCACCTTGAGAGCATTCAATGATGCACTATGCTCAACGGTAGGTACCATAGTTCTTATGATTTAGGTTGGACATAAGACCATCCGTGTGATGTGTCATGTGATCGAAGGTGCCATGCAGTATAACATCCTTTTATGGAGGCCTTGGATTAGAGAAATACATTGTATTCCCTCGATCTTACATTAGTGTATAAAAATATACGCGATGGACAAGTTCACATGGTACCATATGATGAAGAGCCTTTCAAATACATGAACTTAGTAGATTTGCTGATGCATGTCTTTAATCATATTATTTTATATCAATGATCTATCAATCTAGGGTGGTGTCCAAGGTAATTTATGAGAGAAGAATTTAATCATGGTTGCAGTTTTAGTTCATTTAGGAGCAGCATGTTTTATTGGCAGAACAGATTATGTGGGAATTTTCAGGTCACCTTTACTTCTGGACTACATAAAACAAATTAATCTAATGGCAGAAATGGAAATCTAATTAAGTCTACAGAAAATGAAATCTAATTATCTGTTGCAAGAATGAAATTGCTGAATCTGTCAATACTTCTATTTTAGAAGGTTGTCAATCTTCTGAACAGGGGTTGACAACAAAAGGAAAAGAATACAAGAAATGCAAATTAAATGCTTGAAATGGAAACATGCAAAAGTAAAACTTATAATCTACTGAAAATAAAAATAGTAATCAAAAGATCAAATTCTGAAAGAAATTGTAGGTTTATGCTAAACAAGAAATGTTAGTCTGCAATAAAAATAAAATAGACAAATAATCAACTAACTCTGTTGCAACAAGAATTAGAGGAAAACCTGTCTAGTTAGTCCTTCTCCTAGGCCTAGAAGTGGCCAGCTTATTTCTCCAAAAGAAGGTGTGAAACTCCTTTTACTTACTAAACTTCACACACACTCATATGACATAGAAAATATAAAATAACTGCACTTTTATTCCAAAATCATCATTTACAAATCTGTTGCTGCAGATTACAGATCTGAAAATTAAACTACTATATAATTTCTTCTATTAAAAATATGTACGTAGCTCTACCAACATGGGAGCTATATTTTATATTATAAAAATATATTTACATATGAAAATATGCTATTCCTATCTTGCAATATCTTCTACCTATTATGCTGCAACTATTTTTGGAACTGTTATCGGATATTTGTAGGTGCATAAAGTGGTTTTTCCATGAGCTGAGTCTTCTATCAAAAAGGAACAGTGGGATAAGCTGTAGAAGACCTCCTCTAAAATTCCTAAATATTTAGGTACCTTTTCAACCACATTGAAACTGTACAAAGTCAACCAAAGATATTTTCCCTTGTTATTTCAAAGATAAGTGAATTTTACTCATTCCGAAGATAAGCAAATCCTGCTTATTCAGAAGATCTTCGAAATAACTAGTTGTAGGTGTTTTCAGGTTATTTTGGCTGCTCCCTTTAGGTAGATCATTTATTTTAGCTCCCAAGAAGTGGTTACAATTACCTTCAATCTTCTCCATGTGCAAATTCCATGCTTTGCCATTCATTGGTAACTGGCTGGAATTTACATAGCAAAAACCTTTTTTTGCTGCATAGTAATAGTAATAGTAACTCTCCATTCTACTCACTACAACTGCAAGGTAGCCATGTTTCTTAAGCTGGATATTAGTAAAGCTTTTGACAGTGTCATTAGGGATTTCCTTCTAAAATTTTTTGCCAAGTTCGAGTTTCATAGAGAATGGATAAAGCTCATCAAACGTTGTATCTCGACGCCATGGTTCTCTGTGCTCGTTAATGGTTCAACTGCAGGTTATTTCCTGACTCATAAAGGCATAAGGCAGGGTGACCCCCTATCCCCTTTCCTCTTCATCATCCTGGTGGAATCCCTAGGAAGAGCTTTCAAGTCTTCCTATGCTTCTGGGCATGTGGAAGGGATCAAAGCTTCATCCACCATGCCCCCCATTTCTCACCAACAGTTCATTGATGATACCATTATCGATTCTTCAGCATCAGTCATCTAAGCTAATTCCATAAAATCTATCCTTGACACCTATGCTAGAGCAGCAGGCCAAGAAATAAATTACACCAAAAGTGAGTGTTTCTTCCTTAACACTTTGGATAGTAGACAACACAAGATCACCCATATCCTTCAGTGTAGAAACTCAAGCTTACCCACCTCTTACCTGGGCCTTCCTCTTTTCATCAAGAGCTCGAAAGAGTCCATGTGGGATAATTTCATCGAAAGGTTCAAACACAAATTTGTAGGCTGGAAGGGTGCCCTCCTATCCCAACCAACTAAGGCTACCCTCACTATGGTAGTCCTCCAAAGAATTTCAGTCTACTTCATGTCTATCTTCAGAGCCCCAGTGTCTGTTCATGCCAAGATTGAGCAAATCCAAAAAAATTTCCTATGGTCAGGTCTTGAAGAAAAAAGTAGAATCCACCTTGTTAACTGGGACAGAGTTTGTCAACCTAAATCCCAAGGGGGCCTGGGTTTTATAAGGTCTTCCAATATGAACCTTGCCCTCCTCACCAAGTAGGCATGGAAACTCTACACCAATGTCAAATTAGAATGGGTGGTGATTGTCAAGAGCAAATATTTCCCTTGGTCGTACTTCATGAATGAATACCTCCCTTCCTCTGGATCTACTTTTTGGAAGGTGGTAAATCAATCTAGACCTCTTATCACTAAAGGATCCCGTTGGCAACTTGGCAGTGGCTTCGAGATCAACATTTGGGATGACGTTTGGTTGAACGACCAGCCCCTCGTAGTTATTCTAGGTATGTCTACTCTCAAATCCTTTCTTGAGCATATATGGGGCAGTAGAGTCAGGGATTATTTCAATGATCAACAGGAATGAAAGCAAATCCCCATTGGTAGTGCTAGTGCCCAGATAACCCAAGTGGGCACTTCCTTGTCCTGGCTTCTTAGAACCACCATTATTCCTACTACAACCACTCCAGATTCTCTGGTTTGGTCAGGGATAGATAACGAGGTTTTCTCAGTCAAGTTAGCTCATTCTCTCTTGTTGAACCACCAAGTTTCTGCCTTCCCATTTGGGTCGGTTTGGATCAAGCACCTAGTCCCTAAGATTGGGTTTTTCTCCTAGACTATTGTTCAAAACAAAGTGCTCACCACTGACAACCTGATGAAAAGAGGCATCCCTATCCCTAATAGATGTCATCTTTACCTGTCTAATGGGGAATCAGTCAACCACCTATTTTTACATTGTGAGTTCACCCAAGGGAGTTTTAACCACTTACTATCCCTGTTCCAAATATAGTGGGCCCAACCCCGCACTTTATGGGATCTCTTTATCTAATGGCCTACCCCTTTTTAGAATCCTAATGCTGCATTTCTTTGGAGGATCTGCCTCCACCACCTCATTTGGCAGATTTGGCTAGAGTACAATCACACAGTGTTTTACACCCTTTCTAACGATGCCATATCTAAGACCACCAAATCCATCGCCTATGCCTCTAAAAATTTCCAATTACTCCATTGGTCTAAGTCCCCGATTGGCAAGGTTGAAGGGGAGATTTTCCAATCCCTCAACATCCCTATCCCTGACCGTCCTCACCCCATTCACCATACCATACGGTTAGCCCTTTGGAATCCCCCTCTCGTAGGATTTTTAAAGCTAAATTTTGATGGGGCATCCAAAGGGAATCCAAGACTATCAAGAGCTGGCAGGATCGTTCGAGACCACAAAGGGGTGATCATTCTCGCCTTTACTGAGAACCTCGATCACCAGACAAATCATTTTGCTAAAGCTTGGGCTCTCTGTCATAGTTTAAACCTAATCAAAGACTCTCGTATCTGTCTTCACATCGAGGAAGATTCTCTGAACATCATCCATTACATCAAAGCTGATAAAAATCCCCCTTGGAACATTAGCTCGCTGATCCAAGAAAGCAAAGTTATCATTGGTCAGCAATGCCAGGTGGTAGTTTTTCATGTATTTTGTGAAGCAAGCAAACTCGCTGGCTAGCTTGCTAACATAGGTCTTATTCAATCTCCATTGATGGTGTGGTGCAATTCTAATCCATCGGGTGTCTCCCACATAGCAGATGCTGATAGGCAAGGCAGGTTCATGTCACCCCCTCCTCGCTAACCAATGTGTTTCTTTTCTAGGTTTGTAGCTATTCCTAGGAGTATCTTCTCTAGCAAGCTCCTCCTTCATTGCTGGCTCACGATTGGCATCCTTGCTGGCATCGCCAGTCATAAATTTCCCATGTGGATGATTGGTCTCCTCAATTATGCTCCCCAATACGGTTTGGGATGCCCCAACGCCACCCTCGGTGCCCCTATCCAATCCGCTTCCCTTCCCATCCTCATTGAATCCAAGCGGTTCTGGATATCCCTATACCAACTCAGGCCTAAGAACTATCACCAATACCCACCTTACCTAGCCTTTGTCCACCTGTACCCTCCTCGATCAGATCGACATGCTTAGTCATCCCTTCCTGGCCTTTTTAAACAGTCCCCTTGTACTTCCTTTTATCATTCGTCACAATTTGCCCTGGTCGCTATCTCTTCCCTTTTCCTTTCCTCCTAGCACTATGGAATACATCAAACTTAGCTCCCTCCAGCTCAACCCTCTCGCAAAACCCTTTATCGACACCTTTAATTTGAAGCCCTTCCTGAGTAAATTCCAGGGCCTCAAAGCTGATATTTTTGCTGACTTCATCCAAACATGGAAGAATGGCTTTGTCATAATCTGTAGTGTTCATTTCAAGGTTACCCCTGATTTTATGGCTAAGGTATCTAGCCTTCCCCCGTCTGGTCACTGCGTCCACCATGACAAGCACAATTGGGAGCCCAAGTTGGAGGGGTTCCCCAACTACCAAGAGTTCAAATGGATAGGTGTTTCTCTTGAATTCACCTCCTTTCCCTCCCCTTGGTCCACTATCACTATTTCCCTGATCTAGTATTTGGCCTCTGATGATCCTGCTAAGCCGATGTCTAGCTTCCATCTGGATCTTGTCAACCACTTCCACAATTACAAGCCCATAAACATTCCCACTTTCCTCCATCACTTCGTCCGCTTATCGGTTTCCATCGCTCATAAGAAACACTCCCCTCCCACCCACTAGGGCCTTTTTACTGTTATCTTCTGCCATGTTGTATCCAATCCTCCCCTGGCAGCCACTCCCCTCCAATCCAGCTCTCTCGTTCCCCCTTGCATCTTCACCAACTCACTCGTTTTCCAGTGAGACCTTGGTCAATGAGATGGATCCCGAGTATCAAACCACAAAATCTAAGAAGACCCCTCCCAAGCAGTATACCCTGTCTAAGCCCACCCCATACTCCAAGAAGGCAGTATTGGGAAAGCACATAACTATAATTGAGGATGTTCCTATGATCCATAGATCATCGAGGACCAAGAATATCAAAATGGAGTCAAGCCATAACTCCCCTGTTAATGTCCCTGATGATAACAACAAGGACTTGGACCCCGCCCCTAAAACATCAAAGCGCATGACAAGAATGTTTATTAAATGTTTCATTTCTATGTTCGAAAGTACCACAAAGGCTATGAAGTGCTTCTTGGAGGATCTCACTGCAGACATGAAGGAGAACCCTGCGAAGGTCAACCCTTAGGGATTCCCTTTCGGTTTCCCTAGATTTTTTTTGTTATGTTGGTCCTTTTTGATTACTTCAAGTTTTTGTTTTTTGGAAAGCCCTTGGGGCTCTATCACCATTTTTGGGTAGGGTTTTATGCTAGAAAGAAATGCCCCTGTGTGGGCTATTCGGTCGTAGATGTTAAGGTCTTAATCCCCAGCGTGGGACTGCTATCATGCTTATCCCATGAGATGGATTCTGCTAGGCCTTTGGCTTCTATTTACCATTACAAGGTTTTTGCAATATCAATATCCACCACCCTAGCAAGGGTTTTTGTATATCTAGGACTGGGACCCAGTTAAAACCCTGATAATCAAACTACTACTTACCAAAAAAAATAGTCCTTTTGCACTGTTTGCTAAATTTAAACAAATTATTGCTTGAAAAACTTATATAAAAATATATAAAAATGCTGCTGATTATCCATGCATGCTCATCATTTAACATAATATGCTAAATTAACACAAAACTATACAAAAACTGTAAAAATAAGGTATAATATCTCTAAACACAACAATCATGCAAATATCTGATATATAGCATATTAAATCAACTTAATCAACATAAGAGACATTTCATAGAGTTTTTACGTAGTTTCAATGGTTCAAAACATATCATGATAGAGGCATTTCCAAGCCTCATCATTTTCCCCCCAACTTAAATCAATGCATGTCCTCATGCATTTTGTTGGGCTACTGCCTCACACATGTCCATATTCACATTCCAGTTTTCATAAAATAAATCATCACCTATATAATATCCCCTGCATTCTTGGAGGTTTCGAACCCACTCCTAAAACTGGTCATCTAGTTGTGGATCAGTGTCAAAATAATAAGGAACATGAGAAATGATGGTGGGAGGCCTAAATATTAGACCTATCCATTGGTCCTTTATAGTGAGGATAATTTTCATTACTATCTCTGCTCTTCTTCTGGACCATTCTAAATTAGTAGGGGAGATAGACTCTCTTTTCTGCAAATTCATAGACAATTCTGCCCATATTTCCTTACAAGTTGCTAGGGTTGGTGCAAAATCAATTGCACAAAAATTCTGAAAATTGATCAAACAATCCCTAAGATTTCTCAGATATGTTATCTTAATTTTTTGCCTTGTTCATCATAACAAAATGTTGATTCGTAATGACCTTATGATTTGGTTGGATAGCTCTTAAGAACAATTCAATTTCTACTTCCAGCTCCTTGTTCCTCTTCTTTTTCTGACTCCAATAGACCTGATTTTGCATGGTGGACATAAAAGATCTGATTTGAACTTCTCCTATGAAAATGTGAAGATGAAATTTGACATCATCTGGAAGGAAGAAATTATGCAAAAATAATTCACATAACATATTTTTTTGTTCTTCTGGGCTCCCCAGGTAAGCTTCCAAAAATTCCTCAGCAGTATCAAGTTTATAAGGCAGGTTCGAATTAATTCTCATGATCTATCAATGGAGATATTTTTCTTTTAAGACTAGACTGTAAAATCTAGCTGGTCTTCTGAACTACACCAAATATTCTGCATCTTGGTAGAGGTATGTTATCTATTCCTAAAATTTAGTGACTTCTACATTTTTCTCTTCCAACTATTTTCTTGCCAGTTTTTTTCATATTTCAACATCCACTGAGCCATGTCTTCATTATACTTTTCTAAAGTAATAATGTTTTGGGGTTTGACTACTGGTTGAAACTTAGGCAATAATTCTACATGTATTCCTTTATCCTTTATTTCTATTTGTGGTTTGACAAATGGAAAATTAGGCACAAAAATTTGATGTAGAGAATCACTTACTTGATTGTTCATGTCCAAATGAATTGAGGCCTTCATGGTAGATTGTTGTTGTAGCTCTTCATGGTTATTTCTGGCCTGTTCTGAAGCATCTCCAAAATGAGAAGGTATTGCTTTAGAATGAGAAATGATAGCTTTAGAATACCCCAAATCTGCCAATTTTTGTTGTGGATTTTGATCTCCGAATTCAGTTATCCTTGGATGTTGCTGAGAATTATGTTGTTCATCTATTTATGGAATAATATCCTCCTGATGGGTCTGGTCAGTAACCATTTCTATGTTTTCTACATTCTCCACAAAAGGTTCATTTGCTTCTACTTGAATAAGAGGTTGTGCTAGGTCATACTACATGGATAACTCAAGCAAGACTTGGGCAACATCACCTCCTTCACTGGATTCTTCATGCTATGATTCTAATTGTGCTACCCTATTTTTCAACCTTTCTACTTCTTACTGTAATTCAAAAATCTGTCTATCCCATTTTTGAATAACTGCATCCTTCTCCTCAATCATTGTCATTTTTGTCCTAATAACACTCCTAGAAGCTCTTAATGATTATGATATTTCTTCTTCTTCCTCTTCCTCTATTTTAGAATCAGAGGAGTAAGTAGGTAGACTATCTTCAAATTGAGATTCAAGCATTCCTGTATTTGTTTCTTCAGCCTCATCTGGTGAATCCTCTATATTTGCATCTGATGAATCAAGAAATACAACATCCTACTGTTCCTCCATAATTTTAGAATTATTTTCTTTTGTGGTTGTAGTCTATTTTTGCATATTCCTAGGGCTTCTTCTTAAGGGCGGCGTAGGAGTAGTTTCTACTTCTCTTATCTCCTCTTCAACTGGATTTTCTATAATGTTGTATTGATAGAGTATTGGTGACCTCCAAAATTTTACTGGAGATTGCTTTCCTATGCCCTGTTTTCTAGAGGATGGAATTTCTTGACCTAACACAGTAATAAAAAATCTAACCTTCTTTTGTTTTTCTACTTTAGGGCTTGTTCCAACCCCCCTTTTTCTTTGTTTTTGGGCAGTTGATGAAGAAGGTTCAGGGGAAGGAGTTTCTGTTTCTCCTTCTTGAGGTGCCTCCTCCTCCATGACAACATTCTCATTCTCCTCTTCTTCTGCATAAACTACTTCATTCCACATGGAGAAAAATCTATTAAAACTTGCAACATTCCCCCTAAAATGATGCTTGTAGATGAGTTTAATGAGTCCATGGTGGTGAGGACTCCATTTTATTTCCTGATATCTTCTAATACAAACATTGTTATTTCTAAAGATAGCTTATTATTCTGAAGATGAAATAAAACTGCCATTTCAAGATATACAGACACTGTCATTCTGAAGATACCCTGTTCTAAAGATCAGATCATCCTTGAAAATACTTCTGTTCTAAAAATTAAACAAAAACCAGATTTTTTTCTCCAAGCAGATTTGTATGTTTTGATTGTGCCAAACTCTATGGATATCTTAATGTTAATGGTCAATATTTATACACTATACTAAATATTTACAGTGATAGAAGTGTAAGAAATATATACCTATTTTAAACAAGTTATTTGCATGTTTTGAGTGATGGCTACTTCTGATGATGTTTTGTTGATCTTTACTGCAACATTTCAAAATAAGTGCAGTTGGTGGATTTTTACAATGGTGATACAGAGTGTCTCCAAGGCTATGCATACCGAAAAACTGGTTTTCATGCATACCAACTCAGTAGTGCCTCATAGAGGTTTTCATTGCTGAATTATTCATTTTTCTCTTCTTTTTTTCTTTTCCTCTTTTTTTTTTTTACCTCTCTTTTTTTCTTTTTCTTGATCTTGATTGTGCCAATGAAAGAATTCATGATTTCCTCAAAATCATGCCCATGAAGGAATTCACAATCATGATTTATTCCCTTTTTTTCTATGGATTTTTTTTATTCTATTTTTTCTCTTTTTTTCTTTTGTTTTTTTCAAGATTCAAAGATATGATCAATTGGAATATTTTTTAGAAGAGGAATCCTCTTCTATCATATGCAAATGGGATTGTGTGAAATATTGAGCAAATTCCACCTTTGTTAGTGGTTTATGGTACAATTGTAAAATATGTCCATTCACCACTAATGTCCTTCTTGAATCATCAACTAAAAAAAGTTGAACAACTTCATTTTCAAACTCCTCTGGTTCATCCTTGCTGCTCTTAATGTGATCATCATGCCACATTCTCCATTGTTGTTGAATGAACTCTATTTGGTGAAGTGCTTCCAACCAAATTTCATCAAATGCATTCAACTGCAAAATCTATCTTTTATGTACCTACAACAACTCAATGCCAACTGCTAAAGATGCATAAAGTGTTAGTAAAGCATTAGGTTGTAGTATCAATGTATCAAACAATTTTTCTTCCTGGTGATTAGTCAACCAACTATTGATGTTCAAAGGCTATTTTGGCTGCATTCCAGTTTTTGTCATACCAAGATGTATTGAACTGATTCTTGGAAAATGATGCATCAATGAATTAAGAGAGCAATGGTGTGGTAGAAAAGAATGGAAAATCTGTGTATGTTTACCAAAAACAATTCTTGAAAGAATTAACTTTGATAAATGATAATGAAAAGATGAGAAAAAATGATGACATCCATGTGGTAAATGAAGAAAACTATTTTGTACTGGAATGGGTGATAAATTTTCAGAATTATGTTTTTCATCAGTCCATAGTAATTGTTGAACAGTAATTGGTTCATTTTTAAAATCTGAATTTTGAACATTTTCAGCAAAAACATAATTTTTTGGAGGAATCCAACTCTTCTACATTTTTCTTTACAACAATGGAGGCCAAAATTGAAGTATTCTTTTCATTTTCCTTATGTGTTCTAAGAAACCCTGGGCTTCCTAGACAATCATACCTAGGTGGAGTAAGTTTTCCTGCAAGCAAGTCAACTAATTTTCCACCTTTTTGTATGGTTTCAGGATATACTTTCTTCTTTTTTCTTGGTTTCCTAAAACATATTTCCTAAACAATCTTATTAATGATTGGTACATATTTAATAGCTTGAAGTAAAGGGATTGTAACAGTTAAATATTCCAATTCCTTTGTCAAATCTGATTTCAAAGATGTTAGTTTTGATATTTCAAACTGTTCAAGATATGATGTTTTCTCCATTAAATCCTTTTGAGAGAGCTTTTCTTTTTCTTTTTGATATTTTAGTGTAGATTTGTTTTCATGTTCATTTTTTTAACTCCCCTTTCTACACTGATAAGTGGAATAGGTTCAAGCAGTGGTTTACCTAAACAAAATTAAGTTTTATCACAGTCACTAACATTTATTATGGTTGTATTTTTTGATTCAGCCATAGAGACAGGGGTTACCTGTTTAACATGATTTGGACTGACCATAGGTTGAGCTGAAAACAGAGGTTGTTTTACTTTTTGTTGTCCATGAGAGAAATTATAGGTATGAGTAGGCAACAAGTTTGATTTTTTTTTTTGATAATGTTGTTGCCCATTGTACAGTTTTTGTGGATGTTGTTGATTCCATTGTTGTTGCACCCAACCATGTTGAGACCATTTTTGGGAATATGCCCATGGTGGTTGACTCCAACATTGTTAAAGTGGACCTGAATCAAACCATGGTATTGTAGACACAAAAACAACACCAATCCGATTATGTGACAACAAGCACTGATCGCATTGACACAAATAGCCCCCAGGGCAGCCCAAAAAGGTTAAACAGTGGTTTTAACCACTCGCACAACAGTTTTGCAAGTCAAAAATCAATTTGGCACCTTTTAGGTACTTTGCTAGTTATTCGCTCCACCCCAGAATGAGTACAGACTGGTACTCGTTCTACCCAGGAACGAATTCCAGTGCTCGTTTCGGGGTGGGATGAATACCAGGTTTGACTGGCAGAAAGTCAAGCCTCGGCACAGGACAACTCGGATTTGCCACTTGACTCTCCATTCATCGCATGGGAATGAGAGTGAGTTTTTCAGGACAACCCGGATCTGCCACTTGACTCTCCATTCATTGCATGGGAGTGAGAGTGGGATTTTTCATGACAACTCAAATTAGCTACTTAACTCACCCTTCATTGCATGGGAGTGTGAGTAGGTTCGTTTGAGCATGCAGAAGCAGTTACAAAAGCAGTTATGAAATCCTTGATCAAGGAGAAGTCTTCTCTTCACAAGAAAAAGCATTCATGCAAACTAGCACTTTTGCATGTTAATTCAAGAGACCCCTTGGGTCTATAAAATGGTGAATTTCTTCACCCAAAAAGATAGACAGAGAAGGACCATTTTTAGCGATGAAGTGCTGATGTTTTACCGGCTTACGATTCGTACACCCGATTTTCTAACTACATTATCCTATCAATTCACCGACAACGCATCACAACAGGTTTTGAACTCATCCCAAATAGATTGGTGTCAAAACAAAATCTCAACCGATGGGTGGTTTGCCTTTGGGCATCCCCTACCTTATTGCAGGTTTACTCGTTTCACCCAGGAACGAATACTAGTTGTTGCAGGTTTACTTGTTTCACCCCGGGACGAATACCAGTCTGTTGCAGGTTTATTCGTCCTTCCCCGAAATGAATACCGATCTGCGTCGAACTTGGTGACTGTTTCTTTTGCAGCATTTTATTAGTTACGTATTTATGCTTCTGTCAAGTTTTTAGTTTATTTGGACTCATTTTAACCATCATTACATTTATCTTTTACGGTAACCTTTCATATTCGTTCTTTTATTTTTCATACACAGGTGCTACTGATTCTTTGTTTGTTTCTTTGAATGCATATTTTCAGCATTAGAGGAGCAGCAAGGAATCTACTTTTACCAACACAAGCGGCGGCAATGTTTTGGTTCGCCCATATTATATGTGGGCACGCGAAAGGAGGAATTCTGAAACAAGTTGTAAAAGACCAACATTTAACGCTCTCCTATCCCCTAAAAAGGAAGGAGACGTATTGTAACACATTACTGAAAGAATATCAATAAAAAGGGCCGTATTTTATATTGCTTTTATATCTTGTGTTCATTCATTTGTGTTCTTTCCTTTTAATGCAATTTTGTTTAGTCTTTCCTTTTTCTTTCGGAATCTCGTGCTTTCAATGGTGATCACGGTGGGACCCTGTCCTCTATTTTTTTTTAGGTTAGATTTCTGATCTAAAATTGCTTGTTTGATTACAGGTACCTATTTTTTAGGCATTCGACTGTTATTCGTTTCGGTCTGCGATGATTATAGAATTGGGATTCATTTCACCCAGGGGCGAATAGGCATTCATTTTACCCTGGAACGAATACAGTTCTGGTATTCGCCTCACCCAGGAATGAATAGCGTTTTGAGCATTTTTCAGAGCAGTAAATCAGAAACATCCTTTTGGGCAGAGAAGAGGTAGGATTGTTTAACAAGCTTCTGTCAAATTTCTATTTTCTATTTTCTATTTTATGGTTTTCAATTTTTATATGGCTTAGGGAAAGTTTCCTTTTGTTTGTCTGTTTCATTTTTATAAATTAAAATGAACCCCACACACATCACATGGTAAAATTAAACCAAGGAGCTGGTCGTAAGACCCCAGCCCTTGATCAAGACCAACGGTGGGTTCATCACCACCTTGGCTTGATTTTTGAATCTATTTACCCTGATTGTCATTGTCGCTCGACGTAAATCCTGATGAAAGCTGACTGAGTGTCGTTGGGGTGATTCCCAGCACACGAGGATAAGTCTTCTATGGTAGGTGTCATAGACAGGACAATCCCGCTTCAGTACAGCCTATGTACCACGTACCATCTACTCTCACATACCTATAGTCTCCCTATCGTAAGGGCGGGTATATAGAGAGGTTGGTATATCGACCTGGCATGGTATGTCGAAGGGGCGACCATTTTGGGATTCATATGAGCCAACATTTTGCATTTAAATGGTCTTCACAAAATTTTTCAAAAACAAAACAAAATCATCATCAAAAACACACTAAAACCAGTCTAGGACACACCATTAATCTTTAAAAGAGATAATCATTGCTTTGTGTGTGTATGTTCTTTTTTTCTTAGTGTAACAAAAAAAAAAAAAAATTAAAAAATCATAAACAAAAGACAAAAATTTATGCATTTTTTATAGAAGTATCACAATGGTGTTCACTCGTAGCCAAGCCCAATCACGGACGGATGCTGTGGGGAATAGCCAAGGAGGCACGAGTCACCTCCGTTATAGTCCCAAGGATTTAGTCATACCACCTTGGCGACTTGACACACAAGGCAATCCCCTCCACACCTTAATGGAAAAGGACTATAGGGGCACCTCTTCTAAGGGCATTCCTGTTCATCATAGCACCCAACATACACCCTTACATGAGGGGTACAGCCGTAGGAGAGCTCCCTTAGATGCTTGCTATGAATGGTTACCGCGCGATGAAGCGCTAGGTCAACATAGGGTTCGACGGGAGGAACCACATGATTACACCATCCCTCCTTCACCCCCTCTAGTTGTCAGGACTACAAGGACAAATCCAGAGTAAAAGGCTCCTCCGACGGGGTGAGCCAACTCTGCCCGTTCCTTTTTCACTTATGAAAGAGAGCACAAGGAAAACCCTTATCTTCCTCAAGTGCAATATACACCACATGAGCAATACGCCTCCACAACTGCTAGCTATCAGGATCATCTGCTAAGGACAAAGCCTCGAGGGAATGTCGCTACCCCCAACAGAGGGAGGCAGCCTATAGAGATCTCGGATCACCACGATTGAGATAGATATCTAGGAGAGGCATCTAGGCCTTCTAGACATGAGACGACAGGACCAACTATCTTAGAATATTCCAAGCATATCGCACGTCGGACGGAACTCACGCTACTTGAGCTAGAAATACAACAGTTAGAGCAACAATATCTTCTAAATCAAGAGTGCATTCAACGCCAGGAGGATGAGTTGTTCCAACACACTATGTAGGCAAGGACTCCAAACCTTCACACGCATAAGACAAAACATTATGAGGGACACAACTCCTCGATGAGAAATAAGTCTCCACAACCCTATAAAGCGTTGCCCCCAACGCCTCCTAGATTTGAGTGGGAGGCTACTCCTCAGACCAATGACGGGCGCCTTCTTCAGGCACCCACCCAGGTTCATGTGCCACCCTCACAAATTCTTCAAGAAGCCTCTGAGGAACTTGAGCGAGAAGAAAAGCAGGATGAAATGCCATACCAATGCATGGGGGGTGCTATCCTGCCACCCCTCCTAAGGCCCCAAGTTCCCCACAACCTACAACAGGAACAAATCAAAGAGGAGGAGCTCAAATCCCCCGATACAAGCAATGCACTGCCAAAGCACTTAGAGTCGATAAAGACCAAGATTTTGGGGCTCCAAAAGCCCAACTTATGCGAGACTCCTCTCACAAAGGATCAACCCCTGGTTGTAGAGCTACCTGATGATGAGGTCTTCCATATCTTAGAATCACCAGATTCTGATGAGCCTAACTCTCTCACCAAAGACGAGTCAACATATGCAATAGCACCATGGGACCCGTTGGAGTCAGACAACAATAATTCACAGGTGGTCCCTATGGATGATCATCACAAATTCTCCTAACATTATTCCCTTTGGAGGCTCCCATCGAGCCCATGCCATTGCAAGAAAATTAGGTCCCCCCACAAAATGCGGAACAACCCCACGAGGACCACATCACTCTGCTTGAACAAGAAGAGCCTAGAATGTTGTAGATAGCTATCGGGGCCAACGAGGGCCTTTGGATCTTTGACAATGATTATGAAGATGAAACTGAGATGGAATATCTCAATCATGCGCGATGACACAATCACCCTGTAACCCTTGAAGAACTGATGGCACAACTAGGCATAAGATTAGGGCATGAGTGGCGCATAGACCCAGCCCACTGGCATCAAATGTTGATTCCACTCCTTTGGGAAGATCGCGAGCAACTTCCACCAAGAGATGTCATAGCACCATCAGTGCTGAGGGCGGACCCTATCCTCCTCTCCATGCATAAGGCTGATCCATTTGTGCCCATACCTCCAGAGCTAGATCCGAAGCACAAATATCATCAAGCTAGGGGTACATCTATCCCCTGAAGAGCAAGCCAAAAGCTCCAAGGATTACCACAATCGCTTGGTCAAACCCAAAAGCTCCAAGGATTATCGCAATCACTTGGTCACCCCAAAAGCTCCAAGGATTATCGTAATCACTTGGTCACCCCAAAAATCTCCAAGGATTATCGCAATCACTTGGTCACCCCAAAAAGCTCCAAGGATTATCGCAATCGCTTGGTCAAAACCCAAAAGCTCCAAGGATTATCACAATTGCTTGGTCATCCCAAAAGCTTCAAGGATTATTACAATCGCTTGGTCACCCCAAAAGCTCCAAGGATTATTGCAATCGCTTGGTCAAAATCCAAAATCTCCAAGGATTATCATAATTGCTTGGTCACCCCAAAAGCTCCAAGGATTATCGCAATCACTTGGTCACCCAAAAAGCTCCAAGGATTATCACAATCACTTGGTCACCCCAAAATATCCAAGGATTATCGCAATCACTTGGTCACCCAAAAAGCTCCAAGGATTATCGCAATCACTTGGTCACCCCAAAAGCTCCAAGGATTATCACAATCGCTTGGTCACCCCAAAAATGCCCCAAAGGATTCTCGAAATCCCTTGGTCACAATCAAGAAAATTCAAAAACAACAAAAACCATCAAAATCTCAAAAAGAAATCTGCATCTCATTCTCATGCATACTTCATCAATCAAAGCACTACATAATAGTTACATTAATAATTACATCCATATATCGCACATTTGTTGATCATAGAAATCAAAGGCACCATAGGCTGTAATTGCTCTGCTAGTCCATCTTGTTCCACATTCTTCCATTTTATAAGCAGTCCAAAAAAAAAAAACAAAAATACACCATTTATTGCTTTTTACCACACTATAGTCAGTGGTCTTATAATGTATCAAGAGTTTTCGTCTTTCAGTCGTAATTTTTCTTTCTAAGCCATATATTGTACACAGTCAAAAATATTTTATAAGGTAGAGTCATACTTGCAATACGCCTTGTTATGTAACATCCCATCACAAGCTAAAACACAAAACAATTCTTAAGTTGTGTGAACGAAAGATGAACCCTGCAAAGCAATCTAGGTCACCATAAGTGAAATGGTTATCTTGCTCATACCCCTGTGCAAATGACCCCAAAGAATTCTAAGAGTTGGCAAAAGGACAAGCATCCTCCCTACCCAATTCCCCAGGAATCCCAAGTTCTCAAAAGTTGCAAAACATCAAAAATTTGCAAAATTCAAAATTCCAAAATTCAATATCCCAAAGTGCATACATCAAAAAAGCACATACAATAGTGATTCTCGTCACTCCAAATCCAAATCCCTTGCTCAAAAAGAAAAACAAATAAAACAAAAATAAATAGTGATTTTATCACTAAAAACGAGCAAGTATCCCAATACAATTGAAGAAAAGAAGGGAGTTGAACTTGAATCCCTGGAACTCTCAGCATTCTGACAGGTCATGAGGCAAACCGCAGTATCGGTTTGGTTGATAGCCTATATGTCACTCATGGAAAACCTCTCGCATGACGATATATCTGCCACATTAACTTGTGTGCAGATCAATGTTTGCATGTGGATGAGCTAGCTTATGGTAACCTAGATAGTACTGTAGATTAATCTGACTAAATACGACAAAGGATTTAGTGGAGCTAATTGGGTGATCCTCAGTACAGGTTCGGTTGACAGCCTATCTAGCACTGGTGGTATCCTGAAAAATACCACATCAACGAACTCAATTGCACACACAAGGATGTGAAATAACTTGGTCAACGACAAGTCTGATTCATACCTTGTTCAAATTCTTGTCAGATAAAAGTATAGCCTTGGCTAGTTAGTTAAAACATCTGAGTCTTAGGAAAACCTAGCTACATTCTACGCCAACCATTGTATACAATCCCTTTTTATATCATCATCAAAAAAAAAATGCAAAATACAAAAACACAGTTGTCATATGCAACGTCATTCCACAAAGTCATCCCATAAGTATAGCAAGCCAGTCAATCTTGTACAATCTATGGTGCCATCGACCAGTTATCAACAAATCATTTCATTCATTCCATATGCATACATCATATAATTAGAAACATTGCAATAATAATCCCACATGCATACATCATCATAAACAAACATTTCAAAAAAAAAAAAAAAAACGCAAACAAATGCACAAAAATGCACAAAAAAAAAGAGAGCAATAAAACTGTCCAATGAGAGTGCTTTTGCACTTGACATCCCGGGCATGCAAAACTGATGTCGGGGTCACAAATCCTCGCTATCCTACTCCCTAAGAAGGCTATAATAGCCGGACCACTCCATGGGATGACGGATTTTTGAGCATTTCATCCCCAAACGGCATCACAAAAGGGTCAACACCCACTCAAAAACAGCACAAACACATAAACCAACCAAAAAAAATGCAATAACATTGCTTCACAAAGGCGCATTTGCACCTGACATTCTTGGCATCCAAAAAAGACATTGGGGTTACAAATTTTCATTATCCTACTCCCTAAGAAGGCTACCATAGCCGCACCACTCCACGGAAAGATGGATTTTTGCCAATTTCAGCTTCACAATGTGTCACAAAAAGGGTGTCAACCCACCAAAAATAGCTCCAAATATCAGAAAAATTGCACATGCTTAAATGGTAAACAACTAAAGGAACCCTTACCTAAGTCATCTTGGGTCAAGCGACTCGTCGCTTCTATCATGTCGGTCATTCCCTCATCGATTCATCGCTTGAGGGGGTAGTCACACTTAGTCACCAATCAACAATAATATACCCAATCATGGTAATGACACGCATTCAAAGAATCATTGACAAAGACAATCACGCCCCTGCTTGGGGCAGCAAACAAACAATAATCACAAACTGATCAAACAATTGGCATTCTTGAAGCATGAACACAAGGTTCCCCCATGGACAAAAGGTTGCGCCCTTTGCCTATTCATGACCGATCAATGTCCAAGCTCAAGTCACACCTCACCAAAATAGGTTAATACTTGAAATCAAATTCCTTAGCTCGTCAGAAGCAAGGATTCAAGAATACGTGCCCTTTCCATGCTTGGGGCATCAAGAGTTGGTTAGGTTACTGAGAAACCCTAATCATTAGTGCTTTGGTTATTTATTTTTTCTTGGTGCTGCGCCTTGCATAGTGCTTCCCAAAAAGGGGCATCTATAGACACCAAAATAGCACCAATCCGATTACGTGACAACAAGCGCTGATCGCATTGACACAAACAGCCCCTAGGGCAGCCCACAGAGGTTAAACAGTGGTTTTAGCCACTCGCACAGCAGTTTTGCAAGTCAAAAATCAATTTGACACCTTTTAGGTACTTTGCTAGTTATTCACTCCACCCCGAAACGAGTATAGACTGGTACTCGTTCTACCCAGGAATGAATTCCAGTGCTCATTTTAGGGTGGAACGAATACCAGGTTTGACTGGCAAAAAGTCAAGCCTCGACACAGGACAACTCGGATCTGCCACTTGACTCTCCATTCATCGCATGGGAATGAGAGTGAGTTTTTTAGGACAACCCGGATCTGCCACTTGACTCTCCATTCATTGCATGGGAGTGAGAGTGGGCTTTTTCATGACAACTCAAATTAGCTACTTAACTCACCCTTCATTGCATGGGAGTGTGAGTAGGTTCGTTTGAGCATGCGGAAGCAGTTACAGAAGTAGTTATGAAATCCTTGATCAAGGAGAAGTCTTCTCTTCACAGGAAAAAGCATTCATGCAAACTAGCACTTTTGCATGTTAATTCAAGAGACCCCTTGGGTCTATAAAATGGTGAATTTCTTCACCCAAAAATATAGACATAGAAGGAGCATTTTGAGCGACGAAGTGCTACTGTTTTACCGACTTACGATTCGTACACCCGATTTTCTGACTACATTATCCTATCAATTCGCCGACAATGCATCACAACAGGTTTCGAACTCATCCCAAGCAGATTGGTGTCGAAACAAAATCTCAACCGGTGGGTGGTTTGCCTTCGGGCATCCCCTGCCTTATTGCAGGTTTACTCGTTTCACCCAGGAACAAATACCAGTTGCTGCAGGTTTACTCGTTTCACCCCGGGACGAATACCAGTCTGTTGCAGGTTTATTTGTCCTTCCACGAAACGAATACCGATCTGCATCGAACTTGGTGACTGTTTCTTTTGCAGCATTTTATTAGTTACGTATTTATGCTTCTATCAAGTTTTCAGTTTATTTGGACTCATTTTAACCATCATTACATTTATCTTTTACGGTAACCTTTCATATTCGTTATTTTATTTTTCATACACATGTGCTACTAATTCTTTGTTTGTTTCTTTGAACGTAGATTTTTAGCATTAGAGGAGCAGCGAGGAATCTACTTCTACCAACACAAGTGACGGCAACGATTTTGTTCGCCCATCTTATATGTGGGCACATGGAAGGAGGAATTCTGAAACAAGTTGTAAAAGACCAACATTTAACGCTCTCCTATCCCCTAAAAAGGAAGGAGACGTATTGTAACACATTATTGAAATAATATCAATAAAAAGGGCCGTATTTTATATTGCTTTTATATTTTGTGTTCATTCATTTGTGTTCTTTCCTTTTAATGCAATTCTGTTTAGTCTTTCCTTTTTCTTTTGGAATCTCGTGCTTTCAGGTATATATCAAGGATTATTTTCCCAATGTGCAAGAAATTGAGAAGCATTTTGATATACAAATTTATGAAAATTATTCCCTTGTCCTTGTCCTTCAAAATTGATTTTTTTCATAGGTTGTGACTATTTTTTAAAGACACTTTTAAGTTCTGGAAATAAACTACACTGATCTGTGGGGTGTCCTAATTGACAAATGCTACATGTAGCAGGTATAAATGTTTTGTTCAAAGGACAATCATGAAAAGAGTGTTGCTTCTAACAATAGATTACTAAATATTTAGATTCATTCTTTTCATCTAATATGTTATCAAAATATACTAAAATATCAACCTCTTTCATGCATTCTTTTAGATCATGTTTATCATTACCAATTCTGTGTTTTCTATGCCTTGAATGAGAGTAATTTTTATAGAGTTTAAGGATTTCTTGAAATTAAAGTGCATTTACATCTCCTCTTCCCAAGATATCCAATGCATCCCTAGATTCATCTTGCAGTCCTCTTAAGAATATGACTTTGCAAATTTCAGGTTCAACACTTCCACATATCTTATGAACAAAAGAAAATTTGTCTAGATAGTCTTCTAAGATTTCATTTTCCTCTTATTTCATTGTAAGAAATTCATCATTTTGATTCTTTACTTGACAATATTCTTGGTATCTCTCCAAGAATATGTTTTCCATATCATCCCAAGTTCTAATTGAATCAGGTTCTAAGGTAATAAACCATCATAGAGCTAATTATTTAAGAGTGGAAGGAAACAATTTGAGCTTTTGATTATTATTAGTGTAATCATGAGATTGACATACAATTTTAAACTCAAACAAAAACATATCAAGATCTTCAGATGTAACTCCCTTGAAAGTTGGTAACACTGTAGGTGAAATGACCTTCATGGGAGCATTTTTATTAGGATCTAATTGAATTAGGTTTCAAAAAGTTTTGGCAGGTGCACTAGTTGCACTAGGGTGGAGCACATTGTTGGCTCTCCCTAGATTCTCTTGTAAGCCTTCCATTATAGGTTCCCAAAAACAATTATAAATCTTGTCAAATTTTTCTGATGGTATAGATTTGTCAAGATAAAGTGGTGTTGAATTATTGATATTTTCTCCTCGTAATGATTTCTCAAAGGATATTGTAGTGATTGAACTGGATGATTATGATGCTTTGAAAATTTCAACATTTTTGGAAATAAAAAATTTAGACATAATTTCAACCTCTTTGATTTTTTTTTTCCTGTGGTTTCTTCTTATTTTCTAAATGGACTGAAATGCAATTTACCAACAACAATTACTTATACCAGTCATTACATTTAGATTTTACTTTGATGTTCACAACTTAGAACATTTAATAATTATTGGGCTGCTTTTCACCTTCTAACAACACCATGTCCCCGACAACGGTGCCAAAATGATGTGTGTCGTTAATCACATCATTTGATATCAATGATCTATCAATCTGGGGTGGTGTCCAAGGCAATTTACGAGAGAAGACTTTAAGCAGGGTTGCAGTTTTAGTTCATTTAGGAGTAGCAGGTTTTATTGGTAGAATAAATTATGTGGGGATTTTCAGGTCACCTTTACTTCTGGACTGCATAAAACAAATTAATCTAATGGCAAAAATGGAAATCTAATTAAGTCTGCAGAAAATGAAATCTAATTATTTGTTGCAAGAATGAAATTGTTGAATCTGTCAATACTTCTATTTCAAAAGGTTGTCAATATTCTAAATAGGGGTTGACAACAAAAGGAAAAGAATACAGGAAATGCAAATTAAATGCTTGAAATGGAAACATGCAAAAGTAAAACTTATAATCTGCTGAAAATAAAAACAGTAATCAAAATATCAAATTCTGAAAGAAATTGTAAGTTTATGCTAAAAAAGAAATGTTAGTCTGCAATAAAAATAAAATAGACAAATAATCAACTAACTCTGTTGCAACAAGAATTAGAGGAAAACCTATCTAGTTAGTCCTTCTCCTAGGCCTAGAAGTGGTCAACTTCTTTCTCTAGAAGCAGGTGTGAAACTCATTTTACTTACTAAACTTCACACACACTCATATGACACAAAAAATATAAAAGAACTACACTTTTATTCTAAAATCATCATTTACAAATCGGCTGCTGCAGATTATAGATCTAAAAATTAAACTGCTATATAATTTATTCTATTAAAAATATGTACGTAGCTCTACCAACATGGGAGCTATATTTTATATTATAAAAATCTATTTACATATGAAAATATGCTATTCCTATCTTGCAATATCTTCTGCCTATTATGCTGCAACTATTTCTGGAACTGTTACAGGATATTTGTAGGTGCATAAAGTGGTTTTTCCATGAGCTGAGTCTTCTGTCGGCAAGGAACGGTGGGGTCAACTGTAGAAGACCTCCCCTAACATTCCTCAACCTTCAGGTACCTTTTCAACCACCTTGAAACCGCACAAAGTCAATCAAAGATATTTTCCCCTGTTATTCTAAAGATAAGTGAATTTTGCTCATTCCGAAGATAAGCAAATTTTGCTTATTTCGAATATCTTTGAAATAACTAGTTGTAGGTGTTTTCAGGTTATTTTGGTTGCTCCCTTCAGGTAGATCATTTATTTCAGCTCCCAAGAAGTGGTTACAATTACCTTCAATCTTCTCCATGTGCAAATTCCATGTTTTGTCATTCATTGGCAGCTGGATGGAATTTACATAGTAAAAACCTATTTCTGCTGCACAGTAACAATCCTTTTGTACTGTTTGCTAAATTTACACAAATCATTGTTTGAAAAAATTATATAAAAAGATATAAAAATGTTGCTGATTATCCATGCATGCTCAAAATTTAATAGATTATGCTAAATTAACACATAACTATACAAAGCTGTAAAAATAAGGTATGATATCTCTAAACACAACAATCATGAAAATATCTAATATATAGCATATTAAATCAACTTAATAAACATAATATGTATTTCATAGATTTTTTAGGCAGTTTCAATGGTTCAAAACATATCATGATAGAGGCATTTCCAAGCCTCATCATTTGTGAGGGGATTTCATTCTCCCCTATTATACATCCAAATGGTAAACTCAAAGGAGTGTGCATAGGATATTCCATGGTAGCACCACAGCTATCAGAGCACACTACAGAACCTTCAACTAAACCTATGGTATCCAAAGTGCATAGGGATAACAAGAAGCTTAAGGCAGTTATGAGTGAAAAAGAGTCAAAGCAAAAGCCCAACTAAGAAACTATCGAGGGTTCTAATCCTATGGATTAGGGGGATGCTCAAAATATAGTCGAGGAGGCACCTCAACCTACCTCGCCTTAATATTCGATAGGGTCATCTGCACTAGAAGTGAAAATACATTTGGTTAACCCATGATTAGCAGAATATATTATGTAGAACATGATGTTCATGCCATTTATGAAAATTGCATAGGACATGGGTCAAAATCAAGCCCATCGCTTTCTCATGGGGATGGTGGTACCACTGGGGGTGTTACCCAACCAAAAAAACTTTATTTATGGAGGGCTAGACCAATTGAAAAATTGGATACCCATAGATGAGGATGATGATGAACCATTCATGGTGAATGTTCATTATCTATTTAACCTTGAATTCACCTTACGCTACTTTGATCATTACCATTGGTATGGTTACAACTTGGTATTATTTGAGTAGGGGCACAAAGTTCCAATTGAACCATAGTATCAGCTACCAACTTATAGGTTTGGGTTAGGCTATCATATTCGAGGACGAGATGAGCTCCTAGCAGTATCTTTAGATCATCTAAACCTCACTTTAGGGGATGATGTGGATTGAAACCCATATCACCCTAACCCTTATTATCTATGAGGGGATAATAGGCTAGTAACCTATATCTTAGAAGTACCACTAGAGATCTATCATGAGTACATCATGGTAGAGGTAAACCAAGGAGACAATCCAAGAGCTGACTTGGATACTAAAAGTTGTGAAGCTATCGACGACACAGGCATGCAAATCCAGAATCTGGGTATAGTAGATTCCATCATCGAAAGTGATGGACCAGATTGTAATTCTAGAATAGATGATAATGAGCTATCTTCACACAATGAATGATATAAGGATGAAACCAAGTTTGCCTACCTAGTCCCTCTAAATATGCATCATATTTTACCAATGGAACAAATGGGTGAGACTATAAAATACTTCATGGTCGATAGTGACCATGAGGAGGAAACAGGGTGGGCATACCTTAGGCCTCATATTGATAATCATCTAATTCCAGTCAATTGAAGCAAAGGACTCATATAAGATAGAGATGATGAGGACAAGATCGAGAGAGCTTATCTCAAGCATCACTATTTATGCCATTGACATGAAATCAATAAGATATATCAGTGAGTTTATCCTGGAACACACCTCAGAGAAAGACCACCCAATTTGGATATGATTTATCATATAGTCTTCCCTAATCCACCAATGTATATGGATATCCTTGAGCCCAACAATCATATTTTCAAGTTCATTCATAAATTGGATTTAGAGATCCCCATAAGAGCCACATATCAGGGATGGAATTTATATCAATATAGAGTCACACACACATGGTCCTAGAGATCTAACCCATTACATCAATATGATCTCCATTGATTTGACCACTCCAGCTCATAATATAGCCAATCATTTTAAACCATTATATCTGAATGTAGATTCTATTGATTAGGATCACAGTGACTCACCACTAGATCCTGAGGATTTCTTCTCTAACAAAGAAATGTTGCAAAATTTTCATTTTGCGCCATGCTATGCACATGATGTTTATCACGTTGAGGGAAATTCTGATGTAAGACCTTTAAACCCAGTTAATGATATCCATTTGATTCCTACACCTCATCAACTTTATGAGGGATCATATATATCAATAGAGGAGATATTTTATGTGGATATTAGTAATGATCCTACTAATCCTAAGAAGGTCAAGTTTAGAGAAATTCTATTTCCTGATGAGTGTGTCATACTCATCCCTCTACTACAAGAGAGACCTAATATTTTTGCTTGGAAATACAAGGATATGCTAGGACTAGATCTGAAATTGGTTACTCATAACCTTTTGGTATATCCCTCAAGAAAATACATCAAGAAAAAGCTTAGGAAGATGTATCCAACAATTGCTTTAATGGTTAAATATGAGTTGTAGAAGTTGTTGGACATAGAGTTCATTATCTCCATAGACTATCTAGAATGGGTATCAAACATGATACCTGTAGGAAAACCTAATGGAAGGATCTGTATCTGTACGAATTCTAGAGACCTCAAAAAGTCAATGACAAAGGATTAATTTATATTACCCAATATAGATGCTCTCATAGATGCAACTATGGGTCATGAGATGCTCTCCCTTATGGATGGTTTTTTTGGTTACAATCATATTCTGATTAAAGTTGAAGACCAGCATTAAACAACATTCACAACACCATGGGGAACATTATATTACAAAGTTATGCCATTTGGCCTTAAAAATGCTGGTGCCACATATTAGCGAGCCATGACATATATTTTTCATGACTACATGTATAATATCTTGTAATATTATATTTATGACTTGTTAGAAAAGTCATTACTACAAGAAGAGCATGCTAAGGTCCTAAGGAAGGTCTTCGATCACTTGATAGATCATAATGTCAGGTTGAACCTTAATAAGTACGTATTTAGTATAACTTTAGGAAAGCTCTTGGTATTCATCATTTCAAAATGAGGCATAGAAGTTGATCCAGTGAAGGTCAAGTCCATTTAAGAGATGCATCCTCCCATAAATATCAAAGATTTAAGAAGCCTTTAAAAAATATTAGCATCCATAAAGTGATTTATTGCATAATTATTGGATAAATGTTGACCTATAAATCAACTGCTACACAATGGGGTCCCATTCAATTGGGATGAGGACTGTCAAGCATCCTTCACTAAAATCAAGCAATATCTAGAAACGCTACCAGTGCTAGCTCCACCAAGATAATATGTGTTTTTTATGCTATATATATTGACAATTATGTTTGCATTAGGAACCATATTACCCAAAAATAACATGCAAGACAAAGAGTAAGCCATATATTACATTAGTCACACCTTGGTGAGTTATGAGCTCAGATGTGTGTGTGTGGAGTTGTGTTTAGCAGTAGTGTTTGCAATAAATAATTTGCATCATTATATGCTAAGTCATACGATGTACGCGATATCCAAACAAAACACTTTGTAGTATATGATGAGCAAGACATATCATAATACATGTACTATGAAGTGGATCATGCTATTAATAGAATTCAATTTGGAATTCATCTGCCAAAATTCCATCAAGGGACAGGTCATAGTTGATCAACTAGCTAAGGCACCTCTTGAAAATAGTAGGCCTCTCACCATTAACCTTCCTGATGATGCGGTCTTCGCATTATCAAAAGCACCCAAACCTGAAGAACCAAATAATAAAGTTGATATGATTATATTATTCGATGGTTCCAAGTGTGAGCAAGGGGGTGGTGTAGAAATTGTCTTCTTCATGCCATAAGGTTCTTCAATGCCCATTTTGTTTAAGATAGAATTTCCTTGTACCAACAACAATACTGAGTATGAAGTGCTAATACTAGGCCTCCAAATATCTATCACCATGAATATTAAGCGATTGAACATCTTTGGTGATTTCATTCTCATAGTCAATCAAGTGAAGGGACTTTTTCAATGTAGATGTTCCATATTGAAAGCTTACAAGGATCTTGTTGACATGTATCTAGCCTAGCTAGAGTGGTATGACATCGAGGTAATCCCTCATTTATCAAATAGATTTATAGAAACTATGGCATCTTTGGGATACTTAATCCCTCAGAATCCATATGCCAACTTTACTACCATTCATGTAAATATGCTATCGCATGCTGCGATGTAGCGTGTGGCTTTTGATAATAAGGAATCAGTCAACATGATTCATATAGAACCAAACCATGATTGGTTCTATAAAGCCAGATAATTTCTCAATAAGGCATCCTGGGGGTCTTTAATCTTATAGGATCCTATGGGGAATGGCACCACCATTCACCAGAAGGTTATATCCTAGTCTGCATTCACGCAAAACAAAACATTAGGGGAACAAGTTGTCCTGTCAGTTGAGGCATAAGCTTATTAGGATTGGATGTCACAATTACATGACTTTCTCAAACTTGGTTTAATGTTATAGGGATTATTGCATGCTGTAAAATACACATTCAAATAGAAAGCGATAAAGTATATCTTGCTTGGAGATATTTTGTACTCTAGAAGCTATGATGGAATTCTCCTTCATTGTCTTGAGTCCCAAGAATAAGCTTGGGCAATTGTGTAACCTCACGATGGTACATGCGGTGGAAATTTTAGTATCATGGCAATTTTCAAGCACATCATTTGAATGGGTTATTTTTGGCCCAGTATGGATAAGGATTACACCGTGTATGTCAAGAAATGTATCAAATGTTAGCATCATGCTAATATTACGTACTTGCCATTGTAGGCCTTATAGCCCATTCAAGCAGCTTTGCCATTTGCTCAATGGGGTCTAGATCTAATCGGTAAGATATCTCATCTATCATTAGGTCAACATACATTTATTATAATGGCTACTATGTATTTTAAAAAGTGGGTGGAAGCCATTCCCTTAACAATGACAACTAGAGCATGTATTACGGAGTTTATACTTTACAATATCATTAGTAATTTTGGTATACCATCTAAGATAATATTGGATAATGGAACATCATTCAAGAAAAAAACTATGAAGGCTTTAATGTCTAAGTACAATATACAACACAATTTTGTGACTCCATATTATCCGCATGCAAACAGGTAAGCCAAAGCTTCAAACAAGACAATTATCATCATATTGAAAAAGATGATACAAGAAAATCACAAAGGTTGGCACATTCAGTTACCCCTTGCATTATGGGCTTACAGGACTAGCATTTGGATGCCCACTAGGACAACCCTATTTTTGCTGGTATATGGTGTTGAGGCCATTATACCCCTATATTTGGAGATTCCAACATTGCGCATCACATTGAAAGAGTTCATTGATGATGACACTATGTGGCAAGCTCACCTATATCAATTGACACTTCGTGATGAACATCACATGAATACCCTTGAGCATATCCACATTTACCAAGAGCACTTAAAATAATCTTAGAATGGTAAATTCCACTTGAGATACTTTAAGGTTGGTGATCTTATGTTGAAATAGAACGAATAGAACTCAAACCTACCACCGCACTTGCGAGACAAATTTTTGGCTAACTGGTTAGGTCCTTACATCATCTCAGAGCAGATTGGACACAGAATATATCATTTGACATAACTTGAAGGGGTTGAAGAGCATGAACCTCTCAACATCCTTTATCTTATGGCGTTCCACACTTAATTATTTAAAAAAATTAGAAATATGGAAAATTTCAAAATCCATAAAAATTAAAAATCAATAAAATCTAAAAATATTGTATTTCATTTCCATCATGCATTTTCATTTTGCACATGCATTTCATTTAATTGCATTGCACTAGGCATATCAATTTATCACATTTGCATTAGGATAGGTTTTTTTTGTAATCTAAAAATGTCACCATGTTTGTGTCTTAATCATACATTTATGCATCATCATCTTCCATCACCCTTGTGAGTAATTGTGTTTCTCAACACAACCCCTCCTGTTGATATAAGGAATATACTAGGGTTTTTCGATCATTAAGACATTCCTAGTGGTATTCTCAAATTTAGTAGAAAGCTTACTTTGCTTTTGTAGATAAGTTCTAGTTTGATAGCGCTTAGCATATCATAATCCCATCACCAATCAAACACATTAACAATCCAAATTAGGGTAAGGAAGGATGAACACTACAAAAGTTATTTGGGTCACCTTAGGTGAAAGGTTTTGTTACTTGCTCATTTTGTGAGGCAAAATGGTCTATATTAGAGTTCATTGGAAAAAGGACAAGTTTACCTCCTACCCAAATAAATCCCTTGCTTACACAAAGGAGCAAAATCCCAGAAATAAAATCAAATCCCTTGCTCAAAACAAAAGAAAAACAAAATACAAAATAAATAGTAATTTTCATCACTATATATGTGAAAATATCCCAATAGATTGAAGAAAATAAGGGGGTGAGCTTGAATCCCTGGAATGATCAATGCTCAAAATAATAGGGTGATCCCCAATATAGCAATGGTCTGAATAAATCCCACCTAACATTGGGGTAGGTCTAAGCAATTTACACATGAGCTAGCTTTAGGTGGCCTGTATTGCCTAGTGGTCTAGTCTAAATAAATCTAAAACAAGGATCAGATGAACATTTGAGGATCCCCAATACAACAATGGGTTGAATGAATCCCTCCTAGCACTGGGGTATGCTTATGTCTCATCTAATATATTCATTTACACACAAAGGAGTAATGAATAGCTTGTTCTTTCATAGTGAAAACTTTATTTTTCAAAAGTCTAGTATAGTCAGTATACAACTTTTGATAAGTCAACTAGGGTGTTTGAGTCTCATGGAAAACCTCAAAAATTCCCAAATAGCAACAACCATATCAAATCAATCAATTATCAACTTCCTTTTATAATATTTTTTTTATTAATAAGTGTTCATAATATAGGATAGATACCGGATGGATATTAGCAATGATATTTATATGGCCACTGACTATGTTGTACATGTTCTTTTAACTTACCAAAAGCTTATGAATAGAAAAAATACAAAATTTCATAGCACATATGGATGTTTAATCAATTATTTATTATGATAAGAAGTATCAATTACATGTTCATGATTATTATACATTATGTGGTGTCATTCATTAGATTATCAAACTCATATTGCATTCATACATAATGTTTTAAGTGATTAAGACATACATGTTCATTTACATTAGATCATCATCATGTAAATAATGCCTTACATGCATTGCATTCATCATATCATATCAGCATAGATTAAATGCATACATGTATAGTAAATTATGTTGAGCAAGGTGCAGAAACAGTATTGTCATTGTTGTCAACACAGACAGATAGATCAGTTGATGCAGTGGACAAGAGTTCAGAGGTCAGTGAGAGCATGTACAGGAATTTCCAAGAAGACGAAGTGGCCCAGATTCACAGAATCAAAGAAAAAGACAAGTAAGAAAACTGTCGCGATATCGCGACATGTTTTGTCATGATTTCATGACATATCGGAGGAGAGAGAAAAAGCTGGAAAAGCTATCATGATTTCGTGACATATCGGAGGAGAGAGAAAAAGTGGAAAAGTTGTCACGATTTCGTGACATGTCGGAGGAGAGAGAAAATGTTGGCAAAACTGTCACGATTTCGTGACATGTTGGAGGAGAGAGAAAGCGCAAGAAACTGTCACGATTTCATGACATGTTGGAGGCAAAGAAGCCAAGTGGAAAAACTGTCACGATTTCGTGACATGTTGGCAGAGAAGAAGGCAAGTAGAAAAACTATCGTGATTTCACGACATGTTGGAGGCAAAGAAGCCAAGTGGAAAAACTGTCACGATTTCACGACATGTTGGAAGCAAAGAAGGCAAGTAAGAAAACTGTCACGATTTCATGACATGTTTGGAGAAAAGGCATAGCAAAGAAAACTGTCACGATTTCATGACATGTTTGGAGAAATGGCGCAAGCAAAGAAAACTGTCATGATTTCGTGACATGTTCGAGGAGAAGGAGCTCGCAAAGAAAAGTGTCACGATTTCTGACAATCTAAAAGAGAGGCAGTACAAAAAAAATGTGTCATGATTTCATGACATGTTTGAGAGAAAGAGCTTGCAAGGAAAAGTGTCACGATTTCATGACAATTTGCAAGAGGAAGCGCTAAGGAGAAAAAGTGTCACGATTTCATGACATGTCGGGTTTTCGTGATCCGATGAGAAGAAAAGCGCTAAGGAGGAAAAGTGTCACGATTTCATGACATAATGCAGGAGAGAGAGTCGATAGAAAAAGGTGTCACGATTTCGTGACATGCTTCATTTTCACGGTCCAAAGCGAAGAGAAAGAGGAGAAGGATGAAGTGTCACGATTTCATGACATGTTCTATTTTCACGGGCCAAAGACAGAAAAGGCACAAGGCAGCGAAAGTGTCACGATTTCATGACATGTTCCATTTTTGCGGGCCAAAGATAGAAAAGGCACAAGGTAGCGAAAGTGTCACGATTTTGCGACATGTTCCATTTTCGGGCGAAAGGCAAGGAAGTACAAGGAGGCAAAAAATGTCATGATATCATGACATGTCATGTTTTCATGGGTAAAAGGCGAGAAGAGCACAAAGAGACAGAAGTGTCACGATTTCATGACAGGTCACAACAACATGATTACGGATAGTTAACTGGAGTCAGTGTGACAGTTACAGGTGCAGTTATAGATAGAAATCATGCAAGCTATTTTAAGAACTATCGAAGAAGGAGAGATCGAACAGTCGCATAAATAGAATCAAAAAATGCATGCATGCACAGAAAAGGATACGAACAGTCATGACCGAGAAGACGAACAATCATGGTAGAGGTATACGTTGCATGTAACGTGTTTAACGAAATACCCACTCTATATATACAAAAGGAGTTACATAAAGAAGCAGTTACAGTTGACAAGTGGCAGAAGAGAATGTTAATAGACTGCATGCGGGATTACAGAAGTGACAGAAGACGAGGAGTCTCAATGAGAAATATTGTTATAAAAGGGCAGTTGTGTGGAGAATTGAGCTGCTATTGTAAGTGAGAAATTGCTACGTAAAGAGGGTTAGAAGAGGGCCGAGAGAGAGATAAGCAGAGCCGTGAGAGCATGCAGAGTTTGATTAATTGCAGACCAGTCAGGGTCATGTAAACAACGAAGGCATTTTTATGTCATTGAAATAATTCAGAATTGCAGTCCAAGTTGGTGCTTGGCATTAGGGGTTGGTGCTCCTATCTATTGCAGCAAAAAAATAAGGGGTTGGTGCTCCTTCCAGTGGGTGCTGGTAAAGTGTTTGTAAAATTGGTGTTTTGCAAAGGCTGGATTTGGATTGGAGTCCAAGCAGTCATTTTTGAGGAGTAGCCAAATTGGTGAACCTCGTTACATTGTGTGTTGTGGTGTGCTCTCTTGTGAAAATTGCTTTACCTATTTTTAAGTTCTCTTTGCTTCAGCTTTAAGTGTTGTAGATTTGAATTTTAATAGCTACACTGATTCACCCCCCCTCTCAGTGTCATTGTGAGAATATCAATTGGTATCAGAGCAAAGGTTCCTGAACAAGCTTAATCAGCTAAGGTGATCTTGGAAGGAACACAATGGCAGGTGGTGAAGGATTCTCATCCAACAAAGCTCCTTTGTTCGATGGAACTAATTACTCATTCTAGAAACTCAGGATGCAGACATATCTGAGTGCGTTGGGATACGACATTTGGGAGTCAGTAGAAAGTGGATACACAATACCCGCTACTCCTCCAACAGATACTCGCCGAGAAGAAAAAGTTTGAGAATAACTCCAAAGCAAAGAATGCCATAATGTGTGGGCTAGTAGACAAGTGAACTGATAAGGGTCATGAGTTGTAAATCGACAAAAGACATGTGGGACAAACTGAAGAGCATCCATGAAGGAGACAACAAGATCAAGGAAGCCAAGCTGCAAACGCATCGAGCTCAGTTCGAAGCATTACAAATGAATGATGATGAGAACATAGAGGGCTATATGCTGAGAGTCAATGGAATCATTAATGCAATCAGAGGACTCGGCGAAGAAATCAAAGATGCGGTTGTCGTGAAAAAGGTACTTAGAACTCTTCACAAAAGATTTAATTCTAAAGTTTCTGCAATAGAAGAGGCTAAAGATCTAAATAATTTTAGCATGGACGAGATGCATGGTTCTTTGACTGCATACAAAATGAGAATAGGACAAACTAAGCCCATAGACAGAGAAGCAACTTTTAAAGCACACAAAAATATAAAAGCTGAACAAGAATCTGAGGATGAAGAGACATCGGATGAAACGGAAGCTAACTTTGTTCGAAAACTTACAAAGGGAAAAGGAAAATATAGAGGAAAGTTACCGTTTAAGTGCTTCAATTGTGGAGGGGTCGGTCACTTTGCAGCTAAGTGTCCAATGAATGAGAAAACCAAAAGTAATGAAGGGTCACACCAAGAAAGAAGTGACTGGAAGAAGAAACCAAATTTTAGAAAAAGCAACTTCAAAAAGAAAAGTTTTATATCCAAGAATGTCAGCTCTTCTGAAGATAGCTCAGGTGAAGATTCTGAAGAAGAAATAGGTGAAGCTCTGTTCATGGCATTTGAAGAAGAAAAAATAGAAGAAAAACAGGAAGGTGACACAAACATTAAGGATGAGGCTGAAGTATATCTGGAAGGAGAGTTGGTTGCTGCACTTAAAGAGTTGAGTACAGAAAGGAAAAAGAATAAAAAGGTCTCAAGAAAGCTTGAGGATGCGAATGACATAATAAACACTTTGAAAGTACAGACAGAAGAATTTAAGAAAATGTCTGAAGAACTCGAAGTACAGTTAACCATGAAAATAGATGAGTGCAGCAAACTGGAAGAAGAGATTGTTGTCTTAAGAATGCGGCTAGAAGAAAAGAATCAAAAATTGAGTTGCTATCACAAACTTGAAGGAAGTTCTGCGAAGCTTGAAAAGATTATAAATAGTCAGAGGTCTACAGGCATCAAATTTGGCTTGGGCTTTGTCGAAGGAGAATCGTCAAGTGGATCAAAGGCCATAACTATAGAACAAGTAAAGAAAGAAGATAAGATCAAGGTTGATCAAGGAAAAATGAATCAGGCAAAAGAAAGCAACAGTGCCAGGCACGAGAAGAGTGCTGACAATGAGGGATTCATAAAAGTTACACATCAAAGGAGAAGAAAATTTGTGGCTCCCACCACAAAATGGCAAAGACCAACTCCCAGGTTTAATCATTCCTTTTCTGGTTATTGTTTTAAATGCAATGCTTACGGTCATAAGATTTCAGACTGCATTTATAATATAGGACAAAGAAATTTCACCAGTAGAAATGTCTTTTCACCCTTGATGGATTATGAAGTAGAATGCTATAACTGTCATAACTTTGGACACATTGCAAGAAACTATAGAAGCACATATGCAGCAAACAAATATCAGGGAAGAAGATCTCAACCAAACAGTTTAAGGCAAAACAGAAAATTCCTAGAAAAACATGCACAGGCTACTGACAAAGAAAAGTCTAAACAAGTGACCAAAACTGTAGCCAAACCAGAGTGGAAGGAAAAGGAGCGACCCAAGGAAGAAAAGGAATCCTTGATTGTTCAGACAACATTCAAAGCACAGAACAAATCGGCACCATGGATATTGGATAGTGGATGCTCCAGTCACATGACAGGAGATAAACAAAAATTTGAAAAATTACAGAAATATGAAGGCGGCTCAGTAAAGTTTGGAAATAATGATGGAGCCAAGATAGTTGGCAAAGGATCAATCAAGATAAGTGATGGAAAGATCAATTCCAAAGAAGTTCTGTTTGTGATTGGGTTGAAGCACAACTTACTGAGCGTAAGTCAAATCTATGACAGAGGTCATGAAGTCATCTTTAAGAAGCAGGGCTGTGAAGTCAGAAAAGCACACAGTGGGAAGTTGATAGCTACTGGATCGAGGACTTCTAGAAATCTATATACTCTCTCAAAAACTTCAGAAGGAGCATGCTTGATTGGACAGGAAGATGAAAATTGGCTGTGGCACAAGAGGCTCGGTCATATTAGCTTTGACAATCTGGTAAAAATAAGTTCAAAAAGGGCAGTAAGAGATATACCCACCATTGGCAAACCAGTAAATAGCATCTATGCTTCATGCCAAAAAGGAAAGCAAACTAGATCCACATTTAAATCAAAGGAATACTTCACCAGCAAACCTTTAGAGCTAATACATACTGATTTGTGTGGACCCATGAGAACACAAAGCATAAATGGTGACAAATACTTTATGCTGTTCATAGATGACTACTCCAGGATGACATGGGTACTATTTTTAAAGCTTAAATCAGATGCCTTTGAGATGTTCAAGATTTTTAAAAAATAGGTTGAGAATCAAACTGGAAAAAGAATTAAATGCCTAAGATCAGATAGAGGAGGAGAGTTTATCTCAGAAGAGTTTGCAGAGTACTATCAAAAATATGGGATCAGAAGACAGTTTTCAACAGCAAGGACACCTCAGCAGAATGGTGTTGTAGAAAGGAAGAATAGGACAATGCAGGAAATGGCACGGACAATGTTGGCTGAGAACAAAATAGCTGACAGATTTTGGAAAGAGGCAGTCCATACTACGGTTTACATCCAAAACAGGTGCATGCTAAGGACGCATGAAAGCAAAACACCTTATGAGCTGTGGTTCGGCAGAAAGGCAACAACAAGATATTTCAAAGTGTTCGGCAACAAGTGCTACATCAAACGAACTGAAGATAATCTCGATAAGTTTGAAGATAGAGCTGACGAAGGTATTTTTCTTGGTTACTCGACAAAAAGCAAAGCCTACACATGTTACAACAAGAGGCTAAAGAAAATTGTGGAGAGTGCTGATGTTAAAGTTGATGAAGGTAGAGAACGAGAAATTACTTATCAAGAAAACTACCCTATTTATGAAGAAGTCATTGAAGGAGATGAAGAAAAGGAAACAGAAGAAAATCAAAAAATTGACCCAGATGATTTAAGAATTGACTCAGAAGAAGAAGAAAACAAGAAATTCAAAATAGGCAGCTGGCAGAAAAATCATCCCAGAGAACAGATTATTGGGGACCCAACAGTTGGTATTCAGACAAGAAGAGCAGTAGTACGGAACTACTCTCTATTATCCAACATTGAGCCCAAAAATATTGTTGAAGCAAGCACAGATGAAAGTTGGATGAAGGCTATTAATGAAGAACTAGATCAGATTGAGAAAAACAAAACCTGGGAGTTAGTACCAAGGCCGACAAATAAAAATATAATCGGTACTAAATGGATTTTTCGAAATAAATTGAACGAAGATGGACAGGTTGTAAGGAATAAAGCAAGACTGGTTTGTAAAGGCTATGCATAGGTTGAAGGTATTGATTTTGAGGAAACCTTTGCACCAATAGCTAGACTAGAGGCAATCAGAATGTTTCTAGCTTTAGCAGTTCATAAAAATTTCAAAGTATATCAAATGGACGTAAAATCAGCATTTTTGAATGGAAAACTGGAAGAAGAGGTTTACATTGAGCAGCCAGATGGTTTCCAACTCGGTGATAATCCCAACTTTGTTTGCAAGTTGAGGAAAGCTTTGTATGGTTTGAAACAAGCACCCAGAGCATGGTATGCAAGGCTGGATAACTATCTGATTCAACAGGGGTTCAAGAAAGGTTTGGTGGACAACAATCTGTATGTCAAAACAGAGAATGGCCATCTTATTGTCCTTGTTGTTTATGTAGATGATATCATTTTTGGAAGCAACAATGATAAGTCTTGTAGAGACATAGCAAATAAAATGAAGAAAGAATTTGAGATGTCTATGATTGGTGAACTTTCTTATTTCCTCGGATTGCAAGTCAATCAAAGTGAAAAGGGCATTTTTATCTCTCAAGTTAAATATGTGAAAGAAATGTTGAAAAAGTTCACAATGGAGGATAGTAAACCCGTTAGCACTCCCATGACAACAAAGTTGCAAGTTGAGCAAGGATGACAAATCTCCAGATGTAGATCAAACCATGTACAGGTCTATGATTGGAAGCTTCTGTATTTGACAACTACCAGACCAGATATCTTACAGGTAGTATGCATGGTAGCAAGATTTTAGGCTAGTCCCAAAGAGACTCATGTGACAGCTGTGAAGAGGATTTTTAGGTACCTCAAGGGTACTATGGAGTATGGGTTATGGTACCCAAAAGGTAAGGACTTCACTCTTATTGCATATTCTGATGCAGATTGGGCAGGATGTATTGATGACAGAAAGAGTACCAATGGAGGAGCATTTTATCTTGGAGACAGGCTGGTAGCATGGCACAACAAGAAACAAGAATCAGTCTCTCTATCCACAACAGAGGCAGAATACATTGCAGCAACAACATGTTGTACATAGATATTATGGATGAGACAAACCCTGAAAGATCTTGGTATTCACTTCAAAGAGCCAATTTTAGTTAAATGTGATAACACTAGTGCTATTAACATATCAAAGAATCCGGTTATGCATTCTCGAACCAAACATATTGCAATCCGGTATCACTTCTTGAAGGATAAAGTTGCAGAAGGTGAGGTCAAATTGGATTTTGTTCCAACTACAGAGCAAGTAGCAGATATATTCACAAAACCATTGCCCAAGGAAGTTTTTGAGTACCTTCGGAGTAAGTTGGGAGTGGTCACGTTTCCCAAGAACTGACTATCAATTGGGATCACATTCTCAGGGGAGCAGTTATGCCTATGTTTATAGTTGTGCTCATATTCATGATTTTTGCTAACTATAACAATGTGTGTCTCGAGAATGTTGTGCATAGACTCGTGGGGAGTCTCACGAGCAGCCCTTTGGTATTATTGTCAAAGGGGGAGAAGAATTACAGGAGAGTGCATGAGTGTTGCCAACAATTCCAAAGGGGGAGATTGTTGAGCAAGGTGCAGAAACAATATTGTCATTGTTGTCAACACAGACAGATAGATCAGTTGATGCAGTGGACAAGAGTTCAGAGGTCAGTGAGAGCATGTACAGTAAATTTCCAAGAAGACAGAAGTGGCCCAGATTCAAAGAATCAAAGAAAAAGACAAGTAAGAAAACTATCGCGATATCGCGACATGTTTTCTCATGATTTCATGACATATCGAAGGAGAGAGAAAAAGCTGGAAAAGCTGTCGCGATTTCGTGACATATCGGAGGAGAGAGAAAAATGAAAAGTCGTGATTTCCGTGACATATCGAAGGAGAGAGAAACAAAAACGTCGACGATTTCATGACATGTTGAAGAAAGAAAGAAGAAAACTGTCACGATTTCATGACATGTTGGAGGCAAAGAAGCCAAGTGGAAAAACTGTCATGATTTCATGACATGTTGGCAGAGAAGAAGGCAAGTAGAAAAATTACGATTTCATGACATGTTGGAGGAAGAACAGGGAAAACGTATTTGACATGTTGAAGAGAAGGCAAGTAGAAAACTGTCATGATTTCATGACATGTTTGGAGAAAAGGCGCAGGCAAAGAAAACTGTCACGATTTCGTGACATGTTTGGAGAAAGGGAAGCAAAGAAAACTGTCACGATTTCATGACATGTTCAGGGAGAAGGAGCTGCAAAGAAAAGTGTCACGATTTCATGACAATCAGCAAGAGAGGCAGTACGGACAAAAATGTGTCACGATTTCATGACATGTTTGAGAGAAAGAGCTTGCAAGGAAAAGTGTCATGATTTCATGACAATTTGCAAGAGGAAGCGCTAAGGAGAAAAAGTGTCACGATTTCATGACATGTTGTATTTTTATGATCCAAAGAGAAGAAAAGTGCTAAGGAGGAAAAGTGTCACGATTTCATGACATAATGCAGGAGAGAGAGTCCGATAGAAAAAGGTGTCACGATTTCATGACATGCTTCATTTTCGCGGTCCAAAGCAAAGAGAAAGAGGAGAAGGATGAAGTGTCACGATTTTGCGACATGCTTCATTTTCATGGGCCAAAGACAGAAAAGGCACAAGGCAAAAGTGTCATGATTTCATGACATGTTCCATTTTCGTGGCCAAAGATAGAAAAGGCACAAGGCAGCGAAAGTGTCACGATTTCGTGGGCGAAAGGTAGGGAAGTGCAAGGAGGTGAAAAATGTCACGATATCGTGACATGTCATGTTTTCACGAGTAAAAGGTGAGAAGAGCACAAAGAGACAGAAGTGTCACGATTTCACGATAGGTCGCAACAACACGATTACGGACAGTTAACTGGAGTCAGTGTGATAGTTACAGGTGCAGTTACAGATAGAAATCATGCAAGCTATTTTAAGAACTGTCGAAGAAGGAGAGATCGAACAGTCACATAAATAGAATCAAAAAATGCATGCATGCACAGAAAAGGATACGAACAGTCATGACCGAGAAGACGAACAGTCATGGTAGAGGTATACGTTGCATGTAACGTGTTTAACGAAATACCCACTCTATATATACAAAAGGAGTTACATAAAGAAGCAGTTACAGTTGACAAGTGGCAGAAGAGAATGTTAATAGACTGCATGCGGGATTACAGAAGTGACAGAAGACGAGGAGTTTCAATGAGAAATATTGTTATAAAAGGGCAGTTGTGTGGAGAATTGAGTTGCTGCTGTAAGTGAGAAATTGCTGCGTAAAGAGGGTTAGAAGAGGGCCGAGAGAGAGATAAGCAGAGCCATGAGAGCATGCAGAGTTTGATTAATTGCAGACCAGTCAGGGTCGTGTAAACAGTGAAGGCATTTTTATGTCATTGAAATAATTCAGAATTGCAGTCCAAGTTGGTGCTTGGCATTAGGGGTTGGTGCTCCTATCTGTTGTAGCAGAAAAATAAGGGGTTGGTGCTCCTTCCAATGGGTGCTGGTAAAGTGTTTGTAAAATTGGTGTTTTGCAAAGGCTGGATTTGGATTGGAGTCCAAGCAGTCATTTTTGAGGAGTAGCCAAATTGGTGAACCTCGTTACATTGTGTGTTGTGGTGTGCTCTCTTGTGAAAATTGCTTTACCTATTTTTAAGTTCTCTTTGCTTCAGCTTTAAGTGTTGTAGATTTGAATTTTAATAGCTACACTGATTCACCCCCCCTCTCAGTGTCATTGTGAGAATATCAAATTAAACATGCATTTAACATCTAACATTGCATCCATATGCATACAATCAAAGTAGTCTATCTACACATCCATATCACAATATCTATTCATGCATCCATCATATAGCTAGTGCATGTCATACATACATCACATCATATAGCATCAAATCAACACACAATATAAGCATTGCATCCATATGCATATCATAAACATAAAACAAATAAATTTACACATATAATGCATCTCATAAAAGTTTGATCATATATATATATATATATGTGTGTGTGTGTGTGTGTGTGTGTGTGTATCAAAAAGAGTATATAGGCATATGTCAAAAATGCTCGTAGGATACAACTGTTTAGGTCCTCGATCTTACACTAAAAAATGGTACAAACATATAAAAATATATGTACTAGGCAGTTCCTACACCCCCAGTCTGTGAGGCTCCTCTATCACCTCCACCCTCTTGATGAGTCCACTTAGAGCTAGAACCAGTGGAACTATCTAAACTATGAGTCTTGTGACTGGGTCATGCTAATGACTACCTTGTATCCCATGTCCTAGTCTATTGGGTCCCTATAGTGGTAGCCCTTTATAGAATATGACCCCTGAGCAACTTGATCTCTCCCTCTAGGTGAGAGATATGAGCAGCATCTAATGTCTGCTTGTCGAGGTGATGTTGAACCATAGTCTGTAGCCTCAAGATCTTTGTGTATAGATCTAAATCTATGTGTCCCTATATAGCTAGAGATGTTAGAGTAGCCTATGGAGTTGAGGTTTCTCGTCGTACACTCCTCACCTGATACCTCTCATGAGTTAAGAGCTATAACTAAGATCTTTCTAGATCTCACTCTAGTGTCATCTTCTCTAGAGCTAAAATGGCACTCATAATATGTGCTAGATGGGTTGTCATCTCCTCCTTGTAGCCTCACCACAACTCCTGTACCTATCCCATATGATATTTTGTAGCCTTAAGCTATACCTTTAAAGTCACCACAAAGGTGTCTCTCTAAAAAATCTATAGTTGAGTAGTCCCCAACTAAGTTTGTAGGCTAGAAATCTAAGATAAAAGTTGCACAGGATCATCATAAGGCTCCTCCTTATCCTCCTCATCAACCTAGGGCTCATCCTCAGAAATTGCACCCTCACCCCACTTGCCCTCTATTCGTTGGTGAACCTTACACCCATGAGTATCTACTTCCTTTGGATAGGCCTCAGTTTCCTCTACCGCCCCACCATATGTAGGTCTGCCTAGGGGGCCATCACCCTACCATAGCATGGTAGTCTACCAAGTTTCATAGTCTATAATCGTACCTATGTCTACCAAGCCTAAATCCTACCAATCATCATCCTCATAACCTATAGGATTCACTTAGGGCTAAGTCAAATCCTTCTCTACCTTAAGGTGATAGTAGAGGGTAGGCACTAGTGGAATGTCATATTGGGTACTGTAATACCCTAAAAATGACTCATTTTAATTTGCACTAAGGACAAAAAACTTGTAAAAATGAGCTTCTAACTAGTTGCCTCAATTTTCATGCCCTCCTGGTGAGATCGAGTAATCTGGATGAGATTGTATGATATGATATTGGATCGTACGATACAATTTTAGATTGTACGATATGATACCTGATCATATGCATATGATATTGCTCAAAAACAAAAAATATTAATCCAGCAAAATGACAAATCTAGTTGAAACACCTTTTGTCCTTACCTGCGCAATCGTGCGATGGTTACAGATCAGATTCGCCCGATTTGGTCCCAATTTTGGAAGAAGTTGCAACCAATTTTTTTGTAGCCCATTTTAGCCAACTTACCTTACCTATTTAGTCAGGCACCCTTCCCCTATGAATCCTCCTAGTGCTCATAATTCCTTGACTTATTTTCCACATTCAAATCACTGTAAATTTTGTATTAGATCTATTAGCTTTGCAATTTGCTATAGGATCATAGGATACAGTCGATATCGGATTGATATGATCTTGTGTCGGAGGTGTACAATATTGCTCAGACCATAGGATCTTTCTTAGAGATCACTTGGGGGTAATTCCAAATGCTGGTTTGCATTTTCTAAGTTCTATTTTGCATATCTAGCTTAATATTTATCATTTCCATTGCATAGGGTATCAAATTTAATTATTTGTATCCTTGGAGTTCACCAAATCTGCATATAATTGCATATTTTACATAGTTTTATGCATGTATATGTTAATTACTTTTATTGTGATATTAAATAGCTAACATATAAGTTAAATCATGCTTAGAAACATCATTAGAATCCCCTATTTTCTATTTTCTACACTCCATCCATGAATTTATAGGTTTCTATCAAGATCGTATTGTTTGATCTCTGATCGGACAGTATGATTTTGAATCGTATTCGTATGATCTTGCTCTATGCATACGATTTTTCTCTGTTGCATATGATCTAGACTGCAATCAAGAATCTAAATCTTCTTCAGACTTTCGGATATAGGTAAGAGTTTTAAATCACTTTTTAAGCACTGCATTATCCATTTGGATTCTATTTTCTATTGTTTACTGTCTACATATAGATCAATATTGCATATAGCTTAGTGTAGTTGCATATTATCCAAAAATAGGTAATTTTGAGAATTTAAAAGGAACACATAAAAAAAAATCCAAAACATAGGTGTGGAAACTACTATAAAATGTTTCCTAGTGAACCCTAAATAGTTCACCAAAAAATCACCATAAGAAGGTATGATCAAGTACATCTCTTTCGAGGTGTAGACCTATCATTAATACATTCCCATTTGAGGCACGAATCCATTAGCCTAAAGGAAAGGAGTGTGCAAATTTTAGACCTACATTCTTTGGTGAACCCGACATGAAAAAATTAGGTATCTTTATGATTTATAAAACAAAAACAAAAAATAAAAAAATTAACAAAATTATTAGTTATATTTTCACATTTTAGTGAATTTCATAGATGGTAGATTACAACATAAGGAGAGCCATCCAAATTGATGTAAGAACAATATTATCAACCCAATAATTTTCTTTATTAGGTAGTGTGCCATACCCTCATATTTGGAGAAGATTAGAAATTATAAGGATTAAATAACCTGAACTTAAGAAAATTATAAGGTTTGACTTGTCTAGAATCCTAGATCCCGATAGTGCACCTTTCTACTTTAACCTTCAAAGAGCACGTAATAGGTGGCTAGCGGATAAGAGAGCTGTTATTTACCCAAGTCTTTACTCCTTTGAATATTATCTTGAGAATGGGATAATGGTACATAATTTTTTATCACACGTGGAAAACCAAGAAGTTATCTTAGACAATAAGAGAATATTTAGTAAAGTTCCTAGGGCTATGATTTATCAGTAATATTGCCATGAATTGTACTTTTGCATTTCAAACTATGAAGTTGATTGCATCACTATAGCTCATTTCATAAAATTCTTAAAATCCAACTTTCAGTTTGAAGAAGAACACTATATGACCCCTGAGGAATTAGAACTTATTAATGATATCTATAGGCTTTTCCAAGAAAATTAAAGTATAATATCTATAATATTATAATTTTTATTTTTTTTGTTGTATTGTTTGGATTCCAAAAACTACAAAAAACCCAAAAACATAATATAATATATTAGTTAGGTATGTATAACATATATACCCCAAGCATTAAGCACGTATATATATAATTATATATATCTACAAGATTAAATATTCTAAGTAAAATGCCTAAATTAAGAAGTGGAAAACAAGTAGAAGATGACCGTATAGGAGAACAAGATCAAGATAATCCTGAAGATGAAGTTCGAATTGAAGATTATGTATCATTAGAATCAGATGAGGAAAACCATGATAAAGAAGAAAAAGTCTTCTATCATAGACCTCAAGTAGATGAAGAAGGTAGTATTAAATTTATTTACACACAACATTTCACTGAGTTTCTAAAAGACAATAGATGTTATTAACCATGTCATACAAAAAAAAGCTCAACTCCCTATGGGAGATTATTCAATGGAGGATTCCATAGAGGCTGCTCTCCGATTGAATGGAAATCCATTAACATATATGAACAAAAATAAAAATCAAGTTGGCACATCTCAAAATGTAAACCATAATTTGAATCAAAATATAGCACAACCACCACCAGTAACAACTTCAAATTTACAATAGAAACAACCAGCTTTCGCCTCATAAAAAGTAGTACAAAGAATTGAGAAGATGCACAAAATTAGTCAAAATCATCAAAAGTGATCGGCTGTAGAGCTTACATTTAATTTTATCAATCCGAGAGAAATCAAGGTCAGATTTAAAGAGTAACAATCTCGTATATATTATATTGTAGGAGTTAAAACTAAGCTTAGTTCAAGTTTCTTTTTCAGGCTTCACATGTACAGAAAAGTAAATGAATAGAATTAAATTTGGTGCAAAAATAAATGGTGTAGGGTATGATAAAATGATGCAATGATAATTTACTTTTACTAATGAATTGATTTAATGATGCACCTAATTACTGATGAATTTATTTACTAATGCATTTAATTGTTTGTAAACTAATTTGTTTATAACATTATTTAATTTATTTGTGAGGATCCTCATGCAATCTATCTTATTTTATGTAATTTAAAATGCAGTTTAATTTAAGGCTAACTAATCCTAACCTATTGTAGTGGCGAGGGCTTAGGGACTGTCTGTAGGAGGGGGCCCTACCTCCTAGAGGGTGTTAGGGTAAAATAGGTAGTATATTGCATTATACTACATAGGTTATTACATTTAATTTTCTACCATAGGAGATAGTTACTATGCTATGAATTACTTTCTAGTTACTATGGTTAATAACTAAATATCTTATGATATTTAGTTAGTTTGTTAGAATAATCTATTATTAAATGACGTTAGTGCTTCTAATGCTAAGTCATTAAATAATATATTTTGTAACCTATTTATACTTTGAAGTTAATGGAAAATCCTAATGTTCAATTGATTATTTCCTAATCTAATTCTCGTTCATTTTACATCATTGGTATCGGAGCTGGGGTGGATAACACGAGCATCGCTCGTTCCACCTGGTTACCTATCATTTGTGTTGCCTCCTCCCCTGCTGACTCTTCTGCACTGCCAGGCCTACTGTCTCCTCGTATGGATTACCAGGTAGTTTTTGGATCTTTGCTACTCTCCACGATGCTTGCAAGCCTGAATGTCTAGATCATAGGAGCAGCCCTGCTAGCCCCCACATAGGCGACACGTAAGCCCTCCAGGACCCACACGCAATGCGCAAGCTCACCAGGCCCATTGGACCCCCTATAGTAGCCTACTAGCCCTATAGGCGATGTGTAGGCCCACAAGGCCTGAACACATCATGCAGGCCCATAGGCCTACCTGTAGATCCATGTGGCCTCCACAGATCTGGAAGGGCCGAGAGGGTAGGAGAACCCTCACTTCCTAGCTAGATGCACATGTGGGCCATGACCTCAGGATTTGAGAGGGCAGTAATACCCTTTGATCCCTGACCACCTCAGGATCTATGAAGGTAGGAGGCCCTCTGATCCCTGAATCTGACTAATCACGATGCAATAAGTGGTGAGATATAACGATCTCTAGACTGCATGCACCCCGAGGTGCAACCTAGACCATTGACTAGGCAACATGTGGCACCGTGACCATGCACCACCTGGAGAATGACTAGGCGAAACATGGCATAATGACCATGCACCACCTAGATTCTGACTAGATTGGAGGACTGACTTGGAATTGACATGTGGCAGACAACCACTAGACGACAAGACTGACTTGGACTCGACTAGGCCCACCCCTGGAGCCATGTGGCGGCGTCCAAAAAGGGTGGGTGAGACTCATCGATTACCCACAGGTAATCGATGTTGGATGGGAGTGTCGTGGCTTATAAAGTCTTATGCATCCCATTTTGGGATGCATGTGGGATAAATCCCATAAAGGCTCATCACCACTGCAGCCACCTTAAGTTGTAGCCATTCCGAAGATATTTTTGACTAGGTGGTGGCTCGGTTGGCTAGCACGATCACCTAGCATCTGTGAAGGCACCAGTTCGATTCCCAGCACCTCCAAATACAAAGGTTTTTAATCGATTTCATAAATTTTTTTTGAAATTTTTTAATTTTCTACAGTTTTTTCAGCATTAAGAATATTAGTTTTTGATTTTTTTTTTATAATTTATTTTCAAATTGGCATAAAATATTACATTTTTAATCAAATTGGACCATTTTTTTTTCCAATTTTTTTCTAAATTATAGAAATTTCATCTTAAATACATATATTTTTTTCTTTATAAAACTTAGAGAACTTAAAATCCAATCAAAAAATTTGCCTTAAATGTTCCAAAAATCAAAAAGTGTTTTCTCTCAATTGGAGACAATAGAAACTGTTAGCGTAGCTATGTTAGTTATTCCATTATAGGTTAATATTGTTAATTTGTTACAACCTATTCTATTTGACGCCTAGGTGGTTCCGTAACCTACGGGCTAATCTAAGGCTGCCTATGTATTATTTATACAGTTCAATACAATGGCTCTGATGTTCGCATTCCTACATGGTATCAGAGCTGGACCTGCTTGGGCACGCTTTTCGAGATCTAAGAGGAGACCGGCGTAGACGCGAGCATGTTTCCCGAGGTAGGGCTGGACCTGCTCGGGCACGCATCCCGAGGCATCGAAACTAGACCTGCACTCGAAATGAGGGCGGCTGGACTGGCTTGACCGAGCACAGATCCCGAGATCTGATGACTACGGTTGACTGGACACGGATCCCGAGGTCGATCCGGACTGGATCCGACTCGACACATTTCTCGAGGTCAGATCGACTGACACTGGACCGACGCTGGACCTGACTGGACATGGGCACGGATCTCGAGGTCGATCCGGACTGGTTCTGACTCGGCACATTTCCCGAGGTCAGACCGACACCTGGACTGACGCGTGGCAGCTGACTGGACCGAAGCTGACTGGACAAAACCGCCACGTGGACTGACGTGGCAGCTGACCGACGCTGGACTGGACTGGACCGCCACGTGGACTGACGTGGCAGCTGACCGACGCTGGACTGGATTGGATCGCCACGTGGACGGACGTGGCCGCCACGTGACCCGACGTGGACCTGACCCCTGTCGCGTGGCACGACAAAAGGGGTGTCGTGATTGCCCGAAGGCAATCACGTATAAAGGGGGGAATCTTCCCTTTTATTCCCCCCTCATGCACCCCACGGGAGCAATGTGGGACTAAAGTCCCACAATTTTTTTTGCTCCCCGCGAGGGTCGCAAGGGAAGAAAGGGACAATTGTCCCTTTCCTTCCCATCGGGCGTGCTAGCCCAGCCGGTAGGAGCGCCAGGCTAGCGCCCGTGAGGTTGGGGGTTCAAACCCCTTCGACAGACCCCTTGAAGGTAATTATTTTTTTTAATTTTTTTGTTATTTTTCTTTATTTTTTTAGTATTTTTTAATTAATATACTAATATTTTTTGTTTTAAAAAAAAAATCATTTTTTTTAATTAATCATATTTTTAAATTATGATTTTTTTTTAAAACAAAAGTATTTTTATTATTAATTAAATTATTACTAAAATTATTTAGAAATTTACATTAAAATTAGAATATTTGCCATAGTAAAGGGGGGTGTTTTCTTCAAAACCTGAAGAAAAAGGGGGGGATGATGAGTAAATTTTTAAGGCAAATTGGCTTATTGTAAAGGTGCATTTTCGGCAGCGCCCGACACCTAGTGGTTTATTTCTGTGGGCACTTTTATGTTGTATGTTGCATTTTTTCTTACTTTGCACTACATCATTAAAAGTTAAAATCAAATTCACTCCCTAAGTCCCCGGAATAATTAAAACCCATCCGTGCAATTTATTGCACTGCAGTGTTCGGTATTTGTGATACCTCTGGCCAGCACTTACAGGTAAAGCTGTCGTGATTGCGCTACTGTATCCGCCGCCTAATATAGCTGCCAAAACGACGTCTGAGCTTGTTCTCTATAAATCGTCGGGGAGAGATAAGTTTGCCATTTTGCTATTTTTTTACTCCATCCACTACCCTAATCGTTCTTGTGTTTAGGCATAAATCCTGACGAGAGTTCTGACATCCACAGTGTTTAGGGGAAGTTACGCCCCACGCATGAGGATTGATGACTTTCTATGGTAGGTGCCATCAACAAGTCGATTCCCTTTCAGTACCGCCTAAGTACCACGTATCATATAATCTTTAAAAATTACCTATAGTCTCCCTCACGTAAGGGCGGGTAATTTTTTTTTATTTTTCAAAATACCTATAGTCTCCCTCACGTAAGGGCAGGTATTTTGTATGGTATAACGGCCTGGCATTAAGGTATATAGAAAGGGTGACCAATTGGTGATATAAGGAACCTTCACTATGGCTTCTGCTGCAAAGTTAATGACTGATGCTCATCAGTTATTGAAAGGTCCTAATTATACACCATGGAAAAACAAAATGAAGGCAGTCCTCATCATGGAAGATTTATGGGATGTTGTTTCTGGAGCAACAACGAGACCTTCACCGACAGCTGGATCCACAACTCTCACTGCTGATCAGATCGCCTTTGATAAGAAAGATAGTCGAGCAAAAGTGCTCATTTTGTTTGTTGTTTCAGATGAAGTTCAACCTCATATAGCTGACAAAGCAAGTGGTAAAGAGGCATGGGATGCCCTTCAAACCATTTATGAGGGAAATAATGACTCCACCATTCTTCATCTTCAAAAACAACTTCACAATCTGAGTTTGAGACAGGGTGAGACAGTTGAACTCTTTCTTTGCAGAGTGTCTGAATTGAAAGGCAAATTGAATTCTTTGGGAGATACAGTGGACGACAAACTTCTCACTTCAATAGTGATGAGAGCTTTTCTTGATTCCTTTGATACGTTGATCACCTCCATTCAGGTGTCACAACGACAAATTACCTTTATTGAGTTGGTCAATTTGCTTCAACAACAGGAAGCACGCCAACTTCACAGGGATGATTCTTCTAATACAACCCTATACTCCAACCGACAGGGTTCTAAGAAGAAAGGTAATTTTTAGAAAGGAGGCAATTCTCAACAGGATTCAAAAGGAAAAGGGAAACAACCTCAACAGAAGAAGAGGTATTGCAAAATTTGTGATAAAGACAACCATGACACCAACAGGTGTTGGCATAAGAATAAGCAAAAAGGCCAGAACAAACCACAAAACAAGAACAAGCAACCCAGGGTGAATGTTGTTGTTGAAGAATCTGACTCAGATTCTGAATGGGCACACAAGGTGCTCATGACTACCACAACCTCCAAGGAGAAGGATCCTGTATGGTATGTCGATTCTGGCGCTAGTAAGCATATGACTGGCGACAGATCATGGTTTGAATCATTTGTGGCCAAAGAGGGCAGACCTGTCACTATTGTCGATGACAAAACCTACAAGGTTCAGGGAGAGGGTACAGTTTCAGTCACTCTTCCTGATGGCAAGTGTCAGATTGACAAAGTCCTCTATGTTCCAGGACTGGCTAACAATTTGTTGTCAGTCACACAAATCCTGGATAAAGATATGGTTGTCAACTTTCGTGTTGAGAATGGCAAGAAGTGTTGTTCTATTACCAGGAAGGGTAAGCAGATTGCAACAACTTCATATAAGCATGGCTTATTTGCCCTAGATGCTATCTCTACTCCCCATGTTGCCATGACAGTCTCTACCAAGGAGGCCACTTCCCTCTGGCACAAGAGATATGGGCATCTTAGTTCTGGCTACTTACTTGAGCTTAGTAAGTATGAGATGGTAAAGGGTCTTCCTTCCCTTTCTTCCACATTGCCAGTGTGCTCTGACTGCTTGGCAGGAAAGCAGCATAGAGTACCTTTTGAGAAGAGCTCAACACGAGCACAGAAACCTCTGGAGTTAATTCACACCGATCTGTGCGGTCCTTTCACACCCAACAGTTGTGGAGGGAAGAGGTATTTTTAGTTATTTGTAGATGACTACTCCCGCAAGATGTGGGTTTTCTTTCTTCGACTGAAATCTGAGGCTTTCACTTTCTTCCAGCAATTCAAGAAATCTGTTGAGAAGGAGTCAAGGGCTTCTATTAAAACCCTCCACTCAGATCGAGGGGGGGAGTTTACCTCTAAAGAATTTTTAGCATTCTTAACTGAGCATGGAATCACGAGACAGTTAACAACTGCCTATACTCCTCAAAAAAATGGAGTTGCTGAGAGAAGGAACCATTCTATTATGGAAATGGTTCGTTGTATGCTCACAGGAGCTACTCTTGGGCAACAATATTGGGCAGAAGCTGTCACCACTTCAGTATATCTATTGAATAGGGCACCCACAAAGGCCCTAAAAGGAATGACTCCACAGGAAGCATGGAGTGGTCGAAAACCCTCCATATCTCATCTTCGTATTTTTGGATGTCAAGCTTTCATGCACATACCAAAAGAGAAAAGGAAGAAGCTAGATGAGAAGACATTGAGATGCATTTTTCTTGGCTATGATGAGCACTCTAAAGGTTATCGTTTGATAGATCCTTTGACCAAGAAAATTCATATCAGTAGAGATGTTGTTTTTGATGAAGCTTTCACATCACAAAACACATCTAAGGTATACCTAGATCTTGTGGAATCTAAGGAAGAGAAGTTCCCTTTGTCAACACAGATAGGAGGTCCTTCCACATCTTCTTCAACACCAAAAATGAAGAATCCAAAATGGTATACAAGCACAATCAGGGATGCAAAGTTATCCACTCCACCAGATTTGACTTTGGATAGACCTCGTACTCGCAGTATGGCTCAAAGGGAAAAAGCAGCCGTAGAGACCAGTGAGGTTGATGATCTTTGTCAATATTTTGAGGAACTTTCTGTAACTCCACATAAGGAAACAGAGGATATGGATATAGATGATGACAGGGTGTTTTTGTCTTCAATGAATGAACATGAACCCGCCTCTGTACAAGATGCTCTTAGCAAGCCACAATGGAAGGATGCTATGGATGCCGAGTACAAGTCTCTGAAAAAGAACAAAACTTGGGAGCTTGTCGATCTGCCACAAGGAAAGAAGCCCATTGGCTGCAAATGGGTGTACAAAGTCAAGTACAAGGCAGATGGGACAATTGATAAGCATAAGGCCCATCTTGTTGCAAAGGGCTATGCTCAAAAGGAAGGCATTGACTATGAGGAAACTTTTGCACCTACTGCTCGGATGACCACTATTCGAGTTCTTTGTGCTATGGCAGCACAATATGGGTGGAAAGTTCACCAGATGGATGTAAAGAGTGCTTTTCTGAATGGTGATCTCCAAGAGGAAGTCTACATGACTCAACCTGAAGGATTTGAAGTGGTAGGCCAAGAGCAAAAAATTTGCAAGTTGGTCAAATCCTTGTATGGTTTGAAACAAGCTCCTCGAGCTTGGTATATAAAAATGGATAATCACCTCCTGTAGCATGGATTTAAGAGATGTCCGTCAGATGCAAACCTCTATTTCAAGAAACAAGGTTCTGAGATAGTGTTGCTTGTACTCTATGTTGATGATCTCGCTCATTACAGGGAGTTCAGAACCTATGATCTCTGCTGTCAAAAGTGACTTGTGTAAATATTTTGAGATGACAGATCTCGGACTTCTCCATTATTGTCTTGGTCTGGAAGTAAGCCAGAAGGAGCACTACATTAAGGTGTCTCAAAAAAAATATGCCAAGACACTGTTAGAAAAATATCGCATGACTGATTGTAAGCCAATGGCAACTCCGATGGAATCAGGTCTTCAGTTATCGTGATATGATGATTCACCTCAGGTAGATGGTACTCTCTATCGACAGTTGATCGGGAGTCTCATATATCTGACCAATACTAGGCCAGATATCGTATTTGTTGTCAACTATCTTTCGAGGTTCATGCAGGAACCTAAGACTACTCACTGGAAAGCAACAAAACGTGTTCTTCACTATGTCCGTGGTACTATGGAATATGGCCTAGAATACAAGAGGAATGGTAAATTCTTCTTGCAAGGATACACGGACTCCGACTATGTCGGGTCGTTTGATGATCGCAAGTCAACTTCAGGATATATTTTTCATCTTGGATCCGGTCCTGTCTCTTGGCACAACAAGAAGCAACAGGTGGTTGCTATCTCATCTACAGAGGCAGAATATCGCGCCGCACGTGAAGCTGTGTGCGAAGTGATATGGTTACGTCGCATCCTGACAAGTATGGGCCTTCCATCCAAATCTCCAATCCACTTGTTCTGCGACAACCAGGGTGTTTTGAACCTTGTTAAGAATCCAGTGCATCATGAGAAAACCAAGCACATTGATACACAATGCCACTTCATTCGAGACGAAGTTCCAAGGCACCGAATTCAGCTTCAGTACATTCCCACCGATGCTCAAGTTGCAGACATTTTCACTAAGGCACTTGCACGTGTCAAATTTGAATTGTTTCGCAGCTCTCTTTGTATTGCAAAATGATGTAATCAGGGGGGATGTTAGTATAGCTAGTAGTTATCCTATTACCCAAATAATGTAATAAGGGGGGATGTTAGCGTAGCTATGTTAGTTATTCCATTATAGGTTAATGTTGTTAATTTGTTACAACCTATTCTATTTGACGCCTAGGTGGTTCCGTAACCTACGGGCTAATCTAAGGCTGCCTATGTATTATTTATGCAGTTCAATACAATGGCTCTGATGTTCGCATTCCTATAGAAACATAGGAACCTATTTTTGGCAAATTTTAAAAACCTGCTTCAACACATTTTTTTTGCAATATAATCCTCAAAAATTTCTATAGTTTTCTTCACCCATTTTGGAGATAAATAGACATAGAAACTCACAAATTCTATTGCAAAACAAAGAGCAAGCCATCATTGAGGGAGCTTAAAAGGAAGTCTCATTTTTCCCAAAACAACAAATTTTGCTTTTGTTCTCTCCTTCACGAAAGGAGACATAAAAACATTAAATAGCACATTTTTTTTTGTTGTAAAATTTGAGCTCCATCAAACCAATTTTTGCTCCTCATGCTAACCTGTTGAAGACAAAACCAAAGTCGTGTGTCGACTGGTCTGGAAGCCTTTCAAACGCGGGTCGTGTGTCGACTTGTCTTGAAAGGAGTGCTCTAATTTTTCAATTTTGTAAAAATTAAAGGGGGGATAGAAGTCATATCTTGTGATTCTATTTTTTTTGCAAAATTGTAAAGAGAAAGGGGGGATATTTCAAAGCAAGAAAGGTGCATTCTCGATTGTACTCGACACCTTATTTTAAAAAAAAAAAATGACTATTCTAGGTGCATTTTCGGTTGCATCCGACACCTAGAGTGATAAAAATTTGGGTTGCTCTCTTGTTTTTTATTATTGCACTAACAAATCATGTTTTTTGTGTGCAATTAAACAATCAGATAGAACATTGAAGAAGCATTTCACAAAACCCAAACTTCACTCCAAATCGTGCTACACCTTGCACAGGTTAAAAACAAGTCAATTTTATTCCCCATCAAAAGGTCAAAATTCAAAACACCTTGATTAACTCTCTTTGTTTGGCTTAATTTCCTCAAAATTTCCATCCTTCTTGAAGGGTGTTAAGGCAGGTGCCATTAAATATCCTAGAGAGCATAATCAGAAGTCTTTCAAAACCTACCCCTTTAATTTGCTCTATTTGTTTGGCTTAAAAACCTCAAACTTTTCATCCCTTGTTAAGGGTGTTAAGGCAGGTGCCATTGAATATCTTCTAGAAGCAAATTAAAACATCTTCCATATACTCTTTTGAGGGTATAGTGCAAGATACAACCATCTTAGTCCTATCAAATTTGAAACCTTCACCATGGCCATGATGCACAAGTATCTCACTGAGAGCCAACTGCTCAAAGGTTCAAATTATTCTGCATGGAAGACTAAGATGAAAGCTATCTTAACTATAGAGGATCTTTGGTCTATAGTGGATGGAAGTGAAACTAGACCTCAATCAGTAGGAGCAGATCAAACAACATTTGATAAAAAGGATAGAAAACTATCCTTAATGATCTTGCTAGCTATTACTGATGATATCCAACCTCATATCAGTGAAGCTAAGAATGGTAAGGAGGCATGGGATGCCTTAACCACCATATTTGTGGGGAAGAATCAATCAACCATTCTTCACCTCCAAACACAACTTCATACTCTTCATATGAAATCAGGAGAAACAATAGAGCTATTCCTCTGTAGAGTGGCATAATTGAAAACAAAACTGCAATCCTTAGGAGAAAAAGTGGAAGACCAAGTCTTGACCTCTATCATTTTGAGGGCTCTTCTCGACTCCTACAGAATGTTGATAACTTCATTACAAGTCTCTGGAAGGACAATGACTTTTGTCGAGTTGGTAAATATGCTTCAAACAGAAGAAGCTAATCAACTCCAAAGAGATGAGGCATCCAACAATGCTCTTTTCTCAAACAGACAAGGTGGTAAGAAAAAGTGGAATCAACAGAAAGGTTCTTCTTCTAATAAAGACAAGGGTAAAGGCAAAGAGACTAAGAAGAAGAAGCAATATTGTAAGATTTGTGACAAGGACACTCATGAAACCAAAAGATGTTGGTTTAAGAACAAACCGCCCAATGAACAAGGAAAAAAAAAGGGCAAAGGCAAACCAAAGAACAAGAATAAACAACAACAGGGACACATTGCAGTTGAAGATTCTAGTTTGGACTCTGAACGAGCACACAAAGTGCTCATGACACATACAGATTCCCCTCACAAGGACACTGTGTGGTACATAGATTCAGGTGCTAGTAAGCATATGACTGGCGATAAGTCCTGGTTTGAGACATTTGAGGCTCGAGAAGGTAGACCGGTCACCATTGTTGATGATCAAACCTATCGAGTTCAGGGAGAAGGAAGTGTTTCTGTCTCCCTTCCAGATGGTGAATGTAAAATTCAAAAAGTTCTTTATGTACCAGGATTGAAAAATAATCTCTTGTCAGTTCCACAAATCCTGGACAATCACATGAATGTCAATTTCAAGGTGGACAAAGAAAAGAAACATTGCTTTATCACCAAGAAAGGAAAACAGATAGCAACAGGTTCATACAAACATGGTTTGTTTGTCTTAGATGCAATTACCTCAACCCATACTGCAATGGTAGTAACCACAAAAGAGGCCACATCTCTATGGCATAAGAGATTTGGGCATTTAAGTTCAGGATATTTACTTGAGCTCAGTAAATATCAAATGGTGAAAGGACTGCCTACTCTTTCATCTACTTTGCCAGTGTGCTCAGATTGCTTGTCAGGCAAGCAACATAGAGTTCCCTTTGAACCTAGCTCCTTTCGAGCTAAGGGACCTTTGGAGTTGGTTCACACATATTTGTGTGGTCCCATGTCTACTAGTTGTGGAGGAAAAAGGTATTTTCAATTGTTTGTCGACGATCACTCACGCAAGATGTGGGTCTTCTTCTTACAGTTGAAGTCTAAAGCATTTACCTATTTTCAACAATTCAAAATGCTTGTTGAGAAAGAATCTAGATGCTTCATCAAGACCCTCCATTCAGATCGAGGGGGGAATACACATCAAAGGAATTTTCCTCATTTTTATAGACTCATGGGATAAAAATACAGTTAACCACAACCTATTCTCCTCAGTCAAATGGAGTTGCTGAGAGAAGAAATCGGTCCATTATGGAAATGGTTCGATGTATGCTTAAGGGAGCGAATCTTGAGCAAATATACTAGGTTGAAGCTGTTCAAACTGTAGTATATCTTCTAAATAGAGCACCCACAAGGGCTCTTGAAGGTATGACTCCTCAGGAAGCATGGAGTGGAAGGAAACCCTCCATATCTCATCTACGAGTATTTGGGTGTAAGGCTTTTATGCATATACCTAAGGAGAAAAGAAAGAAATTAGATGAGAAGTCCCTACCATGTGTTTTTCTTGGATATGATGAATTCTCAAAAGGCTATCGATTGATAGACCCATTTACCAAGAAAATACATATCAGTAGAGATGTAGTGTTTGATGAAGCTTTCACACCCAACACTACATCAATATACCTAGATGATGAGGAGCAACAACCACTTCCTTCTCCACAACAGAAAAATCCTCCCAAATGGTATACAAGCACAATGAAAGATTCCAAACTCACTTCCCCACCTGATCTTACTCTCAATCGTCCAAAGACACGAAGCATGACTCAACAAGAAAATACTGAAGCATCCACTTTAGTTGATGATCTTTGTGCAGATTTTCAAGACCTTTCTATTGATAGAGAGCTAGCAAGGGAAGATGATATGGAAATAGATGAGGAGAGGGTTTACTTGTCATCATTTGATGAAAATGAACCTTCTACAGTTGATGAAGCACTTAGACTACCTCAGTGGAAGGCAGCTATGGATGCAGAACATAACTCCCTCATCAAGAATAAAACGTGGAAGCTGGTAGATTTTCCTAGAGGAAAGAAACCCATAGGCTACAAATGGGTTTACAAAATCAAATATAAGGCAGATGGTACCATAGACAAGCATAAATCCCATCTTGTGGCAAAGGGCTATGCTCAAAAGGAAGGCCTTGATTATGAGGAAACCTTTGCACCCACTACAAGGATGACCACCATTCGAGTTCTTTGTGCTATGGCAACACAATTTGGATGGAAATTACATCAAATGGATGTAAAAAGTGCCTTTCTAAATGGTGACTTAAAAGAAGAGGTATACATGACTCAACCTCTAGGATTTGTTGAGGAAGGCCATGAGCAACAAGTTTGCAAATTGGTCAAATCATTATATGGGCTTAAACAAGCCCCAAGAGCATGGTACATTAAAATGGATAGTCACCTATTGTAGCACGGATTCAAGAGAAGTCCATCTGATGCAAATCTCTATATCAAGAACACAGGTTCTGAAATAGTGATTCTTGTATTATATGTAGATGATCTGATCATCACTGGCAATTCAGAGAAATTGATTAAAGCCATGAAATATGACTTGAAAGAGTCATTTGATATGACAGATCTAGGACTTCTCCACTACTGTCTTGGTCTTGAGATAGAACAGAAAAAGAATCATCTTAGGGTGACTCAAAAAAAATATGCCAAGACTTTAGTAGAAAAATATCGTATGACTGAATGCAAGCCCAAGGCAACACCGATGGAATCAAGGCTTCAGTTATCATGGTATGATGACTCACCATAGGTAGATGGCATGCTATATAGATAGATGATTGGAAGCCTTATCTATCTGACCAATACTAGACCAGACATTACTTATGCTATAAACTATCTTTCTCGGTTCATGCAGGAACCAAAAGTTTCTCACTGGAAAGCAGCTAAGAGGGTTCTTCACTACATTCAGGGTAGTGTAGATTATGGTCTAGAGTATAAGAAGAATAACTCATTCTTCTTATAGAGTTATACTGACTCTGACTATGTTGGATCCCTAGATGACAGAAAATCAACATCAAGATATGTATTTCATCTTGGATCTGGTCCTATCTCATGGCATAGTAAAAAGCAATAGGTGGTTGCTTTATCTTCAACAGAGGTAGAGTATCATGCTGCACGTGGAGCTGTGTGTGAAGCGATATGGTTAAGTCGCATCTTGGCTACAATGGGCCTACCAAAGAAACTTCCTATTCACATGTTTTGCGACAACTCAGGTGTTTTGAACTTGGTCAAAAATCCAGTCCATCATGAACGCACAAAGCATATTGACACAGATTGTCATTTCATTCGTGATGAGGTTCCTAAACACAACATCAAGCTCCAATACATTCCCACTGATGAACAGGTTGCTGACATCTTCACAAAGGCACTTGGACGTGTCAAATTTGAGCTATTCCGAAATAAACTTTGTATATCAAAGTAATGTAATAAAGGGGGGATGTTAGGGTAAAATAGGTAGTATATTGCATTATACTACATAGGTTATTACATTTACTTTTCTACCATGGAGATATTTACTATGCTATGAATTACTTTCTAGTTAACCTATGGTTAGATAACTAAATATCTTATGATATTTAGTTAGTTTGTTAGAATAATCTATTATTAAATGATGTTAGTGCTTCTAATGCTAAGTCGTTAAATAATCTATTTTGTAACCTATTTATACTTTGAAGTTAATGGAAATCCTAATGTTCGATTAATTATTTCCTAATCTAATTCTCGTTCATTTTACATTAGAGGGCAGTGTAAGTATTTCTCCCCTAGTTTACCTTATCTTAGTAACTAGATTTTATAACTAATACTAACATTATGTCTATTCTGTAAATGCAGGTAATAGATAAACATAATTTACATAGTAGAAATCAAACAACACATGAAATTGATACAAATTACCATCTTTGAAGAAACAAATGTTATTTTATTATTGGAGTTTCAACTGTACATTTTGAACGTGTTTCTTCAGAATTGTAAACTTAGAACAGACTGTAATGTAACAATAGATGCAACAAAGAATAGACCTTTTGAAGGTCTCTTCTATGTAATTTATATTGTAATTAATATAATTCTAAACAATATTCTCCACGTATTTGACATACATATTTTGTGGACTGATGACTATACATTAATCAAAATAATCTAAAACCTAATCATAATACATACTCCTACTTGGAATTATAAATATTTTGACTAGTCCAAGTGGCATCCTACTAATAATCCTAACAAAAATGCTATTTTAACTAAATCACATGATATACATTAGGACCTCATGTCCTATATTCCAGGAAAGTCTAACAGTCTTTGCGTTTATATCTTAAACTTACAAAAATAAACTGATTACAAGCTTTATAAAGTAAACCATAACTTTGTCAACTTGAAATATTCTTGCGGATATTATGCGAGAAATAAAATATTTTGCTAGGTAAAAATATCAGTTGCTGTCCATATTAATGTGTCGTCCATTCTGATGTGGCACACCAAAGTCAACAGTCTTTATTATATTTTAGTAACTACTAGCTACCGAAGGTCACTCGTATCACAACAAGCATGTGCCACAATGGGCTGAAGGTCGCTTGTGTCACAACAAGCATTCACCACAATGGGCTGAAGGTCACTTGTGTCACTATAATCATCAACCATTTTGACCTCTATTTCCTCACTAAAATCCCTGTAGATTTTACGTTGGGCAATATCAAGAAAAAACAATGATATGTAGACTACCCTTATGACGCCTATAGGGATTTGAACACCATTCTTCTGAAGATCTTCAGAACCTTAAAAATATTTCAGAATGGATTTTACACCACTGCGTAGTGTAGAATATTTTTCATCCTCATAAAAATCCATTCCTTCCATCTCTGGTGGAAAGTAAGGACCTTTAACTGATTCAACAACATCAGTTTATTTAGGGATAGTTTTATTCTTTGATCTACCCATTCTTAAGGTGTCGGTCTCTGCCAAAAATGCACATTTTACAATAAAATTTTGCAAAAATAATTTGACTAAGGTGTCGGTCACTGCCGAAAATGCACCCTTATAAGTCTTCCCCCCTTGGTTTTGCAAAAAATTATATCTCCCTTGTACGGGGTTCCAAGGGGTGTCCAAAATTTTCTGGAAGCGCAAAATGGGCGCTCCAGAAGGCTTTTTTTACTGGTTTGTAAAAAATTACAATATTTGCCTCTTAGGCAGATTAGCACAAAAATGTCATAAAAATGCCATGTTGAATGCCTTGACAATGTTTATTGCCCTTCACTTATGTAGCTAAAAAAATGTTCCCCCTCCAAGTGTGAGAAAAAAAAATTTGCCCTCTAATGTTTTGAAAAAATAATTTAAGGTTTAATTAAATTGATTTTTCTTAAAAAAAAAATATTTCCTTAAAAATAATTTTTTTTTTAAAAGAAAATTAAACAAAAAATTATTAAAAAATAACATTACTAGCAAAAAAAAAAAAACAATACCGTGGGGTCGATGGGGTTTGATCCCCCGATCTCTTGCCTCTAAGCGCCTTAGCGCGTGGCTCCCAACCACACGAGCTACCAAGCTCGGTGATTATTGAGGGGAACTTACCCCATCTTAACCTCACGAGCCCGCAGGAGTAGGTGGCCCGCTGCTTCTCTCCACCGAGCAACGACTCTTCTCCCGATGGTGGTGCTGCTCCTCTGCTCCACCACGGCGGTGTTTCCAGCTCTTTGATGACGTTGTCAAACTAGTAAGAGCTTCTGTCTGCAATATCACTCGTCGAGGACTTGGCTACAAATGATCTCGTCTATAGGGATCGAATAACATCTTTAGTGCTCGTGAGGTTTGTACTCAGCACCTTGCAGGTGCGGGTTCCTGTAGCGCTCGACTTGTAGTCATCCAAGCTATTTGCTTCAACGAGAAGTAATGGGGAAGATCCCCTATTTACCTCTATCCCACCCTGTGGGTGGCGCCTTCACGCTACCTCCACCAGGCATCGTTGCCAGCTCTTCGACGGGGTGGCTTTGTTCCGGCGATGATGCCACTTCCAGCAGCTATGCAGGAATTCTCCGCAGTTACTTCCCTTCTTCCAATACAAGTGCATTTCGTAAAACTAAAGCAAAACATTTTCTGCCCAATACCCAATTCCTAAAATCCAAGTTTTCTGTGACAGGCAAGAGCAGACTGAAATGGAGCTTTCACAATAAGATATCAAAGGTCTGAAGGACCTCCCAGAGAGCTATGTTTCCAAAATTTTATCTTTCACCACTCCGCGTGATGCGTGTCGACTCACAGCAGTATCGAGGTTCTTCAGGAATGCAACACTCTAAAAAAAATAGTCTTTACTGTCACTATGCCTGCAAATTTGATCAATCGATGTGAATTATCCCACATGGGGAGTATTGCATGGAAGATGTGGTTTAAAAACAATTATCCAAACATATATTAATGACCACCACACGGTGGTCTAGCCTCCCTCAAAGCCTTTTGTAAGTCACTACGTCATCATCCACCCGCTGTCAGATTTTAGTGCTGTCAGAGTTTAGGTCCGCCCACTGCCAGATCATGTTGTTGTCAGAGTTTAGGTTCGCCTGCTGCTAGATCATGCTATTTTCAAAGTTTAGGTCTGTCATAGTTTAGGTCTACCTATTGCTAGATCACGTTGCTATCAGAGTTTAGGTTCACCCGCTACCAGATCACGCTACTATCAGAGTTTAGGTCTATCACATTATGTCCTAGGGTCTTAGGTCCATTTGTGTCAGGGTCGGTAGGCTCCCACGGCATGATTTGCTCGCTTCTCGATGTCCAGTGCATCCACCTAGGCTTAGGTCGACCCAGTGTTAGGTTTAAGTCGCACAAGTCACGTCCGAGTGAGTCCATCAGTCAGATCTCGATCTATGGGCCAGGTTGGACCAGTTTCCTCAAAAATCGATAGACCTTGGGAATCATGCCCGAGTTGGTCAATCCACCCAGTTTTCAAGCTATGAAAAAAGAGCTTCGACTACATTGCGCTTTTATACCATGTTAAGTAATAGACAACGATCATTGTATTAAGTAATGTATAAATAATACAACTACGACTTAGATTAACCCATAACCAATGGAGCTAACAAGTTGCTAATAGGTAGTAGTTATAACTATACTAACAACTAACCTAATAATGTAATAATAAATAGATAAATGCTAACATTTTTTGGATATTTCAAATTTATTAACATCTGAATGTGATAGGCTGATAAAATAGGCATTCATCCCTCAAGAGTAAAGAATTTAATAATAATTATAGCTGCTTCCTACCATAGAAGGGGGGGTGTAGGGGTTGAAACACCTTTGATCGACCCCTCATATCTAAGGATTGTGCACTTCTCACCAAATTTTGTTACCAACTGGGTGACACTCTTTGAATTTTTATAATACAGAAGACCAACCTCAGGTAAATTCAACACTTCATAGATCGGGTTAGGGTTTAGTTCTATTTGAATTTCTCCAACATGGGTGAGCATAGTGTTAGGGTTATAATTTAATATAAATTTCCTCACCATCCCTAAGTCATGACCTTTAAATTTGGTCAGTGCCTCCCACCATCAAGCGTTTTCAAAAATTTCAATTACAGAGTCACTCGGGTTTTGTGTATCGATGGATGATGGCTCACTACATTTTTGGAACATAGGTTTGGGCATGGTGACGGCTGAGGATTGAGAGGAGATTAGTTTTCACAAAAAAATCTGCAATTTATATATAAATAGAAGTTTTGTTTAGAGGTCGACAAAACCCTTAAAAATTTATTATTATTTAGAATCTTACTTTTAAAATACAATATATCCTTAGATAGTAACAAATTTTACATAAAAAATGTAAAAACATAAACTTTTAAAATTCCACTGTTATCATATCGAATCTATAAAAACATAAAAACTTATAATACAAAAAGAGTTTCCTTTGTTGTTTTTTTTTTGCAAAAAATCCCTATTTTACATGAATTGTATATATATATATATATATATATATATATATATATATATATATATATATATATATATATATATATATATAGTGTAATTGACCAGGCAATCTCTGTAATTCTACCAAATAAGAGATTTTACTAAAAAGAAATTTTTTGTAATTTTACAAAATAAGAAATTTCCTAAAAAGAAAAACAATCTCTGCACTTTTACCAAATAATTACTAGATAATTGTTGTAATTTTACCAAATAAAAGATTTCCCTAAAATAAAAACAATTTCTGTAATATGAATTGCTACAATTTAAACATAATTTTGCCTAAAATTAAAATTGCATTTTTTTCCCTAATTTTACCCTAAAATACAGTCTCAAATTTTTCCTTAATTTTATCTTAAAATGAAATTTCATGAATTTTCCTAATGTTACCCTTAAACCAAATTCCATAATTATACCCAAATCTACCTAATTCAAAAACATTTACCCTAATTTTTGACTAATTTCAAAAGTTACCCGAATTTCTGTCTAATTCCAAAATGTAAAGTATTTTATTCTGTCGTATGTACAGAGAAAAGAAACAGTAAAGAAAAAAGAAAAAAAAATGCTTACTGGTTGCTATCATTGTGATTTGGCCACCTTTCGATGTCTTCGTTAGACTATACACTCATTCACCGAATTCACTTGAATTCGAAGATTATCGTCCATGGAATTGATAAATTCTAATCAATTTCCCAAAGAATCCTCGAAATCCTTCTTCCTTCGGCATTTTTAGAGCAAAATCGAGCTCTGCAACTTCGTTCGATAGACGGTTTTGCTTTGCATGGCCGCATGCATCATGGTTTTCCTATCTAACGATAGATATACATTAAAACCTATCTACGATGGTAATTTATAACCTACAAATCAATGGTGATAAATAGATCTAACCCTAATGCAACTTCTGGCCATCGATGGGCTTCGATCGACACCTACCCTTTTTAATCCGTGGCTTACTCCATGATTTGTCTGTGAAAAAACATGTGTTGGCATTAAATTTCCTCTTACTATGGTTGGCATGGCAGTTTGTGTTTTTTCTGCACCTTTTATGATCGTTGATGCCACTTTGAATCGATGGTAGAAAACCTTAATCTATGTATAAACATTCGATTGGGTGGAGAATTCACACGTGTTACCTCTCCAATCCTCATGGCGGTTGGCGGTGAGTTGTCCGCCACCTCTCATGACAGGTTCCTTGCCTCGCCACATGGCATGTTGGAATTGCACTTATATCAGCTTATCGTGGCTTATCGTGTCTATTGACTCATCATGGCTTATGAAAAAGGGCCGCGGTGATATATTTTATTATTTATTTTTCTTTTTATGTTATTTTAACTTTTATAATTTATTATTATATATTATTATATCTAATTTTAATATTATATCTTATTAATATATATCTATTATATCTTATATATATATATATTATTATATATTACAAGTATTATTATTTATAATATTATTTCGTATTCTGATTTTAAATATATTTTATTTTAATTATTATATTTATATATATATATATATATATATTAGATTTGTGATTTTTACTGATAGCAACTACAGAAGGGTATTACGGAATAGTATTACTAATAATGATATCATGGAAGTTTTTTAAAAAATATTTACGAAAAAATATTTTTTACAGAGGGTATCTACAGAAGACACTTACAAAAAATACTTACAGAAACTACTTGCAGAAGATGTGTACGGAAAATACTTACGGAAGACACTTACGAAAGACACTTACGGAAGGTACTTATGGAAGACATCTACCAAAACCACTATTAGGGTTAAGGAAATACTTTACCTGTTTTCTTCCCCCAAACTATATTATGAGCTATATATGCCTTTATTTATCCTCCCCCGAACTGTAATTTTGGCTATATAGCCAAAATAAAAGGAAGAGTACCTATTTATTTTGATGGTTAACAATGATTTTAAATATGGGGGTTTATTTATAATTTCAATGAGTATGCTTCCTGTATGTTTTAAGAAGTTTCTCAAGATAGAAACATAGGTTATAAAAATCTAAATTCAGCCTACTAGGATATCGGAAATTATAGGAAAATGTGAAATAGATATTAATATGGCTTTTATTCTAAAGGATAGAATGTGGTGGACACAAACCATAGTTTTGTAGAAAATATTGAAATCATAGTACTATTATGAGGATGTACTATTAATTTTTACATGTGATGTTTCTAGGGTGATTCTTCAAAGACTTCAAACAATATTCTAGCAATGTTGAAATAAACTACATTTACTTCTATCACAAATCAATTTAGTGTCAAAGTTGTCCTAGTATTTTCAAGCCTCTTTCAAAACCAACTATGTATGCAGTGAAGATTCATTGCTCATTATGAGTAAGGATTAAAAAAAAAACAAGGGTTATATATGCCAAAAAGCTAGTTGATCTTATAAGCATCTAGAGGTCTTATCCAGACTTATTGCTAATACTTAAGGATATGTTAATAAAGAATACCCCATGGTGTTTGAGATACTAATAATTCCAGGGATTCAAGCTCTTTTTGCCCTTTTTGTTTTATGCATTATTTGGGATGCTTGCTTAGCAAGGTATTTGTAGTGCTTTTTGAGGTTCTTGCTTATTTTCTTTCTTATTTTGATAATAAGCAAGAGTTTAGTAGGATAATTGCACGATTAGATGAGGAGCAAGGGATTTTTTATTTTATTTTATTTTATTTTATTTTTTTGAAGGGTGAAGGGCGAGCTTGTCCTTTTTCCAATTCATTAATACTCTAGACCATGCGTAAAAATAGATAAGCAAGGAAAATGTTTTACTTTATGGCAAAAATAACACATGAGTTAATTTTTCCAAAACTTCACAATGTGTTTATATGTGTGTTTGTGTGTGGTTAAAAGAGAAACTTCATCATTTTTTTTTTATTTGTGGAAAACATCCCAAAAGGGATGCCACTTTCGGGTAAGACCCAAGGAGGCAGGGGTATCCATTCCACCAAAAACTCCCAGGACTCGGACCTAGCCTACCACATTTGACATACTCAAGGAGCAAACAAACACACAAAACCAATTTAAAAATATGTAAATAACAACAAAAATAATAAAATAAAATAAAAAACATGCTCCTTGAGTGTGTCAAAAACAAAAGCACAACCAAACACGCACAATAAGATAAAAGAAACCACAACACGAACCACATAGAAAAACACAAGAACCACATAACAAAACACAAACAAGACAAAAACAACAGAACACTACAAAGACATAACCCAAAAAAAACATGAAAAATAAACACAACCAAAACCTAAAAAATTAAAAAATAAAAATAAAAAAACAACCAACAACAGACAATAAACAAAAACAAAAAACATAGAAAACACTCACACATAAAAACACGAATTAACACAAACAAAGAGAAACCCAAGAACAAGAATGAAAAAAACACAAGAACAATAACAAAAAACATAAAAAAAAACACAAAACAACAAAAACACAAGAACAACAAAAAACAACACAAAGAACACAAAAACAAAACAAAACAAAAGAACCCACCCACCTTAAAAAACTAAACAAAAAAAAAAAAAGCAAAAAACAAAAAAAAAAATTGAACATAACAATGACCTATCTAGACCAGAAGACTATTAAGGCAAGAATCAACAGAGGAAACAAAATAAATAATAGAATGAGCTAGGGAACTAAAAAAAACTGAATGAACCAAAGAGAAGCAAAAGAAGAAAAAAACAAGAAGAAACTAGGTACCTTCAAAACTGGAGCCATCCAAAGAAATGATAGAAAGAAGAGCTTCCCTAATTTGAGAAGCCCACCATCTAGGAGGGTGGCCATAACAAGTAAGATCACCTTTGTCCAAAGCCCAATTAGCTAAAGCATCAACACTCTTGTTTTGATCTCTGACCACATGATTGTAATCAACTTTCAAAAATCCCATCCGGATTAATTGAATCTTCTCAATAATTCTTTTTATTCTCCAATCCACCTTATGATTCTTAGAAGGAGTCTTCAAGAGATTAATCATAAGTTGAGAGTCAGACTCAACTAACACCTTTTCCCATCCAACCTTAGTAGCCTCCTAAAGGCCTCTGAGGATACCATACCCCTCAGCAAGGTTATTGGAAAGAATACCCAAATTCTCAGCAAAAGTAAAAACCAGGGAGCCATCTAAAAGTCTACCAATTCCTCCCACACTGGCTTTTCCAGGGTTCCCTCTAGAGGCTCCATCAATATTGAATTTTCCAAAATCCTTAGGAGGAGGTTGCCAATTTCTTGTCCTATCCATCTTACTAATACTCACATTCCCTTTAAGTTGGTTGCCCTTAGAATATTTAATCTTCAATATTTGCATCACTTGATCCCATATTTGGTGGGAGTTTTGGGGGTGATTAAGGAGTTGATGGACTGATTCAACTAAGTTGGCTATGGTCTTTTGCCAAATATAGTGAATATCCTTCCTATCTTGATTAAAAATTTGGTTGTTCCTTTCATTCCAAATATTCCAAAGAAGAATGGTAGAACCCATCCAAACTAGCTGCCTAATAAAATGATCAACACCCTCTTGATTAGGCCAATCCCTCCAAAGTTGTTCAAAAGTAAAAAAATTGGACCATTGTAAGCCAAGTAAAGTGGCCATTCTCCTCCATAGCTCGGAGGCTAAAGTACACTCAATAAAAATATGGTTGAGAGTTTCTACATTCTCTTCACACATTTCACATCTAAAAGGGCCATGAAAACCATGCTTCATAAGTTGCTCACCGGTAAGCACCCTACGATGCAATAAAAGCCAATTAAAGAACCTCACCTTAGGCCAGAGCTTTTGAGCCCACAATCGAGAAAATATGTTAGAAGAATGGTTGGGATTATTATGGCATAAGATCAAATAACCTTGAGCAATTGAATACTCACCCTTAGTAGTGTTGTTCCATCCAAAACAATATTTTTCATGGGACCAAGAGAGGGATATCATATGAAGGATGCCTTGGATATCTTGTCTTTGCCTTTATGGGATTTGAATAGGCCAGTCCTCAATAGGGATACAATATCTACCAACCTTTGAATTACCAGTATGGTACCAATAGTAATTAGCCACCTTTATCCAATTAGCTCGGTGAAGCTCCTCCATCCAAGGCCTCCAATCGAGAAACTAAGTTATCAAAGGCTTGTGACCATCCCAAGAATCTGTCCAAAAATTTACCTGTTGACCATTATGAATGATCCAAAATAATTTTTTCTTTATCAAATCCTCACCGATCTTAAGAACTGCTAAAATGGGAGAACCTTTGGTAGGAAGTTGATAGCGAACAAGGTCTTCAGGACTTTTGTTCTCAACATATTTAGCATAGATATTATTGGCCCAAAGAGCATTGGGGTTATGCAACATCCTCAAATATAATTTAGCAGATAAAACTTTGTTGTTATTAATAGAAGACCGAAATCCTAACCCCCCTTCACTCTTAGGAAGACATAAAGTATCCCATTTCACCAAGGCCCATTTTCTTTTCTCCTTAGTACCACTCCAAAGGAAACGATGACTGATTTGATCCAATTCTCGAAGAACAGCCTTTGGGATATTAAAAATGGAAGAAACATAAATAAGAATAGCTTGAAGGACTGATTTTACCAAGGTGATTCTACCCCCAGAAGAAAGCCACCTATTGGTCCACTTTCCAATTTTCTTCTTGACTTTGTCCAACAACCAATTCCAATATTTATTTTTTTGCCTTTGAATATTTATGGGAATACCTAAATAAGTGATTGGAAGGGAGGTCTTCTTATATATTAATTTATCCAAGACCATGGATTCCTGTCTAGCAGAGCAATGAAAGAAAATAACTTTAGATTTGTCTTCATTGATCAAGTGCCCAGTAGCCTTAGAAAAATAGCTAATGATTTGCTTAATATTAGAAGCTTCCTTAACTGTAGCTTTACCTAAAAGAGTAGAGTCATCCACAAATTGAAGATGAGAGATAGGTCTAGCTCCATGAGCAATGGTAACTCCCTCAAGGGTTTTGTTTTCCCTCTTTTTGGTTATAGTCCTACCCAAGCATTCAACAAGAATGATGAATAAATAAGGGGATAGCGGGTCACCTTGCCTAATACCTCTGGAAGCTGGGAATGAATGAGAAGGCATACCATTGATAAGAACTAAGTAGGAAACTGAAGAGATACATCCCATAATCCAATCCATCCAATCCTTAGAGAAACCAAATTGCCTCAAAACTTTGATAAGGAAGTGCCAATCCACTCTATCATAAGCTTTGGATAAGTCTAACCGAATGAACATGGAAGGAGATTTTTGCATATCCATGGAATGGATGGCTTCCTTAGCAAGAACTATATCATCTACTATTTGACGTCCTTCCACATAACCCCCTTGATCTGGGGAAATAATCTTATGCAAAAGAGGCTTCAACCTTTCTGCCATGATTTTAGTAATGATTTTGAGAAGAACATTACATAAAACAATAGGTCTAAAAGCTGAGATATGATCAACCTCTTGAGCTTTTGGAACAAGAGTAATATAAGTTTTATTGATAACCTTCAAAATTTCTTTGGCTTTCCTGGCTTCTTCCACCACCTCTAATAAATCAACATGAAGGATATCCCAGAACTCTTGGTAGAACTCAATGGGAAAACCATCAGGACCTGGGGTTTTCCCTTTTTGCATTTTAAAAACTACTTGTTGAAGCTCATTGATAGTAACATGAGCAGTCAAAATAGAGTTCTCCTTAGAAGTGATAAGAGAAGGGATTGCTTGAAGAACATTTTGTTGTGAAGCTGAGTCAAGAGGAGTAGCAGCAAAAATATTGGAAAAGTAATCAACAACAATAGAGTTCATGCCATCCCAAGTATAAACAACATCTCCAGAATCTGATTTTAAGGAAGAAATAAAGTTGTGAGATCTTCGAGCTAGAAGACATTTGTGGAAGAAATTTGTGTTTCGATCTCCTTCTTTGAGCCATTGAATTCTAGATTTTTGCTTCCATAAGATTTCTTCTCTTTTTTCCCATTCCTCTAACTGAGTTGTGAGTTTAATTTCATCTACACTTGTCTTCTCTGTGAGGCCATCTAAATAGATTTTCTTACTCAAATTTTCAATATGAGCAATAACTTCATGTTTTTTTTATGAACATCCCCAAACTCTTTCCGGTTCCAAGTCTTGATTTTGGATTTAATGTATTGCAGTATTTTGGAAAAATAGAACATCTTAGTCCCATGCCTAGGTTTACCTTCCTTCCACCATTGTTGCACACGAGGTCTGAAGGAAATGTCTCTAAGCCACATTAATTGAAAACGAAAAGGAAAGAAAATCACATTGGTTTTCCACATTTCCCCCATGACTGGCCAATGATCCAAACCAGCATTATTAAGAGTCTTCACTTTAGGAATGTGACCATGGATTAAGAAATTTTTAGAGAGCAAAAAGCTATCCAATCTCTCCATTATACAAGCTAAGCCTTGCCTTCTGTTAGACCAAGTCATAAGGCCATTATCTGGTTGGATATCCACAAGATGGAGGTTTACAATATATTCGCTCATGAGGTCAGTGCTTTTGTATAAATTTCTATTTCCCCCCCTTTTCTCATCCAAAGAGAGGATGGTATTGAAATATCCTCCGATCAAGATCCAATCTTCAGGAAAATGAGAGATAATATGAGTAATATCCTTCCATTGTCTTATTTTTTCCTCCAAAGAAGTTGAAGCATAAACAGTAATGCAAAGCATAATTTGGTTGGAATGTCTACTTTGAATAGCTATAGCCAACAAACCCCAACTGCCAATCATATGGTGAATAAATACCTCTTTTGGGTCCCAAAGACAAGCAATGCCACCATAAGTCCCTTGGGAACTGAGGGAAACCACTTTTCCAACTGGCCAAATTTTACTAGCAATTGACTCCACATCCTCCATTGACATCTTTGTTTCTTGAAGTAAAACAAGATGTGGATGATTTATTTGAATAATTCTTGTAATTTCATTTTGTTTTGAAAGACTCCCTTTGAGTCCTCTAATATTCCAAGTGATGATCTTCATTAATACCAGGGCTAAAAAAGTTGGGAAGGACATTAATCTTACCTTCCTCTACAAGCTTTTCACCTTCTTTTACCATATGATATTGATTGGTCTTGCGACCTGCTTTTTTATTAGAATCCATATTCAATTTTTTTTCCCTATTTCTTGATTTTCCAATTGAATCTGGGATGGCTTCTAACCTTGAAGAATGCTCGTACACAACCAAAATTTTACTAGATGGTTCAACGAAGTCTATATTGGGACCTACATTATTTGAAGTTTTGACATTTGAAAGATTGTTTTTCTTATGTAAATTTTCTCCCTTTTTTTTGTTGAAAACCTTTGATTTGATGGTTTGTCTTTGAGTCCTTCCCTTCATATTTAAATTACATTTCTAAGATTTTTGTTTCCATTATTTCCTCTTCCTCACCTCGAATATCATTTGTGGAAAGGATTTCAAACATATTAGTTGAAATGATTTTGATTGATCCTTCATAACTGGTTTTTTTTGAGTGTTCTTCTTCTTGTTTTGAACCTGAGTTTATATCTTCCTTCTTTTGATCAAGAAATTTTTTTGATAAGTAAAAGATTTTTTTTATATCAAACGGGTTTTTCAGGTTGACCCAAAACCTTTGAACAAAAACAGCGTAAAGCTGAACACCGAAACTAGAGACCAGCAAAGGATCCTCGACCTTCTAACATAACCAGCCAACCACGGCTTACAACAAAAACAACAGGAAGCCTCGGAATAGGAAGACCAAAAATAGAGAAGATAACCGCAAAAAGACAGCGAAAAAACCCCAGGGATCATGAACCAAACCCACAGACAATAGGTCTTCTGATCAGCCCACCTCAAAAATGGCCCGGGAGGGTCCACATCACTCCTCCTCTGCATCCTCCTCATTCTGCTCCTTGTCATTCTCCTGGTCATCGGCGTCTTCGATCGCTTCCTTAGCGCTTTGGAAGCCCTCATTGAAGAAGACTTTGGTGAGGGCATCAAGGATCTCTTCGGTCTGCTTGGCCATAGTCGCTAAGGAGGTCAGAACAAAGCGTTTGAGAACCATGATGTTGATGTCAGGCCCCTCATCCTCCGAGTCAACGCTGATGGCTTTAGAGCTTCCCAGAGCAAGCTTGTTCCTTAACCTAGCAGAGGATCTAGTGGATCCTTCTGGTTCGTCAATCTTCAGCCTCTTTCTGGTCGGGCCGCCTCTGGTGGCTGCTTCAAAGTCACGTTTCTTAGCAGGGGACCCCGAGTAGGCCTTGGGAAAACTGGCCCTAGGGCAGGGGGTCTCGGAGGGCGAAAGGGCCGGAGGTTCGGGATGGGGCGAAGTAGCAAGGACAAACTTGTAGATAACCTTAAAAAGGCTCTGGTGCAAGGGCATTGCTGAACCTTTCTTACTACGACACGAATTAATAGTGTAATTCATGGAGTTCAGGAGGAATTGAGGTATGCTGATAGGGTTAATGTCATGGAAAAAATTGATGAAAGCATAGTGAAAACTTAGAAGGACCTTACCAGGATCCTCTGTCGTAATGAACTCCATGACATTTTTCATCACGAAATTCCAGGGGGCAGGAATATCAACCCTTGTTAAGTCATTCTTCGCCTCCTTGAATATCTTCTGATTGTCCTTGAATTCGCGCAGCTCGACCTCCCAGTTGTGCTTTTGCCTGTGGATCGAATGACCCTTTGTCGTCTGCCCAGTAATGGTTGCCAACAAATTAATGTCGACCGTGATTTCTCGCCCGTGGACCACAATCCGCCCCTCATCCCAGGACTCCATTACCTCGGCGGTGATGCTGTCATCAGGACCAGAGAACATGTCAAAAAACTGCGTGAGCCTCCTCTCAGTGAGGATGGCTTGCGCAGCAGGCTCCATAACCACCATACTGGGCTCAATGTAGGTCATAGTGACTTTGCCTCTGCTAACCTCTGCCTCTTGAATGACCAAGCAGGACGACGTACTCTCAAGCACAGACTGAGGGAAAAGGTGGTAGATGTTAATACTCTTTGTCCGCCTTAAAAAGACCACATCATTAGAGAAAGTGCCAAACCAGAAGGCCAACCACCGCCTATCAGCCACCTGGACGCCATGTCGCATGTCCATTTTGGTTTGGGAAGAAGAGGCCATATCGACCTTCCTCTGGAGAATGATGGAACTCTTGGGGTGCCACCGTCTCACGTGTCGAGCAATGATGAGTGGATTTTCCCATGCATCCGCATCGTTCGAGTGGTAGTTTGGGCCCTTGTCACGAGGCGCACGCCGTCTAAGGACAAACCACCGCATACCAGCCACGTGGGAGCCATGCTACGAATCCGACTTGGCATGGGGAAAGTTATCCTCGACACCCTTAGTCTTGAGATGGTAAGGATCGCTCTGAGCGAGATTCAAGGATGTCAGAGGTCTAACCAGGCTGGCGAAGCTGAGACGGCCCCACGCCACCTCATCAGGCGAGAAGCTGAAAGAGCTATCGGCCCAAGGCACAACCCGCATGGGAATGCCGATCCTAGGGAAGCCAACCATCGGGTAATCGAGGTGCCAACGGAACACCTGCCTACACGCATGGTAGTCTGGGCAATCTACCTTGGCAACTCTGATAGCTTGAGGAGACCGACACTGCCACCCCTTAGCCAAATTCTTGAACCAACCTATCTTGCCATGCAAGACAAACCAACTTGTGATCCCCATCAGGCACCACGTCGCACCTCATCTTGGATAATCCCTTCCACGTCCGACGAAAGGTCATACGTCCACGTGATCAATCTATCAGCGTCAACACCTAAATTTTCTAACTTGTCTACCGCCTTGTTGGCTTCATGAAAGACATGGTGGGCCACGCTGTCAGTTCTATTTTTTAATAGGATCCTTGCTTCCCTTAGGCAAGACTCAAATTTCCAGGGAGGATCCTTATCATTGTTGAGGAGATTGATGATCACTTGGGAATCTCCTTCCATAATTAGCCGCTCTTGGACATTCTGAGCAAGGTGTAGTCCATGCCAGATAGCTCTAGCCTCGGCCACATTGCTAGTTGAGACTCCCAGGGGTTCTGCAAAGGCCATGACAATGTGACCCTGATGGTTCCGAACGGTCCCGCCAGCCCCAGCGTGACCCGGATTGCCTTTGGCTATGCCATCAAAATTCAACTTAAGGCAATCGATGGGGGGAGGGATCCACCTGACCTCGCGCCTAGGATTAGTCTTGCCATGACCATCTTGCCAGGGTAGACTCAGGGACTGGGCTAGAAGTTTTTCGCCAGAGGGGACAGATTGGGCCTCAACAGAAGACGACAATGAGTTTTCTCTGGCAAAGGCAAGGATTTTATTCGTAATGGATCCTGTATCTCTGGAAGACTCATTAAAGATTCTAAAGTTCCTTTCAAGCCAGACCTACCACAAGAAGTGGTGGAGACTGATCTTCCACATGAAACTCAATTGGGTGCTGACAAACGGTTTTGGCCATTGTTGGAAAAAGTCATTGATGGAACCAGGTCTGACCCAGGCTATGTTGAAGGCTTGAAGGAGGCCGCTTAGGATTGTAGAGGCAATGGGGCAGTCAATGAATAGGTGTTGGATGGATTCCCAGTCTGCCCTGCACAAAAAACACCTGTTAGGAACGGACAGACCTCGTTTCATCATATTGTCAATAGTAAGAATTTTCCCTTGGACGACCAGCCAAGTAAAAAAGGATATTTTGGGGATAAGTCCCTTGATCCAAACTAACTGAGTCTGGAACCGAGGAGTATCAGGATGTATTAGCAGATTGTAGGCGGATTTGACTATGAACATCCCAGTTGTCTGTCGTTGTCCATCTCATCTGATCATCACTCGGAGTTGTGGGAACAAACTGATGTTGCAAAATACTATTGAGATTTTGAGTCGCTGCCTCCAACCCACGAATGACTATGGGCTTCCAGCTGAGTCTGCCCCTGTCCTATCTTAAGAAGTCAGCCACCTTAGACCCAAACCTCTCCAAAGTGAGGTTTCTTAGTTGGGCCAACGTGGGATCGGTACTAAGGGCTTCTGCCCCTGCCCATCTGTCCTCCCAAAAGTCAATTTTCTGCCCATTTCCAAGGATCCACCTCATGCCTTTTCTTAGCACGTCCCTGCTAGACAAGATTGCTTTCCAGAAGGAGGAACCACGGGTTGGGATGGTGTTGCTCAGGAACTCAGTGCCTTGGAGATACTTCCTGTTAAGGATGGTGGTCCACTCATTCCTTTCATTGGAAACCAGACGCCAGGCTTGTTTCGCAATTAAAGCTGAATTGAGAAGAGAGACTTTCCTCAGGCCTAGCCCTCCATGATCCTTAGGTCTACACACCTTGTCCCATCCAACCAGGTGGATTCGCTACTTTTCTTCTGAGCCGAACCAAAGGAAATTCTTTTGGCATTGTTCAATCGACTGGTAGACTCTAGAAGGTGCTTTGAAAACTGATAAGAAGTAAACCGGAATACTTTGAAGGGAGGCCAAGGTTAAAGTGGCCTTACCTGCTTGGGACAACAAGTGGCCCTTCCACCCGACGAGCTTCTTTTGGATCCTCTCCAGGACAATGTTCCACATCAAAACAGTCGGGACCCCCGTGAATAGGGGAAGACCAAGGTAAGACGTAGGGAGAGTGGAAGTGGAGCACTCTAGGATTCTGGCAATTTTAATTTGCCTGGGAAGGGGGGTGTTAAGAAAAAACACCTTGCTCTTGTTGAAATTGACTTTTTGCCCTATCGCATCTTCATAGAGTTTAAGGATATGCCTGATGTTCTTGGCCTCTGCCACCGACGCCGTAGTCAGCAATAAGGTATCATCCATGAATTGCTGATGGGTAACCGGATCCGTGAGGGATGTAGCTTTAATACCTGAGATTAACCCTGAGATACGGGCAACTTTGATTGATCTTCCTAAGGCTTCAACCACTATGATAAACAACATAGGGCTAATAGGATCCCCTTGCCTGAGCCCCCTCCGACTTTGGAAGAACTCGGTCGAAGACCCATTGACCAACACTGAGAACCAAGGAGAGCGAATGCAGCAGCTGATAAGTCTGACCCAGTCGGGATGAAACCCAAATTTCAACAAGATGGCATTCACAAAGTCCCAGTTGACATGGTCGAAGGCCTTATTCATGTCAAGTTTCAGTGCTAAGGCAACCTTCTTGGTCTGGGAAGCAGAGTGAAGAGCTTCGTGGACAGTGATAATTCCATCCAGGATCGACCTTCCTTGAACAGAACTGCCCTGGTAGGAATCAATAATCTGAGGCAGAATCCCTTTCATACGATTTGCAATGGCTTTAGTGAGGATTTTGTATAACACATTGCAAAGGCTGATTGGCCTAAAGTCAGTTATGAACTTAGGAGCCGGTCCTTTCGAAATCAAGGCTAGAAAGGTAGAGTTGTAGCTTCGAGGGATATGCTTAGAAGCTTGGAATTCTCGGATGGTAGAACATACCTCATCTCCTAGGATGTCCCAATACGTTTGAAAGAACCTGGGGGGAAATCCATCCTGGCCAGGGGCCTTGTCAGGGTTCATGGAGAAAAGGGCCTCCTTGATTTCCTTGTCAGAAAAGGGAGCTGTGAGCATTTGGTTGGCATCATTCTCGATCCTACGGGGGATGAATTGGAGCAAGGAATCCCGGGAAGCTGCCTGACAGATAGGTTCCTCACCAAGGAGAGCACTGAAATAGGACAAGGCTTCATGCATAATGTCATTGTTGCCTCGGGCACTGGAGCCATCAGGTTTAATTACCTCTTTGATACGGTTGTTGCTCCTGTTTTTGAGCGTGGTGACATGGAAGAACTTGGAGTTAGTATCTCCATATTTGAGCCATAAGGCCCTGGACTTCTGCCTCCAGAAAGTCTCCTCACTAGCCAAGATATTGTGATATTCTGCCAGAAGTTTCCTCTCTTCGGACCTGGTCTCTTCATCTAGCTCTCCATGCTGGATCTTGCTGTCAATGGCTTTCAATTTTTTGCTCACAATATTTTTGTTTTCAAAAATGTTTCCGAACACTTCTTTGTTCCAAATCTTGAGATTGTTCTTGACCACTTTCAGCTTTTGGGTAAGTTTGTAGGAGGGACTTCCCTGAAAGGGCTGTTGCCACCATTTGATTATTCTATTTTTTAGGTCCGGGTGCTTGACCCACATTGCCTCGAATCGAAACGGATGATTGCCACTAGAATTGGAGGTTTGAGGAACATCCAAAAGGATGGGGTTATGATCAGACCCAACCTTGGGAAGGGAGTACAGAGAGGATTCTCCAAAGACCTGGATGGCTTCCTGCGATAGCAGGACCCTATCCAGCCATTCTTGGATGAGGTTGTTGCCCAGCCACCTGTTGCTCCAAGTGTACTTAGCATCCTTAAGCTTGACGTCCATCAGTTCGTGTGAGTGGACAAAATCACTGAAGTCCTCCATGCTCCTAATTGGGAGCCCTGTTCCCCCCCTCTTATCAGACGAAAATAGGGGGGTGTTAAAGTCACCTGCAATTATCCACGGGATGTCCTGGAAAGCCTTGCTCATGTGACTCAGATGCTCCCACAGCCTGCCTCTTCCTTGCACGGTGTTGGGCACGTAGACATTCGATAAGATCCAGGACTTATTGCTGGTTATATCATAAAAAAGGATGGTTAGGACGCTGTCATCTGCCTGAATGACGCTACCTTCCACTTTTTTGGGGTCCCATAGGACCATAAGGCCCCCAGAGGCGCCTCTAGCTTGCTTGAAGACCATTTCCCCTTGTTTCCAAATTTTGCGAGCTAGAATCTTGGACCACACTTCATCTATTTTCATTTCTTGGAGAATAAGGACTGAGGGGGAGGTCTCTTTCCTTAATGCCTTGACAGCTCTCTACCTGGGTAGGCCATTAAGGCCTCTCACGTTCCAGGAGAGGACCTTCATTTAGACTGCTTTGAATTCCTCCCTCTTCCCCGTCCTTGGGGTGGGGGAGGTTTGCTGGTCTTGTTAGCCTCGAAGAGGGCCATGTCTTGAGGCACTAAAGTGCTTTGTTTTTCGTTTGCTATTTCATTTTCTATTTTCATCCTGTAATGTTCTGCATCTGGGATTCTTCCCCTCCTCCTTTCGCTGCCAAAGTCTATTGAATTAGTTGAACTACGGGTTTGCTTCGGGCTAAACTTTGGGGGAGGGTTTTGCTGCTGGGTCGGGCTGGAGCAACCTTCGCCCACTGTCGGATCTGCCCCTATCTGCACTACTTCCATGCTCATACCGATCCCCTCTGACTCCAGGGGCATGTCGTAAGGACAGTTTGGGGGTGGGTAAGGAGAGGACCTACAAGGGGAAGGAGGAGGGGAAACAAGAGTTTCGGGGAGCCCCGATGCTGGTCCTTCTTCAGTAGGTCTAACCATTTCAATGGTAGTATGAGCAAGGATTTCAAAGGAATTAGGGTCAAAAAAGGAAGGACTAACCTGGTTAGCCTGGTCAGGATCCACATGCTATTTTCCTTTTCCTTTCTGATGAGCGGAGTCTTCTTGCGATTTCTGCTGGTAAACGCCTTTGTGAGCTGCTTTGGTGGGCCGGGACCAGGGTCGAAGGGGCCTTCCCTGCCCATTTGCATTAGGGCCTTTTGGATTATTCCTATTTGGTGCTTCCTTGATGGCAACCAGGTCTGGGCACTGATTCCTCAGGTGTCCTTGGGTTTTGCATTCTGAGCAGAAAGCCGGCTTGTTTTCGTATTCAATGGGTTGCCTTCTTGAGTAGTCCCCGTATTCCAGATCTATGAAGGACGGGAGCTCGGACTCCAGATTCATAGTTACACACATCCTTGCATGCGTCATGCGAGATCTAGCTAGGGTGGGGTTGTCAATAACGACCAGATCCCCGATGACTTTGGCGATTCCTCTCAGGAAGTATTCATGGAAGAAATGGGCCGGTAGGTTGGGAAGCCTGACCCAGATGGGGGCTGAGTTGATGCTTTGGCTTTCAGGGTCGAAGTCCTCTCCCCAAGGCCTAAGGAAGAGGCTTCGCCTGCCCAGGAACCACGACCCGCCAGAGAGGATTCGGTTTGCGTCTTCCTTATTATGGAGCTGGATCATGAAAAAGCCTCTTGTCATTGCAACAATCTCCATGCTTCCTGCTAGGCGCCACTTGGAGTAAGCCCAGGTCCTTATTGTTTCTATGTCGGGCCTTCCACCCAAAAACTTGTCGATGAGGGACGAGGTTTCAAGGGATAGAAAATCTTCCATGGTAGAGACAACAACCCTGAGCTTGTTTTTGTCTGGGGAGAGAGGAGGGAGAGTTTTTGAAAGCACGGTCTCCTTACCTTTAAGGGTTTGAGCAAAGGACAATCTCCTGAGAGGGGCCCTAGCCTGGGTCCCTTTGTTCGGGTCTCTATCAGGTGGGTCCGCATCCCACATTTTTTCAATAGGGACCGACGACTGAGGGCCCTCAGCGTCCTTAGTGGCCTCCGAATCCTCACCGTCCTTGCTTTGCTGGCTTGGGGCGCTGCCTTCCAAGCTCCCTGCTCGCCTGATCCGCCTGGCCCTCCTGGCCCACCTGCTGCACCTGTCCTGCCTGCTTCCATTCCTTTTTGATCAGGAATTTTATTTGGGCAAGCACTGACCAAATGACCATATTCATGGCATATTCTACAACAAAAAGGAATGTTCTCATAATCCACCACCTGCTCCCATGTATCTTCCCCAAATTGTAATGTGATATTTTTTGGAAGGGGTTTGTCAAAATTCATTAAGACACAAATTCGAGCATAAATAATATGTTCAAATTTATGTGTACAATCAATAGTCATTATGAAAGATCCAAGGGAGTTTTCGATTGTAGAAAATACAATAAAATTCTAAAATTCAACTAGGAGTCCAAATATTCTAACCCACACGGGAGCTATTGAAGGAATCTCTTCTTTGGCTTTAAATTTAGTATGCCAGGGCTTCATGAAAATCCATGCCCTTCCAAAGAACCAAGGACCCCCTTGAAAAATTTTCTCTCTATCTTCATTATTAGCAAATAAAAAAAGAAAATAACCATTGGGATAAATAGATATTTGTGACTCACCTTTAGTTTTCCAGTATTTTGCATCCCACACTTTGAAAGCAGATAGGCTTGGATGAAAACCCAAGAAATGATAAATCAGTCCTCTTCTCTCCAGATCTTCTATGCCATTTTGAATGTCACCCATTTTTAGGTTAACAATTGGGGTTCCATCAGATGCTCTTTGACATCCTGACTCAATTTTTTTGGGATCAATATTAGGAATTCTTAGAGGTTTATGAGAAGCCTTAAGATTAATGTTAGCATTACTTTAGGATTTTCCACCATGGAGGGCATCCCTAAAATTAATTTTTGGGGTTGATTCCCCAAAATTCTTACCCTTGAAAGGGGTTTTCATAGTAGAATTATTTTGTGGGTGCACCTTAGCACTAGATTCACTTGAGATATGATTCATTTTTGATCAACTGCTTGAAACTTGTTTCGTCATCTCTTTAATCCTTGCCCTAGACGTCGTGGAAAGGTATGGTTTTCACTTTTCTTTTGTGCAGCAAATTGGAAGCCGTTGTCACTCAAGTTCACAGTATGATCTATTGAAAGATAAATTTCTAACCCATCTTGGATCCCCTACAACATTTCTTGCTAAAATATTGATCATAAACCCTAAAAATATTGGTCACTAGGGTCTGAAGGCCCTAAAAACCAACCTCTGGAGCTGCTTGCACTCAACCTAGATGAAACCCTCGCATAGCCACTTGCCAAATATCTCATTCACACATAGGGATGTGCTAGGATTTGTGTTGCTCCAAATGATATGAAAATTGATGAAAATGTTCTAGGGTTTTGCGGACATCTACCCTCAAAAATTCAGCTCAATACGAGTCTGGATGAGTGAGATATGGCTGAAATGAGTTCCTCATTGTAAAATATCTTATTTCGGGATCTAAATATTGTTTCGAAACTTGATCATCTAAGAGTCACTTATAACATTTTAAAATATTTGTTCTATTTCCAATGAAAATTTTGCTCAAAATACTAGATATAGTTTGAGTATTTGAAAAATACCTAGATTTCATCTAGCAACAAAGTACTATGTATCATGTGGTAATCATTTTCCTCTAAAGTTTGAAAGAATTTATTTTTTCTTGAGCTATTTTTTAAAGCTTTAAGACTGAAAATGGAAAAGAATATAGATACTTCATGATGAAATAAAGGAAGCATAATCATTTATATATATTAATGTTTTTTTTTTTAAATTTTGATATATATGTATATAATTATATTATTATTATTTTTTCTTTTCAAAGAGAGAGTTTATTGAATAGTAACTGATTGCAGTTCAAAAATATACTGCAAATCAATGTGTTGTCTAAACTGATGTATGAATTCTTCCTTAGATAATGGCTTCTTATAAAGTTTAAGCCTATGTCCATTTACTAGTAGTTTCCTTGTTGAATCATCTATAGGCTTAAGCTTGACTGTACCATTTCCAAATATTTCCTCAATTTCATAGGGTCCTAGCCATCTTGTTCTTAATTTACCTTGAAAATCTTGGTAACGAGAGTCAAATAACAAGGCCCAATCTCCTGATTGAAATGTACGTGGTACAATGTGTTTATCATGCCATTTATTTCATTGTTGTTGAGTTATTTCAGTTCTATGTAATGCTTCTAATCTTTTCTCATCCAAAATATTTAACTTTTCCAACCTTTCTTTTTGTGCATTATCCAAACTCATATTAAGATGTACTGTTGTGCGAAGGGTTTCTATCTCAAATTCAATGGGCATGATGGCTTGTTTTCCATAAACCATTTCATATGGTGATAATCCTGTGGTAGTTTTCCAAGTTGTATTATATGCCCATACAACTTCTTTTAATCTTTCAGACCAATCACCCCTATTAACAGTTACAGTTTTTGTAATAATATTTTCAAGTTCCCTATTTGTAACTTCTACTTGTCCATTAGCCTGAGGGTGATATGGTGAGGTTTTCTTGTGTTTTATTTGATAGATGTTAACAAAATGATCAATGAAATTGGAGGTGAATTGAGGTCCATGATCTGAAACTAATTCTCTTGGTGCTCCAAAGCATTGCATTATGTTCTCATAAAGAAAATCAGCTACTGGTTCAGCTTGAGCTCGGGGAAGAGCTTTAACTTCAGCCCACTTGGTAACATAATCTTTACATACAAGTATGTGTTTATTGCCATCACTTGGAGGGTCTATAGGTCCAACAAAGTCAATTCCCCATTTTTCAAATGGTTCAAGAGCTATCTGTGGAACCAAAGGCATTTCCATAGATGGTGTAGGCTTGCTCGCTCTTTGACAAGCATCACATCTATCAATAAATTGATGAGCATATTTAGTCATAGTAGGCCAAAAGTACCCAGTTTGAAGTATTTTATTAACTATTCTTTGGGTGGCATAGTGACCTCCACAAGGTTCTTCATGTGCTGCCCTAATAATGTCATATACATCATTTTCTTGCACACATCTCCTAATGATTTGATCAGGACATTTTTTAAACAAATTTCCATGAATCCACATAAAAGGAATACTTTGATATATTAATTTCCTATGCTCATGCGGTGTATAATTTTGAGGTATTTTTCTTGTTACTAAATAATTTACAATATCAGCATACCAAGGGGTAAAAATAGAAAGAGCAAACAAATGTTCATCTGGAAAATTGTCAAGAATTAACTCGTTATCATCAAAGATCTGCATGCGAGATAAGTGATCTGCAATAACATTATCTTTTCTTGCCTTATCTATAATTGTGACATTGAACTCTTGGAGTAAAAGAAGCCATCTAATCACTCTACCACCCACTATTGCTTTGTTTGTTAAGTATCTAATGGCAGAGTGATCAGTGTGAACAAATACTTCATACCCTATTATGTAATGTTTAAATTTATTGAGAGCATGAATTACAGCTAAAAATTATTTTTCTGTAATAGTGTAGTTAAGCTCAGCTCCATGCAAGTTTTTACTTACATAATAGATAGCATAAGGTATTTTGTTTTCTATTTGTTGCAATATTGCTCCTATTGCATAACCTGAAGCATCACAATGAATGTGGAATGGTAATTCCCAATTTGGTCCTCTCAAGATTGGAGCAATAGTCAAATTTTCTTTTATTTCTTCAAAGGCTTCTTGACATTCGTTTGTCCAATTGAATTCATTATCTTTAGTTAAGAGCTTAAACATGGGAGTAGCAACTTTACTGAAGTCTTTAATGAACCTACGATAGTATCCTGTGTGTCCTAAAAAACTTCTCACCTCTGTTTGTGTTTTTGGAGGTTGAAGGGTTTGAATAACTTGTATCTTTGCAGGGTCTACTTTAACACCATCTTCTGATATATAATGTCCTAGAACAATACCTCCTTTCATCATCATAAAGCACTTTTCATGACTTAGAGAGAGGTTTTGCTCTTGACATCTTACCAAAACTTTTTGCAAGCCTGATAATGTTTCTTCAAAGGTAGTACCGTATACTGTGAAGTCATCCATATAAACTTCTACACATTCATTTGTTAAATCAACAAAGATAGCCAATACAACTCTTTGAAAGGTTGTAGGTGCATTGCATAGTCCAAAAGGTAGAACATTATAAGCATAGGTTCCTACAGGACATGTGAAGGTTGTTTTTTCTTGATCATCCTCAGCTAAGGAAATTTGATTATATCCACTAAAACCATCTAAAAAATAGAAATATTTCTTTCCAGCCAAGGTATCTAGGACTTGATCAATAAATGGTAAGGGAAAATAATATTTCTTGGTTACTTTGTTTAATTCTCTATAATCAACACAAATTCTCCATTTACCATTCTTTTTAGGGACTATCACCAAAGGTGATACCCATTGGCTATCGAAAATTGGGTATATAAATCCTGCATTTAAGAGTTTAATGATTTCCTCTTTAACTATTTCTTTCATAGCTGGATTTAATCGTCTTTGGGGTTGTCTTACAAGATTACAATATTATTGAATAAATATGTGATGGGTACAAACATTTGGGTGGATACCCTTCATATCCTCATAGTTCCATGCGAATGTTGATTGATGCCTTTTAAGCACATCTACCAATTGTGATTCTTGTATGCTCATGAGTTCATTACTAATGTTGAGAGTTCTTCCTGGTATAATATCTATTTGTTTACATTTTTCTGTATTTGCATCTATCCCATTTATCTCATGTTCAAAAATATTTAAATCATAACCATATGGTTCCATTTGAGATTGACTTGTGCTTGCCTCATAAATGGAAGATTGAGATGAACAACTATTGTCTTGACCTTGATTTTCTTGTTGATTTCCTAACAATAATGGTAGGGGTCCCTCAACCTCTTGTTCAAGTTGTTCAATTAGAACATTAACTGATAAGGTTTGGATATCATCATATTCATGAGGGAAATCATACCATAACTGCTTTGGAAATTCTTCTTCTATTGGTGATTCAGGGAATAAACTAAGATCTTTTGTATCCTTGCCATTAGAAATAGTCATATTTCCTGATCTACAACTAATGTAAGCATCAGATGTTGCAAGCCATGGGCGTCCTAGTATTAAGGGATGTCCCCCTAATTTCTTTTTGGGTTGTAAGACTATAAAGTCTATAGGGTATTCCCATGAACTTACTGAGACCATAATGTCTTCTAACTTTCCTTCTGGTTTAATAGTAGATCTATCAGCGAGTTGAAGCACAATAGAAGTTAATTGTAGTTTATGGATCCCTAAGGATTCTGTTGTTTCTTTGGTCATGACATTAATAGCGGCTCCTAAATCAATCAAAACATTTTGTAATGTTATGTCTCCAATATGCACAATGAGTATAGGTATTCCAGGATCTGTATATTTTGGTAATAACCTATCTCTTATCATTATCTCAGATAATTGTCCAATGACTTGAATAGTTTGAAATTCATTCTTCTTTTTATTCTTTGAACATATATTTTTAATAAGTTTGGAATAGATAGGTATATCCTTGATGGCTTGTAATAAAGGAATTTTAATAATAACGCCTTCTAGTTCTTGAAGGAAGTTAAAGGCTGACTTAGATGGTTCTTTTGGTATTGCCAATCTTTGAGGAAATGGTATTTCTACTTCCTTTCTTATTTGGATTTCTTGCTGCTTTGTTGGAATATTTTTTGGTTGGTTTTCTGTTTCCTTTTTGTTACTATCTTCTTTTTCAACCAAATGTGGAATAGGATCATCAAGTTCTATGAGAGTGACATTATTTTCCAACACCTTTCCTGATCTTAATTGAATCTGTTGACATGGTGCTACAGATATAGAACATGTTTCATTGGCCTCATAAACTTGTTGAACATTCTTATTGTTGTTAGGGTTAGGAATTGGTTGAGCTGGAAGAGGTGGTTGCTTAGGAGGATTAGTATTATTATTTGGAGGTGGTAGAAGTCTATTTTGAGGTGGGTTTTGAGTGTTTTGTCCCCTAAATTGATTTTGAAGATTTGGTTGTTGCATTGTATTTGGGGACCAATTGGTGCCACCTTGATTATATTGGCCACTATTATTCCAACTAGGCATATTCTGATTTTGTGTCCCTTGATTCCATGGGGGTTGTCCTCCATAGGAATTAGCCATAAATTGAGCCCATGGGGGTATGCTCCAGTCTTGGTTGTAAGAATTCCAATTTGTCTAGTTTGGTGCATTGGACCATTGATTAGGCCTTTGTTGGTTGGGATAATTAGGGTTTGACCAATTTGATGGGCCATTAAATGGACCATTTCATCTTTGAGTGATAAAATAAACATCTTCTACCTCTTCCACTTCAGGTTCTTTTATGGCAGCTTTAACAACGAAGATATACTTGCATTTTTCAGTTTTATGATTTTTATCACAAATTTGGCAACAAGCAAAAATATTGGAGATATTTGTTATGTTGAGAGGACATTCTCTCATATTGTGCTTTTTCCTACATCTGTGGTAGTAAATTTCTTCACTATCCTTTGATTTTTTATCCATTAAGTCCAAATATGAGGTCAAATTACTCAACAAATCAGTTTTTAAACCTTCCAACATATTTCCAATTTCAGCTCTTGTCACTCCTCCTGTGGATGTGTATTTATTACTTCTTAGAGGTTTGTTTCTTGAATAATTTCTGCAAAGGTTTATAATCTCCTCAAGTGATATAAGATGAATGTCTCCTTTTGCCATAAGATTTAAAATCTCAAGAACATCTTCTTTTAATCCTTTCAGAAAAAGTTCTTTTAGGATTTCTTCTTCAAGGTCTATATTTACTCTAGATCCTACAAATTGAAATCTCTCGAGATAGTCCTCCAAATATTCTTCTTATTTTTTATTCATACGAAAGAGCTCAGCTTTCTTATCCCTAACTCTACAATAATCTTGATATCTTTCAAGGAATAGTTGTTTTAATCCATTTTCTCCATCCCAACGATTACAAACTCCTTCTCCTAGACCCATAAACCATCTTAAAGTTGCATCTTTAAGAGTAGATGGAAATAACCTTAGCTTTTGCTCATTGGTGGTGTAAAAGTAAGCTTGACATACTACTTCAAATTCGAAAAGAAAAGCATCGAGATATTCATAGGGTTTTCCATGAAAGGTAGGCAATATAGAAACAGAGATTGATTTAGGTTCTCTTGTTGTCCCTTCTGTATGTAAGATTGGGAAAGGGAATATTTTTCTTTGTCTAGTTTCTCCCTGATCTCTCTCTTGCCTTTGTCTCCCATCTCCATGGTTTTCTCCTTCCAAACCACTTTGTTCATCAGCCATACCTGAATATAGAATTTCAAGAATTGAATCAGGTATAGGTTCGAAAAAGATAGAGGAAGGATCTACGTAGTTGTCAAATTCTGGATTGGGCAATAAATATGAATTGGGATCTTGATCTAGGATTTCAGCTTGATTGGTTGATGATGTAGCCTCAGTTTTTACTAGTTTATAAATCCTAGGCTCTCTAAAGTCTCTTGGGGATTTTTCTTCTATTTTGTTAGTTTTTATGAATCTTCCTTTAGAGTCTCTAGGTCTACTCATGAATGTTCTAAAATTTCTTGTTTTCTTTTTTTTTAGCAATATGTCTAATCTTCTTTAAATAATTTATGAATATCGTTGATTGGATCAAGTTGTTCTGGTGTCATAAAATGTTCCTCTTCAAAATTAAAATAGTCTACCAACAATTGAATCAACTAAACAAGGTAAGCTTTAGTTGCAATAGGATCAAGAATTCCAAATTGTAGCTTGTAATGCAACTCTTGGCACAATTCTCTAAAACGTACAACTCTAGGAATCCTACAGTATCTTTTATTGTATTGTAGGGCTAATTCTTTCCTTTCTATGTCTGCAAGAAAGTTGTGAATAGTGAGGGAATCCTCAAGGTACTGATTCCAAGGATAAATTACTGGATTTACTATTGTTCTCCTATCCCAAAGCCAATTTTCATAACTTATTCCAAGATCTTGATAAGGTGAAGAATGATTTACCCGTAAAGTTTTTGCTATATTTATCCTCTTTATTTTCTTTGATTCATCTGATCTTTTATTGATAGAATCAATGCGTTCATACAATGCTTCCCACTCTGGTTTGGTTGTTCTGTAATCTTGGTCAAGAAGAAGATTAACCTCTTGTTGTATTAGTAATTTTCTAAGGTCTATAAATTTAGTTTGACTGCTTTCAACCATTTGGCAATTTTTATTTTCTCTCTTTGATTTTTGTGTTTTTTTTCTATTTGGGTTTTGATTTTCTTTTTTGTTTCAATCCTACTATTTTCTAAGCTTAAATATAAATTTTAGAACTTATAAATACTCTTAACGTATTGTCTGCTAAGTTCTAAATATAAATTTCAAAACTTATAAATACTCTTAACATAGTAGAAAAGAAATAAATTTAAAATTACTAAACAGTCCTAATGCTACTAAAATTAGATGCGTTTATACAACTAATTTCAAGCATACTTAAGAAAAAAAGTAAAAGTACTTGGAAAGTAAATTTTTACTAGAAGTAAAATTGCTTGAAGTAAAAGGTAACTTTCTACTGTTCTTTTGATTATTAGGAGGGATTTCATTACAGTTGTGTCACTCAACCTAACTACTTCCTATAAAACAAAAATAGGGTCCTAAAATAATATTAGGTTGTTTTCAGCGTTCACCTACTTCCTATTCTTTTTCATAGGTCCTAAATCAAATTAACAATAGTAATTACCCAAAGCAAGGAAATTGTAGAAAATAAAATTTACTGAAATTGAAATTTGCAGAAAATAAATTTGCAAAAAATAAATTTTAATCTATGAAAGCGATAAAAATGAAACCTTTACGAAAAATGAACCTGGCAACGTCGAACGGAGGGGCTTGTTGGAACCATCTACGGGCCACTCTGACTCGTATGCACACCAAGGTCTCGTACGTACCCCTTTTCACATACAAGTAAGTCCTCTCTCTTTGCACTGCCAAACAACTTTTTTGACTAACCACTACGACGCTACTCTCCCTAGCAACGGTGCCAAAATGATCGGCTGTAGAGCTTACATTTAATTTTATCAATCCGAGGGAAATCAAGGTCAGATTTAAAGAGTAACAATCCCGTATAGATTATATCGTAGGAGTTAATACTAAGCTTAGCTCAAGTTTCTTTTTTAGGCTTCACGTGTACAGAAAAGTAAATGAACAGAATTAAATTTGTGCAGAAATGAATGATGCAGGATATGATAAATAAATGCAATTATATTTTACTTTTACTATGAATTGATTTACTGATGCATCTAATTATTTGTAAGCTAATTTATTTATAATATGTTCTAATTTATTTGTGAGGATCCTCATGCAATTTATCTTATTTTATGTAATTTGAAATGCAGTTTAACTTAAGGCTAACTAATCCTAACCTAATGTAGGGGTGAGAGCTCAGGGACTGTCTATAGGAGTGGGCCCTGCCTCCTAGAGGGCAGTGTAAGTCTTTCTCCCCTAGTTTACCTTATCTCAATAACTAGATTTTATAACTAATACTAACATTATGTCTATTCTATGAATGCAGGTAACAGATAAACACAATTTACATAGCAGAAATCAAACAACACATGAAATTGATACAAATTACCATATTTGAAGAACAAAATGCTATTTTATTACTGGAGCTTCAACTGTACATGCTGAACGTATTTCTTCATAATTGTAAACTTAGAACAGACTGTAATGTAACAATAGATGCAATAGAGAATAGACCTCTTTCAAGGTCTCTCCTATGTAATTTATACTATAACTAATACAATTCTAAACAGTATTCTCCACGTATTTGACATGCGGATTTTGTGGACTGATGACTATACATTAATCAAAATAATCTAAAACCTAACATAATACGTACTCCTACTTGGACTTATAAATATTTTGACTGGTCCAAGTGGCATCCTACTAATAATCCTAACAAGACAATGCTATTTTAACTGACTCACAAGATATACATTAGGACCTCATGTCCTATATTCCAGGAAAGTCTAACAATATTTGCGTTTATATCTCAAACTTCCCAAAATAAACTGATTACAAGCTTTATAAAGTAAACCATAACTTTGTCAACTTGAAATATTCTTGCGGATATTATGCGAGAAATGAAATATTTTTCTAGGTAAAAATATCAGTTGTCGTCCATCTTAATGTGTCATCCATTCTGATGTGGCACACCGAAGTCAACAATATTTATTATCCTTCAGTAACTACTGGTAAAACATTCTTCAGTAACTATCTTCAGTAGTTACCTTCAGTAGTTACCTTCAGTAATTACCTTTAGTAGTTACCTTTAGTAATTACCTTCAGTAACATACTTCAGTAATCAACATCTATAACAAGATCAATTACTATTGTCACCGAACTCTGTTGGTTCTTCTTCTCGTCCGAGGTGCACTCCAAAGCTCTGCAATCTCTTCATCGATCATCCATACCTTTTTCCTACATTTTTCTCAAAACTCGGACAAATTTGATATAAATCAAACACATTTGTTAGATTATGGTAATTAATCAATTTTCCTAATAAATCACATTTTATTCAATAATAATTCATAGAAAACATATCATAATCATCATATAATTGTAATAATGAAACAATTTTGGTACAAAAATATGTGTCAAATAGCCACTCATAAAAAAGGTTCAACAAAATGAAATTCTTCATCAACTTCATAATACTCATCCTAGTAACACTTTACATAATAGTGTTTTAGTTGGAAATCATTATACAACAACACCAACTTATTATCAAAGACATAACACTATGATGCAACAAAACCAATTTTGTGGACAACAATAAGGACTTGAAGTCATGCTTAAACAATTAGCTTCAAGAATAGATCAAATAGATCCCTACCATCCCTCTTACAATTATAGAGAGATGTGTAGCCGACATATAGATCCTATTGTGGTTGCTCAACAATATCCTAAGAATTTTACTATGCCTGTCCTACCGATATATAAGGGAACCGAAGATCCTATTGAGCATCTTCACATGTTTAGGATAACATGTCATGATATCTCTTATGATAACTTGTTGTTACTAAATATGTTCCCTAAAATTTTGAGAGGCATGGCTTTAGAGTGGTATTATCAGTTACCTATAAAATATTTAAGGAATTTTGAGGAAACAGTAGAGATGTTCATCCACCAATTCAGTGCTTACATAGAAAGACATGTGACTATTAAAGATTTGTATAATTTGAATTAAGGAAAAGATAAAAGTTTTTCTGAATTCTTGACTAAGTGTAGATAACTCTTAGGCATATTACATTTTTATTTACCTCACCATGAAATGTTGGATATATTTATTGGTAATTTACAAGAATAATTATCTTATGAACTCTCTACTGCTACAATAACCACCTTTGATCAAGCTATTGATTTAGTAAGAAGGGTAGAAGAAGCCCTTATTAGAAGAGGTCAATTTAAGAAGAAAGATGAAGATAAAGTTTCTAAAAATAAATACAAAAATAAACAAGTAGTGGGTGATGGATATACTGATAGTATGAATAATCCAATTGTTAATGCTGTAGAAACATTTAAGAAATTTTTATTTGAAAGTTCCTAGTAAGCCACCAAGAGAATTCACAAGATTAAATCAACCCTTAACAATGATTTTACCTCAATTATTTGAACAAGGCTTGGTATGATTGCCTAAAATAAGACAACCAGACACTATTGTAGTTGGATATAGGGCTGAATTACATTGTAATTTCCATCAAGTAGATGGACATTCTACAAATTCTTGTAAAATATTAAAGCATGTGATACAAGAATCGATTGACAAATGAAAAATGGAAGTTCAACAATTTCCTGCAAACAATAATACTCAAAAACCAAAAAATCAAAATGTAAATCAAAACCTAGATATCTTTCAACATCCCTTACCTAATAATGGTAAAGAAGAAGTAAACCAAGTAGATCATCACAAATTTCCTCATCCAACTCGATATATGGTAACCATCAGTAGCTTCTTACCACAAAAATATTTGCAAACATATTTATATGTGGTCACAACTAGACCAATACAATATTTTCAATCATCTTTAGAAGATACTAAAAGTGATGTAGAAAGTGACATAGAAAATGAAACTGGGAGTGAACTAGATATTGCTTCAAATAGTTCTGAGTATGAATCGGATTAAGTCACTCTCATTACAAATTTACTAGTTCTAGAATAACCATTTCCAAGAAAAGTAACTAATAGACCATCATCTCAATAATGGCTTTCAAATGGACATGCAAAAAATGCTAGACCCTCATTTGGTAATCCTTGATATGGCAACAGTGTGGGTACCATCAGGGTTGTCACAAGACAACAAGCACCAGTTCAAAATTATCAACCACAAAGTCAAAATGAAAAATCAACTCCTTTTGTATTTATAACTCCCACTAAGGGAAATAATGTACTATGATCACAAAAAATATCTCCATATGATATTCATGAACAATAAGTTACCATCACAGCGAGAATTTATCTTTTGGATATTTTAAGAACTTCCTCCATAAATAGGGAAGAATTAATGAGAACTTTAAGCAAGATGATGGTACCTGAAGATATTGAACCTAATGCCGTGGTGAATGTTATGACTTTGGATGAAGCAAATTTCATATATTTTCATGACAAAGATATCCCTCCTCAAACCATGTATAGAGATAATCCTTTATACATTACAAAATTGATTAGACATGTAGGAGTCAAAAGAGTTCTAATTGATAATGGATCATCTTTAAATATTTGCACATATGATTTCCTTCAAATAATTGGATTTAAAAAAGAAGATATGAAAAATATTGAAATGATTATTAAATCATTTAATGATGAAACTCAAGAAACATGACAGTGCCATTGCAAGTTGGCCCAAGAATTTTGGATACGACTATTTTTATTGTACCTTGTTTTGCATCGTACAACATTCTTCTAGGTCAACCTTGGATCAACACAATGAGAGAAGTACCTTCCACATTACATCAATGTGTCAAATTTGAGTTCAAAAATCAATTAGTCACCATCCATGGGGATCCCAGACCATATGATATGTGTGTTGTAGTGGAGCCTATAAGGGTTCCATTATGTACTACTATATCTTCTACTCATCCTAGTCCACCTTCATCATCAAGACGTTCTAAATCTAAATCATCATCACCTTCTAAACCCATATAATCAAAAACATGACCTAAATCACCAACAAATTCTAAGTGATTATCATCATCATCATCTTTAGAACCCATATCCAATCCATTTCCTAAATCCACAGTATCAAATCCACCTCCTGAATCTACAGTGTTTAAATTCATAGCATCTAAAGAACCCGTTAAAGAAGATATTCCATCTACTTCATATGCTCTTTCGGATGAAGTATTACCAGACTTATCTTTAGTGCTTGCAAATATAAAATAATTTAATTTTGTTACCCAATATTCCTTGGTGTTATCTAAGTTACCTCCATCTCCTGGAACCTTGGGATTGACAAATAAGGGAAGCATTTTCCATATTGGGAGTTGTGCCTTTGTGTATGTGGGGTATGATTTGGGTAAAATTTTTGTTGTAAAAGTTACAATTGATCAAGATGGATTTGCTAAGTGTTATTTTTCTTATGGATATATAAAATCAAAACCAATGATGTGTAATATCGGTTATAGAGGTAAAGGTTTAGGATCTCATGAAAATGGTACGAAATAACCTTCAAAAGTTGTATATTGGCCTGGCCGATGTGGTCTTGGCTATATTTCTATAAAAACTTAACCATTCCCATATGAAGATGATGATCACCTTATAACTGATGACAAATGGAGTCGCAAAAATATTGATTTATCATTACCTTAGACTATAGAGAGTCTAGGTTTAAATAGGAGATAAAATAGAACATTAACAGGACGGTAGCAAATAATGCTAACTACCCTCTAACAATAGAATAGGGAGTTGCGTGTGATTAACTACTAACATAGGAGAGAGTTCTAACTTAACCACTAACCCAGGATATTTAGATATTAACCTAGGATAGAAAAATAAATATCTAGATAGTAAAAGATAAATGTAAATACTCTTTTACCTAGTGGAGTAAATAGTAAAATATCCAAATGATGGAATATTTACTCTAACATCCCCCCTTATTACATTATTTGGGTAATACATATATTTCCTCTACAATAACAATATTTGGGTAAAGTATATAACTGCCCCAATACAGTGAAGAAGATGTTGATCTGTTGGTTCTTTGCTCTGTCACAGTACTCTGGCTGCTCCTAAGTAAAAAATAGGTCATTCCTCACTTTGTCTTCACACCAATGAATGTCCTTATAGTAATCACATCATCCAACCGAATTGCATGGGTAACCAACCGCTGCAATCACTAGGTGTAGTAGAGTAGATCACTTCATACGAGATTCATTCATTTTACAATATGAGTTTGCAAAAGATAAGGTTTGCTAAGGTGTCGGTCACAGCAAAAAATGCACCCTTATAAGTTCCCCCTTTCTCGTTGCAAAACATGTTGTATTTAATTTTTGAAATAAGTGTGACTAAGGTGTCGATTGCAGCCGAAAATGCACCCTTATAAGCCATATTTATTTTTTACAAAAATTATGAAGAAAAAGAAATTTATATCCCCCCTCAATTGCAAAAAGTGTGCAACACAAGAGTGTTGTGAAGGATTTTACAAATATTGCCTCCTAGACAATTTTACATCACAAAAAGTTGCTCCTCTTGTTACAAGTACTTCAAACACCTATAATTTGCTATTTATGAAGCCTAAAAGAGGTACTAGCACCCCTTATTGCAAGGTCTTCAAAAAAATAACTTATGCTATTTATGAAGCCTAAAAGAAGAGAAAGAGAAAATGGTGCTTTTGCCCAAGAGACACATGTGTTTTCCCTCTATAAAACTATTTTAGCAAGGAGTACTCCTTGTGCTCTCTTTGAACCAGAATCAGAATGAGAATGAGAATGAGAAACTTCACTAGAAAGATGGCTTTTGTGTTGTGCCTTTGCCATTCTAGTTTTTCTTGTTTTGAAACCAACACTGAATGGTGTCATGGTTTTCATTTTTATAAGTTTTGCAAAACTATGGTTTCTAGGCAATTTGATCAAAAAATTTCACCAATTTGTCCTTCCTTATTGCAATTACTTCAAGCATAATTGCTATTATGAAGTCTAAAAGAAAAAATATTTAATGTTGATGACTTCTACTTTTCTAATTGCCTTTACAAGTTTTATTTCCTTCTTATCAAAATATATGTTTGAAGGAAGAAAGGAATTATCCCCCTTAGTGCAAAGGATTGCAACTTTTAAGGTTCCTTATTTTCAAAAACTTGTTCTTTCTTTTGATTACCCTAAAAGAGTACCAAAATATAATTCACTCAAACAGATATTTAATGGCACTTGCCTTAACACCCTTCAAGAAGGATGAGAAGTTGGAGGAAATTAAGCCAAACAAATAAGAGTGAATTAGGGGTTTTTTTGATTTAGGAGAGAATATAAAGTGAAATTGGCTTTAAATCTATGCATGGATGTACACAAATTTGTGAAATTGTGTGGTTTGGATGTTCTTGATTATATGAATTATAGTTGCAAAAAGAATGATGCAAAAATCAAACAAGAAATGGCCTCAAAATTATTATCACCTAGTTTGCCAATTAAGGTGTCGAGTAAAATCGATAATGCACCTTTTTAAATTTTTGCAACAAAATGTGTGTTTTGTGTTGTGCAAAAAATGATATTTTTATGTCTCCTACTTTGTTTTCCAATTTTGCAAAAGAAGTACAATGTTGTCTTCCTATCATCCGAGTCTATCCAATTCAGCAAAGCCACATCAGTACCTCAAGATCTATGCCCAAGGTCACGTTAGTCTGCCACGTGTCGTCGATCTGGTCACTAGATAAGGAGGGTGCACCTACCCTCGCTTTCTAATCGCTGACAATGGTACAGTCTGGTCAGGTTATAGTGGTAGTGCCACGTGCCTCCTCTGGATTCATCCTCGTCTAGGTTTCCATGCACGTTCTATAGGTGTCATCAGGGCCCTGTGTGGTGTCCACATTTCCTACCATGGAGGGTGAACCTACCCTCACATGGAGGTCTACCACCACACGAAGGGTGCTCCTACCCTCTCGTGCTGATCGACTACTGATGGACACCTCAGAAGTCTTATGCAAGCCTATCGCTTGTCGCTTGCCTCCACTCGAGGAGGTGGGTTTGTGGGGGTGCGGGCCCTATGGCAGGAGTCATGTAAGGCTCCTGACATCCATGGGCATACGGTTGATAGGCTATCGACCTTGAGCCCAGTCAACCATGGATTACTGGCTCAGTATATAGTTGAGAGCTATCGATCGCTGTGTTGGGTCAACAGTTATAGGCTGTCGATCTAGGTAAGGGGGCCTATGGTCTGTGGCCTATGGGGCCTAGACAAAAATGTCTTCAGTGGGCCAGGAGCTCTACCTTCGGGCAAGCAAAAAAAAATTGGATCTTAACCTGGGTAGGTGGAACCAGGAAAGAATAATCCCATCGCCTCACCTACCCACCAAAATCTCTGGTACCAATGATGACAAATGGAGTCGCAAAAATATTGATTTATCATTACCTTAGACTATAGAGAGTCTAGGTTTAAATAGGAGATAAAATAGAACATTAACAAGATGGTAGCAAATAATGCTAACTACCCTCTAACAATAGAATAGGGAGTTGCATGTGATTAACTACTAACCTAGGAGAGAGTTCTAACTTAACCACTAACCTAGGATATTTAGATATTAACCTAGGATAGAAAAATAAATATCTAGGTAGTAAAAGATAAATGTAAATACTCCTTTACCTAGTGGAGTAAATAGTAAAATATCCAAATGATGGAATATTTACTCTAACAATAACATATCAATAATATATGGAACATGAAGAGCTCTTTAAAAAGATATATACTTGCAATATGTTAACTGTAGCTTATCCAAAAATGATTGCTTCTTCGGATGAATGTTTAGAAGGTGATATATTTCATGATATATCTCTTGATGAATTTTTGAGGAATAAATTCTTCTTTTATGGATCTATGCCATGTATAGATCATGTTGAAGTAACTTATCCCCAAGAAGAACTAGCTAAATACACATTAGAAGAATTACAAGAAATGGGTGTATCACCTACACCACCCAAATTTGAAAGAGATTTAAATATTGTTGTTGGAGATACTTTAAAATTTAATATTGGAACAGGAGAGAACCCTTGCCTAGTCAAAATTGGATCAAAATTAAGTAAATAAAAAAAAGCTATATATAAAATTTCTCATAGAATATGCTGATTTGTTTTCTTGGACATATGCAGATATGCCATGCCTAGATTCTTATGTAGTTATGCACCATCTAGTAGTGTGTCTTGATAATGAACCTATAAAGAAAAACTTAGAAAAATGCATCCTAAAGTAGCACTACTAGTCATAAGTGAATTGGAAAAGCTTTTGAATGTAACTTTTATACAAGCTATTGACTATGTCGAGTGGATATTAAACATCGTTCTAGTAACTAAGAAAGAAGCTACTAAGATTAGGGTTTACACTGATTTTAGAGATATAAATGCTACATGCCCTAAGTATGATTTTCCCCTCCCTAATATGGATCATATCATATATTTCACAATAGGGATTGGGATGTTATCCCTCATTTACAGTTTTTTAGGATACAACCAAATCAAAATAGCTCTTGAAGACCAATCTAGAACAATATTTATTACCCCTTGGGGGACATTTTGTTGGAAAGTAATGCCCTTTGGGCTAAAAAATGCAAGAGAAACATATCAAAGAGCTTGAGAAACAATGGTGAAATTATTCTATTGATCAACAATGCATTACATAGTTTTATAGTTCTTGAAAGAACTAAAAATAGACATGGTGGTTGAGAGAAATCCTCTTAAACTTATTACAACAAACTAACTTAAAGATAGCTCTTATCCTAACAACATGCTAATCTTGGACTATGGTCAAACATTAATTAACCAAGCCAAAACCTCAATGTATGCTAATCAAATTAACTAGAAATATGTAAATCAAAACATTAAACTAAAACTAAATACTAGGACTTAATACTTAGGACTAAGGAGGAAATGTTGAAAATATTCCAACATTCTCCCCCTTGATGCTAAAGACACTCATGCAAGAGTTCTTTAAGCATCACAGAGTTGGAAGAAAATTTTTCTCTTACGTTTCCTCCAATCTTGAATCAAGAAATCAGAATTTACAAAATACTTATGGTGGCACTCCTTCCACTCTTCATGTGGAATTTCCTGCAAATGATTGAGTGCCTTATTTTGTTGATTAGCTCCCCCTTCAACAAAAGTATCTCCTCTTGTGATTTTCGGCAACCACTCTCTTACATCTTTATCATTATGGTCTTTAAACCATGCTCTCACATTTTGATCTTCTTTTACATCTTCAACACTAAACAATACTCCACATGAGTATTTACAATTAATCATCTCACATAGATGATTATACCATACAACTCTTTCACATATTTTCACACAAAATATCACAAAAAATATGGCCATATAATGACCAACTACATATGCAACATAAAGTTGCTCCTCACACAAATATTCTCTCACAACAATGACTTTACAAGAATCCTTCTCCCAAGGAATTTTGAACACATCATTTTGATCCATGTGACCCAAGTTCTCCATCACTGTATTCTCTCCAAAAATATTCTTCATCAAAAGTTGTCTCAATGAGACAATCACCTTTCTTTTCATTCTTGCTCACAAAAAACAAATCATTAATCATAAAAACATTACCTTTAGTATGAGTAGATTTGGTGCTTCCTATAAAGCTATTTTGTAGTAGTTCTCCTTCATTGTATGGTGCTTCAAGATCAACCATAAACTCTTCACTAATAGTTCTCCTCCTTTGTTCAATCCATGGTGGTGTGTCGAAACACCATTCATTCAAGCAATCATACATAGTTGCATTTTCAAGACAACTCTCTTTCTGCAATGTAGTCACTCCAAGTGAGTGATCTTCATCCATGAGTGATGTTTCCTTTGCCATTACGATAAGAAAATCAGCAATCTCATTTCCATTTTCTGTTTCTATCTCATTTTTCACATTCTTCTCCCCTTTTAGAGGAACTCTAACAATTTTATCTTCTCCTTGTAGGAGATCTTCATTTTCTCTGTCAAGAGAGCATACATCCATTCCAAGTGAATGGTCTTCAAGACAATGGTCTTCCATAAACATTGCTTCTCCATCAACATGCCAACAATTTTGGTTGATCCTATTATCTTCTTTATTCTCTCCCATGAGAATTTTAGGTGCATTATCCATAATACACTCTTCATTTATCTCCTCCATGAGATATTTTTTATCACTTTTTCTTCTATCAACAACAAATCCTCTTCTTCCTCCTCGTCCTCTTGAGGAATACACACCTCTTCTTATCTTTTCATCACAAAATTCAGCAACATATGCTTCCTCCATGAAGCATTCTTCATCTTGTTGGTTTTCTACATACAAGCCTTCCTCTGCAAGAAATAATTCTCCATTACAAAGCATGGCTTCATATGAGTCTTTACAAGACTCTTCAAAAACTCCTTCAAAAGGATCTAATTCAGAAACTGCTTCAAGGAAGCAAGGCTCCTCCTTGCTTAAACAATATTCATGATTGTCACTCATGGATTTAGGGGTGTCCTTATCAAACCCATAAGCATCCTTCAACACTTTCCATGCCATTGTAGCTGATCTACAATTGGCTATGAGAGGAAAAACATTCTTTTCCATTCCTCTCCTCAAATCCATAAGAGCTAAGCAATTTGCATATTGCTGCTCCTTCTTCTCTTTTCTCTCCTCACCTTGTAGCTTATTCCAAGAGGGTTCCTCATAGCCTTCTTGAACTATATCCCATAAGTCTTGAGCCTTCAAGAATGTCTTCATCATTATGCTCCAAATAGCATAATTATCTCCATTGAATTTGGGTACTTCCAATTATTTATACATGGTGGCCATTCTACAATCCACCATTCATCAATCTTCCACCTAGCTCTCAGCCACTCCTTTCCTATAGACTTATGATATACTTATCTGAAAATCCACTAAATTTCAGATCCAAATTCACACAAATGAGAAATATGTGATCAATTTACTTTTGCCCTTTCTAGATCTTAGAGTGTTTTTGAGACAACCTCAATGTTATTCACATAAATCAATCCATACAACCCCAAAATTTTTGAAAATTAAACTCTGTATTCTTGAGACAATAATTTGAAAACCCTCTAAATTTTAGAAGAAAAATCACAAAGGTGAAAAATATGTGATCATTTACTTTTTCCCTTTTTATCACAATTCCGGATCTAGGATTGTTGAAGGAAAAATAAATATTCACATAAATCAATCAATACAGATCCCAATGATCTGAAATTTTGTCTAAATTATGATTTTATCGAAATCATATTTATCCCAAAATTTGAGAAGCAAATACCCTGTATTCCACCTTATACAACCATTTTATTGAAAAACTAAAAATGCTAATAAAATCAGAAAATTAGCTCCAAATCACCTGAAATTTTTACTGCATCCTCTTGATACAATTATCTAACAACCCTAAAAATTTCATAATCAAATACCTCAGGATTCGTGAGATATTAATGATTTACTCGAGCTCTTCCTTGCAAATCTGCTGAGTGCTGGCCACTTGAGTTTCTCTGACAAAGTGTGTGCTTCAGATCTCTTCACACCACTCTCCATAGGTTTTGATCCATTTGAGAAAACCTGCTCTGATACCAAATGAGAAACAATGGTGAAATTGTTCTATTGATCAACAATGCATTACATAGTTTTATAGTTCTTGAAAGAACTAAAAATAGACATGGTGGTTGAGAGAAATCCTCTTAAACTTATTACAACAAACTAACTTAAAGATAGCTCTTATCCTAACAACATGCTAATCTTGGACTATGGTCAAACATTAATTAACCAAGCCAAAACCTCAATGTATGCTAATCAAATTAACTAGAAATATGTAAATCAAAACATTAAACTAAAACTAAATACTAGGACTTAATACTTAGGACTAAGGAGGCAATGTTGAAAATATTCCAACAGAGCTATGACATACATATTTCATGATATGATGTATGATATTTTACATGATTATGTAGATGATATTATAGCTCATTCAACAAAAGAAGATGATCACATTAATGATTTAAGAAAAGTGTTTGATAGACTGAGAGAATATCTAATACATTTAAATCCAAACAAATGTGTGTTTGGAGTTAAATCAGGAAAATTATTAGGGGTTATTATTTCTATGTATACTGTAGAAGTATATCCTCTCAAAACTAAAGCTATCCTTGATATGCCACCTCCTAAGAACATATCAGAGTTAGAAGTTTATAAGGAAAACTTCAATCTATTCATCGCTTCATCAATAAATTGATGGATAAAACAAGACCTTTTATTAAATTACCTAAGAAGAATACTCCCTTCAACTGGGATAAAGAATGTCAAGAAGCTTTTGAGAATATTAAATAGTATCTTCTTACTCCTCCAGTACTTGTTCCTCCTAGACCATATCATCCATTTATCTTATATATTTTTGCTTCAGAACCTGCACTAGGAGCTATGTTGGCTCAAATTGATGATAAAAAGAAAGAACGAGCCACATACTACATAAGTAGAACTTTAATAAGTTATGAAACTTGATATACTCCATTAGAAAAAAATTGTTTAGCAGTTGTGTTTTCTACACAAAATTTGCGTCATTACATTCTTAGTCAGAAAATATATGTTATTGCTAAGTCTGATCTATTAAGGTACTTGATGGGTAGACCTTACTTATCAGGACGCACAACTAAGTGGGTTCTTTCTCTTAGTGAATTTAAAATCACATTCATCAACAAAAAATCTATTAAAGGCCAAGTTATAGCTGATCAATTAGCTACTACACCTTTAGAAACTACTCATCCTATGAATATTGAATTTCTTGATGAGTGGATTAATTTGGGAGAAGATCATTCTGATACATGGTCTTCGTATTTTTATGGAGCTAGATGTATGAGTGGCGGAGGTGTTGGTATCATATTGAAATATTCCTAAAATCACCTTATTCATTTATATTTTAAATCACAATTTTCTTATACTAATAATACTACAAAGTATGAGGCTCTAATCCTTGGGTTATGGGCTGCTTTAGCTTTAAAAATTGAAATTTTATTAGTTTTTGGAGATTCTCAACTTGTGATAAATCAAATAAATGAAGTTTATCAAACACGAGAAGAGAAAATTCATCCTTATAAAGAATATATTCTTAAGCTTATATCATTGTTTGAAAAAGTAACTTTAGAAGCTATTCCTAGAACTAGCAACCGTGTTGCCGATGCTATGGCTACGACTGCTTCTTTGTTGCCTTTGGAGTTGGATGATGAGTATGCTACCATAATTATTCACCAACTTCAAGAACTCACCTCTTCTAAGTCATGTTTAGAACCATTAGATGTATTTTTTATTGATGAAATTACCTCAAAACCTTGGTATAAAGATGTCTTTAATTTTATCCAAAGTAGAACCTTCCCAAAAGTATTAGATAGAAACCATTGTAGGTTATTGTGTAGGCAAGCTGTTCGCTTCATAATTGTTGGTGTTACCTTATATAGAAGATATTTTGAAGGTATTCTATTATGATGTCTCATCCTAGAAGAGTCTAATAAATCCTTAAGTGAAGCCCATGATGGATCCTGTGGAGGACACTTTAGTGGAAGTGCCATTGCCAAAAAGCTCCTTAGAATGGGATATTTTTGGCCTTCCATGGAAAAATGTGCTAACTATTATGTGCATCATTGTGATAATTATAAAAAAAATGCTGACCTTATCCATGCTCCTGCTTAGGAATTTCAACCTATATCCTCTCCTTTGCCCTTCTCTAAATGGGGTTTAGACATTATTGGTAAAATTGATCATATTTTATCTGATGGTCATAAATACATAATAACAACAACAAAATATTTTTCAAAATGGGTTGAAGCTATGCCTTTAGCTTCTTGCTGTATCGCTCCAAATTTTTCGCATCCTTACCCTCAGGCTATAGGATCCGCGCCCAGAAGTGGGATGCAAGAAGGATGGGACAATACCTCGGACTGAGAGGCCATTTGAAGGTCCCGTCTCTCGGGGGAGGAGTATAAAGGTGAATTTTTGATGGATGGTGGGTTCACCAGGAAAATTTTGAGTGGTAGTTTCCATGCCTAGGTTGAGAATGGGTTTGATGTGTTCATTTTATACTCAATCATTCAATTCCTAGGTTTGGCCAAAATGAATCTAAACTATTCTATATGCCAATAATGATTTAAATGGATACAAAAAATAGAAATGGTTGCTAAACATAGAGAATAGGCAAATTAGGATAGATCATACCTGATTCCGGATGTTTGATGATGATTCTGAGTTTTGTAGCAGTCCAGATCGCCTCAGTTCAAATGTAATAATCTGAGATTAGACATGATCATCTCACATTTGACGAATTCGTCAGACAGATTCATCAGAAAACTGCAATCATAGAAATAGATACAAAATACCCAAGATGCAACTATAGAAGCGTAGGGAAATGATAGAAATAACAATAAATTTGTCTGAATGACAGATCCAAACAGTAATTAAAGAGGACAAGCATCAACTTCACAATATATTTTGATTTTATCATGCATTTATACTAGATGAGGTGAACTCTAAGATGCATAAACATAATAACCTAAGATAATGCAGAATTATAATGGAAAAATGCCGAAAAGTTAAGAAGATGCAAACTCTGGACTTGGATTGCCCCCAATCTAGATTACAGTCAGGATTGCCTCTAATTGTATGAAATCGTCTTCACTCCTCAACAAAATCATTCATAATCGTCTGAGATCGTTTGAGATGATCCAAGCTATCTTCGACTGAAAAACAGTAGAGTTCCTAGAAGAAAATGCAAAATGCAACATACAGACAGTAATACGAGGATGCTCTAGTGAACAAGGATCTAAATCCGTTAGCTAAGGGGTTTAGGGGAATCAGAATCAAGGGGAGTCGGGGGGATAAAATATAAAAATCCTAGTTTATATAGGATTAGGGGGAGGCTAGGAGGTTGGGGATCATCCCAATCTAGGAGATCTCCAACAGGGAAATCTCCAACCGCACAGACACGCTTCTACCCAAGTTGGAGAGGTTGTTGAAATAGAAGCTAATTATGAAAATTTGATTTTGGGACAAAATCGTCTGGACGTTCTGTCCATGATGATTTCGTCAGATCTAGGACGATCGCGTCTAATCTGCGACGATATCATCCAACGGTCAAAACAAATCCTAAAAATGACATGGAAAACGAGGAAACGGGTAATAGGCTGCTTTGGAGCGGTTTTGGGGTTAAAATTCAAATTTTTATCTTTTATCTTTTACTAAGGTTTTAATCGTGCCAATTTTAGGGTGCTACATTTTGCCCCTCTTTAGCAAATTTTTTGAAGAAAATGCGTTAAAGACGAGTTTTTTTCGTTTTACGAGAAAGCAAAAATGTACTCAATTTTTTAGACTACGATTCTTAGTCGAATTGTACAACTGCTGACTATGGTGCCCCCTCCGTGTTTTTACCCAAATCGAACATTTGAGGTAAAAATACGGAAAGGAAAAAATTAAAATGTTGATTTTTTAAATAAAATTAAGAAAATAGGGTAAAACCCTAATTCATTTTTACTGTTCCAGAGCTCCATAGAGAGAAAAAAATGAAGACAGTGCACAGAGCGACAGAGGTCCGACGCGGGCTATGGGTAAGGATCTAATCCTAGTAGATTAGGTTTGATTTTGCTTTGTGCAATTTGTGGATTTAAATTTTGATTATTTGGGGCATCGTGGCCATTTTTAGGCCGTCGACGACGTCCAGATGAAATCATTCCTATTTTGTCGAAATCGTCGATTTCATCTGAGAGCGAAATCGATGAACTAGGGGCGATCTTGTTCAACAAGGGATGATCCCCAAGTTGCAAAATAAGAGACAATTTAGTCCTAACCAAGGATGATTTTTCCCAATTTGGGACGATATCATCTGATGGTGGATGATAGCATCTTTAAATTGATTTTAAAATGTGTTTAATTTGATTTTGATGATTGGTTATTAATAAATTTTGTTGTTATTGTTTGTTTTGTAGAGGGGATTACTAAAGATTCGGGAATGAAAATATGGTGGACTAAGAGATGACATAGCCGCACTTGACCAGGCAGAGCGTGATCGACTAGGACAGGTCGGGCTACAACATGTGGTAGAGATGCCACAAGTATCGACTAACATGGGGCTACTGACAACCCTAGCAGAGAGATGGTATCTAGGGTCGTCTTGTTTCTGGTTACCAACAGGGGAGATGGCTCCCACACTAGAGGACATATGGAGGATCATGAGGATCCCCATACAGGGACGGCTCATGACACCTACGGCCAATCAGGGCCAGGTGATGATGAGGCTGACTGGAGACCTGAGCTTCACCCTGGAGAAGGGTAGGGTGAACATCAAGTCTCTATGGCAGATGCCTGGGGCATCTAGGCTGACTCGGATTTTAGCAGGGGTAGTAGGTAGCTTACTGTTGTGCCACCAGAGCGGGTGTAGGCTACCATGGCTCCTCTCAAATATATTTTACGACATGAGAGACCATGGGTATAGGTTTGCATGGGGCATCTTTGTACTCTATCGCTTGTATAGGATCCTACATGGGATCGTATACAAGGGAGGTTGATGTCTGGTCTTGACATCACTGCTACAGGTTTGGTGTTGGGAGCACATCGCGATGCGGAGGCCAAAAGGGCTTCCACTGATAGGGGTTGATCAGGAGAGACCCCAGGTTTACTATTGGTGGCTACAGAGAGGGTCACAACAACGGATAGATCTACCAATGTCTCGGAGGTTGCTAGACGACCTCATCCCAGACTAGATCACCTGGAGGCCATGGAGAGAGCACCCCGAGTGGGCAGAGGATGGGCAAGAGCTGGCTCGCATCAAGAAAGTCTACTGATTGAGGATGGAGAGAGGAGAGGTAGAGCTCCACTGCTACGATCGGGTACTATGATAGTTTGGTCTATAGCAGAGGATCCCTTCTCTCAGGGATTACGAGTACTCCCAGAATATTTGAGATAGTACTACATTGAGTGGGGCTCCAGACATGCAGTGATTCTAGAGTTAGGATGTGGATGATGCCCCCATCTAGCCAGTGGATGGTGACGACATTGGGGTTGTAGATGACTATGATGCCTGGTACGTAGGCATCTACCATCCTTGGATGACGAGGGCGTAGGGTCCAATGCACGTCATGGTGCACCAGATGGGGAGGTGGAACCAGGATACCATTGAGGAAACACGAGGTCACGAGAGGAGAGAGCAGCGGTGGTCCCCATAGGAGAGATGCTAGCGGATGGGTCAGGCTTCGTAGAGGCTGTAAGAGATAGGGCGAAGGGAGGAGAGACTCGCTTCGTAGTAGAGGAAGAGACAACCATCACCTAATAAGGGCAAGGGTGTCAAGGTAGGGGAGAGTAGCGAGACAACAGCTCTCCAGGCTGAGGCTGCCCACCTTCGAGCTCAGGTGTAGTCACTACAGGATAAGGCTACTCAGCTCAGGGCTCAAGTACAGACACTACAGGATGAGACTACATGGCTTAGGGCACAAAGTGGAGGGGCGAGCAGGGATGAGCTAGTGTGGTCTATGATGCAGACCACATTATACCAGGGGGTATACTTCTATCTGGTTCTAGAGGGCCATAGGGTATAGCTGCCAGCCAATATTGTGAAACCAATCAGGATGGGATTGACAAGGACATCCTCATGATTAATTACGAGGACCCGAGATACGACCTGGACCTCTATGGGACCACCTCCTCCACGTCAGGGTGGGGGAGGAGATGAGGCTGAGAACTCGAGGGCTTCTCGAGGCTAGCTACTATAGAGTGAAGATTATATTATTATTACCTTTGAGGGGATTGAGTATGCATAAAATATGGTCATTTCATCATTGTATATATTGTTATTTTGCATATTGTTTCATTTTAGTCATTCATATAAAAAAATAAACAATCACATTGTATTTCTTTCAATTCATCAATTAAAATCAAATACAAAAACATCAAAATTGTCAAAATATTCAAAAAAATCTTTTTTATACTTGTCAATTCTTGGATCTTGCAGTTATATTTTCAATTATTTTGAATAAATGAGCATTTATTTGGAATCCCACACTTTCACACTCACATGAATAAATATCTTGATTTTATTTGGTATGATTATTAATCTTTCTTATATCAAAGTCCACATTGGCATTAAATAAAGTTTTGAGCATAGAGAACCGATCTTGTTATTTACTTGAACCAAGTATATCTTTTCACATTAAAATGATTTCATTGCAAATTCAATATGATGCTACATAGTAGAAATGGTTTCCTAAGTGAAAAGTTTCCCTTGCTATCCTATCATGCACATAGTCTAGAATATTTGAGAATTGACAAAAGGACAAGCTCACCCCTACCTAGAATAAAAATCCCTTGCTCTATAGCCAATCCGAGCAAGTATCCCTAGCATAGGAAGAAAAATAAAAGTTCAAGAAAAAGAGAAAAAGAGAAATGTTATTTTGTATCTGTTAGAAAAACGAACTGTATGTTTATTGAATTGTGCAGTTTAAATAAGACTGCAATAACAATATTGTCGGAGGTTGCCAAACCAACCAGCGTACAATAGCATATTGTTATAACAAAATAACAAATGCATAAATAGGACAAATAATGAAATAACATATAACTACGCTAACATCCCCCCTTATTACATTATTTGGGTAATAGGATGACTACTAGCTATACTAACATCCCCCCTGATTACATCATTTTGCAATACAAAGAGAGCTGCGAAACAATTCAAATTTGACACGTGCAAGTGCCTTAGTGAAAATGTCTGCAACTTGAGCATCGGTGGGAATGTGTTGAAGCTGAATTCGGTGCTTTGGAACTTCATCTCGAATGAAATGACATTGTGTGTCAATGTGCTTTGTTCTTTCATGATGGACTCGGATTCTTGACGAGGTTCGTAACACCCCGATTGTCGCAAAACAAGTGTATTGGAGATTTTGATGGATGGCCCATACTTGTCGAATGCGACGCAACCATATCACTTCGCACACAGCCTCACGTGCGGCGCGATACTCGGCTCTTGTTGATGAAATAGCAACCACCTGTTGCTTCTTGCTGTGCCAAGAGACAGGACCGGATCCTAGATGAAAAATGTATCCAGAAGTTGACTTGCGATCATCAAATGATCCGGCATAGTCATAGTCCGTGTATCCTTGCAAGAAGAATTTGTCGTTCTTCTTGTATTCTAGGCCATATTCCATAGTACCACGGACATAGTGAAGAACACGTTTTGCTGCTTTCCAATGAGTGGTCTTAGGCTCCCGCATGAACCTCGAAAGATAGTTGACAAGAAATACGAGATCCGGCCTAGTATTGGTCGGATATATGAGACTCCCAATCAACTGTCGATAGAGAGTACCATCTACCCGAGGTGAATCATCATATCACGATAACCGAAGTCCATTCTCCATCGGAGTTGCCATTGGCTTGCAATCGACCATGCGATATTTTTCCAAGCAATGTCTTGGCATATTTTTTCTCGAGACACTTTGATGGAGTGCTCCTTCCGGCTGAATTCCGGACCAAGACAAGTAATGGAGAAGTCCGAGATCCGTCATCTCAAAATATTTACACAAGTTTCTTTTGACAAGTAGAGATCATAGTTTTTGAACTCCCCGTAATGAGCAGATCATCAACATAGAGTACAAGCAACACTATCTCATAACCCTGTTTCTTGAAATAGAGGTTTGCATCTGACGGACATCTCTTAAATCCATGCTGCATAAGGTGATTGTCCATTTTTATATACCAAGCTCGAGGAGCTTGTTTCAGACCATATAAGGATTTGACCAATTTGCAAACCTTCTCGCTCTTGGCCTTCCACTTCAAATCCTTCTCGTCGAGTCATGTAGACTTCTTCTTGGAGATCACCATTTAGAAAGGCACTTTTGACATCCATCTGGTGAACTTTCCACCCATATTGTGCTGCCATAGCACACATAACTCGAATTGTGGTCATCCGAGCAAGTAGGTGCAAAAGTTTCCTCGTAGTCAATGCCTTCCTTTTGAGCATAGCCCTTTGCAACAAGACGGGCCTTATGCTTATCAATTGTTCCATCTGCCTTGTACTTGACTTTATATACCCATTTGCAGCCAATGGGTTTCTTTCCATGCGGTAGATCAACAAGCTTCCAAGTTTTATTTTTCATCAAAGACTCATACTCTGTATCCATAGCGGCCTTCCACTGAGGCTCACTAAGAGCATCTTGCACTGATGCAGGTTCAAGATCGTCTATGGTAGACATGAACGCCCCGTCATCATCAATATCCATATCCTCTACTTCTGTACGTGGAGTTACGTAAAGTTCCTCAAAATATTGACAAAGATCATCAACCTCACCAGTTTCTTTGGCTTCTTTTTCCTTTTGAGCCATACCGCGTGTACGAGGTCTATCCAAGTTCAAATTGGGAGGAGTGGATAAATTTGCGTCTCTCGATTGTATTTGTACACCATTTTGGATTCTTCTTCGGTGGTGTTGAAGAAGATGTAGAAGGACCTCCCTGTCTCGTGTTGACGAAGGAATCTTCTCTTCCTTAGATTCCACAAGATCTAGGTGTACTTTAGATGTGCTCTGTGATGTGAAAGCTTCATCAAAGACAACATCTCTGCTGACATGAATTTTCTTGGTCAAAGGATCTATCAAACGATATCCTTTAGAGTGCTCATCATAACCAAGAAAAATACATCTCAGTGTTTTCTCATCTAGCTTCTTCCTTTTCTCTTTCGGTATGTGCATGAAAGCGTGACATCCGAAAATACGTAGATGAGATATGGAGGGTTTTCGACCACTCCATGCTTCCTGTGGAGTCATTCCTTTTAGGGCCTTTGTGGGTGCCCTATTCAACAGATATACTACAGTGGTGACAGACTTCTCGCCCAATATTGTTGCCCAAGAGTAGCTCCTGTGAGCATACAACGAACCATTTCCATGATAGAACGGTTCCTTCTCTCAGCAACTCCATTTTGCTCGAGGAGTATAGGCAGTTGTTAACTGTCTCTTGATTCCATGCTTATCTAAGAATGCAAAAAATTCTTTAGAGGTAAACTCCCCCCCTCGATCTGAGCGGAGGGTTTTAATAGAAGCTCCTGACTCCTTCTCAACGGATTTCTTGAACTGCCGGAAGAATGCGAAAGCTTCGGATTTCAGCTGGAGAAAGAAAACCCACATCTTTCGTGAGTAGTCATCTACGAATAACTCAAAGTACCTCTTCCCTCCACAACCGTTGGGTGTGAAAGGACCGCACAGATCGGTGTGAATTAACTCCGGAGGTTTTTGTGCTCTTGTTGAGCTCTTCTCAAATGGTACTCTATGCCGCTTTCCCGCCAGCGCTTAGAGCACACCGGCAATGTGGCGTAAAGGGAAGGAAGACCCTTTACCATCTCATACTTACCGAGCTCAAGTAAGTAGCCGTAACTAAGATGCCCATATCTCTTGTGCCATAGGGAAGTTGCCTCCTTGGTAGAGACAACCATGGCAACATGTGGAGTAGAGATAGCATCTAGGGCAAATAAGCCGTGCTTATATGAAGTCGTTGCAATCCTTTTACCCTTCCTGGTAATAGTACAACACTTCTTGCCATTCTCAACACGAAAGTTGACAACCATATTTCTATCCAGGATTTGTGTGACTGACAACAAATTGTTAGCCAATCCCGAAACATAGAGGACTTTGTCAATCTGACACTTGCCATCAGGAAGAGTGACTGAAACTGTACCCTCTCCCCGAACCCTGTAGGTTTTATCATCAGCAATGGTGACAGGTTTGCCCTCTTTGGCCACGAATGATTCAAACCACGATCTGTCGCCAGTCATATGTTTGCTAGCTCCAGAATCGACATACCAAACAAGATCCCTCTGTGTGGAATCTGTGGTAGTCATGAGCACCTTGTGTGCCCATTCAGAATCTGAGTCATATTCTTCAACAGCAACATTCACCTGGGGTTGCTTGTTTTTATTTTGTGGTTTGTTTTGGCCTTTCTCCTTGTTCTTATGCCAACACCTGTTGGTGTCATGGTTGTCTTTCTCACAGATCTTGCACCACCTCTTCTTCTCTTGAGGTTGTTTTCCTTTTCCTTTCATATCCTCGTTGAGAATTTCCTCCTTTCTCGAAAGTTGCCTCCTTTTTGCCCATTACCTTTCTTCCTAGAACCCCGCCTGTTGGTGTATAGGGCTGTATTGGAAGAATCATCCTTGTGAAGTTGGCGTGCCTCCCGTTGTTGAAGCAGATTGACCAACTCGATGTAGGTAATTTGTCGTTGAGACACCTGGATGGAGGTGATCAACATATCAAATGAAGAAGGTAAAGCTCTCATCACAATTGAAATGAGAAGCTTTTCGTCCACATGATCTCCCAAAGAATTCAATTTCTCTTTCAATTCAGACACTCGCACGTAAAGAGTTCAACTGTTTCACCCTGTCTCAAACTCAAGGTTATGAAGTTGTTGTTGAAGATGAAGAATGGTGGAATCATTCTTTCCCTCATAGATGGTTTTAAGGGCATCCCATGCCTCTTTACCACTTGCTTTGTCACCTATATGAGGTTGCACTTCATCCGAAACAAGCAAACAAAATGAGCACCTTTGCTCGACCGTCTTTCTTGTCAAAAGCTATCCGATCAGCAAGAGGAGCCGTGGATCCCGATGCCGGTGAAGGCCTAGGTGTTACTCCAAGAACAATATCCCATAAATCTTCCATTTGGAGAATTGCCTTCATCTTATGTTTCCATGGTGTATAATTTGGACCTTTCAATAACCGATGAGGATCGACCATCAACTTTGCAACAACGGCCATAGTGAAGGTTCCTTATAACACCAATTGGTCCCCCTTTCGATATACCTTTTGCTAGGCCGTTATACCGTACAAAATACCCGCCCTTACGTGAGGGAAACTATAGGTATTTAGAAAGATCAACAAAAATCACCCGCCCTTACGTGAGGGAGACTATAGGTGAGTTTTAGAGATCATACGATACGTGGAACATAAGCAATATTGAAAGGGAATCGCCTTGTTGATGGCACCTACCATAGAAGATTCTTCTCATGCGTGGGGCGTAACTTCCCCTAAACACTATGAAGAATACTTCGTCAGGATTTACGCCTAAACACAAGAGCGATTAAGGGTAGTGGATGGAGTAAAAAAATGCAAAAATGGCAAACTTATCTCTCCCCGACGATTTATAGAGAACAAGCTCAGACGTCGTTGTAGCAGCTATATTAGGCGGTGGATACAGTAGCGCAATCACGACAACTTTACCTGTAAGTGCTGGCCAGAGGTATCACAAATACCGAACGCTGCAGTGCAATAAATTGCACGGATGGGTTTTAATTATTCCGGGGACTTAGGGAGTGTATTTGATTTTTTTTTAACTTTTAATGAAGTAGTGCAAAAATGAAATATGCAACATACAACATAAAAAGTGCCCACAAGAATTAACCCTCCAGGTGTCGGACACAGCCGAAAATGCACCTTTACAATAATGCCAAAAATTTGCTTTTTTTCAGAAAATTACTCACATTCCCCCTTTGATTTTTTGAAAAAAATATCCCCCCTAAAAAAATTCTCTTTAACAAAGCATTTTAATAATTATTATGTATTTAAAGTTAAAATAAATAATTTTAATTTATATAGTTTTAAAAACTTATGAAAAAATAAATTAAAATTAAATTTTAATTTATAAAGTTTTAAAACTATAAAAAATAAATTAAAATTAAAAATTTTAACTAAAAAATAATAATTAAAAAAAACTTTGAAATTTTTTTTTTACCTTCGAACCCTCGACCTGCAGGCTCCCAGAGCCTTACCGCACGGCTCACGACCACGTGAGCCCGGGCTGATCCGAAAGGATCAAGGGGCCCCCTCGTATTTGAGGAGGGTCCTCAGCCTGCTGCCCGAGCGCAGCTTCCTCCTCCGCAGCGGACTCCTCTGCAAATCGCGGCCTCGCTGCTGCTTGGTCGCGGCTACCGTCGCGCGCCTTTTTTTTTTTTTTTTTTTAATTCCCATCAGCGGGGGGGGCTACATCCGCACGCATTCCAACGTTGCACGGTCTGCACGTCAGCTGGGGGGGCTGGACGCTACATCTGTGCGCATTCCAGCGCTGCGCGGTTTGCGCGTCAGCGGGGGGGCTAGACGCTGCGTCTGCGTGCATTCCAGGTCTACGCGTCGGCGGGGGGAGGGGCTGTACGTTCCGGTGGGCGGGAGGGGCTGGACGTTCCAACGGGGGGGGGCGGGCTAGACGCGTGACTGCGTGTGTTCCAGCGGCCTACGCTGTCTGTGGGGGGAGCCTCCCCTCCCTTCTGTCGCGCGTGGATGCGTGATGACTGTCGCACGTCTGCGCGTGATTAAATTTTTTTTTTTTTAATTAATCACGCGATGGCGTGATTAAAAAAAATCACGTCATGGAAAAAATTAATCGTGCCTCCGCCTCCAGCCTCTTTGCATTATTAATAGCAACTTTCTCCAAGCTGCTCTACCTCCAGCCTCTTTGCGTGATTAACAACTTTCTCCAAGCTGCTCCACCTCTAGCCTCTCTTTTCACGCCACTGGATCACTACAAAAAAGAATTACCGTAGCAATCTGGCTCTGATGCCATGTTAGAAAAATGAACTGTATGTTTATTGAATTGTGCAGTTTAAATAAGACTGCAATAACAATATTGTCGGAGGTTGCCAAACCAACCAGCGTACAATAGCATATTGTTATAACAAAATAACAAATGCATAAATAGGACAAATAATGAAATAACTACGTATAATGAAATAACTACGTTAACAGTATCAAATGTCAAGCAAAAATACAAAAAAATAAAAAGAGCAAAAGAGAAAAGCAAAATGCAATAAAATCCTTGGAGAGAAATGTATCGCTCCAAATTTTTTGCATCCTTACCCTCAGGCTATAGGATCCGTGCCCAGAAGGGGGATGCGAGAAGGATGGGACAATACCTCGGACTGAGAGGCCCTTTGAAGGTCCCGCCTCTCGGGGAGGAGTATAAAGGTGAATTTTTGATGGATGGTGGGTTCACCAGGAAACTTTTGAGTGGCAGTTTCCATGCCTAGGTTGGGAATGGGTTTGATGTGTTCGTTTTATACTCAATCATTCAATTCCTAGGTTTGGCCAAAATGAATCTAAACTATTCTATATGCCAATAATGATTTAAATGGATACAAAAAATAGAAATGGGTGCTAAACACAGAGAATAGGCAAATTAGGACAGATCATACCTGATTTCGGATGTCTGATGAAGGTTCTGAGTCTTGTAGCAGTCCAAATCGCCTCAACTCATACGTAATCATCTGAGATCTGACAGGATCATCTGAGATCTGATGAATTCGTCAAATGAATTCATCAAAACCTGCAATCAGAGAAATAGATACAAAATACCCAAGATACGAGTACAAAAGCATAGGGGAAATGATAGAAGTAATGATAAATTTACCTAAATGATAAATCCAAATAGTAATTAAAGAGGACAAGCATCAACTTCACAATGTATTTTGATTTTATCATGCATTTACACTAGATGAGGTGAACTCCAAGATGCATAAACATAATAACCCAAGATAATGCAGAATTATAATGGAAAAATGCAGGAAAGTTAAGAAGATGCAAACTCTGGGCTCGGATTGCCCCCAATCTAGATTACAGTCAGGATCGCCTCCAATTGTACGAAATCGTCTACGCTCCTCGACAAGATCGTCCGAGATAGTCCGAGATCGTTTGCGATGATCCGAACTAGCTTCGACTAAAAAATAGTAGGGTTCCTGCAAGAAAATGCAAAATGCAAAATACAGACAGTAGTACGAGGATGCTCTAGTGAATAAGGATCTAAATCCGTCAGCTAAGGGGTTCAGGGGAATCAGAATCAGGGGGATAAACTAGAAAAATCCTAGTTTATATAGGATTAGGGGGAGGCTAGGAGGTTGGGGATCATCCCAATCTGGGAGATCTCCAACAAGGAAATCTCCAACTGTGTAGACGCGCTTCTGCCCAAGTTGGAGAGGCTGTTGAAACAGAAGCTAATTATGAACATTCGATTTTGGGACAAAATCGTCTGGACGTTCTGTCCATGACGATTTCGTCAGATCTAGGACGATCGCGTATTCTGCGACGATATCGTCCAACGGTCAAAACAAATCCTAAAAATGGCATGGAAAATGAGGAAACGGGTAACAGGCAGTTTTGGAGCGGTTTTGGGGTTAAAATTCAAATTTTTATCTTTTATCTTTTACTAAGGTTTTAACCGTGCCAATTTTAGGGTGCTACATTTTGCCCCCTCTTTAGCGAATTTTTCGAAGAAAATGCGTTAAAGACGAGTTTTTCCCATTTTACGAGAAAGCAAAAATGTACTCAATTTTTTAGACGACGATTCTTGGTCGAATCGTACGACTGCTGACTATGGTGCCCCCTCCGTGTTTTTACCCAAATCGAACGTTTGAGGTAAAAATGCGAAAAGGCAAAATTTTAAAATGTTGATTGGTTTTGAATAAAATTAAGAAAAATAGGGTAAAACCCTAATTCATTTTTTTACTATTCATTTTTTCTTTTTAGAGCTCTACAGAGAGAAAAAAATGGTGGAGACAGCGCACAGAGCGACAGAGGTCCGACGCGGGCTACGGGTAAGGATCTAATCCTAGTAGATTAGGTTTGATTTTGCTTTGTGCAATTTGTGGATTTAAATTTTGATTATTTGGGGCATCGCGGCCATTTTTAGGCCGTCGACGACGTCCGGACGAAATCGTCCCTATTTCACCGAAATCGTCTCTAGATCGTCGATTTCGTCTGAGGGCGAAATCGGCGAACTAGGGGCGATCTCGTCCAACAAGGGGCGATCCCCGAGTTGCGAAATCGGAGACGATTTCGTCCTAACAAAGGATGATGTTGCCCAATTTGGGACGATATCATCCAATGGTGGACGATATCATCTTGTTAAGAAATTAAGCTTGATTAAAATGTTTTTAATTTTATTTTAATGATTGGTTATTAATAAATTTTGTTGTTTATTGTTTGTTTTGCAGAGGGGATTACTAAAGAGCCGAGAATGGAAATACGATGGGCTGAGAGACGACATGGCCGCGCTTGACCAGGCAGAGCGTGACCAACTAGGACAGGTCGGGCTACAACATGTGGCAGAGATGCCACAAGTACCGACTGACATAGGGCTACTGACAGCCCTAGCAGAGAGATGGTATCCGGGGTCGTCCTATTTTTGGCTACCGATAGGGGAGATGGCTCCCACACTAGAGGACGTATGGAGGATCATGAGGATCCCCATACAGGGATGGCTCATGATGCCTACGGCCAATCAGGGCCAGGCGATGATGAGGTTGACTGGAGACCCGAGCTTCACCCTGGAGAAGGGCGGGGTGAACATCGAGTCTCTACGATAGATGCCTGGGGCATCTAGGCTGACTCGAGTTTTGGCAGGGGTGGTCGGTGGCTTACTATTGTGCCACCAGAGTGGGTGCAGACTACCATGGCTCCTCTTAGACATAGTTTGCGACATGAGAGACCATGGGTACAGGTTTGCATGGGGTAGCTTTGTACTATGTCGCTTGTATAGGATCCTACATGGGGTCGTATACAAGGGAGGTCGATGTCTGGTCTTGACATCGCTACTATAGGTTTGGTGCTGGGAGCACATTGCGATGCGGAGGCCGGTAGGGCTCCCACTGATAGGGGTTGACCGGGAGAGACCCCGAGTTTACTATTGGTGGCTACAGAGAGGGTCACAATGGTGGATAGATCTGTCGATGTCTCGGAGGTTGTTGGATGACCTCATCCTAGACCAGATCACCTGGAGGCCATGGAGAGAGCACCCCGGTGGGAGAGGATGGGCAGGAGCTGGCTCGCATCAGGTGAGTCTGCTGGCTGAGGATGGAGCGGGGAGAGGTAGAGCTCCACCGCTACGATCGGGTACTATGGTAGTTCGGTCTACAATAGGGGATCCCTTCTCTCAGGGATTACGAGTACTCCTAGACTGTTTGGGATAGTACTACGTTGAGTGGGGCTCCAGACATGCAACGATTCTAGAGTCAAGACGTGGACGATGCCCCCATCCAGCCAATGGATGGTGATGACACTAGGGTTGCAGATGGCTACGATGCCTGGTACATAGGCATCCGCCCTCCTCGGATGACGAGGGCATAGGGTCTAATGCATGTCGTTGTGCAACGGATGGGGAGGCGGCACCAGGCTACCATTGAGGTAGCGTGGGGTCACGACAGGAGAGAGCAATGATGATCCCCATAGGAGAGATGCCAACGGATGGGTCAGGCTCCATAGAGGCCATAAGAGACAGGGCGGAGGGAGGAGAGATTCCCTTCATAGCAGGGGGAGAGACCACCATCGCCTGATAAGGGCAAGGGTGTTGAGGTAGGGGAGAGCAACGAGACGGTGGCTCTCCGGGCTGAGGTTGCCCACCTTCGGCTCGTGTGGTGTACACTACAGGATGAGACTACATGGCTTAGGGCATGGAGTGGAGGGACGAGCAGAGATGACCTAGCGTGGTCTATGATGTAGACCGTATTCTACCAGGGGGTATACTATCAGGCGGTCCTAGAGGGCCAGAGGATACAATTGCTAGCCAATATTGCGAAGCCGATCATGATGGGATCATCGAGGACATCCTCACGATCGACGACGAGGACCCGAGATACAGCCCGGACCTCTATGGGACCACCTCCTCCACGTCAGGGTGGGGGAGGAGATGAGGCTGAGAGCTCGAGGGCTTCTCGAGGCTAGCTACTGTAGAGTGCATATTATATTATTATTATTTTTGAGGGGATTGAGTATGCCAGAGTATGGATTGTGGCATACCAATCTAGATGATGTATATAATTCATTGATATATATATATTATATTTTTGATGATATGACTTGTGTATATGTTGTATTATGATGCTTGAAGTTTTTATTTTGTTGATTCATGTAATTATGTCATTGGAAATAAATTATAATGTTATGTCATGCCATAAAATTGTAAATGAAATAATCTGATGTGCATAAATTGGTTGTTTTGGTGTGATTTGATGAAAATAAAAGGGACTTCTAACAATAATTTCAAAGGACATTGTCGTTGTTATAGACCGTTTCATGGAGTCGTCGCTCGCTAGGTCATCAAGCTAATCCTAGTATAGAAATATTGCTAAAAGTAAAAGAGTGCTTAAGAGACTGTCTTAAGACTTGGTGTTGTGATGATGAAAATGATGATGGTGATGATTTGTTTTCAGATTTTTCACAAAATTATGCATGAAATATATTTAAAAGTGATTTTTGCTAGGCATAAATTCCTAAGTGTGATAAATTTTTGAATAATTCCTTAGAAATTATACCATGGTTGCAAGATGGAATGTTTGACATAATGACATGAAATAGAATAAGTGTTCGTTCGTTTTGAAGCACAATTGTGTAACATAATGATGTAAGCCATATGTGTTTTTAAAATGGATGGGAAAATAAAATTAGAACAATGGTTTGCGCTAGGCATAGAATTTATAGGTATAGACTTATACCATCATCACGAAATCCAAAGAAGAAATTGATATTTTTAGTTTTATTGCATGATTGATTTTTGATTTTTGATTTTTGATAAACAAAAAATAATAATATGATGAACATGTTGTTTGAAATCGTTTTGCAATTTTGTGAAACAATGTATATAATTGTTTTTATACAAAACAAAATTCTGAAATAAGAGGATAAAATTGTTCTGAAAAGAATTACAAAAATATTTTAAATTATCTCAAAAACAAATGTAGGTTTATAAGGGATCCTCATGTGCAAATGTGAGTTCATTACCGATCTTGATTTATCATAATGATACAAAATCTCTCAAATACAAATGTGTGTGCGATTGTATTGTTCATTCACCAATTTTGAGCAAGATAATTTGATACAAGCAATTTGCCTTAACCAAATGAGTGTTCCTTAACCATGATTTATATGCATATAACCGTACTCGGACTACTATGTAAGTTAGGTTATCAAGAGCTAGCTGATCCATAAGCTGACATAGGTCTGTACAAAAGAAGGTCGCTAATGTGACAGACATATCACCATGCTAGGAATTACCCAAGGCCAAGCGGGTTGGGCACAAACCACCTGTTATGGGGCTTACCTCACAGTTTTTGAATAATTGAGAATTCCAGGGATTCAAGCTCATTCACCCTTCTTTTCTTTTCAAGGGGTAGGGAAAGGGATTTTATTGCATTTTGCTTTTGCTTTTCTCTTTTGCTCTTTTTATTTTTTTGTATTTTTGCTTGATATTTGAGATAATGCTTGAAACATTGTTGTGATGGTACAAAATGATATTTTTCTTTTTCTCATTTTTCTTGAACTTTTCTTTTTCTTCCTATGCTAGGGATACTTGCTCGGATTGGCTGTAGAGCAAGGGATTTTTATTCTGGGTAGGGGTGAGCTTGTCCTTTTGTCAATTCTCAAAGATTCTAGACCATGTGCATGATAGGATAGCAGGGGAAACTTTTCGCTCAAGAAACCACGTCTACTATGTAGCATCATATTGAATTTGCAATGAAATCATTTTAATGTGAAAAGATATACTTGGTTCAAGTAAATAACAAGATCAGTTCTCTATGCTCAAAACTTTATTTAATGCCAATGTGGACTTTGATATAAGAGAGATTAATAATCATACCAAATAAAATCAAGATATTTATTCATGTGAGTGTGAAAGTGCGGGATTCCAAATAAATGCTCATTTATCCAAAATAATTGAAAATATAACTGCAATACTCCAAGAATTGACAAGTATGAAAATAAAAGATGTTTTTGAAGATTTTGATGTTTTTATATTTTGATTTTGATTGATGAATTGAGAAGATACATAATGTGATTATTTTTTGAAATTTTTATTATTATTTTTTTTTTTTCTTTTTGATGATGGAATTGGTGGTATATACAAGATGATCTATATACACTATACAAGGTTATTTGAGTATAGCATGTCTAAGGTTGCTTCAAAATCAAAGGAGGTTTTGAAGGATAATTTGGTTGTGGTGAAGGTAAGAACAAAAGGTGATGAATAAAAGGTAGTGATAACAAAAGCTTTGTTATAATGTAGAATAATGTAGCAAAATATTTTACTTTTATATGTGTAAAATTGATCATGTTACAAAATAAAATGTCGGAAGGATAAGAAGGTTCTTCATTCTTATCACTATCTTCCAAGTCTTGATAAGATGGAGGGAGCATATGTGAAAGATATGCATGGGTGTTATTTGGTAAACAAGGATGATCATATATGGATGAAGAAAAGTGATGGATAGAAGATAATTGTGACAATAGAGAATGTATAGAACTTGATGTTTCAACCGTTAAATATTCTTCAAATGGTGTTGGGTCATTATGTATGGTAACAATTTTATTTGCAAGTTCAAACTTTAAACATTGGTGAAGAGTGGAAGGGACAACCCTCATCGTATGAATCCAAGGACTTCTGAGAAGTAGGTTGTAAGGTGAAGGGCAATATGCTACATAAAACAAAGTATCCAGGATCTTGGATCCAATATTAAGGGGAAGAATTATAGTACCTTGAGCTTCTTGAATTTCATTGTTAAAATATTTTATAATAACATTTGATTCATTAAGATCTTCTTCCTTTAATTTGAGTTTTTGGAATAATTGATAAGTGCATAAATTAAGAGAGGAGCCATTATCTACCATGATAGTTTTAACAGGTGTTTCTTTACTAGATCCTGTAATGTAAAGAGAGGAGTCTTCTTGTGGAGTAGAGGAAGGAATCTCCTCATCATAGAATGAAATATGGTTAACCTCAAGAGGGCTTACACCATTAATTATGTTCTTAGGGAAAATATCATGAGGAACAAATTGTTGGCTAGGTATCTTGAACAAAGTTTCCTTATGAGAACTTTGTAATACTTCTAAAAGGGATATCTTTGCTTGAGGATTAATCACTTGTTGTTGGCTATCAAAGTGGATTTCAGATTGAGATTTTGATTCTAAAGATGAGCTTTCTATGCTTACATTCCATTTTGGATCATTCTCTAGAGCCAAAGATAGTTTTGAAGGTTGGTCAAATGAGGAATCCATCTCTTGAATATCAGATTGAGTTGATTGAACTTGAGGTTGCTCATTTGTAGTTTCTGTTACAATATTAGTAATATCATCATGATGGGACACATTAACATGCAATATTTGATTGGTTTCCTGTTGTTGATAATTGAATAGGGGTTCTTGGGAGATCCCCATGTCTTGATTGATTATTGGTATTTGTTGTGTAGGAGTTTGATAGTTTACTGGAGATTTATAATCAGTTGTAGATTGTAATTCCTTTATATTAAAAAGACCCTCATCAATCAAATCTTGAATTGCACATCTTAAATCTTTACAATTTTGTGTCATATGTCCATCTACTCTATGATATTCACAATGTAGCTCAGGTTTAAACCAATCTGATGTGGTATCAAGTTGTCTTATGGAAGGGAGTTCAATCTTATTTGTATCAAGTAAATGCTTGAGAATTATATCCATTGGTTGATTGAGCTTTGTAAATGTACGTGATGAAGGTTTTCGAGAGGTTTTTGATAAGTGCCTTAGGAGTTCAGTCATAAAAGGACCTAATGGTTTTTTACCTCTCTTTTCTTTGTTATGGGTAGAATGATGATAGGAAGATTGTGAAGTATGATGTGAGTGCATGGTAGGATTGGAAGAATAAGTATTTTCTTGTTGAAATGGATGTGTTGTATTGAAAGAAGAATATTGAAAGGGTGGAGGAGGATTGTATGTGGATTGATAGACATAATATGGATATATGGGAGAATAGATAATATCGTTATGAAGAGGATTGGAAAAGGGATTGTCCTGTTGGGGTAATGATGAAAAATGAGAAAAGTGTGATGGAGGTGATGTTGAATAGGGATGAGGTTGGTCATAATCAACAAATGTATTTGGCTGAATTCTTCCAACATTACTGATGGGCTCATATTGATTTGAGTAAAAACTCATGGTTTCTTTAGTACTTCTAAAAGTAATATTTAGTATCTACTATTTAGAATTGAATCTAAAACATACAAACTTGAAATGATGATTTTGTTTTTGTTTTTCTTGTATACATATATATATATTTTTATTTTTTTATATTTTTGAATCAGAAATATGCCTATGTTATTCACGTCGGGTTCACCAAAATGTATCGCTCCAAATTTTTCGCATCCTTACCCTCAAGCTATAGGATCCGCGCCCGTAAGGGGGATGCGAGAAGGATGGGACAATACCTCGGACCGAGAGGCCCTTTGAAGGTCCCGCCTCTCGGGGGAGGAGTATAAAGGTGAATTTTTGATGGATGGTGGGTTCACCAAGAAAATTTTGAGTGGCAGTTTCCATGCCTAGGTTGGGAATGGGTTTGATGTGTTCATTTTATACTCAATCATTCAATTCCTAGGTTTGGCCAAAATGAATCTAAACTATTCTATATGCCAATAATGATTTAAATGGATACAAAAAATAGAAATGGTTGCTAAACACAGAGAATATGCAAATTAGGATAGATCATACCTGATTTCGGATGTCTGATGAAGGTTCTGAGTTTTGTAGCAGTCCAGATCGCCTCAGTTCATACGTAATCATCTGAGATCGGACAAGATCGTCTAAAATATGACGAATTCATCAAAAACTTGCAATCACAGAAATAGATACAAAATACCCAAGATGCAACTACAAAAGCGTAGGGAAATGATAGAAATAACTATAAATTTGTCTAAATGATAGATCCAAATAGTAATTAAAGAGGAAAAGCATCAGCTTCACAATTTATTTTGATTTTATCATGCATTTACACTAGATGAGGTGAACTCCAAGATGCATAAACATAATAACCTAAGATAATGCAGAATTATAATGGAAAAATGCAGGAAAGTTAAGAAGATGCAAACTCTGGACTCGGATTGCCCCCAATCTAGATTACAGTCAGGATCGCCTCCAATTGTATGAAATCGTCTGCGCTCCTCGACAAAATCATCCGTAATCGTTCGAGATCGTTTGCGATGATCCGAGCTATCTTCGACTAAAAAATAGTAGAGTTCCTGCAAGAAAATGCAAAATGCAACATACAGACAGTAGTACGAGGATGCTCTAGTGAATAAGGATCTAAATCCGTCAGCTAAGGGGTTCAGGGGAATCAGAATCAAGGGGAGTCAGGGGGATAAACTAGAAAAATCCTAGTTTATATAGGATTAGGGGGAGGCTAGGAGGTTGGGGATCATCCCAATCTGGGAGATCTCCAACAGGGAAATCTCCAACTGCGCAGACGCGCTTCTGCCCAAGTTGGAGAGGCTATTGAAATAGAAGCTAATTATGAAAATTTGGTTTTGGGACGAAATCGTCTGGACGTTCTGTCCATGATGATTTCGTCAGATCTAGGATGATCGCATCTAATCTGCGATGATATCGTCCAACGGTCAAAACAAATCCTAAAAATGGCACGAAAAATGAGGAAACGGGTAACAGGCGGTTTTGGAGCGGTTTTGGGGTTAAAATTCAAATTTTTATCTTTTATCTTTTACTAAGGTTTTAACCGTGCCAATTTTAGGGTGCTACACTTGCACAAGAATTCAAGTTTCTAAATTCATTTTCAATCAAATCATCCATAGATTTGGAATTCCATCTAATCTCATATCTGATAATGAAATATATTTCAAGAACAAATATGTTAATAAATTATGTCAAAAATATAAAATCCAACATAGATGGTCCACTCCTTATTATACATAAGGTAACGACCAAGCTGAAGCATACAATAAAACCTTAATAAAAATCCTAAAAATATTATTTAATAAATCTGGCCATGATTGGCATATACAATTATATCCTACCTTGTCGGCTTATCGAACTAGTTTTTGTACTCCTACTGGCGCTTCACCTTTTGTCTTGGTTTATGATGTTGAAGCAATTTTTCCATTTAAATTAGAAGTTCCTTATTTGGATCTTCTACTTCAATATGCTGAAGTAGGAGATGAATGTCGTGCTGGTAGATTTAGTCAAATGGAACTTCTAGATGAAAAGTGCATCCATGCTTTAGAGTATCTTCATGCCTACCAAGACAAAATTAAAATATAATATGAAAAGAAAGTTCATAGTCGATCCTTTGAAGTTGGATATTTAGTCTTAAAAGAAAATAAAAATATACTAATGCAAGAAAAAATATAAAAGAAAAAATTCAACCTAATTGGCTTGGGCCATTTTTATTGAGTGTACTTTAGCCTTTGAGATATGGAGGAGAATGGCCACTTTACTTGGCTTATAGTGGTCCAATTTTTTTAACTTTGAACAAATTTGGAGGGATTGGCCTAATCAAGAGGGTGTTGATCATTTTATTATGCAGTTAGTTTGGATGGGTTCTACAATTCTTCTATGGAATATTTGGAATGAAAGGAACAACCCTATTTTTAATCAAGATAGGAAGGATATTCACTATATTTGGTAAAAGACCATAGCCAACTTAGTTGAATCAGTCCATCAACTCCTTAATCACCCCCAAAACTCCCACCAAATATGGGATCAAGTGATGCAAATATTGAAGATTAAACCTCCTAAGGGCAAAAAACTTAAAGGGAATGTGAGTATTAGTAAGATGGATAGGACTAGAAATTGGCAACCTCCTCCTAAGAATTTTGGAAAAGTCATTACTGATGGAGCATCTAGAGGGAACCCTAGAAAATCCAGTGTGGGAGGAATTGGTAGACTTTCATATGGCTCCCTGGTTTTTACTTTTGCTGAGAATTTGGGTATTCTTTCCAATAACCTTTCTGAGGGGTATGATATCTTCAGAGGTCTTCAGGAGGCTACTAATGTTGGATGGGAAAAGGTGTTAGTTGAGTCTGAATCTCAACTTATGATTAATATCTTGAAGACTCCTTCTAAGAATCATAAGGTGGATTGGAGAATAAAAAGAATTATTGAGAAGATTCAGTTAATCTAGATGGGATTTTTGAAAGTTGATTACAATCATGTGGTTAGAGATCAAAAAAAGAGTGCTGATGATTTAGCTAATTGGGCTTTGGACAAAGGTGATCTTACTTGTTATGGCCACCCTCCTATATGGTGGGCTTCTCAAATTAGGGAAGCTCTTCTTTCTATCATTTCTTTGGATGGCTCCAGTTTTGAAGGTACCTAGTTTCTTCTTGTTTTTTTTTTTTTTTTGCTTCTCTTTGGTTCATTCAGTTTTTTTTTTTTAGTTCCCTAGCTCATTCTATTATTTATTTTGTTTCCTCTATTGATTCTTGCCTTATTAGTCTTCTGGTCTAGATAGGTCATTGTTTTTTTTTTTTTTTTTTTAGTTTTTTAAGGTGGGTGGGTTCTTTTGTTTTGTTTTGTTTTTGTGTTATTTGTGTTGTTTTTTGTTGTTCTTGTGTTTTTGTTGTTTTGTTTTTTATTTTATTTTATGTTTTTTTGTTATTGTTCTTGTTTTTTTTCGTTCTTGTTCTTGGGTTTCTCTTTGTTTGTGTTATTTTGTGTTTTTATGTGTGAGTGTTTTCTATGTATTTTGTTTTTTTTTATTGTCTATTGTTGGTTGTTTTTTATTTTTATTTTTATTTTATTTTTTTAATTTTTTATATTTTGGTTGTGTTTATTTTTCATGTTTTATTGGGTTATGTCTTTGTAGTGTTCTGTTGTTTTTGTCTTGTTTGTGTTTTGTTATGTGGTTCTTGTGTTTTTCTATGTGGTTTGTGTTGTGGTTTCTTTTATCTTATTATGCATGTTTGGTTGTGCTTTTGTTTTTGAAACACTCAAGGAGCATGTTTTTTATTTTATTTTATTATTTTTGTTGTTATTTACTTATTTTTAAATTAGTTTTGTGTGTTTGTTTGCTCCTTGAGTATGTCAAAGGTGGTAGGCCAGGTCCGAGTCCTGAGCATTTTTGGCGGAATGGATACCCCTGCCTCCTTGGGTCTTACCCGAAAGTGGCATCCCTTTTGGGATGTTTTCCACAAATAAAAAAAGAAAAATTGGCTTGGGCCATATGTCATCACTGCTAAGTTTGGATCAGGTGCATATAGATTGGCTTCCTTAGATAGGAAATATATCAAGGAAAACATGAATATCATGCATTTGAAAAGATATTATGTATAAAATATAAAAAATTACATATCTATACATAATTGTAAATAATTTCTTCATCATCTGCAACCCTCATACTATCAAAATAACAAAAAAATTGAAAAAATATGAAAATTTCCAAAAATATTTCAAATTTATTAAGTCATTCATTTTCCATCAGTGTGTGTTATCTTCCAAAAATTCAAGTTATATTTTATTGTATTCCAGATAAATTCAAAATTTGTCTTGAACCATGCACTTAATTTACATATTTAATAATTTTGATTTTGTTGCTTTGATTATAAATCTATATTGTATCGAAAAGCACTATTATTTTGAGTTTTGGGAAATGATATTGCTACTTCTTGAACCAAGAACACATTCTCACATCTTAAATATTATTTGTTGCAAAATTTTAAAATGATACTACATAGTAGTCTTAGTTCCATAAGAAAAAAATTTCCCTTGCTATCCTATTATGTGCATGGTCTAGAATACTAGGAATTGGGAAAAGGACAAGCTCCCCCCTACCCAAATTAAATCCATTGCCCCATGTCCAATATGGGCAAGTATCATGAGAAAAAATAAATAAGAGAAAAATAAAAAGAAGAGAAAAAAAAAAGAGAAAAAGAAAAAGAAGAGAAAAAGGAAAAGAAAAGAAAATAAAGAAAAATAAAAAGTAATAAAACCCCCTTGTTCAAAAATGAGCAAGAAATACCTATTCCAAAATTTGAAGAAAAGGAGGTAGTGAGCTTGAATCTATGGAATTCCTCAGTTATTTCAAAACCATGAGGTAAGCCCCATAATAGGTGGTTTGTGCCCAACCCGCTTGACCTTGGGTAATCCCTTTCATGTGGTGACATTTCTGTTATATTAGTGACCTTATTTGTATAGACCAATGTTCGCTTTTGGATTAGCTAGCTTTTGGTAGCTTGACTTACATAGTAGTTCAGTACACTGGCATGCACAAAATCATCGTTAATGAACATTTCACTCGCACACACCTTGGTTCATTCAAGTTTTCTCGTATCACTATCATAATCAAAATCGGTAAATCAATTTCACAAGCACACACATTTGATCCTTGAGAGATTTTGTATCATTGTGTCAAATCAATATGGATAATGAATTCACTTATCACACACTGGTTCTTGACACATTTGAATTTGTCTTCGAAATAAGTTAAAATATTTCTTTAAAATTTGTTAGACAACATTTTATCATCATCCATTTCTTCATAGATATTCCAAAAGAACTTGTAAAACCAAATTATTTATTATACATTGCATTTTGACTTCGCAATGATGGTATAATTCCTAGTAACTATTTTCTCAAAATTCACACTAGGAATTCTATGCCTAGCTCAAGTCATATTTTTCAATTTTTAGGTTTTAATAATTTTATATAGCACAAATTATTCATCATACATTGCACTCTGACTTCGCGATGATGGTATAATTCCTAGGAATTTTTCTTCTCAAATTTCACACTAGGAATTCTATGCCTAACGCAAGTCATTTTTCTCAAAATTTTAAAGTATAAAACATCCCATATTTATTAATATTCTTAAATATGTGATACAAATGATTTGTTTTATATCAACTTATGTCTTCAAAATAAATATTTTTTCATTATCATGCATTGCATTTTGACTTCACCATGATGGTATAATTCCTAGAAATTATCCTTCTCAAAATTCACATTAGGAAGTTCATGCCTAGCACAAGTCATCCTCCTCAAAATTTCATGCTTAAATTGCACCCAATAAATTAAAAAATAAAACATCACCATAAGCCTCAAGATTATACTTGAGGACCACAAAAATGTTTCTCTTATTAGAAATACAAACCTTCCTCACAATAGGATTTGCTTCATGATGTAGCAAGCATTGATCTCCACCAATGGTCATATAACAACACAACATCCTCCAAGGAATATTGATAATATATTTATTTCATAAAAACATATGTTCACAACATATTTTTCAAAAAAATATTTCAAACAACACATTTATAAAAACTCAAGTCAATTTTCATTTTAAGCATGATCAAAACACTTAAATTAAAAACATGATTATGAGAAATTTAAACAATTCCAATCACATACAATCAAGTCATATAAAATCACATAAGACAAGAAGGTTAATATATATATATATATATATATTTTTTTTTTTTGAAAATCCATGTACAAAATGGAGATAGATCGGCATGCCACAATCCTCAAAAATTGGCATACTCAGTCAATAAATATATAATACAAAAATGTGTCTACATGAGTCCACCCTAGACTCCTCTTGAGCCTCTAGAGCTCGATGCATCATCCTATCTACCAGAGGGTGGTGGTGGTGGTCAGAAATATCTTCCTAGTGTTGTTGTCCTAGAAGAAGTCACCTTAGTAGTAGAGCGAGGTGAATATCCTATGCGAATAGGACCCGCAATCTCAGAAGGCATATCATGTCTCTGCTCCAAAGGAATCACTAAGAAGTATAAAGTATAGTAAAATATGATTTATTGTATAGACCTCACCAGCTCATATATCATGCCACTCCTCCTAGATTGTGTAGTATGAGAAGGCATAGATGCTGGAGCCACATCTCTATGTATTGCATGACCCCTAGCCTCTTCCAACTCTACCTTTAGATCCTGAATCCTAGATATCAAGTCTGCATCCTACGCCTCTAGGGTCTCAACCCTAGTATTTTGGGTGGCAGTCTCCACCTTAAACCTAGTGACCTCTACCTCGAGGTCTCCTATACCACTACTCTCCTCTACCTCTAGAATCCTCTTACCCTTCTCGGGTGAGTCAGGTCTCACCTCCTAATTAGGAGATGCTCTCCTTCCTACTGGGATGAATCTCTCCTCTCCTCCATATGTCTCCTCCTTGGATATTCTTGTATCCTCTAAGGCATGTGGCCACCCCTAGTGCAAGGTTCCTCTTGTATAGGGGATACCTATATCCTCTACCACCGCTGACTAACTAGATGGGCTTCCTTATCTATAACACTCTATGGTCAAGTCAGTCTAGCTGGGCAAATCCCAACATACCACTATTGGTACCTATCTATCGTACCAGTGTCATCCCCATCTACTGCATATACTGGTGCATCATCTGGTGCTGAATCTAAAATTATAGTAATAATCAGTGCACCACTGATGGCAATGTGATCCCGAGTCACCCAATGGAAGGTAATATCTCCCCACTTAGGGAGGTCTTATTGTAACCAAAACTATAGTTGTACCCAATCAAAGTAATGCAACTCCACCTCCCCATGGTCCATCCATACCCATATGGTCAGCTTGATGCAAGCCAACTCGAAAGTATCCTCACCCTATGATGGTAGAACCTTCTAGGATCTCCATGTGATATCTTGTGGCAATAGATCATCTATGAGTCACCTTGCCACATCAAGGTCAACTTGTTCCCTGCACCCTCTTAGTAGTTGCCAATAGAATATCTTGGGCCTATCATCCTCTACCCCAGGCTGACCATTTATATCTTGAATTAAAGAAAGTCTTTTCGATCGTCGAATAGCAATGTGCTTCCAACACCACACCTATAGGAAGGAATTCAAAATTAGTTCCTTTCCACCCTTGTAGACTACCCATTACAGGAATTGATAGTCTATAAATGAAAAAATATCCCCAAGTAAAGCACATCTCCTAGTTGTGCATATCACACACCACCTCTACCAAAGTCCATGGCAAATGCTATCCACTGAGATGTCTCACTAATAGGCCATCCACAACACCACTTAGTAGAACTATCAGTCGGGAGATACCCTCTACCTCCCCCAGTCTGTCAATAAAAACCCCACCCTTATTCAATAAGAATCTAAGGTCTCCAACCATTCTCCTCAGTGCCTAGCCTTGGTTTCCAAATGCAGTAATATGGGCTCCCCTCAGTGGTAGCCTAAGGATCCTCCAAACATCCTCTAAAGTGAGAGCCATATCCCTTGTGGGCAGTCTGAAGCAGGATGACTCTGGATACCATCTCTCAACCAAAGCCATCAGTACCCTCATATCTATTATAATATGTGGCATCACTGTCACATTCCACAATCCAATAGTCATTTAGTGAGTCCTCTCAATCTCCATGAAAGCACCCAAATCTATCTCGAGTGTAGAATGTCTACACTCCCAGTTATTTAATTCCACCATTTGTCAATAAAAATAAAGTAATAAATGCTCATCAAAAATCATATCAAAACATTCAAAATCAGAAAATAAGTGCAAAATCATAATAATTTTTCAAAATCGTACTAAAAATGTCAAAATCATAGCAATTTTTGTGATATCGTATCAATACGATATCGACTGATCGTATCAATTTTGATCGATATCGTACCGTATGATATCACAAAATCAATATGATTTTATGAAATCCTTATGATTTCGTATTTAGGGTTGCGCATGGTAGTTGTGCCCTAAAAATCCTAATTTAAAAATAAAATTCAACAAAAAATAGGAAAAAATTAAGCTAAATAAGTGACAAATTCATACCTAGAGTGATCCGTCACAGCTCGGACCAAATTAGTGTGATGTGGAATGTCTGCCATGTTTTCTCTAGAGCCCTGAATAGGTAAATAGTAACAATGCAAATGAATTAGTTTTGTATTTTTCTTTTTAATATTTATTCATTTACCCATAATTTTTGTGTTTTTACCGAGATGTCAAAACTAGCATAAAAACTCGAAGGGGGTATCATTAGAAGCATATCTTAAAACAACATACATAAAAACTTGAAATCATCAAAAAAATTTGCAATAATTTTTTGCTTTATTGTAAAGCATGTCGTACTTTTATTTAATGCATTTTCCTTCAAAATTACGCTAAAGAGGGGGCAAAATGTAACACCCTAAAAATAACTCATTATAATCTGCACTAAGGACAAACAACTTGTAAAAATGAGCCTCTAGCTGGTTGCCTCAATTTTCATGCCCTCCTGGCAAGATTGAGTAATCTGGATGAGATTGTACGATACGATCTTGGATCATACGATACGATCTTGGATAATACGATACGATCTTGGATCATACGATACGATTTTGGATCGTACGGTACGATCCCTAATCGTATGCATACGATCTTGCTCAAAAACAAAAAATATTAATCTAGAGAAATGACAAAGTAAGTTGAAACAAATTTTGTCCTTACCTGCACAACCATTAGATGGTTACAGATAGGATTTGCCTGATTTGGTCCCAATTTTGGAAGAAGTTGAAACCAAATTTTTTGTAGCACATTTATCCAACTTACCTTGCCTATTTAGTTAGGAACCCTTACCCCCTGAATCCTCCTGGTGCTCATAATTCCATGACTTATTTTCCACATTCAAATAACTATAAAATTCACATTAGATCTTTTAGCTTTGCAATTTGCTGCAGGATCGGAGGATACAGTCAATATCGAATCGATACGATCTTGCATCGGAGGTGTATAATCTTGCTCAGACCATATGATCTTGCTTAGAGATCACTTGGGTGCAATTCCAAATTATGGTTTGCATTCCTAAGTTTGCATATCTAGCTTAATATATATCATTTTCATTGCATAGGGTATCAAATTTAATTATTTGTATCCTTGGAGTTCATCACATCTACATATAATTGCATATTTTACATATTTTGATGCATGTATATATTAATTACTTTTATTGTGATATTCAATAGCTGATATATAAGTTAATTCATGCTTAGAAACATCATTAGCATCCCATTTTTTCTATTTTCTACACTCCATCCATGAATTTGTAGGTTTCTTTCAAGATCGTATTGTTCGATCTCTGATCTGACGGTATTAATTTGAATCGTATTCGTACGATCTTGCTCTGTGCATACGATTTTACTCTACTGCATACGATCTGGACTACAATCAAGAATCTGAATCTTCTTCAGACTTTCAAATATAGGTAAGAGTTTTAAATCACTTTTTAAGAACTGCATTATCTATTTGGATTCCATTTTCTATTGTTTACTATCTACATATAAATCAAGATTACATATAGCTTAGTGTAGTTGCATAATGGCCAAAACTAGGTAATTGTGAGAATTTAAAAGGAACACATCAAAACAAACTCCAAAACCTAGGTGTGTAAACTACCATAAATTTTTTCCTGGTGAACCCTAAACAATTCATCAAAAAAATATCATAAGAAGGTATGATCAAGTACCTTTCTTTCGAGCTGTAGACCTATCATTCCCAAATTCCCATTTGAGATGTGGATCCATTAGCCTGAAGAAAAGGAGTGTGCAAATTTTAGACCTATAGATACCAAACTGCCTCAAGACACACAAGAAGTAGAAAAACTCATGCATATTGGGATTACACCCGATAATCCACCTATCTCGTCTGGTACACCTTAGGTAACCGTCTACCTCTAGCAATTCATGACAATCCATGTAGAACCACCATACAATGTGATTCGACCAAATTTGAGTCAGCTGGTCTAAATAATGTTGTAAGTCCCCCGCTTGAGTCCTACTCTGAAACCCCTCAACCTCCCTGGGCCAACAAGCAACATAGCACTGTGAAACATTTGCTCTATCTCAAATCCAAAGAGGAAGATCCCCTTGATGATTGATAGTGATGTACTACCATGCCCATACCTAGAGCAGCATGCTGCAAGCAACTCCAAAATAGTCCCACTATGTAATCATGTATAGCTTATCATAGAGTTGGGCTACGAGGGCACTACCTCATGATAGAATCAGTGGATGCTCCTCAGTGCTTTCGAGAAGATCCTACATACTAGAGAGGAGTTTCCAGGGGAACCTCACTCCTAAAGTGTCGAGTAGTAGGATATGAATGCACATGTACATCAAGATAAAATGCCACTCAGAGAATGCCTACGCCTCAAACCAACGCTCAATAGGCACACCTCCATGGTCGATATCACCCATCGCCTCGTCACATCGGGCACCAAATACTCATTGGAACACTGCACACTTCATCATGGTATGAAAAGAGGTTATGGCTTCCCCATCAATGAGGATGAAAAATATGTGGTACACATCCTCCAGGGTGATCGTAATATCTCCAATTGGCAAGTGAAAAGTATTGGTCAATGCATCCCAATGGTGGGCCAAAGTAGTCAAATAGGCCTGATCAGACCTGATATTCAGGAGGTGGATAACATATCCCAGGCCTATGGAATTGAACCACACCCAATAAACATCGCTAATATCATGAATAAGGTCCCAATAGAGCTCAACACCTCTCACTCGGGAGATCATCTAGAAGGGTGCATAATAATAATCAATCAAAAAAATCAAAAAATGACCCTAAAAATTCAAGAAAATTTAAAAATCTTCAAAAATATAAATTTTTTTCTAAAGTCCCTCAACTGTAGTTGGGACCTACGATCGATGACAATGGTCAAATTTTTGACCATTGAGATTTGAACCTAGCCACAATAGCTGTGGCCTCTAATTTTCTAATTGGTAACCATGAATGCCACCCACGTCTAAGAGCAGTGACCTTTTGGGGTCACATTCCATCCCCAAAAAAAAAAAATCAATAATCCCACCCTCTAATTAACTTAGACTAATACTAAGCTAGTGTGAGGTTCTTTACCGGTAGTTTAGCATGATTTAGTTTAACCCGTTAATTAATGAGATTTATTTTATTGGGTAAATAAAATAAGATATTTGTAGTGCCTACCTTAGGCACACCAAATTTTCCACTGTTGTATGCGTTCATCGTGTTTGCCATGTGCATGTTTTATGAGGTTTGCAGCAGTGTTTCGTATCACAAGTTCAAACTCACCTCTCAGAGCTCTCAGTTTTGCAAGACAACAATTGGAAAATAATAACGTTGAAAATGATAGATTTTATTTTATATTTTCCATTTTGCCCTCAACTGCACTTGGAAACCATGGGCATAGAATTAGGGTTTTTCGATCATGGATCAGAGGCGCAGCTAAGGAAATTATAAAAATGGGTTGCGACTAACAAGAGTCGCTAGCATCCAACAATAAATGCCCTCAAAATGCAACCATGAGGGGATTTAAAATGCAAAATAAAAAATATCAAATAGACCAATATCCTCAAAACTTTCAAAAATAACAAAAAATTCAAAATTTGAATGCACCTCATATCTAGTTATTTACCCTATACACTTGGCAATTGTAGTGACTTGCGATCCATGCAATCTAGAAATATGAGGAAATTACCATAAGTCCATTTGGGGTAAATTAGTCATTGTGGAATTGATATGCTTCACTTCAATCCCTAAGAAGGCATAGATAGCCAAACTACTCCATGAGAACAAGGTATTCATCTCAATTAGTTTATGATATTTTTTAGCAGATCATCAAACATTATGATTCAACATAAACCTAGTTGTAATTTCTATCATTTTGATTCCCTAAGAATGCCACAATATCTGAAATGCTCCATGGGATAGAAATGCACAATTACTATTAAAAGTTGTAATCATGTCTAAATTAGGCCTTGCCAAGTAATTAAAGTGCTAAAACCTTCAATTGTTTAAATCACTCATAGTGGTCAAGTGACTTTTTGCTTCAGTCAATTGTCCTACTCTCATCAACTCATTGCTTGAGGTGGGTAGTAATTATATCAATTATCATAATCAAATTCAATAGGATATCACTTGATATTGTCAAATTATGTTTGTCTTATGAATAATTGCCAAATACTATCATAAGCTTACCCTTTGCTAGGGAAAAAAGCAACTATGATAGTTAAGTTAGTAGCTCTCCACCTATCGATACTATTGTAGCATTGAAGCTACCCGATCACCGCTAGAGCTTGCCAAAGCTTTGCAAATTTAAGACTTCCATTATTTGGAAGAAATTATTCTATGATGCGTTCCCTTGGGTAGAACTAGACATCTAATGTTGATCAGATCAATGATCATCATTTAACCTACAACATCATTTTAGGAGGTCTATTTTTGCTCAACATTGTTTGTTCTCACAATGTATCCCAAAAGGAGTATATGTAGAGACCTAAAATGCATCATTTCAAGGCTACTAATCATATGGGACATGATAACAAACCATATGAATGATCTTGGCCAACTCCAAGGTGAAGTAGTGGTTTTAACCACTCAGATTGGGTAGAGTTGCTTAACTCAACCTTAGTCGTGGTTGACACCCATGGCTAATAGAGCTAGCCGTGCATTAGATCCATGACTATCATCAAAGTAGTTTTGGACCCAAAATATATTACAACAACCTAGGTGATGAATCCAAAAGGCTTTTGGATGGGAAAGCCTCTAGAACTTTCCTTCCAACTGCTCCAACTGCAAGTTTCTTGTTCTTGGCTTCTCCATGAAACTAGAGCAAGACCTTCAATGTGATATAAGACCCCCCTCCAAATTGGGGAGAGAGAGAGATAAATTTTTAATTGATAACAACGAAGCCCTTCTGAATTTATGACTCAATTGCAATATTTTGGAGAGATCTAACTTGTCAATCATGAATGCATTCAAAATTATGGAGGTTCTAGGAGGCTAGGAAATCAAGAAACCATAATTGAGTCCCTTTAATTGTGAATTCAGATAATTCACACCACCAATCCATCAGAGGACACTGAGGCAACCCTTGACCATCAATTCAACAAGGAGAATTGGATATCCAAGCCCATATTTTAAGAGTAAAAAGAGTTTCACCTCAGCCGCGGCTAAAAGTTCCATCTTTGCCACAGACACGCGACGAGTGTTTTATCCTCATTTCCCCCTGTTTTATCCTTAGATTTATAATTTTATGCTTTAATTTTGATATATTAAATATAAATTAATCTCATTTTATATATTTGCATGATTAAATCAGGAATTTAGGAGTAGATTTCCTTTATTTTCTTGTTTACATCATTCAGGTTACTTTATGTTCATTTCATGCAATTCAAGTTTCTAATGACTAATTAGGATGTTTCATAATTATATTTATGTTTTCATTTATGTGATTTACTAAAATTTAATGATTTATTGCATAGTTTCATATATTACATGCTTTATTTGCTTTCTTTAGCATTCTTTATGCAATATTCCTCCAAAATCCTCATCAAGAGAGGCCACCTTTGCTTATAATCATTTCTTATTTTTTCTTAAGTGTAGGGTTTATAGGATCCATCCATTTGCAAGGTATTCAAGGTAGCATATACCTATAATCATGGAGAAGAATATCACCATTGATATTGAGAATTTTGTGTCCTATTGGAAAGTCTGTGGATTACACCACCCCTCGTTTAGAGGGTTTTCAAAACTGTATTGATTGTATCAACATTGAGTATCCCTAAGAGGGATGTATATGTAATTGAATTTGGTAAATTTTAATAAAAATAAGCTCTATTTCTCGTTAAATTCATTGTTGTCAATAATTTATGCTTTAATATTTGATATTAGTTGATGCATTAGTTAGGTGTATTCTTTTTGCATGGGTACAATTAGAAACGATGAATCCCAAGAGTTTTCCTGAAGTTATACCAAATATGTATTTCTTGGGATTCAACCTGAAATTATGCTCTATCAGGAGATCTAAGACCTTTCTTAGAACCTCGACATGCTCTTCACATAGAAATGACTTAGCTAGTAAGTCATTGATATAATCTTCTAGGATCCTATGCATGTAGTCATGGAAAATATATGTCATGGTCCACTGATATGTGGCACCAGTATTTTTAAGACCAAATGGCATAACTCTATAACAAATATCCCCCATGGAGTGGTGAACACAATTTGATACTGGTCTTCAGGTTTAATCTGAATCTGATTGTAACCAGAAAACTCATCCATGAGGGAGAGCATATCATGACCTGTCGTTACGTCTACAAGAGCATATATGTTGGGCAATGTGAATGAATCCTTCAATTTTTCCTAATTGAGGTTTCTGAAATCCATGAAAATATGGATTCTTCCATAAGGTTTTCCTAAAGGCACCATGTTTGATACCCATTAGTCGATGGGTACAATAAAGACTACATCCAATAGCTTTTGCAACTTGTTCTTTACCATTAAGGTGATGGTTGGATGCATCTTCCTGAGCTTCTGCTTAACCAATTTATTCATGGGATCTAGTAGAAGGTTATGGACAACAAATTTTGTATCTAAACCTGACATATATTTGTAGGTCCAAGCAAAGATATTCAGTCTCTATTTTAATAGAGGTATGATGGTGGCTTATTCTTTTGGATATAAGCTTTTTCCAAATTTAACTTTCTTTGGATCATAAGGATAATCACTAATTTCCACTTTGAAAGTTTCCTCTATTGATAGGTATGACCCATACTCAAGCTAGTGATGAGTGGGGATCAAGTGGATGTCATCTGCTGGGTTTAAAGGTTCAAATGAATCATGGTCAAAACCAGCATGATAAACATCATGTGTGCAACCTGGTGTAAAATAAAATAGTTGTAGAATTTCTTCATTGGGGAAGAAATATTTAGGCTCTAAGGGTGAATCAGTGTGATCATAATCAATACCATATAATTTAAGATACAATAGTTTATAAGGATCGACTAGGTTTTGGAATGGAGTGGTCAAATCAATGGAGATCATGGTGATGGATGGAATGAAACCTCCAGGACCATGTGGGTGTGTGTAGACACCTAAAACACATCATGTGTAGGGGACTACTCATATGGGAATGCTAAAAGACCATATGAAGGATCTTGGACAACTCCAAGGTGAAGCAGTGGTTTTAACCACTCAATTTAGGCAGTTTTGGCCTAATCAATCCTAGCCGTGGTTGACACACATGGCTAACAAATCCAACCATACCTCAAACCCACAGCTAGCACTAAAATTATTTTGAATCGCAATCTAAGCCAAATTTGTTTGCAATTATTTGGGAAATGAATTTCAAATGGTTTTGGGTGGGGAAGCTTCAAGATTTTTCCTCCCAACTGATCCAACCTCCTAGATCTTGATCTTGGCTTCCCAAGCAAGCCAATATTAAGGATTAGAAATTCTATAAGACCCCCCTTCAAATCGAGGAGAAGTATAGAATCTTCTTGAGTTGGAATGCAGTGAAGCTCTATCAAAATGGATAGTGAAGTGATAACCCCTTGAGGAGAGTCAATTTTTTTGCCAATTGTGGAGTGACAAGCATGAATCTATCAATGAAGCTTCCAAAGGACTAAGAAGCATCAATCACAAAATCAAGCCAATCAAACATGAATCTTATCAAATTCAACCACCAATCCATATTGGGACACAAAGGAGACTCTTGATCATCAGTTCCATGGAGGAAACTGAAGGTCCAAGCCCTTGTTACAATAGCAAAAATACTTTCAACTCAGCCATGACTGCCAACCATAGCTAACAATACCAGGTGCACCTCAAACCCGTGGTGAGGGTTTGATCTTTAATTTCCTTTGTTTTAGCAGTATATTTCCATTTCTAGTTATGTAAATATCTTAATATAGCATAGATTAAAATTGTAGTAGATATTTGACCAGTTAATTTAGGATTTAGAGGTAGATTTTCTCCCATTTCCTTGTTATTATCAATTTAGACTAGTTTCTTGAAGTTTCATGATTTTCAAGTTCTAATGGCTAATTAGGATGCATAATATTTAGATTTTATGCTTTCTTTACATGCCTTACATTAATTTGGTGATTTCTCACACATATTCATAGATTTACATACTTTCTTGCTTTATTTATCCTCAATTTATGCAATTGTCTCAAAATCCTCATCAAGAGAGGTCTCCTTTGTTATTAACCCCTTTCATGTTATTTCTTGAATGTAGGGTTTATAATACCTAATCATATTTCAAGGCATTCAAGGTATCATATAACTCCAAACAAAGGAGAAGAAGGCTATATTTGACCTTAAGTAGTTCGTGTACCTTCTAAAAAGTCTATGGATTACACAACCCCCTTGTTTAGAGGGTCTTAAAAATTATATAAATTGTATCAATCATTGAGTATCCCTAAGAGGGACGTATATGTAATCAATATTTGGTAAATTTTTAATAAAATAAATCTTAATTTTTTGTTAAATTCATTGTTTTCCATTCTTTATTACTGTAATCCTCGATTTCAATTGATGCACTAGTTAGGTGTATGCTTTTTAGATCATTACAGATGGTGATCATAGTGGGAACCATCAAAATTTGTGAGAACTGATGGATTTTTGAATGTTTAATTTTTGCAAGTGTTAGCTATGCTTGATATCTATGGCACACAGTCTCAGTCGTGCTTGACAATCATGAATAGTAGTAAATCAAAAAATAAGGTAGGCTACAAACTGTCTCTCCATCAGATGAGGAAACCAAGTAATTATGATCCGTTGCATTTTTCATTTTTTATCATTTTACTACATTAGGTAATCAGAAAACCTAGAAAAATAGTAAGGATAAATGAACTTAAATGAAATTTTTATGTTGTCTATCAAACACATCTGATAGTTGCGACTAGAACTATTAGTTGTGTCTATCAAACACCTCTAATTTCTTGGCCCATGGCTTTGTCCCATGGCTAGTTTTATTACGTGCGGTTCTATCCCGTGGCTAACAGTTAGAGTATTTTGGTAGATATTACCTATTATGGCCCAATAAGAGGCCAAATTGCATCATTTAACTGCATTATCTAAAATTTATTTCAATAATTAGATGCATATTTTTGAATATTAAAATGCTTTTATCATTAGGCATGTAGGAAAGAGCATTGTATGCTTGGTGATGCATTTTCCCTTTTTCATAAAGTTAAAATGAACACACACACCAAGCAACACTTAAAATCTAGTGAGTTGGAAGTCATATCCAACCACTAGTAGGATTCAATGATGATGGTAGTGATTTCCATCTGTTGGTCCAACTCCCACAAACCTTGTACTATTGGCCAATACCAACTCCAAGATTTGTTCTAATCATGCAAAATAGCATGCATTCCTCTTCAAAGGGGTGTATCACTGTACATGGGGTATGGGATGAGGATCGATAGGACCTGTTCTCCCTGCCTAGGTGTGGATTTCATCTCCACATTTTTAGGGGTTTAGGTGACCGTGACTTTAATTGTAGGTTGTTGAGTTGTGAGCATATAGGTGAAAACCCTCAAACTATTTGAGCATTACATCAACAATTTCAAACACGATCAGAGTAGTTTGAGTTTTCAACAAATTTCAAACACATAAAACTAGTGTAGGGTTCACAAATAAAATTTAAAATAGATAATCATTCTTGTTTGCTTTGTTTGCTTTAAAATATACATATGAGATAATACACATCATGGTTAGAACATAGAGAGGCCGATCTTGACACAAAACCAAGGTCAAAGCCAAATATCCATCCAATGCACAACACAACACATAGAACCCTCAATCACAAGATCCCCATGAACTATTTTTGATGAGCATTAGATGGAATAACTCTACATGCATGGGTTATCATTAGAATACCCCACCTAGAGGAGGCAACGCACATGCCTTATGAGATAAATCTAAGTATGGAAGATACCAACATGGGGCCTTTGAGCATGGGAGCATATATCACGATCGTACACTTCGTGGATCCATTGGATCCACTAAAGAGTACATCTTGGAGGAAGGAACTATAAACAAGTTGGTTCCCGTCCATAATCGACTAAGGGTGGATCAAGGCCCCCACCAGTTTAAGATAGACAAGTAGAAAATCTACCCATTCAAGGGTAGGAAGAGAGGGTTGCTCAAATCATGGGCCCACACAAACTCCAAACAACAATGAAATTGGTAAGTTCACATTTAATATGTCTAAGGTTGGAATAAATTGTATGCCAGCACATGAGCCATGGCACACTAGACAATTGGATGGTCTTGATAGAGTACTAGAATAGCTAGGGTATAAACCCTCAGTTGCACACTCTCATTCTATGAGTTATTGTAGTGAGAGCAAACATAGAACCATCAAAGAACCAAGAGAATGCTTTAAGCATTCTCACAGTATACTTATCCCATCGACACACATGGGCATAAAGCATAGACAATACCAGAATGCAATTGATGTCTACATAGACAAAGGCAAGAGCATGGCAAATAAGTTTGTTTTAGTTCATATCGATAAAGCTTCTTGGATAGAACAAATCCACCAGAGACCACATACAACCTATAGACACCAAATTGCAGCCATTAATCCTCCATCCTAACCATCCCACCACCCACTTGTCCACCATACACCTTTCCCGCCAATTATTTGGCCCAATTACACCTTTCCCAATTATTTGGCCCAATTCCACCTTTCCCGCCATTTCCTAACCCAATTGGGCTTATTTTAATATTATTTTATATTTAATATAATATTTTATATTATATTATAATATATTTATTATAAAATATGTATTTATAAACCCAATTAACCACAGCCGTCCGATCCAATCTAATCTCCACCGTCCATCTTCATTAATCCATGCCACACTTAAAGTACAATCTCAGCCCTAGGATGTGATTTAATCTTAGCCACACGATCTAAAGTGTTGAGCTAAAACCCTAAGAAACCCTAAGGTTGGATTATAAGTAAGGGCATTTGCAAATGCCCAAACCCTAGAATCCCTTGATATTGGAGTGTGCATCCTAGAGAAGTCATTGGCGAAGCCCTAGTGAAGCAGAAAGTGATAGAGCCCTAAAAATCCAAAGCCCTAGCTTGGCCATAGGACTTCAACTATTCCAGCCATCCCCACATCCATTTTCCCCAACCCACCTTTTCCATCCCCTCCATCCCATCATCCCATCCACCTCCTTCGCATCCCTCATGCATCTGCTTCTACAGATTCTCACCCTCCACCACGGCACCATCTAGAGCTTTGCCAAGCTCTATCTAAGCTTGCTCAGCTCCCAGCCTACTCCTGCACCAGCCTCCATTAGTGTGCACCTAGAGCCTACGTAAGTCACTTCAAGTGCACACCAGTCTCATAATCATAAATAATATTGTTCATCATCATCATCGCGATCTACAACAATGGAGCAAAGTATCACCACGAGCAAGGTAAATCTACATTTTTGTTATCCTTTGGTGTTATCGCATTTTACATATACAGTTTACATAAGATCTAGGGTTTTTAGTTTTCATTTCTGAGGGTTCACACTGTGGAACCCTCCTTTTGTTTACTAACTACTTTATTGTTTGTTGTGTGTGTAGGATTGGATAATATCAATCAAAAGAACATTGGAAGACTACTGAATAGAGTGGCCCGAACACACGGATACCTGAAGCCCACTCATTTATTGGGAGAAAAAGCATATTTAAGACACCTTTTTTATTGTAGCTAGGGTTTTGGAGAACCCTAGCAGCTTGTATTCATTGTATCACAACATTTTTGTCAAGGCAGAATTAATTGTACAAAGGAGTTTTTCAGCTCCCCCATTATTTAATAAAATATTTCTTGTGCAATTTCATTTGTCTTATCAGATTTGTTTATCTGCTTTATTATTTAGTGTTGTGCTTTTAGCTCTAAAAATGGCGATCACGATGGGACCCCACAAGGGTTTCATTATTTAAATTGATTTACTTTGCTAACTTGATTTTTCTATCTATTGTAGGGATTTTTAGAAGTGCAGAAGTCATCGATTTCGTTGCTAGGGTTTCTCAAGCATTCTACTACACTTTTCAGAGTTTACACAGGTGCTCTATCATGCCTACACAGGCACTCTACTACACCTATACAGGTGCCCTACTACGCCTGGCAGTGATTTGGAGCAGAGCTAAGGCTTCCGAGTAAGTCCCATAACCCCAGTTGTCATTTTAATTTACGTATTCTATATTTTTTTACAGATTTTTGTTGTTTTTGGGTTATAAAAAGAACTTAACACTAAGTAATCTAGGAAAGAATCCTTAGAAAATTACATTTAGGGTTTGTGTGCATTTAATTACACAAAATTCATTTCTTGTTCTAAAATTGTAGATCTAGGTGATTGTTTGCATTTTGAGTGCATATGAAATAGAAAAGCATCCTAGATTTTGCATTTAAGAGTTAAATATCACTTAAATTTTGCATATCTAAATAGGAACAACACCTTGATGCATAAAGTAATCCTACCCTAGGCTGGCCCCTTTGGTAGAGAGGTGGACGAACCCTCCGGTTGCTCTTGTGATTTTAATCACTTGTAGGCAAGGGATTTTAAGGGTGTACTCTGCACTCTTTAGGTGAAATTTGCGTCTTTGTGTTGGCTTCTGATTTAGATTAGTAAAGTTAGTAATCTTTAATATTGTTTGCACACCATAGAGAATGAGAGATCTAATAAAATTAATCACACACACTTGCACGATTCACTTTTTAACAGTAGTGGTTGGATTTCATCACCAACCATTGCTTGAGATTTGGTGACGGTGGCAGTGATTTCCATCCACCAATATCTACCCTAGAAACCATAGGATTACCCTCGAGCAAGCTTGTTGGAGGTCATTACCAACAAGAATCTCATTGCCCCAACCAACCATAGCTTTTTACCTTTGTTTTCTTTAAGCAAGATTAAGTTACATCAAAACGCACAAGCCTACAATTCTAAAAAAAGAATCTCACATTAACGAAAGAAAATAATTAATGAACGAGGTAAGCCACACACGGTGAAACCTAGGATTGATTGTTTGCTTTACTTTAAATTCTGAAAAAATTTTAGTTTGTGTGATTTTGACAAACTTTGAATCTTTGGTTTAACTACTTTATGGTGCTAACGAGACAACAAAAGAAAGTAATAAACCAAAATTGTTTAATGGAAAACATCTCCCATCCTCCCGCTACTTCGGTAGCCAACCTATCCAGCATGGTTCAGACTACTTCATCTGGATCATCATATCCATCCCTACCCCAAGTAGGATCCCTTCCACACAATGTGGAAACAACCACCACCCACATAGACATGGACAAAGTGAGGGCCATCTACAAGTCCTCCAACTATGTCTTAGAACCCCTTAGCCAAGAGGGATTTGAAGAACCCAAATTGGCTACCACCCACCTTACCCAAGGATATCATAATTTAGGTTACGAATATGGTATGCCTTCTTCCACGAGCCAACCACAACAACATCTAAGTGTTCTAGACACTTACCCCACATCCATCTATTCCAACCCATTATATGAGGAGTATGTTAATGTTGCCTCACAAGTTGTCACATCAAATGCAACTTGCTCCATGCCCATGTCCTCTCATCCATCATCATCCATCCCTCCATCATCTCACCTAGCCACAATGCCCATGCCCTCTCATCCATCATCATCCACCCTTCCATCATCTCATCTAGCCACAACCACATCCTTTGACACATGGTCAAATCAAGAACTCACGGATACATTAGGGCTCATAAATAAGTTGCTTTCACAATGAACAAGAGGAAAATAGCCGGCCCACATAGAACCTATGATCCAAGCAGTTCCAAATCAACCTCCACCCACCAATCAAAATCCAGCATGGGTTCCCCAATCTTCCATAGTCTCCATCCCTAATCCATCGCAAATCCACACATCAACCACACCAATTACCATTGCTACCAACCAACCACACAATCCATTCTTCCACCAACCTCCTCACCAATCATCACCATATTTTAACCATCAATATTCACCCCATACCCAACCCAACTCATTTCACAATACCATGCTGGTCACACCCCAACATCTACCATCCAACCCATCAACCAATCACCACATAATCCAAGGTACTCACATTCCAGTAGAAGATCTTAGATTCCAGGCAATACAAAAGCAAATTGATCAGTTGATGCAAAACTCACCAGGAATAACGAGCCAAAAGCTCACCTTAAGCCAACTGATCCATCAACCAATCCACCCTTCGGTACCATCACCGCCATATCCGAAAGATTTTACGGTACCAAAATTTGACAAGTTCAGAGGAACTGAGGATCCCAAGGAGCATGTGAGTTCATTTGTTCATGCATGTTTTTGGATTAGTGATGATAATGCTCTTATGCTCCAAAAGTTTCCTCAAACATTAGGGGGAGATGCCATTGAATGGTACAATCAATTGCCTACACATAGTATTTATACTTTTGACCAATTGATGGACTTATTCTTTGAGAATTTTGCTCTCAATATTAGAAAGAAGGTATCATTATTGGACATATATTATTTGAAACAATGGGATGATGAACCTATCTATGATTTTGGAAACCGTTGGAGGGCAGTCATAACAAAGTTGCCATTCTCCCTACCAATGGAAGAAATTATAAAACTTTTTACCAAGAGTTGCTTAAAACCCATCTCTTGGATGCTACAACTAAACACTTATAGAACATTTGAGGAAGCTTTAGCACAGGCTAGTGTCATTGAGGAGATAAAAATCCAAGAAGGTGTCATTAAGCCTAAGAAAAAGGAATGGCAAAATAAGGGCCAATACCGAAATAATCAATCCGGCCAAACTAAATCAACACAAGCCTCAACGACTAACACAACTAATCAAGTCAATCAAGTGGTGATGAGCCAGCCCATAGTGGCTCAAAATCTAGTGCAACAACAAATTACCTATCATGCGGTCCCATCAGTAACACAAGCACCAACAGTACAAAACACAACGCCAACTATGGAACAACCTACCCGCCACCAATACAATCGACCCCAACGTCAATACACTCCTTTAGCGGAGTCGTATTCATCCATATTTCGAAGGTTGTATGAGACTAATAAATTAGCCTTGCCAAAAATCAGGCCCGATGACCCCACTAAAAGGCCTAAAAGTTATAGAGAGCACTTGTTTTGCCCATACCATAGGCAAAATGGGCATGATATTAACTCTTGCCATGTTTTCAAGAACATAGTGCAAGACCTCATAGACCTAGGGGCCATTAACGTGGATAACCCCTTAGCTCCACAAAACCAAAACTTGGGCATATATCAGACACCTCTACCTAACCATGGGGAGGTCCAACATAATGTAGGAGGTAACAATCAACAGGCACCTCCTAACCAAGTAAATCATGTCCAATAGTATCAAAACTTTGTAGGAGCAGTCCATGTGGTCACTAGAGGGCAATGAAAAAATCAAAAAAATACTCAACAACCTTCAAATCCACCCCCCATCCAAACATCACCAAATCCATCTCCACCAATCAATCTATCCAATCCATCCAATCAGCCCATCCTTCATCCAATAAGGCCAGCGGTAACCTTAACCAATCGGTTAACCACTAGTTTGAAAATGGCGTCAGCCAAGCTTTCTATGTATGAGCTTATCCAACAATCCCCTAGGCATAGAGACGCTTTAATGGAAATACTCAAGTCAATTGAGTTAGAATCCCAAGACTCTAATGCCTTTAATAACTTTGTAGGGAGTGTTAGGACGTGTATGGAGCCATCAATCACCTTCTATGACTTTGAGATAAAGTCAATGAGTTCAGAATCAGTAGACCCTCCATTACACATAATGGCCTTAATAGACAGAAAGCCATTCAAAAGAGTCCTAATTGATACCGGCTCATCCATAAATATCATTACTACCGCTGCCCTTAGTCACCTCAAATTACCTCCATCCCACATTTCCAAATCATCATTCACCCTCAAAGCATTTAACGATGCTTTGTGTACCATAATTGGCACTATTGTTTTACCCATAGAAGTAGGGGCCAGAATATTGCACACAATGTTTCACATCTTAGAAGGAGCCATGGCGTATAATATACTCCTTGGTAGACCTTGGATGAGGGAAATGAAATGTGTTCCTTCAATTCTCCACCAATGCTTGAAATATGTTCATGATGGACAGGTCCATTGCATCCCTACGGATGTCGAACCTTTTAAGTATTGTAATTTCATTTCAAATCCTTATGAGTCCATGTTACCTTCCACCCATTTATTCTTGGCACCATCATCGAATCCATCCACATCATCTCTTAATCCACCTTCTTCTAATCCATCTACATCTTCTTCTAAGGCTCCCATCCTAGAGGAACTACCCATCACATCCCCTCTTCAAACATCCACTTCTTCTTGTACATGTGGTCATAGTCAGTCTACTATTAACACATCATCCACCACATTCACCCCTTCTTCTACAACCACTTCTTCTATTTCATCATTACCCCATCTATCACCATCTAATCCCACACCGCCATCCAACCCCACTCCGTCAGCCGATGTTTCACAAGTCAAACTTTCAGACTATGAAATATTTAATTCACCACCATCCACAACCAACCTAGAACCCTCTGAGTGCCCATCATCAACCACATCAGCCCAAGTCAAAGTCCACATCACCAATCCTGGTATAGGTGAGTACGTGGTCCAAGACGTCACCATCACACCCTTAGCCATTCCCACAGCCAAGGATTTTGGATGTCCCCGAGACCATTCTTTATCCATAGGTGTTGTTTATGACATGAGCACAACTCCAAATAGCATTAACTTTGTTTATGGAGGGTTGGATTGCTCAACTAGAGCAAACCCACCCGAAGAACCAAAAGAGCCTAGGCGTGCCAACATACCTAATATGGAGGAGTTTCCATCTCGCTACTTTAACATGGTCAATTGGCAAGGTCAAGGTCTAGGTTCCCATGAGCAAGGGATGCATGATATCTTAGAGGTCCCATATAGAGGTGCCCATGATCATTCCGGTTTAGGCTATACCCCATTGTCTTCCACCGCTTCTCTTGAGAAAGCCTTTAAAAATCTTAGCCTCAATGATGAAGACCACCCCATCCATCCATTACCCTCAACATCCTCTCTTGAACAAGCCCTTCAAGAACTTCGCATTGATGAAGTAGACGAGGATGACCCCATCAACTTCTCCTATCCTATATTTGATTTCGATGATGAAAGTTACGAAGAGTTTGAAGTCATGTCAAATGCTTCTGACGATTCCGAAGAGGAGTCACAACCCATTGTCCCCATCACCCAACAAGAAGAGTTTTACCTCCGAATGTTCCCCATCCATCATCCCATATTCCGCTTACTTCTTCCACAAGAACAAGCGGACCCACCTGGTAATCCACCTTGAGCCGCACACATCAGCCAAGAATTGTAACATATGTACATATTTCAAAAAAAAAACAAAAAAAAAAATGTGTTGCTCTCATATTAATTTCACGTCCATTATTATAGGGATAACATGACTCGACATCATTTAGATTCAATCATTCCATCTACCCATTCATCCAGGCCATCCTTCCTTCCACTAGGTCAATATGAATCCTATTGAATTATTCACCCCACTCCACAATCCATATGATTTGGCTAACCCAATCCCAATTGACATTAGCCTTATTGACTTGGACCATATTTCTTCTCCACCCTCCTTTTCAGAGCTCGTCCTATCCAAGGAATTGTTAGGGGCTTCACCAACTACATTCCTCCTTCACCACCACCTTCACCTCCATTAGCTTCCACTAATGGTCCCGAGGTCTTTCAGGCAGAGTTAGGCAATGATAAGCAAGAAGAATTAGATGACACCCTAGACTATCCCATAGCTCTAAGACTAGTACCCATTTGCAAGCTTAATGCAGCAATACACATTTGCATTGATTTTTGAGACCGGTCTTAGCTCTTCCTTGTCTAGGGGTCCTCTTCTATACATGACTATTTATATGTATATATACATGGCCAAAAAAAAAAACATCACAATAAACATAATTTCATTTACATAGGCATGCTTTTATTATCATGCATTTTTCATTTACGCTTGCATATAGACATTCATAACTTGCATTCATCATTTCATATTCATACATTGTACAAATTGCATTCATCCCATCCCATGTTCAATGATCTGGCATAGTAATGATGATATGGCCATAAACAAAAAGTCAAGTTATAAAAATTGGGGGTACCTAGTTTGAAATAATCATGCAACTCTCACAAAAGTCATAAGCCAACAACACCATATGTCAAAAATCACAAAGCCTAGATTTTCAATCACTCAACCATTACTAGTGTAGCAAGCAACCTCCAAATGGATGTCCGATTTTCTTTAGGACCAAAAACACACTTTACACACTAAGAAAGTCTTGAGCATTGTCGATTGATTCCGAATACAATCCTGAACCAACCACATTTCCTCACATCTTAAGAACATTTTGAGTTAAGGAGGGTTAGTACCATACTTGGGTAGCACCTTGAGGTGAAAAGGAGATAATCCTCGCTTGTCCCATCATGCAACATAGTCCAAACAAAAATAGTGGTTTTCACCACTACCAACATTGCTCCAAACATAAACATAAAAACATAGAGTAGTAAGGATAGGGTCAAAATTCTCATCACACTTCGGTTGAGAATCCGATTCCCCAAAGCTCTATACAAAGTTAACAAGTTCAATCCCCACACCCTTGATCACTAAAGTCGTAAGGATTCATACTACATGTCCCTGACAAGGATGGGTAGTCATCCCCAAGGCCTAAAAGATCAATCCCATTGGACTATGGAGTGAATCTCCACCGGGGCTATAGACGCTTGACTGGTAGTGGAGTAAGCTCATGCGAGGTGACATGTCTCTCCTCCAAAAAGGGAGACCTCTGAACGCACATAAGGACAGGCTAGCCTCAGGGTCATCTCCATAATAGGTCATGCCTAATTTACTCATAATGGGTTAATGAACTTCACATGCACACACATTGGTTCTTGATTGGATAGGGTCATTGTCATACTCAAGATTTGGTAATTGAACCTCACTCGCACACACATTTGGTCCTAAAGAAAGTTAGACAACCTTAGTGAGTTTGGTTGAGGACACTAGTATGTTTGAGTCTTTGAAAATCTTTCAGTCTTCCATATCAACATCCATATCTTCTTCCATATCAACATCCATATCTTCTTCCATATCAACATCCATATCTTCTTGCATGTCAACAACCATATCTCCATCGTAAGTAAAGTTGCATAACACAGCCAAATTCGGTACCCCCGATTGCCAAACAATGGACAACAAAAATGGCCAATAAAATTTCTGAACTATAAAAAGATCATTTGAACACTATGCATTCCTCTCATATAGTTTAGATTCATTATACATTTACTTGCATTAATCATCCATAACAAATATCATTTAGATGGCATTAATCATCCACATAAACACCATTCATATACATGTCATTTCACATGCATTAATCATCCATATAAGCATTATGCATACACATCATGATTAGCCTACATTAAGCATCAATAAAATATTAAACACAAATTGCATAAAACATAAAAGCATTCACACAAAAGATAACACAAATATATAAAATGCCATGTATATATATATAAAAATCGCATATACAATAAAAGCCAAAAAGGCTACAAGGGAGCACCAAGGCTCATATACAAAATAGTGCATCTAAGCACTAAGCTAATGTCCATGAGAGGACTCCTGAGACCTAGTAGGAGCCCTAGGCCTAGTACTCTGCCTAGACTCAGTATGCCTAGATGACTCGGACATAGAAGAAGAAGGAGGATCAGGTAACGTAATGTGGTGATGCATACACAAATCCTCCAAGGAATGTGCATACGCCTCACTAGCCCACAGACATCGCAAGTCCATCTGATGTCGACGCTCCTTAGCCAACATCTCTTCCTGAAGCCTCATGACCATCTCCCGATCACTAGCCCCAACTACCTCCCGCTCTACCTCCAGCCAAGCTATAGTAGCCAAAGACTCCCTATGAGTCTCAAGCATAGTCTCGCGCTCCTCACGAAGTTGCTCCACCTCTACCCGCAACCTAGCCACCTCAGAAATCTCACCCATATCCTCATCATCCTCCCTCTCCTCATCCACCAACTCCATCTCTAGAGCCTATTAGGCTGCTCCCCTCGACCACCTTCGACTCACCGATCGCTGAGGCCTCATCCTCTTTGGAGTCCCCCTCGACCCTGCAACTATTGCATCACCACTCACCACCTTTGGTACCCACACTGGTTGGGCACCAAACCAAGCTACATACTCCAAAGTCACCCTAACATCATCTACATCGAGGACCTCCTATGACTCATCATCATCCAAATGCACCCACCATGGCTCTGCACATGGGAGCCCCACCTCATCCCATCGATGCCGATACAACATCGGCTCATCTGGCACATCTTGAGGCAAGCCAAATTGCCTCAACACCCATGAGTACTAAAAGTACTCCACCTCCTCATCCCTCCAACCAATCAACCACCAAGCCTACCTCACCCGACGTAGCTGCTCCCTATCACCATCCCATAGAGCTCCTCACCATGGCCTCCATATCATGTCAGCCCGAGTCAACCCCGACCACATATCCCGATACCACTGGCTGGTATGCACCTCTCGACTTAGTTGTACCTCCTTCACCACTGCCCATCACCTAGCATAGGGCTCCCCCATCTACCATGCCTAACATGGCAACCCCTCTGGCCGAGCCACACCAAAATGCTCCCAATCCCAACACTATAAGAGGAAGCTACACCCAATCCCCTTCCTCCTCCTCCGTGTCACCTCATATAACTCCCGATATAACTGTGCCAACAAGGCAGGAGCCCATGCATACTCTTGGGGATCAATGAGTAGATCACTCACCAACCCCAATAGGTTCCAAGGGAACCTACAACTAGTGCTATTAGGTAGCACTATGTTTGCTAACACAAACATAATCAAGGTTGGGAGTGCATCCAACTCCTTCGCCTTGTACATGCTCAGATAGCATATACCTCCATCTCCCATCCTAGCCTCCCGCCATCGATCCCCAAACATCTTCTCCATCTCAACCTTCTTATCATGCCCAACCACCACCTTCTCCCCTTCTACTGGCACCTTGAGGATGCGGTATACATCCTCAAGGGTGACAGTAGCCTCCCCAGTCGGTAGCTGGAACGTCCCCCTATCAGAGTCCCATCTCTCTATCAATGATGAGAGATACCCATCATCCACCCTCACAACATCCAACCTAGCTACCCCCTCCAAGCCCACCTTCCCCAACAACTCCCAATCCTCATCCGTGAGCTTCTTCCTCATCCCAGGAACAAGAGGAGAGAAGCGATGTCGAGGCTCTATGTCCCTCAACTACAACAACAAACATTTTTCATTAATACTATTTAAAAAAAAAAAAACAAAACTTTTACAAAGTGTTTTTAAACATTACCGGGGCAAATGGTGCCTCAGCTCCACCAGCAACATTCGATCCCTCCACCGCCATAGCTTCCATACAGATTCCCACTAGCCTCACTAAGCTCACCAAACCCACTCCACTCCTCAGACGTAGCTCCTCAAAGTCTGAAACGCACAAGTGAGCCTCACGATTCAATCAGAAAGCTATTTATAGCTTTCCTTAGCGCACTCAGGGAGCCTATGCCTACAATCGAATGCACTAGGCACCTCGAGTGCACCTGCACCTTAATGTCATAGGCACATCGTGCCTGCCCCAAATGGAATGAAGACAAAATTGATCAAAACAGTAGCTTACCTCATCCAAATTTCAACAAATTTCATCCACACATCATGCACATCATCAAATTCATTATTAAAAATAAAAAACCCAAACACTCATCCAACATTCTTCCATCACCATCTCTCAATCCATCAATCATTTTATCTACCATGTGTTTAATTCATTCAAGCGAACCTCGTATCTAGTGGGTGATTCTATAAACTTGGTGATTGCAACGATAATAATCCATGCAATTCGATAAGATGAATAACCTACAATAAGGACACTTGACCATGATCATCATCAATTATCTCATTGTCCAAGATCACAATCACATTGGGCACTTCACATTTTGGAGTGAAACCTTGCCAAGAACAATTTGCACAACTGTTGTCATTGATGGCCTAGTTCGTGAGGCTTAACACATGAACAAAAACTCAAATTTCATCATTTTCTCTTCAAAAACCTAATGATCGGCACTAGCTAGGATGATTAGTTCCAATTGTGAGAATAGTCACCAGTAGGCTATCCATGATTCCTTTTTCTTTTTATCTGCATCATCATACTTGCATATCAATGGCATCAGAGAGCACACTATTCAACAACATCAAATCATCCTAAAATTTAGGGCAACCACAATTTGATTATGATCCTCCCACAATGGGATACATCTTACATGATCATGACATTGGATAAAATCCCCTTTCCACCATTGGGGCAAAAATGGTATCACATTTTACATCATTCATATCATCCACAATCACATGGTATTATACACCAACCCCATTTTCCACCGTTGGGGCAAAAACGGTATCACATTTTACATCATTCATATCGTCCACAATCACATAACATTTCATTACATCATTCATCACTTGCACAAAATTCTTTTTCAATTGGCTCGTGAGATGCTTCTCATTCGCCAATTGAGGGGGTAAGCTACGCAAATTCCAAAAATTCTTTATTCTTTTGTCTTCAACATCAGTGCCCAAATCCAACAACAGAGAGAAGCTGCTTCTACGCCCATATCCCATGCAGGTGTCTCATATTTTTGCACCATATTGTGTTTCATGCAATATGGTACAAAAAGGGGCATCTGTAGACACCAAATTGCAGCCATTAATCCTCCATCCTAACCATCCCACCACCCACTTGTCCACCATACACCTTTCCCACCAATTATTTGGCCCAATTCCACCTTTCCCGCCATTTCCTAACCCAATTGGGCTTATTTTAATATTATTTTATATTTAATATAATATTTTATATTATATTATAATATATTTATTATAAAATATGTATTTATAAACCCAATTAACCACAGCCATCCGATCCAATCTAATCTCCACCGTCCATCTTCATTAATCCATGCCACACTTAAAGTACAATCTCAGCCCTAGGATGTGATTTAATCTTAGCCACACGATCTAAAGTGTTGAGCTAAAACCCTAAGAAACCCTAAGGTTGGATTATAAGTAAGGGCATTTGCAAATGCCCAAACCCTGGAACCCTGGAATCCTGATATTGGAGTGTGCATCCTGAAGAAGTCATTGGCGAAGCCCTAGTGAAGCAAAAAGTGATAGAGCCCTGAAAATCCAAAGCCCTAGCTGGCCATAGGACTTCAACTGTTCCAGCCATCCCCACATCCATTCCCCAACCATTTTTTGTCACCTCCATCATCCCCCATCCGTCGCATCCTTCCCATCCCCATGATCTGCTTCTACAGATTTACCCTTACCCATAGGCGCCATCCCAAGCTTTCCAAGCTCATTGTAGAAGCTTGCCAAACGCTCACCGAGCCTCCTTCTAGGTGCATCCGATCCTACCTATTGCTTAGCACTCACCTAGCTTGTCATTCCGTAGGTGCACGCTAGAGCCTACGAAGCTCACGTCAGAGCTTACCAAGTGCACGCTCGAGCCTACTGTAATCACCAAAGCATGAATCAGAGTCTGTTGCACCATGCCATCTACCATCAGATCTACAACAATGAAGCAAAGTATCACCACAAGCAAGGTAAATCTACATTTTTGTTATCATTTGGTGTTATTGCATTTTACATATATAGTTTACATAAGATCTAGGGTTTTAGTTTTCATTTCTGAGGGTTCACACTGTGGAACCCTCCTTTTGTTTACTAACAACTTTATTGTTTGCTATGTGTGTAGGATTGGATAACATCAATCAAAAGAGCATTGGAAGACTACTGCAGTCAGAGTGGCCCGAACACATGGATACCTGAAGCCCACTCACCTTGTTGGGAGCAAGACACACCATTTGAAGACACTTCATTATTGTAGCTAGGGTTTCGGAGAACCCTAGCATCTTGTACATATTTGTATCAAATACTCATTGAGTACAGATTGTATCAAAAGGAGTTTATTAGCTCCACCCGTCTTTTAAATAAAATTATCTTTTTGTGCAATCTTGTGTTTCTTCGGGTTATTTGCTTTCTTTATTGTTTAAGTGTCGTGTCCTTGTCTCTACACAACCAATCTTATAGATTGATCACAAAAACTGATGTTGGAAAAATGATAGCATATATTCCAAGACCAATTGGAAGGCATCCGTGCAGAGCATGAGCACCTCAAAAATGAGGATACTCAGTGTTGCAAGTGTGAAGAGGGTTATTGTCTAAGTGGCTCAGAAATATCCTGATTTTTGACCACAATGTGAACATGTGTCCAAATTTGTCGACAACATGTCGGCAAGATTTTTAATTTTTTCTAACCCCCTTCCTATATTCTCTCTCTCTCTCTCTCTCTCTCTCTCGCCACCTTTCCTCCCTATTCTTCTGCCACCATTTTCTCCTTATTCCTCCACCTCCTTCCTCTTCCCTTATCCCTCCATGTCCCTCCTTATCTCTCCTTCTTCTCCCTATAAATACCCTACTCCTTCATGTCTAACCTGCGTTGTGTGCAGAGTGTAATTTTTGAAGGTAATTAAATAAATTGTTTTTTATATTATTTTATAGCCCACCTTCACTCACTGGTATCAGAGCGCTGTGCTAGGGGTATATTTTTTGAGGTAGGATTTTAGCACTATTTTTGAGGTGTTTCAAGAGGTGGTGTTGGAGGTCCACGCGAAGATAGATCTAGCATGTAGATTGAGGCGACACGTGGCAATGAATAGACAACTGACGTAAGGCTGAGGTGGTAGACAACAGGACCTGGGAACAAATCCTAAGGTACCAAGTGGTGGACATGTGGTGGGTGCTAAGCTATAGTGCTGATGTGGCAGCACGTAAAATGAGGTAGGTGGTTGAGGAGGCTGCTAATGTGGGCATACGAGAATCAACACATGGCAGCTGGCGAGGTAGTGACGTGGTCGCCAGCAGGGCAACATGTGGGGAGTAGTGACGAGGCAGCAAGTGGTGATGTGGTGCATTGCTATTTGATGATGCGTTTGGCAAAGAGCTAGTTGTTCGATTACCTGAAGGCAATCATTTCATTACACGCGACTTTGCGTTCTTAAAATCTCCCTCACCCATCTCACAGTGCATGTGGGATAAAGGAGGGATTATTTAAAAAAAAAATTTAAGAGCACGATGAAATTAATTAAAGTTGCTTGCCCTTAGTTCTCACTTGAGTGCATAGCGCAGTTGGCAAAGGCTTCGAGTTGCTTGGTGGAGGTGCTGGGTTCGAGTCACACCGAGGTTGAAATTTCTTTTTCCTTAGCGCACATTGGGAAGAAAATATAAGGCACGAGGTGCCTTGAGCCTTCAACGATGTCGTGTGGTGTAGCGGCTAAACTCCCTCTTGCAAAGCGGCCGGTCGGGAGATCGATTCCCCTCCGCTCCAAAAAAAAAAAAAGGTTTTTTAAAGTTTTTAATTTTTTATTAAAGTTTTAATTAATTTAATAGTTTTAAAGTTTATATTCTTCATTTTTTTTTAAAATATATTTGTGTTTAAAATAATGAAGGATATAAAAAAAATTATTAATTTTTTTATGAAAACTTTATAAAAAAAATATTGAAAACCTTTAAAAACTTTTTGGAAAGGGAAATTGGAAAAATTGTTTTTTGAAGATTAAAATTTCTTGAGCACCTAAAAATTGACATATGCAACTCAGATAATTTTTTACCATGATGAGTAGATGATCTGCTCAACCGGATGTTACCACGCCCTATGCTATCTACTAAGGAGAGAATCAGCTGAGTCCTTTGATGAGCGGATCCGGAGAGATGGAATACATGTGGTATTTAGTCAACTACAAAACTCAGTAATAGCCCACTAGAGGAAGCCCGATTCTAGATACGAGGCTGACTTAGAAGATAATATTTTTGGACAACGAGTGGAGGAGTCCGATTTAGTTGCATTTGAGCCTGAGGAACAAATCCAGTGAGAGCTATACCCCACGCTCTCCAGAGCCAGAGCCTGAGCCAACAGAGCCTAAGATAGGTAATGTCGAGCTAGAAGCAGTTCCTAAAATTGTTGTCATTAGTGACGATGAGGATTCCATTGTAGACAATTTTGGACCTCTAGTACTGGGCAATCCACAACAAGAAGAACAAGAAATTAGTGAGAGAATTAAGAAATCTAGATTTGATTTAAATCTGTAATTGCTTTGTACTTCTTGTTTTCAGTCAAATCAAATTTTGCTTTCAAGTAGTAGAAATAGCCTCAAATTCAAATATCCCAATTCTTGAATTTAATGGTAGTGATTATGAATACTGGTCAATAAAAATGAAAAGTATGTTGATTGGTAAAGGTTTATGGGAAATAGTTGAAGAGGGTTACACAAAACCCTCTGCTGCTGATTGGTCTGCTTTAAGTGCTACCGATAGAAAAGCCAAAAAAGAAGCCCAGAAAAACAATTCCTTTGCCCTGTACCATTTACAAGCAGCTCTAGATAAAAGTATATTTCCTAGAATAGCATCCTGTGTAGTAGCTCAAGATGCTTGGAAGGCTTTAAAGGAAAGTTTTCAAGGGAGTGATCAAGTGAAGCAGGTCAAGCTTCAAACTCTAAAAAGAGATTTTGAAAATCTTAGAATGCAGGAGAATGGAAAAGTAGGAGACTACTACGTGCGAGTCAAAGCCGTGGTAGATAAAATGGTCACTCTAGGAGAAGAAGTTAAACCTGAAGGTGTAGTGAAGAAAGTGTTGCGAACACTTCTTCCTAAGTGGAATCATGTAGCAATCATTATTGAAGAGTCAAAATATTTGACTACACTTTCCTTTGATGCACTGATTGGTTCTCTCCTTTCACATGAAGAAATATTGTAGGAATATTCTTCCATTAGCCATGAAAGTGATGAAAAATCCTTCGCTTCACAAGAAATAAAAGGCCAAGGTAGAGGTCATGGAAGAGGTCAGAAAAGAGGAAGAGGAAAAAATAGTCCACAAGGTGGAACTTCAAATAGAGAAGGATATTCAAACAAAGGTGGAGAACAAATCATAGGTGTCCAGTAGAACAAAGGAAAGCATCTAGGTAGAGGAAAAGGTAGTGACAAGTCAAAGCAAGTTTGCTACAATTATGGTAAACCTGGCCACTTCGCTCGTGACTGCTGGTCAAAATCCTCACAAGGGAGCAGCAGCCAGTATGGCAATTTTGGAGAAGAGGAAGGGACCTCAAATCTCTTTCTCTCATATGGAAAGTCAGATCAGAACCTGAATGACACCTAGATCTTGGACACTGGGTGTTCAAATCATATGAGTGGAAAAGAAGAACTCTTTTCTACCTTGGATTCTTCTTACAAATCTAGCATCAAATTGAGGGACGACAAGTAATTGGCGATTGAAGGCATTGGAGCCATGGAGGTTCCAACAAAAGAGGGCCTTAAACAGGTAAATGATATTTATTACACCCCTCATCTCCAACATAATCTTTTGAGTGTTGGTCAAATGTTGGAGAAAAACTATAAGTTACTATTTGATGAGGGTAAATGTACCATTTTTGATAAAAGTAATAGTGATAGAATCATTACTCAAGTGCCAATGACAAAGAACAGGTTATTTCCTTTAAATTTTGGCCAGCTAGGAGGAGATCAATTGGTAAATGTTGCTATTGCAAATCCAAGTGTGTTGTGGCACTTGAGATACGATCATCTGAATTCAACCAGTTTAAAGTTGTTACCTTCTCAAGAGATGGTGATCAAACTTCCTAAAGTTCAGGACAATAAGGAAGTCTGTGAAGGTTGTGCCTTGGGAAAGCACGCTAGAACCAAATTTCCTCAAGGGCAAGCATGGCGGGCCATTTATCCACTTCATCTAGTGCATTAGAACATCTGTGGTCCAATGTAGACCAAGAGCATTGGTAACAACTCTTACTTTCTTCTTTTCATTGATGATTTTTCAAGAATGTGCTGGATATATTTTTTGAAGCATAAAGATGAAGCATTTGATTGCTTTGTAGATTTTAAAGCAAGAGTTGAAAATGAGAGTGGATATTCTGTTAAGTGTCTCAGATCAGATAAAGGAGGAGAATAGTCCTCTAATAAATTTTTGAATTTTTGTAAATAACATGGAATAAAGAGGCAGTTCACTACTACCTATACTCCACAATAGAATGGTGTGGTTGAAAGAAATAACCGCACCATTGTAGAGATGGCAAGATGTATGCTTCAAATGAAGCATTTGAGCAATATGTATTGGGCAGATGTAGCCAGGACCAGTGTGTATATTTTGAATGAGCCCTACTTCAAGTTTAAAATGGAAAACTCCTTACCAAGCATGGTATGGTAAGAAACCGAATGTCAAGCATTTCAGAGTGTTTGGTTCACTGGATTACTCACACATTCCTGATGAGCAGAGGAAGAAGCTCGATCCTAAGAGTCAAGTATGCATTTTTGTAGGATACTATGAAAACATAAAATCTTACAGACTCTGCAATCCTAGGACTTGAAAGATAATACTTTCTAGGGATGTGATTTTTTATGAAGGGGGAGAATGGGGACATCCCCAAATTTATAGTGATGTTGAATCTCATGATGCAGGTTCTTCACAAATTCAATAGGTGCCACAGAAAGGCAAGAAGTCTCCTCCTCCAAGCCCAAGCAGACATTTGACTTCTAGTTCATCATCATCTTCACCAAGTCCTTCTCCACAAAGGCTAGTCATTTCCTCACCAATGGATATTGATTCTCCATCTAGAGGTAAGAGAACTCTCCAGCATCATCCATCTTATCATATGTTGGATAAAAATGTTTCAAGAAGATATACTAGAATTCAAGCTAGTGAAATGAGTTTTGTTTTGCAAAGACTTGAAAATATGCATTTTTATGGTGATAATGACTCCCAAGAACCTCAGGGAGATGTAGTTAACTATGCTTTGTTAACTAGTGTACAACTTGAACCTTCTAGTTATGAGAAGGCATGTACTCAAAAAATTTGGCAAGATGCCATGGAAGAGGAGATAACCTCTATAAAAAACAATGATACTTAGGATCTGGTAAAGCTTCCTAAAGGCAAGAAATGTGTTGGATGTAAATGGGTCTTCAAGACCAAGTTCAATGCTGATGGAAGCATTTAAAGGCACAAAGCAAGATTGGTTGCAAAAGGATTTACACATAAGTAGTATTGATTATGAAGAGACATTTGTTCCTGTAGCCCGATAGGAAACCATCTGAACAGTTCTTGCTTTAGTTGCTCACAAGAGTTGGAAAATCTAAAACATGGATGTGAAGAGTGTCTTTCTTAATGGGTACTTGATAGAGGAAGTGTATGTTGAACAACCTCAAGGATTTCAAGAGCAAGGTAAGGAGCACCTTGTTTACAGACTAAAAAAAGCACTCTATGGCCTCAAGAAGGCATCACGAGCTTAGTACTCATGCATTTATGAGTACTTTAAAGATTTTGGGTTCACCAAAAGTAGAAATGAACCCACCCTTTACTACCTAAAGCAAGGTAACAACATCCTCATAGTTTGATTGAATGTGGATGATCTCATATTCATGGTAGCAATGAAAAAGCAAATATGGAGTTCAAGCGCTCCATGATGAAGTAGTTTGAGATGAAGGATCTTGGTTTAATGCACTACTTCCTTGGATTGGAAGTTCATCAGTCAGATACAGGTATCTTCATATATCAATATAAGTATGCTCAGGAAATGATCAAGAAGTTTTCTATGGAGCATTGCAAAGCAGTTGCAACTCCAGTTGGACATGGGATCCAATTAAGCAAATATTATGGAGCACCAAAAGTTGATGTGACCACTTTCAGGAGCATGGTTGGGAGTTTGATGTTTCTCGCCAACCCCATAATTGATATTCAGTATGTGTTTCCATGAGAGTGAGCGGAATAGTTTGCACAATAATATTAATCAGAAAACATTAGCCTAACATTAGGAAATAGATAGGCTAATATAGGTTACAAAATAGGTTGTTTAACCACATTAACGCTAACTACGCTAACCATAGGAAATAGCGCTAACTGACTAACAACTAACCTAGGATATTTAAATATTAACCTAGGATAAGAATGATAAATATCTAGAAGGTAAAAGTAAATAGTAAAAGTAAAAGTAACTACTCTTTTACCTAGTGGAGTAAATGGTAAATATCCCAAGTAATGGAATATTACTCTAACATCCCCCCTTATTACATTATTTGGGTAATACATACATATCCTCCTCTACAACAATATTTGGGTAAAGTATATAACTGCCCCAATACAGTGGAAGAAAGTGTTGATCTGCTGGTTCTTTGCTCTGTCACAATGCTCTGGCCGCTTCTAAGCAAAAAGTGGGTCATTCCTCACTTTTTCTTCACGCCAACGAATGTCCTTATAGTAATCACTTCATCCAACCGAATTGCATGGGTTACCAGCCGTTGCAATCGCTAGGTGTAGTAGAATAGATCACTTTATACGAGTTTCATTCATTTACAATATTATTTTGCAAAGGATAAGGTCTCTAAGGTGTCGGTCGTTGTCAAAAATGCACCCTTATAAGTTCCCCCATTCTCATTGCAAAACATAGTGTATTCAATTTTTGAAGGAAGTGTGACTAAGGTGTCAATCAAAGCTGAAAATGCACCCTTATAAGCCTTCTTCCCTTTTTAAAAAAATTGTGAAGAAAAGAAATTTATATCCCCCCTCAATTGCATAAAGTGTGCAACTCAAGAGTGTTGTGAAGGATTTTACAAATATTGCCTCCTAGACAATTTTAAATCACAAAAATTCGCTCCTCTTGTTACAAGTACTTCAAACACCTAGAATTTGCTATTTATGAAGCCTAAAAGAGGTACAAGCACCCCTTATTGCAAGGTCTTCAAACAAAAAAACTTATGCTATTTATGAAGCCTAAAAGAGGAGAAAGAGAATATGGTGTTTTTGCCCAAGGGACACATGTGTTTTCCCTCTACAAAACTGTTTTAGCAATTTAGCACTCCTTGTGCTGTCTTTGAACTAGAAACATAATCAGAATGAGACACTTCACTAAAAAAATGGCTTCTGTGATGTGCCTTTGCCATTTTAGTTTTGCTTGTTTTGAAACCAACACTGAATGGTGTCTTGGTTGTCATTTTTACAATTAGTGCAAAACTATGCTTTCTAGGCAATTTTATCAAAAAGTTCACCAAATCATCCTTCCTTATTGCAAGAACTTCAAGCATGGTTGCTATTTATGAAGTCGAAAAGAAAAGGTATAATTTTGATGACTTCTACTTTTATGATTGCCTTTACAACTTTTATTTCCCTCTTGTCAAAAATCTGTGTTTTGAAGGAAGAAAGGAATTATCCCCCCTTAGTGCAAAGGATTGCAACTTTTTAAGATTCCTTGTTTTCAAAAACTTGTTCTTTCTTTTGATTACCCTAAAAGAGTACCAAAAGATAATTCACTCAAACAGATATTTAATGGCACCTGCCTTAACTCACTTTAAGAAGGATGAAAAGTTTGGGGAAATTAAGCCAAACAAATAAGAGTGAATTAGGGGTTTTGTTGTTTTAGGAGAGAATATCAAGTGAAATTGGCTTTAAAATAGTGCAAGGATTTACACAAATTTGTGAAATTTTGGGTTTTAGTGTGTTCTTGATTCTATGAATTATAATTGCAAAAGAAATAAATAATCAAACAAGAATGCCCACAAAATTCTTATCACCTAGGTGTCGGATGCAACCGAAAATGCACCTAATTTGCCAATGAAGGTGTCGAGTAAAATAAAAAATGCACCTTTTAATTTTTGCAACAAAATGTGTATTTGTGTTGTGCAAAAAAAAATGATATTTTTATGTCTCCTACTTTGTTTTCCAATTTTGCAAAAGAAGTACAAATGTTGTCTTCCCCCCTGAATTTTACAAAATTAACAACTTGAGCACTCCTTCCAAGACAAGTCGACACATGACCTGCATTTGGAAGGCTTCCAGAACTAATTGACACACGACCAAGTTTTGATGTTTCCAAGGTTACAATTGCTTCTCAAGTGTGCAAAAAAAATAGATGTGCAATTTATTGTGTTTTATCCCTCCATGGAGAATACAATTGCACAAATTTTTGGTCTTTGAATTTTGTAGGTTTTCAATCTCCTTGTATTTAAACTTTGGCAAAAAATCATGTTTGATACTTGATTATGTGCTAAAGTAACAAGGTTTGAGAAGTATATGAGGGTGTCTAATATGAAAAAAAAATGAGGCTCGTATATGTCTTATATCTCCTTGTTTGTGAGAAAAACAAAAGCACTCTAAAAATTTGTAAATTTGCAAAAAAAAACATTCCCCCAAAATTGATTTTTAATATATTAATATAATTAATTCTAGCTAATTTAAATTAATAATAAAATTAGTTTCATAAAAAAATCACTTAATACAAATTTAAAATGATTTTCATATAAAAAAAAATAAATTATTAATAAAATTAACTAAAAAATAATTAAAAAAATAAAAAATATTACCTTAGTTTTTTTCATTTGGCGCATTTGTAAAAAAATAAAGCGCTTGGCCTCGATGAGAGTCGAACTCCCGACCTCCCATTGGGCAGCGCCTTGCCACTTGCCCCCTTGCCGGTTAGGCTGAACTGCCGAATGAGATGTAGAGGGAGGTGCCTTCTATTTAGAAGGCTTTCCCGCCTCCAGGCGGGAAAATTTTGAATGTGGGACTTTTAGTCCCACATTCAAGAGGAGGCGTTTGCCTCACCTGGATAAAAGGTGAGGCGCGCCCCTCTATTGCTGAGAACCTTCATCACTACTATCTTAGGCCCTACCCGAGAATGGTTCAATCAACTTAAGAAGCACAACATAACTAGATTTGAATATTTGGCTAATGCATTTCTTGAATGCTTCTTCTTCAGGATCAAGAAGAAGGTAAACATATCTCATCTGGCTGCTTTAATGCAACATGATGATAAGTCGATCATGGATTATGAGAAAAGATGGAGAAAGTTGATGCTAAAGTTACCATTTTCTATTTCAACCATAGAACTAACTTAGACATTTATAAAAAGTTGTGAAAATCACATATCGTTACTACTGTAGTTGCAACAGTATCAAACACTTAAGGAGGCCTTGGCACAAGCCAAAGTAATTGAGGATATCAAGTTACAGGAGGGTAATAATAAAGAATAGCATTCGCCTCACTAATTCACACCTTTGTCAAAGTCAATGATATCGATATTTCATCAACTATGCAAGGCAAATGCCATTAACTTATTGGAGATCAATTTAATAGACCCTAATCAACCCAAACCAAAGAGTTATAGGAACGATTTGTATTGCGATTTCCACAAGATAAAGGGATATGACATCAAAGGATGATATAGTTTCAAACACAGTGCAAAACATGATAAAAATGTGAGCTAATTATGGATAACCCTCAGGCTCCATACAAAAAAAATATAGGGATCTTCAATAACCCCTTACTGAATCATGAGCCATCGAGGAACAATGTTGATCATGTTATTCAAGTGTGGGTGGAACCGCCAACTTAAGGATTCATCGGTATGGTCAATGTTGTCACAATACAAGGGAGGTATGAGTGACCAAATACACCTCCAAATCTAATTAGAGTGCAAGTTTCATCCCCTCAAAGGCTAGTGCAAAATATTCCAGGCCCACCAACTAGACTAGTGGTGACCATCAGGAGTAGGCTAGTTCAAATCCTGTAGACAACTCCAGCGAAGTTGTCGATCTATGAACATATTCAGTAGTCTCCTAATCATAGGGAGATGCTCATGGACATCCTAAGGTCTTGTTGTGACGTCCTTCACAACGATCCCAAAAATTGAGGATCCACTTGAAATTTGAGAGTTGGTTTCAAATTGTTGTTTACGCCCTTGGTTTATCATTGTTGTCATTGAAATATCAAAATGGTTTGTTTTCATGTGAATGTTTGTATAGCAAAATCCATCATTAGAATTCACCCTGTGCTCACCAAAGTCACTTTTGAGTTATGCTTACCAAATTCATTTTCATAATTCATAAATATTGAGTTATGCTTGTATGAGCAATGTTGGGTATAATTTGGAGTGCCTTTATTGTTGTTATGACAAAGGAATTTTGGTTTGTTATTAGTGTGTATAGGTAATGTTTGTAAAAGTTTTGTAAATTGTTGTTATAAATTTATTTTGTGTTTAAAAGGTTATAGGTTTTGTTATTATGTTATGTAATTGTTTAATTTTTTATTATTTTTGTTCTAGATTAGGTTATGTTGTAAGGATAAAATGTAGTGTTTTGTTATTTGTCATTTGTTTTGGTTATATTATGTTTTTATGTTTATTTATTTTATTTTGTGTTGTCACATGTATTTAATTTTTTTATATATACTTTCTTTTGGTTATTATATGTTGTGTCATGTAATTAATTATTTTGTTATGTTATTTCTTGTTTGTATATGTTGTATTTATTATATTGTCATGTTAGTTCTATAAAGTGTGATGTTTTCGTTATGCTATGTAATTATTTGTTTTTGATATGCTATGTGTTTTTATCTTCATTTTTATATTGGTGTGATAATATTATATTGTCATATTATTAAAAGTTTGTTTCTTCTGTTTTGCAGGTTATGAGCTATTGGAGCGCAATATTTGAGGTGGATCCCACTCTCACTGATTTACATAAAATATTTGTGGAAGGCTTTATGATTGAAAATATTAGATGCTTGCCAAAAACGCTCGTCGGAGAACACCGTCGCCTGGTGGAGAATGCTATCACTGCCTATCGGAAAATGTTAATGTTGTTTGTCGAAGAACACTACCGCCAGAGAACACTGTCACCTACTGAAAAACAATTTCATTGCCTATCGGAGATTGCTATCACCATCTACTGAAGAATGCTAGCACCACCTGCTGGAAAATGCTATTGTCGCATGCCAGAGGATGCTATCATCGTATATCGAAAATTCGTCACACAACAGGGATCGTTGGAAGATAAATTTCAGGTATTCACATGGCAGAATAGATGGTTATCAAAACAATTATACATGACATCTGAGAGAGATAGGTTATGACATTGGATTCGTCGGTTGGTTGGGCATCTCCATTGGTGCAGTATACAACAAATAATATTCCATAGATGAATGTAGAAACAATGATCAGGATGTAGAATTAAGTTACTAAGGAAAATGTTAACAGTAGCTAGACAAGGTATTAAAGTAGAACGTGGATGCAGTGCTGGACAGAGATTGAAGCCACTTGATGATTACAGTATGCATAAACTTGGCAAAATTCAATCATAGGTCACTCCGACACTACCAACAAAACAATGCTACCGTCACGATTCAAGCATAGGTCACTCCGCACCAAGCACTCTAGCCTTTGTCCACTTGTCACTAGACCACGCTGTCTGGATGGCTCTTGAATTTCGGTGCTCATCAATTTTATCCTTATTCGCTGGCATATAAAATAATACACTTGTATCTTTCTTTGCATGAGTTCTTACACACACGATTGCACGTTTTTATCATTAGAGCAAAAGGATGATTAAATACCTCTAAGGCATATTGTTTTTATATCTATTTCCTTCTTCAAACATAAACGTCGGCCCTTCGATTTTCCTTCAAAATTAAACATCGGCGCTTCGATTTTTAACTCATTAATTTATAAATTATTTAAATTATTTAGAATTTAAATTTTATAAATTAATTTTTTAAATCCCTTTGGCTTTATTAAAGCCTTTTTTATTTTACCACTTTGTATAAATAATATTTATTTATAAAATTAATTCAATTTGAATTTAAATATTTTATAAAATAAATATTAAAACTTCTTTGGGCTTTTATGAAAAATCTTTTATTTTTGCTCACCCATGGTTTTAAATAAAAACCCTTCTAACTTATTATTCCACATAATATTAAAAATATTATGAAGCTTTTTGCCTTTAACCTGTGCATTGGTCTTCTTGACCTTTAGACATCAATGGTAGCTTATTCCTTGAAATCAATGACAACTTTGACTCAAAATTTCCAACAATCTCCCCCTTTGTCATTGATGGTAACCCAAATTCTTTTTACCAAAAAATTAACCTTTTCTTTGTTCTTCTCCCCATAGGACATTGCTCCCCCTGGCTCAATGCTATTTTCAAATATCTCCTCTTTACTCAAATACCAAATATCTCCCCCTTACTCAAATGTCGTCCTCTTTGATATCAATGGCAAAGGGTAACCTTTGGGGCTCGGGGCTAAGAATGAGCCTCTTAGCTTAGCCCCTCCCCCACCTCCTCTTGAGGTGGTTAATTCTATGGTGGGAGTATTTCTACTCCCAACAAGAACTATTATTTTTCTTTATCCTCTTTTCTTATTATCTGATCCTTATGATTCCTTTGATTGTTCCTTTCCATGTCCATGCTCCTATCCATGTCTATATTCTTGTTCCGGTTTCTGTTCCTGTTCTTGTTCATATCCATGTTCCTATTCCTATTCATGTTCATATCCATATCCCTTTTCTTGTTCCTATTCATGTTCTTGTTCATACTTGATTCTGGAATGTCTACTCTACACCATTTTTCTATGTGTCCATCATTATTGCACTTATAAAACTTAATGTTATTATTTCTTGGAGGTGCAAATATCTTAGGATTTCTCCTAGTGAATCCATATCTTCTTTTTTTTTGAACCCTATAATTCATTGCCTTATGACCAAACTGATTACATGAGTAGCAATACCCATTGAACAATTATCTATTTCCATATACCTATCTTTCATGTGTCCTGCATTGTGAAGCCATGTGTCTAAACATGTGACATGAAAAACATCTTCTATTGAAGCCTCCTTATCTTGACCTCATTGGTATCTTAGTCTCTCTTGACCTATTCTAATTTCTATTCCATATATTTTCTTTTTTTGCATTTTTCCTGTCCTTGTTGAAATTTTTATTGTCCAACTCATCCTCAGATGGCTCACTTTCTCTTACATTGTCTTCTTCTGAAGTATCTTCATCTAAAGTTTCTTCTCCTTCAGAACTTGAGGTTGACTTTCCTTCCCATTTCTTTTATTCCTATTCAAATCCAAGACCTATTTTGCTTGATGTAGGCTTTTGTATCTTGATGAACTTACATAAGTTCTTTGAGCTATTTTTGAACCCTTGTAGCTTGACTTTAGAGTTTTCTAAATATTCCCTTAATAGGGATACTTCTTGTACTAACCTTTCACATGCTAACACCTTTGCTTCTAGCTTATCCTTGAACTTCTTTGTCTTAGCCTTTTATTTTTCTAGATCCATTATAAGCATACTTCTCTCTTCATCACATTCTTGAAACTGAAATTCAAGTATAGAGTTTTGCTTTCTTACCTTCTTTACTGTTTCAAGAGCATAAATGAGTTCTCCCTTGAGATCATATCCTTATTTATCTGATTTTTCTACTATTTGTTTGCCTTTGTCCATATCTTCATTTTATTTTGACTTGTCTTCTATAGGATCACTTTATTATTTTTCAAGAGCCATTAGGATATTCTCTTCTGGTCCTTCAAGTGCATCCTCATATTTATCATCACTGAAACTATAACCATTCCTTGTACAACAATATTCAAGATGTCCAAAGTTACCGCATCTAAAACACTTAAGAATTATTGATGCCCTTTTCTAGACTTCTTTTTCTTCAATCATAAATAGGACTTCATCTCTATCGTTATCTAAAAAACTATCATAACTATCACTTGAGTACTTACTTGCCTTATATGCATAGTAGATCCTCTTTTGCCTTTGAAAGAACTTATTTCCTTGTCTTCTTTGTCCATCCTTTATTTTCTTTTGGTGCTAGTATCTTTCTGATTCCCTGTTTCTCTAATCCTATTTTTCTTCATCATTGTTATTTTTTGCTTCTTGACAATCAGTTGCATAGTGACCATACTTTCCACAATTGAAACATTTAACAAATTTTATATCTCTAGATCTTCTTGAATCCTTATTCCTTTTGCCATAATTAGCTTCTTCATCACTGGATGACTCATTGCTTGATTTTGACTTCTTACCCTCTATCTTCTTAATTGCATTGAATTTTGCTTCCTTCTGGGGATTAGGTTCTTTTGTTCTCATCTCAAAAGTTATAATAATACCAAGCAACATATATCTTGTCAAAGAATCACCATACTTTGATTCTTCTATAGCTGAAATCTTTTCACTAAACCTTGTTGGAAGAGACCTTAAGATCTTATCACAAAAATTTGATTCATCCACATTAAGTCCAAGTCCTTGCATGGCATTAACAACATCATCTACCCAACGTAGATAAGAACTAATGTCTTCTTCATTCTTCATTCTTAATTCTTCAAATTATCCTTTGAGATTCTATATCTTTGCTTTCTTGACACCTTTATCTCCTTCATATATACTTTGCAACTTATACCACATTCCTTTTACATCTTGATAATGCATAACTTTTATGGACTCTATTCTATGCAAACCTCTCAAAATTACATTCATTGCTTTTGAATTGTAATGATGTAGAAGCTTACCTTCCTTATTTTTAGGTGGATCAACTGGTTGTATGTATCCATTTTAAACTGATTTCCAAATTTCATTGCCAAGTGCCTTTAGATAAATATTCATTCTCAAACTCCAATATATATAATCACTTCCATCAAATAATGGTGTTGTATTATCTGATGATCCATTCTTAGAATGCATTGTGTTCTTGTAAGATTTTTCTTAAAGCTATTAAACTCTTCTAAAGGAACCTGCATTCTACTGCACACAAAATTTACGTGGTTCACCCAATGTGGGCTACTCCACAGAGAAAATATTTCACTAAAATTTTCTCAATCAATCTCTTGGGAATCATTTTCCTATTACAATGTTTATGGACCTTTGTCCAAAGGAGACACCAATCCCCTAATCAATCACTCTCTCAAATCAATTCAGAATATATAATAGTTTGTTTTATGGAAATTGAACAATTATTTCACACATCCACTTGATTAGGCTCAACCAATTCTTACTCAATAAAATAATCCTTGTTTACAAACCCTAGTCCAAGCATATTAACACTCACTCAAAATGTCTTCCAACAATGCTGAATAATCAATCTCACATAACAATGATACTCATGTTCTTTTCAAACCCTAGTTCAAGTTCTTCACTCAACAACTCACTTCAAAAACAATGCTTATAAAACAATATTCACATAACAATGATACTCATGTTCTTTTCAAACCCTAGTTCAAGTTCTTCACACAACCAATGGCTTCAATAATAATGCTTATAAAACAATCTTCACATAACAATGATACTCATGTTTTTTCAAATCCTAGTTCAAGTTCTTCACACAACCAATGGCTTCTACAATAATGCTTATAAAAAAATGTTTTAACAACAACTCTTTATTCTAGAAAACCTTGAAGCATTAAATCAATACACTAAAAAAGGTAACCCTGATGAAGTCATTTTCACTCCAATATTATTTTTAGAAAATCAACTAATCAACTCAACTATGGAAGAGTGTGCCCATATCATTTTCTTGATGATGAAGGAATATCATAAATCTATCACAACCACAAACACTTATTTGCCAAGCTCAAAGAAGTTATAAGAAAATAAACTCCCTCAAAAATACAATGTCAATATCAAAACACACATACACCTTATCACTCCATCTTTAAGAAAATATTCATCAACATATAAAAATAATTGGTCAAATACACCTTATAATATCCCAATTAAAATAATATTCAATACCAAGAATAATATCAATACACTCTCCTTTTCAAAATAACTCGATGCAAGAAGTCCTCTCAACACTTTAAATCTCCAATAGGCCAATGTGACACAAATCCTTTATTCAAAAATAAAGCTAACTCCTTATTCCTCCAATTTAACAAAAATAATGATTAATTAAAAACCTTTTCAACTAACCCTTTTAAATCCCTAAGACCTCATGTCAAACCTTAGGCATCATAAAACTTATATTCAAAATTTATTACCTTTGCCTTGGTGGGACTCGAACTCATGACGCAGCCTCAACCAATGCCCTGGCTATGGCTCCAACCGTTGTGTGAGCTAGACGTTCACTTGGGAAGTAAAGAGCACCACTTGCTCTATAATGCTCCTCTAGTGTGCCTAAGCAAAAACGTATGTCGCTTCCTTCGATGTTTCCAACACTACCAACAAAATAATGTTATCACCATGATTCGATCGTAGGTCACTCTACACCCAGCACTCTAGCCTCTGTCCACTTGCCACTAGGCCACGTTGTTTGGATGACTCTTGAATTTTGGTGCTCATTGATTTTATCCTTATTCGCTGACACTTAAAACAATACACTTGTCTCTTTCTTCGCACAAGTTCTTACACACATGATTGCACACTTTTATCATTCGAGCAAAATGATGATTAAATACATCTAAGGCATATTTTTTTTATATCTATTTCCTCCTTCAAACATAAATGTCGACGCTTCGATTTTCCTTCAAACTTAAACTTCGGTACTTCGATTTTTAACTCATTAATTTATAAATTATTTATAATTTAAATTTTATAAATTAATTTTTTAAATCCCTTTGGCTTTATTTAAGCCTTTTAGATTTTACCACTTTGTATAAAAATATTTATTTATAAAATTTAAATTCAATTTGAATTTAAATATTTTATAAAATAAATATTAAAACTTCCTTGGGCTTTTATGAAAAACCTTTTATTTTTGCTCACCCATGGTTTTAATTAAAACCCTTCTAACTTATGCTTCCACATAATATTAAAAATATTATGAAGCTTTTTGCCTTTAACATGTGCATTGTTCTTCTTGACCTTTTGACATCAACGGTAGCTTATTTCTTGACATCAATGACAACATTGACTCAAAATGTCCAACAATTTTCAAAACTCTACAATATTACATTTATTTCTAGTCTATTTACATATGTATCGTTGACGAGTCCCTAGTTTTTCCTATTTGGAACATTACCCATTGATTTAAGTACATCTATATGGATCCCAACTAGAAGTATTCATCTTTTATCTTCCTCTCTAAGAGATTCCCATTTGGCTATCCAATCTTACACCCCATTTTCTTCTCTATACAAACATACCACCTCAATTTGTTTTAGTGAATTCAAGGATCTTAGTGTATCTATTACTATGTATGCTACTCTCCAACTTGCCATTACATTTTTTTGAGGTAATTACCAATATTTAGTGAATATCTTATTGGAAGTATTACATTATTTGTCCTCTTATAAATATTAGTTTGGTAGAATGATTTATATTTTATATAATGTATGTATCAATATGAGAGAAAATGCAAGGTGTCAAGAGAGAGAATGAAGAGTTACATTGATATGTGGAAAGATGAGAGTTTTGTCTTTATGAGAAATATGAAAGAATGTATCTCCCAACTATTAGAGGAGAGCAATAGTCAGAGTACTAAAAAGTTATGTAAAATTATATATTGGAGACATCTCTCCAAACAATGTAATCAATCTGAATTATTCTTGTAATATTTTGATATTTGTGTATATTTGAGTTATATTTATGAGATAATATTGTTATTCCAATATTGATTCAAAATTGTTTTTATTAGTGGCATATATTTGATCCTGGATGAAGTTTTTTTTGTAAATTAATCTATTTAAAAAACTAATAGTGGTATCAAAGTCATGATAGAAAAGTGTTGTGTAAAGGTAATTAAAATTCATTGTTGCCTTGTAACATTGCAAGGGTTTTATTTATCAGAAATAATATTAAAGCTCCTATGATGAAGCATCTAAGGCAGAGGGAAACCACATAGGTTTTTTTTAGAAGAGGTATTACTAGTAAAAGCATAATTGTTGGTTGGAAGAGAATCTAAAACCATAGCTGGAGTAGGCTAAGTGAATGTGAGATAGTCTCGACAAACCATCTATAAAGGAAACTGCTAAAAACAATATCTAAAGCAACCTTAAAAGAGGAACATGATAGTCTCGACAAACCATCTATAAAGGAAACTGCTAAAAACAATATCTAAAGCAACCTTAAAAGAGGAACCTTAAACCTTATTAGAACAATCGACGTCATCTAACAATAAGCTCAATTCAAAAAATATTGAAGAACACTAAAGAAAAATGTATTGAAGAGATGCTGTGAAGACATATTTAATTTGCTGGTGAATGTTATAACATTCGATTGTGCTATGAAAGATAAAATACAAGAAGCACCTATGAAGTAATAAACCTGAGAAGTGAAGCAGACGTTGCATAAAGGTTATTCTTTTGAAAGTGAATAATTGGGAATCACCTAACATTAGCAACAACTCTTCGTGACACCTAGTAATTTTATAATCGTCATTTAACATAGTGCTTTGAATATTTACGGTATATGCTTTAAAAACGGACAAAGAAGAAAAAGCAAAATAGATAGACGTTATAAGGAAAAATCATTACGTGTCGGATACTAAGAAAAATTGAAAGTTAAAAAAGGTTTAACCTAGTATAAAAAATTATGCATTCCTTCTAAATAAACCCATATTCTTTATTTAGAAGTTTGATTAGCGTAGAAAATAAGGCAAACTTTCAAAGTAGAGATAAAGTTTGTTTGTTTTAATTTGGAAGTTACATTATTTTTCGACATTATTTACTCAAGGAAGCACATACATCGAGCAATAATGTGTGAAAAATGAAAGTGTTATATATAGAAGAGAATTTTTTTTAATAAACGCCACTCCATTTTATGTAACCACCCGAAAATTTAAGTTCATGGACACTGAAGCAAAATCAATCATTTAAGGAATATTAAAATAATATTCCGAAGCATGCCAAGAATTTGTTGAGCCAAACATATAAGAAACAACATAGTGTGATTTACGATAATCCAAAGCCTCCAAAAAGTAGCTCTTACCCTATAATTCTTTAAAATTACCATTTGCATGAGAACTGCACAAAATGCCATGAATATAATCACTCGTCATGATCAAGGAGACCAGAAATACAACACCTGCAAGAAAAATCCTGAAACGTGCCCCCATTACTATCAAAAGCATAGTTGAGACACTGATTCCAACTAATGAAGCATATAATGGGCTTGTGGGAAGTTGATTATGAACATAATAAAGTACCAAAGTTGGCAAACCTCCTAATATAAGAGATTTGACACTCCCGTTTTTCACATAGCCCATAAGTCCGCCAACTCCAATGAGGGCTCCATAGCTAACGGTTTTGGAAACTTACAAGAATCATCACTGACTAGTGTAAAAGGAGAGAATCTATCAAAAAAGAAAAAACAAGAAGGTTGTTTTAAACAGGAGTCATAGGGGATAAAGTGGAAATATATTGTTTTTTTATTTAGTTAATGTGTTACTACTAACATACAAGGTTGATAGTTTCCTTCCAACTAAAGTCGAGAGCTATGCTTATCAATAGGAAATTTAACACCCACCCTCAAACCTTGAACCGTGGATCTTTTGAAGAAGAGCCAAACCTACTATATATATATATATTATTGTAATTATATGGGATTTATAAAGTGAAAAATAAATTGTTGGAGTTAAAAAAAAAAAAAAATTAAAAGGGAGTATTTTAAAGAAAGATTAAAAAAAAAGGAAATGTAGAGTTAAAAGGGAGTTTAGTGGAGTTTAAGCAATTAAAGAATTATAAAATAAAATAAAAAGAGGGGAGAATTTTTTTTTAAATTTATTGTTATTGAGTGCTAAAAATTATTAGTTTTTCAATTGGAAAATTATTATTTTAGGGAGTCATAAGGATTTCTAAATTTTGACATTTGATATTTGATGTTTATATTGATTTCATATTTTATTTAGAAAGTTTAAAGACAGACAATAATTAAATTAGTGAATTATTGTAAATTTAGTTATTTGGGAGACAAAAGGATTTCAATCTCAAACTTTAGAAAAAATATAAATTTGCAAAATTTAATTTTTGAAATTTTAATTTTGGAGCTATAAGGTTGTCAACTTCAAAGGAACATGGCAAGGAAAAACAAGCAAAAAGAAAAATAAATGATCAAAAAGAGAAATACAAAAACATGAGTTGTTAAAAATAAACGAAGAAGAAAACTTATGTTTTCAAGAAGAACAAATATACATTCAAGATGTATCACTAGAAGAGACTAAGAAAACATTGCAAGATTTAAAATTTTGTACATAGTATATGATAGAAAAAATTGAAATAAAAAATGATACATCAATAAAGAAAAAGAGTCTTACAATAAATCATAATAGAAACCAAAGATGAAAAAATTTCAATGCTTGAAAATTATCTAATTTCAAAGCTTGATGAAGCAGTTGAAGACATTAAAGGTATTTTTACATTACCTAATGATATAGGAATAATAATGTATATGAAATTACTCTCTAATGATGTTCTAAAAGGCAAGAATAGCAAACAAGAGGAAATGACCAAATATTTGAAGAATAAGTTTGTTGATATTACCAGTGAAGCAAAAAAATGAGAATTTTTAATACTTCAATAATGCAGGAAAAATATTCTTAATGATGCTAATAATTGTTATGAAACTTTTGTTACTATACCTATTAGTCTATGGGAAATAATCTACAAGCAAATAATCACTCTAAATATTTCCAAGATAAGAAAGCAAGCAAAGGTTGAAGAATTAGGGAATAAACCAAAGATGAAAGATGTTTATTGTGATACAAATGATTTAAATCCCATGATGATAGATGTATTTTGTGATACTAATGATCTTCATCAGAAATAAAATGATGCATGTTGTGATCTTCATCAAAATGAAAAATATTTGATCTGCGAGAAATGATACTTGTGACTTAGAATTCACGACAAATATACAAGAATCTATTACAAAAGTAAATGCTACATGTGACACAAAAGATTTAAATACAAATTGTGATTGTTCAAAAAAAGCTTATGATATCAAAATTTATGATAATAGGGATTCAAATTATAATAGAGATAGTGATACTCAAAGTTGTGTTGATATTGATAGGGATCGATTTGATGATATTTTTGGTCATTTTGAAAGGTATACTAAAAGAAATGGTTCAAAATTATTACGTAAAATAGCATTTAAAGACATAGGTTTGGGAAAACATGGACAAAGAATGAAAGAGTTAATTGTACCAAAAATAAGACCAAAATGTGAAGATCTTGGATATACATGACAAACTAGCAATAATGAGCAATGGACTAATTTTGTGATAGGGAATAATAACATCAAATCAATGATAGATATTTATAGAATCAGTAACAATAAAGGTTAGAATGGTAAAAGAAATTATGTAATAGAGAATAGATGTAATCATTGTGGAAGATATGGACACAAGTTATAGAAATATTGGAATATCCATTGTTGTGAAATGTTTGGAGGACATATTCATTCACAAATATTTTATCTACAAAAAAAAAGAAAATTTATATATTAAAAATAGATTGTGTATGGATAAAATGAATGAATAAAATAATATAAAAAGAATATTGTGTAGTTTCTATAGAAGGAAACCAAGTATGATTGATGTTTGTTGTGAATATTGTCAGCCTTATCATAAAGAATTAAATTATTGACCCAAGTATAGCTTGGAATATGAGCTATAGTGAAAGCATATGTAGTGATTATCCTACAAATATGATAGTATTATAAATGTTCTAGTGAATGGAACAAGGACAATGATAATCCAAAGGTAACCTAGAGGTAAAGTTCCAGAGGTAGTAACCTAGAAGTAGTGATCTAGTGGGAGTAACCTAGAACTAGTGACCCAAAGGTAGATCTAGTGGTAGTGACTTAGGGGAAAAGACCTAAAGGTGATTCAGATACATTGATTCAAATGTAGATACGTATAATTTATAAAGGAAGACCTAATAAAGGTTCCATATTTCTAGCCATGCCAAAGTTAGAGCTAAATAATGAAGAGAAAGAAGAATCAAAGAATGAAGGAAAAAAACCTTCCTACCAAATAATATAATATGAGGGTGTTGGAAGTATGACATTATTTGGCCCCCTTGTAAATATTACTTTGGTAAAATAATTTAAATTTTATATAATGTATGTGTCAATATGAGAGAAAGTGCAAGGTATCAATATTGAGAATTATTGGAATATATTACATTATTTGGTACATGCTAATGTACCACTTTGGGTACATATTTATATTAGGAGAGTGTTGTATATTAGAGTGTGAATATTTACTTTATGCAATGTAATAAATACACAAGTATTATTAGAATGTGCAAATTATTCAGTAATGTATATGTGCATAATAGTCCATGTGCACATAAGAACATAGAGTAGGAAAGTGAAGAGTCTCAAGAAGAGTGAAGTCCAAGAGTACTCCATATGAAGATTCACATTCTATTATATATGTGTGTATGTGAGAGACACAACATGAAGTGAGGTAGAGAGTGAGAGTGTGTAAAAGTATGGTGTATTGGAGATCTTTATTCTATCAAGATACTATTTTCATGAGCATTTGTTAATGGTAGTTTTATGAGTTGTTTCATAAGTTATTTATGAGTTTTATATGTTTAGAATATTTCCATTAACTTATATTTCATATTATAACTTTATTTTATATTTTGATATTATTTTACCTTAAGTATATAGCATCAAAAGATAACAATGGTATTGGAGCTACAACAAGGTTTTATCTTGTACAAGTTTTTATAAAGTTTCAAAGGAGATTTACACTGGTTAAGGAGAAACCAGTGAAGTTAAAGAAATTACCTTTGGAAAAGGAAAGATAGGGAAGATAGTATTTTCCATTGTGTTGAAGAAAAACTAGTGAAGATTGGAGATTTACCTATTCCAAGAGAAAATTTGAAATAGAAGGAAATTTATTGATCTTAAAGATAGACCTTGAAATTGATAAGATTAAGAGATCCAAGCAGGATATCATATTGAAAATTTTGATAGATAGAAGAAGATTCCATATTTCTATTTAGCTAGAATCTTTCCACAAGGTTGAAGGAAAACTCGTGAATATTAGGACTCAACATAGATTTCTTTCTAGTAGTTTTTGAGAATAACTAGTGAAGTTTATTGATTTTAGAATTTTAGAAATTTAGATATATTTGGTGGCTGCTTTCTAAGTTATTTTTGCATAAAATTAGTTCTCAAAATTTCATAAGCTTCCTAAAATATATAGAGAATAATTTCATATTTGATTGCCTAAAAGTCTATGTGCTTTCCTCATGTAGGGATTAGTTTTGAGTTGCAGCAAAATAGTAGAAATTGAAGAAGGATGTCCAATAAAGAGGTCCCATTGGATATTGGAGATTGAATATTGAGGAGACCCAAGGAAAAAGTTCCCCATTGAAAATTGAAGACTATAGAATTGAATATTGAGAAGACCCAAGAAATATGTCCCTATTGAATATTGAAGACGATAGATTGAAGATTAAGTAGACCCAAGATAGAGGTCCCCATAGTATATTTAAGGAAGAAGAAAGAAAGATACCAAAAAAATTCCATTGAATATTGAGAAAGGAGGTGACCCAAGAGAAGAGGTCCCCATTTCATATTTGAAAAAGAAGACAGAGGAGGACTAAGAAAAGGCTCAATTGAAGAGTTGTATAATTTGAAGACACAAGAAAAGGGGTCTTAAGAAAATTTGAAAGGAGAAAGAAGGTTAGATACAACCTATTAAATATTAAGAAGGAGGACACCTAAGATAAGAGGTCCATTTATTTTTTGAAGGAGAAGCAAATAAGGCGAATAGAGAAGCCCTATTGATAAATTGAAGAAGTGACCATTGGAGGAGAATTGAAGAAATATTTAGGTAGAATATTCCAAGTAGGATAAGCTCCTAAAAATAATAATTTGGGACAATTATCGCCATCCAACAACAAGCCCAAAAGGAAGAAGGATTTGGCAAGAAGTTTGTCAAATTTTGGAAAGTATTTTTGAAGACCTCAAGACATTCAGATTTGTGAGGAAAAGACCAACCAAATAGTTTATATTTGAAGTGAGATATAAGGAGAAGAAATATTATTGAAGAGACCACTTATTTAAGGAATTTTAAGACATCCATTAAGAATTTGAAGGATGATTTGAGGAGGAGAAAAAAATATTTTGTGATAGAATTTGAAGGGTCACAAAACAAAAAATTGGATGTGACATAGAGCTACAAATGAAAACAAATTGGTCATATTTTGAAGTGCCCTTGAAAAACCAATTTAAGTAAGTCTTGACAACCAAAGAAGGTAGAAAATTGGAAGAGTTAGTGGAGATTCTTGAACAACAAGATAAGAAGAAGAAATCAGATTTTGAGAGTAGTGAATTGAAGGCTTTAGTGCTATAATATTGGTCAACACTAGAAGGAGAAAATATTACTGCAATTTAAAGAATTTCAAGATAAATTTGAGAGAGCTTTGGAAATAAAAGCAAAGAAATATTTGGTAGCAACCGAAACTACAAAGTGCAGAAATTTTGGATAGTGAGAAGGTAACATTTGGAGCCTCAAAACTTAGAGAAGTTGAAACCAAAATAAGGCAAGTTTTGAGCAAAATTTGAAGGAGAATAATTGCTCTAAACTATAAAGACATTTGTGTAGTGAGAAAGTTGATATTTGGGGTATTAATTAAAGCTTAAAAATTTACAAATTCGAGATAGAAAATTGGTGAAATACCAATGAGATTAACTAAAAAAAGAGGTCAAAAGGTGTGTAACATTCGTGCTATAAAGGTTATTATTTAAGCATTAAAACCAGTCTACTTTTAGAACTATTAAATTCAAAAAAATATAATCTAAAATTAAAAGTCTTCAAGCCAAGGAAAGAGGTAGCACTTTATCTTAGAATCTAAAAAATAAAACAACAAAGATTTAAGTTAGAGTTTACTTGAGAAGGAGAAATAAGGAGATAATACTAGTAAATAATGATGTTTTTACAAGCTTACAAAGTGTAGGTTTATTGAAGCAAAAATAAATCAAATAAAATATCAAAATAGATTAATATTCAAAGTGTCAAAAAACACCAAGGAATGCAACAAATTACAAGGATTTGACAGTGAAAAAGCACCACCAAGCTAGGAGAATTTGAACCACCATTGAGATGTGGAACCACTAAAGCCAAGGAGGTAGAGTAAGCACCACCAAAGAAGCTACCATGCATAAATCCATGGAGGAGCATTCATTCTATGGTAAAATATTGTTGGAAGAGGTTAAGATCACCACCAAGGTTAGAAGAGCCACCAAAGCTCAAGGAGGAGTTGTTGGAAAACAAATACAAGCCATTTTAACACCCATATTGTCATACCATCAATAGTCGATTGAACTTCAATAGTTGGTACATTGCATAAAGGGCCATCAATCTACCAAACATCAACAATCAGCATATTGTTTAAAACTCAGAAGGTGAAGGTATGTAGATTGAAATTGAAGCAAGGTAGAATGTCTAAGTTTATAATAGTCATTAAGTAAGAAGAATACAAGGAGTTGAGGAGGAAGTTAAAGTATTGAGGATAAATTCAAGTGTTACTAATAAAACTAAGCATTGAGGAGAAATCCAAGGGAAGCATTGAAGAGTAGACATTGAGAAATAAGAGATATTACTAAGCCATGTGCCATTGAGGAAGCATTGAGAAAGAAGAGTCATTTGCAAGGAGGAGGAGCACCAAAGGAAGACGTAATATTTTCTATGCATACCAATAGTATAAGTGACCATTAATGCATGAGAGCCAAGTTTAGTGAATGAGAATTCAAAATTCTTGAAGAAAATTGAGTGCATAATAAAGAAAGGAATATGGAGGAAAAATAGGCCAATGAATATGCAGAAGGAGGTCAAAGATTCAAAGACTCAAATTTAGCGTACCATATACAAGGAGGTATAAAATATTTAAATTGATTTAATATTTTACAAATATTAAGGAGTTATAAGGAATAATATTATTTAGGTTAATGGAGAAATGAGGTAATGAATTATAACCTTAGAATATTTTTTGAATGCTTTGGAAGGTTTTGAAGTGAGAAGTATTTAATTTGAAAAGTTTTGAAATTACTTCATTCTATTTTTAAAATCAATATTGCATAGAAATATATGCAAATAGTTTAACTTGGAGAAATAAGGATTTCAACATCAAAATAGGAATATTAAATTTACAAATATATTTGTTTTCTAAATTTCTAATTGGGGAGTTGTAAGGAATACAACACCAAAAGAGTTTATAAAATTTAGAAACCATATTATTAAAATTTGAGAGATATAACATAGAGTTTTTTGAAAGTTAGAAAAATACATTGATATTAGTCTCTTATTCAAAATTAACAAGACATAAAGAATCCAACTTAAAGTTCTTGAAATTAGAAAATTTTATCAAAATTGAAATTGCATCAAAATTATCTTTAGTGTTCTACTCATAATTAGGGAGACAAAAGGGATTCAACTCAAAGGAAAACTTAGAAATCTAAGTATTTTATCAAATCCATGTTATATTCAAAACACTTGGAAAATACAAGTTATTCTACAAAATTTGAGAATTGAAAATATTTTATCAAATTTGTTCATGTACTCAAAACTAGGGAGTCATAAGGTAGTCAACCTCAAAGGTTTTGAAAGATAAAATATTCTATAAAAAACTATTCTTAATATTTAATACTAAGGAGTTAAAAGGATGTCTACTCCAAAGAGTTCATTGAATAATGAAATGGAAAATGAAATTAGAAAAGGAAGAGTAAAAGTTATAAAATTTGGAATCAAAATTTTTATTGAAAAGTCTAAAGGAAAGTTAGACTTAGTTTCAATTTTCATCTATAAGTAATATTTATAAGAAAATTTTGAAACACTAGAATACTATCAGCATGGGATAATGTTTGAAGCAATTGACAAAATAGTGTTGTGATTCCTTTAAATATTTCTAGTATAATATACATGACATTACTAGCAATATTTTACTAGCAATATAAAGGAATCACATGGCATTACACATGGATTAATTCATATAAAGGAATCACATGGAGTGGAGGACTAGGATTAATTCATATAAGTAGAAATCAAAGGTGGATGAATCATTTTTGGAAAAGGTATTTCATTCTTCATGTAATATTGATGCTTCAAGTTCATCTAATTCAAGATCTTACCATGATGCTATAAGTGAATACTCAAAAGGTTCTATACTAAAGAAGACTTGTGATATGAAGGACAAAGGCAAAGAGAAAATATTTTTGTAGGAATCTAATGACAATGTGATATCATCTAAAAGCATAAATACCAACATCAATGATGAAGATAAATAAAAGGAGAAAGAACCTGATCAAGGAGGCATACAATGTAAAGTGAGTTAAAATATGAAGACCATATTGAAGACTAAAGTCTTCAATAAAAAAATAATATAATACAAGGGGGTATTGGAATATACTACATTATTTGGTACATGCTAATATATCACCTTGGATACATATTTAGATTAGGAGAGTTTCCTAGATTAGTGTGTGAGTATTTAATTTATGCAATGTAATAAATACACAACTATTATTGGAATGTGCAAAGTATTCAATAATGTAAACGTGCATAATAGTCCATGTGCACATGAGTCCATAGAGTAGGAAAGTGAAGAGTCCCAAGAAGAGTGAAGGCCAAGAGTAATCCATATGAAGAGTCACATTCCATTATATATGTGTGTATGTGAGAGATGAAGAACATGTGCTTATACTGCGAGGGGGGTGAACAATATAAGATATAATTTTTTGCTTTTCAATCCATATGATAACATCAGTAATATTAAAGAAATAAACATTATATAAATCATCACACACATGAGAGACATGACTTAACATGGTTCACCCAATGTGGGCTATTCCACGGAGAAAATATTCCTTATAAACTTTTCTCAAATAAATTCTCTTGGGAATCCTTTCCCTATTACAATGTTTATGGATCTCTATCCAAAGGAGACACCAATCCCCTAATCTCAATCTCAAATTTGTACTAAACACAGTCCTTCAGTCTAACACAAATTTGCTCAATATTTGTCTTTGAATTGCACTAAACATAGTCCTTCAGTCTAGCACAAATATATACAATATCTATCTTTGATATGCACTAAACACAGTCCTTTAGTCTAGCACAAATCTACTCAATCTATGTCTTTGGTATAGCACAAACATATTCTCAAATCTACACCAAAATTTGTCCTTAAATATGTCCTCAAGCCTTAACACAAATCTTGACTCAACCATAAATCAACTCTGCTAGATCTTCCCAAAACCTTAACCCAAGTTTTGAAAAAATTAATCAATCAACTCTGCTCTCAATTCTACTCAAATACTTGTCTCTACTCTACCTTGTAAGCTTACACAAAAACTCACATTAATTTATCCACAAGTCCTCTCTAGAACTTGTCCAATATGCTCAACAAGTCTTCACCAAGACTTGCCTCAAATATGCTCAATAAGTCCTCACTAGGACTTTTCCAATATGGTCAAAAATTCTTCACCAAGACTTACCTCAAATCTGTATTGTAAGCTTCCACAAAAGCTTACTCAACTCAACAAAACTTAACACAAAATCATCTTCAATCACTTAGACAAGCTTCACATAGAATAATTTTTAATATCATAGAAACATATAGAGAATTGTTAGAGACTCAATGTGCTTCACACTCACAACAATGCTCAATCACTTTCAATCTCTTTCTCAAATAAATTTAGAATATAGAACAATTTGTTTCACATAACTTGAACTATCACTTCAACACTTCCACTTGACTAGGCTTATACAACTTCACTCAATAAATCACTCAATGAAACACTCCTTTCTTACAAAACCTAGTCCAAGCATATGAATACTCACTCAATTATTTCCAACAATGCTTATCAAACAATCTCACATAAAAATGATACTCATGATCTTGCACAAACCCTAGTTCAAGCATATGAAAGCTTTACTTCAATATTTCCAACAATGCTTATCAAACAAGGTTTTTGTCATCAACTTTCACTCAAAAAAACCTTTAATAATCAAACTCAACAATGATTATCAAACAACCCTTTTCACTCCAACTTAGCATTCACAACATCCAACAATCACTCACAAGGAAGATATGCCCATACCTTTTTGTTTGATGAGGAATTACACTTAAAACCTATCTAAATCACAATTACTCTCTTTTCCAGTTTCCAAATTTCTTATCTCACATCTGTTAGGTAGCGAAAACCTTCTCAAAATTTTAATCAATAATTTCCTCACAAATTATTTTCACCATGAAAAAAATGAGAACTCAATTAACCTTATTACTTCTTTCAAATATTAAATAAAATAAGACTTTATTTTGAAATAACATTCAAAACCATCTAAATCCTTATCACTCCATTCAACACTCTAATCACCAAAATAACAATATAAAAATCAACTTTAATAAACCTTATATCTCCCTAAAATATTATGCCAAACAATCTTAGGAAAAAAATTAAATTTAAAAATTTAAATACCTTTTGCCCTTGGTGGGAATTGAACCCACGTGCTTCCACCAATGCCCTAGTTGTGGCTTCAAGTACAGCATAAGCTAGGCGCTCGCCTTGGAATAAAGGAGCATCTCATGCTCTATATACTTACCTTTGGTGCCTAAACCAAAAATTGAATGCATTACTTCTCTTGGCGCCCAAACCAAAACCTTCACCAAAATTTCCACTGATATTCGATCGCGGATCCTCCCGCATGCCAAATCCCTAAGTCATAGTCACTTGCCACTAGGTGAACCTTCCGGATGGATATGAGACTTAGAGCCTCACCAACATTGTTCCTTCGCTGGCACACATAAGACAAGAAAAAATTTTGTCTTCTTCCTCGCACGAAAATCGTAGGCTTAGAGTAATTGGAACGAAGATAATTTCTGTGCCACCAAGGCACATGGTATTTATACCATTGTGCCACCACAATATTAGAAGTTGACGGAGGTATTTATTCATGATGTTAGCACATTTATTCTTGCCTTGCAACCCTAACTTTAGGGTTAATTAAATTAAATTATAATTTAATTAATAATAAAATTATTATAATTAACTTATAATTAATTTAAAAACCATAGGATTAATTAAATTAATTTATAATGAAATTATTATAATTAATTTTATTACTTTAGGTCTTGCCATTAGAACTTTAATATTATAATATTATTTTTCTTGGGTCTTCTAAATTCTCCTGTAGACATTATCTGGTCACCTTCTTATTTTTGAAACTGACTCTTGATATCATTCCTCTTACACTGCTCACTAAAACTGACTCTTAACATCAATGACAACAAATCTTGTTCATATTTCCAACAATATCTCCATTTACCATTGATGACAACCCATTTTCATTTTACCATTCCTTTTACTTTTTATGTTCTGCTCCCCCTAACTCAAATCTCTCCCCCTTTATCATCAATGGCAAAGGGTCACCTTTGGGGCTTGGGGATAAGAATGAGACTCTTATCTTAGATCCTATTGCACCTCATCTTGAGGTGGTTAATTCTGGAGTGGGAGTATTTCTACTCCCAACATGCAATGATATTTTCCTTTCAACTACTCCATTTTGTTGAGGAGTTCTTGCAGCTAAGTATTCTCTCTTGATTCCATGTTGTTCACAAAAATCTACAAATTCATTTGAAGTAAAATCTCCTCCTTTGTCAAATATCAAGCACTTAGTCCTTTTTTCGGTTTCATTTTTGACTCATTCTTTAAATACCTTGAATTTATCAAATGCTTTTGACTTATCTTTTAGGAAATCTACCTAAGTCATTCTAGAGTAATCATCTATGAATATTATGAAATAACTTTCACCTTGAATACTATGTGTTCTGGTAGGACCACATAGATCAGTATGTATTCAATTTAATGGCTCTGATGACATATATCCCTTTTATTTGAAACTTGTTCTAGTTTTCTTTCCATGTTGACAAGGTGCACATATTGTGTTTTGTGGCCTTTTAGTTTGGGTAAATCCCTGACAGCCTGTTTATTGCTTATGTTGACTATATTATCAAAATTCAAATGTCCCACTCTTCTATGCCACAACCAACTCTCATATTCTTGTTATAGAAAACACTTTTCCCCTTTGATATCTCTAAGCATATAGAGGTTGTTTGGAGTTCTACTTACATTTGTAATGACTTTTCTAGTTTCCAACTTTCTTATCTCACATCTGTCTGGGTGAAATGTAACCATATGACCTTGACCACAAAGTTGGCTTACACTTAGAAGATTGTATCTTAACCCTTTGACATATAGTACATTTTTTGTTCTTTTTTCCATTATTTAAACTCAGAGTTCCTCTTCCACCAGTTTTTGTTGATCCATTATCACCAAAACTTACTTATCCTCTATTAGTTTCTTTGTGTATAAGAAATTTGTCTTTTTCTCCTATCATGTGTCTAGAGCAACCACTACCAAGATACCATTGTTATTATTTATCCTAAGCATGAAGAGTTATTTGAACTAACATGCATCTATCCTTTTCATTCCCATTTTCTCTTTCCTAGTTGTTGAAGTTGTATTCTTTTTACTAGACTTAGGAAGTACCATTTTGCACCATCTAGCCTTGTGTCCAAAATTATTGCATTTGTAACATATGATATTATTATTCATAAGAGGTGCAAAAGAGTTGAAATTTCTATTGAAATCATTTTTCGTATAATCAGTACGATGTACAACTCTATGACCATATTTGTTACAAGAAAAGAAATAGCCATGGAAGAAATTATGTAACCTATTTGTATGCCTTTGAGATTGTGGTTGAGTACTTTTCCTTTTGTGATTAACTCTCGTCCATGATTTTCTTTGTTTTCTTCATTCCTGATGTATTTCCTTTTTGGAGTATACATCACTTGCTTATATTTATTTGAAGTTTCTGCTTCTTGAAGACTTGACTCTTCTTTATGTTTCCCAAGCTTTGTATCTGGTAGTACCTTGGTATTTTCAACTTCATTCCTTAAATAAACAATTTTTGCTTCTAATATTTCACATTCTATTTCTCTTGCTCTTAATAGATCTATCATATCATGTTCAATTTTCTTTCCATCTTCTACCTTTATCTTGAGTGTTATGAGACTCTATAGAAGTTATATTCTTGCTTCTTCATCTTATTGAATTTTATCCCTCAAACTTGAGTTTTTATTTCTAACATTTTCAAGGTTCTTGAGAGCAGCAAAGAATTCCTCTTTTATGTTAAACATGGTCTCTTATTCACTTTCTGATGTCATGTGTGTTTCTGATGTATCTTCCTCCAAGTTGTTAGTATTTTCACAAAGAAACCTGCTTTGATACAAATTGAAGAACATCTGCTTATACTGAGAGGGGGGTGGTGAACAGTATAAGATATAACTTTTTGCTTTTCAATCCATATGATAACATCAATAGTATTAATGCATTAAACATCACAAAAAGCATCACATACATGAGAGACATGATTTAACATGGTTCACCCAATGTGGGCTACTCCATAGAGAAAATATTTCTTATAGGTTTTTATCACATAAATTCTCTTGGGAATCCTTTCCCTATTACAATTTTTATGGACCTTTGTCCAAAGGAGACACCAATCCTCTAATATTAGTCTCAAATTTTTACTAAACACAGTCCTTTGTTCTAGCACAAATTTTCTCAATATCTATCTATTATGTATACTAAACATAGTCCTTCGTTCTAGCACAAATCTACTTAATCTCTATCTCTGATCTGCACTAAACATAGTCCTTCGATATGACATAAGTCTACTTAATATCTATATTTTATCTGCACTAAACACCGTCCTTTGGTCTACCAAAAATCTACTCAATCTCTGTCTCTGGTCTGGCACAAACCTATCCTCAAATCTGCACCAAACTTTGTCCTTAAATCTATCCTCAAGCCTTAATACAAATATTGAATAAACCACAAATCAACTCTACTAGATATGACCTAAACCTTAACCCAAGGTTTGAAAAATTAATCAATCAACTCTGCTCTCAAGTCTACTCAAATACTTGTCTCAACTCTACCTTGTAAGCTTCCACAAAAGCTCACACTAATCTATCAACAAGTCCTCTCTAGAACTTGTCCAATATTCTCAACAAGTCTTCACCAAGACTTACCTCAAATATGCTCAATAATTCCTCACTAGAACTTGTCCAATATCATCAAAAAGTCTTCACCAAGACTTACCTTAAATATGTATTGTAAGCTTCGACAAAAGCTTACTCAACTCAACTCAACTTAACATAAAATACTCTTCAATCACTTAGACAAGCTTCACATAGAATTTTTTTTAATATCATAGAAACATATAGAGAATTGTTAGACTCAATATGCTTCACACTCACAATAATGCTCAATTACTTTCAATCTCTTTCTCAAATCAATTCATAACATAGAATAATTTGTTTCACAGAACTTGAACTATCACCTCAACACTTCCACTTGACTAGGATTATACAACTCGACTCAATCAATCACTAAATGAAACACTCCTTGCTTACAAACCCTAGTCCAAGCATATGAATACTCACTCAATTATTTCCAATAATTCTTATCAAACAATCTCACATAACAATGATACTCATGATCTTTCACAAATCCTAGTTCAATCATATGAAAGCTTTACTTCAATATTTCCAACAATGCTTATCAAACAAGGTTTTTATCATCAAATTTCACTTAGAAAAAACATTTAACAATCAAAATCAACAATACTTATCAAACAATCCTTTTCACTCCAACTTCGCACAAAAATCACTCACAAGGAAGATATGCCCAGACCTTTTTCTTTGATGAGGAATTACCCTTAAAAACCTGTCTCAATCACAATTACTCTCTTTGTCAAATTTAAAGGTTAGGTAACAAAAACCTTCTCAAAATTTTAATCAATAATTTCCTCACAAATTATTTTCAACATGCAAAACATGAGAACTCAATTAAACTTAATACTCCTTTCAAATATTAAATAAAATAAGACTTTATTTTGAAATAACATTCAAAACCATCTAAAGCCTAATTACTCCATTCAACACTCTAATCACCAAAATCACAATATAAAAATAAAATTTCATAAATATTATCTCCCTGAAATCTTATGCCAAACAACCTTAGGACAAAAATTAAATTTAAAAATTTAAATACATTTTGCCCTTGGTTGGAATCGAACCCACGTTGTGCTTCCACCAGTACCCTATTCATGGATTCAACTATCACATGAGATAGGTGCTCACCTTGGAGGAAACGAGAACCTTGTGTTGTATATGCTTCCCTTTGGTGGCTAAACCAAAAATTGAATGCACTGCTTCCCTTGGCACCCAAACCAAAACCTTCACCAAAATTATCGTTGAGATTCGATCGCAGGTCCTCTCGCTTGCCAAAGCCCTAATTCATAGTCACTTGCCACTAGGCCAACCCGTTGGATGGATATGAGACTTAGAACCTCACCAACATTGTTTCTCTACTACCGCACACAAGACAAAAAAACTTTTGTCTTCTTCCTCACTCAAAAATTGCAAAAATTATAGGCTTAGAGTAATTTGAATGAAGGTAATTTCTTTGCCACCAAGGCACATGGTATTTATACCATTGTGCCACCACAATATTAGACGTTGACGAAGGGACTTATTCATGATGTCGACGCATTTATTTTTGCCTTGCAACCCTAACTTTAGGGTTAATTAAATTATATTATAATTTAATTAATAATAAAATTATTATAATTAGTTTAATTACTTTAGGTCTTGCCATTAGACCTTTAATATTATAATAAAATATTATAATATTATTTTTCTTGGGCCTTTTAACTTCTCTTGTAGACCTTATCTGATCACCTTCTTATTTCTAAAACTGACTCTTGACATCAATGACAACAAATCTTGTTCATATTTCCAACAAGAGACACAACATGAAGCAAGGTAGAGAGTAAGAGTGTGTAAAAGTATGGTGTATTGGAGTTATTCTATCAAGATATTATTTTTGTGAGCATTTGTTAATGGTAGTTTTATGAGTTATTTCATAATTTATTTATGATTTTTATATGTTTAAAATATTATCCCTAAATTATATTTCATATTACAACTTTATTTTAGATTTTGAGGTTATTTTACCTTAAGTATTTAGCATCAAAAGATAGCAAGAATGAAGAGTCACATTGATATGTGGTAAGATAAGAGTTTTTTCTTTATGAGGAATATGAAAAGATGCGTCTCCTAACTATTAAATGAGAGCAACACTCAGAGTACTAAAAATTTGTGTAAAATTATATATTGAAGACATCTCTCCAAGCAATGTAATCAATCTGAAATATTCTTGTAATATTTTGATATTGTTAGTATTTGAGTTATATTTGTAGACACCAAAATCTAGTCACTTGTCATCCATCTATGTCTCCCAATCATAGTCTTCCGTTATCTCTCTCTCTCTCTATATATATATATATGTGTGTGTGTGTGTGTGTGTATTTACTTAATATATATAAATATAAATATTTTATATATTATATTTATATATATTTAATATATATATGAATTAATCCTAGTCCTCCAAGTCCTCCATCACGTTTTAATCTCATACATAGATCCACCTTAATCCATGCCACTTACCCAAATTTAATCTCCAACCTTCTTCATGTTTTAATCTAGATCACCAATTTTGTGTCGTCGAAACCCTGACATGTTCAAGGGTAGATCATAATAAGTGACTCATTTTTATGAATCAAGGTCCCAAATATGAAGGTGATCATGAAACCCTAGCCCTTTTGCATTCTTATTCCCCCCTTTCTACCAGTATTCATATCACCCATTTCTACTTCCCCCATCCCATGTAAACTATATCTGGTTCTGCCTCACCTCCATCAACTCCTGAGCACCCTCTATAGTCCACAAAACACCTATGAGTGTTTCTAAAACCTTTCTATTGCATCCATAGTATATTTATCATAGTATATTTGTAGTCCTAACACTCTCGGGTGTCGTTCATGTGTCCTCGCAACCACAAATGATAGAAGTAGATATTTCAAGTGACAAGGTAAAAGGTTTTATTTTCATTATTTATATTCTTGTATTCTATCTATAGTTTCAATCTACAACATTTAGGGTTTAGTAATTTTTATTCTTCTAAGGGTCTCACGCAGTGGAGCCCTCACAAGTATTACTTATCCTTTGTATTTTTTACTATTTGTAGGTATAAATATCATCTTTCTGGAAGTTGTTGAATGGTCCTTTTAGGATACACAAACCCACCTACAACCTCATTTGGATCAAAGACAAACAAAGAAGACACCAACAATGTATTGACCTAGGGTTTTGGAGAACCCTAGAATTTGTAAAAATTGTATCACAAAAGCATTGTAAAACCCCACATTGGGGCACATTGATTGTATAATTTTGAGATCCGCCTGCGTTAATAAAATTTTATCCATATTGTGCAATCTTGTGTTATTTTTGTGCTTTTGATTATTTTATCTTGTGTATTGGTGTTGCTTGATTTAGGTTTACAAAATGGTGATCACAATAGGACCCCCAAAGGGTTATCTATGTAAATTTACTTTGTCACTAACTTCTACTTCTGTTTCTATTCTACAGATTTCTAGAAATTTGATTAGGCAATTTTTACAAAAATGAGGGTTTCTAGAGTTGCATAATTTGATCTGAGGTCACACGGACACCATGTAGCATTCGAGGGATACCCTGCAACATTCATGGGATGCCCTAGAATGTTCCAAAGACTATAGAAGGTGTTTATCAGAGTGGGGAAAAAAAACGTATGCTTCTTGGTAAGCCTATTTTAAACCCTAACTCTTTTCTGCTTTCATTTTCCTGCTTTTAATAGTAAAAATAATAAAAATAAAAACATTCATTTTTTGTTCAAATCAATTGCATTATCATTTTTCATCTTAGGCATTTTACATTTCCCATATAGGTTGCATATAGATTTAGAGTTGCATCTATGCATTTGCTGTAGTTCAAATTTAGATTTAAATTGTTTTGTGGTGTGTTTTATTCAATATTATGTATGTTGTTTTCATGTGAAATTACAAAAGCATAAAATAGCTACATAATAGGGTTAAAAATTTCCATTTTTACTTGTCTAAGTTGGAACAAGATCATAATACATAAGTATACTCTGCACTTGGTGATTCAAGGCAGAAGAATTAGGTGAACCCTCCACTATTGGAATCATTTGATGATTCAGAGTGGGACTTAAGTAGTGTACCCTACATTCTTTTGAGGAACTTTGTATTATTATTTTTGGCTTATAATTTAGACCTGTGAAATAGGTTGTTTTTAACATTGCATGAACACAGTAGAAAACATAAAATCTTAAAATAAATCACACACATTGCACATTTCACAATAAATAGTAGTGATTTGGATTTCATCACCAACCATTGTTTGAGAATTGGTGATGGTGGGCTTCATCTCCATCCATAAATCTCTTTTCTTAGAAACCATAGTCACCCATGAGAAAACTTTCTAGATTTCATCACCAGGAAGAATATCATTTGCCATCCAGCCATATATTTCACCTTGTATAATAATTAAGATTAGCACGTTTACAACACATAAACCTCACACACACACACACACACACACACACACACACACACACATATATATAATAAAAATCTATTGCAAAATATAGGGTTAAATGTCTTGTTTGTTTTTGTGTTCTTCATTTACATTTTTTTATCTGCACATTTCACACACTTCACCACCATCATCTGACTCATTAGCTTATGGTTTCAACTCGAATCCAAGTAAATATTCTTATTCAAACCCTTACCAACCAAAATACTTCATCCATGGAGTGTTCCACATATTTCCCTACCACTTTTGTGGTTAACCCCGTTAGTGTGATACAAAAAAGTTGTTATGGTTTATCTGCAGGTCCATCACACACTGTGTATACTTCAAATGCTGATTTATTACACAAAGCCACCAAAATTCCCATACCAAAAATTGAGCCATCATCTCCCATAGATCATAACATCACCCACATAGACATGGCTAAAGTGGAAGCTTTTTGAATATTTGCTAACTTTGTTCTAGAACAAATCCATAGTCCACCCAGGCATAACACTACTTCTCAATAGGAAATTGCCTACTCACATCCTCCCAGTCACTCACACCATCAATCATCAAACAAATTAGGGATGCTTAAGGTATAGCACCTTCCTCATAAAAAAAAGCTCCAAAGACACCTAACACATTTGGTCACATCTAAATTTCAAAAATCTCCAAAGATACTTAACATCCATTTGGTCACATATCAATTTCAAAAGGCTCCAAAGGAACCAAACTCCTTTGGTCACATACAATTCAAAAGGCTCCAAAGGAACCAAACACCTTTGGTCACATTTCATTTCAAAAAAAAAAAAAAAACTCCAAAGGAATCAAAATTCCTTTGGTCACATTTCAATTTCAAAAAAAAAAAATCTCCAAAGGCACCTAACACCTTTGGTCACATATCAATTTCAAAAATATTCAAATGAAACTAACACATTTGGTCACATCTCAATTTCAAAAAGCTCCAAAGGCACTTAACACATTTGGTCACATTTCAATTTCAAAAGACTCCAAAGGCACTTAACACCTTTGGTCACATGTCAACTCAAAAATCTCCAAAGGAATAAAAAACCATTGTGGTCAAAGAAAAAAACAAAAATCTATGCATTTCATTTGCATCTATACACGTTGCTTGCTGCTATTTGAGTTCACAAGATCCAAGTTTCTTATAGGCTTGTCATTCTATGGGGGGTAGAAGAACCCAATCCACTGAACATCATACACTTGAAAGTGTTCCATGGTTACTATGATTTATATGTATATATGCATGGATATATACATACCTCTAGATCCACCTACGACCAAGATATATTTGCATCCTGAGATGCTATCTTTGCAATCCGAGTTGCTATCACTGCATCTCGCTCAACCATCACCTACTCGAGCCACACCTAATCCTCCTCACTCCAACTTGAAGTTATCTTTGGAACCTCCTCCATATCATCATCATCACCTCCATCAAATCTAATTTTTGAAGCCTACTCTACTACATCCCTCATATGTCTTCTTCAACTGCTAGACCGTAGTTGTCTCCAACATCTAGGAGACTCATCTACCTCCACATAACCATCATTCTTGTCACCATCATCCACTACAATAGTCAGTACCCATGGTGGCTATGCAACGAACCATACACCATACTCCATAGTAGTCCCCATGTCATCCACATCAGGGATATCTATCTCCTCATCATCCTCATAGATCACCCTCCATGCCTTAGCACAAGGTAGACTTATCTCATCTTGATGATGCATGTACAACATTGGTGCCTTAGGAACGCCCTATCTTAGTCCAAACTACCATAGAACCTATGAGAACTAGATCAATTCTACCTCACTATCATGCCTCCCAACCATTCATCTAGCCTACTAAAACCTCTATAATTGCTCCCTATCACCAGTCCAAGTGACACCTCACAAGGGTATCCAAATCACCTAAGCCAGTGTCATTCCAATACATAGATCCTTGTAATCCTAGCTAGTTCATATAGGATGACTTGGTTGCACCTCCTCTACCACAAACCATCTCATAGCATAGGAATTATCCCTATCCCATGCCTCAATGGGTAAGCCTATAGGGTGAGCCACACTAAAATACTTCCAACCCCAATAATGTAGTAGAAAACTGTATATCAACCCTTTTTGCCCCTATTGGAATATTTTCAACATTGCCTCCTTAGTCCTAAGTATTAATTCCTAGTATTTAGTTTTAGTTTAATATTTTTATTTACATATTTCTAGTTAATTTGATTAGCATACATTAAGGTTTTGGCTTGGTTGGTCAATGTTTGACCATAGTCCAAGATTAGCATGTTGTTAGGATAAGAGCTATCTTTAAGTTAGTTTGTTGTAATAAGTTTGAGAGGATTTCTCTCAACCATCGTGTCTATTTTTAGTTCTTTCAAGAACTATAAAAGTATGTAATGCATTGTGGATCAATAGAAAAATTTCACCATTGTTTTTCATTTGGTATCAGAGCTACCAGGAAGCAAGGCGCTGGGCACGGAAGCTAAAGCCAAGGAGCTGGGCATAGAAGCCGAGAAGCTGAGGTGGCACACGTAGGTCGAGGAGCACACGTAGGTCGAGGAGGAAGAGCTGAGGTGGCGCATGTGGCACGTGCGGGTTCGATAGGCAGAGGAGAGGATGCAGACACAACGATCACCCGAAGGTAATCAACTGTTTACGTGTCGATTAAGGGTTTTCAACCCTTTCGATATCCCCATCCTGCTCGATGTGGGATAATCGAATTGTTTTTTTTTTTAAACTTAACCGCCACCTCAATAGAAAAGGGCGGTGATCGGACTTCATCTCAGCCAAGGCGTGTAGCGCGGTTGGCAAAGCCTGCTTGCTGACAGACTGGAGGTCTCGGGTTCGAAACCTGCTGAGGAGAAAGAACCGAGTTTTTTATTTTTATTTTTTATAACCGTCGACGAACGGTAATAAAAATGCGGGGTGCCTTTTTTGCTTCCAGCGGAGGTCTTGGTGCAGCGGTTGAGACGCCCGCCCGTAAAGGTCGAGGTCGCGGGTTCGAACTGCGGAGATAAAGAAAATAAAAAATTTGTTATAAATTTTTTAAAGAGTTTATATATTTTTTTTATTAAAGTTTTTTTCTTGATATTAATTTAATAATTTAATAACTGCTTTTTTAATTATTTAAAAAAAGTTTTTTTTATATAATTTAAAAAGGCATATTTTATTATTGAATTAAAAATTAGGAAAAGCTTTATAAAATTTATTGTAAACTCTTATAAGAGAAAGTTTGTGCCAAATTGTAAATCGCCCAAGAGGCTTAAAAAGCTTGATTTTTTGGAAAACTTTGAAAGGGCCATATTTGTAAAAAGAGGGAGCATAAAAGTGTCGGGAAGCCTTTCGGAGTGCCCATTTAGCACTTCCAAAAAAAATTGGACTCCCCGTTAGGGGCGTTGCCCCTTGGAACCCCGTTCAAGGTTAAATATTTGTTTTGTAATAGCCTCAGCAGTTGTAAAAGGGTAAAAATTTTAACCTTAGAGGCTCTAATGAAGTTGTTTTTTGCATTGATGAGTAGATGATCAGATCAACCGGATGCTATCATGCCATTTGTTCTCTTTTACGAAGAGAGAACGCTGAATGGTTTGACAAAAAAATTCGGAGATATGGTTTGCATACAGTTTTCAATAAATTAGAAAATGCGGTCATAGCCCACCAAAGAAATCCAGATTTGGGATACGAAGCTGACTCAGAAGACAACATATTCGAACAATGAGTGGAGGAGTCCGATTCAGTTGAAGTCATACCTGAGGAACAATCCAACGACAGTTATACACCTGCAGTGCCCGAAATAGAATCGAGTGAGAGCTATACACCTCGCTCTCCTGATTCAGAACCAGAAGAAGCAAAAGAAGAAGAAGAAGAAGAAGAAGAGGAAGAAGAACCAGTGGAGGTGAAACCTGCAATTGAAGAATGAAATGTTCTCAAACAAAGTTATGAACCAGCAGCAGCACCTAAAGTCATTATAATTAGTGACGACAAAGCAGACAATTTCACCTTTCCAATTTTGGGTGATCCTCGAGAAGAAGAACGACAAATCAGTGAGCGTATTAAGAAAGCTAGATTTGATTTATATCAGTAAATCAATGATCTATTTTGTACTTCTTTGTACTACTTGTTTGAAGTTGCAATAAAGTTTGCTTTCTAAAATGGCTTCGAATACTAGTCTACCAATCCCTGAGTTCAATGGTGGTGATTACGAGTATTGGTCAATTAAAATGAAAACTCTTTTGATAGGCAAAGGTCTTTGGGATGTGATTGAAGAGGGATATACTGAACCTATTGTTGCTGAATGGGCATCTTTGAATGTGGCTGATAAAAGGGCTAGAAAGGAAGCACATAAGAATAATTTTTCTGCCCTTTATCATATCTAAGCCGCCCTTGATAGAAGTATTTTTCCTAGAATAGATTCTTTTATAACTGTTGAATCTTCTTGGAATACTTTAAAATAAAGTTATAGGGGTAGTGACCAAGTCAAACAAGTTAAACTACAAACCTTGAAATGATATTTTGAGACTCTTAAAATGCAAGAGAGTGAAAAGGTTGGTGATTACTACGTGTTTGTGAAAGCTGTAGTAGATAAGATGGTCACTTTAGGAGAAGATGTAAAGCCTGAAGTTATAGTGAAGAAAGTGTTGAGGAAATTTCTTCCTAAGTGGAATTCAGTTGCCATAATTATAGTAGAATACAAAGACCTAACTTCTCTATCTTTTGAATCCCTAATTGGCTCACTTATCTCACATGAAGAGAGATTACAGCAAACTCCTTCCACAAGTTATAGAGGAGATGATAAAACCTTTGCTTCACAAGAAGGCAGAGGTAGAGGCTGTGGTAGAGGATAAAATAGAGGTAGAGGTAGAAATAATCAGAGAGGTGGAACTCCTAACAAAGGAGGAAATCAAAACAGAGGAGGATTCTCAAACAAAGGTGAACAACAGAATAGAGGAGGACAACAAAATAGAGGAAAACAATCAGGCAGAGGCAAAGGAGGAGATAAGTCAAAATAATCTTGCTACAACTATGGCAAAATTGGCCATTATGCTCGTGACTGTTGGACAAAGACTTCACAAGGAACTAGTAATAGCCAGAGCAGCACTTGTTTCTCAAAAAAAAAAAAATTATTAGTACAACTTTTCTTTTCATAGCCTTACATTCTCACCTCATATAGCTCTTGGTATAACTGATATAGGATAACAGGTTCCCATGCATACACACGAGGCTCATCAATCATGTCATACACTAGACTGATCATGTTCCATGGGAACCAACAACTAGTACTATTTGGGTCCACTATGTTGGCCAGCACGAACATAAGGTAGGAAAGGCATCAAAATTCTTATCCAAGTACATAGCCAAGTACATTATCCCTACATCCTTCACACTCTCACCCCACCATCGATCTCCAAATATATGGCCCATATCATACCCCTTATCGTGTCCAACCTCAACACGTAACCCCTCCATAGGTACTTTGAGGATGTGGTATACATCCTCAAGCATCATTGTAGCCTCTCTAGTAGGGAGCTAAAAAGTACCTCTATCTGGATCCCATCTCTCTACCAAGGCAGATAAGTATCCCTCATTCACCCTCACCACATCAATTCAGGCCACCCCAACTAGCCCCACATCCTCCAACCACTTCCATTGATCCTCCTATAGCACCTTTATCACCCTTGGTATATAGGGTGAGAACCGATGTCAATTCTCTAAAATCATCAACTGCAGCACAACACACACAATACAAGCACATTAATATTACATTCAGTGCATAATACAAAATAAAATAAAATAAAATGTTTGCACAAGTCCAAAAAAAGAGTTACAAGAGCACTTACCTCAATAACATGCACCTGTATTGCTCCTACTGCATCTGTACCCTCCATCACCATAGCTTCCACACTACCAAAATCCTTCACTTCACTTCACCTTCCTCACTCACTCCTTTAGATGCAACTTTTGGAATTTGGAAACTCAAATAATGAATCTGATTTCTCTTCTATATACTATTTATAACTATTTTTGATGCACTAGAACACCTATGGACATTCACAGGTGCATTGAAATGTTGACTAGTGTCTGCAGAATGCCAGACACTTGCAGGCATATCAGGATGCTCAAGATGCTAGCCAACATCTAGTGTCAAAATCAGTAGAAATACCAAAATGAACAAAAATGATAGCTTACCTCCACAATATCACTCCAAATTGCCTTCATACATTCAATTCATCATCATATCATGTTTTGTGAAAACAAAAATCGATTTGGATGCTTAATTTTTACTTGCAACCAAAAGTCACAAAATTGTATTACAACTCTCAAAACGCACCAAAATGGTTTGAATTTTCACAAAACAACCATAGTTATAATTCTAATCATCCATCACATAATTTCATCACTTTTTTTGATAACATGGGTTGATTTGGGTGGTTAACTTTTATTTTCTACTAAAAGGTCATAAAATTGCTCAAAATTGCTTCAATAACACTCGAAACCAATGCACAATTTCACAAAACCATACAACCCAATCATCAATGCATTTTACATTATCAAATATTCATTTCAATATCATTTTCACTATTTAATCATTACATTTTTCCATTTTCCAAGTTCAATATAAATTTCAAGTGAACCTCGTATCTAGTGGTCTATTCTATCTCCTTGGTGATTGCAGTGATTGGTTATCCATAAAATTTTGTAAGATGGGTAAATCACCATAAGGACGCTTGGCCATTATCATCATTCTATATCTCTTTTTTTTACAATCAAATTACATTTTTCATCCTCATTTTTTAGTGCAAATATGCTCTAAATTAATTTTCTCAAAATCTATCATTGATGGCCTTGTTCATGGGGCTTGAAACATGGAAAAAACCACATCTTTGTTACTCTTACAATGGCACTGAGAGGGGGGGTGAATTAGTGTAGTCCTTTTTAAACTTAAATTCATAGCTCTTAAAACTAAAATAATGAAGCCTTAAAACTAGATAAAGCAAGTATCACAAGAGAACATCACACAACACAAGATTTAACGAGGTTCAACAATTTGGCTACTCCTCAAGAATGACTGCTTGGACTACCATCCAAATATAGCCTTTGCAAAGCTACAACTTTACAAACAATTTACCAACACCCACTGGAAGGAGCACCAACCCCTGATTTATCTGCACCAACAGAAAGGAGCACCAACCCCTGATTTACTAGCACCTACTAGAAGGAGCACCAACCCCCTGATGCCAAGCTGCAACTTGGACTTCAATTTTGAATCTAGAAGTTTAACAAAAAAATACCTTCACTTTTACAAAACCCTGACTAGTCTATTGCTTACGCAATCTCTCTCACTTTTTACGAAACAGACACATCTACTGTGATCTACAATCGCACTTCGCATTTTGCACTCTCTGTGCCTTCTGCTCTCTGTCTGCAATCACAGCTACACTTGGTTGAACTTCAACCTTTTCGCTCTTTGTGCACTTTGCTCTCTCTATGCACTCATAGATGCACTTAGGACAATTCAACATGACTCTTCGCTCACTTTGTGCACTTCGCCATCATCTCGTTGCTTCTACACTTTCTGCGCTCTTACGACTGCATTTCACACTTTGACACGCATTCGACAACATATGCAACACATCGACACTTCACAATTCTCCAAACAACCCTCCTTTTATAATAGTATTTTCATGATGAAAAAACCAATCTTAGTTGGCTGTAAACCCTAATCGTAGTCAGCTGCAAACCCTAATCTTAGTTAGCTGTCATCGGTCTTCGTCGGCTTCAACTGCCCTTGTAACCCTTCTATTGTTGTTGCCATGAAAACACAACATGTCGTGATATCATGACACTTTTTCTTTCTCTGTCTTTCTCCTTGCTTTGGCCCACAAAAATACATGTCGCAATATCGTGACACTTCTTCTTTCTCTCTCTTACTCTTTGCATCGAACGCAAAAATGCTACATGTCGTGATATTGTGACACTTTTTCTCCTTGCGCTTTCTCTTTGCTTCGGCCCCCGAAAATACAACATGTCGCGATATCACGACACTTTTTCCTCCTTGCATTTTCTCTTTGCTTCGGCCCCGAAAATACATGTCGCGATATCACGACACTTTTTCTCCTTGCATTTTCTTTTTGCTTTGGACCATGAAAATACATGTCACGATATCACGACACTTTCACCTCCGTACTCTTCCTTTTTACTTTTGTCATGATATCGCGACACTTCTGCCTTCTTACTTTCTCTCTCCTCCTTTAGTCATGAAAATGCGACATGTTGCGATATCATGACACTTTTTCTCCTTTGCTCTTTCTCTTGCCTTCGGGTCATGAAAACGCGACATGTCGTGATATCACGACACTTTTCCTCCTTTGCTCTTTCTCTTGCCTTCGGGTCGTGAAAACCCGACATGTCGTGATATTGTGACACTTTTTCTTTTGGACTCTCTCTCTTGCAATATGTCGTGAAATCACGACACTTTTTCTTCCGTACAACCTCTGTTGCAATATGATGTGAAATCATGACACTTTTTCTTTCGAACTCTCTCTCCTGCAATATGTTGCGAAATCGTGACACTTTTTCTACTTGTTTTTTCTCTTCCAACATGTTGCAAAATCGTGACACTTTTTCTACTTGCCTTTTTCTCTTTCAACATGTCATGAAATCGCGATAGTTTTTCCTGCTTGCGCTTTCTTTTCGAACATGTCGCGAAATTGCAACAGTTTTTCTTGCTTGCACTTTCTTTTCGAACATGTCGTGAAATCATGACAGTTTTTCTTTCTTCTCAACATGTCGTGATATCATGACAATTTTTCTTTCTTCTCAACATGTCGCGATATCGTGACAGTTTTTCTTTCTTCTCAACATGTCGCGATATCGTGACAGTTTACTTCCTTGTGATTTTATTTTGATTTTTAGCATATGGGCCACTTTGATATTTTGGAAAATCACTGTACATACTCTGAAGAACCTCTTAACTCCTATCCACTGCATCAACCAATCTATCTGACTGTGTTGACAACAATGACAATACTTTTGCTGCACCTTGCTCAACAATCTCCCCTTTGGAATTGTTGGCAACACATGTGCAATTTCTTGTAACTCTTCTCCCCTTTGACAATAATACCAAAGGGCTACTGCAGACTCCCCTTGAGTCCATGCACAACATTCTTAGGAAAAATTTATTACACTTAGCAAAAATCATGAACATGAGCAAAAATATAATCAAATACTTAAATGCTCCCCTTGAGAATGTGATCCTTGTAGCTAGTCAATTCTTGGGAAGTGTGACCACTCCATAATCTGTTGTTGGAATAAAAATCCAACTTAACCTCACTTTCTACAACTTTCTCTTGCGTACAACACGTTGTCACTGCAATATATTCTACCTCTACTGTGGATAATGAAATTGACTCTTGTTTCTTACTGTTCTACGTGACCAATCTGTCTCCAAGATAGAATGCACCTCCACTGGTACTCTTTATATCATCTACACATCCTACCCAATCTGCATTATTAGGATACCATAATCCATACTCCATAGTACCCTTATGATATTATAGAATACTCTGTCTCTCTACTGCACTGACTGGTGGAACTCTTCACTTGAAGAATCCTCACTCAGATCTATCTTTAACTGTGTTGGCTACTAGATTTCTATCCATTAAGACTCTATCCTCTGTATTCTATCACCTCCAAAGCTCTATAAATAGGCTCACTAAGAACCTGCTTAACAAGCTCACATAGAACTTGCCCAATGTTAAATAACAAGCTCATACAAAACTTGTCCAAATCTACTCTAGAAATCTATCCCAACATTGTCCTCAAATATTTTCCAAAGGCCTTCTCAACGGCTCAATCAATCATAAATATCACATAACAATGATACTCATGTTCTTTTCTAACTCAAGTTCTTTCACAACCAATGGGCTTCAACCACTATGCTTATAACACAAGGTTTAAACACAACTCTCAATTCGGAAGACCTTGATGCATTCAACCAACCACTCTCGAAAAGGAAACCACAAACAATCATTTTCCCTCCAATGATATTTCAGAAATCAACCACCATAATGTTGTCACATGAGTCTCCTTGAAATCATGCTACCATGCATACTTCCTACAAAATATCTGGTCTGGTAGCTGTAAGGAACAGTAAGCTTCCAATCATAGATTTGTACATGGTTTGATCAACAGGTGGAGATTTGTCATCCTTGCTCAACTTGCAACTTTGATTAACTTTCTTAAACCTTTGTTGAGTGTGATAGTTGTCTAGCCTTGCATACCATACTCGGGGTGCCTGTTTCAAGCCATATATCTTCAACTTACAAGCCAAGTTGGGATCATCACCAAGCTGGAAACCATCTGGTTGTTCAATATAAACCTCTTCTTCAAGCTTCCCATTCAAAAATGCTGATTTCACATCTGACAACAAAATTGACAAGTGACTCACACTTGTACCAAATTTTGTCCAACACTGTACCGACACTACAATTTTACTGCCAACTCTGTGCAAGCATCAAACACTATACCACAACGCCAATCAAATCCCTTTTTACTTTTTCAACTTTGTCTAAGATTTCTACAGTCATCGTTGGTCACACCTTACTTTCAACTGTTCGAATCAGGAGACAATATTTTGTTAAACACTTCACAGCCAACTATGGTGCACCTTACTCAAACTCATACTTCTGGACCTCACATAGGTAAGATTCACAAAGCAAAGTTGCTCATATTGATGAGCTAAACATGAATCAATGATCAGACTTCAATATTTTTCACCACATCGTCATAATAGATCTAACAATCTTCACGTCAATGTGTAGTTCAAATACACATTACTTTTATCGAAACACTCATATATGCGGCTAGAGCAACATTATTTCACTAACCAAATTATCTGAACTGTTATAATCCTTAACTTTGGAAAGTGGCAGTAAGAACCATCACCAGTACAACAATGACATATAGCAATACTACCAATAATGACAACTCTCAATTTAATCACCACCCTTCATGACACTTCCACAAACAACTACATGAACTGAAAACACACTTCGACAACTATATGACAACTTCCCTGACTACTTTCCTTTCATCCTCAGGTAATCAAACAAATACATAGGAGCATTAAAATGAAACTTCAAGATTGCTCCCCTTGAGAATTTGCTACCTGGAGTTGCATAGTGCAATAGCGGAGTAGTCTCCTTCAATCCAAGGAGACACGATTTCCTTTCTTCTATCTTTCTCCAAACTTTCTTGAACTTGGGCTTGGATTTTTCAACTACATCCCTATTTTGCACCTTTTTGTGAACTCGAACATTTCTCTTGTGTGGTTGTCTCTTGTGCATCCTTGATGAATGATTATTTTCCTTTCTTTTATGTACATGATTTATTCCCTGTCTATGTTGCGTTCTTTGCATCTGATGAAATCTACTGTTTTGCCTTAGATTAGATACAAAAGTGCTTGGACAAAACCTTGCTATGTGCCCATGACCATTACATTGAAAACATTGTACATAGTGTTCACTCAAAAACATAGATGTATTTCTATCAGCATAACTCTTTGATTTATTATTCAATCCATAATAAATTGCCTTGTGACCATACTGGTTGCATCTAAAACAATAGCCATTAAAAGTATTATTATGAATAGAGTGAGAGTGATAGAACCTCTTTTGTTATGGTTGCTCTGCTGTAGATCTCCTTTGATATTTTCTTCCTTTTGAAGATTCAGCTTCAAACTTTTCTTGCTTCGATCCTTCAACAGTGAACTTCTTCTTCTCTGCAGAGTTGGAAGATGAAGGTTTTTCAGCTTCATATCCAAGACCACGCTTATCCATGGATCTTCTTTATTGGCTTATCATTTTATCTAGCAATTTTGTGCTCTTCTCAAATTTGAGATTTGTATTGGCCTCTTCTAGTTGTTTCTTCAATAAAATAATATCTTCCTCTTGTTTGCAGCAACCAATCTCTTTCTCATTGATCTGTGACCTGAGAGTTTCTTCAATCCTTTTGAATTCTTCTACCTATACTTTCAAACTGGTTATTATTTCATTTGCATCCTCAATATTTCTTGAAATTTCCTTATTCCTTTTTCTTTCTATCTTCAATTCAACCAGAGCTGCAATTAGTTCCTCTTTCAAATTTATTTTTACATCAATTTCTTCTTCATCACATTCCTGTTCTTTTTGTGTTTCTTCTTCGATTTTCATGAAAATACCTCCACCTATTTCCTTTTTAGAATCATCCTCTAAGACTTCATTAACTCTCAGCATATATACCTCTATGTTCTCATCGTCATTCAATTTTAATGCTTTGAACTGAGCTTGATGTGTTTGTAACTTGGCCTCCTTGATCTCATCGTCTCCTTCATGAATACTCCTCAGTTTGTCCCATTTTTTTTTACCGTTTTACAACTCATGATATTTACCAGTTCACTATCTACTAATCCGCACCTGATAGCATGCTTTGCTTTTGAGTCATTCTCAAATAGATTCTTACCAGCAACATCAGTTGGAGGAGTGATGGGTATTGTGTATTCACTATTTACTGAATCCCAGATGTCGTATCCCAAAGCACAAAGATATACCTTCATCCTGATTCTCCAGATCATATAATTTTTTTCGTCAAACAAAGGTGTTTGGTTTGATGAGAAGTCTTCAACCTTTTCTGGTTCAATTTTCTCTTCCACAAGAACTGAGACTGACTGAGATACCCTTTTAGAGGAGGATCTATTCTTCTTATCCATTGCGTACTAATCCAAGATCAACCCTGACTGATTTAGCCTGAGAAGGAAACTTGGCTCTGATACAAATTGTTAGTTTTACAATGGAACTAAGAGGGGGGGTGAATTAGTGTAGTCCTTTTTAAACTTAAATTCATAGCTCTTAAAACTAAAATAATGAAACCTTAAAACTAGATAAAGCAAGTATCACAAGATAACATCACACAACACAATATTTAACGAGGTTCACAAATTTGGCTACTCCTCAAGAATGACTGCTTGGAATACCATCCAAATCTAGCCTTTGCAAAGCTACAACTTTACAAACAATTTACCAGCACCCACTAAAAGGAGCACCAACCCCTAATTTATCTGCACCAATAGAAAGGAGCACCAACCCCTAATTTACCAGCACCTACTGGAAGGAGCACCAACCCCCTGATGCCAAGCTGCAACCTGGACTTCAAATTTGAATCTATAAGTTTAATAGAAAAATACCTTCACTTTTACAAGACCCTAACTGGTCTATTGCTTACCCAATCTCTCTCACTATTTATGGAACAGACACATCTACTGTGATCTACAACCACTCTTCACCTTTTGCACTCTTTGTGCCTTCTACTCTCTCTATGCAATCACAGCCGCACTTGGTCGAACTTCAACCTTTTTGCTCTCTATGCACTTTGCTCTCTTTGCGCACTCACAAACGCACTTAGGACAATTTGACATGACTCTTCGCTCACTTTGCGCACTTTGCCATCATCTTGCCACTTTTGTGCTTTCTGTGCTCTTACGGCCGCATTTCACACTTCGACATGCATTTAACAACATATGCAACACATCGACACTTCACAATTCTCCAAACAACCCTCCTTTTATAACAGTATTTTCATGATGAAAAAACTAATCTTAGTCGGCTGTAAACCCTAATCTTAGTCGGTTGTAAACCCTAATATTAGTTGGGTGCAAACCCTAATCTTAGTAAGTTGTCATCGGTCTTCATCGGCTTCAACTACCCTTGTAACCCTTCTATTGATGTTGGTTTGAAAACACAACATGTCGCGATATCGTGACACTTTTTCTTTCTCTATCTTTCTCCTTGCTTTGGCCCATGAAAATACAACATGTCACGATATCGTGACACTTCTTCTTTCTCTCTCTTACTCTTTGCATCGGACCACAAAAATGCTACATGTCGCGATATCGCGACACTTTTTCTCCTTGCGCTTTCTCTTTGCTTTGGCCCCAAAAGATACAACATGTCGCGATATCATGACACTTTTTCTTCCTTGCATTTTCTCTTTGCTTCGGCCCCGAAAATACAACATGTTGCGATATCGCGACACTTTTTCTCCTTGCATTTTCTTTTTGATTTGGACCGCGAAAATACAACATGTCGCAATATTGCGACACTTTAGCCTCCGTACTCTTCATTTTTACTTTTGTCGCGATATCATGACACTTCTGCCTTCTTAATTTCTCTCTCCTCCTTTAGTCGTGAAAATGCGACATGTCACAATATCGCGACACTTTTTCTCCTTTGCTCTTTCTCTTGCCTTTGGGTCACGAGAACGCAACATGTCGTGATATCGCGACACTTTTCCTCCTTTGCTCTTTCTCTTGCTTTTGGGTCATGAAAACCTGACATGTGATATCGCGACACTTTTTCTTTCAAACTCTCTCTCCTATAATATGTCACAAAATCGTGAAACTTTTTCTTTCGTACAATCTCTCTTGCAATATGTCGCGAAATCGTGACACTTTTTCTTTCGGACTCTCTCTCTTGCAATATGTCACAAAATCGTGACACTTTTTCTACTTGCCTTTTTCTCTTCCAACATGTCATGAAATCATGACACTTTTTCTACTTGCCTTTTTCTCTTTCAACATGTCGCGAAATCACAACAGTTTTCCCTACTTGCGCTTTCTTTTTGAACATGTCACGAAATTGCAAAAGTTTTTCTTGCTTGCGCTTTCTCTTCGAACATGTCATGAAATTGTGACATTTTTTATTTCTTCTCAACATGTCGCAATATCACGATAGTTTTTCTTTCTTCTCAACATGTCGCGATATCGTGACAGTTTTTCTTTCTTGCTCAACATGTCTCGATATCGCAACAGTTTTATTTCTTGTGATTTTCTTTTGATTTTTAGCATATGGGCCACTTTGATATTTTGGAAAATCACTATACATACTCTGAAGAACCTCTTAACTCCTGTCCACTGCATCAACCGATCTATCTGACTGTGTTGACAACAATGACAATACTTTTGTTGCACCTTGCTCAACAATCTCAACATTTATTTTTCATTTACAATCAAAAACAGGCATTTCCTAGGTTTATTGGTTCCAATTGAGGTAATTATCCTACAGTCACTAGTTGACCCTCCAAGGTTGACTCTTTTTATTTTTGCATTTTCATCACTTTGCATTTCAATGATGCTGAAAGACACTTTCTTTAACAACATGGAATCACCCCAAACTTGGGGCAAACAAATTGATTTTAATTTATGATAATGACATACATATTACATGATCATGGCATCTACACTTGTAAAAAACCCTCTTTTTTTACCATTGGGTTAAAAATGAAATCATTTTTACATAATTCATATCATCCACATTTACATCATACAATTGCACTTACATCATACATGTACACTTACATCATACATTTGCACTTACACCAATCAATTGCATTTTTCACCACACAATTCTATCAATTAGATTATGAGATTAATTCCTCACTCATTCACCAATTGAGGAGGTAAGCTACACATACAAATTATTTTATCTTCAAAATCATCTTTGTGCTCCAACAAAAGAAATTTGTTTCATCATGCCCAACCAGGTGTCTCATATTTTTTGCACCACTTTTTTTTCACGCAATGCGATACAAAAAGGGTCATATATAGACACCAAAATATATCCACTTGTCATCCATCCGTGTCCTCCAATCACAACCCCCCATTTATATATATATATATATATATATATATATATATATATATATATATATATATATATATATATATATATATGAATTAATCCTATCCCTCCACCACGTTTTAATTTCAGCCATCCATCCACATCAATCCATCTCACTTACCCAAATTTAATCTCCACCATTCCTCATGGTTTGATCTCGGCCACTCATTATATATCATAGAAACCCTAACATGTTCAAGGTAATATTATAAAAGAGGAGTCATTTTAATGAATCAAAACCTTAAGCTCTCATTAACCCTTAATCCATTGGGCCCTAAGATTCCTAATTTTTTTTAATCTTAAGCTCTTTCTTCCCTAGCCACTTTTCCATCACTTTCATCCCTCGTTGTTGTCGTTCACATCCCCTATTTTTGTTGTTGCCCATCCTGTGCAAACCAGATCTTGTTTTGCAACACTTTTCTCAACCCTCGAATACCCCCTAGAGCCACCAGAATACCTTTGGGGATTTTTGGAACATTTCTAGTGCATCTGCCATCATCACAGAATACCCTTCTACATATACCTCCATCATATAATACCTCTAGGTGTTGCACACAGTAGATCTGTAGTCCTACAACTATTAGGTGTTGTTCGAGCATCCCCACAACCATCACTAATTGAAGAAGAAGAAAAAATCTCAAAGTGACAAGGTAAATGATATTCTGTGCATTTATTTTATATTCCTATACTTCTATTTTCAATTACATTATGTAGCATCTAGAGTTTAGTTGTTTTTAATCTTTATGAGGGCCTCACACTTTGGAGCCCTCATAAGTTCTTCTAATCTCTTTTTATTGTGTTTCTTATTGCAAGTACATGATCATATTTTTGTAAGTTTTTGAAGCTAGGGTGGAACTTTTAGGATACACGAGCCCACCCGTAAGCTCATTTGAATAAAATACAAGCACGAAGACACCATCAGTGTATTGACCTAGGGTTTAACATAACCCTAGTATTTGTAAAAATTGTATCACAAAAGCATTGTAAAACCCCATATTAGGGCATATTGATTGTATCATTTTGAGATCTACTTACATTAATAAAAATCTTATCTATCTTGTGCAATCTTGTGTTATTACTATGTTTTGATTAATTTATCTTTTACATTGGTGTTGCTTACTTTTGGTTTATAATATTTATGAGATAATATTTTTATTCCAATACTGAGATTCAAATTTATTTTTATTAGTGGTATATATTTGATACTAGATGTAGTTTTCTATAAGTTAATCTATCTAAACAATTAATATATCCCTCAATTATTAGTTTTCTAGTCCTAAAAAAACCACCATTTTTACTCCTATGAAGACTACTATAAATTTAGCTTGATGATTGATCATAATGCTCAAGTACTCACCCATCACTTTGATCAATATTCATTGGCTATCCCTTAGAACTGCTCCTCCTCTAGCCTTCCCTAGGTTTCCATTATAAGCCAAATAAAAATTTAGTTTCATCCATCCTTGTTTGGATGTCTACCATATAGTCATGATCCTCAATTCTCCTTAAGGAATATCATTCACCCAAATTGGACTTATGTTCTAATTTTCACTTAATTTTCCTCCTTTATTGAATCTAGAGCCTCATGCAATTTTAATGCTTTAACATTCACCATTATGGTGACTATGATGTATTCTCTATTCCTACCTATAGATATCTTCTCCCCTTTAAAAATCCTTCTATTTCTCTCCATCCAAACTATATAAATTATGTAGTAGTTTGCATTGAATTGATGTGAGGGTTAAATACAATGAATAGGTGGTTCGAGTAGTTGAACCACCAAGAATTAGTTGCCTAACCCACCCAAATTGGAGAGTGCATTACATGCACTTATTTTTCTTTACAATAATGTAATACAATACATATGCTATATACTATATGCTTAACATCCCCCCTTATTACATTATTGGCAAATACCAAGGGTATTGCAAAACAATTCAAATTTGACACGTGCAAGTGCCTTGGTGAAAATATCTGCAACTTGTGCATCAATAGGAATGTATTGGAGCTGTATGTTGTGTTTTGGAACTTCATCGCAAATAAAATGACGAGTGTCAATGTGTTTGGTGTGATCATGAAAATTTGGATTCTTGACAAGATTCAAAACACCTTGATTGTTGCAAAACAAATGAAGTGGAAGGTTATTTGGAAAGCCCATGTTTGCAAGAATGCGATGTAACCATATTATCTCGAAGACTGATCCACTGGATGCATGATATTATGCCTCTATAGAAGAGATAGCAACCACCTGCTGCTTCTTGCTATGCCAAGAGACAAGACCAAATCCAATATGAAAAATGTATCCAGAAGTTGACTTTCAATCATCAATGGATCCAGCATAGTTGGAGTCCGTGAACCCCTGTAGATAGAACTTGTTATTAATTTTGTATTCCAATCAAAAATTTGTTGTACCATAGACATAATGAAGAACTCTTTTTGTTGCTTTCCAATGACTTACCTTGGGGTCCTACATCAACCGTGAAATATAACCCATAGCAAAACTAATATCTAGCCTGGTATTGGCTAGATATATGAGACTCCCTATCAATTGATGATAGAAAGTGCCATCTACCTATGGAGATTGATCATATCGAGATAACTTAAGTCCAAATTCCATTGGAGTAGATTTTTAGAAACAAGAGGCAGCTGGGAATTCACCAACATTGAGAAAAACATACAATAAACCATTGTTTCCATCAATCCCTAGCCCTCCATATCCTAAGGACTTTGAGATGCCTATGTTAGAGAAGTTTAAAGGTGAAGAGGATGAACAAGAGCATGTCACCAACTTTATCAATGCCTATTTTCATCTTGAAGACAGTGACACTCTCATGCTAAGAACATTCATAATGACATTCTCAGGTGCTGCCACTCAATGGTTCAACCAACTACCTAAGCATAGCATAACCAATTTTGAACAACTAGTAAACGCATTCTTGAAGCGTTTATCCTTTGGTTCTAAGAAGAAGGTGAACCTTTTAGACCTGGATAACTTGAAACAATATGATGATGATCCAGTAATGAATTATGGGAATAGATGGAGAAAAATCATGGTAAAGTTATCATTCTCCATTCCCACAGAAGATATCATTCACATGTTTAATAAAAGTTGTTCTAAACATATATCCCTCTTGCTACAACTCCAATAGTATCCTTCATTTGAGGAAGCTTTGGCAGGGGCCAAGCTCATCGAAGAAATAAAATTAGATGAGGAAACCATTAAGCTTCGAAACAAGGAGTGAAACAAGAATGGTAAGAATGACAAGTACAAGCAAAAGTAGGGAAACCCTACTATATTCAATCAAGTCGTATTGGCTACACCCAAGTATGGGGGTGCACAACAACCATAGAACTATCAAGCACATCCCCCGTCAGCCAACTATGACAAAAAGAACAATAAAGGAAGAAACCGAGAATGCAAGCCACTTCATTATTTCATGCCTTTGACATAATCAATGCAATTAATCTTTAATCAACTGAGTGAGGCTAGGAGGATCATATTTCCTGATATACCTCTTATAGATCCCAACCATCCTAAGCCAAAAGGATATAGGGAAGATCAATTCTTCCCTTATCACAGGATATTGGGGCATGACATTGAGGCTTGCGTCGGGTTTAAGAATCAAATATAAAACATGATTGAGGTGGGAGAACTCAAAGTTGACAACCCACTGGCTCTCGATAATAGATACATGGGCATATACAAAAACCCATTGCCTAATCATGAGGCCCCTCGAGAGTAAGGGGCCTAAGTCAATCAGGTTTGAGCTAACATACGTACCCATGGATGCATGGGGATGGTTGAGATTGTTAACATAGCAACAAGGACTAGGCGGTATGGTCAACCACAACCACCTGCAACTCCCATGAACATTCCAACCACCCCTAGGCAAAGGTAATACAACCTTCCAGGTCCACCAATGAGACCTGTGGTAACTATTTGGAGTATATTGGAGCAAAACCTACAGACGACTCTAGCTAAGTTATAAATCTGTGAGCTCATACACTAGTACCCAAAGCATAGGGAGACTCTAATAGATATTTTAAGAACAATTGAGCTTCAACTGCAATATGTGAATGCATTCACTCACTTTGTGGGACAAGTACAATAATGCCAGGAACCTGTAATCCGATTCTATGATCATGAGATTAAGACAGTTTATGCTGCCTTAATAGACCCTCCACTAAAAATTGTAGTGGCCATAAATGAATTACCTTTCAAGAGGTTTTTGGTCGATAAAGTTTCATAAATTGACATCATTACAACAACTACAATAGAGCACCTCAAGATACCCAAGACCAATATTGTTCCAGGAGCTTACACATTGAGAGCTTTTAATGATGCTTTATGCAATATTGTGGGAACGATAGTCCTACCCATCAAGGTGGGGTACAAGACCATCCCCGTTATGTGTCATTTCTTGTAAGGAGTTATGCAATATAACATCCTCTTAGGGTGCCCTTGGATAAGGGCCATGAAGTGTGTGCCTTCGATCTTGCACCAGTGTGTCAAGTATGTGCATGAAAACAAAGTCTATGTGGTTCTAGATGATGAAAAGCCTTTTAAATACGTTAATTAGGTGGACATTTCAAGATAATTCTTGATACCTTCTACTCACCTATATGTGGCACCTTCATCCCCAACCACACAAGGGGATAACAAATACAAAGGGGTAATAAAAGACCCATGCACATCAACACCTCCTGGTGCACTCAAGATAGTCAATGCTTCTAAAGTACCATCAACATCAAACTAAAAAGATAATCAAAAGCTAAAGGCACCCTTAGTTAAGGAATAAAGGCCCAAAGAAGTGCCAACTGTAGCCATTTCTAAAATGCCAAGTCCTATGGAAGAGGAAGATCCTCAATATCAAGATGAAGATAGTGATTTTTACCCTGCTTCACCAGTATCATCTATGGGGTCATCCACATCGCATGCATCAATACACTTGGCAAGCACAGGCATAGGGAGTACCTTGTGTATAACATCATCTTCATGTCTATAATTGAGTCTGCATAAGGCATAGGGAGGCCTAAAGACTTGAGGTTGCCAATAGGAATAGTGGTTTCACTTGGAATCCCTCCCAACCAAACCAATTTTGTCTATGTTTGCCTGGACTACGCTCATAAGTCTTTAGATATAGAAGATTATGGTGACGAATTATTCATAGTCAATGTTCGTTACCTCTCTAATCCCAAGTTTTCTCTAAGCTAATTTGAGTGTTTCCATTGGCCTGGCTATGGCCTTGGCATATATGAGCAGGGATGTAGGAGGCCTTACGAGCCACTATATTAGCTTCCCTCTGACATATTTGGCTTAGGCTATTATAGCGGGGGTCGAGATGACTCTCTTATAGCAGCATTTGAAATATTAAGCATAGGGTTGAGAAAAGACATTGATTTCATTCTTTATCGCCCTGTAAGAATAGAAAATTTGAGCAACAGACAAGTGGCTACAATAAACATACCGCCTCCATAAAATTATCATCTAAACACCTCAATTGATTCCACCCCAACATGGTAAAACTCATGGTATGAGGAGAATGGATATGAAGCAAGTTATGATGACGCACAACCTGGCTTAGCCTATCTAGGGCCTTGCTATTTGTAGAGATTCACATGGTACATCTATGATAAGAGTGGATATACATCAGATGAAAGTAACTATGAATCAGAAGACTCAACAGAAAGAGCTTACTTAGGCCTAAGCCATCAACCCTTGACTTTGGGGCAAGAGACAAATGCAAATGGATTCTTCATAAGTGATGAAGAATATGAAGATGAAATAGAGATGGCCTACTTAGGGCCAAGAAATGAGCTCCTTGTATTAGGACCACATACCAATGCTAACGATTTATGTATAAGTGATGATAACTTTGATAATGAGATCGAGATGGTTTATCTTGGACCTCACCACTTACGACAAGTCAAAAAGCTAGTAGAGAGAGAGGCGGCACTTCATGCCATAGACCCTCATCTTCAATTTTTGGGGATACCTATTGACCTATCTACCATTCATCAAATGGTCAATCCCCCTCTACCTACATTCAGAGAGCATTTAGAGCCCAATGATCCTATTGTCCACCCTTCTCATGGGCCAGATCTATAAATTCCCATTCCTCCAGAACCTCATTGTGAGTATGGAAGGGAAACCCCTGAGACAATATTGCACCCATGTGGTCCTGGATATTTCATCCCATCCATCAACATGATATCCATTGATTTGACCACTCCACTCCATAACCCAGTAGATCCTACCAAATCATTGTATCTTGACGTAGAGGCTATTGATTGGGATTGTTCTAATTCACCCATAGATCCTGAAGACCTCTTCCCCAATGAAGAGATGCTACAGCCATTCCATTTCAGATCAGGTTATACGTATGACATCTTCCATGTTGGTTTAGAACTTGAGTCAGTAGGTCCTATGAATCCCACCAATGACATTCATTTGATACATGTCTCATCAACTGGAGGATGGGTCACATATGGCTATAGAAGTGACTTTCGAGGTGGACATCAGTGATGATCCTATCAAACCAAGGAAATTAAAGTTTGAAGAAAGTCTATCTCCAGAGGAACACGCCATCCTAATTCCTCTCCTCAAGGAGAGGCCAAACATTTTTTCTTGGACTTACAAAGACATATCAAGGATAAATCCAAATTTAGTCATTCACAACCTTTCATTGGATCTGATGAAGAAGCCAGTCAAGGAAAAACTGAGGAAAATGCATCCAATCGTCACTTTGATGGTGAAGAATGAATTGCAAAAACTATTGGATGCAGCATTCATAGTTCCTATCAACTACCCTGAGTGGGTGTCAAACATGGTACCCGTAGGGAAACCTGACGGAAGAGTTCGTATCTACATGAATTTCAAGGATTTAAATAGGGCAAAACCAAAGGATTCATTCCCATTGTCAAACATATATGCTTTTATAGATGCAACCATAGGTCATAAAATGCTCTCCCTAATGGATGGTTTTTTTGGATATAACCAAATCCGGATTAAGCCTGAAGATCAACATAAAACTGCTTTCATTACTCCATGGGGAACATTCTATTACAAAGTTATGTCATTCGGTCTCAAAAATACTGGTGCCACATATTAGTGGGCCATGACATACATATTCCATGATTGTATGCATAAGATCTTGGATTATTACATTGATGACTTACTAGCCAAGTCCTTGTTGCGGAAAGAGCATGCCGAAGTCCTTAGACAAGTCTTTGATCACCTCATAGAATACAATGTTTGATTGAATCCTAAGAAGTGCATATTTGGTGTAACTTCTAGAAAAAAATTGGGATTCATTGTATTCAAGAGAGGCATCAAAGTATATCCTGCAAAGGTAAAGGCTATACTGGAAATGGCCGCCCCTACCAACATTAGGGAGTTGAAGAGCCTACAAGGCAAGATATCATCCATCAAAAGATTCATCGTGCAATTATCAGATAAATACAGACATATGAACAGGTTGCTATGCAAGGAATTCCCATTTCATTGGGATGAAGAATGCCATCAAGCCTTTGCAGAGATCAAAAATTATCTGGCAACATCGCCAGTATTGGCTCCACCAAGGCCATACATACCATTTTTACTATATATATTGGCTACTGATTTTGCATTGGGCACCATGTTAGCCCAAAAGAATGCACAAGACAAAGAGCAAGCCATATATTACATTAGTCGTACCTTGGTGAGTTATGAGCTAGGATATGTGTATGTCGAAAAGTTGTGTTTAGTAGTGGTCTTTGCAACTCGAAAGTTACAACACTACATGTTGAGCTATACGACCTATGTCATATCAAAACAAAATCCTTTGCAGTACATGATGAGCAAGACATATCACAATACATGTACCACAAAGTGGATCATACTATTGACAAAATTTGATCTAGAGTTCATAAGCCAAAAGTCCATCAAGGGACAAGTCATAGCAAATCTATTAGCATAGGTGCCTCTTTAGGATAATAAGCCTCTCACCATAGAGTTTCCTGATGATGCGGTCTTTGCATTATAAGATCCATAAAAACTTGAAAAACCTAAGAAATAAAAATACATGTCATTGTTCTTTGACGGTTCGAAGTGTGGACAAGGAAGTGGAGCAGGGATTGTCTTTATCACACCGCAGGGCGCTCCATTGCCCTTATCATTCAAATTAGACTTCCCGTGCACAAAAATAATACATAATATGAAGTATTGACCCTGGGACTCCAAACAGCCGTAGTGATGGACATTAAAATATTGAATATCTTTTGTGACTCCTTGTTCATAGTAAACTAGGTCAAAGGAATATTCCAATGTAGGTTGAAGAACACAAGCTTATACTGAGAGGGGGGGTGAACAGTATAAGACCACTTTTTATTTTTGCTTCAATTCAACTTTCAAAATAGTATTATGCAGTGTAGAGATAGCATAATTAAAATCAGCAATTAAAACAAAGCACAACACACCATCCACAAAGAAACACAACAATTTACGTGGTTCACCCAATGCGGGCTACTCCATGGATAAAATTTCTCACTAAATTTTATCACCTCAAATTCTGGGAAACTTTTCCCGATTACAAATTTTATGGGCACCAACCCAAAGGAGACACCTTCCCCTAGCTCTGCTCTTTAATGGTGATCCTCTAGAAGACCTCTACCTCCTTTGCCCTTAGCAAGTGGAACTCTATCCATAGAAGACACCTGTCTTCCCTGCTCTGGCTGGAGATCTCTGTCCTCAACTCTATCACCGCACAGTCGGTCCTCTTATCTGCACCAAACACAGTCCTTCGGTCTGGCACTAATGTCCTCAAAATTGCACCTCTGCACAATTATAGCGCTCGATCAAATATCCACTTATGCACCTTTGCGCAAACACAGCAGCAATGTCTTCGCACACTCTGCTCTTCGACGATCGAACTTCTCCCCGCACTCTGCTTCTATGAAAGTCGCACTTCGAACGCACACTTCGATCGATGATCAAACTCTCCAAGCAGCCCTCCTTTTATACTAACAATCTCAAGATTAGATTCTTGATCTTAGTCGGCTGCATATCCCTAAAACAACATCGGCTGCACAACCCTACACTTCGTCGGCTCAAGGTTAACTCTGTCGGCTTCAACCGCCTCTCACTGTTCTATAGTTTTTCTCATGAAACTACAACATGTCATGATATCGCGACACTTTTACAGCTGTACACCTTCTTTTTCCTGTTGTCATGATATCGTGACACTTTTGCTTCTTTTGGCTTCCTATTAGTTTTTGTCATGATATCGCGACACTTTTTGCTTCTGCTGACGTCATCTACACTCCTGTCGTGAAATCGTGACCCTTCTGTCTTCATGGCCTTCTTCTCTACTTCTGTCATGAAATCATGACACTTTTGCCTCTGCTGACGTCATCTTCACTTCTGTCATGAAATCATGACATTTCTCGCTTCTTCAACTTTTTCTTGGCTTGCCCCAGCGAAAACGGAACATGTCACAAAATCGTGACACTTTCGCTACCTTAAGCTTTTCTCTGCCTTATGCCCGTGAAACTGGAACAAGTCACAAAATCGTGATGCTTTCGCCTTCAAGCTCTTCCTTCCTAAATTCATCATGAAATCATGACGCTTCTTCTATTGAAGACTTGCTAACTGTTTCTATCGCGAAATCGTGACACTTTCTCCAACTGGATGCTGCCATCTCAACCTATCATGAAATCATGACATTTTCTGCATCCATAAGCTGTTCCTCCATCCTGTCGTGAAATCGTGATGCTTTCAGCTTCCGTACACTTTCTCTACTGCCTGTCGTGAAATCGTGACGCTTCTCATATCAAACTCTTTCCTTCGCTGCATGTCATGAAATCGTGATAGTTCTCACTTCGAGCTTTTCAGCATGCCACGAAATCGTGACAGTCCTCAACTCGACCTCTGCAGCATGTTGCAAAAACATGACAGTCCTCACTTGGAACTTTGCATCATGTCGCAAAATCATGACAGTTCCTGAATCACTTTCTCTCTCTTCGATCTTGTCGTGAAATCATGACAGTTCACACTGCGGACTCTCTCTTCTGCAACATGTCACAAAATCGTGACACTTTTTCGTCTGTACAACTTTCTTTGCAAAATGTCACGAAATCGTGACACTTTTCCTTCTCTGCCTTCCTGCACTTTTTGAGTCGCGAAAATGCGACATGTCACGAAATCGCGACACTTTCCATCTTGCTCTCCTTCTCTGCCAACATGTCACGAAATCGCGACAGTTTTGCCAGAACTTTCTCTCTCTTCCAGCATGTCGCGAAATCGTGACAGTTTTGCTAGAACTTTCTCTCTCCTCAAACATGTCATGAAATCACGATAGTTTTGCCCAAACTTTCTCTCTCCTGAAACATGTCACGAAATCGTGACAGTTTTTCCCAAACTTTCTCTCTCCTGAAACATGTCACGAAATCATGACAGTTTTTCCAGCCGCCTGCATACTTTTTCTTACTTGTCTTTTTCTTGATCTTTTGCAACTGGGCTACTCTGATCTTCTTGGAAACTCACTGTCCAAACTGAAATCTTCATCAAAACACATTCTTTGACATCAAACCAAATTGCTTCAAGACCTTCTTGACATCAATGACAACATCTAAACTTTGAGCAAAGGCAATGTACCCAAGGTACCCAAAATTGCCAACAATCTCCCCCTTTGTCATTGATGGCAACCCTTTACTAAAAACACGTCTCAGGAGCTAAAACTAAAACCAACTGTGCTAACAGTGAGAATATCCTATGAATTTTTGCTCCCCCTGACTTGAAGCTTTCCTCTTCACATTGAAGCTCTCCCCCTTACTCAAATATCTCCCCCTTTGTCATCAATGGCAAAGGGTCACCTTTGGGGCTAGGGACTAAGAATGAGCCTCTTAGCTTAGTCCCTCCCCCACCTCCTGATGAGGTGATTAAAACAAGGGTGGGAGTAAAACTCCCATTAGACACTCATCATCATCAGTGTCTACAATTTCCTTGCCGGGCCTTCTCTTGAATTCTTTGTCTGTATTTCTGTTCCTGTCACTGTTCTGATCCTCGGACCTGTTTATACTACTGTTCCTATTTCTTTTATCATTCCTATTCTTATTCATACCTTGATCCTTGGACCTGTTCATATCACTTTTTCTGTTCCTATACCTTGGAAAATCAGCTCTACATTGTCTAGTTGTGTGACCTTCATTGTTGCACTTATAACACGTAACAAAGTTATTTCTGTTTGGCATACCTCTTCTTTGAATCCGTCTATTATGAGTAACCGTGTTCCTGTTGTTAGTTTTCCAGAACATTGCCTTATGCTCGAACTGATTACAAGAGTAGCAATACCCTTGAAATAAGTTACGGCCTCTGAAACTGTCATTTATCTTCCTTATTTGAGTCATGCAATGCGAAGCCATGTGGCCAAACCTGTGACACGCAAAACATCTGCCATTAAACTTTCCTGTAAATGACCTTCTCGGTCTGGTAAACTTCTTCTTCGCATTCAGAATTATGTTTTCTATTTCTGTGCATCTATCACCCACGGACTCTTGATCTGAAGTACTTTCTACATCAGAACTCTCTTCCTTTTGAAATCTCTTGCTAGATTCCCCAACCTGTTTCTTGTGCGGCTCAACAAAACCGAGACCTATTTTATCTGTTGGTTTTCTTTGACCTTTGATGAGAGATTTAACCCTTTTGGAGCTATCTTGAAACCTGTACAACTTATCCTTGTATTCTTTAGTTTCCACTTCCAAAGAAGCCATTTTCTGTTCTAATTCACTATACTCAAGCACCTTAGATTCTAACTCAGACTTGAGTTCTTGTGTCTTAGCCATAGAGACTTCAAGGTTCTCTATAAGTTCATCTCTTTCCATACAACATTCATCTAATTTTTCCTTGAGTCTAACATTCTTCTTTCTTTCCTTTTTCAAAACACTAAGAGCATTAGTAAGTTCACATTCAAGATCCTCTATTTGATTGCATTTTGAATTATCAAGGCCTTTTTCAGATTTCTTATCACTAGAGGTGCTACCCTTTTCAAAAACCATACATGCATTTTCTTTATCATTTTCTGAAGCATCCTCATACATACTAGCAACCAATTCATTATTTGTGCAATCATCCTCAAGGTGCCCAAAATTTCCACATCTAAAACATTTCATGATAATGAATTTATGTTTCGGTTCTTCCTCCTTTTCTGAAATGAACAACATCTCATTTTCATTATCACTAGAAGAACTTTCACTATCACTCGCTAGAACACTTACTTGCTTTGTCTAGGTAGAAGCTCTTCTTGTTCTTGTGTGAATACCTCTTTCCTTGATTGTTGTGCTCATCTTTGTTCTTTCTGTAATACCTGTGCTTTTCAGAATCCTTGCTCTTAACATCTTGTATATCTTCATCACTTTCATTCTTGGAAATAGTACAGTCTGTAGCATAATGACCAAACTTCCCATAGTTGAAACATCTTATATTTTTCTTGCTTTTGTGCTTTCTGGAAAACTTGCCTTTCTTGCTGTAATATGCCTCTTCATCACTAGAAGACTCATCACTCTCTTGAATCTGCTTGCCCTTTGATTTCTTGGTAGTTTTGAAGGCTGCCTCTTTCTTAACATCAACTTTCACTTGAGTTCTCAGCTCAAATGCTGCAAGTATACTATGGAGCTCATCCTTCTTCAATTTATCTAAATCTTTAGCTTCCTCAATGGCAGAAATCTTTTCACTAAATCTATTAGGAAGAGACCTTAAAATCTTATCACACACATCATTTTTAGCAAGTTCAAGACCTAAGTCTTTCATGGAGTTCACAATCTCATCCATACGAAGCATGTAGTCACTAATATTTTCATCATCATTCATCTTGAGTTGTTCAAACATACCTTTAAAATGTCTCAATTTGGCCTTTCGAACATTTGCATCACCTGTCTGAACTACTTGCAACTATTTCCACATTTCACTAGCTGTCTTGCAGTGAATCACTTTGGTAAGATCAGCCTTCTGTAAACCCTTCAGGATTGCATTCATGGCTTTTGATTTGCTGTGATGTAGAAGCCTGTCTTCTTTAGTATAAGGACCATTTTCAGGAATAGTGTACCCATCTTCAATTACTTCCCATACCTCATTACCAAGTGCCATTAGATAGACTTTCATTCTTGCACTCCACAGACCAAAATCTGATCCATCAAGAATAGGTGCTGCATTGCCACTTGAGTAGTCCATTGTGTTCTTTGCAAGCTTTTCCTTCAAGATGTTAAACCTTTTCGAAGGAACCTGCTCTGATACCAATTGAAGAACACAAGCTTATACTGAGAGGGGGGGTGAACAGTATAAGACCACTTTTTATTTTTGCTTCAATTCAACTTTCAAAATAGTATTATGTAGTGTAGAGATAGCAGAATTAAAAGCAGCAATTAAAACAAAGCACAACACACCATCCACAAAGAGACATAGCAATTTACGTGGTTCACCCAATGCGGGCTACTCCACGGATAAAATTTCTCACTAAATTTTATCACCTCAAATTCTGGGAAACTTTTCCCGATTACAAAGTTTATGGGCACCAACCCAAAGGAGACACCTTCCCCTAGCTCTGCTCTTTAATGGTGATCCTCTAGAAGACCTCTACCTCCTTTGCCCTTAGCAAGTGGAACTCTATCCATAGAAGACACCTGTCTTCCCTGCTCTGGCTGGAGATCTCTGTCCTCAACTCTATCACCGCATAGTCGGTCCTCTTATCTGCACCAAACACATTCCTTCGGTCTGGAACTAATGTCCTCAAAATTGCACCTCTGTGCAATTATAGCGCTCGATCAAATATCCACTTATGCACCTCTGCACAAACACAATAGCAATGTCTTCGCACACTCTACTCTTCGATGATCGAACTTCTCCCCGCACTCTGCTTCTACGAAAGTCGCACTTCGAACGCACACTTCGATCGATGATCAAACTCTCCAAGCAGCCCTCATTTTATACTAACAATCTCAAGATTAGATTCTTGATCTTAGTCGGCTGCATATCCCTAAAACAACGTCGGCTGCACAACCCTACACTTCGTCGGCTCAAGGTTAACTCTGTCGGCTTCAACCGCCTCTGTTGTTCTGTAGCTTTTCTCGTGAAACTACAACATGTCGTGATATCATGACACTTTTACAGCCGTACACCTTCTTTTGCCTGCTGTCATGATATCACGACACTTTTGCTTCTTTTGGCTTCCTATTAGTTTTTGTCACGATATCGCGACACTTTCTGCTTCTGCTGATGTCATCTACACTCCTATCGTGAAATCATGACCCTTCTGTCTTCATGGCCTTCTTCTCTGCTTCTATTGTGAAATCATGACACTTTTGCCTCTGCTGACGTCATCTTCACTTCTATCGTGAAATCGTGACATTTCTCGCTTCTTCAACTTTTTCTCGGCTTGCCCCAGCGAAAACGGAACATGTCACGAAATCGTGACACTTTCGCTGCCTTAAGCTTTTCTCTGCCTTACGCCCATGAAACTGGAACAAGTCACGAAATCGTGATGCTTTCGCCTTCGAGCTCTTCCTTCCTGAATTCATCATGAAATCACGATGCTTCTTCTGTTGAAGACTTGCTAACTATTTCTGTTGTGAAATCATGACACTTTCTCCAACTGGATGCTGCCATCTCAACCTGTCACGAAATCGTGACATTTTTTGCATCCATAAGCTGTTCCTCCATCTTGTCGTGAAATCGTGATGCTTTCAGCTTCTGTACACTTTCTCTACTGCCTGTCACAAAATTGCGACGCTTCTCATATCAAACTCTTTCCTTCGCTGCATGTCACGAAATCGTGACAGTTCTCACTTTGAGCTTTTCAGCATGCCGCAAAATCGTGATAGTCCTCAACTCGACCTCTACAGCATGTCACAAAAATGTGACAGTCCTCACTTGGAACTTTGCATCATGTCACGAAATCATGATAGTTCTTGAATCACTTTCTCTCTCTTCGATCTTGTCACGAAATCATGACAGTTCACACTGTGGACTCTCTCTTCTGCAACATGTCGCGAAATCATGACACTTTTTCGTCCGTACAACTTTCTTTGCAGAATGTCGTGAAATCGTGACACTTTTCCTTCTCTGCCTTCCTGCACTTTTCGAGTCGCGAAAATGTGACATGTCATGAAATCATGACACTTTCCATCTTGCTCTCCTTCTCTGCCAACATGTCGCGAAATCGCGACAGTTTTGCCAGAACTTTCTCTCTCTTCCAGCATGTCACGAAATCGTGATAGTTTTGCTAGAACTTTCTCTCTCCTCAAACATGTCATGAAATCGTGATAGTTTTGCCCAAAATTTCTCTCTCCTAAAACATGTCGCGAAATCGCGACAGTTTTTCCCGAACTTTCTCTCTCCTGAAACATGTCATGAAATTGCGACAATTTTTCCAGCCGCCTGCATACTTTTTCTTACTTGTCTTTTTCTTGATCTTTTGCAACTGGGCTACTCTGATCTTCTTGGAAACTCACTGTCCAAACTGAAATCTTCATCAAAACACATTCTTTGACATCAAACCAAATTGCTTCAAGAACTTCTTGACATCAATGACAACATCTAAACTTTGAGCAAAGGCAATGTACCCAAGGTACCCAAAATTGCCAACATAGGTGCCCACTCCTGAAGACTTACAAGGAACTTGTTGACACCAACTTAGCCCAGCTAGAATGGTATGACATCGAGGCAATCCCTTGTACATTGAATATATTTGCAAACACCATGGCCTCTTTGGGATCCTTAATCCCTCAAAATCCATCTACTAATTTTACAACCGTTCATGTGAAAGTGCTTTCGCACTCAGTAATACGTCATGAGGCTTTTTATAATAAAGAATTAGTCAACATGATCAACATCAAACCAAATTAGGATTGGTCCTTCGTAACGAGATATTTCCTGCAAACAACACCTTGGGGGTCTTTGATCTCCCAAGGACTTGTAGAGTGTCGTGCAACCATATAAAATATAGTTGTTCCTCAATCCATGTTCACTACCTCAAAAATGCAGGAAGAGCATGTTTTCTATTATATAGAAGTTGTGGCCTATTAGGATTGGCTTTCCCAACTACGAAACTTCCTAAAGCTTGGAATAGTACCTCAAGGTTTATCGCATACTGAAAGGCGAACGTTCAAGCAAAGAGTAACAAGATACATTTTTCTAGGAGAAATCCTCTATAGACGAGTATATGATGGAGTATTACTCCATTGTATTGAGCCCCAAGAAATATTTTGGGTAGTTTTTCAAGCTCACGACAGAACATGTGGAGGCTATTTCAATGGCATGGCCATCGTTAAGTGCATCTTGAGAATATGTTACGATTGGCCCACAATGGAAAAGGACTACTGTGAGTATGTCAAGAAATTTAGTAAGTGCAAGCATCATGCAAACCTAACGCACTTACCATCGCAAGCTTTGCAGCCCATCCAGGTAGCATGGCCATTCTCATAGTGGGGACTAGACTTAATTGGGAAGATCTCACCCCCATCCTTAGGCTGACATACATTCATCATAACAGCCACATAATACTTCACTAAATGGGTAGAAGCAATCCCCTTAACATCAACAACTAGACCAAGGATTGTGAAGTTTATACTCCATAATATCATAAGTCATTTTGGGGTCCCTTCTAAGATAATTTCAGATAATGGGCCATCTTTCAAGAACAAAAATGTGTGTGCTTTAATGAAAAAATACCGCATTCAGCATAATTTTTCAATACCTTATTTTCCATAAGCAAACGGGCAAGCAGAAGCCTTAAACAAAATAATTGTCTCCATTTTGAGAAAGATAGTGTAAGAAAATCACAAATATTGGCACATGCAATTGCCCCTTGCACTATGGGCATACAGGACTAGTATACGGATGCCCACTGGGGCAACACCATTGTCACTAGTATATGGTAGTGAAGCCATCATGCCTCTAGAGTTGGAAATCTTGACTCTATGCATAGCATTAAAGGACTTCATAGATGACGAAGTTGTGTGGCAAGGCCGCCTTAATAAGTTGATGCTTCTTGATGAACGTCGATTAAATGCTTTAGAGCATCTTTGTGCTTACCAATATTGCCTTGCGCGAGCTTACAATAGTAAAGTCCACCTAAGGGAATTCAAGTTTGGAGATCTAGTTCTCAAAGAAAACTAGCAGAATTTAAATTTGTCACCGCATCTGTGAGATAAGTTCATGACAAAATGGATTGGTCCATATATGATTTCAACAATATTTGGACCTGGAGCATATTGCCTTATATCATTAGATGGTGTTGAAGAGCCTGAACCTCTAAATATCATTAACTTAACGACATTTTACACATAAAATGCAAAAACATTCAAATATGTCAAAATTAAAAAAAAAACATTCAAATATGTCAAAATTAAAAAAAACATTCAAATATGTCAAAAATACAAACAAATCATAAAAACATAAAATTCAAAAATTCAATCAAAAATCTCCAAGGGTAATTCATACCGCTTGGTCAAAATCAACTCAAAGGCTCCAAGGGTAATTCAAACCGCTTGGTCAAAACCAAGGCAATCAAAGGCTCCAAGGGTAATTCATACCACTTGGTCAAAATCAACTCAAAGGCTCTAAGGGTAATTCATGTCACTTGGTCAAAAATCAATTCAAATACTCCAAGGGTAATTCATACCGCTTGGTCAAAATCAACTCAAATGCTCCAAGGGTAATTCATGTTGCTTGGTCAAAACCAATACAATAAAAAATCTCCAAGGGTAATTCATACCACTTGGTCAAAATCAACCAAAGGCTCCAAGGGTTGTTAGGAAGAACTCATAATGTGAAATAGTATGAATTAATCATTAACTATAGTATTAATCAAATGAGTGTTTAAATAATACATCATGCTAAACGTTAGGAGATATCCCGAGATATCTGCCACTAATGTAGCTAACAAACGCGCTTAATGAATAAGCACTAACAACTAACTACGTAGTCAAATTGACTACGACTAACCTAAGATATTTAGATAAATATCTAAAGGTAAATAGTAAAAGTAATAACCTAGTAGTAAAAGTAAATACTAGTGGTAAAAAGTAACAAGCTACTTTTTACCATGCAGTAAATAAAATCTACCTAATGTAGGGAAAGGGTAAAATATCCAAATGATGGAATATTTACTCTAACATCCCCCCTTATTACATTATTTTGGTAATACATACTTATCCTCCTATACAACAATATTTGGATAAAGTATATAACTGTCCCAATACAGTGAAAAGGATGCCGATCTGCTGGTTCTTGTTCTATCATAGTACTCTGGCTACTTCTAAGCAAAAAATTGGGTCATTCCTCACTTTGTCTTCACACCAACGAATTTCCTTATAGTAATCACATCATCCAACTGAATTGCATGGGTAACCAGCTGCTGCAATCGCTAGGTGTAGTAGAGTAGATCACTTCATACGAGATTCATTCATTTTACAATATGAGTTTGCAAAATATTAGGTTGCTAAGGTGTCGGTCACAGCCGAAAATGCACCCTTATAAGTTCCCCCCTTCTCGTTGCAAAACATGTTGTATTTAATTTTTGAAAGAAGTGTGACTAAGGTGTCGGTCGCAGTCGAAAATGCACCCTTATAAGTCTTCTTCCCTTTTTACAAAAAATTGTGAAGAAAAGAAATGTATATCCCCCATTAATTACAAAAGATGTGCAACTTAAGAGTTTTGTGAAGGATTTTTACAAATATTGCCTCCTATTCACTTTTACACCATAAAAAGTCTCTTCTTTTTATTACAAGGACATCAAACATTGTTATTTATGAAGCCTAAAAGAGGTACAAATCACCCCTTATTTGTAAGAACTTCAAAAAAAAACTTATGCTATTCTATGAAGCCTAAAAAAGAGAGAGGATAATGGTGCTTTGCCCAATGTGACAAACATGTGTTTTCCCTCTACAATACTATTTTAGCAATGAACACTTTGTGTGTTTTTCTGAACCAGAATTAGAATCTGTATTAGACATCTCATTTGCAACATTGCATTGGTTTTTATTTTGACCTTTCTCTTTGGGAGGCTTGTTCTTAAACCAACATCTCTTGGTTTGATGAGTGTCTTTGTCAAAGATTTTACAATACTACTTCTTCTTAGTGTCTTGGCCTTGACATTTGTTTTTATTAGAAGAAGAGCCTTGTTGTTGATTCCTCTTTTTCTTTCCTTGTTGTTTATGTGAGAAAAGTGCATTGTTGGATGCCTCATCTCTTTGGAATTTATTAGATTCTTCAGTTTGAAGCATGTTCACCAACTCTACAAAAGTCACTGTCCTACCAGAGACTTGAAGGGATGTAATCAACATTTTATAGGAGTCAGGAAGAGCTCTCAAAATAATTGAGATTAAGACTTTGTCTTCCACAGTTTCTCCTAGGGCTTGCAGTTTTGTTTTCAAGTCGGCCACTCTACAGAGGAATAGCTCTATTGTTTCTCCAGATTTCATGTGAAGTGTACGAAGCTGTGTTTTAAGATTAAGAATCGTGGATTGATTCTTTCCCTCAAATATGGTAGTTAAGGCATCCCATGCCTCCTTTCCAATTTTAGCTTCACTTATATGAGGTTGGATATCATCAGGAATAGCTAGCAAGATCATTAAGGATATTTTCTTATCCTTTTTATCAAATTATATTTGATCTGCTCTAGGTGATTGAGTTCTACTTGTACTTCCATATACTATAGACCACAAATACTCTACAATTAAGATAGCTTTCATCTTAGTCTTCCATGCCGAATAATTTGAACCTTTGAGCAGTTGGCTCTCAGTGAGATACTTGTGTATCATGGCCATGGTTAAGGTTCCAAATTTGATATGACTAAGATGAATGTAGCTTGCACTATACCCTCAAAAGAGTATATGGAAGTTGTTTTCAATTTTCCTCTATAAGATATTTAATGGCACCTGCCTTAACACCCCCCAAGGGATGAAAAGTTGGAGGAAATTAAGCCAAACAAATAGAGCAAATGAAAGGGGGTAGATTTGTGAAAAACTTTTGATTGTGCTCTCTAGGATATTTAATGGCACCTGCCTTAAAACGTTTCAAGAAGGATGAAAATTTTGAGGATATTAAGCCAAACAAAGAGAGTGAATCAAGGTGATTATGAATTTTTGACCTTTTATGGGGAGTAAAAAAAATGACTTGTTTTTAAACTATGCAAGATGTAGCATGGTTTTTGAGTGAAATTTGGGTTTTGTGAAATGCTTCTTCAAATGTTTGTATTTGACTGTTTAATTGCACACAAAAACATGAGTGTTAGTGCAATAATCAAAACATGAGAGCAACCCAAATTTTTATCACTCTAGGTGTCGGATGCAACCGAAAATGCACCTAGTACAAGCAATTTTTAAGAGAAGGTGTTGAGTACAATCGAGAATGCATCTTTCTTACTCTGAAATATCCCCCCTTTTTGTTACAATTTTGCAAATAATAGAATCAATAAAACTGAATTCTATCCCCCCTTAATGTTTACAAAATGTAGAATTTAGAGCACTCCTTTCAAGACAAGTCGAAACAAGACACACGACCCAGTTTTTGTCTTCAACAATTTAGGATGAAGGAGAAAAAAAAATGGTTTTGATCTCAAGTTTTGACAACAATTTTTTTTTTGCTATTTTATGTTTTTATGTCCCCTTTCTTGAAGGAGAGAACAAAAGCAATATTTTGTTGTTTTGAGAAAAAATGAGATGTCTTTGGATGCTCCTTAATCGCTCCTTTGTCTTGATTTTGCAATAGAATAATAATTCCTATGTTTTTTTATCACCAGGAAATTATGGAGAAAATTATAGGACTTTGAGGAGTTATTGGAAAAAAAATGTTTGAAGTAGGCTTTGAATTTTGCAAGTTTTGGTGACTCCTTGTGTTACAATTTTTGCAAGAAATGATTCAAGTTTGATTCTCTATTGTGCAAAAATTAACAAGGGTTTTGAGAAGTAAATAGGTCTCCTAATTTTGCAAAAAAAAGAAGTGCTCTCTTTGTGTGTTATATCCCTCTTGGTGAGAAAACAAAAGCACTCAATGTGATGGTATTGCAAAAAATAGGTTTCCTTTGGTGAATGTTCTCTCTATTGCTTTGTTTGAAAAAACAAATGAATCCACCAAATAGCAATGCTTTTCTCTATTAATGCAAAATTTCAATTATTTTAAGCATTATTAATTAATAATAATAAATTTCTATGTTTTAAAAAAAAATCACCTTATTTTTTTTTTAAATGATTTCTAAAACAAAGAAATGAAATTATTATTAAAAAAAAACTTTAAAAATAATAAAAAATTAATGCAAAAGAAATACCTTTATTTGAGCGAGCGAGAAAAAAAAATATGCGTCATTCGGGGGTGGCAAAAGTTACTTGGCCCCGACGGGGCTCGATCCCCCGACCTCCTGTCGGGGGAACACCTTCACCGGTCGGGCTATGCCGCCCGACGAGCATAGAGGGGTAAAACCCCTAACTTATCCATGGGCGGGCGAATTTTTTTTTTTTAAATGCCATGGGAATTATCCCACATCGCCTGTGAAGGCGAGTAGAGGTGCTTTAAAACAAGAAGCGCACCCCTTCCTTGTTGACTACCTTCGGGCAGTCTATCTTTCGCCCTCCTTTTGCCACGTATACCAATCAACCAATGCCACGTCAGCGTCCAACAAAGTGTTGTCCCCATGTCGTCAAAGTAACTAGTAACCAAATCATACCATGTGTCTTCCAATAGCCCAATCACATAGCCACATCAGGTCCAGTGGCTGTCCACCATGTTAGCTTCTCGATCCAGTCAGTGCTGGATATAAGTCTAGTTAGGTCTATGTCTAACAGTGCCATGTGTTGATAGTAGATTGGTTCGTGTGTCCAGATGGGAGATGGAGGGCACTCCTACCCTCTCATCTCTCCAAAGCACTCACCACGTGGCTCCTGGGACCATGTGGCTCTACCGGCCATGGCCTACATAGGAGCCAAGGTGATGCACCTCAAGGCATCGACCACGGGCCGATCGAGTCGATCACAGGCCTAGCTAGTGGATCACATCGACCCTGGTCAACTGATCATGTCAGCTTAGTCTTCGGACCACGTCGCATCGACTAAGTCAGCCAGATCTAGTCGATCGATCATGGGCCCTGGTTGGTCGATGACATCGACATGACTGAGTTGGCCAAATCTAGTCGATCGATCGCATGCCCTAGTTGGCCGATCGCATCGACCAAATTGGTCAGAGGGGCTCACCTCGATTGATCGATCAACTAGATCGGCCATATGGGTTGATCGTTTGGTTGGCCAGTGTCACAGTGGGCCCAGGAGAGCTTCGACTAATTCTGTTGGGTGATCGCATGGGCCAGTCATCTGGCTTCAGGTGAACCATTAGGACTTCCAAGTCAGCAAAGTCAACAACTAGGAAAAACCAACCAGCAGCCAAAACGGATGACCAAGTCTACAGTCCAGGGGAACGAGTGTTGCTTGTCTTACCCACCTAGGCTCTGATACCAATGTTAGGAAGAACTCATAATGTGAAATAGTATGAATTAATCATTAACTATAGTATTAATCAAATGAGTGTTTAAATAATACATCATGCTAAACGTTAGGATATATCTCGAGATATCTACCATTAACGTAGCTAAAAAATGCGCTTAATGAATAAGTGCTAACAACTAACTACGTAGTCAAATTGACTACGACTAACCTAAGATATTTAGATAAATATCTAAAGGTAAATAGTAAAAGTAATAACCTAGTAGTAAAAGTAAATACTAGTGGTAAAAAGTAACAAGCTACTTTTTACCATGCAGTAAATAAAATCTACCTAATGTAGGGAAAGGGTAAAATATCCAAATGATGGAATATTTACTCTAAATATGGTAATCTAAACCACTTGGTCAAATCCAATCAATTCAAAGGCTCCAAGGGTAATTCATATCGCTTGGTCAAACATCAATCAAAAAGGTGAAGAACATAGACTTATACTGAGAGAGGGGGGTGAACAGTATAAGATGCAACCATTTAAAAAACTTTACTTTAGATAGCAGTGGCATCACCATAACATTAACCATCACAGAAAGCAACACACAAAGAAGAGCCATTTTAATGTGGTTCACCCAATATGGGCTACATCCATAGAAATATTTTCACTAAAAACTTTCTCAATCAAGTTCTTTGGGAAGTTATTTCCCTATTATAAATTTTATGAACTTCCTATCCAAAGGAGAATCCTTCCCCTCAACAAGTATTTATGAGCCTCCTACCCAAAGGAGATGTACTATCCCCCAAAGCTCTGGAAATGATACTTCAGAAGATCACTACCTCTTTTGCCACTAGCAGGTGGAACTCCTTTCCATAGAAGATGTCTTGTCCTCCTTGCTATGGCTCTAGAGACTTTTGTCCTCACTGATCACCTCCATAACTACTCATCAAAACCTATACTAAACATAGTCAGTCGGTCCAGCACAAGTCCTCTCAAACTCTGTCATAAATCTACACCAAACTCAGTCCTCTGGTCCAGCACAAATCTACTCTCAAATATCTGTCAGATCTGTCCCATGCTTAAGCCAAAATCTTGAACAAATCAATCATAACTGCTCACAAGTCTTCACCAAGACTTCATCAAAAATTTCCATAAGTTCTTCAACAAGAAATTTCCAAATCAGTCCACAAGCTCTCCACAAGAACCTATTCAAATCAGTCCTAGCAAGCTCACCAAGAACTTGCCCAAATCAGCTCAAGCAAGCTCACCAAGAAACTTACCCAATGTGAACACAAAAGGATAATTGTTAGATACCCAATGTGTTTCATCCAATCATATCAAATAAATTTCATAGAAGCATAAAGAGAATTGTTAGAGACTCAATATGTTCTATCCTTTAACTGTCAATCTCAACTCAAATCAATCTCATAGAAGCATAAAGAGAATTGTTAGAGACTCAATATGTTTCATTAAATCACATCAACCAAGCATCAAGTAAAGTACAACTTGATCAACTCAATATCAATGGAAGCAATCTCAAAACCAAACTCTCAACAACAAAACAACTCAATTAGGGTTTCAACAACTTATAGCAATGGCATAAGCTTCTCACTCAAAAAACCTAAAGCAAACTTCAAATGCTTCCACTCTCATAATCCAGAATTATGCAATAACTCATAAAATCATCATGATCTCATAATACATAATCAATACTTCCACTTTCAAAAAATAAGATCCACTCAAAATAAGGAAACTTAATTTAATCCTTTTCACTCCAAACTTATTTTCAGAAAACCATCAATCAATTAACCATGGAAGAATGTGCCCATACCTTTACTTTGATGAAGAATGAGAACTCAAAATCTGTCACAATACTAACTCTTAATTTACCACAAATTAGTGTTAGCAACAATGGAATAATGCACAATGATAAGAGTCCTAATAACACCTTATCACTCCAACTCATCAATAATCAAAACTCACAAATATACATATCAACAATATTCCTTTACACCTTATAACTCCTACTTAATATATCACAAAATAACTTCAACCTCAAAAATAATTACAAGAGAATATCCACTCAATAACTCCAATTGCTTTCTAACCCCAATATGACATTAAGCATAATTATTCCTTAAAATCTTATAACTCCTAAAATTCATTTACTTCTAAATGCATTTACCACATAAACATTAAGCATCAATAATAACAATGTCAAAGCAATATTTCTATTTAACCTTATACCTCCATCCAATTACCAAAAATAATTTTCCAAGTCAAATAAAATATTCCACATTATCAACAAAAGATCTACCTTGGCAAAAAATCAATTCTCCAACCTTAGGAGAAGTGTGGAGACACCAACATAAGCACCAAAGCACTTCCTCATCCAAACTCATGGCCCAAGGCAACTGCTATACCATGTGCACAATAATTCACAACCAAAAATGAAACACGTTTGACGTGAATCAATTTTGACACCTCTGCCTAGCGAGTGCCTTCGCTTCACTGCCTTCATCATTGGAGCACAAGTGCCCAACAAAACTCTCAAGCACCACTCATCGTTTTACCTTACCTTTGCTCATAGAAATTAAAGACAAACATATTTGTCTTCCTCATAAGCATACGAAATAGGAACTTAAACATAGTGCAATATGAAACTTGAAAATCACAGAGCAATCCGAAATCGAAGGTCATAGATCAATACGAAATTGAAGGTAATCGCGCAAAATAGGAGGTGTATTGAACCTTAGGAATTAATGTCCTTTAATAGTCTTTTGCATCCCATGCAAGTTAACGTCGGTGCTCCTTCCAAACAAATGACGTTGATGAGGTAAGTATTCTACATTGGCACCACTAAGGGTTTAGAAACCCTTTCAATAATAAGTATTAAATTAATAATTATTATTTTATTAATTATAAACTTAACTTAAAACCTTGTCAAAGGTTTGAGTTAATTTATTTATTAATAATAAAAATGGACTTTTAATGTTTTTTCAAGGAGAAAAAAGCTTTTCATTAAGCCAAGATGGTTTTAATAAAAACCCTTAATGAGTCCATATGGTTTTAAAAAAAACATTTAACCTTGTCATCATGGTTTTAATAAAAAACCTTAAACAAACATCATGGAACTTTCAAGATATTTTTGGTACCAAACTCTTTTTGACATCAGCACAAATTCCTTTTGACATCAACATAAACTCCTTTTGACATCAATGACAACTCACAAACATGAATCTAGGAAACATACCCAAAAATTGCCAACAATCTTTCACTTTGTCATTGATGGCAAACCACTACTGAAACCACTACTAAAAAAAAATTCAAGCAACTACCGACTATCAAAACTGAAACTAATTGAAAACCATCCTCTGAAGCTTTGCTCCCCTTGACTCAAATCTCTCCCCCTTTGTCATCAATGGCAAAGGGTCACCTTTGGGGCTCAAGGCTAAGAATGAGCCTCTTAGCTTAGCCCCTCCCCCACCTCCTATTGAGGTGATTAATTCTTGGTTGGGAGTGAAACTACTCCCTACTTCTTTAAATACTCAAAAATATCTCTTGGAAGAGGTTTGGTGAAAATGTTAGCAATCTATTCCTTAGTAGGCACATATTCCAGCTTAACCTACTTGTCCTGAACCTACTCTGTCAGAAAGTGATATTTTATGGGAATATGCTTTGTTCTTGAGTGCATTACTGGATTCTTGAAGATACTTATGGCACTTGTATTATCACACAATATGGAAATGGGTTGATAATGCTTTATTTTGAAATCCTCCAAGGTAGTCTTCATCCATAAAACTTGTGTACAAAAAGCTACTACTACTATCTATTTTGCCTTTGCTATAGACAAGGAAATTGAAGGTTGTTTCTTGTTTAACCAAGCAACTAAACAATTTCCCAAAAAGAAAGCTCCACCATTGGTGCTTTTTTTGTCATCAATATTTTCATCCCAATCTGCATCTGTAAAAGCTATGAGAGTGAACTTGTCACTTTTGGGATACCAAAGCCCAAGATACATAGTGCCTTTCAGATATTTGAGAATCCTTTTTATGGCCATAACATGAGTTTCTTTTGGTGCATCCTGAAACCTTGAAACTAGTCCCACTGCCTGAATGATGTCTGGTCTAGTAGCTATAACATAAAGCAAACTGCCAATCATGGATATGTAAAACCTTTTATTTGCCTCTGGAGATTCATCATCCTTGCTCAAATTACACCCTGTAATCATTGGAGTACTAACAGGTTTGCTATCCTCCATACCAAACATTTTTAGCATCTCTCTTATGTACTTACCTTGTGAGAGAAATATTCCTTCTTCTGATTGGGCAGTCTAAAGTCCTAAGAAGAAGGACAATTCTGTAATCATGGACATCTCAAATTCACTTTGCATATTGTTAGCAAAATCTTTACATATTTTGGTGTTATTAACTCCAAAAATGATATCATCAACATAAACAACCACAATTAAGATATTATTTCCATCAATTTTTATATACAAATTGCTATCTGTTATACCTTTTCTGAAACCTTATTTCTGAAGATACCTATCAAGCCTCGAATACCAAGCCCTAGGAGCTTGTTTCAAACCATACAATGCATTTTTCAATCTAAACACAAAATCTGAATTTTCTAAAGGTAAAAACCCTTCTGGTTGTTCAATGTAGACTTCTTCTTCTAACACACCATTTAGAAAAGCTGATTTTGACATCCATCTGATAGACCTTGAATTTTTTAAAACTTGAAAAAGCCAAAAAAATTTTGATAGCCTCAAGATGAGCAACTGGAGCAAAATTTTCTTCAAAATCAATTCCTTCTACTTGAACATAACCTTTGCAAACTAACCTTGCTTTATTTCTGACTACCTGACCATCTTCATTTAGCTTATTTTTGAACACCCACTTAGTGCCAATGACATTTTTATCTTTAGGTCTTGGAAAAATTTCCCAAGTCTCACTCTTCTCTATCTGTTGTAATTCTTCATTCATAGCATTTATCCAAAACTTATCTACACAGGCTTCACTGAGATCTTTTGGCTCAATCTAAGATAATAACGAAATATCTGTATGGGAATTTGAAGATATGATTCTTCTCCTTGTCTATCTGAATTTTGGATTACCAATGATTTGATCCTTCGAATGGTGTTTCTACACATATCTAGATGGAGTTTTAGGAAGGAGTTGTTGTCTTTCCTCTTCTTCTTTATCTGAATCCTCCCTGAATTCTTCTTTTCAATCTTCATCATCAATTTTTTGAACTGGTTCTCTTATCCCTAATTTCTCATCCACTGTAACATTTATGCTTTCCACAAGAGTACAAGTTCTTTTGTTGTAGCATCTATAGGCTTTTCTCTTGCTGGAGTACCCAAGAAAAATGCCCTCATCACATCTAGGATAAAACTTCCCTAAATTTTGATCTCCCCTTCTGATGTAACATTTAGTACCAAAAACTTTGAAATGTTTTACTATGGCTGGTCTTCCTTTCCATAGCTCATAGGGAGTTTTGTGATGATTGAATCTTAACTGAGCTCTAGTGATAATATACATTGTTGTACTAACTGCCTCTTTCCAAAAACCATCAGGAAGTTTTGACTCATTCAACATAGCTCTAGCCATATTTTCAATAGTTCTATTTTTTCTTTCAACTACTCTATTTTGTTGAGGAGTTCTTGCTGCTGAAAATTCCATCTTAATCCCTTGTTGCTCACAATAATCCACAAATTCATTTGAAGTGAATTATCCTCCTCTATATAATATTAATAATTTTATCCTTTTGTCTATTTCATTCTCTATCATTTCTTTGAAGGCTTTAAACTTATCAAGGGCTTCAGATTTTTATTTCAGAAAGGTAACCCAAGTCATTCTAGAAAAATCATTTATGAAAAGCATGAAGTAAATCTCTCCTTGTATAGTATGATTTCTAGTGGTACCACACAAATCAGTATGAGTAATATCTAAAGGTTTGGATGACATGTACCCTATAGCCTTAAAGTTGGTTCTATTTTTCTTTCCATGTTGACAAGGACCACAAATAGCATTTTGGGGTCTTTTCAATTTAGGTAAGTCTTTGTCTACTTTTTTATGGCTAATGTTGATAAGATTATCAAAGGTCAAATGTCCCATTATTTTATGCCATAGCCAAATTTCATCCTCTTGAGACAAAAAACACTTTTCCCTTTTTATCTCACTTAGCATGTAGAGGTTGTTAGGAATTCATCTTGCATTAGCAATTATTTTTCCATTCTCTACTTTCCTTATCTCACATCTATCAGAATAGAAAGTCACCATATGACCCTGATCACAAAGTTGGCTAACACTCAAAATATTATATCTCAATCCTTCTACATAAAGCACATTTTTAGTTCTGGTTTTTCCATCTAAACTTAGAGAACCCTTTCCACAAATTTTAGCTGATCTGTTATCTCCAAAGCTAATTGACCCTCTACTAGTTTCTTTGAGAACTATAAACTTTTATTTTTCTCTAGTCATGTGCCTAGAACATCCACTATCAAGGTACCATTTTTCTTCCTTATCTTGAGCATGAAGAGCAGTTTGAACTATCATAGATCTAGTTTTATTTCCATTTATTTTCCTAACATTCACTTCACTAGATCTTTCCAATTTACACATTCTAGCTATATGCCCAAAATTATTGCATTTGTAACACATACTACCATCATCCATGAGTGGTGCAAAAGAATTAAGATTTTTCTTAACATTGTCATTCACAATCCTAGTACAATGGATAGCTCTATGACCATATTTATTGCAAGAAAAACAATAGCCATGGAAAGTATTATGTAACCTGTTTGGAAGCCTTTGATGAGTGTTCCTTATTTTGTGATCAACTCTTGTCCATTGCTCTCCTTTTTTTTCTTCTTTTTAGGTATCCTTTGGTTTTTGAAAGTTGACTTTATTTCTGTTGGATGTTACTGCTTCTTGGTTATGGAGATCTTCTTCCCTTTTCTTTCCAAGTAAAATATTTTTTTTAAGACTCATCTGTTCAAGTCTAACTCTTAGAGAAACCACCTCTTCTTCAAGTCTCTCACATTCAGCTTCCTTCCCTTTCAAAACCTCTATCAAAACCTACTCAACTTTCTTTCCTTCTTCAGCTAGGATCTTGAAGTCTATGAGATTTTGAGATAGTTCTATTTTGGCCATCTCTTCTTCTTTATTTTGTTGTTTTAAAACAAAATTCTCTTCCCTGACTTTTTCCAAATTTCTTAGGGCCAAAAATAATTCCCATTTCAAATAAAATTCAATCTCTTCATCACTTTTTGTGCTCATATGATCTTTAGAGGGATCTTTCTCCAAGTTTTTAGGCTCTTCCTAGAGATACCCGCTCTGATACCAATTTAATAATAGAGACTTATACTGAGAGGGGGGGGTGAACAGTATAATATGCAACCATTTAAAAAACTTTACTTTACCATCATAGAAAGCAACACATAAAGAAGAGCCATTTTAACGTGGTTCACTCAAGATGGGCTACATCCACATAAATATTTTCACTAAAAGCTTTCTCAATCAAGTTCTTTGGGAAATTATTTTCCTATTATAAATTTTATGAACTTCTTATCTAAAGGAGAATCCTTCCCCTCAACAAGTATTTATGAGCCTCCTACCCAAAGGAGATGTCCTATCCTCCAAATCTCTAGAAATGATACTTCAGAAGATCATTTCCTCTTTTGTCGCTAGCAGGTGGAACTCCTTTCCATAGAATATGTCTTGTCCTCCTTGCTCTGGCTCTAGAGACTTTTGTCCTCACTGATCACCTCCACAGTTGCTCATAAAAACCTATACTAAACATAGTCAGTCGGTCCAGCACAAGTCTTCTCAAACTCTGTCATAAATTTGCACCAAACTCAGTCCTTTGATCCAGCACAAATATGCTCTCAAATATCTATCAGATCTATCCCAAGCTTAAGCCAAAATCTTGAAAATTTCAACCACAACAGCTCACAAGTCTTCACCAAGACTTCATCAAATTTATCCATAAGTTCTTCAACAATAACCTGTCCAAATCAGTCCACAAGTTCTCCACAAGAACTTGTTCAAATCAGTCCTAGCAAGCTCACCAAGAACTTGCCCAAATCAGCTCAAGCAAGGTCACCAAGAAACTTGCCCAATGTGAACACACAAAGAGAATCGTTAGAGACCCAATGTGTTTCATACAATCATATCAAATCAATATGATAGAAGCATAAAGAGAATTTTTAAAGACTAAATATGTTTTATCCTTCAACTTTAAATCTCAACTCAAATCAATCTCATAGAAGCATACAGATAATTTCTAGAGACTCAATATGTTTCATTGAATCACATCAACCAAGCATCAAGTAAAGTACAACTTGATCAACTTGATCTCAATGGAAGCAATCTCAAAACCAAACTCTCAACAACCAAACAACTCAATTAGGGTTTCAACAACTTATAGCAATGGCATAAGCTTCTCACTCAAAAACCCTAAAGCAAAATTCAAATGCTTCCAATCTCATAAACCATAATTACACAATAACTCATAAACTCATCATGATCTCATAATGCATAATAAATACTTCCACTTTCAGAAAATAAGATCCCCTCCAAATAAGGAAACTTAATTTAATCATTTCACTCCAAACTTATTTTTAGAAAACCATCAATCAATAATAACCATGGAAGAATGTGCCCATACATTTACTTTAATGAAGAAGGAGAACTCAAAATCTGTCACAACACTAACTCTTAATTTACCATAAATTAGAGTTAGCAACCATGGAATAATGCACAATGATAAGTTGGAGTGATAAGGGGAACTAGAGTGTTTAAATCTCCAAAAGCCCCAAAAATTCTTACATAGCAACAAATCATAACATCATTCACACCATCATTTTATTTATATGATCCTATAAATTAGGGGGTATCAACATAGTAGGATATATACCGCATATATATTAGAAATAATATATAGACAACCATTGACTACTTTATATATTTTAATTTACAGAAACTTATTAAGAAAATACATTACACACCATTATATCTCATATATGCATACTTAATATATTCTTATGATAAGAGTGATTATTTAAATTTATGATTTCTTTTTTACTTTTTGTGGTATCACCCATTAAGATTTTCAATGTCATATGCATTCTGTATATTTTAAGTGATTAGAGCATACATGTTCATTTATACCATTCCATCACATAAGTTAGATGCATACAATTAAATAAAAAATTAAAAATGCAATTAACAATAACATTTGCATCCACAAAAACAAGTCATTAATAATCTATAAATCACATCATAAAACATATAGGCAATATCCATTTACATACAATCATAAATTCATCATTCGTCATCAAAATACATCGCATCATATCATCAAAACATATAAGCATCTACACATCCATCTAAGCATCTTCAAATAGCATCTAGCATCTAGCATATTCATCAAATCATCATAATACCATCATCACATCATATCATAAAAATAAAATAATAACAAAAATATAAGCAATAAATGATACACATAATCAGTCATAAAAAGCAAATCTATCATAAAAGTATGTGTGTCAAGTCCAATGGATATACAAAAATTCTTGTGGTCTATAGTCATGTAGGTCAGTCGACCTCAAAAATGGATCAAGAACTAAGTAGAGCATCAATCAAATACTAGGCCTAAGCCCCCTACACCACCTCCTCCAATACCACCTCCCCCTATGGCAATGTCAAAAGTTAAGTGGTGTGAGCATGTTAGTCTCTCTATCTAATTTTGGGTCCACTGGCTAGGACGGGCAGAAGACTGCCTCGAGGTAGAGCACCCGCTGACCTGTGAACCACCTACACCTATTGGATCCTTAGGGACAAGCCCATGCCTCCTAAGATGCATCTAAAGGATGGTGACATGATCCATAAGTCGTCGAATTCACTCATGCTCATCCAATAAATACAAAAGTCCTTCCATATCTGCCCCTGAGCTTGCCACTAGAACCTCCTATGGTGTAGAAGGAGGAACAACAAACTGCATCCTAACATCACCATCTCCAATAGTATCCTGTAGAGCCTGTATCTATGTTGTGAGCTACTCCATCGTAGCATCTCACCGTTTTACCTGGATCTTAGTGGCTTGAAGCTTAGCCTCGACCTCATGCAATTATGCTCTCAAAGGAGATTCTCTCTCCTTAGGCTCTAACTCTCCTCCTCCTTAGGAACATCATGATCCTCCACTGCCACCTCCTCTATCGGTTAGCCCCATACCTCGGTCCTGGCTTGAACCCTACGTCCTATCAGATCTGTGCCATAACCCCTGCCATCATCCTCGTTCCCTAGGCTACCAATGCCATTCTACATCCGATCACCTCACCACTAAGAGTAGGCCTCTGTAACTCCCCCAACCATTGTAGGGTCTACAGTTGGGGCATCCTCCTCATATGCAAGCTCTGTGATATATCATGGAGGTAGGTCCTTCTCTGCTATGATTTGCCAGTACAAGAATGGTATCAAGGGTACATCCTACTTTAATCCGTACTGACGAAGAAGCTAAGAGTAGAAGAAATACTCTCGGATGGCAATCTTACAGCCAACGAGCCATCAATCGCACTATGTCCTAGCAATAAAACTAGCTAGATCATCCCAAGCAAGAAACTCATAGTAAGGCCGCCACACGACTATTCAACCAATAGTATGGTGAAAGCATCATGTTAAGTGGTATTTTCACCCGATTGTGAAAACACACTCTCCGATAGGATTTGGGTTCTAAATCCTCTCTTGCAAAGAAATTAAACAAATAACTTCTCCAAGGTCTCCGCTATATTAGCATTTTACATCTGTGTATTAATAATCTCAAATAAAGATATTCAATTAAAATGCTTGGAACACCTTAGTGGTTGCAAGTAACTCGAAAACAAGGGGCAATGTTGGTTTATTTTACTGTGAAACTTTTAATGATTGTTCGTTGAACCCGAATAAAGCAAATGTGATTTGATCTTCATATGACCACGCTACAAAAAAAATGGAAATTTATGAAATGTCATAAAACATAACCCCTTCAATGAAATTGGAATTTTATGAAGGGAATATCATCATCTGCTCATGAATGAAAAACAAAACTGAAAAATGAAATTCTGGCCTTGAAATGGAAATTTTCTATTTTCAGACTTTGGAATTTTTAGTTTTTTATTTTTTTATTTTAATGCCTTGTAAATGAAAATAAAGTGCAAAAAAAATGAAAATAAAATGCAGAAAGAAAATGAAATGCATTCGGGGTGATGCAATCCTATTCGACAAAACCGAAGCTAATGAGGTTTCCATGCATGCAACCTAACCTATTGAACCTGCAAACATGCACAATCCAGATAAGTCAAGTGTTGGTCTCTGGGGTTTTAACTGTGATTTCAGATTTAGACATTCGCATGAAGCAACCAAGAGAACTTGCATTAAACTTCACCTATAAGCCTAGAAATCTGAAAAGGGGAAAGATAAACATTTAATCCTGCATGCAGAAAATAACTCCTTCTTTCTTGCCAATGAGGTGCAACTCTCTGAATTTTTTGTATTAAAAATTGATCATTTTACAATAATAGAATCTCTAGTTTTCTCAAAACCAGAAAAAGGGGAAGAAAAACACTCCAAAGCAGGCCCAGAATGGCTTCTCGCCTTCGGCACTGCAACTCTGCTCGCAATGGTTTCCGACCCTTGTACCAATCTGTGCTTCTACTTTTATACTTTCTAGCAATGCTCTCTATTTTGCCCTATGACGCTTCGCTTCATCTCCCAGATCGCTTCATTTCACCTTCCCCGCATTTTCATTTTTTATTTTATATTAAGACGCTTGATCTTCTCTGTGACCTGTGTAACATTTCTATAGCCCTTACACCTTTATGCCACGTGTTCGACACTTTTCTGCATGTTCCATAATGGCCCCCTATAAATCATGACCAAAAATAGCATGTCATGATATCACGACATTTTTATGTATGCAGCTTTGCTCCTCTACCTGTATCGTGAAAACAAGACATGTCGCGATATCGTGACATTTTTCTATCAACAACCTTGTTTTTCATCATGCATCGCAAAAATGATACATGTCACGATATCATGACATTTTTCTACTTCGAACCGCATGGATGCAACTTGTCACGAAATCATGACGTTTTTCTCCTTTGTTGTGTTTTGTTGCACTCAGCCACGAAAACGTGACATGTCACGAAATCGTGACACTTTTTCATTCTATACCATCTTGTTGCTTTCTATCGCGAAATCATGATGCTTTTCTCTTTCGGACTGCTCTCATTGTACTTGCTCTTCTGTCGCGAAATCGATGCTTTTTCATTCCTCCTCTTTCTTCCTCTATCATATCGCCTTTTTCCTCTCTTCATTTTGGCTGCTTTAGGTCATGAAAACGTGACATGTCATGATATCACGACAACTTCTGCATTGACTCTTCTCTTGCTGCCTTCGATCGCGATTTCATGACAAGTCGTGATATCGCGACATTTTCATTTTGTCTTTCTCTCTCCTCTATGAATCGTGATTTCATGACATGTCACGATATCGCGACATTTTGAGTCTTTAATTTGGTTCTTTGTCTTGCACCATGATTTCACAACACGTCGTGATATCGCGACATTTTCTCTTCATGATGCATTCTACTGCTCTTAGCCACGAAAACGCGACATGTCACGAAATCGTGACAACTTTTCATTTCTAGCCACGACGGAGCAACATGTCATGAAATCATGACAACTTTTCATTTTTGGCCACGACAGAGCAACATGTCGCGAAATCGTGACAAATTTTCATTTTTGGCCGTAACGGAGCAACATGTCATGATATCACGACAACTTTTCATTTTCGGTCGTGATGGAGCAACATGTCGCGATATCGCGACAACTTTTCATTTTTGGCCGCGATGGAGCAACATGTCACGATATCGTGACAACTTTTCATTTTCGGCCGCGATGGAGCAACATGTCGCGATATCGCGACAACTTTTCATTTCTAGCCGTGACGGAGCAACATGTCACGATATCGCGACAACTTTTCTTTTTCTTGCTATATTTTGCTCTTCCTTTGATTTTTTAGCATCTGGGCCACTGCGGTCTTCTTTGAAAGCATGCAAAAAAGGTGGGTCCCCAATTTTGGGGTGTGTTGTGGATCAGCCACAACAAATGGTGACTCTGCTGTCAAATGCTCCTGAGCATTTTGGTGAGAACCCAACCTGAAATATACAAGCTTAGATACAAGCGTCAGCACATAAAAGATAAACAAATACCGATAGATCAGAAATACATGAAACATCAGAATCATTAAGTATCAGCTCGATGTGTGCAATGTGTTTTCATTCCCTATCGCTTGAACTTGATCAACATTCCATTGTCAGTTTCACTTATGATTTGTATGCAAGGCTATGAATGATTTGTGTAGGATTTGATGCATGATGAAGATGCTAAAGATATAACAACCTGCTTTGCAAAGGCTCAAACCTTCTAATATCATGAACAAACATATCAAAACTATCAAACCCTCTTAGGATCAAATATATGTATACTGAATTAATTTATTAGATCCCAAAGTTGGTTATGTGTCACTACCATCTTGAACCCATGTGCAAGTGTAAGTGAAATCAGAACTTTGGGGAATAGGATTCCCAACCTAAGCGAGATGGGAATTTAACCCTATCCTTACTATTCTGATTTGGAGTTCATTACCTCATCTTGAACAAAATGATTTAACCAGTTATGGATGAAATGGTCAAGCTAGTCTATCCTTTTGAGCAATCGATGGTCTTGCTTTTAGACAAGACATGTTGCCATGCATGGGCATACTTAACCCCATAATCCATGATTTGGCTTCATTCATTATCTTCTTTCTTTTTTTTTCTTTGGACCTTTGGGATGACTACCCATCCTTGCTAGGGACATGTAGTACGATCCCTCCAATCCAATATTAAGATGAAATGGAAAATATTAATTTTTTATTTCTTGGACCTTGGGGATGACTACCCATCCTTTGCAGAGGACATGTAGTATGATCCTTCCAATCCAAGATTGAGATGAAAATGGGAAATATTAATTTTATTTCTTGGACCTTTGGGATGACTACCCATCCTTTGCAGAGGACATGTAGTACGATCCTTCCAATCCAATATTTATGATGAAATGGAAATATGGAAGCTTTGGGGAATCGGATTCTCAACCTAGGTGAGATGAGAATTATGCCCTATCCTTACTACTCCATGAAGGTCAAATCAGAGCTTTGGGGAGTTGGATCCTCAACCTAAGTTCGATGAGGATTTAACCCTATCCTTACTACTCTGATTTTAGGCTTTAAGCTTTGTGGAAGTGGTAAAAACCACTATTTTTAAGGATAATGTTGCATGATAGGACAGACATGAAATATTCTTTTCACCTCACCTTTTCTTCCAAGCATGGTTTTGATCATTTTGCCCAAGATCTTCTTTAATGTGCATAGAACGTGCTTGGTTCAAGATTGTTCGGACATCAGTTCCCAACCTTAGGATTTTTTTCTTATATGTTTCATGTTATAGAATAACCCTAAGAGGATTCGACACCTTCTCAATGATTGCACATGAAATGAAAATGTACCTGAGATGACATGTATATGCAATGAGGAATGTGACATGAGATATGAATGCACTGCTTCTTTTGAAATGTGGATGGAATATATCATCTACTTTACCATAATGTGTAAAACTGACAACTTCATGCATCACAAGATTCAAACGATATTATTTAAGATGTTTGCTTTACTTGTGGAGCTTTCTACAACACAATTCCAATGTTTCATATTCTCCTGATCTTAGGCATAAGTTGACATCTCAATTAAACAATTTTTTTTTTTTTTTATAAAACAAACCAAACATGTCAAATGAAATCAAACACACAACTTAAATCCTAATCCAAATAGCAATCCCTAAAATGAAACTTGAAAACACAAACCCAAAACCAAAAACCAAAATCTATATACAAATGTACAATATAATACAAGATGATGCAAAGCTTGGATTATCACTTTCCTGGATCCCAAACATGATTAGAACATTTCAACAAAAATATAACGTGATGTGCATGCCAAATGTTGTAGGAATCCAAAAAAAACAATATTATACCACACCATGCAACAACCTTTAACTTACCTCGCTCACCCCACCAATTAGATTTAGTTCCAATAGTATTCCCATAGGTGAGCATCAAATTACTAAAATGATTAGACAATAAATGATATTCAATTTTATCTTGTCTATTCTCTAAAACTTCCATTTCAAAACTCAATCCTTGATTTAGAATTAGGCTATCTTTTTCAAATATGCAATTTTGTAAGTAGGAGCCTATTTCTACAAATTTTAAAGCCAAATTATTTTCCAAATTTGTAGGCCAATCAAATTTGTGTAACAATTTGCAAGCATCTAGGATATTTACTAAATTAGGATCATTAAAAGTTTTTACCCTAGATTCAATTAGTAATTGTTGATGAATTTTATTTAACAATTCAAGTGCATCAACTTCCTTTTCATTCATTAAAACAATGTTATCAAAGGTGTGATTAGAAATCATACCTTGTTTTTCATTCACCTTTAACGACATTTCATCATAAACATCAATCAAATTCAAAACATGGTCATGCAAATTTTCACCCAAATTTTGGATGCTTGAACATAAAAGGTTAGATTCTAACTTTTGAACATTTTTATTTACCAAAATTTGATGGGGATTTGTAACTCCCTCTTTTACCTCATGGTCTTCATATTCTTCATTGATTACTTGTTCATCAAACATACCAAAATTAGGCACCCAATTGAAAACATGCCCATCCTTTTCAACCCTCAAATGTTTTTGGTCAAAGTGTATGTCCCATGACTCATCTTGATGATCCTTCATTTGAGTTGTTTCCAATTGATCAATCTCTTTGTCATTTGGTTCCAATTCTTTGTTCACTATCCATGGTATCTCTTCATTTGAATCCTCAAAATCATCATGCAAACTTGCATCCGCACCTTCAATGAATTTATATTCAACATGATCAAATTTTGCAACCTTTTCAAATCTTGTGAATGTGAGATCTTCGTATGATGTAGAAGTTTCAACATCCTGCATATCAAGTGAAATATGAGTTTCATCTATAGGGATGTGAGAAAAGAATGCATTATCATATCTCCCCCAACCATTGTAAAAATTGTCATCCAAATCCATGGAATGAAATTCCATGATGTTTGTGGCATGATCTTTTGATTCATTCATAAATTCTTTTTCTTCTTTGTCCTTGGCAATAGGATCATTATAATCTTCCAAAATTTGATGAGATTTGAAACCCTCTTCCAAAACATCCTCAAATTGTACAGGAGTTGTAATATCTTCCTTTGAGTAGGCAATTATGTTGTCCTGTATATCAATTGGCACACAAGTTTCATTAGTAGTTTTGGAGAGAGTGTAGTCTTCCCACTTCTTCCAAGCATCATAATAATCATCTTCCAAAATCAAGTGGTGACGTTCAACTACTTCTTCAACATCTTCCAATTCATCAATGTGTTTCTCATCAAATTCATCTTCACCTTCCTTAGATGGTTCAATTATTTCCAAAAGTGGGTTGTTTCTTGAATTCAAATTTGTAAGGCTATCATAGTCCAAATTAGTAACCCATGATTCAATTTTATCATAATTTGGAGGGTGAAGAATTTCTTGATCGTTAATTTTACACATCTCATCAATAGTATCTTCCAAGAACAAGTGGTGAAATTCTATCATGTCTTCAAATTCATTTATTGGTTTTCTTTCCATTTCACTTTCAACCACTTCATTCAATTCTATGGTGGGTTCCGTCCTATCACATATATCAAACATTGTTGAATTTAGAACCCCTTCATCCGAATAATCATGTATCTCTATGAATGAGATCATTTCTGCATAATCCTCACTAGCGGATGTTGGCTTAGCAATTTGCACCTCCTCGTGGACTACATCTAAGGTGGTTGTAAGATTTGGATATTCAAATTCATCCCCTTGATCATTTACCTTAGATATCATTGGAGTGGAGGGTGCTATATTTGATGGTTGGTGTAGGTTGGCATCAATATCTTTAGAAGGACAATCTCTTATGTGAACATGTTGTGCCTTTTCTTCTTCAAGACCTTGTCGTTCTATCTCTTCTAAGATCTCATGGATTTTCTCTAGAGACAAACCACTCAGTTTTTCCTCAATGAGTGAAGCAAGTGTGGGGTGTATGGCTCCTAGGTATACTTCCATGGCTTCCTCTTCTAATGTGTTAAAATTTTCCCACATTTGGGAGTGCAACTCACGAAATCTTCCATTGAATTGACTCAAGGATTCATTAGGCTCCTTACATATGGAGGTAAACTGATTTTTCAAGATTTCTAAGTCAACCTGATTACCAAAATGATAAAGATAGGCTGCTTCTAGTTGTATCCAAGAAGTCCTAACCTCCATGGGTAGTTGGCTGTACCAAAAGAATGGTTTATCATCCAAAATGTATGCAAATAACTTACAAGCCACCTCCTCATAGAAAATCTGGAATTGACATAATGTATTCTTGTAGACATGCAGTTTTTGCAAGTATCCTAGTGGCACCTCTTGATTAAAACACCGTAAAAAATCCAATAACATTTTAGGAATATGATAGGGTATCACATGTATAGACAAACCCTTATAATGATCCTCCATTGTAGATACCATTCTTTCTCTTAGAGACATTATTTCTTCTCTCAGGGATACAATTTGCTCCTCAAATGTTGCCATTAGTGAAACTCAAAATGTAACTTTAGAACCAAATCTATTGAATATTCAACCTGCAATGTATAAAAAAAAATCAAGTTAGCATCAACTAAGAGATGTATTCATTAAAATCAAATGAAAAGTAATTGTATGGAAACAACACTTCGTTAGTCAAGACCAAAATTTTCAAAATTAAATCAAATCACTTTATTTCTGTATGAACAATCAGAAAAGCGTTAGCATAATATACAACATACCTGAATTGCTTAAAATAGAATAAAGTAAACCAATTCAGGCCATCCTTTTAACAATCTACTGAGTGTTAGAGGACTAAAGATAACAATCAATATAGCATGAAATATACAAAAATTTAAATTTAAATCACACTAAAATAAACCGTCTGGCCCTCCTTCTAGCGCCAATCTGTTGAGTGGTGTTAGAGGAGGCCGAAGATGCTAATCAAATGGACTTGAAATATTTAGCAATGTAAAGCTCTCAAACAATTATAAACCTGTAGCATCTAAAATCACGATAAAATAAACCTTTTCATGCCCTCCTTCTAGCGCCAATCTGTTGAGTGGTATTTTCACCCGATTGTGAAAACACACTCTCCGATAGGATTTGGGTTCTAAATCCTCTCTTGCAAAGAAATCAAACAAATAACTTCTCCAAGGTCTCCGCTATATTAGCATTTTACATCTGTGTATTAATAATCTCAAATAAAGATATTCAATTAAAATGCTTGGAACACCTTAGTGGTTGCAAGTAATCGAAAACAAGGGGCAATGTTGGTTTATTTTACTGTGAAACTTTAATGATTGTTCGTTGAACCCGAATAAAGCAAATGTGATTTGATCTTCATATGACCATGTTGTAACTTCAAAATGGAAATTTATGAAATGTCATAAAACATAACCCCTTCAATGAAATTGGAATTTTATGAAGGGAATATCATCATCTGCTCATGAATGAAAAACAAAACTGAAAAATGAAATTCTGGCCTTGAAATGGAAATTTTCTATTTTCAGACTTTGGAATTTTTAGTTTTTTATTTTTTTATTTTAATGCCTGTAAATGAAAATAAAGTGCAAAAAAAATGAAAATAAAATGCAAAAAGAAAAATGAAATGCATTCAGGGTGATGCAATCCTATTCTGACAAAACCGAAGCTAATGAGGTTTCCATGCATGCAACCTAACCTATTGAACCTGCAAACATGCACAATCCAGATAAGTCAAGTGCTGGTCTCTGGGGTTTTAACTATGATTTCAGATTTAGACATTCGCATGAAGCAACCAAGAGAACTTGCATTAAACTTCACCTATAAGCCTAGAAATCTGAAAAGGGGAAAGATAAACATTTAATCCTGCATGCAAAAAATAACTCCTTTCTTGCCAATGAGGTGCAACTCTCTGAATTTTCTGTATTAAAAATTGATCATTTTACAATAACAGAATCTCTAGTTTTCTCAAAACCAGAAAAAGGGGAAGAAAAACACTCCAAAGCAGGCCCAGAATGGCTTCTCGCCTTCGACCACTACAACTTTGCCTATAGCGGTTTTCGACCCTTGTACCAATCTGTGCTTCTGCTTTTATACTTTCTGGCAATGCTCTCTATTTTGCCCTGTGACGCTTCGCTTCATCTCCCAGATCGCTTCGTTTCACCTTCCTCGCCTTTTCATTGTTTTTGACTTTATGTTCGACATCGAGATGCTTGATCTTCTCTATGACCTATAACGCTTTTGTAGCCCTTACACCTTTATGCCATGTGTTCCGCACTTTTTTGCATGTTCCGTAATGGCCCCCTGTAAATCGTGACCAAAAATAGCATGTCGCGATATCGCGACATTTTTATGTATGTAGCTTTGCCCCTCTACCTGTATCACGAAAACAAGACATGTCGCGATATCGTGACATTTTTCTATCAGCAGCCTTGTTTTTCATCATGCATCGTGAAAATGATACATGTCGCGATATCGTGACATTTTTCTGCTTCAGACCGCATGGATGCAACTTGTCGTGAAATCATGACGTTTTTCTCCTTCGTTGTGTTTTTTTGCACTTAGCCGCAAAAACGCGACATGTCACAAAATCGTGACACTTTTTCATTCCGTACCATCTTACTGCTTTCTGTCACGAAATCATGACGCTTTTCTCTTTTGAACTGCTCTCGCTGTACTTGGCCATGAAAACACGACATGTTGCAAAATCGTGACATATTTTCCTTCCGTACCATCTCGCTGCTTGGGCCGCGAAAACGCGACCTGTCGCAAAAATGCAACCTGTCACGATATCGCGACGTTTTTTCTCTATGTTCATTTTGGCTGCTTTAGGTCACAAAAACATGACATGTCATGATATCGCGACAACTTCTACATTGACTCTTCTCTTGCTGCCTTCGACCGTGATTTCATGACAAGTCACGATATCGTGACATTTTCATTTTGTCTTTCTCTCTCCTCTATGAACCGTGATTTCACGACATGTCGCGATATCATGACATTTTGAGTCTTTAATTTGGTTCTTTGTCTTGCATCATGATTTCACAACACGTCACGATATCGTGACATTTTCTCTTCACGATGCATTCTACTACTCTTAGCCGCAAAAACGCGACATGTCACGAAATCGCGACAACTTTCCATTTCTAGCCGCGATGGAGCAACATGTCGGGAAATCACGACAACTTTTCATTTTTGGCAGCGACGGAGCAACATGTCATGAAATCGTGACAACTTTTCATTTTTGGTCGTGACGGAGCAACATGTCACGATATCGCGACAACTTTTCATTTTCGGTCGCGACGGAGCAACATGTCGTGATATCATGACAACTTTTTATTTTTGGCCGCGACGGAGCAACATGTCACGAAATCGTGACAACTTTTCATTTTTGGCCACGACGGAGCAACATGTCACGATATCGCGACAACTTTTCATTTCTGGTCACGACGGAGCAACATGTCACGATATCGCGACAACTTTTCATTTCTGGTCACGACGGAGCAACATGTCGCGATATCGCGACACTTTCTTTTTCTTGCTATATTTTGCTCTTCCTTTGATTTTTTAGCATTTGGGCCACTGCGGTCTTCTTTGAAAGCATGCAAAAAAGGTGGGTCCCCAATTTTGGGGTGTGTTGTGGATCAGCCACAACACATCATTATAGTGAGACAACTCCCCTATAAAAGTATGGCTCTTATTCTCCTCATGCTCTCGAGCCCATATGGCAGCATAGCACTATGTTCGAGCCTCAATAGCTATAATCTCGGCTAAGAGCCCCTTAGGGATATCTACCTTAATGTGCTCCCATCCCCAAACCTGTAGGAGCAAGTTGCAGGTAATGCTGACACATCCCCACTGATGGATGTGGTACAACTCATCATAGTATTGAGCTAATAGTGATCTACCCCATGCATAGATGATAGGCTCCTCGCTATTTAGTAGGTCTTGCACCATCACCAGGAGGTTCCAAGGGAAACTCAAACTCAATAAGTCCAGGATAAGAATATTGTTGATCACCATCAGCAACATAGCATGCCTCGCTGTGAAAACATGAGCATCATACCAAGCCTTGATAGATACTCCTTCGAAACCAGTATCCCGAAGGGCCTGTGTAGAGTGCACTCCAAACACTCAAGCATATATGGCCACCTGATCATTAGTGGCCAACGAAACAATGGGCACCCTATCGAATGGGATCAAAAATATCCTGTAAACATCCTTTAGTGTTATAGTCATCTCACCATGTGGAAGGTGGAAGGTGTTGGTCCACGGGTCCCAACGGTGGGATAAGGCTATAAGATAAGCCTGGTCGACCATAATATAGGGTAACCTAATAATGTACTAGATCCCACGGGACTTAAACCACTCCCAGTCAGTGTCATCAAATCCAAGAATTAATTCAAGCAGGAGCTTAGAGTCCCAAGCCCGAGAAGTGAGGATCTAAACAAAGTAGAAGAAAGACAAAATATAACTATAGTGCATCTAAGGCATAATTCACAATAAACATGAAGACGATGCAAAATAGTATGAGTTACTCTAAATCTAAGCAAGAGAAGAATAAATTGCACCTAAGCAAATCAAAATTCAAAAGTCAAAAAAATAAAAAAAATCATAAAAATACACAAAAATGCAAAAAAACAAGGCTTAAGCTTTAGTCATTGTCACCTACAACAGTCGAAACATGGCCACTAGAGGCAGCAACGTCCAAAGCCCAATGGTAAAATTTTTGACTGTTGGTATTCAAGTGTGGTCACTTTGAGCGACAGCGGCTCAGAGTCGGCCACTCTAAGCGACAATGACCAAGGGGCGGCATGACAAACCCGTGAACCCTTGGCCAGAAAATAAAAAAAAAATTACAAATTTAACAAAATAACTTGAACAAAATAACAGAGGGAGGGAAAAACAAGAAAATGGAAAGCAAATCCCCTACCCAAGCATCAAAACTAAGCTAAGTTTGAGAACACCCAAATGGCGGCAGCAGGTGAATAATTAAAAAAAAAATGAAAAAAACCCTAAGCTGAAGACACTGATAGAAAGAAAAATTGGGGACTAATCCACCATAGTAAAAGGGAACCTAAGCCTAATTACGGAGTTTGTTTTTTTCCAGCAGGTTTAGTGAGGTTCATTTTGCTCATTACTTAGTGAAGTTCAATTTTACTTAGACAAAGAAAAGAGAGCTAGGGTTTTGAAGATAGAAATACCCAAGAAGCTCCGGCTCCTCCAGTAGTTGATGTCTCACCCCGTGCAGCCATGTCCTCAGCACCAGCAAGTTTTGAAGTCATAATCATCGCTATTGCACCAGAGATCTAAAAATGAATCTTCAATAGTGAAAATGATAGGTCAAACCCTAGAAAAATAAATTTTTATATTTCCTTAATTATGCTTTGGTTGTTGCTTACGTTAGCAACCCGAACTTCTTGTTCGTCCAAGGTGACAACGGCCACAGGCAAGAACTCAGAAGCCACTGGACCAGATAGCAACTAGATCCACAGGTCAAAATAAGGGATTTTCTCCTTGAGGGATCCCATAAAAATAACAAATAAACACACTTTGGTGGTTTTAGGATCATTGAAATGTTCAAAATAACAAAAAAAATCACATAAAATCATAATCTCAAGCAGGCCTCGTATCTAGTTACCTACTCTATCCACTCGATGATTGTAGCAATTTGCACTCCATGTATTTTTATGATATGAGTAGACAACCATAAGGCCACTTGGGGTAAAAGCAACTCATTTTGGAATTACGATATGTCACCCTTCAAACCCGAAGAAGATCAAGATGGTTGGACTACTCCATGAGTGTGAAAGGATCATTCTGATTCCCCTATGACATCAAAAACATTAATTCAAAGTGATACAATCTAAACATAAATAGAATCACTCATCCTAACTCCCTAAGAAGGCTATTGATAGTCGAACCGCTCCTCGGGATAGGGATGGATGATTATCATAAGCAATTGGAATCACACTTGGATGTGGGATTGCCCATTAAAATTAGCAAATGCTATAAAGGAACCAAATTAGTCATATTGGTCAAGTGACTTGTCGCTTCATTCATTGTCATTTCTTCACCAATTTATTATGTGAGGAGGTAGTTCAAAACTTCAACATAATAAAAATTAAAATCAACAAAAGATCACTCGATCATAGCAAAATCATGTTCGTCCTTCGAATCATTGCATACAACAATTACAAATTTCTCTTGTTTGCTAGGAATGTAAGTAGACATGACATCTTCAATTGTAGCTCTCCTATCGGTCGGAATTATTGTAGCAGCTGAAGCTACTCGATTGAGTTTGAGGAATGAGTGCAATTTAACATGCAAAATCCACTGAGCTAAGTCTGAACTTTGAGGTAATGATTCAAGGGATGCATGCCATATTGCATGATTAGGCCATCCAACATTTATCAGACCATTGATCACAATACACCCTACAAACATATAATTCTATGTTTTTGCTTAGCATTGTGCTTTCCACACAGCGCATCACAAAAAGGGGTATCTATAGACACCTAAATCATGTCATGCTTAGGGGAGCTACTTACATAGACACACTCATAAGATCATAAGACATAATATTGAACTTTCCAAGCATCAACAGTGGTTCTCACCACTCATTTGGGGCCTTTTCAAGCCATCCAAGCTTGGCTGCTCAAGCTTAGAGCGGCCAGACCTTAGCTACTGTAGACGATAGCGACCAGATATTAGCCACTATAGATGACAACGACTAAGCCATAAGAAATGGTTTGCTGAAAAACAGGCCTAATCATAGGCGAAAGTGGTAGTTTGCATGCAATAAAGGTGAGCGGGAGTGACTTTGCATTCCTTTTCATGACCAGTTTGCATAGGAGACTTGAGTTTGCATTTAGACTTAAGTTAATTGACCTCCAAGCATAAACAAAGGACAATATCTTCTCATGGTAATGACCAGTTCGCATAGAAGACTCAAGTTGGCAGTTGGATTTTAGTTAACTGGCCTTCGAATATAGAAAATGGATAAAAGCTTCTCATGCTAACTTGAACTACACATGAGAAATTCATTTCTAGGGCTTGGACATAGACCTAGGGTTTCACACTATAAAAGGTGCAAGCCTAAGAGCACAAAAATATAGAAAATTAGATATCCAGAGATCTATCATATTTTATCATATCAGAGAGAGAGATATCTTTTTAAGGAGAGCTTTCAAGACTCAGAAAGTTCTCTTTGAGATCATGTGTACGGTGGAGCTTTGACGAATCGAAGAGCATAACACCTACTATTTGAACATCATATTAAGAGTATTTGACCCGTAGCTTTGGGGCAAAGAGAGTAAGGTTTACTTTAGCGACCGCTGTCTTAGGCAGTGGCCCGTAGGCTTAGCTTAGATAGACATAGCATCTTTATTCTGTTTTCTTATATCATTAGCATAGATTTACATGATTTCATGGCATAGTTTTATCATATTTCTGTTACATTCTTTGATTACTAACAACCTCATCCGGGGAGGCAATCTAAAAAACCTAAATATATGTTGTTTCATTGCTTGCAGGGCCACAGGTACATCAGACGAAGATTACAACATATGAGAGCAGAAGGGATCTCTCTAGGAAATAGACCTAGAGAAGGAGGCATCTATAAGCCCTCATACATTTTTGTGTGTGAAACCATGAAGCTTTTATAAGCACACCAACTCTTCACGAAAGGGGCACTCCTTGCCTATTTGTAATTTAAAGTATTAAAATAGGTATCCCTAAGAGGGACCGACATGTAATCAAGCTTCAATATCAATAAAGAGATCTGTCTTTTGTTATTTCATGTTATATGATTTTTCCTCTTGTCTTTCCATTTTATCTTTGGTATTTTAAATAAGCATTGCAAGTAGGGTTTTAGAAAAGGGACCGGTGCGTGCGTTCTCGGGGTCTCTACACTAATTAGTTGTTTAGACAAGTTTTTACCCTATCCAACCCTCAAGAAAACCTCTCTTGAGGAACCCCAAGGGTTGCCTTCCCATCGTCATCATGATTTTCCTAAGGGAGATTCTACTATTGTTCTTGGCAACCCCCCGCTAATGCTTCATCCTTCTCGATATCCTTGCCTACGAAAGGATGCCATTAAAAGAGTCCAAGAACTTACACAAATCCTTCTTGGAAAACAAAGGACAAAGCTTCTCACTTTGAGCTTTGAGGACAAAGATCTTTTTAAGGAGGGTGGCATTTTAGGATCCTCAATCCTAACATTATTAGTTAGTATTAGTTAGTATTATTAATAATTTAATTATTATATTATTAACTTATAAAGTGAACCATCACAACACTTCATAACGTGAACCATCACGTCTCTTCATACGTGAACCATCATGTCTCTTCACCAACGTAGCTTTAGGGTAGATATATATATTAGGTTGGCCATCCATATCAAATCATCCAAGAAGAAGAAGAATAATAAGCATAGATTCTAAGGAGGGAGCCCCCTATAGTGGCAAAGCGATTACAAGGGATCCCCCTTTGAGTGGCCTGCGATTACATTTACATTAATTTGTTAATAATTTTATAGTAAGACCTTGGGGTCTTACCACATGGACAGACAGTCTACCCCCTGAGGTGGATGATCTTCTCAAATAGGACAAAATGCAAGGGAGGAACCAAACTCACGTTTTCCATGATGAACATTAATTTACCTATCATTCCTAGTCATCAACACTTTTTATCATTTGTTATCCCTAAGAGTTACTTGCCAAACCTTTGGTTTCATCTTCATTCAATCACCTTGAATTTCTTGGGATATTGGATTCACATTCCCCTAGGCTCTATTTTCCATTTCCACATTGCCTCTTTCAATAATTTTAATCATTTTTGGGTGACCACTTATTTTTATTATCCCAAGGCATATTTTCACATGAGTTTGAATCATTTGAATCCCGTGTGCTTTGTATGTGTAGTCCTATTTTTTAGGAACCATCTTCAGCATTCTCGATCGAAGGATGATCTCAAAAATAAATTTGGTGATCATCCTAAGCCTTCCGGGGTCTCGTACTTGGATATCTTGTTGGCTAAGCCTTTCATGCACCCCAAATTGCCAAGCTACCATTTTAGAGTGTCGCCAAGTGATTGGCTAGGTTTTTAACCTAATATTGATTTGTAGATCAAACCTTTACCCTAGGCAATCCCTACTTTTGAAGTCTTCATTCCTTTTGCGCTAATGCCTTTATGGTCCCAAAGCAGATGTTCACAAGGAAATGTCATTATTTTATTTGATCATGTGCATGCCCTGTTCATTATCTTGGCATTTGATCCTGCTCTTTCTATTCCTTTTCTTGACTTACCTCTATATTTTTCCCTATTTGCCACCATGAAAGAGCGCAAACCCATTTACATTGAGCCTATTGTGTTCCAGCTCCATCCTTTGGTTCATGATTTATGGATAGACAAAACCAATAGTGCTTTGATTGAAATTTTTAAGCTTTTCACTGGGGTTGATGACAACATAACAAAGGCATTTGCTGACTCTTGGGATAAGGGTTACGTCACAATTCATGGTGTCCAATTTCACATCTCCATTGAGTTTTTTGTGGGCCTGACAGGCCAATATTTGGAGGGTAAAGTTATTCGGTGCAACAAACACAATTAGGAGGTTGAGTTGTCTTTCTTCGAGAAGAACTCCAAGGTTTATAAAAATTACAACAAAGGTTTGTTTTGTGAACACCTTTCCCCTCCTTTGCAGCAAATTCTTGTTCCTGTAATGCAATATCTTTCCTGTGATAATCTAGATTCTCAATTATGTTGTATTCACCTTGCCTATGTGAACCATTTCCATGAAGCCAAAGCCATGAACATCCCTGCTACTATTTTTTGGTCCATCGATTACACCATTATGTCTACCTGCAAAAAATAGGATGTCCTTCCTAGTCACCAGGGGCTTTTCAAAGTCCTTTACCATTACCTCCTCCTTAATTTCCCTAGTGGCAACATCCCTAAGTCTGAGTCTGGAGAAGATAACTCTTCCTCTACTCCTAGCCCCCAGCCTTCTAATCCAAAAAAAATGAAAATAAAAAATGATACGCCTCACTCTATTGCTAGGAAGAAAATCAAAGTTGAAACAACCCTTGTTAGAATCTCTAAACAACTAAAGCTTAAGGAAGTAGCTAAAACCCCACTGCACATAACTAGCAAACCTCCTAAAGCCCAATCTACTTCACCTGATCTTGTTTACAATTTCCTCCATAAATTAGTTATCCATGCTACTACTGCATCAATAATTCATCTAGAGGTGGCTTACATTGCCATTGGTAAGGCCATTGCTACCCTTAAGGAACAAAGGCATAATCTCAACCTTTTCTTCTTATGCAAAAGTTTTAGTGGTTCCTCCATGGTTTCTACTACTGAACCCCCTCTCAATGTCAAAAAGGGTGCTAATAAAGATGATGTAGTTGAAATTTCTCAAGATGCCTGCTTGGAAAATCTGAAGGAAAATTCAAAGGACAAAGAAACCCTGAAGGAGGAAGCGAAGGACAATGTTTCGAAAATTGATGTTCATAATCTTCTGCAACCCAACGCCCTTTATTGACGGTGTTCTTGGCTTGCTACTATTTTTACTCTCGGATGCATTGCTCTTCCTTTGGTCTTTTGGTGTGCAATATGTTTTGTTCCAGCTCACCTTTGTGTTTCTCTTTTTGGTGGTGATCCTTTTTGTTCCTTTTTGTCAAAGGATTGTAATGGCTTTTAGCCTTTCTAGACTTTCTGTTCTTGGTCTTCTAGTTTTAATGGGTTTGTTCTGTTTAAGGATACTCGTTTATCTCCTTTGTGTTCCTCTTGGTTCCTTGATGTAAAAGGTGACAGGGTGCCTTTCAAATGCCTTTTTTGAACTAATACAAATTAATTTACCCAAAAAAAAAAGTGCAAGTGTAAGTTGAATAAATGTGTAGACATTTCTTAAATGTAAAAGTACCAATATGTAATGTAATTATGTGCACAAATATCCTAGAGTAGAAAAGTGTAAGAGTCATACATAGATTTTCATATGTTATAGAGTCAAGTGTTCATCAAGTATGCAAGTGACAAGTATACAAGCCAAGAGTCATGAGAGTTGGCATATGGAGATCAATAGTAAAGTATCCAAAGAGTCATATTGTTGTGGCTATATTATGGAGATAATACTCTAGAATATAAGTACAAAGAGAGAATCATATTCATATATCATATTGTAAGAAGAAAAGGAGCAATAAAGCTTGCATACATTTTTGAGCAATTAATATTGTAAGTTGTTCTTCATGCATAGTACATGAATGATTCAAGATATTTACATTTACATTTCAGCATATTATTTAGTATTACTTGATTTATTATAAACCTTGATATACATATTAATTTTCTCATATTATTCTACTCATATTGTCATTATCCTCACCTTATTAAATATTATGGCTATTTTATATTTGATCCTGTGATATTTGAGATAATGTATGATATATTATGGTGCTATTAAGGCTTGAAATCCAATAGTGGTATTAGAGTTACCACTAAACTCTATCCAAATTGATAGATTTTATTGAATCCACTATTATAAATTGAATTTGTCCATATTTGATAAAGTTGATTAGGTGTCTATCTAATTTTAAGGAAGTGAGACTCGAACTCTATTTTAAAAGGCATATTTAGTAGAAAAGCTAGAGTCTTTCCATGATTGAATAATGACCAATGAAGACTTTGACTCAGCTATATTATTCAGGGTTGTAATCAACCCTTAACATTGGAGATTAAAACTAACTCAAAATAAATTTGGATACTAAGGGACATTCAAAGTCACATTGACATTATATTGGATTATCTAGTAAGGAAGAGAGCTGCATTGGGTTCTTAGGCATGACCTAAGACATTGGATATTAAGATTAATTATTTTATATTTTAAGGATAGCATAGAAAATAATAGAAGTATGAGAAGATTCCTACAATAGATAGGTAAGAATTTCAACTTCTAAGTGTAGATAATTAAATAAATAAAAAATATGGTAGTGGATTGAGAAGCATTCAAAGCTTCCTATGAAAGATAGAATTTTCAACAAAGGTAGAAAGAAGAAGAAATATACTAGCAGTAGAAGAATTAGGACATAGACCTTAACACAAGAAGATTTAGGTTATAAACCTTGACATAAACAAAAGTAGAATCAGGTCATAAAGATATTGAATTTAACAATAGAATAAGAATTAGTTCATAATAGATATTTACCTTGATAATAGAAGTACATTTAGGTCATATTGACCTTGATAGAAGAAAGGAATCAAGATAATAAAAATAATCCATTATAGAGGAAATAGATTAAGATAAGAGATAGATGCCAATATAGAAGGAATAAAGTAGTTCATAATAAATACTGTAGAATATAGTCCCAAGAGAGAGGTCTAAATATAAAAAATTTTAAATGAAAAGTGAAGCCATTCGAACAAATCTAAAAAAAATATAGAGAGGACCTTTTTTTTAACTCTATTGATGTCAAGTAGAGGGACTAACTATAGAAGCAAGTTGATTAATGGAGAGGTCATATGGCTAAACTAAAAAAAAAACCAACTCCCCCTATTCTCATAAACCCATTACTTCGACCTCTTCTTCCAACACCACCTCTTTCTTCTATCCTCTTATATCCCCACATCTTACACCATCTCCTTCACATGCATCAACCCCAAAAACCTTACCACTCACCTCATCATTTCAATATTAATCTTACCATGGGATACTCCCAACCACATTATTGCACACCTCTTATTCATCTACATTTCCATTTGTCATTTCCTTAGCCTACCCGATTCAACCTTCATCATCCTACCCAATCGCTTCCACCTATCTTGCCCATCCCAAGAGATCTGCAACAAGTTTCCAACCAACTTATGCATCTTGCACTAAAATTAAGTCACCAAGGAGCATCCACCCCATCCTTTCAATTCTCACCAATCCAACCCTACTTCATTCCTCACTCTGTTCCCTCCCTAATCGACCCCAATATTCTCTTTATCCATCTCATCCTTTGACATCTCTCTTTGAACCAATGCTGATGATATTTTAGAAGTTGAAATATGTAAGACTAATTTATCTACCTATAATTCACCTTAAAAATCCTAATAGACCCAAGTATAAGTTGTACAATGAAAACCATTATTGCATTTTCCATCGTCAAAAGGGCCACAACATTGAATATTATTGGTACTTCAAGTGTTTAGTGTAGAACTTGCTCAATCAAGGGGAGTTAGCCATCCCATAAAAAACATCCTCTTTCAATGGCTTTCTTCCTTATTTTCTCTCCTTTCATAAATTCACCTATTTCCTCTATTTCTCTCTTGCATATAACCATCAATAAAATTCATATTTCCCCTAACCCTCTCACATTGCCCTTCTAATCCTCTTCATTTTAGTCATATTTTTCTCTGTTGTCTTCACCTTGGCCATCCCATTAACAACCTCATTCACATCAATTTGCCCTTTTACCCATTTACATGTTGCACATAACCACTAATCAAATTCATCCACACCAATCATGCTCATCCACACCTTGTCATAATTCACTATTGCATTTACATATTTCACACCATGCCATCACAAATCACTTTATCACTTGAGTTGAATGACACTATTAAAATCAATGATGTCTCAAATTTTGACCAATACACACCCATTTTTGGAATCCATGTATATCCCATAACCTTGTTGGAGACTATAATTTACCTCAATTATCTCCCTTAATCATAGCATAGTTTTAGCACAAAGACTCTAGTCATATTAGCACAATGACTTCGGTAACATCAGCATAGTGACTTCGATCATGTTAGCTTAATGATTCATGACTCAATAGTTTAGTTGTTAGTGTAAATTAGCATGGTTATTTCAATGTGCATAAAAATATGTTAGTGACAAGGTTCAAAAAAAAATTGTCACTTCAATTACTTGTAAATCCTACATTGATAATAATTTGAAATGCTTTTATGTCACCTTCTCAAGTGTCTAATCAATCCACTTTGCACTCATAATCGACCATATTATCATCACATCACTCATAAATTTCACCCCTTCCCTCCCTTTCCTCCCTCTCTAGCTTGGGATACTCATTCACCCTTAAAAAACAATTCTAATTGGGCGGATTCATCCTCTAGTTAGTCCTCTTCCTGTCTTCACCTTGGTCTGGGGGGAATCATACCTTTATTCACCCCCAATTTTATCACATATCATCACAACTACAACACATCACACCATATATGCACAAACCACTAGCATTAAATCTTAAACCTACTCACATTCAATATTTAGCCCACTCGCATTCAATCTTCAATTTCCATCTATTCTTTCCTTGTTTTGTTTTCTCGCACATCACTCCTTGTTGTACAATCATGCTTCGAGTGGCTACATACCCTAGACTGGTGTGTTCTCCTTCTTCTTTCTCTCCTCTCATTTTTTATCTTCCTTATTATTCTTCTTCATCACCCATTTATCTTATTTTCTTAAATTCATAGCCATAATTACCACCTTTTGAATTCATAGTCTTCATTTGCTTCAATTTTGTTTGGTTTACATGGATTTTTTTTCTTTTTTTAATCAAGGGCATCTTCCCTATCGTAGTTATATTGACTCCTTACACTTTTGCTATCACAATGCTCATTTAAATCATAGCCATCCACTACTATAAATGCATACACCCTGTCATACCACTCATACAACACCTTATATATTTTGAAATATTTGGTTTGAATGATATCTAGGTTCTTTCAATCACTCAACCATTCCTAATATCTCAATCAACCTTTATCAATGTTAGTTGATCCTTGAGTGTTATTGGTTAGTTTTGGATAACTCTAGTTTTTTGGGTCATGCACACGTATCACACATTAATTAAATTTTGTTCCATGGGAAATATGAATGCTTGTCACTATCACCATAAAGTGAACGGTTTGCCCTGCTCACCCTATCATGCATAATTTGAGCCCAAGGATCATGCAAAAATAATAATAGCACAAGTCTATCACACAAAATTATTTTATCATTCATCATAGATCATAGGCCATCTAAGACATCTCCACCAGGGCTATAGATACCTGGATAGTAGTCGAGCAATATTGAAGTAATATTGGGTTATCTCCATTGAGGCTATAGATGCTTGATTGGTAGTGGAGTAAGCCCTCTGTGTGGTGACATGTCTATCATATTAGTGATCTTATTTTATATAGACCTATGCACGCTTGTGGGTGAGCTAGCTTATGGGTGTAAGTTACAAATGATTCATCCTACCTCACTCAAAATTGTCAATGAACATTCACTACACACACAATTGGTCCTTGAGAGACTTGACTCCCTAGGGTGGTCTTAGTATCTTCAAGGGCTTTTTTGATTACTATATGAGTTTTCTTGAGGTCACTAGTGTGTTTGAGCTTCTTTAAAGTACATTTAGATTCTTAATTCCTTAGACATAATAATTGAAAAATGGTCTTACACTCATTTCACTTGTTCATTTATTCCATCTAATTTTTGTGTCCTATGTTACCATTTATCTTGTAGTTAAGACTAGTGCAACCATGTTGATACCTTTGATTAAGAGGTAAACAACAAGTTTGTCCATGTCTGTCTAAGTATTCCCTACATGGTCATCAAATGCACATAGACATATCCATTTTTGTGTTCCAAGCATATAATTTCATGAATGTCATCTATATCATATAATCCATACACTATCATCCTACATCATCATTTGTTACCAGTTCAAATCTATAACATTACATTAATCCATTCACACACATCATACACATATAACCAATAAAAATTCATATATATATACATAAAATAAGAGTACATCACTATATCATTGCCTAAAAGCTACATATCATTGAGACCTTAGGCTCATCATAATCACACACACAAAATAATTGCATTGCCTTCACCATCTATCAACTCTTAAAATGCATAACTAGTTGTTCATATGGTCACTCCACCCTATCCCCTTGTGCTATGAGTTATTACTCATAATTTTTTGCAACCTCGATCCTCCATGATATGGTTTGGTCCCTCATGCCTATGAGGTTGTGGACTCCCTAGAGTTTGGTATCGAGCGTTGTACTGATATCACCCTCAAACCTCCACTCCCTGATTGGACTCTACCTATGAAGAAGAGGGTCACATTGGTATCATTATCCTCCTATTCATTAATTATTCATTTGAGACTCTAATGAATTTTATCTCCTATAAAAACCTATGCTTTATCATCATTTCTTGCTCTCGTATCACCTTCATCTCTTCTCCTAGCATGATCATGACAATCCCATCTCCCATCTCTTCCTATTGCTTGTGAAGATACTACAATTACTCTTGTAACTCCTCTAGCTATAGCTCATCCCTTTTTACATATACTACATCCTATTCCTAATATGCATAATCCCTCTCTATTTTCATCATGTCTATCTACTACCATAGACTCTCCTTATTAGAAACCCCAACCATGCACTCCTCCTGCATCTACTCAAGCAGATGCATCAACTGTACCAACTCTACCTTTAGGTTGTCTCACTCTACTTGGATCATAGCCCACTCCTCCTCATACCAACCTCATTATTCCTCAAGCCCCTCAACCTCATCAACCACCTCCATATTTTTATCCTCTTCCATGCCAACCTCATCATCAATGACCCTAGTCTTTGCCTCACCTTACCTTAAGTTCTCTACTCTACTATCAGTCCTACAATGCACTTATCATCATAGTGATTCTCTTTAGGCTCTACCTCCTCAAGTTCTCCCTCCTCTTCATCCTTTCTCATTGCCTCCATCTCCCTTGATGGCTCTAACTATTGTGTCATCCACCAAGCATCATACTCTATATTCATCCCTACATTGCCAATTTTTGGTATGTCCATCACCATATTCACCTTATTGGCTAGTAGAATCTTCTATGGAACCACCAGTGTCAAGTGATCATCCCACCTCCTATAAGTCATAGGTGGATCTGGTACCCCTTGTGTTAGTCCAAAATATCTCTAGATCTATGTGAACTGAATCAATTCACGCTCTATCCAATATCATCTTAGCACCCACCTTTCTCATCTCACATGATCCAGGTGCACCCTATCCTCATCCCATGACTTTGTCCCCTACCATAGCCTCCATATCAACTAGTCCACCACCAATCTAGCCCACATCCATATATAGTACTCTCCATATCCTAAATGAGGCAGACTCTATCATATCTCCTTATCCCTCCACCTTCACAGAGCATAAGGCTATCATACCATCCTCTGACATGGTAATCCTATAGGGTGACATATGTTAAAGTGCTTCCAACTCCATATTTATAGTAATAAAATATACCCCAATATATTTCACCCTTGTTGTTGCACCTTGTAGAGATCATCATATGACTATGCTAGTAGTGCTAGCACCCACACATACACTATTGTTGTCTCTATCAAGTCAAAAACAAACCCTATTAGGTTCCATGGGAACCATGCACTTGACGAGTCTGGTAGCACCATACTTGAAATCAGAGACATGAGTACTACATGTATCAGTATCAACCTCTCCCTCTCATACTCCTCTAGGTATGGGATCCATCCATGACCCACCTCCACATCTCTCCAACCCTCACCATACACTAGGGGCATCACATCTACCTTGTCCAATATTGAGTATATTAGAAGACCCTCCATTGGAAACCAAAATTTCTAGTAGATATCTTCTAGTTGCATAGTAATATCTCCTATAGGGAGGTGGAATATCCCCCTATCAAGATCCCATTGCTCCATGAGGGCTACAAGTACATTGCATCCACTCAAATGGTCTATATCTGAGTTACCCCTCCAAATAAATTAATCTCAACCACTCCTAGTCATCATCACTCAAATTATCCCTAATATTAGGTAACTATAGACTAAACTAATGCCACACTTGCAACATCATAAACTACACATAAAACCACCCACACATGTCATCATATCATATTTCCCACAATCCCACCACATACACACTAAAACATTCCAAAAAGCTAAAAAACAATCATTACAAATCCATCAAAAAACAAAACAAAGCAAAACAATAATAATAAAAAAAAAAATTGTCTCCCTACTCTTCTTTTCCTTAAAAAAACAAAAAAAAGAGAAATTATTTCCCTTCCCCGCCCTCTTTGCTTTAAAAAATAAAAATACAAAATCAAAATATTTTATCCTCCCTTCTCTTTTTCCTTTCAAAAAAAAAATCTCATCCTCCCTTTTCTCTTTCTATTCCAAAAAATACAAATGACAACTAAAACATACAAAAACACCCACCAAAACTAACTACATCTAAAACATCACTAAAATCAAACTACCTAATATAAGGGCACCTAACTACATACCTTCCCTACACACCCTCCATCTCCCATTGTCAATCTTTATCCTGCCATCTCACTCCTTCACCTTGCTCCCACTACTTTTCCTCCACTTGTCAGGTCCAAAAGGCTTTGATAGTCTGCCCTAGTGCCTATTTATAGCCCCCAACTCACCTAAACACCTCCAACTATCACTACCAATCACGTACATGCCTCCAACCAGAGCTGACGGTCATCCAGATTACCTCCAACTATCGCTAATAGTTAGCCAACCATTGTTGATGGTTAAAGAACTATCACTACACCCCAAATCCACCTGCCACCCCTATTTTACAGTCACCCCTTCACCAATCCACACTATTTGCCCTCTTTTTCATCCTTTTTTTATCAATCAGCTCTCCATTGTCATTCATTCTATCCTCTATCCACTTGGGAAAGGTCATTTAATTTTTGTTTGTTGGGATAACAAATAAAAATAATCCATCCATTGGATTAGGTGTCTCTTGTTTTTGCAATACATTGTGTTTCACGGAATGCGATAAAAAAAGGGTATATGTAGACACCAAATTTTAGTCATTTGTAATCAAATTTCCACAAAATCACCAAAACACCCCTCAAATAATCACAAATTCACGAAAATCCCTAAATTATCACAAAACCATTGCCAAGTGCCCAATTTTGTCTAATGTTTTCTAAATTTCCCTAAGTCTCCTTTTCTATTTTCCTCAAAATTCTCCTTAATTCCACTCTTCTCCTTAATTTCTTCAAATATTCCCCTATTTCTTTTAATTCCTTCTGATTCCTCTAGTTTCTCCTCTTTTCCTCTTTCCCTCTTATTCCCTCAAATTTTATTAATTTCTTCTAAATTTCCCTAGCCTCCTTAATTCTATTTCTTCCCTCTAATTTTCCCTAAATTATTCTAATGTTTCCCTAAAGTTCTTATTTTCATCTAATTTCCCTTTCTACCCTAATTTCCTAAATTCTCCTATAGCAAAATAATCAACACCAAAACACATACATGAAAATGAACAATTGCAATAAAAAGAATGCTTCTCTTGTATTAAAACAGGGGAGCCTTAGTCTCCCAATTTACAATGCTTGATGCCCCAATGTTTGGGGATGGATATTACAATGCTTTTCATTTTATGAAGTACAAATTCTCAAATGACAATTTATAGTTCTCCAAGAAAATCAACTGGTGTCCCTTATTCTTTTGTTACAACTTCAGGGGAGAGTGGGCTTCTGGTATCCAACAAGGGGACCACTCCAACTTCAACAAATATCCTAGTACCTGTCTCCTACACACATAGAAGGTAAATAATGGTCAGTAGCACCTGTTGATTAAGATAAAATATATTTTTGTAAAACCCTATCTACAAAAATATGAATTATAGCACAAAAAATAGATAAATAAAACCTAATATACCTTACTAAAAATTAAATCATTGATCCATGCATGTCATGCTTGTCTATATTTTGAGTAACTGTGAATGCACGATTGGGACTGGTCAACCATGGAAATTTGGTTAAGCAACTACAGGATTAAAATTGTAACTGTGTAATCATGGGAGGGTGGATGAGGCTGATTGGTAGAAAATAAAAAAGGGCACTCTTAGGATTCCAATATCTAGTTTCCTTAGGATATGTGAAAACTCCTAGCATGATTTTGATAGCTTTATGGTATGTACTCTCATCCTCCTTTGGTTGATGGGGTGAAGGTGCCTTTATAGGCTCCTTAGAATTTTGGAGGGAAAAGGGAGGTGGCAAGCCAATATTACCAAGTGGTAATCTAGGGCTACCAAATGGAAGGGGCAGTTATAGTGAGTCACCTAGGGTGTCTCACTTAACTGGGGTGATGTGGCTAATGGATGAGTGCAAGTGGAGTGAGGTGTAAGGGATGTCCTATGTGAAGGGATAAGGGTGATATGAGTGTGTGAGATGTGGCAAGGGATGGTGGTGATGTGGCTATGACACATGTATGATTTGCAAGTATCCCTAGACCTTTTTGTATGAGGACTTTTAGGCTTCAGGAATACTTAGGTCTTGGCGCATTGTATCCTTGCAAGTCCCACCAGATGTGTGAAGACCCTTCATAGAGAATTCATACCATGGACCGCAAGGAGAGACAAGCCTATTTTAATTTGCATTTTATTCTATTTATTTTCCCTAGCATGGGCTTGAAGATTTGCTTCGAGCAAAGACTCTTCTGGATGCATTAGTTTTAACACTTTTGAGTGTTCTCTTGTTGATTCGATTGTTGAAATCGTTATGATGACTACCCCCTCAAGCAATGAGTTGATGAGGGAATTCCCAATGTACAAAGCAATGAGTTTCTTGACACCATATGATGATTTTGGGATAATTTCGTAGTTCTCCCATTTTTTGTTATGCACTTTTATTCATTTTTTTGACTATTTTTTGTCGACTTTGAGAGCGCAAGTGACTAAAATTGGGTACCCGTAGAGTGGTCCAGCCCTAGAGGCCTTCTTAGGGATTCAATTATGGTCACATAATGCTTTCACAAACCCATTTTGGAATTATTAATACCAGTTTTGAAAATGGCCTCAGTTACCTTGTTTTTGGTGGGTTTTTAACCCTATTTTTGTTATTTTTGAGTTGTTATTATTCAATTTTTTTGTGGCCATCACACCCAGTGATGGCCATGATTTTTATGACCATCCCAGTTAGGTGCAGTCCCCAATTTTTTGTGATAATCCATGGTAGAGATGGTCGCAAACCAAGGGTTTTATATAAAAGGGCAAATGGCCCTAAAAGCTTCATTATTGCAACTTGATTTCATAAATTGGAGAGGAGATGAGAAGAAAGGTGATTATCTAAAGCAAAGTACTATCCAAAAATCTACCTTTCAGCATGCATCAAGGCCATGGTGCAGCACATGGCAGAGCCGGTGTGCGACGAGTATGTTTCCATGCTTTTTCCTCTTTTTGTAGGAAGGAATCATAATTTCTTAGGGTTTTTTGATTTTTTTCTTTAACTATCCAGTAATGGACCCTTAAAGTGTAGTTAAATAACAAATTTGGGGTATATTTTTAATTTTCATGTAAAAAAATTCATTTTTTTTCATTTATAGAGCATTTTTTTATTCATTTTTTGGCATTTTTAGGGTTTCTAGGGGCTCGATTTACCCCAATTTTTCCCCTGATTGGGGGCCATACCTGTCTAGGATGGTGGTGCATGGCTGTCCCTAGTTGGGTCAGCTATAAAATGATACATTAAGAGGAGGTATCTGTAGAGCTACTCAGTGGAGGCCTATTAGTGGTGGATTGGTTTCAGAGGGAGGTCTTCAGAACTAGACATGTGTTGCTGATGACATTGATCAGCAACCAACTATTGCCAGAATCCTTAGGAGCTAAGTTCCCTTGGAACCTACTAGAGTTAGTGTATGATCTATGTGAGAGCATGCTAAAGAAACCTTTTATTATGGCTTGGTGTTTGACTTTACTCGCACAACTTTATGATGAGCTTTACGAGATTCGCTACCATGGACGGATGGGGATAGGATGTAGCTATTTACTACAGGTCTGGGAATGGTCCCATATTGTAGTATAGTTCCTATGGGGACTACCATAGATTATGTAGGCTCAGTTAGAGGATAGAGAGATTGGTTATGTTGCACTCTTATAGATAATGAGGGAGCAACACGGTAGTCGATGTCAGGATGGATAGATTAAGATCTATGCTGACACCTTTGCATGGCTTCAGGTGGATGATATTATCTGGAGACCTTATAGAGATTGCCTTGTATGGCCAAAGGCTATGGTACACTTGCATTGAGTGAGATGTGGAAAATGGATGGTAAGGAGGCACAAAACTGAGAAATATTACTTCCAGTTTGATCGTGTGCTTCGACAGTTTGGGCTATGCTAGGGGTTACCTAGTGAGCCACGAGTATATCAATGTAGAGGCATGGAGAGGGGACTGGAGGAACCTATCATAGAGCCCCTCATTGAGGATTCAGACCCAGTGATATACATACCAAATGTGGATGATGTTGGTACTACTGATGAGTATAGCGCTTGGTGGATTATATGGATATGGCGTGGGGATGACCCACTAGGAGGGGGTGTCGATGCTGCTACGGAGGAGGATGCACCTAGAGAGGACCTCAGAGAGGTAGCTCAAGAGGCTCATGCTCCAGATATAGTAGAGGTATGACATGTTCACCCTCGTAGGGAGGATTCCAAGGCTAGTTTACTAGACATCCAAGATGTAGAGGGGTTTGGTATGGATGCACCCGATGAGTGAGACCTAGATGGGGAGCTAGTGATGCGAGATGCCACTATCACTAGATTGCAAGGGGAGCTAATTAGGTTATGGGAGGAGTACATTGAGTAGCATGCTCTCCTTCATGCATAGGTACATACTGGTCAGACTGAGGCCTCTAGATGAGATGCTAAGGTGTCAGTCCTTCATGTATAGTTAGAGTCTACTAAAGTTGAGATAGCGAGGTAGGCTACAGAGATCCAAAGGTAGGCAGCTGAGATAGCAGCATTATAATCTTAGGTTGTGGTGTAGAGCTTAGGGTAGGGTACATCGAGCAGTGATGAGGTTGTGAGACTGCGAGGTGAGGTAGAGTGACTGCAGGTTTTGGTGGAGAGTTTGACCATATGCTATCGGGAGGAGCAGGTCTTCACCAGACTATTAGAGGATGATATCATGCATCTCCAGGGATGCCTACCAGATAGAGCTTTGGGTATTAGGTCAGTGGCTAGGTCTTGAAGTGAGGTAGGGAAGTCATCATGGATGGGACCACCGAGCTCAATGAGATGGACTAACAGACCAGGAGGGAGTCGATCTGTTAGCTCATGATGCACTCATAGCGAGGGTAGAGGAGAGAGTCATTGCACTTAGTCATGGAGGTGCATGACTTTATTTGAGATAGATGGGTCTATATTTTAGGATTTTTATGACGAACATTATGTGGGCTTTGGGACCCACTTATTTTGTAGCCCTTGGGGAATATGATGGACATGATGATGTATTTTTGGTTCACATATATATATGGATATATACATTGTTTTTATTTTTATCATAATGATGTCCTTTATTGATGTATGCAATGTATGCATGTCTATATGCTTTTATGATGTCTATCATGTATGCATTTATTTAGATGATTTGATGTATTGTGATGGGATACATTTAGTTAGATGATAAATGTATATGTTGATGATCTATATGCGAGATGAAAATGGAATGAATATGCAAATGACATGTTGTGATTTAATATGAGTTGATATTTTTGATGCTAGCCATGTAGCTTGTACAAAATGTATTTTATCATTTCATGTTATTTTTATGACACTCTATGATGGCATTTATAACTTGGTTTTGATAAATGTATACTAAATTTTGTACAAATAGAATAGATACTGTAATATGTTATGGGACATGTATTATGTTGTGAAACTCAGCCATGTTTAAGCACTTAGTCTATAATTATGTAATAATTATGTTATGACTTTTTGTTAAGGTACAAACCCTGCTAAGGTAACCAAGATAACCTATATTCATTTGTAGATTAATTAATTACCATGATAACACATAAAATAATCTCTAATGTGCAAATAGGTTTGACGAATCACACCTATAGTAGAGGAAACTTTATACGCATCATTATCCTTAGTTTTTCACTTTATTAGATTGGACCACTAGGAAATATAGATTATTCCAAGCTAGCTCATCCTGATGCAAACATTGGTCTGTACAAAGCAAATGTTTATGGGACAAACATATCATCATGCGGGAGGCTACCCCGTCATTGCAAGTAGGCTATCCACCAAACCTGGAATGAGGATCATCGTATGGCTCTCTGATGTTGAGAATTTCAGGGATTCAAAATCATGATTCCTTTCTTTTGCGTTGAATCACTAAGCGAATGTGCACTATGTAATTTAGCAAGCAATGTATTTTATGATAGTTGTAAGATCCACTTTTATTTTGTTTTTTGTAGTGGTGAAGACCACTTGTTTTCTTTGGTAATAATGTACTTCTATTTTTTATTTTTTATTTGTATAAGTGACGATAATCATTATTTCTTTTATTGCTTCTATTTTGCAAATGATACGAGCTCTAATTTAGACTATAGAGCAAGGGACCTATGAGAAAGGAGATCTTGTCCTTTTGCTAATTCTCAGCACCCTAGAACCATTTTCACAGGAGGATGAGCAAGGATAATACTTTTTGCTTGGAATAACCTATACTACTATTAAGTTTTCATCTTACTTTGTACTGTAATTAGGATTTATTTAATGTAGCATGATGTTAGAATTTTGATATATACAAGGTATGACCTAAGCAAGAGTTGTACCTTTTAAAACATCACTATAAATTTCTATAAAAGTTGACAAAACGACAGAACATGGGTAAGTGACCTTAAATTTTATTGATGCTTTTACACAATGGTTTAATTTGAAGTGACTGAACACATATTGTGGTATGTAACTATGGTATTAATGTAAAATGGATAGGTGATAAAACTGAATTTTAACAACTATGATTTTGACAAATACCTAATGTACATACTTTGTGGTAGACATCTTGTTATCAAATTTTTAGGTATGCATGATGTGACTATTATGCCTAATGCAAATGACACTAATATGTGACTACGATGATATGCAATGCATTATTTTTGTTATTTTGATGATTTTTTATTTTTTTTTGAATTTTTTGATAAGATATACAAGTTGATCAATCGATTTGATGGATACCATTGGGGCTTTTTAGGTGACCAAAGGGATTATGGGAACCTTTAGAGCTTTTTAGCTTGACCTAGACAGTCATAGATGATCTAGGAGTGTTTTGGAATTACCAAAGGGTTTATGAGAACCTTTGGGGAATTTTTATGTGACCTAGATAGTCGTAGATGATCTAGGAGCATTTTGGGGTGACCAAAGGGTTTATGGGAACCTTTGGAGCATTTGGATGTGACCTAAAGAGTCATAGATGATCTAGGAGCTTTTTGGGGTAACCAAAGGGTTTATGGGAACCTTTGGGGCATTTTGGTTTGACCTAGATAGTTATAGATGATCTAGGAGCATTTTAGGGTGACCAAATGGTTTATGGGAACCTTTGGGGCATTTTGATGTGACCTAGATAGTCGTAGATGATCTAGGAGCATTTTAGCATGACCAAAGGGTTTATGGGAACCTTTAGGGAATTTTGGTTTGACTTAGATGGTCATAGACAATCTAGGAGCATTTGGGGTGACCAAAGGGTTTAGGGGAACCTTTTGAACATTTTGGTTTGACCGAGACAGTCATAGATGATCTAGGAGCCTTTGATGGTGCTAGCTAGGCATGGAAAGGCCTTAAATGCTGAATATTCATGGGTTCTTTCTCTTCTTTTCCTTATATAGCTACTAAGCGATAAGTTCCATGTCCAATATGACTTGTAATAATGAATGGACCTAACCAATTAGCTACAAACTTATCCCATAAATGGGATGGTAAGTTCGAGTTTTGTTGGTTCTCTTTTAGAACTAAATATCCAACCTGAAAGTCGTGGTAGTGGACCTTCATGTTGTAATATCTCTTAAGATGTTCCTTATAAACATGTAGATGCTCGAGGGAATTAACACGTCGTTCATTAAGTAACGTTAGTTGATCAAGTCGAGATTGCCTTGCAGTATCATCATCAATGAATTCTTGCATAGATATTCATAATGACAAAATTTCTAGCTCGAGAGGCATGATTGCCTCAGCACCATACACTAGTGAAAATGGAGTTGCCCCAGTGGAGGTCTGAATGCTAGTGCGGTAAGCCCATAGGGCAAGAGGTAGTTGATTATGCCAATCCTTATGGCTATCTCTGATAGTTTTATTGAGGATGTCAACTACTATTTTGTTAGAATCCTCTGCTTGCCCATTGGCCTACGGATAATAGAGAGTTAAAAAACTATGTTGTATGTTATACTTTTCAATTAACGCACACACATCCTTGTTCTTAAACGGTGTCCCATTATTCGATATTATTTTGGATGGAATACCAAAATGATATATAATATTATGCAATATGAATTCCGCAATGCGAGGTACAATCGTCGTGGTAAGGGAAATTGCTTCCACCCATTTGGTGAAGTACTTAGTCACTGTGATGATAAATTTATGGCAACCTGAAGAAGGAGGTGAGATCTTTTTGATTAGGTCAAACCCCCATTGCAAAAATGGCCAAACCGCTTGAATCGGTTGTAAGGCCTATGAAGGTACATGTGTCAAATTTGCATGATGCTGACACTTCATGCACTTCTTTACATAAGTGTAGTAGTCTTGCTCTAAAGTTGGCCAATAATAACCAATGTGAAGTATGCACTTAGCAATGGCCATGCTGCTAAAGTGGCCACTGCATGTACCATCGTGTGCATGGGCAATGGCCCAAGAAGACTCCTGTGAGTATAAGCAATGAAGGAGAATTCCTTCATAACTTTGATGATACATAATTTCTCCTATCAAGACATATTTTGCTACCTTTTGCTTAAATGCTCACTTTACAGCCTGCGATAATCTAGGCAGGATGCTTCCTAGCTTAAGATAATATTTTATAGGCAAGGCCCAGTATTGTTGGGAAGAAGCCTCAACTATATGGATCATGCATTTCCTTTGACATTCATCTCTCACAAATGATGATTGCGAATGAATTCTGAGATATAGCGTTGTTTCAAAATAATTTTCATGGAACAAAGTCCCCCAATTGGTATTTTCTAAATATTTGCATAGATGAGAGAACCGTTCAATGGAAGGTTCAATCTAAATCATGTGGAATTATGGTGGGAATTTAGGTGTTTCACGCATAGGCGCTGATTGCGCTAGCATTTTTACCCGAATGGTGGTGATATCATCTGAAGGGTTTTGGGGAATAAGCAATCCCAAGGATGCCATTGTATTTGCAAAATGATTAGCTAAACAAGGGAGTGCCTCTATATCATACCATTCAAAATTTACCAAAATTTTGTGCACAAGGGCTTTGTAGGATTGCAAGACAGGGCATTTACACTAAAATATCCCCTTTACCTGGTTGACTATGAGCAAGGAATCGTCAAAGATATTCAACTTCATAATTTTCATGGTGATAGTTGTTTGAAGGCCAATGATTAGCGCTTCATACTTAGTATTATTGTTGGTACATGGAAAATCGAGTTTAAACAAAAGGAGTATGGGAGCACCTTACGGTGTAAATAACATGATACAAGCACAACCCCCTTGATCACATTTAGAACCATCAAAGAATAGAGTGATGTCAGCCTAGGATTCAGGCTCAGATGAATCAGGTGATTCTGTCATATGAAACACTCCATCATCGAGAAGTTCTATACTTAGAGGCTCTTCACTTTGGAGAGGAGCCTCTGCTAATTGATCAGCTATGACTTGTCCTTTTATATATTTATATCCAATGAGATCTAAATCAAATTTTGTTAATAAAATTATCCATTTTGTCGTGTGAGTACTATGATAAGTTTGGCTCATCATATACTGCAATGGATTTTCTTTAGATATGACATACGTGGTATTATTCATCATGTAGTGGCATAGTGTTTTCATGGTGAATACCACTGCTAAGCATAGCTTCTCTACGTATGCATATTTAATCTTGTAGCTGACCAAGGTGCGACTAATGTAGTATGTAGCTTGTTCTTTATGCAATTCATTCTTTTGGGACAACATGATGCCCAATGCCACCTCAGTAGTTGAGATGTATAAATAGAACGACACTCCTGGTTGTAGTGGAGCCAATACAGGTGACGAAGACAAGTATTGTTTGATTGCGTCAAAGGCATCTTGAAACTCTTTGTCCCATTTAAATGAGACCCCCTTGTGAAGCAATTTATTCATAGGCCGACACTTGTCCGATAATTGCACTATGAAGAATTTTATGGATGCGACCTTTCCTTGCAAGCTACGTAGCTGCTTAATAGTTTTGGGGGACGACATATCCATTATTTCCTTGACCTTGTTGGTATCAACCTTGATTCCTTGTTTTGAAACTATAAATCCTAAGAGTTTTCTTGATGTGACTCCAAATACACATTTATTGGGGTTAAGTCTCACATTGTGCTCTATGAGATGATCTAACACTTTACATAGTACATCAATATGATCCTCGCACAATTTAGATTTTTCCAGCAGATCATCCATATAATATTCCATTATAGTATGCATGTAATCGTGGAAGATGCATGTCATGGTGCATTGATAAGTAGCACCAACATTCTTAAGGTCAAAATACATGACCTTATAGAAGAATGTTCCCCAAGGCATTGTAAATGTTATTTTTAGTTGGTATTCTAGATTGATACGAATTTGATTGTATCTAGAGAAACCATCCATTAGGGAAATCATTTCATGCCCTATCATTGTGTCTACCAACATGTCGATGTTGGACAAAGGAAACTCATATTTGGGACTCGCTTTATTAAGATCTCAAAAATCTATACAAAAGTGAATCCTCCCATCCAACTTCTTAATGGGGACCATGTTCGATACCCATGGTGGGTAGTCTATTGATACTATGAAGTCTGCATCCAAAAACTTTTGTAATTCATCTTTAACCATCAAGGCTACTGTTGTATGTATTTTGCATAGCTTATGCTTAACTGGCTTAATCGATGGATCAACCGTGAGATTATGTGTGACTAGATTTGGATCTAGTCCTAGCATATCCTTGTATGACCAACCAAAATCTTTTATCCTTTCCTGCAAGACTTGCATAAACTCTTATCTCTCAGCTGGAGATAGAATTTCCCCAATATTTATAATCTTAGGATTATCGATATCGGTACCAATATCCTTGTCAATTTTTGGTTCAATTGACATATGAGACTCATATTCCAACTGGTGTGGATTGGGTATCAAGTGAATGTCGTTAGCGAGGATCACCTCTTCCATAGGAAAATCTGGCTCTGCCTCAACTTGGAAGATATTTTGAGTAGTACTTGGAGAAAAATTAAATGGTTGGAACATTTCCTCACAAGGCCAATACTCAGATGGTGATGGGGGAGAGTTAGCCCTCTCAAAGTCAATTACCTTGTGGTTGAGGTATAAATTCTTAAGAGGGTTACTCAGATTTCTCAAAGGAGAATCCAGGTCTATAGAAATCATGTTGATGGTGTCATGATTCCCATGTGGGTAACGAGTGGGTCTAGGAACCTGCGGTGGTTCCATAACTCGTGGGGGGGATTTCAGGTGGAAATGGAATGAATGGAGGTCATCTACATGGGGGAGGAGGTATCTAAACCTCTCTTGGTAGTAGTTGGCATCATATGGGGTTTAGATCAGGAAATGTATTACGAATGTAATCATCCTCTTGATATCCTAAAGGTAAGATGTTTGGAACATCCCTAACTTTCTTTTCTTGCATAAGAAAATGCCACAATATGGGATGGTTGTTATTAAATCTATGAAGGTATTGGTCTTCCCTCTTTGTTATAGGGATAACTTGAGTGCAATATTCATCTAAGCTTGGATCATTGATTGGTACTATACCATAATTCTCTTAATAATCACTCATCCACTCACCAGGAGGACTTGGATCCTCCTGTTCACTTTCTGATTCCAGGGTATGTGAGCTTTCTTCAATTTCATAAGATTGAGCCATGTCACTAGAAAACCCCTAGTCTCTTAAGTTTTGGGGAAAGGAATCCCCTAAAGAGTGAAGGTGATGTGATTTGGCGTATGGGTCATGTGCAAGCTCATATTTTGCATTGATGCACATACACTCCATTCCTTCTGCTAAGAATTCAACAAAAACTTGCGTGTTGACCCCCAACCCAGATTTATCGTATGACATTTGATACTATGGCTGACAAGCTATGCAAGTGCCTTGCTCAAAAATTCCTAGTCCATAACCACGCCAATTGTATTTGTCCAAATACTTTAGGGCATAGTTAGTATTTGAAAGATATGATATACTTTCTAAGAAATATTCATCATCCTCTTCCTCCGAAGAAAGAGGTATGATTGCTCCAAACTCTAGGCCCCCATATACAAAATTTATTTGGGTAGGGGATTTACCTAAAGTAACAATGTTGCCTATAGGAAGACAAGGTCTTCCAATGTCTTGTACTGACTCGATTGCTAGGAGAGTTGTGACATTTCTGAAAATGTACTCTCCCATGCTAGTGTTTTCTATATGCACTATCACTTGTGAAGAAGAAGATGGAAGGGATGAAGTGGAGGCTTGAGCATGCTCAATAGGAACCTTCTATGGGCTTTCCTCATTTAGCAAGTGAGGATTTACATCCTCATTTGCTTAAGAGGTAATATCGTCCGATGAGATGTTCGAGACTATGGTTGGGGTCTCATCAATAGGCATCTTCAACATATTCCTCTCAAGAGGACTCGACAACATCAATGGAATGTCAGATTTGGACTCTAATGAATATGGAGTGAATGATGATGAAAATGGAGAATGGAGTGGACTTTGTACTGACATATTTAGTTTGAAGTCCACTAGAGTCAAAGGTAATGTCGACTCTAGCATTTTTTGCAACATGTTGCAGTACTTGAAGGGCTCCTAATCAACGTCCACTACATGGAATTTCCCTTCATAGGTGTATTTTAAGCATTGATGTGCGATGGAAGGAACACACTTCATATACCAAATCCATGGCCTACCTATCAAGATATTATAGGCTATTTCTCCCTCTAGCACGTGGCAAATGGTAGGTAAGATAATAGTGTCGACAATAGAGCAGATTGTATCATTGAATGCTCTTAATATGTATGTTGATGCTACAACATGTGATGCTAGTAATTTAAGGTGCTTTAAAGCATGGGTCATAATGATGTTACTTGAGGACCTAGTGTCTATTAGCACTCTCTTTTACGATATACTATTGATACTTGCAATAACATGCAATGGAGGGTCTACCGAGTCACCTCTAACTGGTTTGAGCTCATGCTCATAGAACGAGATGACTGGCTCTTTGCATTGTTGCACATGCCCCAAAAAGTCTACAATGGAGTTTGTCTCTTGGGGTTGCAACTCGATCGACTTTAGGATGTCCAATAATGCCTCCCTATGTGGAGCAGAATGTTGGATTAATTCATATATGGACAATATTGCAGAAGTGATCTACAAGATTTGTTCTAGCTTATTTTTTATGGTTAATACAGGCCTATATGGAAGGCCTTGTACCACCATTGGATTGTATTGTGATGTTGAAGGTCCCTCCTTCACAAATGCAAGTGGCGAGACTAGATTAGGGTATCTCTTATTGCGAGTCACAATGCTAATCATTCCCACATAACCCTATAGAGGCGGTGTGGTCTTCACCTCATTTATAGGCTTAGCAGGCATAGCCTCGCCATCATGAGATGGTAATGTGTCCTTTTATATCCTTATATTTTGGTTGTTATGTGCTAGAGAAGCATCCACTTTGAGCTCGTGCCTATCAATCATGTCTTGAACAAGGTGTTTAAAAGCATAACACCCGAAGATATTGTGACCATTCTACCTATGGTATTTACATTGTTGATCTAAGAATCTACCCATAGGCTTGGGCTTTCCCATGTTTGGCTCATTTGGTCTGAGTTTTGGAAGACCCATCACTCGCGCCACCATAAAACGATCAAAAATGGAATCAAAAGACTTAGATAAAGGTGTGAATACTCAATTATTTTGCTCTTGATTTCTCTATTTTGCTATTGCTGCATTGTTATTGTCATAACTAGTAGGAGGATGTTGGGCCTTATAATTTGCCTTCTAAGGAGGCATTTCATGAATAGGCTGAGGGATGTTTATGGCCACTTGATTGACCATAGTTAGATTTTGGATAGTCGAGCTATTTTTTAGATTTCTAGTCCACTCCTTTTTGGGTTTTTCTAGTTCCCCCTTGTATCTTTATCTCCTTGACATTCCTAGCCTAAACTAGGGCATATTCTAAAGTGAGGAACTACTGGATTTGTAGTACAACAGTGATTGGTCTCAAGAAGCTTTTGGAAAACATGCTAGAGAGTTCACTTTCTGGTATTAGGTAAGGTAGCCTGGCAAGAAGCATTCGCCACCTATTCCCATAATCAGTTATGGATTCATTGTCATACTGCCTCAACCCCATGAGGTCGGTCAATGTTGCTTTCCTTTTGGTATTGAAATCAAATCACTCCAGGAATACATCCACTAGCTATTCAAAGCTATGGACACTATGCTTAGGTAAATTTTTGAACCATTCATTGTTTGGCCCTGATAGGGTGCCTAAAAATGTTTGCAAGAGCAACGCATCATTGTCATGAATGCTAAAACACATATTAAGAAATTATGTCATGTGCTCTTGAGCATCTTCCTCTCCTTTAAACCGATCCAACTTGGGCATCTTCAAATTTTTAGGGTATACGAGAGAAGGAATAGATGGGTGTAACGGTTGGCACTTAAGCTAGCGAACTATGGGGTTTTTAGTCCCAATTGCCACTATCTTTGTCTCAATGTGTTCGAGGCATTCTAACAAAGCTTGATATGCAGGCGAGGATTTGATCTCTTCTTATTTGTTTCAAACCCTGAAAGGTGCTTGAGGTAATCTATGTGGGTGTGGGGGTGGTCGATATGCATCTTCCACTTTCTCATATGGTGCATCCACATAGTCCTCATTGTCCTCTAAGTCATCGTAGACCTCGATAGGTGTATTAGGTAGTGGTCTACATGGAGGAACTGACACCTCTTGAAGGCACTCTAGATTAGGCCTATGATGTACTCTTTCTTTTGGCCTATTTGGTCTAGGAGGCAATGGAGGATTGGGCCTATGAGGCCTACCTTGGTGCACCTACCTTAGTCTATTCTCTTCCCTATGCATTTCGGGAGCTTGAGCCACTTGATGCAAGGTTTATTTGATTTGATTCTCTAGCCTCTCTTTCTACTTTTTATCTCTTATCTAAGAGATCGAGGCATTTCTTGTCAGATCAAAGTTGATTAAACTTAGCTTGATGTCTAGCATACCGTTCTACCATATCATTGATCTGTATTATGGTAGAAGGTCTTTGTACCCTCTCTTTTGGGTATCTACCATACACTAAGGTTTCTTTAAAATCAGGTGCGAGGTTCTCCTCATGGAGGGTATTCGCATTGACTCTCTGTTGCCTTTCATGTTGGTAGTCAGCATAAACTATAGGTGTAGAATTTCATCTTGCCTATGTGGAATGAAATAAGGGATAGGAAATTTGATCTCTCTCATATCCTCCCTCATATATGAGTAAGGGTAAAGTAGAATTCACCCTATCACTAGGGCGAGTGGTGAACTCCTCCCTTGGTGGTGGTCTAGGGGTAGTATTAGGCCTACCACTAGGACGAGTCTCAAACTCATCTCTTTGTGGTGGCGTAGGAGTAGGATGGTTCGACAATCTAAGATGATCATTCAGTCCTGCTATGGGTGGTGGGGATTGCTCTCTCACTATAGAATGTGGAGTTGAATGCATGGGATCACTCTATCTATGGGTGTATCATGGCATGCCCTCTCTTCAAAAGAGGAGGTATGTATGTGATATCTATTAGGGATATAACTCCCTAACTCTGAGCCTTCACCAGTTGGGGTACCCCATATAGAGGTCCCTCGTTGGTTAGGCCTATGTCTATGCCTAGTCTCAGTAGGATTAACCATCCAGTCATCAACCAATCAGTGATTATGGATGAGGTTCCCTATGTTGGGACTTTCACTCATAGGGTTTCCCCTATGAGGGGTACCTTGTGGACTAGGTCCCAAACTACTCACTAGAGGACTACTAGGATGAGTAGATGGTCTCCAAGGAGGAATGAGCATATCCTCAGGGCCATATCGAAGATGCTAAATGTCTTCCTATCTACTCCCCATAACTTCCACCCATGAAAGGGCTTGGCTACGGGTGATGACCATATCTAAAACTCTATCAACTATGTGATTATGTTATTTTACAATTTTTAGGAATTAGAAACAAACAAACAATAGGAACACACAACAAGAAGATGATTATTTGAATTACAAGTTTTATGCGAATCCTAAACTATTTTGTGATTTTCAAGATGTGTTGTATTTGTAAGATAACTCTTATCATTTTTTTGATAGTTGATATAATACTTAAAGTTTAAGAGGGTTTCACTAGTATACCCACAACTCGACAATCGATAGTGAAATTTTGGTCATGTAAATCCCCTGTATGTGTTAATGAAAGTCCACACATAGACAAGGGGTACTAGTCCTGCTAGTCCCTCACCCATTTTCCCACAGTCAGCATCATACCTCCCCAAAGGGAGAGTATATGTAAATTTTCTTGGGTACGAAAGGATCTCGGGCCCGAAGGTCTATGTAACCAAGGTTCGAGGGAATTTGAGTCAATGTATGGAGATGAAACCCACCGTAATTGAACTCTATCAGTGGTTGGGGATGAATTCCAACTCACCAACGTTTCTTACATTAAGTGGTGTATGTTGTTCTTTTTATAACTTTGAAATATAAGCAAAGAAGCAAGCACATGATCTTTCACTAATGCATGTAAAAAAATTTTATGTTCAGAAAGAGGTTAGTAGCATAAAACATAATCAAATTTATACTAGACCTAAATGAATTCAACCTCTCAGATGTGAATTATGCGACTTTTCATCAATCAGCCATGAAATAGCAAGAAAGGAAGGACTGCATTTTTTTTTCCAAATTTAGAAATTGTGATTTTAATTATGTTTTGAAAAGTAACTGACCTTTCTAGGCACTCAAGAATATGGAAAAAAAACTTTCAAACTTGCTGGAATTTGATAAAAAAATTGTAGAAATTGATAGAAAATAGAAAATTGAACATACCTGGACCTGCTGGTTCTCTATTTTTTCTATAGAACCTCCTAGTTTTTAGGCTGTCCCAGGCAAGGATGGTCATAGACCAGTCAATTTGGGGGTCGTCCTAGGTAGGGACGGTCACAATCAGGGGTTGTTTTCAACAGGAACGACTCTGACCTACAACACAAAAATGGCAAAAGTGAGTTAAACCTTTGCAAAAAGTGAAAACAACAAGGAATATAAGGTTACTAACATCGTGATAACCACTGTATAAGCAAAAAATCAATGGATACACCTATAATTATGTTTTTATGGCCTTCAAACAGGTAGATTTAAGCTAAGGGTATTATAGGCCAAAAAGAGTGCATATAATGAAACTAAGCTAGAAAGCAACAAAAGACAAATTTGATAACCAAATGAAATGCAATAAGATGTGTTTTATTAATTTTATTTTTAGAATTTTTATTACAAGATGCACTTCATTAATGGAGGCTTAAAACTGGTGATACATCAACCATACAAACAATGAAAATGATGGTACTAAGGGATCCTATCCCTCGGTGGTAAATTGATGTTGGCGCATCCAATGGTTGACTCCTCTTCCCACAAAGAATATGTTTTGAGGATGATTCCTATATCTCTAGCTCATGGTTTGTTAAATCCTACAATATACACACATGGGAGCTTGAAAGGGGGTTAATAGCATAGATATTATAATGGAAAACATCATACATCCATTGAAATAAAATAAAATTAAAGAAATATAAGCTATTAAAACATATAACAATGCATAAAATAGATATATATATATATATATATATATATGTTCTAACATTAATATATCCAAGTTTTATATCATTTTGAGGTCATTTAGGCACCAAACCAGGCGAAAGATGACAGAGGCCTTAATGATGGTGCACCTCACCCTATGATGTTCAAACGGTCAGTTACCCTACCAAATCAACTCCAAATAATATCAAATTTGGATAGGGGTTAGGTGAGGACCTAATGAAGACTCCTATATTAGAATATGGGGCAAAATACCTATATATTTCATGGTCATCATAGTTATATATGGTCATGACTACTGACCGCTCCTGCCCGGGACGGTCAGTAGGTCTGCTTCAAAAATGGCCACCAATCCCTATTGGATCAGTTCTAGAACTCACTAATTAGGTTTTTAGGAAAATGGGGTCTGTATCTATGCTAGAGCAGACCATTTTTGTAATAGAGTTGGTAGGTTTTGTAATCCTTCAAATTGCCTTCATGAGGGAAGAGGGATTCAAAGGTAAAGGGGCACACAGTTTACAAAAAGGGGTGAGGTAACACCAGTTATCTCCTAATTCCAGTAGTACTTCATTGCTCAAAACATGCATTCCCCTCTCCCCCTTATCTGGTTGAGGTAAGGTTCCAATTTATAGGTAATTGGATCCCTAATGCCCAAAATGGCATGTTGCCCATCTAGGGCAACCCTTGCCACTTGTCCAAGGTTGCCCTGGATGGGTTTAGGAAGGTTGCCCCATTTGGGAAACCCATTATGCAACCCAAATTGTGCCAGGCAACTCCAAATAAACATGGGTGCCTATTGGGGTCGAGATTGGCAATATTTAATTGCTAATATCGATCCCACCTACTTTTTTGCAGGTGGGTTTGGGGGCCGTCTCTTTCTGAGACAGTCATATGTGATCATCCCAGGCAGGAGCGGCCATAAATCCTAACCCTAATAATGACTATCCCTGGTAGGGATGGTCATAAACTAGGGCCTCTAAGGCTCCCAAAACTGGTGATGACCTTCCCAAAACTGTTCTAGGATCTTGCCCATCAATGTCTTAGATAAAGCACTCAGCCCAAGGATGGTTGCATGAACCTATATTAGTATGATGGGAAATGTTTTTTAAGAGAACCGATGCTTAGCTACTTAAATATGAATAACCAGTGCAATATATGGATTAATTTGGTGTATACCCACTCTATGAACATCCTTGTGTATTATGATAGCAGCACAATGGCACTGATTGAACCTAAAATCTTGTAGCTTGACTCTAATATTGAAGAAATTTTGGCATCCCATGGACTATTGAACTTCCTTAAAAAATTTTAGGGCCATGACCCAAAGCTTTCATAGGATTTTTTTCAGACCTAGGACAACAGAACGGTGTCTCTAAGGGGATTTAGGTTCATGGTTACAATTGAATTTCTGGGAAATATTATAGAGCTACCAAATGATGGGTAGATCATCCATCAGGACAAGCATTCGATGGCAAGGAAATTTTTGTCCAATAAGGATAATGGGTTCATCTGGGAAGACCTTACCCCACCATGAAACTGGGTGCTCATCCCAATTATGTAGTACCTAACAATAGAAGAACCATCATCTCCTTTATGAAGCTTCCACATGGCATTCCTAACCTACCTTAAGGATGTGAAGCTGATCAACATCTTAGAATATCTCTTTTGGTCAATGGAGATTTTTGTGGATAACATTCAAAAAATAAAATCCACTTATCCTAAGTATTATGATCTCCACTTGATCATTTATAACTACATTAGCCAGAACCCAAATTAGTGTATTATCGATGTTGGTGGTCCACCGACCATTCTTGAGCCCATCGGGCTCGTCCATGGTGCTCTTGGAAGCTCCCCTTGATGGCCTAATTATTAACATCAACACTACTACCCCTAGCAGAGCAGGCAAATAGAAAATGGTGGGCGGTCCATCCTCTACTCTGACCAAGCACTCTGGTCACGTAAAGTTCTCCAAAAAAAAGGGTAAGAATGTTATATCAGCAGGCATTTCCACTATTGAGTTCGCCTCTATAGTTGCTAAATTTGGACACACATCCAAATTAATAATGCTTTTAAAACATCATAACTTCCCTAATAACATGTAAATCACCCTAAAAAATCCCTACCTCAATATTCGTGCCAAAAAATATAAAAAATAGCTAAATTCCATCTTCTCTGATAAAATCAGATGATCCCGATGAAACTGAACATATTCAAAAAAACTAAATGTGTCTAATTTCATCCAAATCCCATGTGTTCCTAATTTATATGCCTAGACTAGATTTTGAATCTAATCTGGGTGTCACCAGCCACCCGACAAAATTAGATAAGTCGATAAAATTGGATATAGCTGATTTCATCCAAATCAAGCCAAAATCCTAATTTGGCCCTTGACCCTAATGTTTTTACCGATCACCTGATCCCTCTAACAAGAAAAAATATTTTAATCCCTTAGATCCACTGTAATCAGTCTGGTTGAGGATTTTTGTAGAAGATATTGGAAAAGAGAAACATTTTGGTGCCTTTTTGTAGGTTGCAGTAGGAGATATCACTATCAAATCATCACCCAAGGAGTATTCAGTGATGACATCACTTTCAGTATACTTAGATATTACTTTTACTTAATATTTATTTCATTTTTTCACTATTTTTATGAAATTGGATGCGTCCGATTTCATCACTATTACATCTATTTTCATTCTCTACTTTATAGAACTAGTCATTGCATGAAACCAACTGCGTACGATTTCATGCTTTGCATATGGTTTCATGCTTAGCATACAATTTCATACATGTGTCCCTTTGGGGGAAAAAATTCTACATCATAGATCTTTCATTTTACATTACTAGCATCATAGCACTGTTAATTTCTACAATTGCATATTATAAACTTATGTTATTGATAGATCTAGCATTATTTTTTCATTTTATGATTAGAGTAATCCACTTTTTACTTTATTTAAGGTTTTCTAAAAGAACCGAGGGGATTTGACTATCATAGATCATAATATACTATGGCCTATGCATATCCCCCTTCACTAAATCTAAAATCTAGTGTGCTGCTATGAAATTATAGGTTTTGAATGAAAACATATGCATCTAGTTTTGTCAAAAAAAATCGTACATCCGATTTCATTCTATATGCATCCGGTTTCGTACAGTGCAACTGATTTCATCTAGAATCAAACTTTTAGATCAGGTAAGTGCTCAAAATTCATTCTTTCACTGTCAATTTTATATTTTCTAATCTACTGGCATAAAAACCCCAAAAACATGGATTCATTATATTTTTTACAAAATATAAAATTACAAAAAGAAAAAATTTCAACTTATAAACCTTGCATCATAGTTAAATTTTATAATGATCTTTAGATAGACTTGTGTGCCTTATCTTCATTGGAATTTGAATTGCATATAACTAGGTAGAAATTGCATTCTATCCAAACATAGGTTGTATGTGAGATATAATAATCAAATCAAAATATTGCCTCACCTAGGCATGGAAACCACCATAGTAAGTGTTTCTTGGTGAACCCCACCCCATTAATTGACAAACACCAAAGAGAGTGCAACAGAAGCACTTCTCATTTGAGATGCAAAGTCATCATTTTACCTCCCCTTTCAGGTGTGGATCCATTAGCCTGGGATAAAGGGACGTGAAAATTTTGGGTCTACATTCTTTGGTGAACCCAATGTGAACCACACCTTCATTATCAACTTTGTTATATTTTACTTTTCAAAATCAACAAAACAAAATAAAATAAAAAAATCTCATTAAATGGTAGAAAACAGACTTAATGCATCCTTCTATATAGATCTTAGGAGAACACTTATTGAAAAAGAGGTTAATATCTCCTATGAATGTGACGGAATAGAACGCCAAGTAGATTTGTGGAAACACTTTGGTATCCTTGAAAACAAATCCTAAGAAATTAGAGAAATTAGGAGAATTGATGTTACTAGAGCCTTAGGACCTAGTTATTATTCTCCTTACTTTGAAATTAAAAGAGGGTGAGAGGATTGACTTACAAACAAACGAGCTAGTGTCCACATAGATATTTATCCTTGGGATAATTACTTGGAAGAGGCATTAAACATCCATAAATTTTTAGCATACTTAGAAAATAATGAAGTGACCCTAGAACAAAGAAAAATATTTCAAAAGGTACCTAAGGCGATCTTGTTTTGAGAGTGTTGTTATGAGTTACAAGTTCAACATGTTAACTCAAAAACTAAAAGATTTACATTTGTCCATTTCATTCAACTCTTCATAGATGATTTCTCTTTTGAGGAAGAACATTACATGAGCCTTGAATATTTAGAACCTATCAATGATATCTATAGGCTCTTTGGAGAATATTGAAACCATTTAATATTAGTTTCTAAAATCTTGTAAATATTTGAATTAAAGCTCAAAACAACAAAAAAAAACAAAAACAAAAAAAATCCTTTATAGCATCACTAGGAAATATACCTAAAAAATCTAAGGAGTGGTAAACAAGTATAAACTAGCTCCGAATATGAGTTAGAAATTGACCCTAATTCAGAAGCAAAAATGAAATAAGTTTTAAAAGAGCAAGAACATCAAATAGTACAAAGTGAAGAAGATGAAATTACTAGTAATATAGATCCAGAAGTAGGACCTCAAGGAAGTGTTCATTTTCAATCCATGCAACATTTATATGATTTTCTAAATTAAAATTGAGCAACCATTACTAATGTGTTGGAAATAGAAGATCAACTTGAAAAGGGTGATTTTTTGATGGAGGCGGCCTTACAAGCAACCTCTCAAATTTAACCATAACCTAAAACATATATGAACACTTCGTTACAACATGCCATTGGCAATGATCCTCCTTTAGATAATACTAAAAATATGTCCCCTCTAACGGATAACTCCTAAGAATAGGTGCCTAAACCACTGCCAGAACAATCCATTGGTGCAAATGTTGCAACTACTTCCAATCAAAAACAACCATCTAAGAACCCTACTTTGCTTTCTCAATATTTTGAACGTGTATTTGCTCTAAATTCTTCCCAAAAAAATAAAAATACACAAGTTCCAAGTTTACCTCGACCAAATATTAAAAAAAATATGAATTCTTATAAAATCCAATATCCTTCTCATACTTCAAACCCTATGCATAATAGTGTTCCCACCACAACTCCTTATATGACAGTGCAACAAAATTATTACCCGCCACATGGCAACATCATAAACCAAAATAAAATCAATTATCCATCACATCATCTCGAATCTATAGTGAAGCGGTTAGATTCATGCTTAGACCAAATCGACCCATATAATCCAATGTATAGCTATAAAGAGATGTGTAATCAACCATTAGATCCTACGGTCGTTGCTAAGCCATACCCTAATTGGTTCCTTTTGAGTGGTGTTTTCACCCAATTGTGAAAGCACACTCTCCGGTAGGATCTGAGTCCCAAAATCCTCTGCTTGCAAAGAAAATAATTTCTCCAAGGTTCCTGTTATGCTGATATGATGCTGTTCAAATGAAATGCTAGGAATACCTTAGGGTTTGCAAGTGGATGTTAACAAGGGGCACTGTGGTTTATTTAGTTTGAAATTACGGTGGACTCAAAATGAATAATATCTATTCTCCTCTTTAGTTCGATGGATTTTCAGCTTGCTTATTTGAATACAGTAATTAAACTACAGAAAATAAATTAAGGGTTTAAAAAATAAAGCAAAATAAATGAAAATGAAACTAAACTACAGTCAGAATGTTGTCATCAATTCGATGAAACCAAGGATAATGAGGTTTTATACATGCAACCTAACCTAATGAACCTGCAAATTCACACAATCCAAATAAATTAGGTGCTGGTTTCTAGGGTTTCTACTGTAATTCTAGATTTAGGCATTCGCATGAAGCAACCAAGCACACTTGCATTAAACTTCACCTAAAAGCCTTAGAAATCTAGAATGAATGATAAAACATTAAATCATGCATGCACAAAATGACTCCTTCTTTCTCATCAATGAGATGCCAACACTCTATATTTCTGTATTAAAATGATATATCAATTACAATTACGAGAATGTTCTAGGTTTTACAAATCCAGAAAAAATGAAGGAAATTGCCCAAGTGCAGGACCAGAATGGCATGAAGCCCTTGTCTCTGCAACTCTGCAAGCAACAATTTCCAACCCCCTTTCAATCCACATTCTTGACTTTATAATCACTGAAATGGCTCTTTTATTCTCCCTGTGTCGCTTCGTTTCACCTTCCTACATTTGACCTTTCAAATTCCTGCCTTTTCCTTGCTTTTGATTGATGCTCGATTCTGAAACGCTCGAAATCCACCACTACATGTAACGCCTCTGCAATACTGACACCTGTAAGCCACATGTCCTACATTTTTTGCGTCTTCTATAATGTCTTCCCGTGCCAAAACGTGACAAAACAGCATGCAGCTTGTTCACCTTCCTGGCCACAAAAACGCGACATGTCACGAAATCGTGACATGTCGTGATATCGCGACGCTTTCCTCGTTCGTACGCCTTCGGCCGTTTCTGTCGCGATATCACGACGTTTTTCACCTTCGGACCCTCATGCCGCTTTCTGTCGCGATATCGTGACATTTTTCACCTTCGGACCTTCATGCCGCAAACTATCACGATTTCGCGACCATTTTTGTTTTCGTACCCCTTAGGCTGCACCCTGTCGTGAAATCATGACGCTTCTCTGCTTTGGGCACCTTTGTTGCATGCTGTCACGATTTCATGACATTTTTCCCTTTCGTACGCTTGAGCTTCAACCTGTCGCGATTTCGCGACGCTTTTCTCTGTCCGTACTACTTTGCTGCAATCTGTCGTGAAATCATGACCATTCTCTCTTTCGGACCTTCTTGTCACAAACTATCACGATTTTGCTACCGTTTTGACTCTGCACTCCTTTGCGCTCAATGCTGTCGCAATTTCGCTACCATTTTCCATTTTCGTACACTTGCCAATTTTTCATTGCAAAATCACTATGTTGCCCCCATCCATACTACTTCGCTGCTTCGGAGCCGCGAAACTGCGTCCTGTCGTGATTTCGCAATGCCTTTTTGCTTCATTCCTATTTTATGCTTTCTGTCGCGATTTTGTGACCATTTTTGCACATTATGCTTTTTGGTTGATCCTGTCGTGATTTCACGACCATTTTGGCCCTTTGCCCTATTTGACTGGTTCTTGTCACGATATCGTGATGTTTTCCTGCTTCGTGCTCTTTGACCTCTTTCTGTCGTGATATCGCGACGTTTTTTGGCTTTGTGCCCTTTGACCAGTTTGACCCATGATTTTGCGATGCATCATGATATCGCTACGCCTTTCCATTTTGCCTTTCTCTCTCCTGCCTGGGCCGCGACAGAGCAACATGTCACGATTTTGTGACACTTTTTTGTTTTCATTTTCTCTCTCCTCTTTCTGCCGCGACGGAGCAACATGTCGCGAAATCGCTATGCTATTTTCATCCGTACAACTTCTGCAGCAACACGTCGTGATTTCGTGACACTTTTTCATTCTGGCAGTGACGGAGCAACATGTCGCGATATCACGACGTTTTTTCAATTTTGGCAGCGATAGAGCAACATGTCGCGATTTCGTGACACTTTTCCTATTTTGGGCAGCGATGGCATGATAGGTCACGATTTCGCGACATTTTCAAGACTCATGCATTTTTTCTCTTTTCTTCAATTTTAGCATCTGGGTCACCGAGATTCTCTTTTCTTCAATTTTAGCATCTGGGTCACCGAGATTCTTCTCTGAAAGCCTACAAAAAGGTGGGTCCCCAATTTTGGGGTGTGTTGTGGATCAACCACAACAAATGGCGAATTTGCTGTCAAATGCTCTTGAGAATTTTAGTAAGAACCCAACATGAAACATCTCACAAATTCGCAAACATATGTTAGCACATAAGCAATATAACAAATTCCCAAAGATCAGAAGTACATGAATCATAAGAATCATCAAGTATTAGCTCAGTGTGTGCAATGAATTTATTTCCCTATCATTTGAAATTGATCCACACTCCATTATCAGTTTTGCATGAATGCATATGTGGGATGGTGAATGATTTGTGTACCCTAATGAATGTGCTAGGAGATTTTGATTTCATAAAAGGCATGGTCATTCTTCTATTATTATGTACAAGCATTCAAGATTGCCAAACCCTCTTAGGATCCACTAATTCATTACCTTATTGTATCCCAAAGTTGGTTATGAGTCTCTACCATCTGGAATCCATGTGCAAGTGAATGTGAAATCAAAACTTTGGGGAATCAGACTCCCAACCAACCGAGATGAGAGTTTAACCCTATCCTTACTATTCTGATTTAGAGTTCATTACCTCAATTTAAGCAAAATAATTAAACCAATTATGGAAGAAATGGTCATGCTAGTATAACCCTCTAGACAATCAGTGGTCTTGTTTTTTAGGCAAGACATGATGCCATGCATGGGCATATCAAACCCCACAATCCAAAACTTATCTCTATTTCTTTGGACCTTGGGGATGACTACCCATCCTTTGTAGAGGACAAGTAGTACGATCCTTACAATCCAAAATAAATATGAGATGGGAAAAATTTATTTATTATTTTATATATATATATATATATTTACTTCTTGGACCTTGGGGATGACTACCCATCCTGGCTAGGGACATGTAGTACGATCCTTGCAATCCAAACTTTAGATGAAAACATTAATTTTGTTGCTTAGACCTTGGGGATGACTACCCATCCTTTGTAGAGGACAAATAGTACAATCCTTACAATCCAAGATTTACTATGAAATGAGACATAAGAGCTTTGGGGAATCATATTCTCAACCTAAGCGAGATGAGAATTTATGCCTTATCCTTACTACTCCATGAGGTCAAATCAAAGTTTTGGGGAATTGGATCCTCAACCTAAGTTTGATGAGGATTTAACCCTATCCTTACTACTCTGATTTTAGGCTTTAGGCTCTATGGAAGTGGTCAAAACCATTGTTTTAAGGATCATGTTGCATAATAGGATAGACATGAAAAGCTTCTTTTGCCCAACCTTTTCCTCCAAGATAGGTTTTGATCATTTTGCTCAAGATCCTTTTTAATGTATGAGACATGCTTGGTTCTAGATATCTCAAGACTCAGTTTCCAACCTTAGGACTTACTTATATATATGTTATAACACAACCCTAAGAGGATTTGACATACTTTAATGGCTTGTACCTAAGATGCATATGTAACTAAGATGAGATGTATGTAAGGTGAGATAGAACATGAATGCATTATTTCTTGAAGTACAAATGGAATGAATTTTCATGCAAAACTGATTCTTTCATGCATCACAAAATCAAACAATATAACTTAAGATGCTTGTGTTACTTGTGGAGCTTTTTACAGGACAATTCCAATATTTCATATTCTCCTAACCTGAAGCATAAGTTGACATCTCAATTTTTTATTTTTTATTTTTTATTTTTTTTATTTTTTTATTTTTTTATTTTTTATTATTTTTTTATCAAAATTAACACACATGTCAATTGAAATCAAATCCATAACCAAAATCCTAGCCAGACTAACAATCCTAAAAAATAAAAACAAAATCTGAAAATCCCCACCAAAACCAAAAGAATAATATCAAAATCCCACAACCTAAGGGCTAAAATAATGCTTTAAAATCTGCCCATTAACCGGTAGCATGAAATATCTCCCTTCTAAGGTTTTTAGCCTGAAGGTATTCTTCCCAAGAATCTCTGAAATCTGATATGGACCTAACCAAAGACAATCAAACTTGTGATGATTCCCTTTTTCCTCATGTCTTTTGTCCCATAGTAATACCAAATCTGAAATTCTGAATGATTTCACTTTGGCCCTTCTGTCAAACCATATTTTGATAACTTCCTGGTGTTTATTCATGTGATTCATGGCCTCTTATCTCTTTTCATCAAGGTGCAACAACTGGCTTAACCTGGCTTCAAATTGATCATCTGTCCCCATGTACTCTTGTATGAAATGTAAGGTCTGCAACTTCAAATTTGCTAGAAATATCGGGTCTTGCCCATAAACCAAATGATAGGGAGTATTCCCTATGGACTCTTTCACTCTGGTCCTATCTGCCCAAAGGGCAAACTTTAATTGGCTGTGCCAGTCCCACGGGTTCTTTTCCAGCAACTTCTTAATGGTATTCAAAAAATTCTTATTTGAAGATTCGACCAACCCATTTCCTTGAGGATAATAGTTGGATGCAAATTTTAAGCTCACTTTGTTATCATATGCCCAATATGTGAATTGTGTAGAAATAAAAGCTTTACCATTGTCACTGACAATAGAATCGGGCATTCCAAATCTTGTTATAATTTGATCCTAAAGGAATTTAATCACAGCGTCTATGGTGGCATGTTTAGTAGGAATTGCTTCTGTCCACATTGTACAGTAGTCTGTAGCTGTCAAAATGAATTTATGAGAATTAGAAGAATTTGGGTTAATAACCCCGATGAAATCTAGTCCCCACTGTGCAAATGGTCTCATTTCAACTACAGGTTGCAATGGCATGGCTGCATTTCTTTCTCTATTTGCAGCCACTTGACATATATGACAAGATCGTACATGGGCATGCGCATCCTTGAAAATATGTGGCCAATAGTATCCTGCTCTCAGGATTTGATGTCTTTGTAGCATTGGCTGCACCATGACCAGTTCCATGTTTCCCATGAAATTCTTGCAACACCCTGGCAGCTTCTTCTTTGTTCAAGCACCTCAGGTAGATACCTTCATGATTCTTCCTGTAAAGCACACCCAATTTCATCAGATAATTGATAGACTTAAGCCTTAAAGCTCTTCTCTGCATTGAATTCAGATTAGAAGGACACTTACCAGTCAATAAAAATTACACAATATCAACATACCAGTCGTCCTTAGCAATGTATTCTGTATTTGAGCACTGGCCTGTTATTTGCGGATTATTTTCTGCGATCGCCTTCGCCAGTCCCTGTCCTCGAACTAGTTTCATTGGTTGGATTTTGAGATCAAATTCTTGGATGGTTGAAATCCATTTTCCTCTCTTCTCACCTAGTTCATTTTGTAAAAACATGGTCTTGACAGCAGAGTCGGGCACGATGGCAACAACTTTGCTATGTACGATGTAGTGCCTAAATTTTTTCATAGTTTTAAAAAGTGTATACATTTGCTTATCAAGGATTGAATACCTGTTGTGGTTGATCCACAACACACCCCAAAATTGGGGACCCACCTTTTTGCAGGCTTGCAGAGAAGAATCTCGGTGACCCAGATGCTAAAATTGAAGAAAAGAGAAAAAATGCCTAAGTGTTGAAAGTGTCGCGAAATCGCGACATGTCGCGAAATCGCGACTTGTCGCGCCATCGCTGCCGAAAACAGGAAAGTGTCACGAAATCGCGACATGTAGCTCCATCGCTGCCGAAAAGGAGAAAGAAAAGAAAAATTGAAAGTTGTCGCGAAATCGTGACATATCGCTGGAAAAGAGGAAAAGGTGTCGCGAAATCGCGACATGCCGTTGAGAAGAAAAGAAATGGTGTCGCGAAATCGCGACATGCCGTTGGAAAAGAATGAAAATGGTCACGATTTCGCGACGTGTTTTGCCGAAGCGTACGGATGATGAAAAGTGTCGCGATTTCGCGACGTGTTTTGGCAAAGTGTACGGAAGCGGAAAAACGTCGCGATATCGCGACAGGAAACAGCGAAAGGACTCGAAGAGGAAAGACGTCGCGATTTCGCGACCGATTGCAGCAAAGGTGTACGGAACAGGAAATGGTAGCGAAATCGTGACATGTTTCGGAGAGATGGCCCGAAGGAGAAGGTGGTCGCGATTTCGCGACGTGTTTTAGCAAATTGTACGGCACAAGGGAGATGTCGCGAAATCGTGACAGAAATGAAGACCATGCCCGAAGCAGAGAAACGGTAGCGAAATCGCGACAGGTTTTGCCAAGGCGTACGGAACAGAAAAATGGTCGCGATTTCGCGACGTGTTTCAGGGAGGCGTACGAAAGAGAAAGCGGTAGCGATATCGCGACGAAGAAGGCAAGGAGGAAAGGCGGAAGAGAGAAAAGGTCGCGATATCAGCGAAAGCGAGAAGATCCGGAGGAAGGAAAACGTCGCGATATCGCGACGGAAGAAGGAGAAACGTCACGATATCGCGACAAGAGCGAGGATGTACGGCGGGAAGAGTGTAGCGATATCGCGACATGTCATGATTTCATAGAATGGCGTTACAGAAGGCACAGAGAGCGTGTGACACATGGCATGCAGGTGTCAGGTGCGTGAAGCGTTACATGCAACGAAGGATTTTAGGCGTTTCGGCGTTAAACATGGAATAAAGACAAGGAAAAGGTGGGAATTTGAAAGGTCACATGCAGGAAGGTGAAGCGAAGCGACCAGGGAGAATCGAAGAGCCATGCTAGACAGTATAAATCCAGAAGCGCAGATTGAAGGAGGGGTTGGAAATTGCCGATTGCAGAGTTGCAGAGACAAGAGCTTCATGCTATTCTGGGCCTGCACTTGGGCAATTTCCTTCTTTTGTTCTGGAATATTTATGCCTGGAACATTCTTTGAATGTAATTGACATATCATTTAATACAAAATACGGAGAGTTGGCATCTAATTGATGAGAAATAAGGAGTCATTTTTTGTATGCATGATTTAATGTTATATCATTCATTTCAGATTTATAAGGCTTTTAGGTGAAGTTTAATGCAAGTGCTCTTGGTTGCTTCATGCGAATGCCTGAATCCGGAATTACAGTAGAAACCTTAGAAGCCCGCACCTAGCTTATTTGGATTGTGCGAGTTTGCAGGTTCATTAGGTTAGGTTGCATGCAGAAAACCTCATTATCTTCGGTTTCATCGAATTGATGGCAGCATTCTGACTGTAGTTTAGTTTCTTTTTCATTTACTTTTCTTTATTGTTCAAACCCTTGCTTTATTTTCTGCAATTTAATTACTGTATCCAAATAAATAACTGAAAATCCATCAAAATCCAAGATTAAAGTACAATTATTCACTTTGAGTCCACTATAAATTCAAATTATATAAACCCTAGTGCCCCTTGTTAACATCCACTTGCAAACCCTAAGGTATTCCTAGCATTTCACTTGAATAACATCATTGGTAGACAAAGCATAACAGGAACCTTGGAGAAGTTACCTTCTTTGCAAGCAGAGGATTTTAGGACTCAGATCCTACCGGAGAGTGTGCTTTCACAATTGGGTGAAAACACCACTCAACAGATTGGCGCTAGAAGGAGGGCACGAATTGGTTTATTTTATTTTGATTTTCATATATGAATATTTTGTTTTTGATTTAATTTTGAAATCATTTACGGCTAAAGCGCAATTCTGTTTTTATTGCGGGTTTTCTTCAAATAGCCGAGGTTCATGGCCCCAACCGAAACCATTTTCCCCTTCCTCCCAAGATAAAACTAGCAAGTCATTTTCTTGATGATAATCGAGAGTTTCGTCAAGGAGGGCTGAAGCGGTTTATTTTATTATGATTGCTATGCACTGTTCTTAACGCTTTGATGGTTCATACAGGAATAATATGATTTAATTTGATTTTAAATATATATATATATATATATATATATATATATAATAATAAAAAATAAAAAAAGAAGGAATTTTTGGCTATTAAAGTTATATTCTTTAACATTCACGAATGGCTATGTTTACACCGTGGATGACAGGTAGCCCATTGAATATACCGGGAATTCAACATTATTTGCCCGTTGGTTTTGAGAGATGTCTTCCTCAATTTTTGTCTAATGGGACAAATACTGCGAAAGAACATATTCAAGCATTCAAATTTGTTGTGAATCACTTGACGAGTTGGTATGATGATGTTGCGTGTAAAATGTTCCTTTATACCTTGGACAAAGTGGCATATGATTGGTTTACAAGTCTGCCTTTAGGGTCTATCACTTCTTGGGCTCAGCTAGAGGCAACATTTCTCAATCAATTCAACAAAAAGCAAGTTGACCCAATCCTCATGTACAATCAGTTAGCCTATATTAGAAAAGGACCAAGTGAAAATGTGAAGTCATTTTTTGAGAGATTCTTTGGATTATATGCTCAATTAGTGACATTTTATGCTCTTCAAGAAGAAATGGCTCTCCAAATATACATCAATGCTCTTGACTCACCCATGTCCACATATTTGCGAGGGATGCCTCAAATCACATCTTTGTCACAAGCCTATACTCAAGCAATGGCAATTGAGCAACAATGGAGTTGTCAAAATTATGGTGTGGGTTTTGGATCATGTAATCTTCAATCATTTAATAACTCCTTTACCCACCCAATGATTTATCCATCACAACCAAGTTCAAGTGTGAATCAATTTCAGAATCAACAATCATTCCCATGCTTCAATCAAATTCAAAGTCCTCAACCTACTTTGCAAGATCAACCATCTTTCTTAAGTATGAATCAACTTCAAAATACTCATCTTGATTCAAAAGATGTTGCTAAAATCAATTTCAATGATTTTCATAGGAATATGATTTTAGGCAAGGGAGGAATACTAGATCCAACTCGTATGGAAACATGTGATAGATTGGAAACCCTTGACTCACCAAAAGATGAATTCTATGAGGATGAATCTGATTCGGATGACACATTGGATGACATTGTTGAAAGTAATGGCATAGGAAATTCACACCTTCCAAATCATGTTAAACGTGAATCATGGGTTACACATGTGGATTATGATAGCCTTATCAATTTGAATGCAAGCAATAACCCAATTTTGGAAGTAATTGAACCATCTAAGGAAGGAGAAGATAAATTTGATGAGAAACATGTTGATGAATTAAAAGATGATAAAGAAATAGTTGAGCATCACAATTTGATCTTGAAAGATGATTGTTATGATTCTTGGGAAGAGTATGCTCACTCCAAACCTTCTAATGGAGTTTATGTGCCTATTGATATGCGGGATAATACAATTGCCCTTTCATATGAGGATATTACAAGTCCTGCACAATCCGAGAATGTTTTGGAAGAAGCCTTGGAATCTCATCAAGGGTTGGAGAAGGATAATGATTCTACTACCATGGATGAAGAAGGAGAATCAATTGTTTTTGTTCCCCTTGGGGGGCAAGAAATCAAAAATCTTGATCCACCTATTGTTTCTACAATGTCTATGCCATCTCAAAATGATGAAATTACAAAACCTAAGTGGTGTGGGTTAGATGCTACTGATGATCCTAATGAAAATATGGAGTTTGGGGCAACTCAAGCCATTGATCGGGGAAAGGTGTCACGTGACATATATCTTGAAAAATTAGGCTCTTGTTTTGAAAAATATGGACGCATGTTTGATTGGGTGCCTAACTTTGGTGTTTTTGAACAGGTATTGGATGATGAAGAAGACAAAGAGAAAAAAGAAAAGGCTACTAATACTCATCAAGTTATGATAAATTTTAATCATGATGGGTTGAGTATGGATGACAAGGGGAAATCTGTACCTTTGGTAGTAGCTACAAAAATTTCAAGTGATAGGTCACATGATGTCCCTTTGGATGCTAACATCATTAATGAGGAAATGCCAAACTTTGTTGATGCTTGTCAAGTTTTGAATGATTTTGATTGCTTTAAAATCCTGGAAAATGATTTGAAGTCAAGATTTTTAGAAATAGGCTCTTGTTTGCAACATCTCACATTTGAAAAAGAAAGCCTACTTCTAAATCATGAAGGGAACGATGAAACTTGCACTTTAAAGAATAGACAAGATAAAATTGAATATCAACTATTGTCTAACCAATTTGATTTGAATCTCACCTATGACGTTGGTAATAGAACTAAATCAAAGTGGAATGGTGAGCATGGCAAGTTGAAATTTGTTGCATTGCTCGGTTTGATCTTATTGTTGTTGGATTCCTACAAAATTTGGCATGTGTATTGTGTCATATGTTTTTTGATATATTCTAATCATGTTTGGGATCCAGGAAAGTAATAGTCCAAGCTTGGCATCATCTTGTACAATAGTGTATATAATTTTTGGTTTTTTGGTGTGGGCTTTCAAGTTTTTGTTTTTGGGATTGTGTTTGGGTTTTGGTTTTGGTTTGTGTTTTTCAAATTTTATTTTTTGGATCCTTAGTTTAATCATGATTTAAGTTGTGTGTTTGATTTCAATTGGCATGCTTTGTTTGTTTTTATAAAAAAATAAAAAATAAAATAAAATAAAATAAAATTGAGATGTCAACTTATGCTTAAGACTAGGAGAACATGAAATATTGGAATTGTCTTGTAAAAGCTCCACAAGTAACACAAGCAATTTAATTACATCGTTTGAAACTTGTGATGCATGAAAGAGTCAGTTTTGCATGACAAATCATTTCATTTGCATTTCAAGAGATAATGCATTCATGTTCCATCTCACTTTACATATATTTCATCTTAGTTGCATATGCATCTTAGGTGCAAGTCATTAAAGTATGTCAAATCCTCTTAGGATTGTGTTATAACATAAATATAAGAAAAATCCTAAGGTTGGAAACCGAGTCTTGAGATATCTAGAACCAAGCACGTCTCATACATTAAAAAGGATCTTGAGCAAAATGATCAAAACCTAACTTGGAGGAAAAGGGTTGGGCGAAAGAAGTATTTCATGTCTATCCTATTTATGCAACATGATCCTTAAAACAGTGGTTTTGACCACTTCCATAGAGCTTAAAGCCTAAAATCAGAGTAGTAAGGATAGGGTTAAATCCTCATCAAACTTAGGTTGAGGATCCAATTCCCCAAAGCTTTGATTTGACCCACATGGAGTAGTAAGGATAGGGTATAAATTCTCATCTCGGTTGGTTGAGAATCCGATTCCCCAAAGCTCTTATGTCTCATTTCATAATCAGTCTTGGATTGTAAGGATCGTACTATTTGTCCTCTACAAAGGATGAGTAGTCATCCCCAAGGTCTAAGCAACAAAATTAATATTTTCCATTTACATCTAAATTTTGGATTGTAAGGATCGTACTACATGTCCCTAGCCAGGATGGGTAGTCATCCCCAAGGTCCAAGAAGTAAAATAAATAAATAAATAAATTTTTCCCATCTCATATTTATATTGGATTGTAAGGATCGTACTACTTGTCCTCTGCAAAGGATGGGTAGTCATCCCCAAGGTCCAAAGAAATGGAGATAAGTTTTGGATTGTGGGGTTAGATATGCCCATGCATGGCATCATGTCTTGCCTAAAAAACAAGACCACTGATTGTCTAGAGGGTTAGACTAGCATGACCATTTCTTCCATAACTGGTTTAATTATTTTGCTTAAAGTGAGGTAATGAACTCTAAATCAGAATAGTAAGGATAGGGTTAAACTCTCATCTCGGTTGGTTGGGAGTCTGATTCCCCAAAGTTCTGATTTCACATTCACTTGCACATGGGTTCTAGATGGTAGAGACTCGTAACCAACTTTGGGATACAATAAGGTAATGAATTAGTGGATCCTAAGAGGGTTTGGCAATCTTGAATGCTTGTACATAATAATAGAAGAAGGACCATGCCTTTTATGGAAGCAAAATCTCCTTGCACATTCATTAGGGTACACAAATCATTCACCATCCCACATATGCATTCATGCAAAACTGATAATGGAATGTTGATCAATTTCAAACGATAGGGAATGAAAAAACATTGCACACACTGAGCTAATACTTGATGATTCCGATGATTCATGTACTTTCGATCTTTGGGCATTTGTTATTTTGCTTATGTGCTAACATATGTTTGCGAGTTTGTGATATGTTTCAGGTTGGGTTCTTACTAAAATGCTCAAGAGCATTTGACAGTAGAGTCGCCATTTGTTGTGGTTGATCCACAACACACCCCAAAATTGGGGACCCACCTTTTTGCAGGCTTGCAGAGAAGAATCTCGGTGACCCAGATGCTAAAATTGAAGAAAAGAGAAAAAATGCCTAAGTGTTGAAAGTGTCGCGAAATCGTGACATGTCGAAATCGCGACTTGTCGCGCCATCGCTGCCGGAAACAGGAAAGTGTCGCGAAATCGTGACATGTAGCTCCATCGCTGCCGAAAAGGAGAAAGAAAAGAAAAATTGAAAGTTGTCGCGAAATCGTGACATATCGCTGGAAAAGAGGAAAAGGTGTCGCGAAATCGTGACATGCCGTTGAGAAGAAAAGAAATGGTGTCGCGAAATCGTGACATGCCATTGGAAAAGAATGAAAATGGTCGCGATTTCGCGACGTGTTTTGCCGAAGCGTACGGATGATGAAAAGTGTCACGATTTCGTGACGTGTTTTGGCAAAGTGTACGGAAGCGAAAAAACGTCGCGATATCGCGACGAAACGCAAAGGACTCGAAGGGAAAGACGTCGCGATTTCCGACCGATTGCAAAGGTGTACGGAACAGAGAAATGGTAGCGAAATCGTGACATGTTTCAGAGAGATGGCCCGAAGGAGAAGGTGGTCGCGATTTCACGACGTGTTTTAGCAAATTGTACGAAAGGAGATTGTCAAATAAATGAAGACAGAGAAACGGTAGCGAAATCGCAGTTTGCAAGGGACGAAAAAAAATGGTCACGATTTCACGACGTGTTTTAGGGAGGCGTACGGAAAGAGAAAGCGGTAGCGATATCGCGACAGAGGCAGGAAAGGGGGAAAGAATGCGATATCGAAGAAAGATTCGGAGAAGGCAAAGAAAGAGGATACGCGGAAGAGCGCGATATCGCGACATGTCACGATTTCGCGACATGTCACGTTTTCGCGGCCAAGAAGGTGAACAGGCGGCATGCAGTTTTTGTCGGGATTTTCATAGAATGGCGTTACAGAAGGCGCAGAGAGCGTGTGACACGTGGCATGCGAGTGTCAGGTCTGCAGAAGCGTTACATGCAACGAAGGATTTCTAGGTTTCGGCATTAAACATGGAATCAAAGGCAAGGAAAAGAGTGGGAATTTGAAGGGTCACATGCGGGAAGGTGAAGCGAAGCGACACGGGGAGAATCGAAGAGCCACGTTAGATAGTATAAATCAGAAGTGCAGATTGAAGGAGGGGTTGGAAATTGCCGATTGCGAGTTGCGAGAGACAAGAGCTTCATGCTATTATGGGCCTGCACTTGGGCAATTTCCTTCTTTTGTTCTGGAATATTTATGCCTGGAACATTCTTTGAATGTAATTGACATATCAATTAATACAAAATACGGAGAGTTGGCATCTAATTGATGAGAAATAAGGAGTCATTTTTTGTATGCATGATTTAATGTTATATCATTCATTTCAGATTTATAAGGCTTTTAGGTGAAGTTTAATGCAAGTGCTCTTGGTTGCTTCATGCGAATGCTTGAATCTGGAATTACAGTAGAAACCTTAGAAGCCCGCACCTAGCTTATTTGGATTGTGCGAGTTTGCAGGTTCATTAGGTTAGGTTGCATGCAGAAAACCTCATTATCTTCGGTTTCATCGAATTGATGGCAGCATTCTGACTGTAGTTTAGTTTCTTTTTCATTTACTTTTCTTTATTGTTCAAACCCTTGCTTTATTTTTTGCAGTTTAATTACTGTATCCAAATAAATAACTGAAAATCCATCAAAATCCAAGATTAAAGTACAATTATTCACTTTGAGTCCACTGTAAATTCAAATTATATAAACCCCAGTGCCCCTTGTTAACATCCACTTGCAAACCCTAAGGTATTCCTAGCATTTCACTTGAATAACATCATTGGTAGACAAAGAAGCATAACAGGAACCTTGGAGAAGTTACCTTCTTTGCAAGCAGAGGATTTTAGGACTTAGATCCTACCGGAGAGTGTGCTTTCACAATTGGGTGAAAACACCACTCAAAAATACCTTAATTGAGCATATTTCAGGGGGGCACTTAAAAACGCTATGGGTTTTTTGGCACTATCCTCGCATTTTTGGGTTAAGACACTCGCAAAGGAGTGTTCTGATGCAAAAGCATAAATATAAAAAGGCTTGGAGTAGTCTGGGCTTATAAGGACAGGGGCTCTTGAAATGGCATCTTTGATGTTACGGAAGGCCACTCTACTTTCCTCGTTCCATTTTACATCCACATCTTTCTTAAGCATCTTGTTCAGAGGCTTTGCTATCTCGACAAAGCTAGAGATAAACTTCCTCACAAAATTAACCTGCCCAAAGAAAGATCTCAATTCTTTCTTACTACTCGGGAGAGGTAGGTTTTGGATAGCTTGTATCCTTTTTGGGTCGATGGATATGCCCTCTTTTGAAATGATGTGACCCAGCAATTTTCCTTCTGTCACTCCGAAAATGCACTTTTTGGGATTTAAGGAAATTCCATGTTCTCTGCATCTTTGAAGCACTTTCTTTAAATCTTTGACATGGTCCTCTCTCTTCTTCAAGAAAACTGGGATATCATCCACATACATGATGATGCATTTGCCTATGAATCCTTTGAATGCATAATCCATGGCACGTTGAAAAGTTGCACCAGCATTTAACAATCCGAACGACATTCTCTTATATGCAAATGTTCCCCACTTGGTAGTGAAGGTTGTTTTCATCCTGTTATCTGGATGTATAAGAATTTGGTTGTACCCAGAATACCCATCGATAAAGGACATCATTTCAGATCCATTTACCATTTGTAGAATTTCATCGATTGATGGCAGTGGATAATTATCCTTTTGAGAGGCTTTATTAAGATTTCGAAAATCTATGCACAACCTAATCTCTCCACTCTTTTTTCTCACTGGAATGAGGTTAGCCACCCAGGTTGATTTCCTAACAGGAAAAATGATTTTCGGTTCCAATAATCTTTTAACCTCCTTTTCGATCAAAGGCTCCAATAGCGGGTTAACAACTCGCTGTCTTTGCCTAAAAGGCTTGGAGTCTGGCTTCAAAGGGATGGTATGTGTGATAATGTTTTGGTTGTAAGTCTTCAGCTCATTGTCGTTCCAAGCAATACAATCGATGTAATGCTTCAATGCTTGTATTATATTGCTCCTTTCTTGCTCGGTACATGCCTTTGCTATGTACACCTCCTTTGGATTGTTTGCGCTCCCTAGATTAATTGAATCATAGGCATCTTTAGGGAGTGGGACTCTTTTTCATTTCTTGGTCTTGCATCCCATGTCGAACATCTTTTCCAATGAAACCACATCTTTAGGAATTTTATTGGATTGATACGCAGTTTCAATTTCATCTTCTGTTTCATCCTGCCACCTTTGCTCCTCATCAATCACCTGATTTTCAAAAATACCCGAGTTTGTGACAAATTTGAAAATATGTCTGTCACTTTCAAAAACTTGGAAATTCTTTACATTATCGGGTATTGATGGACAAGGAACCAGTTCAATGGAAAATTTTTTACATCTTCTTATATCAACCGGATTCAACATGCCCGAGGCGACTGCAAGAGAGTCTGCTATTCGATTTCCTTTCCTAGAAATAAGGGCTATGTTGAATGCATCAAACTCCTCCATGAGGTCCATAACCCTAGTTATATAAAGGCTTAGTATCCTGTCGCGACATGTGTACTGTCCTTTTATTTTCTTGACTACCAACTCAGAATCTCCCAAAACCTTCAAGCATTTAACATGCTTTCTCAATTCTAGACGTAAACCATAGATCAACACTTCGTATTCTGCCACATTGTTCATGCAAGGAAATTGCAGTCTATAAGCAGCTAACAAGGGTTTACCTCCTGGACCAGTGAGCTCGACTCCAGCTCCTGCTCCCTATCTAGATTTTGATCCATAAAACCTAAGAAACTATGTGTAATCATTTTCCTTGAAAGAGCCACCATGACATGCCTCCTCTTTATGTTCTTCAGTAGCCTCCTCAACATCAACTGCATAAACTCCTAGTTCTGGCTCAGAAAACTGAACTTCATTCGGCTTGTTAAAATTTGTTATAATCTCTTTAAGCCTTGATTCGTTTTCCACTCTTATTTGTTTTGCAATTCCCTTCCATGGTAGCCACATATGCGAGCAGTCTGTTGAAAAATAACCATTCAGTGTTTTCATCCAATCCCTAGCAAGTAGCATTCCATACCTACTTGGGATATTAACCACCAAAATGTCTACAACCTTCTTTGGACCCCGGGTTCGAGAATTCAATTGAATCTTGACATCATATAAAGTCCCCATTACATTTACTTCTGATCTGTCCAGTTGCATGACTGTACATTTGGATGAAACAGGTTGCAGACCTAGCATTTTACATATTTCTGTAGGCATGAGGTTGCTCGTGGCACCTGTATCCACCAAACAGTTATGCAAATTCTTACCCGCAATTCTCAAAGTCAATAAGAATGGCAGGACATCCCTTCTCTCTTTTCACAAAATAATATGGGATTCAACTCTTTTTTCCTTCCACATTGGATCAGGTGAATTCAAAGCTCTTATCAATGCCTCCTTTTGGCCAGGCAATCTAGCTGCGTCCAGGAATGAAAAGCTAGATTTGGACTTCTTTAGATCCTCCACTATGTCATAGTTTGGCTTTTCAAATTTGATTTTCTTCTGCATGTCATTAGACATTTTTGTTCTGAGTGGAGGGGGAGGATTATTATTTGCCTTAGTGTCTAGAGGAAGAATAGAATTGTTTGGAGGTGTCGATGAGGTTTTAGGGGCTTTAGACTTACTTCTCAAATGGTATCCATGATTCCCATTTCTAAAATCTTGAAAAGCTTGCACCTCCTATTCCAGAATTTCGTCTTCTTCTTCCTCACTCTCACCTTCTTGATGATATATAGTTTCCATCACCATAACATTATCATCTTGATGTTGTGATGGATTTTCATTTGATACCAGTTCCAAATCATCAACTTATGCCTGAAGACAATGAGTGTATCTAGCAATCTCAGGACAATTCCTCTCATTGTGTTCTTTTGTGTTATGCAACCTGCACCCCCTTTCCCATGCTAAATCCAAAAGATTCAAAAGAGAATTGGGTTGTCTAGGTCCTGCAGAAGCATCTAATTGATTAGCAATGGGAGCGGGAACTCCCCCATTGTTAGGCTTAGTGTTCCAGTGCCTCCCTCTATTGTTAAAATTTTGATTTGGGTGAGGGGCATGGGACTCATACTTCTATTTGTTGAACCCTGTCATTGCTCAGTTTATGCACTAATTTCTTGAGATCTTCAACTTCTGAATAAGCATCCTTCGGTGGAATCATATTGTTATTAACCCCCATTGGATTCGCATAATTAATGGGATCTTGATTCAACACTGGGGTCGGGTTATGAGGAATTGGATTCCCGTATGGATTGACACTTTGAATCGGGGTAGGATTTGGAAAAGGAACTATGGCTTGAGGATTGACATGACTAGTTCCTTGCATAGTAGGTTTACTGTTCTACAAAAATGCAGGGACAGGTGGAATGGCTGTGATTGGTTGGATTAGAATGGGTGCATACACGGGTGCTGGTGGATACGGCTGCTAATATGGAAAGGCATTCATGCTTGGCATTTGTGGTGCCAAGAGTTGATTTGCCTGGGGAGCTTGACCATATGGAGCATACTATCCCATCACAGGCATCTGGGTAAAACCGTAGCCTTGTTGCGTCATTTGCTGCTCGATAGTCATGGCTTCGTTATAGGCTAAAGCCAGCGTTGTGGCTTGAGGATTGTGCCTTGCAAAAATGGCTGTCATGGGGTCCAATGCCCCAAAATATATCTGCAAAGCCACTGCGGGATCGATGGCAAAGTGCCTAATTGCTCTATTATAGCACTTTTGGAATCTCTGATTAAACATTCTGATTGGTTCCCCTTGGTTCCTTTTGCATGTAATAAACTGATTGTAAATAGTTGCGGGATCTAAGGGTGACCTAAATTGATTGACAAAGGCATTTTCCATTTGTGTCCAAGAGGTGATTGAACCAGTTTGCAAGCATATATACCATTCATATGCTATTGGATCTAAGCTCATGGGGAAAATTTTGCGAGGCCACATCTTCATATTGAACTTGCGGCCTAATTAAAACATCCCTATAGGCTTGGATATGTTCTTCTATTTGTTCTTAGGTCGTCTGGCTTGTATTTAGGCAAAAATATTTCAATGTTCTTGGGGATTTCATGGATATCCCCAGCAATATTCAAAGGAGTATTGTTAGCTCCATACCAAGGAGCTGCTAGAGCTTGATCCATTTGACTCAAAATTGATGAAGACAGACTTACAATAGCAGTAGAAATATTACTAACTATAGGCACACTAGGGGCAATGGATATTACTGGCGTAGGTCCACTCGACGTTCCTAGAGAGAACAGGTCTTTTGCGACTGGTGTGCTTACGACTTGCTTGGATTTACTCTTGGGAGTACCAGTAAGATCATAAAAAATGGTTTCTCTGGTTGTTTGAGACCTAGTCGCAATACAGCATGGTGGGTCCAGCCTGTCTGATGAAACCCTCGGCTATTTCGAAGAAAACCTGCAACATAAATAAAAACAGTGTTGCAGTTTAGCCGCCTGTGAGATTTATTAAATGATTTTAGAATTAGATCAAAAACAAATTATTCAGGTATGAAAATCAAAATAACATAAACCAATCCAGGCCCTCCTTCTAGCGCCAATATGTTGAGTGGTGTTTTCACCCAATTGTGAAAGCACACTCTCCGATAGGATCTGAGTCCCAAAATCCTCTACTTGCAAAGAAAATAATTTCTCCAAGGTTCCTGTTATGCTGATATGATGCTGTTCAAATGAAATGCTAGGAATACCTTAGGGTTTGCAAGTGGATGTTAACAAGGGGCACTGTGGTTTATTTAGTTTGAAATTACAGTGGACTCAAAATGAATAATATCTATTCTCCTCTTTAGTTCTGATGGATTTTTAGCTTGCTTATTTGAATACAATAATTAAAATGCAGAAAATAAATTAAGGGTTTAAAAAATAAAGCAAAATAAATGAAAATGAAACTAAACTACAGTCAGAATGCTATCATCAATTCGATGAAACTGAAGATAATGAGGTTTTCTGCATGCAACCTAACCTAATGAACCTACAAATTCACACAATCCAAATAAATTAGGTGTTGGTTTCTAGGGTTTCTACTGTAATTCCAGATTTAGGCATTCGCATGAAGCAACCAAGCACACTTGCATTAAACTTCACCTAAAAGCCTTAGAAATCTGGAATGAATGATAAAACATTAAATCATGCATGCACAAAATGACTCCTTTCTCATCAATGAGATGCCAACACTCTGTATTTCTGTATTAAAATGATATATCAATTACAATTATAGAATGTTCCAGGTTTTACAAATCCAGAAAAAATGAAGGAAATTGCCCAAGTGCAGGCCTAGAATGGCATGAAGCCCTTGTCTCTACAACTCTGCAAGCAGTAATTTCCAACCCCCTTTCAATCCACATTCTTGACTTTATAATCACTGAAATGGCTCTTCGATTCTCCCTGTGTTGCTTCGTTTCACCTTCCTGCATTTGACCTTTCAAATTCCTGTCTTTTCCTTGCTTTTGATTGATGCTCGATTCTGAAACGCTCGAAATCCATCGCTACATGTAACACCTCTGCAATACTGACACCTGTAAGCCACATGTCCTACGTTTTTTGCATATTCTGTAACGTCTTCCCATGCCAAAATGCGACAAAATAACATGTAGCCTGTTCACCTTCCTAGCCACAAAAACGTGACATGTCATGAAATCACATGTCGCGATATCGCGATGCTTTCCTCGTTCGTACGCCTTCGGCCGTTTCTGTTGCGATATCGTGACGTTTTTCACCTTCGGACCCTCATTCCGCTTTCTGTCACGATATCGCGACGTTTTTCACCTTCGGACCTTCATGCCGCAAACTATCGTGATTTCGTGACCATTTTCATTTTCGTACCCCTTAGGCTGCACCCTGTCGTGAAATCGCGATGCTTCTCTGCTTCGAGCACCTTTGTTGCATGCTGTCATGATTTCGCGACATTTTTCCCTTTCGTATGCTTGAGCTTCAACTTGTCATGATTTCACGATGCTTTTCTCTGTTTGTACTACTTTGCTGCAATCTATCACAAAATCATGACCATTCTCTCCTTTGGACCACCTTGCCGCAAACTATCATGATTTTGCTACCGTTTTGACTCTGCACTCCTTTGCGCTCAATGCTTTCGTGATTTCGCTACCATTTTCCATTTTCGTACACTTGCCAATTTTCCATTGTGAAATCGCTACGCTGCCCCCATCCGTACTACTTTGCTACTTCGGAGCCGCGAAACTATGACCTGTTGCGATTTCGCGATGCCTTTTCGCTTCATTCCCCTTTTCTGCTTTCTGTCGTGATTTCACGACCATTTTTGCGCATTATGCTTTCTGGTTGATCCTGTTGTGATTTCGCGATCATTTGGCCCTTTGCCCTATTTGACTGGTTCCTGTCGCGATATCACGACATTTTCCTACTTCGTGCTCTTTGACCTCTTTCTGTCACGATATCGCGACGTTTTTCCTCTTTGTGCCCTTTGACCAGTTTGACCCGTGATTTTGCGACGCGTCGCGATATCGCTACGCCTTTCCATTTTGCCTTTCTCTCTCCTGCCTGGGCCGCGACAGAGCAACATGTCGCAATTTCGTGACACTTTTTCATTTTCATTTTCTCTCTCCTCTTTCTGCCGTGACAGAGCAACATGTCGCGAAATCACTACGCTATTTTCATCCGTACAACTTCTGCAGCAACACGTTGCGATTTCGTGACACTTTTTCATTCGCAGCGACGGAGCAACATGTCGCAATATTGTGACATTCTTTCAATTTTGGCAGTGACGGAGCAACATGTCACGATTTCACGACACTTTTCCTATTTTGGGCAGCGATGGCGCGACAGGTCGCGATTTCGCGATATGTTGCGATTTCGCGACATTTTCAAGACTCATGCATTTTTTCTCTTTTCTTCAATTTTAGCATCTGGGTCATCGAGATTCTTCTCTGCAAGCCTACAAAAAGGTGGGTCCCCAATTTTGGGGTGTGTTGTGGATCAACCACAACAATTCCCTATACCTATTATTCCAATATATAAGGGAATAGAATATCCCATAGAACATCTTCACATGTTTAGAACATGTCATGAAATAACTTATGATGATATGATATTGCTAAAAATGTTCCCAAAGAGTTTAGAAGAAACGGTATTAGAATGGTATTATCAGCTGCAAACACACTCTCTAAGAAAATTTGAAGAAACCGCAAAAATATTTGTAAATCAATTTGGTGCTTACATAGAAAGGCATGTTAAAATAAAATATTTATACAATCTTAAACAAGGAAAAGAAGAAATGTTTAGAGAATTCTTAGCTCGATGGAGGAAAAATTTGGTAAAATTACATTTCACTGCACCTCCAAGACAAATGTTAGATATCTTTATTGGAAATTTGCAAGAAAAATTGTCTTACAAGTTAGCCATGACTACCGTGAATTTCTTTGACCAAGCTATAGATTTGTCCAAAAGGGTAGAGGAAGCCCTAATCATAAGGGGATAAATTAAAAATAAATATGAAGATAAATCATCTAAAAATCAATACAAAAATAAACATGTGGTAGGATATGGGGTCACGGATAATAGACCCCCTCAAAATGTTAATACCATAGATACTACAAAAAAATTTGTGTTGAAAGCACCCCAAAAACCTCCATTATGGAATTTTACAAGATTAAATCAATCCTTGACAATGGTTTTACCACAACTAGTAGAAAGAGGTCTAATAAAATTATCAGAGATACGAGAACTTGATCCTTCTCAACCATGGTATAGACCTGACCAACATTGTGACTATCACCAAGTTGATGGACATCCAAAAAATACCTATAGAAGATTAAAACATATAGTACAAGACATAATTGATGAAGGAAAATTAGAAGTGGAAAGCCCACCACCAAATAAAAATCCTCAAGCAAATACTCAACCACAACAGGCACAGAATATAAACCAAAATCTAGATATCTTTCAAAACCCATTACCAAATCGTGGCAAGGAAGCTGTGAATCATCTAGACTATAAAAATACACCTCATCCAACAAGATATGTGGGAATAATTAAAAATTATTTACCATATCAACCTCCACCAAACATTGTTGTGCCTACTCAATCCAACATGAAAATTAAATATCTTTATGGAAGAAGACCACAACCATCATCCTTGGATGAAATAGAAAGTTAATAAGAATATGAAATAAACATTATTTCACAACTTGCTAATACTTCATAAGTTTATTTAGGTCTAATATTACCCATTCCTAATCCACTAACACTAGAAGAACCATTTCCAAGAATCATAACCACTCATCCTTCATCACAAAAAATTATTCCTCTCAAAAAAAGTTCAACTACAAGACTACAAGTTGTTCAACCAAACAATATTGTAGGTACAATTGGGGTTGTTACTCAACAAGAAGCCCAAACCCAAAATTAACAACATCCCACTCAAACAAATGATGTTGATCAATCACATGTTGTTCTAGAATTACCTCATAAGAAAAATAACATAATTAGATCTCAACAAGACTCCCTTTGATATCAATGATCAACTGGCTAATACAATAGCTAGGATCTCTCTTTTAGACCTTCTTAGAACTTCAACCATCCATAGAGAGAAATTAATGAACATATTAAGCCAAATTATGGTACCTCAAGATATAGATCCTTTTGTTGTAGTTGACGTTGTAGCTTCTCATGAAACCGACTACATTGATTTCCATGATAAATAAATTTCTCCCCAAAGTATGTTTAGAGACAATCCTCTTTATATAACAACTTTGATTGGAGATATTTTCATCAAAAGAGTTTTAATTGATAATGGCTCATCCCTAAACATATGTACTTATAAATTCTTCCAAAGATTTGGATTTAAGAAAGAATATTTAAGACAAACTGAAATGATCATTAAATGTTTTAATGATGAAACACAAGAGGCTTGTGGTGTGATATCCATTCCAATACAAGTTGGTCCCAGGATTTTAGACACATCCATATTTTTTATACCATGCCCAACATCGTATAACATCCTTTTGGGACATCCTTGGATCAATGCCATGAGAGCAGTCCTCTCCACTTTGCATCAATGTGTTAAATTTGAATTTAAGAATAAGTTGGTCACCATCCATGGTGATCCTAGGCCATTTGAAATGTGTGCAATAGTAGAACCTATTAATATTACCTTATGTCCTACTCTTTCATCATTTGAATCTAAACCTTCTAAAGCTTATTTAACTAAATCAGATGTAGGTAACCAGCGAACAACTCGTATTATTCAGCAAACCAAATATATAAGGTTACATTTAACAAATTGCCGGAGGTTGCCAAACCAACCAGCCGTATTAGCAATTTGTTATAACAAAATAACAATTGCGCAAGGAGACAAATGAAGAAATAGAAAGTACGCTAACATCCCCCTTTATTACATTATTTGGGTAATGTAATAACTAATAGCTATACTAGACTACTAACATCCCCTTACATTATTTTGCAATACAAAGTGAGCTGCGAAACAATTCAAATTTGACACGTCCAAGTGCCTTAGTGAAAATGTCTGCAACTTGAGCATCGGTGGGAATGTGTTTGAAGCTGAATTCGGTGCTTTGGAACTTCCTCTCGAATGAAATGACATTGTGTGTCAATGTGCTTTGTTTTTTCATGATGGACTGGATTCTTGACGAGGTTCAGAACACCTTGATTGTCGCAAAACAAGTGTATTGGAGATTTTGATGGATGGCCCATACTTGTCAGAATGCGACGTAACCATATCACTTCGCACACAGCTTCACGTGCGGCGCGATATTCTGCCTCTGTTGAAGAAATAGCAACCACCTGTTGCTTCTTGCTGTGCCAAGAGACAGGACCGGATCCCAGATGAAAAATGTATCCAGAAGTTGACTTGCGATCATCAAATGATCCGGCATAGTCGGAGTCCGTGTATCCTTGCAAGAAGAATTTGTTGTTCCTCTTGTATTCTAGGCCATATTCTATAGTACCACGGACATAGTGAAGAACACGTTTTTCTGCTTTCCAATGAGTAGTCTTAGGCTCCTGCATGAACCTCGAAAGATAGTTTACAGCAAATACGAGATCTGGCCTAGTATTGGTCAGATATATGAGACTCCCAATCAACTGTCGATAGAGAGTGCCATCTACCTGAGGTGAGTCATCATATCGCGATAACTGAAGTCCATTCTCCATAGGAGTTGCCATTGGCTTGCAGTCAGTCATGCGATATTTATCGAGCAATGTCTTGGCATACTTTTTCTGAGACACTTTGATGGTGTGCTCCTTCTGGCTGAATTCCAGACCAAGACAGTAATGGAGAAGTCCGAGATCTGTCATCTCAAAAGATTTGCACAAGTTTCTTTTGACAGTAGAGATCATATCTTCTGAACTCCCTGTAATGAGCAGATCATCCACATAGAGTACAAGCAACACTATCTCAGAACCACTGTTTCTTGAAATAGAGGTTTGCATCTGACGGACATCTCTTAAATCCATGCTGCATTAGGTGATTGTCCATTTTTATATACCAAGCTCGAGGAGCTTGTTTCAGACCATACAAGGATTTGACCAATTTGCAAACTTTCTGTTGTTGGCCTTCCACTTCAAATCCTTCGAGGTGAGTCATATAGACTTCTTCTTGGAGATCACCATTAAGAAAGGCACTTTTGACATCCATTTGGTGAACTTTCCACCCATATTGTGCTGCCATAGCACACATAACCCGAATTGTGGTCATCCGAGCGGTAGGTGCAAAAGTTTCTTCATAGTCGATGCCTTCCTTTTGAGCATAGCCCTTTGCAACAAGACGGGCCTTATGCTTATCAATTGTTCCATCTGCCTTGTACTTGACTTTGTATACCCATTTGCAGCCAATAGGTTTCTTTCCATGCGGCGGATCAACAAGCTTCCAAGTTTTATTCTTCATCGAGAGACTCATACTACTGTATCCATAGCGGCCTTCCACTGAGGCTCACTAAGAGCATCTTGCATCGATGCGAGGTTCAAGACTATCTATGGTAGACATGAATGCCACTGTCATCATCAATATCCATATCCTCAACTTCTCTACTTGGAGTCACAGAAAGTTCCTCAAAAGATTGACAAAGATCATCAACCTCACCGGTTTCTCGGCTTCTCTTTCCTTTTGAGCCATACTGCGTGTACGAGGTCTATCCAAATTCAAATTGGGAGGAGTGGATAAATTTGCATCTCTGATTGTATTTGTACACCATTTAGGATTCTGCTTCGGTGGTGGTGAAGAAGATGTAGAAGGACCTCCTGTCTGTGTTGACGAAGGAATCTCCTCTTCCTTTGGTTCCACAATATCCTGGTGTACTGTAGATGTGCTCTGTGATGTGAAAGCTTCATCAAAGACAACATCTCTGCTGATATGAATTTTCTTGGTCAAAGGATCTATCAACCGATATCCTTTAGAGTGCTCAGAATATCCAAGAAAAATACATCTCAGTGTTTTCTCATCTAGCTTCTTCCTTTTCTCTTTCGGTATGTGCATGAAAGCTTGACACCCGAAAATACGTAGATGAGATATGGAGGGTTTTCGACCACTCCATGCTTCTCGTGGAGTCATTCCTTTTAGGGCCTTTGTGGGTGCCCTATTCAAAAGATACAGCTGCAGTGGTGACGGCTTACTGCCCAATATTGTTGCCCAAGAGTTGCACATGTGAGCATACAACGAACCATTTCCATGATAGAACGGTTCCTTCTCTCGGCAACTCCATTTCGTTGAGGAGTATAGGCGGTTGTTAAGCTGTCTCTTGATCCCATGCTTATCTAGGAATGCAGAAAATTCATTAGAGGTAAACTCTCCCCCTCGATCTGAGCGGAGGGTTTTGATAGAAGCCCATGACTCCTTCTCAACGGATTTCTTGAACTGCTGGAAGAATGCAAAGGCTTCAGATTTCAGTTTGAGAAAGAAAACCCACATCTTTCGTGAGTAGTCATCTACGAATAACTGAAAGTACCTCTTCCCTCCAAAACTGTTGGGTGTGAAAGGACCGCATAGATCGGTGTGAATTAGCTCCAGAGGTTTTCTTGCTCTTGTAGAGCTCTTCTCAAATGGTACTCTATCTTTGCTTTCCTGCCAAGCAATCAGAGCACACTGGCAATGTGGCGAAAAGGGAAGGAAGACCCTTTACCATCTCATACTTGCTGAGCTCAAGTAAGTAGCCAGAACTAAGATGCCCATATCTCTTGTGCCATAGGGAAGTTGCCTCCTTGGTAGAGACAGTCATGGCAACATGTGGAGTAGAGATAGCATCTAGTGCAAATAAGCCATGCTTATATGAAGCTGTTGCAATCTGCTTACCCTTCCTGGTAATTGTACAACACTTCTTTCCATTCTCAACACGAAAGTTGACAACCATATTTCTGTCCAGGATTTGTGTCACTGACAACAAATTGTTGGCCAATCCCGGAACATAGAGGACCTTGTCAATCGACACTTGCCATCGGGAAGAGTGGCTGAAGCCGTACCCTCTCCACCGAACCACAGTAGGTTTTATCATCGACAATTGTGACGGGTTTGCCCTCTTTGGCCACAAATGATTCAAACCACGATCCGTCGCCGATCATATGTTTACTAGCTCCAGAATCGACATACCAAATAGGATCCCTATGTGTGGAATTTGTTGTAGTCATGAGCACCTTGTGTGCCCATTCAGAATCTGAGTCAGATTCTTCAACAACAACATTCACCTGGGGTTGCTTGTTTTTATTTTGTGGTTTGTTTTGGCCTTTTTGCTTGTTCTTATGCCAACACCTGTTGGTGTCATGGTTGTCTTTCTCACAGATCTTGCACCACCTCTTCTTCTGTTGAGGTTGCTTGCCTTTTCCTTTCGTATCCTGTTGAGAATTTCCTCCTTTCTGAAAGTTGCCTCCTTTTTGCCCATTACCTTTCTTCCTAGAACCACTGCTGTTGGTGTATAGGGCTGTATTGGAAGAATCATCCTTGTGAAGTTGGCGTGCCTCCTGTTGTTGGAGCAGATTGACCAACTCGATGTAGGTAATTTGTCGTTGGGACACCTGGATGGAGGTTATCAACATATCAAATGAAGAAGGTAAAGCTCTCATCACAAGTGAAATGAGAAGCTTTTCGTCCACAGTATCTCCTAGAGAACTCAATTTCTCTTTCAACTCAGACACTCTGCATAGAAAGAGTTCAACCGTTTCACCCTGCCTCAAACTCAGGTTATGAAGTTGTTGTTGAAGATGAAGAATGGTGGATTCATTCTTCCCCTCATAGATGGTTCTAAGGGCATCCCATGCCTCTTTACCACTTGCTTTATCAGCTATATGAGGTTGCACTTCATCTGAAACAGCAAACAAAATGAGCACCTTTGCTCTACTGTCTTTCTTGTCAAAAGCAATCTGATCTGCTGAAGGACCTGTGGATCCTGCTGTTGGTGAAGGCCTTGTTGCTACTCCAGTAACAATATCCCACAAATCTTCCATTTGGAGAATAGCCTTCATCTTATGTTTCCATGGTGTATAATTTGGACCTTTCAATAAGCGATGCGGATCAGTCATCAACTTTGCAACAGCGGCCATAGTGAAGGTTCCTTATATCACCAAATTGGTCCCCCTTTCGATATACCTTTTGCTAGGCCAATATACCGTACAAAATACCCGCCCTTACGTGAGGGAAACTATAGGTATTTAGAAAGATCAACAAAAATCACCCGCCCTTACGTGAGGGAGACTATAGGTGAAATTTAGAGATCATACGATACGTGGAACATAAGCGGTGCTAAAAGGGAATCGCCTTGTTGATGGCACCTACCATAGAAGATTCTTCTCATGCGTGGGGCGTAACTTCCCCTAAACACTATGAAGAATACTTCGTCGGGATTTACGCCTAAACACAAGTGCGATAAAGGGTAGTGGATGGAGTAAAAAATGCAAAAATGGCGTACTTATTCCTCCCCGACGATTTATAGAGAACAAGCTCGGACGTCGTTATAGCAGCTATATTAGGCGGCGGATACGGTAGCCAAATCACGACGGCTTTACACTGTAAGTGTCGGCAGAGGTATCGCAAATACCGAACGCTGCAGTGCAAATAAATTGCACAGATGGGTTTTATATTCCGGGGACTTAGGGAGTGTTTGATTTTAATTTTTAATGTTATAGTGCAAAAAATGAAATATGCAACATACAACAAAAAAAATGCCCACTAGAATAACCCACAAGGTGTCGGTCCACGACCGAAAATGCACCTTTTACAATGCCAAATTGCTATTTTTCATAAAAATTACTCTCAATCCCCCTTTGATTTTTTGAAAAAAAATCCCCCCTTAGCTTTCTTTAACAAAGCATTTTTATAATCATTATTTATTTAAAATTAAAATAAATAATTTCAATTTATATAGTTTTAAAAACTTTAGAAAAAATAAATTAAAATTAAATTTTAATTTATAAAGTTTAAAACTATATTAAAAAAATTAAAATTAAAAATTTTAATTAAAAATAATAATAATTAAAAAATTACTTTGAAAAAAAAATATACCTGAGGGGAGTCGGCGGGATTTGAACCCCCGACCTGCAGGCTCCCTGAGCCTTAACCGCACGGCTCACGACCACGTGAGCCAGCGGGCTGATCCGAAAGGATCAGTTGAACCCCTCTCTTTTATCTGCCCGTCCTCCGCTGCTACCCGCTTCCCGAGCCTCCTCTGCTACTGTCGCATTTTTTTAAGAAAAAACGCAGTCCCTGTTCCCCGTCCGCGTCTCTGGTTTGTTTTTGTTTTGTTTTTTTTTTTTTTTTTTAAAACAAACGCCCGTCTGAAAATAAAAAAACAGCGGTCGGGAGGGGGGGGAAAAAAGGGGGCGGGGGCGGGGGCGGGGGGGCGGGGTTTATACTCCCGCTCCGGGGGATTTCAAATTCCCCACACGCGCGGGCGGGGGGGGAGGTGGGGGCCTCGGGAGGCGCGCGCGCAATGTGCGCGACGCGCGGGGGTCCCCGTGCAGTCCCCTGTCCGTCCCTCGTCGGGAGGGGGCTCCGACGCAACGCGCCGAGTTTGCGACGCGCGGGCCGTCCGCTCCCTCCAACGTGGGGAAGAGGAGGGGGGAGGGGGTGCCGCGTCCTTGACGCACGACGCTCCTTCTTTCGCCACCTCCTCGCGCACGGTAGTCTTGGGGCCCGCGTAGGAGATTCCCTCCTGTCGCGATGCGCGGGGGGGAATGGAGTTCCCTCCTGTCGCACGCGCGGGGGACTCCCTCGTGTCGCGACGCAGCGCGCCGAGGTGTTGCGCGGGGACGCGCGTCGCTGCTTGGAGGCTGCGTCCTCTTTCTTTCCTTTTTTTTTTTTTTTTTTTTAAATCTCGGACGCGTGCTCCTGTGCGTTCTGCGCGCGTTCGATCAGGGGACGCTCTCCACAGTCGCGCGTGGATGCGCGATGGCTGTCGCGCGTCTGCGCGCACTAAAAAAAACTTTTCTTTTATTCGCTCGGCTGCGTGCCTCTTCGACACAGAAAAAAATAGACCTGCGAAAAAAAAAAAAAACGTCTGCTACAGTGCTGGCTCTGATGCCATGTAGGTAACCAGCGAACAACTCGTATTATTCAGCAAACCAAATATATAAGGTTACATTTAACAAATTGCCGGAGGTTGCCAAACCAACCAGCCGTATTAGCAATTTGTTATAACAAAATAACAATTGCGCAAGGAGACAAATGAAGAAATAGAAAGTACGCTAACAGAACCATCATCCTCTTATGAATCATCAAAACATTTTGATAAAGATAATCCCTCTACATCATATTCTTTGACATATGAAGTTTTACAAGATATATCCATTGTATTGGAACCCAAAAAATAGGATTAATATAACCTACAAGATTCCATTATTTTGTCTTAGTTACCACCATCCCCGTGTACAACTAGTTTACCACAAAAACAAAGGAGCATCTATAATGTTGGAAGTTGTACTTTCATTGGTGTTGGATGTGCTTTAGATAAAATTAATATTAGGTAAATGAGATTTACCTGTGATGAAGATGGTTTTTATCAATGCTTCTTTTCTAATAAATATATAAAATCTAAACAAATTTTGTGTAACATGGGATACAAAATTAAAGGTTTAGGTCCCATAATGGCATGCCTAATGTGGCGTAGGCTATATCTCCTCAAAAACTCAATATTTTACTTTTGATAAAGATGATCATATTATAACATATGAGGAATACTTAGAAAAACAAGAACAAGTAAAAGAATGTAAGAAAGCTTGTGATTTTTCTTGCAATATGTTATCAGTGGTACATCCAAAAATGATAGATAATTCATATGAATGTGTAGAAGGGGATGTCTTTTATGACATTCCTCATGAAGAAATTATGAGAAATAGGTTCTTCTTTGATGGATCTATCCCATGTATATCTCACGTTCAAACAAATACATAGGAAGAATTAGCTAACTTATCTCTAGAAGAATTTCAAGAAATGGGTGTTTCACCCGCTCCTCGTAATTTCAAAAGAGATCTAAGCATAAAAGTAGAAGCCATCCTAAAAATTAATATTGGTACAAAAAGCAATCCTCGAATAGTTAAAATTGGGACTGATTTAAATAAATAAGAACAAACCAAATATATAAAACTTCTCACAAAATACCCTGACATCTTCGCTTGGACATACATTGATATACCATGCCTAGACCCTTATGTGGTTATACACCACTTAGTGGTTCGCCCTGATGCTAAACCCATCAAACAAAAACTTAGGAAAATGCATACTAAAGTAGTCTTGTTGGTTAAAAATGAATTACAAATTTTTTTAGATGTAACTTTCATTCAAGCCATAAACTATTCTGATTGGATATCCAATGTTGTACCTATAACCAAAAAAGAGGCTACCAAAATAAGAGTTTGTACTGATTTTAGGGACATCAATGATGCATGTCCCAAAGATTATTTTTCCCTTCCTAATATGGATCAGATTATTGATTTTACAGCTGGATGTGGAATTTTATCACTTATGTATGAATTTTTAGGATACAATCAAATCCGTATAGTACTAGAAGATCAAAGTAAAACTACATTTATAACACCCTAGGGAAATTTCTATTCGAAAGTGATGCCCTTCGATCTAAAGAATGTAGGGGAAAATTACCAATGAGCTATGACATAAATATTTCATGATATGTTGTATGATATCATATATGATTATGTGGATGACATCATAGCTCGGTATATAAAATGAGAAGATCATATCCCTAATTTACAATAAGTCTTTGATAGATTCCATGAATACAAAGTTTGATTAAATCCAGATAAATGTGTGTTTGGAGTAAAATAGGGAAATTTTGTAGTGTTTATAGTGTCCATGCATGGCATAGAAATAGACCCTACCAAGATTAAGGCTATCATTGATATGCCACCACCTAAAAATCTAACATAACTAAGGAGTCTACAAGGTAAGCTCTAGTTCATCTGACACTTTATTGATAAACTAGCAGATAAATGTAAACCCTTTCTTAGAATGCTTGAGAAAGATACACCTTTTCTATGGGATAAGGAGTGTGAAGAATCTTTCAAAACACTTAAGATATAATTACTTACCCCATTGATGTTTGTTCCACCAAGACCAGAGCACCCATTCATCTTATATATTTTCACTTTAGAACTTGCATTAGGCACAATGCTAGCACAACATGATGAGGATAAGAAAGAACGAGCCATTTACTACATAAGAAAAACTTTAATAAGTTATGAAACTTGGTACACTCCTTTAGAAAATCTTTGTTTAGTTGTTGTATTCTCTACACAAAAACTACATCACTACATGCTTAGTCAAAAGACTTACGTTATTGCTAAATTCGATCCATTACGATATTTAATGAGTAGACCTTATTTATCAGGACGAGCAACAAAATGGGTTCTTTCTTTGAGTGAGTTTGACCTAACCTTTATTGGGCATAAATCCATTAAAGGATAAGTCATAGTAGATCAACTCGCTATTGCTCCTCTTGAGTCTACTCACCCTTTTATGATAGAATTCCTCGATGAATGTCTTAATCTAGATACTGATTATTCAAAATCATGGTCTCTATTTTTTTATGAAGCCCATTGTATGAGTGGCATAGGTGTAGGTATCATATTGGTATCCCCACAAAAAACAACTTATCCCTTTATCTTTTAAACTCCAATTTACTTGCACAAATAATACAACAGAATATGAAGCTTTAATCCTTGGATTACGAGCAACTTTAACTCTTAATATCAAAGTACTTTCTATTTTTGGAGACTCACAACTCATGGTAAATCAAGTTAATGACATTTACCAAACCCGAGATGAGAAGCTCCATCCTTATAAAGAATACATTTTAAAACTTATTTCTTTATTTGAGAAGGTTACTATAGAAGCTATCCCTCACACCAATAATCATTCTATCGATGCTATGGCAGTAGTTTCTTCTCTTATCTCTTTGGAGTTGAATGATGATCATGCTACTATCATCATTTATCAACTCTGAGAACTTGCATCATTAGAGTCATGCTTAGAACCTTTAGACATATTTATAATTGAAGAAGTAGTTTTGGAACCATGGTATGGGGATATTTTAAAATTTCTCCAAGATGGATCATTTCCATATGGCTTTGATAGAAACCAACGATGAGCATTGCACAAGCGAGTTGTTCACTTCATCATTATCAAAGGTACTTTATATAAAATATATTTCGAAGGCATCCTCTTACGATACCTTAATATTAATGAATCCAAGAGAGCTCTAAATGAAGTTCATGATGGATCTTGTGGAGGTCATTTTAGTGGTGATGCCATAACCAAAAATCTCCTAAGAATGGGATACTTTTGGCCCTCCATGGAAAAATATGCTCATGAATATGTACGTAAATGTGACAAATGTCATAAGCATGCAAACCTTGTTCATGCTCCTACCCAAGAACTTCAAGCTAGTTCTTCTCCTTGGCCTTTTTCAAAATGGGGTCTAGACATTATTGGAAAAATCAATCCAATTTCTTTAGATGGCCATAAGTTCATTATTACTGCAACTGAATATTTTACAAAATGGGTAGAAGCTATGCCATTAGCTTCTTGTATAGGAACCCAAGTCTCAAAATTTATTTTTAATCAAATCATCTATAGATTTGGGATTCCATCCACACTTGTTTTAGATAATGGAACATGTTTTAAAAATAAAGATATCAAAAATATTTGCGCCAAATATAAAATTCAACATAGATGGTCTACCCCATATTATCCATAAGGAAATGGTCAAGCTGAAGCATCTAATAAAACTTTAATTAAAATCTTAAAAATATTGGTTAATAAATTAGGCCGATATTGGCACACCCAACTTTATACAACACTATGGGTTTATCGATCTAGTGTTTGAACCCCTACTAGTACTTCACCCTTTGTCTTAGTATATGGCACTGAAGTCGTATTTCCATTTGAGCTTGAAGTCCCTTATTTAGGTCTTTTACTTCAAAATTCTAAAGTAGGAGATGAATATCATGTCGGATGATTAATCCAATTGGAATTATTAGATGAAAAATGCATAAATGCTTTAGAGCACCTTCGCTCATATCAAGATAAACTCAAAATATCATATTCTAAGAAAGTCCACACTCGATATTTTGAGATTGGTGATTTAGTTCTTAAAGAAAATAAAAAAAATACAAATGCTCAAAATGATTTAAAAGGAAAATTCCAACCAAATTGGTTGGGACCATTTATTATTACTGCAAAATTTGGATCTGGTGCATATCGATTGGCAACTTTAGATGGAAAATATCTTAAGGAACCCATGAATATAATGCACCTAAAATGATATTATGCATAATAGCAAACGATCTCATCACTATACATATTTGTAAAATATTTGCATTTACTTTAAAATTATCATATTTCAAATCATATATCAATTAGTTATATTTATCACATCTACTTATCCAAATTAAAAATAAAAATTTTGGGAACTCAATTTCATATGCCATATGGTCACATCCATTTATTATTACTTGACCGATGTTGTCAAAATTCATAGTTAATTTTGGTTTACTCTGGAAGAACTCAAAGATTATCTTGAACCACTCACAAAACTCACATTTTTCATAAAATCTTGATTCTTAATATTGATTATAAATCTCTCTTGAACCAAAAACACTATTTTCTTCACTAAATAAATTTTGAAGTTTTGGGAACTGATCTTGCCACTTTTTGAACCAAAACACACTTACACATATTAAAAATGATTTTGCACAAGGGAAGATAACACTACATAGTAGTCCTAGCTCCTTAAGTGAAAGGTTTCCCTTGCTATCCTATTATGTGCATGGTCTAGAATACTGAGAATTGGAAAAAGGACAAGCTCCCCCCTACCCAAATAAAATCCCTTGCTCTTTGTCTAATCTGAGCAAGTATCCCTTGAAATAAAAATGAGAAAAAAGAAAAAAAAAAAGTAAAAGTAAAATGATTTTTACTACAAAGAAAATAAAAATCCCCTTGTTCAAAAACAAAAGTGAACAAGAATCCCTACTCAAAGAAATCAAAAGAAAATAAGGGGGTATTGAACTTGAATCCCTAGAATTCCTTAGTTATTCGAACACCATGGGGTGATCCTCATTATAGGTTAGGTGGCATCAAGCCGGCTTGGCAATGGTGGTATCCTTATGTGTGGTGACATGTCTATCACATTAGTGACCTTCTTTTGTATAGACCAATGTTAGCTTGTGGATTAGCTATATTTTGGTAGCTTGTATTACATAGTAGTTAAGTCTAACTGAATGCATATAATCATGGTAAATGAACTCATCATTTGCACACACATTGGTTCTTAAAATTGGCTTGCATCACTACCTTACTCAAAATTGGTAAATAAATTTCATAAGCACACACATTTGATCCTTGAGAGATTTTGTATCATAATTAAGGTCAAGATGGAAAATGAATCCACAAATCACACACTGGTTCTTGATAAATTTGACTTCATCCTAGAAATAACCAAAATTTTCCTTGAATATTGATTAGTAGATGTCATCATCTCATCATGGATTTGTATGACTATTGGCCTATGGAATTGATCCTAAAAAATAATTACCCTTACATTTTGTTTATTACTTAACAATAATACATCAAATTTCATTTCATCAACACTCATCATTCATCAAAAATATGCATTTTGATCATACATAATCTATTATAACAATTACAAATTGACTTCACGATGATGGCATGAAAACAACCCTAATAAAAACCTCTTTAGGAATTTTTATGCCTAGCGCAAGTCTTTTATCTAAATTTATCATGCTTGATTATTATTATCATTGTTTAAACAACTACTTTAAGATTAAAAACAAAATTAATCTTCAAAGTCACACACATTACTTATCATCAACTACATTACTTTCAATCAACTACATTCCAAACTACTTTTGGATCATAACCCTTCGAGGTTAGTGATATAACAAAACCTCACACAAGATCCACTTCACGACTAAAGCGAGCAAACAACCTCCATAAATAGTCATAAACAAGCACACATATTTGAGGTATTATTGCTAATTGATCAAGATCGTAAGGGTATATTTCCACACACAATTACCCTTCTTTTTCAAACAATTCAATCATACTACATCACAAACATAAATTACTTCAAATTCTACTTTACTACACTACAATGATATTTTGATTAAAGCATGAGAAAATGAACATCAAAAACCATACAAACAAGAATTAAAAGCATGATTATGTAGATTACCAAAAAAAATTAAAATTACATCACACATCATCAAACACATCAATAGACCATAAGCATATGTATATATATATATATATATATATATATATATATATATATATATATATATACATATCAAAATATACAATCAATCACTCGATTGGTATACCACAATCATGAACATCGGTATACTCAATCACTAGGGGGTACACTACAAAAACTAGCTCAGTGTATCATCCCCTAGAACCTCTAGAACTCTGGGCCTCATCACCATAAGGTGGTCTAGGCTCACGAAATGCAGTAGCCCTAGATGTTGTCCTAGACTCTAACCTCGTAGGCCTCAAAGGCATCAACTCCAAGGGTAAAGCAACCCTTTGACCCTCAGGAACAAGCTAAAAATATAGATGTTGATAAAATGAGGCTCGCTGTGTGGCCATAACCAACTCTACCACTACTGACCTACTCCCTAAAGAATGGCCTAAAGTCACACTCCATGACTATCGAGACTATGATTGTGAGGGACGTAATGGCCCATGTTCCTACATCTTTGCTATATGAGCCTAAGCCTAGCTCACAAGGCTCTATGCCTGTGAAATATATACCTCCAACTATTGGATGCACATTGCCTGAATGGTGATATGACTCCTTAGAATATCATTCTTTATCTGTATAGTAGCTACCTCTTCGGTGCTGCTTGAATATCCTCTCTCTATCATAATACCCTTCCCAAGCGAATCTATATGAGGGGCTGTAAGCATCCCTCATTGAGGAGAGGGTACTGTCTACTCTAGTGGAGGAACATCTTGTTGTGAACCCCCCTTCTACTAGTATTTTCCCCTCCTCACCTCAATCCTAAGAGGCTATTGATGCAATCTTGATGGTTGTAACCCTCCTCTCATCCAAACCCCTTGGTATCAAAAACCTCCCCAAGTATGAGGCCCCTTCCTCTATGATAGCCTATGTCTCTATCCTACTCCACTTGACTTGGTAGAGCAATGTATATGCACCTCCTAAAGTACCTCCTACAATCACCCAACACTAACCTGTGCCTACATGAGTCTCATGGGGTGAATGGTAGCATACCACATGATATACCTATCTGTGACCCCTGCATCATCACCCTCTACTAGGGCTACATCAGCATCATCCTCATCCACCTCAAGAAAATGAGTGAGATCTAGTCTCCCACTCATGGTGGTCGAATCTCGTACTACTCAAGAATAAGTGAAATCTTGAACCTCTAGAATCCCTTGTACCATACCAAAATAATGTAGCACCTGATCAACACGATGAAGCTCTATCTCTCCTCACTCCATCTAGAGCCATCACACTCACCTTACACGAGCTAACTCCTCCCGATCATCCTCCCAATCATGGTGTCCCCTCTAGGGTCTCCAGAAAATACATGCCATGGTCAACTCATCCAATACTTGCCTAGCCTCCCCTAGGCCACCTCTCCTCTAAATTTGACCAGCCAAAGGACCCCATAGAAATACTGTAGGTCACCCATCCTCAATATCCTATAGAGGAAACCCTCTGGGCCTCCTCACCTCAATGTGTTCCTAGCACCACACTTGTAGGAATGATGTCAGAACCAAACTACTACCCTTCTTGTACATGATCCTGAATAGGGTATGATACAAGCAACATAAAATATAGGGACCCCATGCAAACCGCATCTGGGTGTCCCGCATGTCAACCACAACCTCATCTAACCCCCATAACAAGTGCACTCTACTCTGGTGGTATAGTAGCAATCCACTCATAATATCTGATAGTACCACAATCAACGTAGAAACCCCCTATGTCACTATCAAGTGATCGATGCTCACTCTACTCTACTCGATCACAAAATAAGGGTCTCCTATCAACTTTTGCATGGTCTAACCCTAAGCCAAGGACTGGTATACATATTGCCCTCTGATGGGCACTCTCAAGATCCTCCATACATCCTCTAAGGTAGGAGCCATCTCCCCTATAGGCAATCAAAATATCGATGATGTGGGATACCAACGCTCTGCCAATGTTGTAAGTAGACTATAATCCACCTCAATACGTGGCATCTCCACCACGTGATTGAGCCCCACTGTAGTGAGAGTACTCCTCTCATCCACACTAAGCTACCTGACTCTCAAAGCTGGTATGGCACCACTCGCGACCCTTAAGGGTCCCTCCCTACAAAAGAAACAAAAATAATGCACAAATCAATCATAAAATTACACAAAAAAAAAAATTTTCAATTTACCTTAATGTCCAAAATTGGACCTAAAGTACAAAATCGGATGCACGAAGACAAAATCGTACGTCCAAATTTGCAAAATCGGACGTACAAAGACAAAATCGTACATCCAAAATTGCAAAAATAGACCTAAAATATATGAAATTATACATACAAATTCATCATGGACATAGTTTTCAATGAATTTGGATGTCTGATTTTGTTGCGATAATCTGTTTTGTCAATACGGCCGCGCGACGATAGGCTACGATAAAAATCCTAAAATCCTAAAAATTCAACCAAAAAACTTCAAATCAGAATGGATAGAATCACTTACCCATATGGCACCACTGCTACCATCACTTCTGATGTGAACCAAGTCTACCCAATGCTCTATGGTGGACATTTTTCTCGTTTTCTCTAGAGCAAAATCAGCTAAAACAGGAAAGAAAAATGAATTAGGGTTTTGCCCTAATTTTTAATTTATACCCTATTTTCACCTCAAATTTTGAGTTTTGTAGTAAATCATGGATTTCTTCCAAAACTCGAAGGGGGTATCCCTAATAATAACTATAAAATGAAAAAAATAATTTTTTTTACAAAATACCATACCTTTTCACTACTTTTCTTTAACGCATTTATTGCTCATAAATGCGCTAAAGAGGGGGCAAAATGTAGCCGCTAAATTTGGACACACCTCCAAATTACTAATGCTATTAAAACATCATAATTTTCCTAATAACATGTAAATCACCCTCAAAAACCCTTGCCTCGATATTCATGCCAAAAAATATAAAAAATAGCTAAATTGCACCTTCTCTGATAAAATCGGATGATCCCGATGAAACCAGATGTATCCGACAAAATTGGATGCGTTTGATTTTGTCCAAATCCCATGTGCACCTAATTTAGGCACCTAGACTAGATTTTGAACCTAATCTAGGTGTCGCTAATTGCCCAAAAAAATTGGATGATCCGATAAAATCGGATACAGCCGATTTCGTCCAAATCAAGCCAAAAGCCTAATTTGGCCCAAGAACCTAATTTTTTTGCCACTCACCTGATCCCTCGAACAAAAAAAAACTATTTTAATCCCTTAGATCCACTATAATCAGCTTGGTTGATGATTTTTGTAGAAGATCTTGGAAAAGAGAAGAAGTTTGGAGTTTTTTTGCAGGTTGTAGCAGGAGATATCATTGTCAAATCATCACCCAAGGAGCATTCAACCATGGCATCACTTTCAGTATACTCAGATCTTGCTTTTACTTAATATTTATTGCATTTTCTCACTAGTTGTATGAAATTAGATGTGTCCAATTTTGTCATTGTTACATCTATTTTAATTCTCTGCTTTACAGAACTAGTCGTTGCATGAAAACGGTTGCGTACGATTTTGTGCTTTGTGTATGATTTTGTGCTTAGCATATGATTTCATACCTATGTCCCTCTGGGGGTAAAATTTTGCATCCTAGATATTTCATTTTACATTACTAGCATCATAGCACTGTTAATTTCTGTAATTTCATATTATAAACTTTTGTTATTGATAGATCTAGCATTATTTTTCATTTTATGATTAGAGTAATCAAATTTTTACTTTATTTATGGTTTTCTAAAATAATCGAGGGGATTTGACTATCACAGACCATGATCTACTATGGCCTATATAGATCCCCCTTCCCTAAATCCAAAATCTAGTGTGCTACTATGAAATTGCATGTTTTGAATGAAAACATATGCATCTGGTTTTGTCAGATGAAATCGTACATCCAGTTTCATTTTGTCCGCATCTGGTTTCGTGTAGTGCAACTGATTTCATCCAGAATCAAACTTTTGGGTCAGGTAAGTGCTCAAAATTTATTCTTTCACTATCAAATTTATATTTTTTGATTTGTAAGCATTTGTAGTTAATCAAAAAATAGAAAAACCCCAAAACATAGATTTATTACATCTTTTACAAAACACAAAATTACAAAAAGAAAACATGTCAACTTAGAAACCTTGCATCATAGTTAAATTTTATAATGCTTTTTAGATAGACTTGTGTGCCTTGTCTTCATTTGAAGTTGAATTGCATATAGCTAGGTAGAAATTGCATTCTGGCCAAACCTAGGTTGTATGTGAGACAAAATAATCAAATCAAAACACTACCTCACCTAGGTGTGGAAATCACCATAGCAAGTGTTTCCTGGTGAACCCCACCCCATTCATCGACAAACACCAAAGAGAGTGCAATAGAAGCACTTCTCATCCGATATGCAGAGTCATAATTTTCCCTCACTCTTTCAGGTGCGGATCCATTAGCTTGGGAGAAAGGGGTACAAAATTTTTAGTTCTACAGCCTCCCCTACCCACAAGATGTAGAATAACATGGCACGACCATCCCATGGTGTGATTTCCACCCAGTTGGTGGGTGATGTAGACCATATGTCGAACCTAGATGACATAATTTCACTTGCTACCTAAATTATCATGAGATTTGGAAATATTATTAACAAAATGAAGGCCCAAAAAGAATTCCAAACTGGGGAGGATGATCCCAAATATAATTATGACGAAGACTACATCCTGAAGTAATACATTGCTTTTAGATTTTTGGATTATCTCTTCTATCTATTGACTATTTTATTTTGGTTCTTGTGTAGCCTACGAGCCTTTCCTTCTTCTAGTTTGTTGTTTTCAGTTATGTGAACACCAAGCGTGGCACCTTTTTGGCTTGTACCATCTTGGTTTAATCCCATATGGGATCCCCTCTACATCTTGTAAATGGTTTTAGGTCCCTTTCAAAACCCGTTATCAATAAAAAAATAAAAATTGTAATACATGGAAATAAACTAATAAATGCTTTATCTTCTCATTCTTGGATTCATCTCACCCTATTATAATGCAATACCAAGGGAATATATATCCTCAAAGAAACCTTAAAACGAAACCCTAAAGATAAAAAAAATTACTATTTTCAGTAAATTATTTTTTTCATCAAAAATTGCCATTTTTTAGTAATTACTATTTTCAGTTAATTATTTTTATCAAAAATTGCCATTTTTAGTAATTACCATTTTCAAAAAATTATGTTTTCATAAAAAATTACCATTTTTAGTAATTACTATTTTCGCCAAATTGTCTTATCGTCAAAAATTACTATTTTTAGTAATTCATAAGAAAACTTGGATTGAAATGCAAATTAACACAATTTTGTAACACCCATATTAGGCATCCTAGAAAATATTGACACCTAATCATGCATAAACATTATTTAGAAAAAAACACCCTCTGAAATATAGGCTTGTAGCACCCTAAAATTGGCGCAGTAAAATTGGAATAATTACATTCACCTTAGTAAATAAATTTAAATTCAAATTTAACCTCCCAAACTGTCCGTTAACCGTCGAGAAACCCGTTTCCTCTTTTTTCGTGCCAATTTTAGCAGTTTTTTTGACCATTTGACGATATCATCTTCGATCAGACGATATCACCCTAGATTTGACGATTTCGTCTGGATTAGAACGTCCAGACGATTTTGTCACAAAACTGAATTTGCATAGTTGGAATCCATTCCAACGGGTCTCCAATCCGGGTAGAAGCGTGTCTACGCCATTGGGACCCTTCCCCCATTGGAGATCTCCCAAATTGGGATGATCTCCAACCTCCCAAAAACTATCCTATGCCTATTTAACTCTAAAACTTTTCCTTCCCCAACCCCTGGCTGAATTTTTATGTAAATCAACTCCCTATGCGCTAAAACACTTCAAATTTGCTCTTGCACTAGTCCTATATTAATTTTATTGCAGGTACACCACTGGTTTTCAATCGGAGCCAGCATCTATCGCAGCTGATGAACCTGTCAAGATCGGAGGCGATCTCATCAAATTCGAGACGATCTCGTTCTGATGTGAGACGATTTCGACTGCAGCACACATCGAGGCAATCAGTGCCTGGAGTTTGCTTTTCTTTCTCTTTTCTCTGTCATTTTATGCTATAAATTAGATTGTCTATTCAGTTTTTATACTATATTGCATCTGGAGTTCACCCATTTTGTCTAGTTTGCATATTAAGATCATATTCTGCTATCTAAACACAGTGATTTGCATTTACTTTTGTTCTTGTATATTGTTCAATACTCATATTACTTTTTCATATAGTTTGCCCCTATTTACAAAATAGAATTTCTTGTATTTCGCATCTGTTTGCTATTTTGCAGGTCTCTGATGAATTCGTCTGACGAATTCGTCAGATTGTAGACGATCCTGTCAGTTTAGATGATTTTATCAAATTGAAGGCGATCCTGTTGAATTGCAGACGATCCAGACTGCTACAAGTAATCAGAAACTTCATCAGACTTCTAGATCAGGTAATCTTCATTGGCCTCCTACAAATTCTCTGTTTCTGCTTTCTTTTTTGTTTGCTGTATTCATTTAAATTGCATTTTCATGTAGTTTAAGTTAGACTCATTCCCAAAACCTAGGCGCGGAAACTGCCACCAAATGTTTCCTGGTGAACCCACCATCCATCGAAAAATCACCAAAATACACCTCCCTTGAGAGGCGGGACCTTCGTGAAGTCCTCTCGTTCGAGGTACCACACCATCCTTTTCCCATCCTCCTTCCGGGCGTGGATCCAATAGCCTAAAGGTAGGGATGCGAAAAATTTGGAGCGATACATTTTGGTGAACCCGACGTGAAATGCATCATAACATTTTGAAAACAAAAGCAAAAGCAAACAAAAACAAAAAAAAAAAATTAGAACAACTAAAACTTAGATGCATTTTAAAACATTTAAGGTTCAAAATCATGTTTAGATGGTAGCTCCTAAAAAGAGGTTAGCAGTTACTATAAACGTAGTAAACCAATTAGCAGCCATAGAAGTTAATTCTATCCTTAGTATCCCTAAAACAAGTAGAAATCAATCCTTGTGGGACGAGCTTATCAGGAGACTTAGTATCATTTCATCTAGGTCCACACAACTTAAACATATTAAGAGGCTAGTCTTGGATAGAATCCTAGATCCTCATCAATTAGTGTTCTATCATGAACTTCAGAGAGCTTGCCATAGGTTGTTAGCCTATAGGAGAGCTTTAATATCTTCAGAGTTGTTCATCTTCGAGGAATACCTCAAGAATGCAGACATTGTACACCGATTCCTAGGCCTTGTAGAGGACCAAGAAGTTGTTCTCACAGATAGGGAAAGATGGAATAGAGTTTCGCGAGCTGTGCTTTATCGAGAGTATTGCCATGAGCTTTACTTTTATCAACCAGCATCTAAAACAGACAATATCACCATAGCCCTTTTCATCAAATTCTTAAAAGAAAACTTTCAATTTGAAGAAGAACATTTCATGACCCCTGAACAGCTTGAACCTATTAATGATATCCATAAGTTATTCATAGAATATTAGTTCATCTACTTTCAGCCTTATTATTATTGTGTGCATTTATTGTTTCATTTTTTGTCTTTATTATATTGTTTCAAAGAAAAACTAAAAAACTAAAAATCAAAAAAAAAAAATCAAAGAACATAGTAAAAAACTTAAACATTTCATTTACAATATTGCATTAGGTATATATAAATATATACCTTTTAATTTGTTGCATATATATATATATATATATAAATATATATATATTTGCTGAAATCAAAACTTAGCACCATGACTAAACTTAGGAATGGTAAAGAAATTTTAGGAGAAGGAGAAGATTGGCTACAAAATACAACTGAAAACCCAAATGTCCTTCTTGGAGATACAAATCCGGAAGGTGAAACTCTAGGACAATCGGATGAAGACTTAGGTGAAGATAAGGAACAAGAAGGAAGTGTTAAAGAATCTTCATCCCCTAGAATAGCTCCAAATGGAGGCATCACTTTTGACAACGCAGAACATTTTCAAAAATTTCTTAATCAAAATATCGACGTCCTTAATGTGGCAGTCCGTATTGATAAAGGGGAAATTAGTGATGCTCAAGCAGCCTTGGAACGGGCGCTTGATATGCAAACTAATCCCTTGTCTTTCATTGATCAAGAAAGTGATAAGGGTGGACCATCTAATGCGAATATGGTCACTATAGCCCAAGCCATGACCAAACAACAGGTCACCCAACCTCCTAAGCAACCTGTTACTCAACCTAAAATCACTCCCGCACAAAAGAAAATTCCCTTCACTACTTCCTTCCTCCAAACTATTGAGCAAAATGCTTTAAATAGACAAAAATCTAAAACAAAGCCAAATACAAACTTTCAACAATGTACAATACAACACAATCCAACTTCAAAACTCCTCCATAATATTTTTCGTACCAATGTTTTACACAATAGTAACATGGCATCTAATCTGCATGTTCCTCCATCCTACGCCCATAACACTTATGGCAATGCCCCACCGAATCAATATGGGGGGAAAACTAGTAGTTTGGAAGCTATGGTGAAACAATTGGCTTCACGTATGGACCAGATAGATCCCTACCGTCCCTCGTATAATTATCGAGAGATTTGTAGCCAACCATTGGATCCCATAGTGGTAGCTCAACCATACCCTAAACATTTTCCCATGCACGTCCTGCCTATCTATAAAGGAACCGAAGATCCCATAGAACATCTTCGCATGTTTAGGATAGCATGTCACGACATATCGCATGACGACTTGCTATTACTAAAAATGTTCCCCAAAATTTTAGGTGGAATGGCGTTAGAGTGGTATTATCAATTGCCCACTCATTCCTTAAGAAACTTTGAAGAAACAAGTTGAGTCATTTGTTCATCAATTTAGTGCCTACATCGAGAGGCATGTAACTATTAAAGACCTATACAATTTAAAACAAGATAAAGATGAATGTTTTGCTAATTTCTTAGCAAGATGGAGACAATTGACAGGAAAACTGCACTTTGTGCTACCCTATAGGGAAATGTTAGACATTTTCATTAACAATTTACAAGAAAAACTTTCTTATGAACTATCAACAGCTACTTTGACTACCTTCGATCAAGCTATAGACTTAGCTCGAAGAGTAGAAGATGCCCTCATTAGGAGAGGCCAACTTAGAAATAAGGATGATGAGAAAACATCTAGAAATCAATATAAAAACAAACAGGTTGTCGGTGATGGAGTCACTGACAGTAGAAATGTTGCTAATGTCAATGCAACAAAAACAACAGAAAAATTCATCTTGAAACCTCTTGATAAGCCTCCTCGAGATTTCACTAGATTAAACCAACCTTTATCAACTATTTTACCTCAACTTCTTGAAAGAGGTTTAATCCAACTGCCAGCTATCCGAGAACCTGACCCAAGCATACCCGGATATAGATCTGATTTGCACTATGATTTTCATAGAGGTCCTGGACATTCTACCAACGCTTGTAAGAGATTGAAACATAAAATACAAGATTTGATTGAAAATAATGAAATGGAAGTGCAAGCCTTCCAACCTAAACAAAACCCTCCTAATAATACTCAAAATATTGTTCCCCAAAATCAAAATCAGAATGCCAATCAAATTTTAGACATATTTCAACACCCTTTACCAAGACATGGTAAAGAGGTAGCTAATCAAATTGAACATCATAATGTTCCCCCTCCTACCCGATATGTAGGAACCATTAGCGGGCAATTACCTATTCAGGACTCTCACACATTCGACACAACCTTATCCCTGGTTACAACCAGGCCCTTACATAATTTTCAAACTTTTGATTCTATCGATATAGAGTCAGATAGTGAAAGTGAAGTAGACACCATTCAATCGAATAGTTCTGAAAATGAATCATATCCTATTCAACGTATCACAGATGCTAATGTTCTAGAAGAACCATTTCCCAGAAGAGTCACTACTTGACCTTCTTCTAATGAAGTCATTCCTTATGAACAAGCCATAAACTCTCAACCGAGACCGTTTCAACGTTGTCACTATAACATTGTAGGTACCATCGGAGTCGTCACCCGACAACAAGCTCAAAATCCCCAACAAGAACCAAACCAGAATGATGGACCAGCTCCATTTGTTCTGAAAAATCCTAATAAAGGAAATAATGCTCCTATTGTTCAACCTAAACCCCCTTACAGCATTAATGAACAGTTGTCTAATACCACCGCCAGAATCTCCCTTTTAGATTTATTAAGATCCTCTCCCACACATAGGGATGAATTGATGCTTACTTTGAGCCAGATGATGGTACCTCAAAACATCCAACCTGAAGCTATGGCCAATACTATCATCACACGAGAGATTGATTGTATTGACTTTCGGGATAAAGATATCCCACAACACAGTTTACACAAGGATAATCCCTTGTATATTACAACTTTAATTGGGGATGTAGGCATCAAACGAGTCCTGATTGATAATGCCTCATCTCTAAACATATGCACCTTTGACTTCTACCAAAAATTTGGTTTTAGAAGTGATGAAATGAAGACTGATATGATTATCAAAGCCTTTAATGACGAAACACAAGAAACATGTGGAGTCATTACCCTCCCATTGCAAGTTGGTCCTAGAACCCTTGAGACAACTGTGTTTATTGTACATTGCCCGACATCGTACAATATACTTTTGGGTCACCCTTGGATTAACGCCATGCGAGCAGTCCCATCAACTTTACACCAATGTGTTAAGTTTGAGTTTAAAAATCAGTTGGTCACTATTCATGGTGACCCTAGACCTTTTTATATGTGTGTATTGGCAGAACCAGTTGGAGTGCAATTTTGCCCTGCTCTGTCATCCACATATCCTAGTTCTTCTTCATCTAAAACTGTGAAATATAAACCCATCACTTCATCTATTCCTCCTCCATTAACTTCATCTTCCCATATAGATCAACCACCTTCTAAACAAATTACTGTAGAACTTCAAAAAGCTCTTAAAACTACAACCAATTCTTCAAGTTCTAATCCCATAAATTCAAAACCTATAGACACATATATCATACCTTCCACATCTCAAGACATAGGTAATAAGCCTTCTATATCTTATGCCCTTTCTGATGATCTTTTACCAAATTTATCTACAACCTTAATATCAGAAAAAATGAATGCATTCATGCAAGATTCAAACCTTTTAAATCAATTGCCGCCATCTCCTCGTACTCTGGGCCTCCCACAACCTATGGGAAGTACTTACCAAGTTGGGAGTTGCACTTTCATTTACAAAGGATATGACTGGGGAAGAATCCCTCAGAATATCAAAACCCATCATGATGGATATGCTCGGTGCTATTTTACCAACGATTATATTAAAGCTAAACCCATGATGCTTAAAATGGGATATAAAGGGAAAGGCTTAGGACCTTTCCAAAATGGCATGAAAGAACCTTTCGAGGTAGAACCATGGCCTTCCCGATGTGGTGTGGGCCTATTACCTAGTAAGGGTCAACCTTTTCCTTTTGAGGATGATTATCATCTCATATGCTATCAAGACTATTTGGATAGACATGTTGATTTGACTCTTAAAAATCCATCATTTTCATGCAACATGCTATCCATAGCATACCCTGAAATGATTGCTGACCCTAATGAAGAGTTGGAAGGAGATATCTTCCATGATGTCTCTGTTGAAGAGATGTTGTACAACGGGTTTTATTTTGATGGTTCTATACCAACCATAGCTCAACTTGAGGCCACCGACCCTCAGAATGAATTATCTAAATTAACTTTACAAGAATTACAAGAGTTGGGCGTTTCACCCGCCCCACCTAATTTTGAAAGAGATCTACACATGGAGGTAGAAAATGTCATTAAAATTAATATTGGAACTGAGGACAACCCTCACATAATCAACATTGGAGCGGAACTAAGTCAAGAAAAACAAAAACAATACATAGCATTTCTTAAAGAGTATGAAGATGTCTTCGCTTGGACATATGAAGATATGCCAGGTTTAGACCCTTCTGTAGTCGTGCACCATCTAGTGGTCCATCCGGATGCTAAACCTGTTAAACAAAAACTTAGAAAAATGCATCCCAAAGTGGATCTGCTAGTCAAAGGGGAGTTAGAAAAACTCTTGAATGTTATCTTCATACAAGCTATTGATTATGCTGAATGGATCTCCAATGTAGTTCCAGTCACCAAGAAAGAAGCCACAAAAGTTAGGGTTTGCACATATTTCAGAGATATTAACGCTGCATGCCCTAAAGACGACTTTCCTCTTCCAAATATGGATCAAATTATTGACTTCACTGCTGGGAGTGGGATGATGTCCTTAATGGACGGATTCTCTGGCTATAATCAGATCAGGATAGCTCTTGAAGACCAGGTGAAAATAGCCTTTATTACCCCCTGGGGTATCTTTTGCTGGAAAGTGATGCCATTTGGCTTAAAAAATGTCAGTGCAACTTATCAACGGGCTATGACCTACATTTTTCATGATATGATGCATGATATCCTACATGATTATGTAGATGATATTATAGCGCGCTCTCTTATTGAAGATCATCATTTATACGATTTAAGAAAAGTTTTTAATCGATTACGAGAATATCTCATTCGATTAAATCCAACAAAATGTATATTCGGAGTTAAATCCAGCAAGTTATTAGGGGTTTTAGTTTCTTTACGTGGTATCAAAATTGACCCTCTCAAAATTGCGTCTATCACTGATATTCCCGCACCCACTAATATATCTGAATTACGAAGTTTACAAGGTAAACTTCAAGCTATCCGTCGCTTCATTGATAAGCTGGTGGACAAAACTGGTCCCTTTCTTAAACTCCTTAAGAAGGATGTCCGCTTTAATTGGGACACAGAATGTAGAGAAGATTTTGAACTTCTCAAGCAATATCTCCTTAACCCTCCGGTGCTTTCACCGCCTAAATCTGATCGCCCATTTCTTCTATATATTTTTGCTTCAGATTCTGCCTTAGGAGCTATGTTAGCTCAACTTGATGATGAAAAATGAGAACGTGCTAATTATTACATTAGCCACACCTTCATCAGTTATGAAACCCGCTATACAGCGTTAGAGAAGTTATGTCTAGCAGTCGTGTTTGCTACGCAAAAATTATGACATTACATGCTTAGCCAAAAAATGTATGTCATTGCCAAATATGATCCTTTAAGATATCTCATGAGTCGACCTTATTTATCGGTTCGCACAGCCAAGTGGGTTCTTGCTCTAAGCGAGTTTGATCTCACCTTCATAGGATAGAAGTCTGTTAAGGGTCAAATCATAGCAGATCAATTAGCTGTTGCACCCTTAGAGTCTACTCATCCCCTCATTATTGAGTTTCCTGATGAATGCTTTCAATTAGAGGCAGACCTTATTGAACAATGGTCCTTATAATTTGATGGAGCCCGATGCATGAGTGGGGCTGAGTGCGGGTATTATTTTAATATCTCCGCAAAAACATCTTATTCCTCTGTCCTTCAAACTAACCTTTGCTTGCACCAACAATATTGCTGAGTATGAAGCTCTAATCCTTGGATTACGAGCTGCTTTAGCACTTAAAATTAAAAACCTCTTAGTTTTTTGGGATTCCCAATTGGTTATAAACCAAATTAATGAATTTTATCAGACCAGAGATGATAAAATTTGCCCATATAAGGCCTATGTTTTACAACTAATGGCCTTGTTTGATCAAGTTACCTTGGAAGACATTCCTCGAACTAGCAACCATGCAGCTGATGCTATGGCCGCTGCTGCATCTCTCTTACCCTTGGAGTTAGATGACGAATATGCTACTATCATCATTCGTCGACTCCAGGAACCCGCTTCACATAATTCATGCTTAGAGCCTTTGGATGTGTTTCTAATCAAGGAAACTACTCCTGAACTCTGGTATATAGACATATTTGATTTCCTCCAAAATGGGACTTTCCCTGTTAATTCTAATCGCAACCAGCGTCGGTTATTACGTCGATGAGCAAGTCGATTTGTAATAATTGGCAATACTTTATATAGGAGATATTTTGAAGGTATCCTATTAAGATTTCTAAATTTAGAAGAGTCTAAATCAGCCTTGAGTGAAGCCCACGATGGATCTTGTGGAGGACACTTTAGTGGTAGCGTCATTGCTAAAAAGCTCCTTCGGATAGGATACTTTTGGCCTACCATGGAAACGGATGCACATGAATATGTGCACCATTGCGAAAAGTGTCAAAAACATGCTGACCTTGTCCATGCGCCTGCACAAGAGCTACAGGCTATTTCTTCTCCTTGGCCCTTTTCTAAATGGGGCTTGGATATTATTGGTAAAATTAATCCTGTCTTCTGATGGACATAAGTTCATCATAACCGCCACTGAGTATTTCACGAAGTGGGTTGAAGCTATGCCTTTAGCTTCCTGCACTGGTTCACAGGTCTCTAAATTCATTTTTAATCAAATCATCTGCAGGTTCGAAATTCCTGCAAATCTCATCTCTGACAATGGAACTCCGTTCAAAAATAAAGATGTTAAAAAATTATGTCAAAAATATAAGATTCAACATCGCTGGTCTACTCCCTATTATCCTCAGGGTAATGGTCAAGCAGAAGCTTCTAACAAAACTCTAATCAAAATTCTCAAAAGACTAGTCAATAAAGCTGGCCGTGGTCGGCATATTCAATTATATCCGGCCTTGTGGGCTTATCGAACTAGTGTTTGAACCCCCACGGGCACTTCACCAATTGTTTTGGTATATGGTGCCAAAGCAGTTTTTCCATTTGAATTGGAAGTTCCTTCTTTGGCTCTGCTACTTCAAGACACCGAAGTAGGAGATGAATATCGTGCTGGCAGACTCAGTCAGCTGGAACTCCTAGATGAAAAATGCATCAATGCTTTAGAGCATCTCCGTGCATACCAAAACAAGCTTAAAAGAGCATATAATAAGAAATTTCGTCATCGATCCTTTGATATTGGCGACCTTGTTCTAAAAGAAAATAAAAAAAATACAAATGCAACCAAAGAACTTTAAGGTAAATTTGAGCCCAACTGGCTCGGACCGTACATCATTACTGCAAAATTTGAATCAAGAGCGTATAAATTATCTACCTTAGATGGTAAAGAACTTAAAGAACCCATGAATATTTTACATCTCAAATGTTATTATGCATAAATTTGGTCATTTCATCCATGTATATATTTGTTCAAAATCATTATCGTGTATTTCTTTCAATTTATTCAAAAACCTCAAAAACATTCATAAAATCTTCAAAAATCTTCAAAAATATTTATTACATTTTTTAAAAGCGTAAAGTTCCTTTTGCTTCACAACAAAAATCAACATAAAAATCCAAAAATAGCTATATGCTCGACTCTTTCAAAACCAAAACAATATACAGAATAAAGAGAGAGTCAACATTCTCAAAACTTTCTCAAAATCATTATTTTCTTACAATTATTGCAATTCTATGTTTCAACTTATTTTGGATAAAACTAGCATTTATTTGGCATCCCTCACTTGCACACTCACACAATAAATATCTTGATTTTATCTGGCATGATTACTAATCTCTCTTATATCAAAGTTCACAAAATTCAATTAAATAAAGTTTGAGCATAGAGAATTGATCTTGTTATTTACTTAAACCAAGCACATCTTTTCACAATGAAATGATTATATTTGTAATTTCCATGTTTTGCTACATAGTAGAACTGATTTCTTGAGTGAAAAGTTTCCCTTGCTATCCTATCATGCACATGGTCTAGAATCTTTGAGAATTGGAAAAAGGACAAGCTCACCCCTACCCAGAATAAAAATCCCTTGCTCTACAGCTAATCTGAGCAAGTATCCCTAGAAAAAAGAAAAAGAAAAGAAAAATTCAAGAAAAAGAGAAAAGAAAAATGTTATGTCAGCAATGTTCCAAGCATTATCAAGCAAAAGAATAACAAAAAGAAAAATAAGCAAAGTTCAAAAGAAAGCAAGAAAAGCAATAAAATCCCTTTCCCTACCCTTTGAAAAGAAAAGAAGGGTGAATGAGCTTGAATCCCTGGAATTCTCAATTATTCGAAAACTGTGAGGTAAGCCCCATAACAGGTGGTTTGTGCCCAACCTGCTTGGCCTTGGGTAACTCCTAGCATGGCGATATGTCTGTCACATTAGCGACCTTCTTTTGTATAGACCTATGTGTGCTTATGGATTAGCTAGCTCTTGATAATCCGATCTACATAGTAGCCTAGTATGGTTATATGCATCTACATCATGGTTAATGAACACTTATTTGGTTTTTTCAAATCACTTGTATCATAGTATCTTGCTCAAAAACTGGTAAATGAACAATGCAATTGCACACACATTTGTATTTGAGATATTTTGTCTATCATTATGATAAATCAAGATTGACAATGAATTCACTTATGCACATGGGATTCCTTATAAATCTAACTTTTTGTCTTCAAAATACTTTGAAATATTATTTTTGCAAACTTGTTTGGAATAAACCAAGTACAATTATTTACCACAAAGATAACTATATAATAGAAAAAATCAAAAATTTCAATCAAAACATATCATATATATCTTATCGACTTTCGCGACGATGGCATAGTTCCAAAACCAAAATGGGAATTTATGCTTAGCGCAAGTCCTCATTATCATATTTTTTGTTCATCAAAAATTAATCATGCAATAAAACTATCCTTTCTTTGATCTTCGCGATGATGGTATAAGTCTATACCTATATATTCTATGCCTAGCGCAAACCATTGTAACAATTTTATTTCCTGATTTATCAAAGATCATACAAAACATATGACTTCATTTTACACAAATTATGATTTTGCGAAAGCAAATACATTTTTACTATGTTATGTCATTATGTCACCTTTGCATTTTGCAATGATGGTATAATTCTTAAGGAATTATTCACAAATTTTATCACACTTAAGAATTTATGCCTAGCAAAAATCATTTCACAATATTTCATGCATAATATTTTTATGGAAATCTGAAAGCAAACCATCATCATCATCATTTGCATCATCACAACAAAGTCTTAAGACAATCTCTTAAGCACTCTTTTCTTTTAACAATATTTCTATCCTGGGACTAGCTTGACGACCGAGTGAGCAGCGACTCCTTGAAATGGTCTATAATAGCGACAATGTCCTTTGAAATTATTGTTAGAAATCTCTTTTTATTTTTATCACATTTCATTACAACCAATCAATTTGTTACATCAGATTATTTCATTTAAAATATTTAAAGCATGACATCCAAGTTATAATATTTTCCAAAATGACATAATTACATGAATCATCAATAAAATCATTACATCAATCAACTTAATCAATCAATCAAACATAAAAAACATCATAAACATCACATAAGACAAGTCATGATCAAAAATATCTCATCTATATATATCAACAGAATATATACATCATCAACACTGGATTGGTATGCCACAATCTGTACCTCGGCATACTCAATCCTCTATCAATACAAGTATAATACAATATCAGTGGCAGTATCCCGCCCTCTAGCCTCGAGAGCCTCTAGAGCTCTCGGCCTCATCTCCTCCCCGGCCCTACGGAGGACGAGGTGGTCCCATCGTAGTATGTGTGGTACTACGAGTCCTCGTCATCGACCGGGATGAGATCCTCATCGACCCTGTCCTGATAGGATCTGCTATGGCAGGTGGCACCTGTATCCTCTGGCCCTTTGGCACCGCCTGGTAGTATAGCGCCTGATAGAATGCGGTTTGAGAAACCGACCACATCAACTCCTGAGTGCTCACCCCTCCGCCTCATGCCCTGATATGAGCATTCTCGTCTCGTAGCTGCGACACCTTAGCCTGGTGCTGTGTAGCTGCATCCTGTAACATCTGCACCTGAGCTCACAGATGATCTCTCTTTGTCTAGAGAGTAGCCATCTCGCTACTCTCACCAATGTCCACACCCTTGCCCTTATCAGGCGATGGTGGCCTCTATGGAGATGGGGGTCTCGCCTCCCTCCTCTCCCTCTCCCTCTACCATGGCCTCTCCTGTGCCTGTGGCCTCCTCTACTCTCCTCTGCCATGACCTTGGGCTGCCTCTACCATTGCCTGGCGCCACCTCCCTATTCGACGCAGAACTGCATGGATCGGTCCCTGAGCCCTCATCATCCGAGGAGGGTGGATGCCTATGTACCAGGCATCATAGCCATCGGCTACCCCTGCATCGTCCCCATCCACTGGATGAATGGGGGCATCATCCGCGTCCTGACTCCAGAATCGTTGCATATTTGGAGCCCCGCTAACTATGGTGTTATTCTAGACAGTCCGAGAAAACTCATAATCCCTGAGAGATGGGATCCCCTGCTATAGACCGAACTATCGCAACACTCGGTCATAGCGGTGGAGCTCCACATCTCCCCTCTCCATCCATAGCCAGCAGACTCACCTGATGTGAGCCAGCTCCTGTGCATCCTCTGCCCACCCTAGATGTTGCCTCCATGGCCTCCAGGTGATCTGGTCTGGGACCAAGTCATCCAGTAGTCTCCGAGACACCGACAGGTCGATCCGTCACTGTGCCCCTCTTCGGAGCCACCAGTAGAAGACTTGGGGCCTCTCCCCGTCAACCCCTGTCATTGGAAGCCCTACCGGCCTCCGCATCGCAATGTGCTCCCAGCACCAAACCTGTAGGAGCGATGTCATGACCAGACATCACCCACCCTTGTACACGACCCCGTAAAGGATCCTGTATAGCCGACATAGAACAAAGCTACCCCAAGAAAATCTATAGCCATGGTCGTGCATGTCGCAGATCACATCTGCCAGCATCCATGGTACCCTGCATCCGCTCTGGTGGCACAACAGAAGTCCACCAACCACCCCAACCAAAACTCGTGTTAGTGTAGATGCCCCAGGCATCTGGCGCAGTGCCTCAATGTTCACTTCGCCCTTCTCCAGGGTGAAGCTCGGGTCACCGCAGAGTCATCCCATCACATGGCCCTGATTGGCCACAGGTGTGATCATCCTCCCTTGTATGGGGATTCTAAGAATCCTCCATACATCCTCTAGTGTGGGAGTCATCTCCCCTGTTGGTAACCGAAAGCATGAAGAGCCCGGGTACCACCTCTCTGCTAGGGCTGTCAGTAGCCCCATGTCAGTAGAAACCTGCGGCATCTCTGCCACATGCTGCAAGCCGGCCTGTGCCAGTAGATCCCGCTCTGCCTAGGTGAGAGCGGCCAAGTCGTCTCTCAGCCCGTCGTATTTCCACTCTTTGCTCTTTAGTAATCCTCTCTGCAAGCATAAACAATCAAAACAACAAACAATCATTAATAACAATTTTAGCAATCAATAATGCCACTTAAAGATCAAATTTTTGCAATTGATGATATCTCCCACTATTGGCCGATATTGTCTGAAATTTGAGCAAAATCGTCTCCGATTTCACGTGTCGAAATCGTCTCCGATTTGACGAAATCGTCCCTTTTTCGTCGATTTTGCCCTTGGGCGAAATTGATGAACTTGAGACGATTTCATCCAACTAGGGACGATTTCGTCCGGATGACGTCGATGGCCAAAAACGGTCGCGATGCTCAAAATTCATCTTAAAATTCATTTAAAAAGCATGTAAATTCAAATTAAATCAATCTAAACTAAGTTTAAACCCCTACCCGTAGACCACGGTGGACTTCTGCAAATCTGTGCGCTGTCTCTACCATTTTTGCTCCAGAGCTCTAAAAACAGTAAAATGAACAGTAACAATGAATTAGGGTTTTACCCTATTTTTCTTAATTTTATTCAAAATAATTCACAAATAATTTTTGCTTTTCCGCATTTTTACCTCAAACGTTCGATTTGGGTAAAAACACGGAGGGGGCACCATAGTAAGCTGTCCTACAATTTGACCAAGAATCGTCGCCTAAAAATGGGAATAATTTTTTGCTTTCTCGTAGATCGAGAAGAACTCATCTTTAACGTATTTTCTTCAAAAAATTCGCTAAAGAGGGGGCAAAATGTAGCACCCTAAAATTGGCGCAGTAAAATTGGAATAATTACATTCACCTTAGTAAATAAATTTAAATTCAAATTTAACCTCCCAAACCGCCCGTTAACCGCCGAGAAACCCGTTTCCTCTTTTTCCGTGCCATTTTTAGCAGTTGTTTTGACCGTTTGACGATATCATCTCCGATCAGACGATATCACCCCAGATTTGACAATTTCGTCTAGACTAGAATGTCCAGACGATTTTGTCGCAAAACTAAATTTGCATAGTTGGAATCCGTTCCAACGGGTCTCCAATCCGGGCAGAAGCGTGTCTGCGCCGTTGGGACCCTTCCCCCATTGGAGATCTCCCAAATTGGGATGATCTCCAACCTCCCAACAACTATCCTATGCCTATTTAACTCTCAAACTTTTCCTTCCCCAACCCCTGGCTGAATTTTTATGTAAATCAACTCCCTATGCGCTAAAACACTTCAAATTTGCTCTTGCACTAGTCCTATATTAATTTTATTGCAGGTACACCACTGGTTTTCAGTCGGAGCCAGCATCTATCGCAGCCGATGAACCTGTCAAGATCGAAGGTGATCTCATCAAATTCGAGACGATCTCGTTCTGATGCGAGATGATTTCAACTGCAACACATGTCGAGGCAATCAGTGCCTAGAGTTTGCTTTTCTTTCTCTTTTCTTTGTCATTTTATGCTATAAATTAGATTGTCTATTCAATTTTTATACTATATTGCATTTGGAGTTCACCCATTTTGTCTAGTTTGCATATTAAGATCATATTCTGCTATCTAAACATAGTGATTTGCATTTACTTTTGTTCTTGTATATTGTTCAATACTCATATTACTTTTTCATATAGTTTGCCCCTGTTTACAAAATAGAATTTCTTGTATTTCGCATCTGTTTGTTTTTTTGTAGGTCTCTGATGAATTCGTCTGACGAATTCGTCAGATTGCAGATGATCCTGTCAGTTTAGATGATTTTATCAAATTGAAGGCGATCCTGTTGAATTGCAGACGATCCAGACTGCTACAAGTAATCAAAAACTTCATCAGACTTTCGGATCAGGTAATCTTCATTGGCCTCCTGCAAATTCTCTGTTTCTGCTTTCTTTTATGTTTGCTGTATTCATTTAAATTGCATTTTCATGTAGTTTAAGTTAGACTCATTCCCAAAACCTAGGCGCGGAAACTGCCGCAAAATGTTTCCTGGTGAACCCACCATCCGTCGAAAAATCACCAAAATACACCTCCCTTGAGAGGCGAGACCTTCGTGAAGTCCTCTCGTCCGAGGTACCGCACCATCCTTTTCCCATCCTCCTTCCGGGTGCGGATCCAATAGCCTAAAGGTAGGGATGCAAAAAATTTGGAGCGATACAAGGCTCCTACATCATAGAAGAAACACAAGTGGAGGAGATAGTGATTCTCAAGGGCTTATTGACCACATGATCTGCAATTAAGGAAAAAAAATTGAACCAACTCAAAAATGAGCAAGCACAGAAAGACTTACAACCCAAAACATAGGTCATAATATAGAAGAGCTTCACAAAACATAAGAAGCAATCCAACTATATCAAAGTTCTAATATAGAAGTAAAATCCAACAATAGTTTGTATTGAAGAAGCAAAAAATAGTAGAGGCAACATTGACTATAGAATGGTATAAGTTATGGGCACAGTAAAAATTGATAATTGTTGATCCTGTTGAAGTTTTAGGGGGACTAGATTTGGCTTGGGATCCACAATAATTAGTTTTTAGCTTATAAAATAAGCACAATTATTTGATAGGTACAAAATCTCTCTTAGCAAATGGAACTAGTGTAGCATTAATAAATTTTTATGGTCCAAATCATCCTATCTAGAAAAGAGAAGCATGAAAAAAATTAGCACAATGGCTAGACACTAAGAAGTTTAACAACATAATACTGGGAGGAGATCTCAACATGATTATCTACCACTGGGAGAAGGCTATAGGAAGTTTAGTAAGGAATCAAAATAAATATATGCTCAATCAAATTATGGTGGTTGAAATATTACAAGACATTTGACCAACCAAAGGGAAGTATACTTGGAGAAACAAAAGAGTGGGGGTAAACTATACTACAAAAATATTAGATGGATTTTGTATTAGTGAAAATCTCCCAATACACTTTCCCCTCACTGTTAGTCACCTCATTCAAAACTTTGTCTTAGATCATAAGCCAATTCTCTTGGATAGTAGCCAAAGCCTACAACCCTAAAAAATTCCTTTTAAGTACAACTCTGAAAGGTCTGAGGTGTAGACCAATTGGTTCATCCAAAACCCATAAGGTATTCAGATGTCCAAGGTTCAAATCTCGGGCCTTGTCAAACTGAACGTTTGTCCCTTTCCTGGTGCTTTCAATGGAGTAAAAGGTTTAAAATGATTGCAGCATGGTGGTTATAGGGGTGGACTGCATGAAGATCTATGTAGCGGCTTCTAGGGTGGACAATGCAAAATTCTGTGGTGGCCATAAAATTTAGACAGCCTACCTGGATTCGTTGCAGCTACCGATTCCACCATGTAAATTTTTCTTTTTTTTAAAAGTACAACTCTGAATGGGTATCAAAAGAAGATTTTAATGAACTTGTGGAAAGCATTAGAACCAACAAGTCCAGTCCACCAACCCCTAAGAAAAGTGGAAAATCAAAATTCAAAAATTAAAGCACATGATAAAAAAATGGTTGTAAAAAAAATTGATAGTCAAACCAAACAAGAAGAAATTGATTCAACAACTAGAGTAGCTAGAAACAAAAATTAGGGACCATCCTCAAACATGGCAAGAAGATGCAAGAAATTACCTGATTCAAAAGCTCAATAAATTAAGCATTGAAGAAGAAACACATTGGAGGCTTAGATCCCAAATGGTTTGGCTAAACAAGGGGGATAGAAACACCAAATATTTTCATTTGAAAACCATGCAATGTTGCCAAAGAAACACAATCAATGAGATAGTGCATGAAGGAACCACTTATACAAATAGGGAGAAAATTAAGAAACTTGCTAATCAATATTACTCAACTTTGCTCTCCATTGAAAATGGTAACCCACATTCCTAGGGAATACTACTATAGCATATATTGAAAGTATTAAATTTGGAATACAGACATGATCTTAGTTAGCCAATCACTATGGAGGAACTTAAGGATATTATAGTAGCTCTTCCAAAGGATAAAGCTCTTGGACCTGATGGATTCACAAATAACTTTTACTAGCAATACTTACACATCATCGAAGAAGATTTTCTATGCATTATTGAGTATGTTGGGGTGAAAGGTAAGCTTCTTAGAGCTATAAACTCCACCTTTCTAGCATTGATTCCTAAATAAAAAATACCACTAATTTCTCTATATTCAAACCAATATCTCTATGTAACTCTTCCTATAAAATTATTACCAAACTATTGGCCAATAGAATAAAGCAAAAACTTGAAAACTAATATCATAAGAGCAAGGGGGGTTTGTGCTTGGAACAATAATATATGATCATATCATAATGGTGTATGAAGCCCTCCAAACTAGTAGAAAAAAAAAATTGTTATAAAACTTGATATGGCAAATGTCTTTGATTGAGTTAATATACAATTTGTAGAATAGGTGCTATAAAAGTGTGGATTTCTGCATCAGGTCATCAAGTGGATTGGAGCATGCATAAAAAATCCCTAGATAGCCCCCTTAATAAATGGAGAACCAACAAGTTTCTTTCAAGCTACAAGGGAAACTAGATAAGGGTGTCCATTATCACCATACCTTTACATCATTTTAAATGAGACTCTTGGAATATTAATTAACCATCTTCGAAGAGAAAGAAAAATAATAGGGATAGAGGCTGCAATAGGATGTAAAGTTGTAACACATGCTTAATTTTTATATGATACCATTCTTCTAGGTGAATTCACCAAGCAAAATTTTAATAATTCAAGCAATACCTGGATTGGTTCACACAAGCTATCGAGGCTCATATAAACACTCAAAAGAGTCAATTCTATACATAAAATATTGCAACAATAAGAGTTAAATTCTTTTGCACTCTCATAGACTTTTGGTTTGGCACGAAAAAATACTTCAAATACCTAGGAGTGCCCATGATATTCCACCTCAAAGCCTCAAGCTGCTAGACCCCAACATTGCACAAGATGGTTAGGACGATACAAATTTGCAGTAGTAGTTGCTCGGTTTTGTAGGAAGGGTAGTATTGATCAAATCAGTGTTAGCTTCTCTTCTAGTCTACCAACTATTAGTATATCATGCTCCTAAGTATATTTTGTAAAATGTAGATGGAACCATACACAAATTTCTATGGTACAAAGGTAGGAAATTAGAAAGAAAAAAGTTCCACTTGGTTAATTGGGAATTGGTCACCAAAGGTAAAAATCAAGGAGGACTGGGAATAAAAAGATGAAGATAGTTTTGAAATCACTGGGATCAAAACTTCTCTATAACATGCTAAAGCACAATTGAGCATGGTAACACATACTAGTCAAAAATTATGTAAATAATCAAATTAATATTCAAATGCTCAAACACATAGTGAAAACACGAGATTCCGGAAACAAAAAGGATAAACTAAAAATGCAATGTAAATGAAACTAAAATAACGCTTAAACCCTATGTTATTGAAAAATGCGTAAAAAGAAAGAACATGAACACAAGATATTAAAGCAATATAAAAATCGGCCCTTTTATTGATATGCTTTTCAAATTTGTGTTACAATGCGTCTCCTTCCTTTTTAGGGGATAGGAGCGTTAAATGTTGGTCTTTTACAACTTGTTTCAGAATTCCTTCTTCCGCGTGCCCACATGTAAGATGGGCGAACCAAAACGTTGTCGTCGCTTGCGTTGGTAAAGGTAGATTCCTCGCTGCTCCTCTAATGCTCGCAAATCTGCGTTCAAAGAAACAAACAAAGAATCAGTAGCACCTGTGTATGAAAAATAAAAGATAAATCTAACGATGGTTAAAATGAGTCTAAATAAACTGAAAACTTGACAAAAGCATAAACATGAAACTAGCTAAATACTACAAAAGAAATAGTCACCAAAAGCAATAAAGCGGGGGTGCCCGAAGGCAAACCACCCGCGGGTGAAACTTTGCTTCGACACCAATCCGCTTGGGATGGGTCCGAAACCTGATGTGATGTGTTGTCGGCAAATTGGTAGGATATTGTGGTCAGAAAAATCGGGGTTGGTTCTTGATTCGTGCCTTCAAAAGTCACCCAATAACCTCTCTTTCGATTAAGAGATTATGGATGTTGAAAACACAAATCGCAAGTAAATGAATTAGCAAGCACTTCGTCGCTCAAAATGCTCCTTCTCTCGTATATCTTTTGGGTGAGGAAACTCACCATTTTATAGACCCAAGGGGTCTCTTTGAATTAACATGCAAAAGTGTTTCTTTGCATGAATGCTTTTTGTGTGAAGAGAAGACTTCTTCTTGATCAAGGGCTTCTTAACCGCCTCTCGTGCATGTCTTTGTATGTTTTAGAAAAGCTCACTTGCACTCCCATGCAATGAAGGGATAGCTAAGTGGCAAATCTGAGTTGTCTTAAAAAGCTCACTCTCATTCCCATGCAGTGAAGGGAAAGTCAATTGGCAGATATGAGTTGTCAAAAGAACTCACTCGCACTCCTATGTCATGCAAGAAAAGCTAAGTGGCAGTTCTGAGTTGTCATGCGTCGAGATCTGACTTTTTGTTGGTCAAACCCGGCGTTCGTCCCACCCCGAAGCGAGCGCTAGTAATCGTCTCTGGGTGAGACGAGTATCAATCCGCACTCGTCCCTGGGTAGGACGAGTACAAATCCGCACTCGTCCCTGGGTGGGACGAATAAGCAGCTGAGTGTCTAAAAGATGCCAAATTGATTTTTGACTTGCAAAATTGTTGTGTGAGTGGTTAGAACCACTGTTTAACCTCTGGGGGCTGCCCTGGGGGCTATGTGTGTTAGTGCGATCAGTGCTTGTTGTCACATAATCGGATTGGTGCTGTTTTGGTGTCTACAGATGCCCCTTTTTGGAAAGCGCTGCACATGGTGCAGTGCTGAGCAAAAATATATAACCAAAGCACTAATGATTAGGGTTTCTCAGTAACCTAACCAACTCTTGATGCCCCAAGTATGGAAAGGGCACGCATTCTTGAATCCTTGCTTCTGACGAGCTAAGGAACTTAAATCAAGCATTAACCTGGTTCGGTGAGGTATTACTTGAACTTAGACATTGATCAGTCATGAAGAGGCAAAGGGCGCAACCTTTTGTCTGTGGGAACCTTGAGTTCATGATTCACGAATGCCAAGTATATGATCAGTTTGTGATAATTGCTTGTTTGCTGCCCCAAGCAGGGGCGCGATTGTCTTTTGCAATGATCCTTTGAATGCGTGTCATTTCCAAGACTGGGTATATTGGTGTTGATTGGCAACTAAGTGTGACTACCCCCTCAAGCGACGAATCGATGAGGGAATGACCGACATGAGAAAAGCGACGAGTCGCTTGACCCAAGATGACTTAAGTGAGGGTGCCTTCAGATGTTATCCGATGCATGCTCGAGCAGCTTTCTCGATTGTTTTGACCTATTTTTGGTGGGTGTGAACCCATTTTGGGATGCCATTTGGGGTTAACATTGGCAAAAATCCGTCTTCCCGTGGAGCGGTCCGGCTATGGTAGCCTTCTTAGGGAGTAGGATAACGACAAGGTAGACCCCGACATCAGTTTTCTTATGCCAAGAGGTTAAGTGCAAGAGCACTTTTGTCCGGCAATTTTTAGTGGTTTTGTTGGCATTTGTCATTTTTATGTTTTGGTTATTTTTGATTTTTTTTTTTTGTATTCGTCCCGGGGGGGACGAATGCGCGCCATGATGGTACTCGTCCTGGGGTGAGACGAGCGCGCCATGATGGTACTCGTCCTGGGGTGGGACGAGCGCGCCATAGGAAAAAGTGCTCGTTCCAGTCAGGGACGATTACCAGCAAGCAAAAAGTATAAATATGCGAAAATGACGGATTTGGCTCATTTGCACTGTTCAGCGATTGCGATTTGGAGCTCTGGGGAGGAGGAGGTAGATTTTCTGACGCGAAGCGCTGCCGGATTTTCCAGCCACCATGAGTGCACAGACCGGGTCGTCAAGCGGCGGAGCCGAGGCGAGACCAGTAAGTGCACTATCTCCTCGAGTTTGAATTTGAAAAATGCAAATGTGTTTTTATTGTGTTTTTCGTTTGTTTAAAACATGAAACCCTAATTAATTAAATTAAAAGGTGAATGAATGAAACCAAATGAAACGTGGATGCAAACCGATGGAAACTTAGATGGAAAACCATAGGATAAACCCAAAATGAAACTTAGAGTAACACTTTTAGGGTAACCATGGTTATAAAAATGTTTTTTTTGATGTGAATGGTAAAACTTAGGTTGAAACCATAGGTAAACCATGCCCATTTTTTTTTTTGTTATTTTTATGGAATTAAAAAATGAAAAATGGATGAATTTTTTTGTTTGAAATGGTAAACTTAGGTCGAAACCGTAGGTAAACCATGTCAAATTTTTGTCGTTTTTGATGAAATTAAAAATGAAAAATGGATGAATTTTTTTGTTTGAAATGGTAAACTTAGGTCGAAACCATAGGTAAACCATGTCAAATTTTTGTCATTTTTGATGAAATTAAAAAATGAAAAATGGATGAATTTTTTTTGTTTGAAATGGTAAACTTAGGTAAAACCATAGGTAAACCATGTCAAATTTTTGTTGTTTTTGATGAAATTAAAAAATGAAAAATGGATGAATTTTTTTGTTTTGAAATGGTAAACTTAGGTAAAACCATAGGTAAACCATGTCAATTTTTTGTTGTTTTTGATGAAATGTAAAATGAAAAATGGATGAATTTTTTTTTTTGAAATGGTAAACTTAGGTCAAAACCGTAGGTAAACCATGTCAAATTTTTATTGTTTTTGATGAAATTAAAAAAATGAAAAATTGATGAATTTTTTTTTTTTGAAATGGTAAACTTAGGTAAAACCATAGGTAAACCATGTCAATTTTTTTTTTTTTGATGAAATGTAAAATGAAAACTAAATGAATTTTTTTGTTTTGAAATGGTAAACTTAGGTAAAACCGTAGGTAAACCATGTCAAATTTTTATTGTTTTTGATGAAATGTAAAATGAAAAATTAATGAATTTTTTTGTTTTGAAATGGTAAACTTAGGTAAAACCGTAGGTAAACCATGTCAAATTTTTGTTGTTTTTGATGAAATGTAAAATGAAAACTGAATGAATTTTTTTTGTTTTGAAATGGTAAACTTAGGTAAAACCGTAGGTAAACCATGTCAAATTTTTTTTTTTTTTGGATGTACATGTGAATGAAAGATGTTACTGTACAGTTATGCATTTTTGTACATGTGATGGTAATTTGATGCATGTTTTTGATGTGTGTTGTTTTCTGTGATGTGCAGGTGGTGAAGAGTCGACATCGGGTGCCGACTATTTTTTCTAATGCCCGCGAGGCGTTGGATGACCGAGGATCGGGATTGGCTTGATGCCCTAGGGCTCAAGCATGTGGCTCGGTTGGATGCAGTTGTTGCGGATCGGGCATACATTACAGCTTTGATCGGCCTGTGGGATGTTCGGACGAACACCTTCCATCTTTCGACAGGGGAGATGACTGTCACCTTAGAGGACGTGTATCGGATTCTCCGGATTTCGATAGACGGGGTTCCCATTCGGACGACACCACGAGGCCAGAGGACGGCTGTACTGACGCGGTATTTTGGACATGGAGAGGATGAGGATGGGATGACCTCGTTGGAGAGGGCGGAGCTGGATTGTCAGATTGGTGGGATTTTGGTATGATATTGGTATGCGAGGGGAATGTTGGGAGTGAGGCATGCACTACTCATGAGCCTCATTTCCAACATGCTCCTGCCAGACTCGTCAGGAGCGAGGTTCCCATGGAACCTATTGGAGGTGGTGTGGCAGTTAGTGGATTGTCCGATGACAGAGCCGATGATTATGAGATGGGGCCAGACGCTTTTGGCTCAATTGTATGATGAGTTGTATGAGGTCCGCTATCGGAGGCGAAAGGGGATTGGCTGTAGTTTCTTGTTGCAGTGCTGGGCATGGCAGCATATAGCCGTAGAGCGACCACGAGGGCTGCCCTGGACTACACGGGTGGACATGGTGGACAGAGATATTGGTTATGGTGCTCTATGGTATCGGTCTGAGGAGCGGGGGTAGAGTCGATGGTTTACGGGAGACGTAGACCATTACAGAGATGCATTGGCATGACTGACTCCCGGAGATGTGGTATGGAGGCCATATCGGGATTGTCCCGCATGGCCAGAGGTGGATGAGTGGCTTCGATGGGTTCGAAGGGGGAGATGGGTGATTGGGCGACATGGGACGGAGCAGGAGTACTTCCACTACCTTCGAGTGACACGACAGTTTGGGGTACGCCAGGGGTTGCCTGGGGAACCCGTAGTCTATCGACGTCGGAGTGATGAGAGGACCCTAGCTGCGTCGATCCTCGAGCCATTGGGGGAGGAGTCGGATATAGTACTGGACATTCCGGACGTAGATGACGTCGGAGTGACGATCGAGTACCAGGAGTGGTGGACGCTTCGACAGTGGCGAGGTGAGGGGCCATTGGGAGGAGATGAGGCAGCGGGAGGCAGAGAGGGTGCAGAGGCACCAGGAGAGGGTTGGGGAGCTCCTGTGGATGTGGACATGGTGGAGGTGGCAGATGCAGGAGAGGACTTTGGGGATGAGGAGCCACCAGAGATGCAGGATGCTCCGGAGCAGGCTGATGCTCCAGAGGGGTCGAGGCAGCCGGCCATGTCGGGGGATACAGAGGCGGGGTTGCGCGCGGAGGTAGCACGATTGACGGGGTTATTATAGAGGCGAGATGGAGAGCTTGGGGAGATGACGTAGGAGAGGGATCTCCTATGGACATAGTTAGCAGAGCGGGAGAGCGCAGGGGCTGCGTCTCGCCAGTAGGGGGGGGATACGGATGCTGCACGGGAGAGGGATCTCCTACGGGTGCAGCTAGCACAGCGTGATGATGCCATCACGTACTACCGTAGGTGGGAGGCAGAGTGGAGGTGATGGGAGGTAGATTGGGGGCGGCATCGGCTAGAGATGGAGGGCAAGATTATCTGCCTTGGTGGGCGAATACCAGAGCCTTCGGCGAGTGGCTCGTCGTACCGGACGAGAGATAGTGGGACAGAGCAGTCAGCATCATCCCGTCATCGGCGGTGAGATGAGGGAGGTGCTAGTGGTCGGGATGCAGGGGCGAGCAGTCACCCTGAGAGATCTCAGAGGACTGATACTGTAGGGGGTAGTTCTCGTCGCACCGATCCTGCGTGATCATGGTGGTCGACGCCCTAGGTTGGGGGTTTTTGAGATTTTGGATTATGGGAGCGAGGTCCGAGGACCGATGTATTGTAGCCTACGGGCAATTTTGTTATGATATATATATACAGATGACTCTTTTTGGTGTTTATACATTTTTCATGATTTATTTTTATGTACATGTTTTTACATTGATGTATGCATATGCGATTATGAATGCGATGATTCTAATTTGTATGATGTATGCATATGGAATGAATGAAATGAATTGTTGATGATTTGTCGATGCACCATAGACTGTACAAGATTTGGATTGGACTTGCTAGAGTAATGGGATTAATTTGTGGAATGCTTGTGCATGTGAAAACTTTGTTTTTGTATTTTGTCTAGTTTTTGATGATGATGTATGAAATGAAATGTACCGGTTGTTTAAAAATGGAGTTAAGCTTTTCTGAGATGCAGATATTTTAACTAACTAGCCAAGACTGTACATTTATCTCGCAAGACTTTTGAACAAGGTCTAAATTCGACTTGAATTTAACCAAGTTATTTCACATCCCTGTGTGTGCAATTGAGTTCGTTTATGTGTTATTCATCAGGATACCGCCAGTGCCAGATGGGCTTTCAACCGAACCTGTACTGAGGATCACCTAATTAGCTCCACTAACTCCTTTATTGTATTTAGTCGATTTGTCTGTGATGTTATCTAGGATACCATAAGCTAGCTCATCCACATGCAAACATTGATCTGCACACAAGTTAATGTGACAGATATATCGTCATGCGGGAGGTTTACCGCCAGTGACCGATAGGCTATCAACCAAACCGGTACTGAAGCTTGCCTCATGACCTGTCGAAATGCTGAGAGTTCCAGGGATTCAAGTTCGACTCCCTTCTTTTCTTCAATTGTATTGGGATACTTGCTCTTTATAGTGATAAAATCACTGTTTATTTTTGTTTTATTTGTTTTTTTTTTTTTTTGAGCAAGGGATTTGAATATGGAGTGACGAGAATCACTATTGTTTGTGCCTTTTGATGTGTGCACTGTAGGATGTCAAATTTGTAATGTTTTGACGTTTTGCAAATTTTTGATGTTTTTGCAACTTTTGAGAACTTGGGATTCATGGGGAATTGGGTAGGGAGGATGCTTGTCCTTTTGCCAACTCTCAGCATTCCTAGGGTCATTCGCACAGGGGGATAAGCAAGATAGCCGTTTCGCTTATGGTAACCCGGATTACGATGCAGGTTTCATCTTTCGTTCACACAACTTAGGAATTTTTAAATGTGTGTTAATTTGTGTTGGGATGCTACGTAACAAGGTGTGATCCAAGTAAAACTTTCCCGTGTAAAATCTGTTTAACTATGTACAGTTTTGGCTAGAAATTTAAAGACATCTGAATGACGAAAACCCTATATACATTAGGAGACAACTGACTATGCTAAAATAAAAGGGTGATATGCTGGATGTATGCGTTTATGAAAATGGATTTGATGTGGAAATGATGGAATTGCCAAGTAATGACAGCCTATGGTGCTTTTGACTTGTATGACCTATCGAAGTATGCAATGTATGGATGCAATGCTTAATGTAACCTATATTTTTGTATTTTGATTTTTATGAGAATGCATGGAATTGGAATGCAATTGTTTTTGTAATTTTGATTTTTTATGAGAATGCATGGAATTGAAATGCAATTGTTTTTGTAATTTTGATTGTTTTTTTTTGAGTATGCATGGAATTGAAATGCAATTGTTTTTGTGATTTTGATTTTTGTTTTTTTTTGTTGATTTTTGAATATTTATGTTGACCAAGCAATTATGGTAACGCTTGGAGCTTTTGGTGTTGACCAAAGGGTTTATAGATACCTTTGGGGCATTTAGGGATGACCAAGCGATTATGATAATCCTTGGAGCTTTTAGTCTTGACCAAAGGGTTTATAGATACCTTTGGAGCATTTAGGGTTGACCAAGCGATTATGATAATCCTTGGAGCTTTTAGTTGACCAAAGGTAATCCTTGGAGCATTTAGGGTTGACCAAGCGATTGTGATAATCCTTGGAGCTTTTTGGGTTGACCAAGCGATTGTGGTAATCCTTGGAGCTTTTTGTTGGACTATGGCTCTCTAGATGTGGAATGGCCTCAAATGAATGATGTTCAAGGGTTCTGTTTCCTTGATTCCTTCAAGAGAGGCAAGCCGGTATGTTCCAGGTCCTATTTTACTGTCAATGATGTAAGGACCTAACCAGCTTTGCCGTGAACTTGTCCCGTAGATGGGACGACAAATTAGAATTCTGTTGGTTCTCTTTTAAGACCAAGTCACCAACCTGAAATTCCCTAAGGTGGACTTTCATGTTGTATGCTTTCTTAAGTCGCTCTTGATAGATACGCAAATGCTCGAGAGCATTAACGCGTCGTTCGTCGAGCAACGTCAGTTGATCTAACCGGGCCTGTCGTGCAGTGTCATCATCGATGAACTCTTGCATTGAAATGCGTAGGGAAGGAATTTCCAACTCAAAAGGCATGACTGCCTCGGAGCCATACACCAACGAAAATGGAGTTGCCCCAGTGGGCGTTCGAATGCTGGTGCAATAAGCCCATAGGGCAAGCGGGATCCGAATGTGCCAGTCTTTATGATTGTCTGCAACTATCTTTTTGAGAATGGCGACTAGCATTTTGTTTGACGCCTCTGCTTGCCCATTTGCCTGCGGATAATAGGGTGTTGAAAAGCTGTGCTGAATCTTGTACTTTGTGGTCAAAGCACGCACATCTTTATTCTTGAATGGTGTCCCATTATCTGACAGGATCTTGGATGGAATACCAAAATGACATATGATGTTATGCAAAATAAACTCCGCAATGCGGGCTCCAGTCGTAGTGGTCAGCGGAATTGCTTCCACCCATTTGGTAAAGTACTCTGTGGCCGTTAAAATAAACGTGTGACGACCAGAGGACATGAGGGGAGATCTTTCCAATTAGATCAAAGCCCCACTATGAAAAAGGCCAAACCGATTGAATCGACTGCAAGGCCCGAGAAGGTACGTGTGTCAAATTAGCATGGTGCTGACACTTCACGCACTTCTTCACATATGCGCAACAATCTCGCTCTAAAGATGGCCAATAATAACCCATGCGAAGAATGCGCTTTGCGATGGCCATACCGCTGAAGTGGCCACCACATGTACCATCGTGAGCTTGGGTGATCGCCCAAGCGGACTCTTGCTGGTCCAAACAACGAAGGAGGATTCCTTCATAATTTCGACGATACAAAATGTCTCCTAACAAGACATGCTTTGCCGCTTTCTGTTTGAATGATCTTTTCGTGGCTTGTGTCAATCCAAGTGGGAGATTACCTAGCTTGAGGTAATCCCGAATGGGTGTGTACCAATCTTGCTGATCAAAACCTCGATAGTATGAACGGCCAATCCCTCTTGAAGTCCATCCCGAACAAAAGCTGAGCGAGAAAGAACTTGTAAAAACAACGTGGTGTTGCTAGTAAGAGGGGTCGGGGAGAACAAGGACCCCCAGTTGGCTTGAGTCAAACAATCTCGAATTCGAGAGAACTTATCCGAGAGATGGTTCAATCTGGATCATGTGGATTCCTGGCGTCAGATCAGAGCTTGCACGCTCCATCGCAGATTGCGATAATGTTTTAACCTGAATGGTTGTCATTTCACCAGAAGGGTCTTGCGGGATGAGTGACCCCAAGGAGGCCATAGTATCCACAAAATGATTTGATGATCGAGGGAGTGCCTCGATGTCATACCATTCAAGTTGTGCCAAGAATTTGTCCACAAGGGCTTTATAGGCCCGCAAAACTGGACATTTACATTGGAATATCCCCTTTACTTGATTGACAATTAACAACGAATCACCAAAGATGTTCAATCGTTTAATGTTCATGGTGATTGTTGTCTGAAGACCTATGAGCAAGGCTTCGTATTCTGCATTGTTGTTGGTGCACGGGAAGTCTAATTTAAATGACAAGGGCATTGGAGCACCTTGCGGAGTGAAGAATACAATTCCCGCACCACCCCCTTGCTCACATTTAGAACCATCGAAGAATAGGGTTATGTCAGCCTGTGACTCAGGCTCATCAGAATCTGGCGACTCTGAAACATGGAAGACCCCATCATCAGGTAGTTCAAAAGTCAGAGGCTGATCGTCTTCAAGAGGAGCCTCAACTAGTTGATCGGCGATGACTTGACCTTTTATGGATTTTTGTCCAATGAACTCTATGTCAAACTCCATCAACAACATGATCCATTTCGCCGTGCGGCTACTATGATAAGTACGACTCATCATGTATCGCAATGGATTCTCCTTAGACACAACATACGTCTTATTACTAAGCATGTAGTGGCATAGCTTTTTGGTAGCAAACACCACTGCCAAGCAGAGCTTTTCAACGTATGCATAGTTAAGTTCATAACTGACCAGGGTGCGGCTAAGATAGTATGTAGCCTGTTCTTTGTGAAGTTCATTTTTCTGGGACAACATGGCACCCAGTGCCACCTCGATGGTCGAGATGTATAAATAGAATGGCACTCCTGGTCTAGGTGGTGCCAATACTGCGACGAAGCCAAGTACTATTTAATGTCGTCAAAGGCTGACTGGCACTCGTCATCCCAATGAAATGTGACCCCCTTATGCAATAATTTATTCATGGGTCGGCATTTGTCGGATAACTATGCTATGAAGCGCTTGATCGACGCAACCTTTCCCCGCAGACTCCTGAGCTGCTTGATGGTGGTTGGGGGACGCATTTCAAGGATTGCCTTGACTTTGTTTGGATCAACCTCAATTCCTCGTTTGGAGACTATGAAACCCAAGAGCTTTCCAGAGGTGACGCCAAAGACGCACTTCTTGGGGTTTAGTCTGACTTTATGCTCAATGAGGCGATCAAGGACCTTGCTCAAGTCACCGATGTGATCTGGGCGCAAAAGAGATTTGGCCAACAAATCATCCATGTAATCTTCCAAAGTTTTGTGCATGTAATCATGAAAGATGTACGTCATGGCACGTTGGTAGGTGGCTCCAGCATTTTTAAGGCCAAAAGGCATGACCTTATAGCAAAATGTCCCCCAAGGCGTTGTGAATGCCATTTTTAGTTGGTCCTCAGGATTGATACGAATCTGATTGTATCCTGAGAAACCATCCATAAGGGAAAGCATTTCGTGGCCCGTCGTAGCGTCTACCAACGCGTCGATGCTTGGCAAGGGAAAATCATCCTTAGGACTCGCTTTGTTAAGATCTCAAAAATCGGTGCATATGCGAATCCTCCCGTCGGGCTTCTTGACGGGAACCATGTTAGACAACCATGGCGGATAATCCACACAGATGACAAACTGGGCATCCAACAACTTTTGTAACTCATATTTTACCATTAAGGCCATTGTTGGATGCATCTTGCGTAGTTTTTGCTTGACTGGCTTGATTGTCGGATCAAGCGTTAAATTGTGCGTGACTAGCTGTGGGTCTAGTCCCGGCATATCCTTGTATGACCATGCAAAAACCTCCTTCTTTTCCTTAAGAAGGGTAACATAATCGGCTCGCTCTTCGGGGGAAAGACTTACCCCCAGCTTGAGAATCCATGGATTCATTGGATCTGTGCCGATGTCTACATCAGTCGTTGCTTCAATCGACATATGGGATCCGTCTTCCAACTGGTGTGGAATTGGGATCAGATGGATATCGTTTGCTGAATTAAGATCATCATTAGGAACGTCAAGTTCCTCTTCAGCATGGAAGACATCCTGAGTCTGTCCTGGAGTGAAATGAAACATCCCACCGCAAGGCCAATACTCTGATGGAGATGGTGGTGTGCCAGCGTGATCCCAATCAATAGCCTCTATGTCTAGATGCAATAATCATGTTGGATTGGCTGGATCATGGATGGGGGCGGTCAAGTCAATGGAGACCATGTTGATGAAATGATTGTAATCTCCATTACCGCAAATGTGACAACTCGACATTCTGGATGCTCTTGGTGCTTTGGATCTGGCTCTGTAGGCACTGGCACAAAGGGATCAGCCCTATGCGCGGACCTGCAAATAGGGTCTGCCCTAGGCACTGATGGTTTGATAGGGTCTCCAAGCGGAAGATGCTCTCGATATGCCTGGAGTGGCGGGTGCAGTAATTGCTATAACTGTGCCAGGTTGAAATGCCTCCTATGTCTTGGACCTATGTGTAAGTGTTCAAACATGTCATCTATGTCCAAAGGATTTTGTTGTTGTTGAGGTAGCCTATGCTCACTGGGATCATTCAATGGGAACATCATCAGGAAGCTATCCTGATCGTCATTCATTGGATATTCATGCGAATGATCGTACTCCGACTCATCTTCAGAAGACCCTTCGTGGTCTTGTCCATCTTCCCCTTGTGGGTGAGTCCATGAGGTTTCTCCTTGTTCGGCCATAGGGAAAGGGTTGTTGAGGTCAACAAGGTTATTTGTTTGTAATGGGAAATAATCCCCCAATGTATAAGTTGTATTTGGATTGGCATATGGATCCGATGCCAACCCATCCTTGTTGCCTATCCCTAGGCTTTGCATGTTTTCGACCAAGATGTCGAGGGGCAAAGGGTGATTAAACCCTACTCCTGACTTGTCATAAGGCATTTGGTATCTTGGTTGGCACAAAACATGCATTCCTTGTTCATACCTGCCTAACCCGTATCCATGCCAATTGCATTGGCTAAGATATCGTAATGCGAAGTCTCGGGTTAGCCAGATAGTTGACATCTTCCACAAAGGGATCTTCATCTTCCTCTTCTTGTCGGGAAGGTTCAACGCCATGATCCAGGCCCCCAAAAATAAAATTTGTCTGATTAGGTGGGTAGCCTAAAGGAACCACGGAGCCTATGGGGAGTCGAGGTCTTCCCATGTCTTGCATAGACTGAAGTGTGGGCGTTGCAACAACATTGCGCACTATATACTCCCCCATGCCCATGTTAGACATCTCAAAAGTAATCGTTGGCGATTGAGGGGAAGCGAATGGGAGTTCTCCTTGAGTCCACTCCATGTGGGGTGAACTAGGCGTCTCAACTTCCATTCTATTAGGCGTCTCTTCCGTAGAGATGTTGGAGACTAAAGGTGGTTCCGCTTCCAGGGGCTTCTTTCCTTTGTCCGTTGGTGTGGCCACCGTAGGTGGCATCGTTGTGGGAGGACTGGATGAAGAAGATGAACCCGCCTGGGAATTTGATTGATTTGGTAATGGAGATTCTTGCTTAGTCGGACCCCTCTTAGATGGATTTAACTGGAAATCCACGTGCGTTGAAGGAAGGGTCGATTGCGGCATGATTTGCACTGAGTTGCAATATTTAAAAGGTTCCAAATCTACGGGGACCACGTGCACTTGTCCTTCAAATGTATACTTCAGACATTGATGAGCAATTGAAGGGACACACTTCATATCCCGGATCCAAGGCCGCCCAAGCAAGATATTGTAAGCCATCTCACCTTCTAAAATGTGGCACAACGTATGAATGGTCTTTTGTCCCACTTGTATGGGCAGGACAATTGTGCCAACTGTCGAGCATATCGCATCATTAAATGCTCGAAGGGTATAAGTGGAAGGTGCAATGTGAGAGGCTGGCAGTTTCAAATGTTTCAATGCAGCAGTTGTAATAATGTTACTGGACGAACCAGTGTCTACCAACACCCGCTTGTACGGAGTCCCGTTGACCCGTGCAATAACGTGCAGGGGTGGATCCGCTACATCTCCAGTCACCATTTTTAGCTCATCTTCCCTGAAGGTAATGACTGGTTCAGTACAATGTTTGACATGCCCCACAAAATTGTTGAACGAATCCGCTTCGTGGGGTTGCAATTCAATTGCCTTTAATATCTCCATAAGAGCTTCCCGATGGGGCATCGATTGTTGAATAAGCTCATAAATGGAGAGCCTAGCCGATGTGGTCCGTAGACTTTGAGTAAGTCTAGTTCGAATCGTGGCCACTGGTCTAGGCGGGGGCAACTGTGTAGGATTCGGTTGATGTTGTGACGTGGATGGAACTTCCCTAGTGGTCGTCGCGGGGGCAACTCCTCGGGTGTCTCTTGTTTCTTGTCACAATGCTAATCATCCCAACATACCCCTCCATGGGGCAACTCGTTGCACTTCATTGACATGCAGAGGTTTTGTTTGTGCATCATGTGTGGGTAAAGGATCTTTGAAAACACCCATTTGTTGGTTGTTGGGTGCGATGGGGTTATCCACTACCAATGTGTGATTATCAATGAGATCTTGCACTAAACCTTTAAACGTCCAACAGACATTAAGGTCATGCCCTTTCCTTCTATGGAATCTATAGAAAAGATCCTCTCTGTAGCCCTTAGGCTTTGGCGCATTAGGATCAATTGTTGGAATATCTGGCAGATTAATCAAGTTTGTCGCCGACAAACGGTCAAACAAGGAGTCCCTAGACTCGATGTATGGTGTAAATTGTCGCTTAGGGCGACGTTGCTGATTTTGATCCTGCTTTTTGTTATCTTTCTCATAATTATTGTGAGGCACCGCCTGATAATTAGCCTTTGGAGGCTGTGTTGCTTGGGTAGGCGTAGGGGCATTGATAGCAACTTGATTGACCGCGACGGGTTTCTGTTGCGTATTCCCTATTTTGGTGCTCTTGTTCCACTCTTTTTTCTTAGGCTTGGCAATTTTGCCATCCTGTATCTTGATCTCTTCGATACGTCTAGCTTGCGCCAGAGCTTCTTCTAAAGTGGCGTATTGCTGTAGCTGCAATAGCACAGAGATCGATCGCAAACAGCTCTTTGCGAACATTTGAGTTAGGTCGGACATAGGAGGGAGGTAGGACAACTTTGAAAGCACCGTCCTCCATCGATTCCCATATGCTACCATAGACTCCTCCTCATACTATTTGAGGCTAGCTAGATCACTGAGTGACGCCTTTTTCTTTGTATTGAAAGCAAAACGTTCTAGGAACGCGTCCACTAGTTGATCCAAGTTGTAGATGCTATGCTTCGATAGATGGGTAAACCAATCCGAGGCAGATCCTACGAATGTGGTTATGAATGTTCTCAATAGCAATGCATCATTGTCTTGTATACCAAAGCATTGGCTCAAAAATCGAGTCACATGCTCTTGAGCATCCTCATCCCCTTTAAAGAGTGCCAACTGGGGCAGCTTGAAATGTTCGGGGTATGGAGGTGTTGGCACTGATGGATGCACCGGATGACTACGGAGTTGGCGTAAGGTAGGCTTTTGGGGCCCAGCGGTCTTGAGTTCCATAGTCTCTAAGCATTCTAACAACACTTTGTATGCATCAGAGGACGTAATCTCCTCCTCCTTGGTTTGTTCCCGCTGTGGGTTGCGGGGAACTTGAGGCCTTTGGATGGATAAATGGGTAGCATCCCTTCTGCCTTGATAGGGCGTTTCAGCCCGCTCTTCTTCTTGGTCATAATCCTCATAATCTTCTTGAGGAGTGTTTGGCCTAGGCCTCGTAAACATGGATGGGTGCCCGCGGAGGATGCCCATCACGGTTGCGGGGAATGGCCTCCCGCTCAGGTCTAAGAGGTCTTGGAGGCAGTGCTTGCTGAAGTCGCGGAGACTCGTCTCGCACTAAGGGGTTGTGCCTCACATACATCTCAGATTGTTGTGCGCGAGGGACTGGGGCCTTCTCAGGCGCATTGTTGTGAAGCAATTCAGCTGTCTGACGCTGAATGCGCTCTTGATCAAGGCGACACAAATGTTCTAATTCTTGTTGTTCTTGCCTAAGCCGCATGATTTGTGCTTGGCGGGCGGCTAGTTGTGCAAATGCCAAGTCATTTTGTTCCGTCGTCTCTTGTTTAATAGGCCTAGATGTCTCTCCTACATATCTATTTCGATCATGGTGCTCTGAGACCCCTATATGTTGCTTCCCTCTGTCGAGGTTGGCCGCATTTACTTGAAACTCTGGTCTCAATGAGCGATCCGGATATAAAGAGGTGCGACGTGCATCGTTTCGCATACTTTCTTGAGGAATATAGTGATCCTGCTCACTCTCTCTATGATATGCATAAAAAGTGTGGAAACAAAAAGGATAAACTAAAAATGCAATGTAAACGAAACTAAAATAACGCTTAAACCCTATGTTATTGAAAAATGCGTAAAAAGAAAGAACATGAACACAAGATATTAAAGCAATATAAAAATCGGCCCTTTTATTGATATGCTTTTCAAATTTGTGTTACAATGCGTCTCCTTCCTTTTTAGGGGATAGGAGCGTTAAATGTTGGTCTTTTACAACTTGTTTCAGAATTCCTTCTTCCGCGTGCCCACATGTAAGATGGGCGAACCAAAACGTTGTCGCCGCTTGCGTTGGTAAAGGTAGATTCCTCGTTGCTCCTCTAATGCTGCAAATCTGCGTTCAAAGAAACAAACAAAGAATCAGTAGCACCTATGTATGAAAAATAAAAGATAAATCTAACGATGGTTAAAATGAGTCTAAATAAAATGAAAACTTGACAAAAGCATAAACATGAAACTAGCTAAATACTACAAAAGAAATAGTCACCAAAAGCAATAAAGCGGGGGGTGCCCGAAGGCAAACCACCCGCGGGTGAAACTTTGCTTCGACACCAATCCGCTTGGGATGGGTCCGAAACCTGATGTGATGTGTTGTCGACAAATTGGTAGGATATTGTGGTCAAAAAAATCGGGGTTGGTTCTTGATTCGTGCCTTCAAAAGTCACCCAATAACCTCTCTTTCGATTAAGAGATTATGGATGTTGAAAACACAAATCGCAAGTAAATGAATTAGCAGCACTTCGTCGCTCAAAATGCTCCTTCTCTATATATCTTTTGGGTGAGGAAACTCACCATTTTATAGACCCAAGGGGTCTCTTTGAATTAACATGCAAAAGTGTTTCTTTGCATGAATGCTTTTTGTGTGAAGAGAAGACTTCTTCTTGATCAAGGGCTTCTTAACTGCCTCTGTGCATGTCTTTGTATGTTTTAGAAAAGCTCACTTGCACTCCCATGCAATGAAGGGATAGCTAAGTGGCAAATCTGAGTTGTCTTAAAAAGCTCACTCTCATTCCCATGCAGTGAAGGGAGAGTCAATTGGCAGATATGAGTTGTCAAAAGAACTCACTCGCACTCCTATGTCATGCAAGAAAAGCTAAGTGGCAGTTCTGAGTTGTCATGCATCGAGATCTGACTTTTTGCCGGTCAAACCTGGCATTCGTCCCACCTCGAAGCGAGCGCTGGTAATCGTCTCTGGGTGAGACGAGTATCAATCCACACTCGTCCCTGGGTAGGACGAGTACAAATCCGCACTCGTCCCTGGGTGGGACGAATAAGTAGCTAAGTGTCTAAAAGATGCCAAATTGATTTTTGACTTGCAAAACTGTTGTGTGAGTGGTTAGAACCATTGTTTAACCTCTAGGGGCTGCCCTGGGGGCTGTGTGTGTTAGTGCGATCAGTGCTTGTTGTCACATAATCGGATTGGTGCTATTTTGGTGTCTACACATAGACAAACCTCCCAAATCCTCATTGGTTTGTAAAAATGTAGTGGTAGAAAAGAGCATAATATAGAATAGTATTTCTTGGCTATTGTGATATGGTAAGTCAATTAATCTATGGGAGGACCTGATCCTAGGAAATCCACCATTAAGAGAGATAACTCCAATCGAATTGTAGAATCACTTGGAAAACCAAAGAATACTCAAATTAGGTGACTTGTTTTATTGGACCTCAAAAACTCTAAACTAGATCTCCCCTCCCATTCCATCTCAACTTCAAGGATATTGGAATTATTTTAAGTTCCACTTGGTGATCATTATATCTCTTCATCCCATGATGCCAAAAAAACTCATTTGGGGTAGCATTAGTAGTAATGGGTAATACTTAGTGCATCTAGGATCCCAAGAACAATATATTGGCCTAACAACAAAAAACTATTGATAGGGTGGAAAAATTGAACACCACCTAAATTGCATGTATTCAATTGGCTAGTATCTTAAAATAAAATATTAACAGGTGATAATCTACAAAAGAGGAGTATAGTAGCACCTCATATTTGTTACAGATGCATGCAAAACTGTGAAATAATTTTCCATATTTTGTTTGAATGCCTAAAGGTAATTTCAATTTGGTTAGGAATAACCAAAATTCTTGGCACTTTCTACTCTGGAAGGTTAACCATAGACACATGTTTTACCAAGTGGAACAAAGAATATAAAGGTAAAATGATAGGTAAGCCCCTCCTAAAATATTTTTGGAGCTCTATACCATATTTTATCATCTAGAACATATGATTGGATAGAAACCAGAGGATTTTTTAAGGCAAAGGTAAGGACAACATAACTCTAATACGAAGGATAAAAAAATAATTAGTCTTAAATGTCAAATTTAGTTTTTGTCAATAGCAAATAAAGAAGACTTGACACCCATAGAAAGAATAATGATCTACCAACTTAATCTTCAATCTTTCTTGACACAGGGAGGCTATAGAGAAAATAATTCCATACCTGACATCTATTTTTCAATGCTCTTATTTTATGGTGCCTCCAAGTCCAACCTTTATCAAGCAATGATAGGGAGACTGATTCTTATAGGATCCTATGAGATCCTTCTCAAATACATGATTAGATTGGGAAAAATATCTAATAATGTGGAAGAGGCTATTGGATGTGAAATTGACTTAAAATTGGTGGTAAATCAAGGAATCACTCAAGTCATAGTTTATGGGGATTCTAAACTAATAATAATAGCTCTTACCAAAAACAAAGATTTTAGATCTTTACAACTTTATTCAAGATATGATTAGACAACTAGGTAGGATAATTGGTAAAATATCCTATCAACATGTAATATGGGAATTCAACAAAGAGTTTGACACACTAGTGAATTAGTCTATAAATATAGCGCCTAGTTATTATCGCCAAATCATCAAGAAGTAGAAATGTAGGGGTGGTATGCAAGGATGTCGAGGACTCCAATAATCAGGCCCTTTTTTATATTTATATTTTGTTTTCTAGAATTCTTTGATCACTTTGATCTCTCTGGTTAGAGAGTTTTGTATATTTTTGTTAAGTAAATAATTTTTTTCCTTCAAAAAAAATTATGTTTTAGCCCAAATTGTGACTGAAGTGCTAGGTTTGATATTTAAAATTGGTTGCTAGAATTTTCTAGAAGCTCCTCCAAATCCATTGGTGTGTTTATGTTTAGTTGTTATGCTTTATTGCAACTTAATATATTTTATCAAATACACATTTAAACTAAAGCATCCTCCATATTAGATTTATTGCATACATGCATTAATTCCTTTAATACCTATATGATAGATATATTTGGACAACAATGTTTCTATCTAATAGATATATTTGGACAAAGACATTTGGGTGGGATAATGCAAATTGGTTAAATTTCTTAGGCATAGACTTTATTTTTCATACCTAGCCAAAAAAAATAAAGTCATGAATAATTAATCATGATAGAGAACTAATGCAACATGGATTTAAATAAGAAAATATTATTGCATAGGATACAAGAGAAAAATTGGGTGTTTCTCTAGCCTTTTATAGCCAAGTTATGCACAAAAATTTATATTTATGTATCACCAAACACACTTTAAAACTCTCATGACATTTAAGACTCTCCCAATGGTGGCTTTGATACCATTGTTAGCATATGGGGATATAAACACAATAATATTTATAAGAAATAATGGGTATAACTAAGTGCAAAGGCATAGAATAATCTTCACAATATAACAATATTTCATTTCACAATATTCTTACACTATCATACAAATCTTCTAGACCAACTCTATTGTATGCAAGTAAATTTATACATCATGGAGTCTCTTCACATTCGAGGGATTCTTTAATATTCTACAAATCTTAGAATTTCACCTTAAATTATCTTTTTATCTTCTCATAATCTTACGAGATATATGTCTCTTCAATTTTATCTTATGGGAGAAATATTAATTTATCTCCCATTAAGTACAAATATCAAATGCTTATAAAATATTAAATAATTACAAGATGCCAAATTATGTAATATTTTATAACAACATCACTAAGATGGGAAATATATGTTTCATAACCCAAGAAAAGGAATGGTAACTTGGTTAGTGAAAAATACTTAGCTTCTATCCAAACCAAGTTCAAATCCCCATTTTAGAAGTTGCAAATAAAAGAGATGAGTTCTTGGCCAACATGGCAACTGACTTGGCACACCTATGTGTCACTTAATCCATTTTTTTATATTACGTATACACCATTGGCCAGTTCAAATGAGGTAAGTTTTATAATTATAGGATTTTAGAGGTATTGAGATGGTAAAATATTAGTGGAAAACACCAAATTATAGAATTTGATGTGGCAATGAGCGATTCGTTTCTACTTCTCTAAGGTTTGGGTCTTTAATTTTTGTGAGGTCCATTAGGGAAAATATTTTAAGGCCATAAAATTTGTATATGAAATATTTTTGACCCCACTAATTTTTAAATCATACAATTTTGTGACTTCTATGCATTAGTGGCATCAATTTAATGATATATTATAGTTTTAGGGGTTGAATTATATAAAATGGATTCTTAATCCTATGTTACTCACCTCAATGAGAAAATTTACAACATATGGCCAACTCAATGATCAACTAATTATGTATTAAAAACCTATGGTGCATATTTATGTTGGATGTGTCTCATCCTTTGCCGAGGAAATACTTTACAATAGGCATGAGAGGGTAATAGGAGCGGAGCTCCTCACGAAGAGGGCAAATCCCTCCCTGGGGTGCCGGGGGGGTGTTGAAGGCGATTTTCGGCAACGCCGAAAAAAAAAATTTCCCTCATTTTCTTGGAGTGATTGGCGGAGTGATTGCTAGGATTCCCATGGTTGGTGGGTGGTTGGTGGGTGTGGGTGGTTTAGCCCACGGTATTGTGCCCATTGTATTCTAATACCACATAGTGGTTTAGGGTTGTGAGAGTTTCCTTTATATTTTATTGTAATGTCCCATTTTCGGGCAAGAAAGGAAAATAATAATATCAAGGGGAGTGGCTCTTGTTTTGTTGGAGTAGCCCACATCGGGTGAACCAGGGTAAATATCATGTGTCATATGTGCATTGTGTGGTGTCATTTCTTCTAAGTTATTTATTTCTGCATTATTTTTGGAATAAGTTTCTGTAAATCTCTTCAATTTCAAGAAATATGGGGTAAACAAGAAAACACTTCCAACAAAGCACACATAATATTTAACACAATATTTTTGCATCACTATATCATCATATTTCACATATTATTTCATTCATTGCTCAATATTTTCTAGCCTAAAATTTCTTAAAACATGCATATTTAATGAATGAATATGTTTCTACATATTTTAGAAACTATTCAATACATGTAGCTCTTGGTGTTTCACTTTTAGCAGTCTTTTCATCTCCTCATATTTTCTCACAAGAGATGTGACTACTCAATTTCCTCATGGGAGAGATAATTATCAATTATCCCAATAATTACAAGCATAAAATGATTATATAATACCAAATAATGTAATAGAGTCTAAAACCCCCATTTATTACATTATTTGGTATAAATATCATTACCCCCTTATGAATTTAGGAGTGGTACAACGGAACTATTATTTGACTCTAGATTTGGATCTCACTTTGGTTCTAGGTCTGGCTTTGTCATTATCATTGTATGGATAGCTCTTTCTTTGTTTTCTCTAGCTCCTCTAGCTCTAGATTAGCTAGATTTAAGTAATCTCCACTTGGTCTACCTCTTTGGTCTATCTTAGGGTCTACCACTACATCAATACCTTTGGGTCTTTACCTCATGGTTATCATTACTTCTAGGTCACCTCTTGGTTTCCTCGGGGTAATTATTGTCTTTGGATCACCTCTCTAGGTTGCCTTTGGGACATAAATACCTTTGTGTCACCTCTAGGCCATCATTATCTTTGGGTCACATCTTTGAGTTACCTCTAGGTCATCTCTGTAATATCATTACCTTTGGTTTAGCCATCGGAATAGTTATTAGGTCATATGTAAGGTTACCCTTATTCCTATGATGAACCTATTCACAATTCAACAAAGAATATGGTGTTTTTGAAATTAATCATTGTAAAAAGAATCATAGTTATTATTTATGGCAATCAATAATATATATAAGAGATATTCGATTTGATCTTGTGTTCCCTCAAATCGAATTAATATAAATATAAATAAAAGATGCAACATGAAGAGACACGTTGGTCTCTAATTACATTAATTAGTAAGGTGTTAATATTAAATAATGATGTGTTAGGAATGGGTTCCTAACATCATCACCTATAGGAAATTACCATTGGAATATATCTTTGAAATCATCCACATCCTTGAAATATTCCACATAATATTTCATCTACAAGTCCTATCATTGCATATCTTCATAATATTTTGATACTAAAATTATTTATCTCAATTTTCCTAAGATAGTTTCCATGGGAAAACTCATATTATTCTTAATATTCAATAAATTATGATATTTTTCAATCACCAAAATTGGTCTCCTCTTGTAGAAACCATTCAATATTTTTTTATCTTATCCCATTCATACACATTCATCCATACACAAATCATCTACATTTTGTTGGCAACTTTATTTTTGTTCCAAAAACCTCTTTTGGAGTGATTATTTTCTCTACAAAGTTCTTAATAATGCAAGTTACAACAACTAGTTATTACATTTCCACTTCTTCCATAATGATTGTGGCAACCCACACTAGGAACTTTTGCATATGATTCTTTCTTCATAATTTTTTTATTGCTACCTATCACAAATTTAGTGGCACGAATTCTTTTATCCTTTGTCAAGAATTCCTATTTCATTAACTTTATCTCATTATCATTTTCTTATTGACCTATATATCCAAGGCCATTTTTTGGCCTTATATATAGTACTATGGGCTCTTTCATACCTTCCCAAATATTTACTATTATATCCCATTCTCTTCATTATTCTTGAACCAACACCTTTGGTATACTTTTCAAAGAATACAATTTCTACATCACCATTTTGATTGCTATCAACATCAATAATAATGTTCAAACACCCAATTTTCTTATTTCTACTATGGTCTTTGCTACTATTCAAATACCACACATCATCATAATGTAGGGTTATGCACAAGCATGAAATATCATAAATTGACTCTATTTAGGATTTTTAAAATTTTGAAAAGCCTAATTTTGGATCATTTCACTGGGGCCCATTCGCCCGAAATTTATGAGGTAAATATTTTTTGGGGTAAATTCATCTGCCGTTGATAATCATGAACCTAAATTTATTTTAATTCACCAATCTCAAATTACATATGATTTTTATTTTTCCACCCAATTCACCTTCAAATTATAAATGATTTTATATTTTTTGCCCAAATTGCCTTCTAATTTTCTTGCCCAAATCACCTCATATACTATGTGTATATATACTATACTAGGTACTAATAAACATACATCAAAAATACTCTAACTTGAAAATAGCTCTGAAACAATGAAAAATTTGAGAAGGTTGTAGAGGAGTGTCGATCGATGCAAGAGTCGTGTCGGTCGTCATAAGCCAATTGGTTATAGAGCCATGTCTATCAACATAAGTTGATCAGTTGCAGAGTCGTGTCGGTCGTCATAAGTCGATCAATTGCAGAGTTGTGTCTGTCAGTAGAAGTTGATCAGTTGTAGAGCTGTCTATTGGCATAAGCTAATCAGTTACAAAGTTGTGTATATCAGCATAAGCCTATCAGTTGTAGATCTATGTTTTTTAGCATAAGCCGATCGATTACAGAGCCATTTCTATCGACAGAAGCTGACCAGTTGTAAAGTCGTGTCTGTTGGCATAAGTCGATAGGTTGTAGAGTTGTGTCTATCAGCATAAGATGATCGGTTATAGAGCTATGTCTATTGGCATAAGCTAATCGGTTGTAGAGTTCTGCATATTGGTATAAACCAATCGGTTGTAGGTTTTATTGATTGGTATTTGCCTATTGGTTGTAGAGGTGTTGATCGACATTGGTCTATCGATTGCAAAACTGTGTCGATCGTCTTTAGTCAGTCGATTGTAAATATGTCGATCAAAATTTATCTATCGATTGTAGAGGTGTTGATCAGCCTTGGTATATCAATTTGTTGTGGTTGATCCACAACACACCCCAAAATTGGGGACCCACCTTTTTGCAGGCTTGTAGAGAAGAATCTCGGTGACCCAGATGCTAAAATTGAAGAAAAGAGAAAAAATGCATGTGTTGAAAGTGTCGCGAAATCGCGACATGTCGCGAAATCACGACTTGTCGCGCCATCGCTGCCGAAAATAGGAAAGTGTCACGAAATCGCGACATGTAGCTCCATCGCTGTCGAAAAGGAGAAAGAAAAGAAAAATTGAAAGTTGTCGCGAAATCGTGACATATCGCTGGAAGAGAGTGAAAGGGTGTAGCGAAATCGCGACATGTCGCTGAGAAGAAAAGAAAAGGTGTCGCGAAATCGCGACATGCCGCTGGAAAAGAATGAAAATGGTCGCGATTTCGCGACGTGTTTTGCCGAAGCGTACGGATGATGAAAAGTGTCACGATTTCGCGACGTGTTTTTTCGAAGCGTACGGATGATGAAAAGTGTCACGATTTCGCGACGTGTTTTGGCAAAGTGTACGGAAGCGGAAAAACGTCGCGATATCGCGACAGGAAACAGCGAAGGGACTCGAAGCGGAAAGGCGTCGCGATTTCGCGACCGATTGCAGCTAAAGTGTACGGACGAAGAAATGGTCACGATTTCGCGACGTAAAGTTGCCGAAGAGGTCCGAAGGGGAAGCGGTAGCGATATCGCGACAGTTTGTTGAAAGAAGGCAAGAGAGTGATAATGGTCGCGATTTCGCGACGTAAAGTTGCCAAAGAGGTCCGAAGGGGAAGCGGTAGCGATATCGCGACAGTTTGCGGAGAGAGAGCCCGAAGGTGAAAAACGTCGCGATATCGCGACAGAAAGTGACATAAAGGTCCGAAGGCAAAAGCGGTAGCGATATCGCGACAGTTTGCGGCAAGAAGGTCCGAAGGCAAAAGTGGTAGCGATTTCGCTACAGTTTGTGGAAGGAAGGCTCAAAATAGAAAACGGTAGCGATTTCGCTATAGTTTGTGGAAGGAAGGCTCAGAATAGAAGCGGTAGCGATATCGCTACAAGTAGCTACCGAGGGCGCACGGGCGAGGAAGGCGTCGCGATATCGCGACATGTCGCGATTTCGTGACATGTCGCGTTTTCGCGGCTAAGAAGGTGAACAGGCCGCTTGTAGTTTTTGTCGTGATTTGCACAGGAAAACGTTACAGAAGGCACAGAAAACGTAGGACACGTGGCGTACAGGTGTCGAAATTGCAGGAACGTTACATGCAATGGAAGATTTCGCACGTTTGGGCATCCAGCATGAATTGAAAGTAAGGAAAAAGCGAGAATTTGAAAGGTCACTTGCAGGAAGGTGAAACGAAGCGACAAAGGGAATCGAAGAGCCATTTCAGTTAGTATAAATCAAAAGCGCAGATTGAAAGAAAGAGGGGTTGGAAATTGCTGCTTGCAGAGTTGTAGAGACAAAGGCTTTATGCCATTCTGGGCCTGCACTTGGGCAATTTCCTTCTTTTTGTTCTGGAACATTTATGCCTGGAACAATCTGTAAATGTAATTGATACATCATTTAATACAGAAATACAGAGTATTGGCATCTCATTGATGAGAAAGAAGGAGTCATTTTGTGCATGCATGATTTAATGTTTTATCATTCATTCCAGATTTCTAAGGCTTTTAGGTGAAGTTTAATGCAAGTGTGCTTGGTTGCTTCATGCGAATGCCTAAATCTGGAATTACAGGTAGAAACCCTAGAAACCAGCACCTAATTTATTTAGATTGTGCGAATTTGCAGGTTCATTAGGTTAGGTTGCATGCATAAAACCTCAATATCTTCGATTTCATCGAGTTGATGACAACATTCGAACTGTAGTTAGTTTTATTTCCTTTTACTTTGTTTTATTTTTCAAACCCTTACTTTATTTCATGCAGTTTAATTACTGTATTTGAATAAGCAACTGAAAATCCATCAGAACTGAAGATTAGAATAGGTTTGTTCACTTTGAGTCCACTAGAAATTCAAATTAAATAAACCATCAGTGCCCCTTGTTAACATCCACTTGCAAACCCTAAGATATTCCTGGCATTTCATTTGAACAACATCATTTAAACATAACGGGAACCTTGGAGAAAGTTATTTTCTTTGCAAGCAGAGGATTTTGGGACTCAGATCCTATCGGAGAGTGTGCTTTCACAACTGGGTGAAAACACCACTCAACAGATTGGCGCTAGAAGGAGGGCCGAACTGGTTTATTTGATTTTGATTTTCATATCTGAATATTTTGTTTTTGACTTAATTTTGAAATCATTTACGGCTAAACTGCAACACTATTTTTGTTTTTGTTGCAGGTTTTCTTCGAAATAGCCGAGGGTTTCCTCGAGCAGAGCTGGACCCACCACGCCGTATTGCGACCGGGTCTCAAACAACCGGAGAAACCATTTTTCACGACCTTACTTGTACTCCCAAGAGTAAAGCCAAGCAAGTCGTAAGCACACCAGTCGCAAAAGACCTATTTTCTCCAGGAACGTCGAGTGGACCTACGCCAGTAATATCCGTTGCCCCTAGTGTGCCTATAGTTAGTAATATTTATACTGCTATTGTAGGTCTGTCTTCATCAATTTTGAGTCAAATGGCTCAAGCTCCAGCAGCTCCTTGGTATGGAGCTAATAATACTCCTTTGAACATTGCTTGGGGATATCCATGAAATCCCCAAGAACATTGAAATATTTCTGCCTAAATACAAGCCAGATGGCCTAAGAACAGCAGAAGAACATATCCAAGCCTATAGGGATGTTTTAATTAGGTTGCAAGTTCAATATGAAGATGTGGCCTGCAGACTTTTCCCCATGAGTTTAGATCCAATAGCATATGAATGGTATATATGCTTGCCAACTGGTTCAATCACCTCTTGGACACAAATGGAAAATGCCTTTGTCAATCAATTTAGGTCACCCTTAGATCCCGCAACTATTTACAATCGGTTTATTACATGCAAAAGGAACCAAGGGGAACCAATCGGAATGTTTAATCGAGAGATTCCAAAAGTGCTATAATAGAGCAATCGGGCACTTTGCTATTGATCCCATAGTGGCTTTGCAGATATATTTTGGGGCATTGGACCCCATGACAGCCATGTTTGCAAGGCGCAATCCTCAGGTTACCACGTTGGCTTTGGCCTATAATGAAGCCATGATTATCGAGCAACAAATGACACCACAAGGCTACGGGTTTACCCAGATGCCTATGGTGGGACAGTATGCTCCATATGGCCAAGCTCCCCAGGAAAATCAACTCATGGCACCACAAATGCCAAGCATGAACGCCTTTTCATATCAGCAGCCGTATCCAACAGCACCCGCATATGCACCCATTCCAATCCAACCACTCACAGCCATTCCACCTGTCCCTGCATTTTTGCAGAGCAGTCAACCGACGATGCAAGGAACTAGTCAAGCCAATCCTCAGGCCATAGTTCCATTTCCAAATCCAACCCCGATTCAAAGTGTCAACCCATACGGGAATCCAATTCCTCAGAACCCGACCCCAGTGTTGAATCAAGACCCCATTAATTATGCGAATCCAACGGGGGTTAACAACAATATGATTCCACCAAAAGATGTTTATTCAGAAGTCGAGGAGCTCAAGAAACTAGTGCATAAACTGAGCAATGACAGGGGTTCAACAATGAAGTATGAGTCCCATGCCCCTCACCCAAATCAGAATTTTAACAATAGAGGGAGGCACTGGAACACCAAGCCAAACAATGGGGGAGTTCCTGCTCCCATTGCTAATCAATTAGATGCTTCTGCAGGCCCTAGCCAATCCAATTCTCTTTTGAATCTTTCAGATTTGGCATGGGAAAGGGGGTGCAGGTTACATAACACAAAAGAACACAATGAGAGGAATTGTCCTGAGATTGCTAGATACACTCATTGTCTTCAAGCACAAGTTGATGATTTGGAATTGGTATCAAATGAGAGTCCATCACAACACCAAGATGATAATGTTATGGTGATGGAAACTGTATATCATCAAGAAGGTGAGAGTGAGGAAGAAGAAGACGAAATTCTGGAATAGGAGGTGCAAGCTTTTCGAGATTTCAGAAAGGGGAACCATGGATACCATTTGAGAAGTAAGTCTAAAGCCCCTAAAACCTCATCAACACCTCCAAACAATTCTATTCTTCCTCCAGATACAAAGGCAAGTAACAACCCTCCCCCTCCACTCAGAAGAGAAATGTCTAATGACGTCCGGAAGACAGTCAAATTCAAAAAACCAAATTATGACGTAGTGGAGGATATGAAGAAGTCCAAATCTAGCCTTTCATTCCTGGACGCAGCTAGATTGCCTGGTCAAAAGGAGGCGTTGATAAGAGCTTTGAACTCACCTGATCCGATGTGGAAGGAAAAAAGAGTTGAATCCCATCTCATTTTGCGAAAGGAGAGAAGGGATGTCCCGCCATTCTTACTGACTCTGAGAATTGCGGGTAAGAATTTGCATAACTGTTTGGTGGACACGGGTGCCACGAGCAACCTCATGCCTGCAGAAATATGTAAAATGCTAGGTCTCGTACCTGTTTCATCCAAATGTACGATCCTGCAAGCTGGACGAGATCGGAGGTAAATGTGATAGGAACTCTATATGATGTCAAGATCCAATTGAATTCTGAACCCAGGGTTCAGCGGGTTGTAGACATTTTGGTGGTTAATATCCCAAGCGGGTATGGAATGTTACTTGCTAGGGATTGGATGAAAACTCTGAATGGCTATTTTGCAACAGACTGCTCGCATATGTGGCTACCATGGAAGGGAATTGCAAATCAAATAAGAGTGGAAAACGAACCGAGGCTTAAAGAGATTATAACAGATTTTAACAAGCCGAATGAAGTTCAGTTTTCTGAGCCAGACTTAGGAGTCTATGCACTTGATGTTGAGGAAGCTGCTGAAGAGTTTAAAGAAGAAATGTGTCATGGTCATTCTTCTGAAGAAAATGATTACACGTGGTTGCTCAAGTTCGATGGATCAAAGTCTAGACAGGGAGCAGGAGCTGGAGTCGAGCTCACTGGTCCAGGAGGCAAACCATTGCTAGCTGCTTACAGACTGCAATTTCCTTGCACAAACAATGTGGCAGAGTACGAAGCTTTGATCTATGGTTTACGTCTAGCATTGAGCAAACATGTTAAATGCTTGAAGGTTTTGGGAGATTCTGAGTTGGTAGTCAAGCAAATCAAAGGACAGTATACATGCCGCGACAGAAGACTGAGCCTTTATAGAACTAGGGTTATGGACCTCATGGAAGAGTTCGACGCATTCAACATAGCCCTTATTTCTAGGAAAGGAAATCGAATAGCAGACTCTCTTGCAGTCGTCGCGGGCATGTTGAATCCGGTTGATATAAGAAGATGTAAAAAGTTTTCCATTGAACTGGTTCCTTGTCCATCAATACCCGATAATGTAAAGAATTTCCAAGTTTTTGAAAGTGACAGACATATTTTCAAATTTGTTACGAACTCGGGTATTTTTGAAAATCAGGTGATTGATGAGGAGCAAAGGTGGCCGGGATGGAACAGAAGATGAAAGTGAAACTGCGTATCAATCCAACAAAATTCCTAAAGACGTGGTTTCATTGGAGAAGATGTTCGACATGGAATCCAAGAACAAGAAAAGAAAAAGAGTCCCACTCCCCAAAGATGCGTGTGATTCAATTAATCTAGGGAGTGCAGACAATCCAAAGGAGGTGTACATAGCAAAGGCATGTACAGAGGAAGAAAGGAGCAATATAATACAGGCATTGAAGCATTACATAGATTGTATTGCTTGGAACTACAATGAGCTGAAAACTTACAACCAAAACATTATCACACATACCATCCCTTTGAAGCCAGACTCCAAGCCTTTTAGGCAAAGACAGCGAGTTGTTAACCCGCTATTGGAGCCGTTGATCGAAAAGGAGGTTAAAAGATTATTGGAAGCGAAAATCATTTTTCCTGTTAGGCACTCAACCTGGGTGGCTAACCTCGTTCCAGTGAGAAAAAAGAGTGGAGAGATTAGGCTGTGCATAGATTTTTGAAATCTTAATAAAGCCTCTCAAAAAGATAATTATCCACTGCCATCAATCGATGAAATTCTACAAATGGTAAATGGATCTGAAATGATGTCCTTTCTCGATGGATATTCGGGGTACAACCAAATTCTTATACATCCAGATGACAGGATGAAAACAGCCTTCACTACCAAGTGGGGGACATTTGCATATAAGAGAATGTCGTTCGGACTGTTAAATGCTGGTGCAACTTTTCAACGCGCCATGGATTACGCATTCAAAGGGCTCATAGGCAAATGCATCATCGTGTATGTGGATGATATCCCAGTTTTCTCGAAGAAGAGAGAGGATCATGTCAAAGATTTAAAGAAAGTGCTTCAAAGATGCAGAGAACATGGAATTTCCTTAAATCCCAAAAAGTGCATTTTCGGAGTGACGGAAGGAAAATTGTTGGGTCACATTATTTCGAAAGAGGGCATATCCATCGACCCGAGAAAGGATACAAGCCATCCAAAACCTACCTCTCCCGAGTAGTAAGAAAGAATTGAGATCTTTCTTTGGGCAGAGTTAATTTTGTGAGGAAGTTTATCTCTAGCTTTGCTGAGATAGCCAAGCCTCTGAACAAGATGCTAAAGAAATATGTGGATGTAAAATGGAACGAGGAAAGGAGAGCGGCCTTCCAGAACATCAAAGATGCCATTTCTAGAGCCCCTGTCCTTATAAGTCCAGACTACTCCAAGCCTTTTTATATTTATGCTTTTGCATCAGAACACTCCTTTGCGAGTGTATTAACCCAAAAAGGCGAGGATAGTGCCGAAAAACCCATAGCATTTTTAAGTGCCCCCTCGAAAGATGCTCAATTAAGGTATTCAATCCTTGATAAGCAAATGTACGCACTTTTCAAAACTGTGAAAAAATTTAGGCACTACATCGTACATAGCAGAGTTATTGCCATCGTGCCCGATTCTGCTGTCAAGACCATGTTTTTACAGAATGAACTAGGTGAGAAGAGAGGAAAATGGATTTCAACCATCCAAGAATTTGATCTCGAAATCCAACCAATGAAACTAGTTCGAGGACAGGGATCGGCGAAGGCGATCGCAGAAAATAATCCGCAAATAACGGGGTCAATGCTCAAATACAGAATACATGGCTAAGGATGAGTTGGTATGTTGATATTGTGCAATTTTTATTGAGTGGTAAGTGTCCTTCTAATCTGAATTCAACACGGAGAAGAGCCTTAAGGCTTAAGTCTCATCAATTATCCGATAAAATCTGGTGTGCTTTACGGGAAGAATCATGAAGGTATCTACCCGAGGTGCTTGAACAAAGAAGAAGGTTGCCGGGGTGTTGCGGGAATTTCACGGGAAACATGGAACTGGTCATGGTGCGGCCAATGCTACAGACACATCAAATCCTGAGAGCAGGATACTACTGGCCACATATTTTCAAGGATGCGCATACCCATGTACGATCTTGTCATATCTGTCAAGTGGCTGCAAATAGAGAGAGAAATGCAGCCATGCCGTTGCAACTTGTAGTTGAAATGAGACCATTTGCACAGTGGGGACTAGATTTCATCGGGGTTATTAACCCAAATTCTTCTGATTCTCATAAATTCATTTTGATGACTACGGACTCATCTGTACAAGGTGGACAAAAGCGATTCCTACTAAACATGCCACCACGGATGTTGTGATTAAATTTCTTGAGGATCAAATTATAACAAGATTTGGAATGCCCGACTCTATTGTCTGTGACAATGGTAAAGCTTTTATTTCTACACAATTTGCAGATTGGGCATATGATAACAAAGTGAGCTTAAAGTTTGCATCCAATTACTATCCTCAAGGAAATGGGTTGGCCGAGTCTTCAAATAAGAATTTGTTGAATACTATTAAGAAGTTCTTGGAAAAGAACCCTCGGGATTGGCACGACCAACTAAAGTTTGCCCTTTGGGCGAGATAGGACCGAGTGAAAGAGTCCATAGGGAATACTCCCTATCATTTGGTCTATGGGCAAGACCCGATATTTCCAGCAAATTTGAAGTTGCAGACCTTACACTTCATACAAGAGTACTTGGGGACGAGATGATCAAGTTGAAGGCCGAGGTTGAGCCGGTTGTTGCACCTTGATGAAAAGAGAGAAGAGGCCATGAATCACATGAATAAACACCGGGGAAGTTATCAAGAGATGGTTTGACGGAAGGGCCAAAGTTAAATCATTCAGAATTTCAGATTTGGTATTACTATGGGACAAAAGACATGAGGAAAAAGGGAATCATCAAAAGTTTGATTGTCTTTGGTTAGGCCCATATCAGATTTCGGAGATTCTTGGGAAGAATACCTTCAGGCTAAAAACCTTAGAAGGGAGAGATTTCATGCTACCGGTTAATGGGCAGATTTTAAAGCATTATTTTAGCCCTTAGGTTGTGAGATTTTGATATTATTCTTTTGGTTTTGGTGGGGATTTTCAGATTTTGTTTTTATTGTTTAGGATTGTTAGTCTAGTTAGGATTTTGATTATGGATTTGATTTCAATTGACATGTTTTGTTTAAAAATAAAAATATATATATATATATATATATATATATATATATATATATATATATATAAATAAAAAATTGAGGTGTCAACTTATGCTTAAGGTTAGGAGAATATGAAATATTGGAATTATCTTGTAAAAGCTCCACAAGTAACATAAAACATTTTAAGTTATATTGTTTGATTTTGTGATACATGAAAGAGTCAGTTTTGCATGACAAATCATTTCATTTGCAATTCAAGAAGTAATGCATTCATGTTCCATCTCACCTTACATACATCTCATCTTAGTTACATATGCATCTTAGGTACAAGCCATTAAAGTATGTCAAATCCTCTTAGGGTTGTGTTATAACATATATGTAAGTAAATCCTAAGGTTGGAAGCTGAGTTTTGAGATATCTAGAACAAGCACGTCTCATATATTAAAAAGGATCTTGAGCAAAATGATCAAAACCTAACTTGGAGGAAAAGGTTGGGCGAAAGAAGTTTTTCATGTCTATCCTATTATGCAACATGATCCTTAAAACAGTGGTTTTGACCACTTCCATAGAGCTTAAAGCCTAAAATCAGAGTAGTAAGGATAGGGTTAAATCCTCATCGAACTTAGGTTGAGGATCCAATTCCCCAAAACTTTGATTTGACCTACATGGAGTAGTAAGGATAAGGCATAAATTCTCATCTCGCTTAGGTTGAGAATCTGATTCCCCAAAGCTCTTATGTCTCATTTCGTAGTAAATCTTGGATTGTAAGGATCGTACTATTTGTCCTCTGCAAAGGATGGGTAGTCATCCCCAAGGTCTAAGCAACAAAATTAATGTTTTCATCTAAAGTTTGGATTGCAAGGATCGTACTACGTGTCCCTAGCCAGGATGGGTAGTCATCCCCAAGGTCCAAGAAGTAAAAGAATAAATTTTTCCCATCTCATATTTATTTTGGATTGTAAGGATTGTACTACTTGTCCTCTGCAAGGGATGGGTAGTCATCCCCAAGGTCCAAAGAAATGGAGATAAGTTTTGGATTGTGGGGTTAGATATGCCCATGCATGGCATCATGTCTTGCCTAAAAAACAAGACCACTGATTGTCTAGAGGGTTAGACTAGCATGACCATTTCTTCCATAACTGGTTTAATTATTTTGCTTAAAGTGAGGTAATGAACTCTAAATCAGAATAGTAAGGATAGGGTTAAACTCTCATCTCGGTTGGTTGAGAGTCTGATTCCCCAAAGTTCTGATTTCACATTCACTTGCACATGGGTTCCAGATAGTAGAGACTCATAACCAACTTTGGGATACAATAAGGTAATGAATTAGTGAATCCTAAGAGGGTTTGGCAATCTTGAATGCTTGTACATAATAATAGAAGAATGACCATGCCTTTTATGAAAGCAAAATCTCCTAGCACATTCATTAGGGTACACAAATCATTCACCATCCCACATATGCATTCATGCAAAACTGATAATGGAGTGTGGATCAATTTCAAATGATAGGGAAAGAAATTCATTGCACACACTGAGCTAATACTTGATGATTCTGATGATTCATGTACTTTTGATCTTTGGGCATTTGTTATATTGCTTATGAGCTAACATATGTTTGCGAGTTTGTGATATGTTTCAGGTTGGGTTCTTACTAAAATGCTCAAGAGCATTTGATAGCAGAGTCGCCATTTGTTGTGGTTGATCCACAACACACCCCAAAATTGGGGACCCACCTTTTTGCAGGCTTGCAGAGAAGAATCTCGGTGACCCAGATGCTAAAATTGAAGAAAAGAGAAAAAATGCATAAGTGTTGAAAGTGTCGCGAAATCGCGACTTGTCGCGCCATCGCTGCCGAAACAAGAAAGTGTCACGAAATCGTGACATGTAGCTCCATCGCTACCGAAAAGGAGAAAGAAAAGAAAAATTGAAAGTTGTCGCGAAATCGCGACATATCGCTGGAAGAGAGTGAAAGGGTGTAGCGAAATCGTGACATGTCGCTGAGAAGAAAAGAAAAGGTGTCACGAAATCGTGACATGCCGCTGGAAAAGAATGAAAATGGTCGCGATTTCGCGACGTGTTTTGCCGAAGCGTACGGATGATGAAAAGTGTCACGATTTCGCGACGTGTTTTGCCGAAGCGTACGGATGATGAAAAGTGTCACGATTTCGTGACGTGTTTTGGCAAAGTGTACGAAAGCGAAAAAACGTCGCGATATCACGACAGGAAACAGCGAAGGGACTCGAAGCGAAAAGGCGTCGCGATTTCGTGACCGATTGCAGCTAAAGTGTACGGACGAAGAAATGGTCACGATTTCATGACGTAAAGTTGCCAAAGAGGTCCAAAGGGGAAGCGGTAGCGATATCGCGACAGTTTGTTGAAAGAAGGCAAGAGAGTGATAATGGTCACGATTTCACGACGTAAAGTTGCCAAAGAGGTCCGAAGGGGAAGCGGTAGCGATATCGCGATAGTTTGCGAGAGAGAGCCTGAAGGTGAAAAACGTCGCGATATCACGACAGAAAGCGACATAAAGGTCCGAAGGCAAAGCGGTAGCGATATCGCGACAGTTTGCGGCAAGAAGGTCCGAAGGCAAAAGTGGTAGCGATTTCGCTACAGTTTGTGGAAGGAAGGCTCAAAATAGAAAACGATAGCGATTTCGCTACAGTTTGTGGAAGGAAGGCTCAGAATAGAAGCGGTAGCGATATCGCTACAAGTAGCTATCGAGGGCGCACGGGCGAGGAAGGCGTCGCGATATCGTGACATGTCATGTTTTCGCGGCTAAGAAGGTGAACAGGCCGCTTGTAGTTTTTGTCATGATTTGCACAGGAAAACGTTACAGAAGGCACAGAAAATGTAGGACACGTGGCGTACAGGTGTCGGAATTGCAGGAACGTTACATGCAATGGAAGATTTCGCACGTTTGGGCATCCAGCATGAATTGAAAGTAAGGAAAAAGCGAGAATTTGAAAGGTCACTTGCAGGAAGGTGAAACGAAGCGACAAAGGGAATCGAAGAGCCATTTCAGTTAGTATAAATCAAAAGCGCAGATTGAAAGAAAGAGGGGGTTGGAAATTGCTGCTTGCAGAGTTGCAGAGACAAAGGCTTTATGCCATTCTGGGCCTGCACTTGGGCAATTTCCTTCTTTTTGTTCTGGAACATTTATGCCTGGAACAATCTGTAAATGTAATTGATACATCATTTAATACAGAAATACAGAGTATTGGCATCTCATTGATGAGAAAGAAGGAGTCATTTTGTGCATGCATGATTTAATGTTTTATCATTCATTCCAGATTTCTAAGGCTTTTAGGTGAAGTTTAATGCAAGTGTGCTTGGTTGCTTCATGCGAATGCCTAAATCTGGAATTACAGTAGAAACCCTAGAAACCAGCACCTAATTTATTTGGATTGTGCGAATTTGCAGGTTCATTAGGTTAGGTTGCATGCATAAAACCTCAATATCTTCGGTTTCATCGAGTTGATGACAGCATTCTGACTGTAGTTAGTTTTATTTCCTTTTACTTTGTTTTATTTTTCAAACCCTTACTTTATTTCATGCAGTTTAATTACTGTATTTGAATAAGCAATTGAAAATCCATCAGAACTGAAGATTAGAATAGGTTTGTTCACTTTGAGTCCACTAGAAATTCAAATTAAATAAACCATCAGTGCCCCTTGTTAACATCCACTTGCAAACCCTAAGATATTCCTGGCATTTCATTTGAACAACATCATTTAAACATAACGAGAACCTTGGAGAAAGTTATTTTCTTTGCAAGCAGAGGATTTTGGGACTCGGATCCTACCGGAGAGTGTGCTTTCACAATCGGGTGAAAACACCACTCAACACAGTTGCAAAAGTGTCGATTGGCATTAGTCTATTAGTTGCAGGGTCATGTCGATCGACGTTAGGTTGTTGGTTGCAGTGTTGTCGATATAACTCTATCGGTTGTAGGGATGTGTGGTCGACATTCTATTGCTTGTAGTGATTGTCGATCGGTATAAGTCGATCGGTTGCAAGGAAGTGTTTATCGACAAAAGCATATCGATTGTAGAGGATTCATGACTAAAAATTGATAGAGTATTCTTATTCCATTGTTCTTTTATCCAAATATCTTTTTCTATAGTTTCATAGGCATTGTAGGTGAACTATACGCAACAGTGGTAGAAAACTATCAATGTCATCTGGTTGTGTGTCAAGAGCATTTCTTTTGTTAGAGATTGCTTCTTGTCTCTTAGAGTATGTTTCATACGTAGTGTAGAAGCACTATCTACAACTCTGGTCGATAAGTATTCCCTATCATGTTGTGTGTTAGGATCATATGTTCGTCTTGAGGGATGTCTGCTATTTTCCTTCAAATTCATATACATTTCCTAACATCTGAAGGTTTTTCTTTACAGATACAATGTCACCTACTGAATATGGAAATAAGGGAGGCCAATCTTCTTGTAAAAATACAATTCTAAAATATTTTACACCAAAATGCAATGAGACATCAATCTCTACAGATTCTACACAACTTGTAGGTACAGACACCTTTTACCATCAGTTTTCTAAAATTTTTGTTCTTCTTAAATGTAAAACCTTTCTCTATTAATAGATAAATGGTTTTTTTCTTATCTACCTCTTTTTAAATGCTTTTTAAAACTGTATTCTGTTAATTATTTAAAATAGTGCCTTTTTACAACAAAAAATGATAGAGAACACCAAACATTGAATGCAGTTAACATTGTCGACCCTGATGTGCGTTCACTCGAAGATATTCTAGAAGATGAGATGGGACCACATGATAATTTTTCTAATAACGACATTCAACAACCACTTTAGGAGATTTTAAATTCAGACACATCAACCAAAAAAGAAAAATACAATACAATTAAAATTCAGACCTCTAGGGAATCTTCTAGTCAAAAATCTAAACATCAAAAGATAAGCGAATGGACTATTGGAAGGGATTTTAAAAATGAATGGGCATGATTATACCCCTTTATTGAGTGAGATGAGAAATTGAATGTGTGTAAATGTATTATTTGTACATGGAAGCTGGGAAAGGATCATTTATTACAAAATAAGAAAGACACAATAGAAAAACACTATGGGAAAGTTTACATCAAAGAAATACGAAGTGATGGAACAATTAACATAATTCATAGGTGGAAGGATGCAACAGAATGTGTGCATGTGAGATATGCTCTTGAATATGATAAAGTAATGAAACAAAAACAAACTCTCATTGAGAAGGGTGGAACAATCGAGGCACAATTTCAAAAAGTTAATAATACTTTATTAGCCTCAAAGAAATTATAGTTTGCTATTGTATACAGTATTCTAAAAAAAGGTCGACCCATGTCTGATTTTGCTGATTTTAAGGAAATACTTCAACTAGCCAATGTACAAAACCTTACCAGTTCACATTGGTCAGATCGAAGTGGTTGGGAAATGGAAAAATGTCTATCATTGGTTGAGAAGGAAGACCTGAGAGAGAATGTGAAACAAGCCAAATTTATTTCACTTTCCATTGATGAGGTAACAGTTGTTGACAACACATCTTGGATTTGCATACATGTTTACACATTCAAAAATCATTTGAGACAACCTCATTTACTAGCACTACATAAGATGATTGAAAATTGTAATGCGAAAAACATTTATAATGTTGTTGTAACCAGTTTAAAGGATATTGCCGGAATGGATGAAAATGAAATTGCCACAAATTTAATTTGTGTTGGAGCTGATGGTGCGGCTACAATGCAAGGACAAAGGAATGGTCTTTGTGTTAGGCTTCAGACTTCCATTACCCCATATGTGATTCCTATTCATTGCATGGCTCATTGAATGAATCTTGCATACAAAATTATGAGCAATTTTGATAATGTAGCCAGAGTGGAAGAACTCGTCCACGATATACACTCATACTTTTCATGCAGTCCAAAAAGGTTTGCAGAGTTTCAACAGTTTTCTCTAGGTGTAATGGAAGGCAAAAAAATGTTAAAAGATGTGGAAACCAGGTGGATTTCATTGTTTCTTCCTACAAAAAGGGTATTTTCAGAATATCAATCCTTGGTTGGGTTTATGTATGCACATCGTAGAGATGTTGACAAGGCAAAATATTTGCTTTTTCGTATGACTGACTTGGAAACTCTTCTCACATTATGTGGTATTCTACCAATGTTACAAGAAATGAATACTATGATTAAACTTGCACAGGAAAGGGCAATTTATATTGTCGATTTCATGAGGATGAGAAAACAAATATGTATGGTTATTGACAGGATTTATTTATCCGAAAAATATTTTGAGGATCCCAAGTTTGATAGTTGGAATACGTTAATTAATGTCAATGAATCGAACAACTTTTTAAAGTTCAACATCAACGATAATCTTTGTATTGCTATCCATGGAAAGTTGATTCCTGTATATCATTTTGAAAAGTGATTAAATACTCTGACAGATGATGTTGAACAAGTGCCCATTACCCATTTCGGATTCGATGAGGTTTTGGATAACACTAAGAATAAATTGAAAAGAATTGCAAATGCATTAACAAGTGAAATAAGAGATCATTTTAAGAGAGATGAGACACTTGAGGCCATGGTTGTTGTTAATCCTAATTTTTGGAATCCTTGTGGTGACCAAAGTAGTAGAAGTGAGTTGTTTGTAAAATATATGGGTAATCTTATGAAACATTTCTCTAAAAGTGTGGAAATAAATGGCATTGAAATCAATGGTATTCTAAACAAAGATCTTTTGAGACATCAATCAACCAATTTTGGAATAACAATGGATAATCAAATTGCACAATTCAAAAATCCACATGAGACTGGTTCAATCATGCGTTTATGGTAAAAAATTGTATCGAAGTAGTGTCTTGCAAGATACTATGAGTGAATACTTTGTTTTATATGAATTATGTCAGACAATTATTTTGGGATCTATTGAAGATGAAAGGGTTTTCAGTGCATTAACTTTTGTTAAATCAAAAGTTCATAACAAGTTGGACAAAAATTTGGAAAATTGTTTGAGAATGTATGTGTCATCATACGAGGTGGGTAACTTTCCCTATGACAGAGCGTTGACATATTGGAAGTCCCTAGAAGAAAGAAGAGGTCTCTCTAATATGGTTGATAATGACGAAAATGATTCAGCTAGGAGTGATGATGAGATTATGGAAATGCGTAATTCATAGATTCTCAGTTCTTGTGGAGAAGTTGATAAAGCTTTGTATTACCTTCCAGAAATGTAAAAATTGCAATGATTATATGAAAAATTCATATAATCTAAGATTTTTTTCGGATTTGAAATCATTTTGTAAAATTTTAGTGATTTGAATAAATTCATATTAATAGTGATTTTCCGGATTTGAAATATTTCATATTATCAAAGATTTTTTGTATTTGATTTGTTGTAAAATCATATAATAATTCAATTTTCAATGATTATGCATGTTTGCTTTTTAATGTTATGGATTGTCTATGTTTTCAAAATTTATGATGTATGCTATAGCTTTGAGTAAGTTGAAAATTTGAAAACCATGTATACGTAATGATGCTATGTTATTGAACTAAATGTATATGTTGACAAAAAATAGTTATTTTTCCTTTGAATTTAAATGTATGTATGTATCATTAGTATCATTAGTTGTATGATATGACAAAATATAGTGATTTTTTATGATTTATGCTTTGTCATTGAGTAAACCATGTATGCATATTAAAATTTTTTGTACATATGTATGAAAAATGCATGTAGTATATTACTCTAGATATGGAAAACAAAAATTTAAACCCATTCATAGATATATCCAAATTACCATATTCATTTTTATACAACTATAATGACTAACTATGAGTATGAATGCACTAAAAATTGAAACCCATTCATAGATATATCCTTTGTAAACTCACTTGAAAAATAAAAACAATATAGCTTAATAGAAATGAAAATACTCACTTTTATACTACAACAAGAATGAATATGAATAAACTAAAATTTAAACACATGCATAGATATATCATTCGTAAACTCATTTGAAAATTGAAATATAAAAACAACATAGCATAATATAGGGAAATTGAAATTTAACTCTTACATAAATATCTCCATCGTAAACTAACATTGAATATGAAAACAATATAGCATATTAAAAAAGAAAAAACACTTTTCTATACAAGAACAAGAATGAATATAAATAAACTCAAATTTAAACACATGCATAGATATATCATTCGTAAACTCATTTAAAAATTGAAATATAAAAACAACATAGCATATTTGAAACACCATAATACTTAAAATATGAAAATAACACACAATTATAAAAGTGTATTTCTTAAAAGTATCTTGTTTTCATACGAAAACATATGAAATGTCATAAAATTGTCTTTCAAAATATCAAATTTTAAAATTCAATTTCTTGCTCCAGAATATTTTCCCGTTGGAAGTGGACGTAATGCAGCCCTGGTGGGGGTTGTCAAAGATCAGGAGAACTAGATGTTCTAGGTTTCCTTGTTGATCTTCTCCATACAAGTAGTGTTGTTTCCTTCGTAGGTGTTTCGGAGTCTCCTGATTCCTCTTGATTATAACCTCTAATAGCAGCACCCCACTTTGAAGAGAAAGAGGATGCCTTTTTCTGTGTATATATAAAATGTCAAAATTACAAAAAGACAAATAATGGAAAAATAAAAAAAATTATTTAAATATTGATTAAAAAATTACTTGAACCTGTTGTTCTCTCATGGTTGCATTGTCCAGGATTGAGTGCCATGATGTTGGTACTGGAGTGTTCTACAAATTGTAAAAATATTCATAAAAAAAACAATAATATAATTACATGTGCTAACTGTCGGTGAGGGTGAAGCGTGGGTTATCACGTTCTCTATTTCCAATCTGATCCGATGTGAGACATAGGTGGACCAGTCAAATTTTTGGTGTGAAAAACAACGGACCAAATACGCTAAGGCCCACATCAGAATTTCTGTCGGCCTTCCTTGCAAAACGAGTCTGGAAAGGAAGAATTTGCAACATGCTCGAAGAAATTTATTTTCAATCGCCAGTATGGTCAAACCCCTTCTAGACTTGGTGGACGTAACTGCAAAAAAAAAAATCAGTAATACACCAATGACTAGAATTTAAATTCAATTAAATAAAAAAATAGTTATACCTTGAAAATATTCCAACTGCACATTGAAGTTGGTCTTCAGGTAGAGTTTATCTTCATTAGTTAATTGGTATTTGGAAGTGATAGGCTCAACACCAGCATGGGGTAATGTTGTCAATTTAGCGACATCTACGATTGTGAAAGAAAGAATGATGTTTTTGTTGTCGACGACAAGATTTACCTTACCCGAATCCATATTATAAGCTGCAATGATCCTCTCCACCAGTTTAATGTCCGTATCAAAATGGGGCATTGAAACAAGACCTCGAAGACCAAATTCCGTGACCCAAGACATGTCGTAACCCGGTGTTGATAAAATTTTTGAAATCAAGGGGCAAACCAGGTTCTTATAATTAACTTTAAACATTCCAGGGGTTGTAGGGGATGCCATAGGGTGTACGGGTATGGATAAGAAGACATAGAGAATGGCATGCGACACTTGATAGAAAAGGATTCAAAATGGAGGAAAAGGGTTAAAATTGGCTTAAAACTTATGGTAAAAGGTTAAAACTAAGATAAATCTCGAGGAAAAGGATTAAGAATGCATTAAAATGAGAGGAAAAGAGGTAAGAATGCATTAAAAAGGGAAGAAAATGATTAATACTATGATAGAATAGACAAAAAAATGATTGTTAATCCCTTTATATAGAATTCTCTACATACAATCAACTTCTAGATGGGTGACATGTGGCCTCTGCATGCAATCATTTCACATAAGATTGACATGTAGCCTTTGAATGCAATTGTTTCTTAGATGGTTGAAACGTGGTACAGATGCAACACTATACCTACAACTGATCAACATGTCTACATTCGATCGACATGTTTGCAACCGATCGATATATCTACAGTTGATCATCATGCCTATAATTTATTGGCATACCTACAACCTAGTGGTATATCTACAGCCAATCGATACATATGTAGCCGATCGACATGGCTGCAACCAATCAACATGGCTATAGTCGATCGACATGGCTACAATAGATTAGCATGATTGCAGCTAATCAACATACCTACAACTGATCAGCATGGCTACTGCCGATCGACATGGCTGCAATCGATCGACATGTGTACAGCTGATTGACATGGCTACAACCGATTGGCATGGTTGTAACCGATCGATATGGCTACATTCAATCGTCATGGCTGAAGACGATCAACATACCTATAACCAACTGGCATGTCTAACAAAATATAGATATTTTTTATGATTTATGCTTTGTTATAGAGTTAACCTTGTATATATACATAACTACTAAAACTTTTTCTATAAATGTATGAAAAAAGCATATAGAATAGTACTCTAGATATGGAAAATGAAAATTTAAACCCATGCATAGATATATCCATTGTAAAATCACTCTGAAATATAAAAACAATATAACATAATATAAATTACCATATTCAATTTTATACAACTATAATGACTATGAATGCACTGAAAATTGAAACCCATTCATAGATATATCCATTGTAAACTCACTTTGAAATATAAAAACAATATAGCATAATACAAATGACCATATTGATTTTTATAAAACTATAATGATTATGAATGCACTGAATATTGAAACCCATGGATAGATATATACTTCGTAAACTCACTTTGAAATATAAAAACTATATAGCATAATACAAATTGCAAAGTAGAAATAAAAATTTATCACTTTTATACTACAACAAGAATGAATATGAATAAACTAGAATTTAAACACATGCAACAATATGAAACAATATAGCATAATAAAAAAGACAAAACACATTTCTATACAACAACAAGAATGACTTTGAATAAACTAAAAGTTCAAACTCATTTGAATATTGAAATATAAAAACAACATAGAAAAATCCACAAGAAAAAACTTATTTTTATATCACATGAATAACATTGAATAACATGTAAATCTATACCAATGCATATATTCTACGTAAACTCAAGCATATTTGAAAGTTGAAACACCATAATACTTAAGAGATGAAAATAACACACAATTATAAATGTAAATAGTGTAATAGTAAAATAATAAAAGCAAGTATCTTGTCTTACAATGAAAACATATGAGATGTCTTACAATTGTTTTTAAAATTCATTTTTTCCCCTTAGAATATTTTCCCCCTTCCTCCACTAATTTTGCCTTCTCAATGGCTTCCAAAATCTCCATAGCAACAACCCCTCCCTCATATTTTCCTTGTTCAGCTCATTTTCCACACCCACTACTTCCATTATTACCACATCCTACATTTTGATGGCTCTTTTCTCAGGATGGGTAATAGTACTATCAATTGCTCTAGAATCGACAAGGATCATCTCAACATTTTACATTCCATCTAGAAGGGTCTTTTCTTCTTTGCCAACATCTTCAGATGTTGGTCCTTGAACTTCTTTACCCTTCTCATTAAGCAAAACATCAGGATCTAATCCATTGCGGATAAAGATTTTTTGCAAAATGTTATTTTGTCGAACTGATTCTTGTGCTCTTTTTTCATTGCCATGGAAGCATTTAAGAACTCCTTTACCATCTTGAGATAGTCTTGTAGTTTTTGAACCTACTTCTTGAGATTTTCATACTTCACCTGCAAAAGGAAAAAAAGTTAATCAACATGAAAATATAATTACATTTTAAAAAAGAGAACAACAAATTTTTAAACACAAAAGTGATTGAGTCAAACCTCAGCAACATTCTTTGTAGCTACAACAACAACAACCTTTTTCTTATCATTTTTCCATTCATTGTAATAAGCTTAGGCCTCACCGTTTATATTCTCCAATATGTTCATTATAAACTTTAAAATTTCATCTATGTATGATGTATTCAACTTCAACTTGCCAGATTTTACTTGCTATAGCAGAACCTCCATATTTTTTGGTTCATTTTCAACAATAGATTATTTTCTTTCTCTTTTTAAAAAATTATTGTATTGAGAATTAATTTCCTTTATCAACACCTTAGCCCGATACTCCCATTTTTTCATATCTGTTATATTTGGAAGTAGCAAATATTTAATTGTAGATTCAACATTATCAGAAACCAAATATTTTTTTGAAAAAATTATTATCTCATCCTCTTGTCGAGGAGGAGCTTGACAGGTGCTTCTTTCCCTTGGAGAAGATTTGCTTAAACATTCTACACCTTCACTTAATTTGTCTTTAACCAATTCTAATAGTTGAAAATTGAGTGTGTATGTTATCTTGCAAAAAGTAATCTTTGTCAAGTGGAACATCAGCCAACCCAGTACCAGAAGCTTCCGGTATATCCTTAAAAGTAAAATTATTAACAAATATACGATCGAAACCAGAAAAAGTCTTTGATTCTTCTCTCTGAAATTTGTTGTGTTGCTTCTCTTTGAGGCCTAGATGGAAGAAAGTGTTTTCCAACTGGGAAGCATTGACCTTGCATTTGAGTTGGGTGTTATGGAGGAGGGGGCGGTATTTGTTGATTTTGTTGACGACATTGTTGCAAGGGACCTTAAAATATAAAAAGAAAAATTAGTTTAAAATTTTGTGAAGGTAGAAATAAAAACTAGTTATAAAATTATATTATGATAATTGGTTGCAAACATTGTTATAACACTTACCGACAAAATAAAAAACATCTTGCATAGATGTTTTTGCAAATGGAATGTGGTCATGCTGTACATCTGAAAAAAAAAAACAAAATTAGTTAAAAACAGTAAAAATATTGTAAAAAAATTGTTTCGATAGTAATTAAAACTTACTCCCAGAAGATGAAACCTCATGCATAACTACAACCGTTGGCAATGGATGTGCAACCACATGTGGAGATCATCGAAAAATAGGAGAAATAGATCTTCTATGTTTCCTTGATGATCTTTTCCTTATCAGTGGTGATGCTTCCTCTACAGGTGTTTCAGAGTCTCCTGATTCCTCTGGATTATAACCTCTGACAATAGCATCCCGCTTTGAAGAGGAATAGGATGCCCTTTTCTGTGTTTGGTATAAAATGGCAAAATTACAAGTAGAAAAACAATGGAAAAATAATAAAAATTACTTAAATATTAAAAAAAATTACCTAAACCTATTGTTTTGTCATGGCTAAATTGACAAGGATTGAGTGCCAAGATGTTGGTACTGGAGTGTTTTGCAAATTATGAAAATATTCATAAAAAAAAAGTAATAATATAATTACATGTGCTAATTGTTGGCGAGGGTGAAGTGTGGGTTTTCACATTCTCTATTTTCAATCTGATCCGATTTGAGACATAGGTGAACCAGTCAAATTTTTCGTGTCCTATACAACAGACCAAATACGCTAACGTCCACATCAGAATTTCTATTGGCCTTCCTTGCAAAATGATTCTAGCAAGGAAGAATTCACAATATGCCTGAAGAAATTTATTTCCAATCGTTGATATGGTCAAACCCATTCTGGACTTGGTAGAATTAACTGCAAAAAAAATAAAATTAGTAATTGTACATTTAATCACTAATAAGAATTTAAAATTAAGTAAATAAAAAATAGTTATACCTTGAAAAAATTTTGACTGCACTTTGAAGGTGGTCTCCAAGTAGATTTTATCGGCATCAGTTAACTGGTATTTGGAAGTGACAGGCTCAACACCAGCATGGGACAATGTTGTCAATCTGGCGACATCAATGGATAAGAAATAAAGAACAAGGACAATATTGTCAATCTGGCGACATCAATGGCTAAGAAATAAAGAACAATGTTTTTGTTATCAACAACAAGATTTACCTTACCCAAATCCATATCATAAGTTGCAATGATCATCTCCACCAGTTTAACGTCCGTATCAAAATGGGGCATTGAAACAAGACCCCGAAGACTAGAGTCCGTGACCCAAGACATGTTGTAACCTGGTGTTGATAAAATTTTTGAAATCAAGGGGTAAACCAGGTTCTTATAATTAACTTTAAACATTCTAGGGGTTGTAGGGGATGCCATAGGGTGTACGGGTATGGATAAGAAGATACAATGGAAAAGGTTTCAAACGAGAGAAAAATGGTTAAAAATGACTTAAAAATTAAGGTAAATTATAAAAACCAAGATAAAAGTGGAGGAAGAGGGTTCAAATTCCGTTGAAACGAGAGGAAAAGGGGTAAGAAAGCATTAAAACGAGATAAAAATGGGTAATAAAGCTCTAAAACAGGAGGAAAAAGGTTAAAATCATGATAAAAAAGGGAAAAAATGATTGTAATTCCCTTTATATAGACTTTTTTGCATGCAATCATTTCATGGATGGATGACACGTGTCCTTTGCATGCAATAATTTAATATATGGATGACATGTCACATAGAGCATCGTTGCTATCGATGGGAACTCATCTGTTGCAATACATCGACATGGCTACAACCGATTGTCATGGTTGCAATCAATCGACATGGCTACAACCGATCAACATGGCTATAACTGATCGACATGGCTATAATAGATCGTCATGGCTACAACCAATCATTATGGCTGTAACCGACCATCATGAATGCAACTGATTGGTATGGCTAAAATTGATCATCATGGTTGCAACCGATCATCATGGCTACAACCAATCATCATGGTTGCAATCGACCATCATGACTACAATCGATTGGTATAGCTACAATCGATCATCATGGCTACAACTGATCATCATGGCTACAACCGATCGACATGGTTGTAACTGATCGACATGGCTGCAACCGATTGGCATAGCTAAAATCGATCAACATGGCTGCAACCCATCGGTGTGGCTATAACCGATCATCATGGCTATAATGGATTGACTAATCTGCAACCAATTGGTATGGCTAACTAATCATCATGGTTGCAACCGATCATCATGACTACAATCGATTTGTATCGCTCCAAATTTTTTGCATCCCTACCTTCAGGCTATTGGATCCGCACCCGAAAGGAGGATGGGAAAAAGATGGTGCAGTACCTCGGACGAGAGGACTTCACGAAGGTCCCGCCTCTCAAGGGAGGTGTATTTTGGTGATTTTTTGATGGATGGTGGGTTCACCAGGAAACATTTGGCGGCAGTTTCCACGCCTAGGTTTTGGGAATGAGTTTTGATGAGTTCATTTTATTTTTAAACATTCATCCTAGGTTTGGCTGAATGATTCTAACTTAAACTACATGAAAATGCAATTTAAATGAATACAGCAAACAGAAAAGAAAGCAGAAACAGAGAATTTGCAGGAGGCCAATGAGGATTACCTGATCCGGAAGTCTGATGAAGTTTACGATTACTTGTAGCAGTCTGGATCGTCTGCAATTCAACAGGATCGCCTTCAATTTGATAAAATCGTCTAAACTGACAGGATCGTCTGCAATCTGATGAATTCGTCAGACGAATTCATCAGAGACCTGTAAAACAGCAAACAGATGCGAAATACGAGAAATTCTATTTTGTAAACAGGGGCAAACTATATGAAAAAGTAATATGAGTATTGAACAATATACAAGGACAAAAGTAAATGCAAATCAATGTGTTCAGATAGCAGAATATGATCTTAATATGCAAACTAGACAAAATGGGTGAACTCCAGATGCAATATAGTATAAAAACTGAATAGACAATCTAATTTATAGCATAAAATGACAGAGAAAAGAGAAATAAAAGCAAACTCCAGGCACTGATTGCCTCGATGTGTGCTGCAGTCGAAATCATCTCGCATCAGAACGAGATCGTCTCAAATTTGATGAGATCGCCTCCGATATTGACAGGTTCGTCGGCTATGATAGATGCTGGCTCTGGCTGAAAACCAGTGGTGTACCTGCAATAAAATTAATATAGGACTAGTGCAAGAGCAAATTTGAAGTGTTTTAGTGCATAGGGAGTTGATTTACATAAAAATTCAGCCAGGGGTTGGGGAAGGAAAAGTTTTAGAGTTAAATAGGCATAGGATAGTTGTTGGGAGGTTGGAGATCATCCCAATTTGGGAGATCTCCAACGGGGAAGGGTCCCAATGGCACAGACACACTTCTACCCGGATTGGAGACCCGTTGGAACGGATTCCAACTATGCAAATTTAGTTTTGCAACAAAATCGTCTGGACGTTCTAGTCCAGACGAAATCGTGAAATCTGGGGCAATATCGTCTAATCGGAGATGATATCGTTTGATCGGAGACGATATCGTCAAATGGTCAAAACAACTGCTAAAAATGGCACAAAAAAAGAGGAAACGGGTTTCTCGACGGTTAACGAGCGTTTTGGGAGGTTAAATTTGAATTTAAATTTATTTACTAAGGTGAATGTAATTATTCCAATTTCTTGCGCCAATTTTAGGGTGCTACATTTTGCCCCCTCTTTAGCGAATTTTTCGAAGAAAATGCGTTAAAGATGAGTTCTTCTTGATCTACGAGAAAGAAAAAAATTATTCCCATTTTTAGGCGACGATTCTTGGTCGAATCGTACGACAGCTTACTATGGTGCCCCCTCCGTGTTTTTACCCAAATCGAACGTTTGAGGTAAAAATGCGAAAAAACAAAAATTATTTGTGAATTATTTTGAATAAAATTAAGAAAAATAGGGTAAAACCCTAATTCATTGTTCTTGTTCATTTCATTGTTTTTAGAGCTCCGGAGCAAAAATGGTAGAGACAGACACGCATCGATCGAGAGGTCCGCCGTGGTTTACGGGTAGGGGTTTAAACTTAGTTTAGATTGATTTAATTTGAATTTACATGCTTTGTAAATGAATTTTAGGATGAATTTTGAGCATCACGGCCATTTTTGGCCATCGACGTCGTCCGGACGAAATCGTCCCTAGTTGGACGAAATCGTCTCAAGTTCGTCAATTTCGCCCAAGGGCGAAATCGGTGAAAAAGGGACGATTTCGTCAAATTAGAGACGATTTCGACACGCAAAATCAAAGACGATTTTGCTCAAATTTCGGACGATATCGGCCAATAGTGGGCGATATCATCAATTGCAAAAAATTGATCTTTAAGTGGCATTATCGATTGCTAAAATTTTTATTAATGATTGTTTGTTGTTTTGATTGTTTATGCTTGCAGAGAGGATTACTAAAGAGCAGAGAGTGGAAATACGGTGGGCTGAGAGATGACTTGGCCGCTCTCCCTAGGCAGAGCGGGATCTGCTGGCACAGGCCGGCTTGCAACATGTGGCAGAGATGCCACAAGTTTCTACTGACATGGGGCTATTGACAACCCTAGCAAAGAGGTGGTACCCGGGCTCTTCATGCTTCCAGTTACCAACAGGGGAGATGACTCCCACACTAGAGGATGTATGGAGGATTTTTAGAATCCCCATACAAGGGAGGATGATCACACCTACGGCCAATCAAGGCCACGTGATGGGACGACTCTGCGGTGACCCGAGCTTCGCCCTGGAGAAGGGCGGAGTGAACATCGAGGCACTGCACCAGATGTTTGGGGCATCTACACTGACACGAGTTTTGGCTGGGGTGGTTGGTGGACTTCTGATGTGCCACCAGAGTGGATGCAGGGTACCATGGATGCTGGCAGATGTGATCTATGACATGCGTGACCATGGCTATAGATTTTCTTGGGGAAGCTTTGTTCTATGCCGACTGTACAGGATCCTTTACGGGGTCGTGTACAAGGGCGGGTGATGTCTGGTCATGACATCGCTCCTACAGGTTTGGTGCTGGGAGCACATTGCGATGCGGAGGCCGGTAGGGCTTCCACTAATAGGGGTTGATGGGGAGAGGCCCCGAGTCTTCTACTGGTGGCTCCGGAGAGGGGCACAACAACGGATCGACCTGCCGGTGTCCCGGAGACTACTGGATGACTTGGTCCCAGACCAGATCACCTGGAGGCCATGGAGGCAGCATCCAGGGTGGGCATAGGACGCACAGGAGTTGGCTCGCATCAGGCGAGTCTACTGGCTACGGATGGAGAGGGGAGAGGTGGAGCTCCACCGCTATGACCGAGTGTTGTGACAGTTCGGTCTACAGTAGGGGATCCCATCTCTTAGGGATTATGAGTTTTCCCAGACTGTCCGGGATAACACCACAGTTAGCGGGACTCCATATATGCAACGATTCTAGAGTTAGGACGCGGACAATGCCCCCATTCAGCCAGTGTATGGGGATGACATAGGGGTAGTCGATGGCTATGATGCCTGGTACGTAGGCATCCGCCCTCCTCGGATGACGAGGGCTCAGGGACCGATCCACGCAGTTGTGCATCGGATAGGGAGGTGGCACCAGGCGGCGATAGAGGCAGCTCGAGGTTGCAGGAGAGGAGAGCAAAGGAGGCCACAGGCACAGGAGAGGCCACGACAGAGGGAGAGGGAGAGGAGGGAGGCGAGACCCCCATCTCCACAGAGGCCACCATCGCCTGATAAGGGCAAGGGTGTGGACATTGGTGAGAGTAGCGAGATGGCTACTATCCGGGCAGAGAGAGATCATATGCGAGCTCAGGTGCAAATGTTACAGGATGCAGCTACATAGCACCATGCTGAGGTGTCGCAGCTACGAGACGAGAATGCTCGTCTCAGGGCACAAGGCGGAGGGGTGAGCACTCAGGAGCTGATGCGGTCAGTTTCTTAGACCGCATTCTATCAGGCGCTATACTACCAGGCGGTGCCAGAGGGCCAGAGGATACAGGTGCCACCTTCCATAGCAGATCCTATCAGGATAGGGTCGACGAGGAGCTCATCCCGATCGACGACGAGGACTCGCAGTACCACACATACTGTGATGGGACCACCTCGTCCTCCATAGGGCGGGGGAGGAGATGAGGTCGAGAGCTCTAGAGGCTCTCGAGGCTAGAGGGCGGGATACTACCACTGATATTGTATTATACTTGTATTGATAGAGGATTGAGTATGCCAAGGTACAGATTGTGGCAAACCAATCCAGTGTTGATGATGTATATATTATGTTGATATATATAGATGAGATATTTTTGATCATATGACTTGTCTTATGTGATTCTTATGATGCTTTTTATGTTTGATTGATTGATTGAGTTGATTGATGTAATGATTTTATTGATGATTCATGTAATTATGTTTTTTTGGAAAATATTATAACTTGGATGTCATGCTTTAAATATTTTAAATGAAATAATCTGATGTAACAAATTGATTGGTTGTAATGAAATGTGATAAAAATAAAAAGAGATTTCTAACAATAATTTCAAAGGACATTGTCGCTATTATAGACCATTTCATGGAGTCGCTGCTCACTCGGTCGTTAAGCTAGTCCCAGGATAGAAATATTGTTAAAAGAAAAGAGTGCTTAAGAGACTGTCTTAAGACTTTGTTGTGATGATGCAAATGATGATGATGATGGTTTGCTTTCAGATTTCCATAAAAATATTATGCATGAAATATTGTGAAATGATTTTTGCTAGGCATAAATTCTTAAGTGTGATAAAATTTGTGAATAATTCCTTAAGAATTATACCATCATTGCAAAATGCAAAGGTGACATAATGACATAACATAGTAAAAATGTATTTGCTTTCGCAAAAGCATAATTTGTGTAAAATTAAGTCATATGTTTTGTATGATCTTTGATAAATCGGGAAATAAAATTGTTACAATGGTTTGCGCTAGGCATAGAATATGTAGGTATAGACTTATACCATCATCGCGAAGATCAAAGAAAGGATAGTTTTATTGCATGATTAATTTTTGATGAACAGAAAATATGATAATGAGGACTTGCGCTAAGCATAAAATTCCCATTTTGGTTTTGGAACTATGCCATCGTCGCGAAAGTCGATAAGATATATATGATATGTTTTGATTGAAATTTTTTATTTTTTCTATTATATAGTTATCTTTGTGGTAAATAATTGTACTTGGTTTATTCCAAACAAGTTTGCAAAAATAATATTTCAAAGTATTTTGAAGACAAAAAGTTAAATTTATAAGGAATCCCATGTGCATAAGTGAATTCATTGCCAATCTTGATTTATCATAATGATAGACAAAATCTCTCAAATACAAATGTGTGTGCAATTGCATTGTTCATTTACCAATTTTGAGCAAGATACTATGATACAAGTGATTTGAAGAAACCAAATAAGTGTTCATTAACCATGATGTAGATGCATATAACCATACTAGGCTACTATGTAGATCGGATTATCAAGAGCTAGCTAATCCATAAGCAGACATAGGTCTGTACAAAAGAAGGTCGCTAATGTGACGGACATATCGCCACGCTAGGAGTTACCCAAGGCCAAGCGGGTTGGGCACAAACCACCTGTTATGGGGCTTACCTCACAGTTTTCGAATAATTGAGAATTCCGGGGATTCAAGCTCATTCACCCTTCTTTTCTTTTCAAAGGGTAGGGAAAGGGATTTTATTGCTTTTCTTGCTTTCTTTTGAACTTTGCTTATTTTTCTTTTTGTATTTCTTTTGCTTGATAATGCTTGGAACATTCTTGACATAACATTTTTCTTTTCTCTTTTTCTTGAATTTTTCTTTTCTTTTTCTTTTTCTAGGGATACTTGCTCAGATTAGCTGTAGAGCAAGGGATTTTTATTTTGGGTAGGGGTGAGCTTGTCCTTTTGCCAATTCTCAAAGATTCTAGACCATGTGCATGATAGGATAGCAAGGGAAACTTTTCACTCAAGAAATCAGTTCTACTATGTAGCAAAACATGGAAATTACAAATATAATCATTTCATTGTGAAAATATGTGCTTGGTTTAAGTAAATAACAAGATCAATTCTCTATGCTCAAACTTTATTTAATTGAATTTTGTGAACTTTGATATAAGAGAGATTAGTAATCATGCCAGATAAAATCAAGATATTTATTGTGTGAGTGTGCAAGTGAGGGATGCCAAATAAATGCTAGTTTTATCCAAAATAAGTTGAAACATAGAATTGCAATAATTGTAAGAAAATAATGATTTTGAGAAAGTTTTGAGAATGTTGACTCTCTCTTTATTCAGTATATTGTTTTGGTTTCGAAAGAGTCAAGCATATAGCTGTTTTTGGATTTTTATGTTGATTTTTGTTTTGGAGCAAAAGGAACTTTACAAGTGCTTTTAAAAAATGCAATAAATATTTTTGAAGATTTTTGAAGATTTTATGAATGTTTTTGAGGTTTTTGAATAAATTGAAAGAAATACACGATAATGATTTTGAAAAAATATATACATGGATGAAATGACCAAATTTATGCATAATAACATTTGAGATGTAAAATATTCATGGGTTATTTAAGTTCTTTACCATCTAAGGTAGATAATTTATACGCTACTCATTCAAATTTTGCAGTAATGATGTACGGTCTGAGCTAGTTGGGCTCAAATTTACCTTTAAGTTCTTTGGTTGCATTTGTATTTTTTTGATTTTCTTTTAGAACAAGGTCACCAATCTCAAAGGATCGATGACGAAATTTCTTATTATATGCTCTTTTAAGCTTGTTTTGGTATGCACGGAGATGCTCTAAAGCATTGATGCATTTTTCATCTAGGAGTTCCAGCTGACTGAGTCTGCTAGTGTGATATTCATCTCCTACTTCGGTGTCTTGAAGTAGCAGAGCCAAAGAAGGAACTTCCAATTCAAATGGAAAAACTGCTTCGACACCATATACCAAAACAAATGGTGAAGTGCCCGTGGGGGTTCGAACACTAGTTCGATAAGCCCACAAGGCTGGATATAATTGAATATGCCAGTCACGGCCAGTTTTATTGACTAGTATTTTGAGAATTTTGATTAGAGTTTTGTTAGAAGCTTCTGCTTGACCATTACCCTGAGGATAATAGGGAGTAGACCAGCGATGTTGAATCTTATATTTTTGACATAATTTTTTAACATCTTTATTTTTGAACGGAGTTCCATTGTCAGAGATGAGATTTGCAGGAATTCCGAACCTACAGATGATTTTATTAAAAATGAATTTAGAGACCTGTGAACTAGTGCAGGAAGCTAAAGGCATAGCTTCAACCCACTTCGTGAAATACTCAGTGGTGGTTATGATGAACTTATGTCCATCGAAAGACACAGGATTAATTTTACCAATAATATCCAAGCCCCATTTAGAAAAGGGCCAAGGAGAAGAAATAGCCTGTAGCTCTTGTGCAGGCGCATGGACAAGGTCAGCATTTTTTTGACACTTGTCGCAATGGCACACATATTCATGTGCATCCATTTCCATGGTAGGCCAAAAGTATCCTATCCGAAGGAGCTTTTTAGCAATGACGCTACCACTAAAGTGTCCTCCACAAGATCCATCGTGGGCTTCACTCAAAGCTGATTTAGACTCTCCTAATTTTAGACATCTTAATAGGATACCTTCAAAAGATCTCCTATATAAAGTATTGCCAATGATTACAAATCGACTTGCTCATCGACGTAATAATCGACGTTGGTTGCGATTAGAATTAGCAGGGAAAGTCCCATTTTGGAGGAAATCAAATATGTCTGTATACCAAAGTTCAGGAGTAGTTTCCTTGATTAGAAACACATCCAAAGGCTCTAAGCATGACTTATGTGAAGTGGGTTCCTGGAGTCGACGAATGATGATAGTAGCATATTCATCGTCTAACTCCAAGGGTAAGAGAGATGCAGCGGCGGCCATAGCATCAGCTGCACGGTTGCTAGTTCGAGGAATGGCTTCCAAGGTAACTTGATCAAACAAGGCCATTAGTTGTAAAACATAGGCCTTATATGGGTGAAGTTTATCATCTCTGGTCTAATAAACTTCATTAATTTGGTTTATAACCAATTGGGAATCCCCAAAAACTAAGAGGTTTTTAATTTTAAGCGCTAAAGCAGCTCGTAATCCAAGGATTAGAGCTTCATACTCAGCAGTATTGTTGGTGCAAGAAAAGGTTAGTTTGAAGGACAGAGGAATAAGATGTTTTTGCGGAGATATTAAAATAATACCCGCACCAGCCCCACTAATGCATCGGGCTCCATCAAAGTATAAGGACCATTGTTCAACAAGGTCTGCCTCTAATTGAAGGCATTCATCAGGAAACTCAATAATGAGGGGATGAGTAGACTCTAAGGGTGCAGCAGCTAATTGATCTGCTATGATTTGACCCTTAACAGACTTCTGTCCTATGAAGGTGAGATCAAACTTGCTTAGAGCAAGAACCCACTTGGCTATGCGACCCGATAAATAAGGTCGACTCATGAGATATCTTAAAGGATCATATTTGGCAATGACATATGTTTTTTGGCTAAGCATGTAATGTCGTAATTTTTGCGTAGCAAACATGACTGCTAGACATAACTTCTCTAATGCTGTATAGCGGGTTTCATAACTGATGAAGGTGCGGCTAATGTAATAATTAGCACGTTCTCATTTTTCATCATCAAGCTGAGCTAACATAGCTCCTAAGGCAGAATCTGAAGCAAAAATATATAGAAGAAATGGGCGATCAGATTTAGGCGATGAAAGCATCGGAGGGTTAAGGAGATATTGCTTGAGAAGTTCAAAAGCTTCTCTACATTCTGTGTCCCAATTAAAGCGGACATCCTTCTTAAGGAGTTTAATAAAGGGACCAATTTTGTCCGCCAGCTTATCAATGAAGCGACGGATAGCTTGAAGTTTACCTTGTAAACTTCGTAATTCAGATATATTAGTGGGTGCGGGCATATCAGTGATAGCCGCAATTTTGAGAGGGTCAATTTTGATACCACGTAAAGAAACTAAAACCCCTAATAACTTTCCGGATTTAACTCCAAATATACATTTTGCTGGATTTAATCGAATGAGATATTCTCGTAATCGATTAAAAACTTTTCTTAAATCGTCTAAATGATGATCTTCAATAAGAGAGTGCGCTATAATATCATCTACATAATCATGTAGGATATCATGCATCATATCATGAAAAATGTAGGTCATAGCCCGTTGATAAGTTGCACCGGCGTTCTTTAAGCCAAATGGCATCACTTTCCAGCAAAAGGTACCCCAGGGGGTAATAAAGGCTATTTTTGCCTGGTCTTCAGGAGCTATCCTAATCTGATTATAGCTAGATAATCCGTCCATTAAGGACATCATCCCACTCCCAGTAGTGAAGTCAATAATTTGATCCATATTTGGAAGAGGAAAGTCATCTTTAGGGCATGCAGCGTTAATATCTCTAAAATCTGTGCAAACCCTAACTTTGGTGGCTTCTTTCTTGGTGACTGGAACTACATTGGAGATCCATTCAGCATAATCAATAGCTTGTATGAAGATAACATTCAGGAGTTTTTCTAACTCCCCTTTGACTAGCAGAGCCACTTTGGGATGCATTTTTCTAAGTTTTTGTTTAACAGGTTTAGCATCCGGATGGACCACTAGATGGTGCATGACTACAGAAGGGTCTAAACCTGGAATATCTTCATATGTCCAAGCGAAGACATCTTCATACTCTTTAAGAAATGTTATGTATTGTTTTTGTTTTTATTGACTTAGTTCTGCTCCAATGTTGATTATGTGAGGGTTGTCCTCAGTTCCAATATTAATTTTAATGACATTTTCTACCTCCATGTGTAGATCTCTTTCAAAATTAGGTGGGGCGAGTGAAACGCCCAACTCTTGTAATTCTTGTAAAGTTAATTTAGATAATTCGTTCTGAGGGTCGGTGGCCTCAAGTTGAGCTATGGTTGGTATAGAACCATCAAAATAAAACCCGTTGTACAACATCTCTTCAACAGAGACATCATGGAAGATATCTCCTTCCAACTCTTCATCGGGGTCAGCAATCATTTCAGGGTATGCTATGGATAGCATGTTGCATGAAAATGATAGATTTTTAAGAGGCAAATCAACATGTCTATCCAAATAGTCTTGATAGCATATGAGATGATCATCATCCTCAAAAGGAAAAGGTTGACCCTTACTAGGTAATAGGCCCACACCACATCGGGCAGGCCATGGTTCTACCTCGAAAGGTTCTTTCATGCCATTTTGGAAAGGTCCTAAGCCTTTCCCTTTATATCCCATTTTAAGCATCATGGGTTTAGATTTAATATAATCGTTGGTAAAATAGCACCGAGCATATCCATCATGATGGGTTTTGATATTCTGAGGGATTCTTCCCTAGTCATATCCTTTGTAAATGAAGGCGCAACTCCCGACTTGGTAAGTACTTCCCATAGGTTGTGGGAGGCCCAAAGTACGAGGAGATGGTGGCAATTGATTTAAAAGGTTTGAATCTTGCATGAAAGCATTCATTTTTTTTGATATTAAGGTTGTAGATAAATCTGGTAAAAGATCATCAGAAAGGGCATAAGATGTAGAAGGCTTATTACCTATGTCTTGAGATGTGGAAGGTATGATAGATGTGTCTATAGGTTTTGAATTTATGGGATTAGAACTTGAAGAATTGGTTGTAGTTTTAAGAGATTTTTGAAGTTCTACAGTAATTTGTTTAGAAGGTGGTTGATCTATATGGGAAGATGAATTTAATGGAGGAGGAATAGATGAAGTGATGGGTTTATATTTCACAGTTTTAGATGAAGAAGAACTAGGATATGTGGATGATAGAGCAGGGCAAAATTGCACTCCAACTGGTTCTGCCAATGCACACATATCAAAAGGTCTAGGGTCACCATGAATAGTGACCAACTAATTTTTAAACTCAAACTTAACACATTGGTGTAAATTTTATGGGACTGCTCGCATGGCGTTAATCCAAGGGCAACCCAAAAGTATATTGTACGATGCTGGGCAATGTACAATAAACACAGTTGTCTCAAGGGTTCTAGGACCAACTTGCAATGGGAGGGTAATGACTCCACACGTTTCTTGTGTTTCGTCATTAAAGGCTTTGATAATCATATCAGTATTCTTCATTTCATCACTTCTAAAACCAAATCATTGGTAGAATTCAAAGGTGCGGATGTTTAGAGATGAGCCATTATCAATCGGGACTCGTTTGATGACTACATCCCCAATTAAAGCTGTAATATACAAGGGATTATCCTTGTGTAAACTGTGTTGTGGGATATCTTTATCCCGAAAGTCAATACAATAAATCTCTCGCGTGATGATAGTATTGGCCATAGCTTCAGGTTGGATGTTTTGAGGTACCATCATCTGGCTCAAAGTAAGCATCAATTCATCCCTATGGGTGGGAGAGGATCTTAATAAATCTAAAAGGGAGATTCTGGCGGTGGTATTAGACAACTGTTCATTAATGCTGTAAGGGGGTTTAGGTTGAACAATAGGAGCATTATTTCCTTTATTAGGATTTTTCAAAACAAATGGAGCTGGTCCATCATTCTGGTTTGGTTCTTGTTGGGGATTTTGAGCTTGTTGTCGGGTGACGACTCCGATGGTACCTACAATGTTATAGTGACGACATTGAAACGGTCTCGGTTGAGATTTTATGGCTTGTTCATAAGGAAGGACTTCATTAGAAGAAGGTCGAGTAGTGACTCTTCTGGGAAATGGTTCTTCTGGAACATTAGCATCTCGTGATAGGTTGAATAGGATCCGATTCATTTTCAGAACTATTCGATTGAATGGTGTCTACTTCACTTTCACTATCTGACTCTATATCGCTAGAATCAAAAGTTTGAAAATTATGTAAGGGCCTGGTTGTAACCAGGGATAAGGTTGTGTCGAATGTGTGAGAATCCTAAACAGGTAATTTCCCGCTAATGGTTCTTACATATCGGGTAGGAGGGGGAACATTATGATGTTCAATTTGATTAGCTACCTCTTTATCATGTCTTGGTAAAGGGTGTTGAAATATGTCTAAAGTTTGATTGGCATTTTGATTTTGATTTTGGGGAACAGTATTTTGAGTATTATTAGGAGGGTTCTATTTAGGTTGGAAGGCTTGCACTTCCATTTCATTATTTTCAATAAAATATTGTATTTTATGTTTCAATCTCTTACAAGTGTTGGTAGAATGTCCAGGACCTCTATGAAAATCATAGTGCAAATCAGCTCTATATCCGGGTATGCTTGGGTCAGGTTCCCGGATAGCTGGCAATTGGATTAAACCTCTTTCAAGAAGTTGAGGTAAAATAGTTGATAAAGGTTGGTTTAATCTAGTGAACTCTCGAGGAGGCTTATCAGGAGGTTTCAAGATGAATTTTTCTGTTGTTTTTGTTGCATTAACATTAGCAACATTTCTGCTGTCAGTGACTCCATCATCGATAACCTGTTTGTTTTTATATTGATTTCTAGATGTTTTCTCATCACCCTTCTTTCTAAGTTGGCCTCTCCTAATGAGGGCATCTTCTACTCTTCGAGCTAAGTCTATATCTTGATCGAAGGTATTCAAAGTAGCTGTTGATAGTTCATAAGAAAGTTGTTCTTGTAAATTGTTAATGAAAATGTCTAACATTTCCCTATAGGGTAGCACAAAGTGCAGTTTTCCTGTCAATTGTCTCCATCTTGCTAAGAAATCAGCAAAAAATTCGTCTTTATCTTGTTTTAAATTGTATATGTCTTTAATAGTTAAATGCCTCTCGATGTAGACACTAAATTGATGAACAAATGACTCAGCTATTTCTTCAAAGTTTCTTAAGGAATGAGTGGGCAATTGATAATACCACTCTAACGCCATTCCACCTAAACTTTTGGGGAACATTTTTAGTAATAGCAAGTCGTCATGCGATATGTCGTGACATGCTATCCTAAACATGCGAAGATGTTCTATGGGATCTTCGGTTCCTTTATAGATAGGCGGGACGGGCATGGGAAAATGTTTAGGGTATGGTTGAGCTACCACTATGGGATCCAATGGTTGGCTACAAATATCTCGATAATTATACGATGGACGGTAGGGATCTATCTGGTCCATACGTGAAGCCAATTGTTTCACCATAGCTTCCAAACTACTAGTTTGCCCCCCATATTGATTCGGTGGGGCATTGTCATAAGTGTTATGGGCGTAGGATGGAGGAACATGCAGATTAGATGCCATTTTACTATTGTGTAAAACATTGGTAGGAAAAATATTATGGAGTTTTGAATTTGGATTGTGTTGTATTGTAGATTGTTGAAAGTTTGTATTTGGCTTTGTTTTAGATTTTTGTCTATTTAAAGCATTTTGCTCAATAGTTTGGAGGAAGGAAGTAGTGAAGGGAATTTTCTTTTGTGCGGGAGTGATTTTAGGTTGAGTAACAGGTTGCTTAGGAGGTTGGGTGACCTATTTTTTGGTCATGGCTTGGGCTATAGTGACCATATTCGCATTAGATGGTCCACCCTTATCACTTTATTGATCAATGAAAGACAAGGGATTAGTTTGCATATCAAGCGCCCGTTCCAAGGCTTCTTGAGCATCACTAATTTCCCCTTTATCAATACATATTGCCACATTAAGGACGTCGATATGTTGATTAAGAAATTTTTGAAAATTTTCTGCGTTGTCAAAAGTGATGCCTCCATTTGGAGCTATTCTAGGGGATGAAGATTCTTTAACACTTCCTTCTTGTTCCTTATCTTCACCTAAGTCTTCATCTGATTGTCCTAGAGTTTCACCTTCCGGATTTGTATCTCCAAGAAGGACATTTGGGTTTTCAATTGTATTTTGTAGCCAATCTTCTCCTTCTCCTAAAATTTCTTTATCATTCCTAAGTTTAGTCATGGTGCTAAGTTTTGATTTCAGCAAAAATATATATATATATATATATATATATATATATATATATATATATATATATATATATATATATATATATATATATATATATATATATATATATATATATATATATATATATATATATGCAACAAATTAAAAGGTATATATTTATATATACCTAATGCAATATTGTAAATGAAATGTTTAAGTTTTTTACTATGTTCTTTGATTTTTTTTTTTTTTGATTTTTAGTTTTTTAGTTTTTCTTTGAAACAATATAATAAAGACAACAAATGAAACAATAAATGCACATAATAATAATAAGGCTGAAAGTAGATGAACTAATCTTCTATGAATAACTTATGGATATCATTAATAGGTTCAAGTCGTTCGGGGGTCATGAAATGTTCTTCTTCAAATTGAAAGTTTTCTTTTAAGAATTTGATGAAAAGGGCTATGGTGATATTGTCTCGTTTCAGATCTTTGGTTGATAAAAGTAAAGCTCATGGCAATACTCTCGATATAGCACAACTCGCGGAACTCTATTCCATATTTCCCTATCTGTGAGAACAACTTCTTGGTCCTCTACAAGGCCTAGGAATCGGTGTACAATGTCTGCATTATCGAGGTATTCCTCGAAGCTGAAAAACTCTGAAGATACTAAAGCTCTCCTATAGGCTAACCACCTATGGCAAGCTCTCTGAAGTTCATGATAGAACACTAATTTATGAGGATCCATGATTCTATCCAAGACTAGCCTCTTAATCTATTTAAGTTGTGTGGACCTAGATGAAATGATACTAAGTATCCTGATAAGCTCGTCCCACAAGGATTGATTTCTACTTGTTTCAGGCATACTAAGGACAAAATTAACTTCTATGGCTGCTAATTGGTTTAATACGTTTATAGTAACTGCTAACCTCTTTTTAGGAGCTACCATCTAAACATGATTTTGAACCTTAAATGTTTAAAAATGCATCTAAGTTTTAGTTCTAATTTTTTTTTTGTTTTTGTTTGCTTTTGCTTTTGTTTTCAAAAGGTTATGATGCATTTCACGTCGGGTTCACCAAAATGTATCGCTCCAAAATTTTTGCATCCCTACCTTCAGGCTATTGGATCCACGCCCGGAAGGAGGATGGGAAAAGGATGGTGTGGGACCTCGGACGAGAGGACTTCACGAAGGTCCCGCCTCTCAAGGGAGGTGTATTTTGGTGATTTTTCGATGGATGGTGGGTTCACCAGGAAACATTTGGTGGCAGTTTCCATGCCTAGGTTTTGGGAATGAGTTTTTATGAGTTCGTTTTATTTTTAAACATTCATCCTAGGTTTGGCCGAATGATTCTAACTTAAACTACATGAAAATGCAATTTAAATGAATATAGCAAACAGAAAAGAAAGCAGAAACAGAGAATTTGTAGGAGGCCAATGAAGATTACCTGATCCAAAAGTCTGATGAAGTTTCTGATTACTTGTAGCAATCTGTATCGTCTGCAATTCAACAGGATCGCCTTCAATTTGATAAAATCGTCTAAACTGACAGGATCGTCTGTAATCAGACGAATTCATCAGAGACCTGCAAAACAGCAAACATATGCGAAATACGAGAAATTCTATTTTGTAAATAGGGACAAACTATATGAAAAAGTAATATGAGTATTGAACAATATACGAGGACAAAATTAAATGCAAATCAATGTGTTCAGATAGCAGAATATGATCTTAATATGCAAACTAGACAAAATGGGTGAACTCCAGATGCAATATAGTATAAAAACTGAATAGACAATCTAATTTATAGCATAAAATGACAGAGAAAAGAGAAAGAAAAGCAAACTCTAGGCACTGATTGCCTCGATGTGTGCTACAGTCGAAATCGTCTCGCATCAGAATGAGATCGTCTCAAATTTGATGAGATCGCCTTCGATCTTGACAGGTTCATCGGCTACGATAGATGCTGGCTTCTGCTGAAAACCAGTGGTGTACCTACAATAAAATTAATATAGAACTAGTGCAAGAGCAAATTTGAAGTGTTTTAGCACATAGGGAGTTGATTTACATAAAAATTCAGCCAGGGGTTGGGGAAGGAAAAGTTTTAGAGTTAAATAGGCATAGGATAGTTGTTGGGAGGTTGGAGATCATCCCAATTTGGGAGATCTCCAACAGGGGAAGGGTCCCAATGGCACAGACACACTTCTGCCCGGATTGGAGACCCGTTGGAACGGATTCCAACTATGCAAATTCAGTTTTGCGACAAAATCGTTTGGACATTCTAGTCCAGATGAAATCGTCAAATCTGGGGCGATATCGTCTGATCGAAGACGATATCGTCAAATGGTCAAAAAAACTGCTAAAAATGGCACGGAAAAAGAGGAAACAGGTTTCTCGGCGGTTAACGGGTGGTTTGGGAGGTTAAATTTGAATTTAAATTTATTTACTAAGGTGAATGTAATTATTCCAATTTTACTGTGCCAATTTTAGGGTGCTACACGATTGTCATGACTACAATCGATCATCATGGCTACAACACATCGTCATGGTTGTAATTGATATGCATTGTTACAACAAATTGGCATGGTTGCAATTGATCATCATGGCTAAAACTGATTGGCATGGTTGCAACTAATCGGTATGCTTGTAATCGATCATCATGACTACAACTAATCAGTATGCCATTTATCGTCATGTCTACCTGATTTATTTCATATCAACCTAAAGATTTTAAGTATGTCGTGCATTTTTAGATTTTGCAAAACCGATATTCATGGCCCCAAACACAGAAAAAATCACCATGGTTTGAAATTTTTTGGAGAAAAATAATTGGAATTTTCCATGTATACTTCTCCATATTTCATCGAGATTCCAAGATAATTCACCTTCAATTTATAAATATATTTCAGGGCCGACCCCTTATGCATAACCCTATCATTATGTCCTTCACTATAATCTAAAGTATCGTTGTCATTATCAACTTTGGCAATATGGCCTTTTTCATGGCCATGACAACTATCTTGTACATATATTTTATTCTCGTCAACAATATTCAAATCCCTTGTATCACAAGCTATATATTCCCTTTGGACAAGATCACTTGTGTCATAGTGCACATTTTTTATCATGTGCTTATTATTTAACTTCTAAAATGATTTAATTTAAATTTAACATTGTACCTCAAGGATGTAAAGGGTGAATAGTTCCATACATATTTTGTAAACACCCCAAATGTCTACCTCTACATACTTGTAGATATATCTAAACACTTATAGGTTTGCATAGACCATCCTAGACCTCTCTAGGCTATTTTAGACTAGCGTAGACCATTGAGGACCACTATAGACTATTCTAGATTAGCATAGACCACTCTAGACCAGTGTAGACTGCTCTAGATTATCATAGACCTTCATAGACCTATGTAGGCCATTTCACTGGTCTATAGGCACAAAACCCTACTAAACTACACAATTCATGATCCCACCACCTTCTATCTATCTGAAAGTGTAGCACCCTAAAATTGGTGCAGTTAAACCATCAAGAAAAAGTAGAAATTTGAATTTTAACCCCGAAACCGCCCGTTAACCGCTCACCTCATTTTTTGTGCCATTTTTAGAGGTTGTTGTGACCGTTGGACGATATCATCGTCGATCTGACGATATCATCCCAAATCGGACAAATTCATCTAGAATAAAATGTCCAGACAATTTCATCCCAAAATTGAATTTTCGCAATTAGCTTATATTCCAATGACCTCTCCAACTTGGGCAGAAGCGTGTCTACGCGGTTGGAGATTCCCACTTTGGGGATCTCCCAGATTGGGATGATCCCTAAACTCCTAACCTCCCCCTAATCCTATATAAACTAATATTTTCCTAGTTTATCCCCCTGACTCTCTACCTGGCTACCTGGCTGATTATTTCCCTGCAATTTTAGTTTTTTTTGTGATCTCCCATAATTTGCACTTGTGTTTTCAAGTTTTGTTGCAGGATTTTATTGTGTTTCAACCGTAGGTAGCTCGGATCGTCGTAGGTGATTCAACTATAATTTTAGATGATCCTGTTAATATCACCGATGATCTTGTACGATTACAGATGATCTTGTTTGCAATTTAGCTTGGGGGAAATAAGAGCCCTGAGTTTGTATTCTCTATCTCATTTTCCTTATTTATTGGTGCATTAGATTAATTTACTTCTATTTTGCATCTTGGAGTTCACCTAATTTAGCATAATTGCATGATAAAATTCAAAATAAGTTTCTAGAATAATGCATCTCATTTAATTTGATATCTGGATTTATCATTCGAACATCTATACTCTTATTTCTATCATTTTGCATCATTATTGCAATTGTATTTTTGGTTTTTAGTGTCTATTTTCTTGATTGCAGGTTTTTAACAAATTCACCTAATGAATTCGTCAGGTCACTGATGATCTTGGGTGATCCTAGATGATATCCTATGATTTGGGATGACTCTATACAATTACAGACGATCTTGGCATATCCAAGATGATTTGGACTCCTACAAGCTTCAGAATATTCATCAGACATCAAAAATCAGGTGTACTCTTCTCCATTTTATATATTCTCTATATTCAATCACATTAGGATTCATTTATGTCTGATGTCTTCATATAAATCAAAATATTCATATAGAATAACTCAGCTTCATTTTGGCCAAACCTAGGATATCGAATGATTGAACATAAAATGAACAAATCAAACCCATTCTCAACCTAGGCATGGAAACTGCCACTCAAAGTTTCCTAGTGAACCCCACCATCCATCAAAAATTCACCTTTATACCCCTCCATCGAGAGGCACGACCTTCAAAGGGCCTCTCCATCCGAGGTATTGTTTCATCCTTTTCTCACCCCCCTTCCACGTACGGATCCTTTAGCCTAAAGGTAAGGGTGTGAAAAAATTGGGTGATACATTTTGGTAAACCCGACGTGAAACTAAAAACACGTTTTGAAAACAATGAAAAAAAAAACACATTATTAAGAACATCTAGAATCATCTAAAAACAGTTATATTTGCATATCATACTTATATGGTAGATTATAATAAAATACGAGTTGTCTCCATAAATGTTGAAAATCAATTAATGACCATAGAGATTACTTCTGTGCTTAGAGTACCTCAGACATATAGAGCCCAACCTTTATGGGATGAAATTGATAGGAGATTGGGTATTATTGAATCTATATCTATAGAACTTAGGCAAATTAAGAGGTTTATCCTAGATAGAATCCTGGATCCCGATCAGGTGACTTTGTATCATGAACTTCAGAGAGCTTGTCATAGGTGGTTATGTCTTCTGAATTATACACCTTTGAGGAATACCTTGAGAATGTAGTTGTAGTACATAAATTTCTATCTCATGTAGAGGATCAATAAGTCATTCTTATGGATAGAAAAATATGGAATAGAGTTCCTAGAGTTGTGTTGTATAGAGAGTATTGCCATGAACTTTATTTTTACATGTCAGAGTCTGAAATAGATCATATTACCATAGCACACTTCGTCAAGTTCTTGAAAAAAAACTTCCAATTTGAAGAGGAGCATTTCATGACTCCTAATGAAATTGACCCTATCAATGATATCCATAAACTATTCATAGAAAGCTAAGTGATTCTTTCTACTATTATTTCTTACAACTAGCATGTAGTTTGTTATTTTTTCTCACAAAATCATAATATAATAAAATCACACAAAAAAAAAACAACAAAACATTTCCTTTTAAAGTATTATAGTAGGTATATAATTAAAATATATACCTCTCAACTCTATCGCATATATATATATATATTATTTTTTTTTTTATTTTTTTTTATATATATATATATATATATATTTGATAAAACCTAAGTTTAGCACAATGCCTAGAATTAGGAATGGAAAACAAACCGAAGAAGATGAAGATTGGTTAGGAAGACCATTAACTGACCGAAATGTCCCTCTTGAGGACCAATTTCAGGAAGAAGAAACCCTAGACCAGTAAGGAGAAGAGCTTGTTGTAGGAAATGAACAAGAAGAAACTATTAGAGAGGAAGGATCCTCATCCCCTAAAATGTCTCCGGGAGGAGCTATTAATTTTGAGAACATGGAACAATTCTGGAAGTTAATTAACACTAATATTGGTGTTTTTAATAGAGCAGCCCATATGGACAAGGATCAAATTAGTGACACTCAAGCAACTCTAGAAGAAGTATTTCAAACACACACTAATCCCTTGTCCTTCATTGAACAAGAGAGTGATCAAGATGGACCATCCAATTTGGATATAGTAGCTGTGATCCAGAGCATGCAACAACAGAAGGTTACCCAAAAATCTAAAGTGCCTATTAACAAGCCTAGGGTCATTCCCGCATAAAAGAAACCATCATTTACTGCTCTATTTTGCCAAGCTCTTGATAACATACCTCAAATCAACAAAAACCCAAAACAAAACCGAACACCAATTACCAACAATCTAAGGTACAACATAATACTATTACAAATCCCCTTCATAATATTCTTCCTACCAACACTTTTCATAATAACAATATAACATCTAGTCCTTATGTCACACCATCATACACTCATAGATCCCATACCTATGTGCCATCGAACCAATATGGTGGACAAACTAGTAATCTTGAATCTGTGGTGAAACAGTTAGTTTCTCGCATGGACCAGATAGATCTTTATCGTCCCTCATACAATTATCAAGAGATGTGTAGTCAGCCTTTAGATCCTATAGTCATAGCACAGTCGTATCCTAAATATTTTCCTATGCCTATTCTTCCCATATATAAAGGAACCGAAGATCCCATAGAGCATCTTCATATTTTTAGGATAACATGTCATGATATATCACATGATGATTTGTTATTACTAAAAATGTTCTCAAAAATGTTGGGAGGAATGGCATTAGAGTGGTATTATCAATTACCCACTAATTATTCAAGGAATTTTGAAGAAACTGCTGAGTCTTTTGTTCATCAATTTAGTGCCTACATTGAAAAATATGTGACCATTAAAGATTTGTATAACTTAAAACAGGGCAAAGATGAATGCTTTGCTGATTTCCTAGCTAGGTGGAGACAGTTGATAGGAAAATTGCACTTTGTGTTACCTTATAGGGAGATGTTGGACATCTTTATTAATAATTTGCAAGAGCAACTATCTTATGAATTATCAAATGCTACCTTGACCACCTTCGATCAGGCTATAGACTTAGCCTAAAGAGTGGAATATGCTCTCATTAGGAGAGGCCAGCTTAAAAAGAGAGACGATGAGAAAACATCCAAAAATCAATATAAGAATAAACAAGTTGTGGGTGATGGAGTCATCGATAGTAGAAATACTGCTAATGTTAAAGCTGCGAAGACAATGGAGAAGTTTGGTACTAAAACCTCCTGATAGACCTCCTCAAGAATTTACTAGGTTAAATAAACCTTTATCAACTATTCTACCACAATTATTAGAACGAGGTTTGATTCAATTACCAAATATTCGGGAACCTGATCCAACTATACCCGGATACAGAGCAAATTTACACTATGACTTCCATAGAGGACCTGGACACACTACTAACCCTTGTAAAATATTAAAACATAAAATACAAGACTTGATTGATAACAATGAGATGGAGGTACAAGCCTTTCAACCTAAGCAAAATCCTCCTAATAAGGTTCAAAAGAACACCCCACAAAACCAGAATCAGAATGCCAATCAGTCATTGGACATCTTTCAACATCCCTAAACATGTAGGAGGTGGCTAATCAAGTTGAACATCATAATGTCCTTCCTCCCGATATGTTGGAACTATTAGTGGGCATTTACCTGTTCATGATCTGGAAATATTTGACACAACTTTATTCGTGGTTACAACTCTGTATCGCTCCAAATTTTTTGCATCCTTACCCTCAGGCTGTAGGATCCATGCCCAGAAGGAGGATGCGAGAAGGATGGGACAATACCTCGGACTGAGAGGCCCTTTGAAGGTCCCGCCTCTCGGGGGAGGAGTATAAAGGTGAATTTTTGATGGATGGTGGGTTCACCAGGAAACTTTTGAGTGGCAGTTTCCATGCCTAGGTTGATAGTGGGTTTGATGTGTTCATTTTTAGACTCGATCATTCAACTCCTAGGTTTGGCCAAGATGAATCTAGACTATTTTATCTACCAATGATAATTTAAATGGATACAGAAAATAGGAAGGAGTGCTAATAATAGAGAATATGCTAATTAGAATATGTCATACCTGATTTCGGATGTTTGATGAAGATTCTGAGTTTTGTAGCAGTCCAGATCGCCTCAGTTCATACGTAATCATCTGAGATCAGAAAAGATCGTCTGATATCTGATGAATTCATCAGAAACCTGCAATCACAGAAATAGATGCGAAATACCAAATATGCAAGTGTAGAAGCAAAATATAATGGTAGAAATAATAGCAAACATGCCTAAATAATGGATTCCAATAACAAATAAGGAAATGCAGTAGATTTAATGATTGATTTTAACCTTACCATGCGATTATGCTAAATGAGGTGAACTCCAAGATGCAAAAAACATAATAATTCAAGACAATGCAGAAATACAATATAAAAAAATGCAGAGGAAGCTAAGGGAATGCAAACTCTAGACTCGGATTGCCCCCAATCTGGACTACAGTCAGGATCACCTCCAATCGTACGAGATCATCCGTAATCATCCGAGATCGTTTGCACCGATCCGAGCTATCTTCGACTGCAAAATAGTAGAATTCCTGCAAGAAAATGCAAAATATAGAACACAGACAGTAGTGCGAGGGAATAAGGAATTAAATCTGTCAGCTAAGGGGTTCAGGGAAATCAGAATCAGGGGGTCATGTAGAGTCAAGGGGGGTAAACTAGAAAATCCTAGTTTATATAGGCTTAGGAAGAGGTTTAAGAGGTTGGGGATCATCCCAATATGGGAGATCTCCAACAGGGCAATCTCCAACTGCGCAGACGCGCTTCTGCCCAAGTTGGAGAGGTTGTTGAAACAGAAGCTAATTATGAAAATTTGATTTTGGGACAAAATCATCTGGACGTTCTATCCATGATGATTTCGTCAGATCTGGGACGATCGCGTCTAATCTGCGACGATATCGTCCAACGGTCAAAACAAATCCTAAAAATGGCACGAAAAACGAGGAAACGGGTAGCAGGCGGTTTTGGAGCGATTTTGGGGTTAAAATTCAAATTTTTATCTTTTATATTTTACTAAGGTTTTTAACCGTGCCAATTTTAGGGTGCTACATTTTGCCCCCTCTTTAGCGAATTTTCGAAGAAAATGCGTTAAAGACGAGTTTTTCTCGTTTTACAAGAAAGCAAAAATGTACTCAATTTTTTAGACGACGATTCTTGGTCGAATCGTACAACTACTGACTATGGTGCCCCCTCCGTGTTTTTACCCAAATCGAACGTTTGAGGTAAAACGCGGAAAGGTAAAAATTAAAATGTTGAATAAAATTAAGAAAAATAGGGTAAAACCCTAATTCATTTTGACTATTTTTTTTTTTACTGTTTCAAAGTTCTACAGAGAGAAAATGGTGGAGACAACGCATAGAGCGACAGAGGTCCGGCGCGGGCTACGGGTAAGGATCTAAGCCTAGTAGATTAGTTTTGATTTTGCTTTGTGCAATTTGTGGATTTAAATTTTGATTATTTGGGACATCACGGCCATTTTTAGGCCATCGACGACGTCCGAACGAAATCGTCCCTATTTCATCGAAATCGTCCCTAGATCGTCGATTTCATCCAAGGGCGAAGTCAGCGAATTAGAGGCGATCCCGTTCAACAAGGGGCGATCCCCGAGTTTGCGAAATCGAAGATGAATTCATCCTACAAAGGATGATTTTGCCAAATTTAGGACGATATCATCCGATGGTGGATGATAACATCTTTAACTTGATTTTAAAATGTGTTTAATTTGATTTTATTGATTGGTTATTAATAAATTTTGTTGTTTATTATTTGTTTTGCAGAGGGGATTACTAAAGAGCCGAGAATGGAAATACGATGGACTAAGAGATGACATAGCCGCGCTTGACCAGGCAGAGCGTGACCGACTAGGACAGGTCGGGCTACAACATGTGGCAGAGATGCCACAAGTACCGACTGACATGGGGCTACTGACAGCCCTAGCAGAGAGATGGTATCCGGGGTCATCCTATTTTTGGCTACCGACAGGGGAGATGGCTCCCACACTAGAGGACGTATGGAGGATCATGAGGATCCCCATACAAGGATGGCTGATGACGTCGGTGGCCAATCAAGGCCAGGCGATGATGAGGCTGACTGGGGACCCGAGCTTCGCCCTAGAGAAGGGCGGGGTGAACATCGAGTCTCTACGGTAGATGCCTAGGGCATCTAGGCTGACTCGAGTTTTGGCAGGGGTAGTAGGTGGCTTACTGTTGTGCCACCAGAGCGGATGTAGGCTACCATGGCTCCTCTCAGATATAGTCTGCGACATGAGAGACCACGGGTACAGATTTGCATGGGGCAGCTTTGTACTCTGCCGCTTGTATAGGATCCTGCATGGGGTCGTATACAAGGGAGGTCGATGTCTGGTCTTGACATCGCTGCTACAGGTTTGGTGCTGGGAGCACATTGCGGTGCATAGGCCGGTAGGGCTCCCATTGATAGGGGTTGACCGGGAGAGACCCCGAGTTTTCTATTGGTGGCTACAGAGAGGTTCACAGCGATGGATAGATCTGTCGATGTCTCGGAGGTTGCTAGATGACCTCATCCTAGACCAGATCACCTAGAGGCCATGGCGAGAGCACCCTGGGTGGGCAGAGGATGGGCAGGAGCTGGCTCGCATCAGGTGAGTCTGCTGGCTGAGGATGGAGCGGGGAGAGGTAGAGCTTCACCGCTACGATCGGGTACTACGATAGTTCGGTCTACAGTAGGGGATCCCTTCTCTCAGGGATTACGAGTACTCCCGAACTATTCGGGATAGTACTACGCTGAGCGGGGCTCCAGACATGCAATGATTCTGGAGTCAGGACGCGGACGATGCCCCCATCCAGCCAGTGGATGGTGACGATGTTGGGGTTGCAGATGGCTATGATGCCTGGTACATAGGCATCCGCCCTCCTCGGATGATGAGGGCACAGGGTCCGATGCACGCGGTTGTGCGATGGATGGGGAGGTGGTGCCAGGCTGCCATTGAGGCAGCATGGAGTCACGATAGGAGAGAGCAGCGGTGGTCCCCATAGGAGAGATGCCAACGGAGGGGTCAGGCTCCATAGAGGCCATGGGAGATAGGGCGGAGGGAGGAGAGACTCCCTTCACAGTAGGGGGAGAGACCACCATCGCCTGATAAGGGCAAGGGTGTTGAGGTAGGGGAGAGCAGCGAGACGATGGCTCTCTGGGCTGAGGTTGCCCGCCTCTGGGCTCAGGTGCAGACACTACAGGATGAGGCTACATGGCTCAGAGCTCGGGGCGAGAGGGTAAGCACTCAGGATCTGGTGTGGTCTATTGCTCAGACCGCATTTTACCAGGGGTTGTACTATCAGGCGGTCCCAGAGGGACAGAGGATATCATTGCCAGCCCCCATTGTAGAGCCGGTCATGATGGGATCATCGAGGACATCCTCACGATCGACGATGAGGACCCGAGATATGGCCCGGACCTCTATGGGACCACCTCCTCCACGTCAGGGTGGGGGAGGAGATGAGGCTGAGAGCTCGAGGGCTTCTCGAGGCTAGCTACTGCAGAGTGCAGATTTATGATATATGTATATATATATATTTGTTTTTGAGGGGATTGAGTATGCCAGGGTTTTGATTGTGGCATACCAATCCAGATGATGTAGATCATTGATTGATGATATATATAGATTATTTTTGATGATATGACTTGTGGATATGTTGTATTGTGATGCTTTAATTGTTGATTCATGTAATTATGTCATTTGGAAATAAATTATAATGTTATGTCATGCCATATATTTGTAAATGAAATAATATGATGTGCATAAATTGGTTGTTTTGGTGTGATTTTGATGACAAATAAAAGGGACTTCTAACAATAATTTCAAAGGACATTGTCGTTGTTATAGACCGTTTCATGGAGTCGCCGCTCGCTAGGTCGTCAAGCTAGTCCTAGTATAGAAATATTGCTAAAAGTAAAAGAGTGCTTAAGAGACTGTCTTAAGACTTTGTGTTGTGATGATGAAAATGATGATGGTGATAATTTGTTTTCAGATTTTTTTCCACAAAAGTATGCATGAAATATGTTTAAAAGTGATTTTTGCTAGGGATAAATTCCTAAGTGTGATAAATTTTTGAATAATTCCTTAGAAATTATACCATGGTTGCAAGATGAAATGTTTTGACATAATGACATGAAATAGAATAAGTGTTCATTCGTTTTGAAGCACAATTGTGTAACATAATGATGTAAGCCATATGTGTTTTTAAAATGGATGGGAAAATAAAATTAGAACAATGGTTTGCGCTAGGCATAGAATTATAGGTATAGACTTATACCATCATCGCGAAATCCAAAGATAAAATAGATATTTTAGTTTTATTGCATGATTGATTTTTTGATTTGTGATGTTTGATAAACAAAAAATAATAATATGATGAACATGTTGTTTGAAATCGTTTGGCAATTTTGTGACACAATGTATATAATTGTTTTTAAAACAGAATTCTGAAATAAGAGGATAAAATTATTCCAAAAAGAATTACTGGAATATTTTAAATTATCTCAAAACAAATGTAGGTTTATAAGGGATCCTCATGTGCAAATGTGAGTTCATTACCGATCTTGATTTATCATAATGATACAAAATCTCTCAAATACAAATGTGTGTGCAATTGTATTGTTCATTTACCAATTTTGAGCAAGATAATTTGATACAAGCAATTTGCTTTAACCAAATGAATGTTCGTTAACCATGATTTATATGCATATAACCGTACCAGACTACTATGCAAGTTAGGTTATCAAGAGCTAGCTAATCCATAAGCCGACATAGGTCTGTACAAAAGAAGGTCGCTAATGTGACAGACATATCACCACGCTAGGAATTACCCAAGGCCAAGCGGGTTGGGCACAAACCACTTGTTATGGGGCTTACCTCACAGTTTTTGAATAATTGAGAATTCCAGGGATTCAAGCTCATTCACCCTTCTTTTCTTTTCAAGGGGTAGGGAAAGGATTTTATTGCATTTTGCTTTTCTCTTTTGCTCTTTTTTTTTTTGTATTTTTGCTTGATTTTTGAGATAATGCTGAAATATTTGTGATGATACAAAATAACATTTTTCTTTTTCTCTTTTTCTTGCATTTTTCTTTTCTTCCTATGCTAGGGATACTTGCTCAGATTAGTTGTAGAGCAAGGGATTTTTATTCGGGTAGGGGTGAGCTTGTCCTTTTGTCAATTCTCAAAGATTCTAGACCATGTGCATGATAGGATAGCAGGGGAAACTTTTCGCTCAAGAAACCACGTCTGCTATGTAGCATCATATTGAATTTGCAATGAAATCATTTTAATGTGAAAAGATATACTTGGTTCAAGTAAATAACAAGATCAGTTCTCTATGCTCAAAATGTTATTTAATGCCAATGTGGACTTTGATATAAGAGAGATTAATAATCATACAAAATAAAATCAAGATATTTATTCATGTGAGTGTGAAAGTGTGGGATTCCAAATAAATGCTCATTTATCCAAAATAATTGAAAATATAACTGCAAACTCCAAGAATTGACAGGTATGAATAAAATATGTTTTTGAAGATTTTGATGATTTTGATGTTTTTGTATTTTGATTTTAATTTATGAAATTGGTGGTATATACAAGATGATCTATATACACTATACAAGGTTATTTGAGTATAGCATGTCTAAGGTTGCTTCAAAATCAAAGGAGGTTTTGAAGGATAATTTGGTTGTGGTGAAGGTAAGAACAAAAGGTGATGAATAAAAGGTAGTGATAACAAAAGCTTTGTTATAATGTAGAATAATGTAGCAAAATATTTTACTTTTATATGTGTAAAATTGATCATGTTACAAAATAAAATGTCAGAAGGATAAGAAGGTTCTTCATTCTTATCACTATCTTCCAAGTCTTGATAATATGGAGGGAGCATATATGAAATATATGCATGGGTGTTATTTGGTAAACAAGGATGATCATATATGGATGAAGAAAAGTGATGGATAGAAGATAATTGTGACAATAGAGAATGTATAGAACTTGATGTTTCAACCGTTAAATATTCTTCAAATGGTGTTGGGTCATTATGTATGGTAACAATTTTATTTGCAAGTTCAAACTTCAAACATTGGTGAAGAGTGGAAGGGACAACCCTCATCGTATGAATCCAAGGACTTCTGAGAAGTAGGTTGTAAGGTGAAGGGCAATATGCTACATAAAACAAAGTATCCAGGATCTTGGATCCAATATTAAGGGGAAAAATTATAGTACCTTGAGCTTCTTGAATTTCATTGTTAAAATATTTTATAATAACATTTGATTCATTAAGATCTTCTTCCTTTAATTTGAGTTTTTGGAATAATTGATAAGTGCATAAATTAAGAGAGGAGCCATTATCTACCATGATAGTTTTAATAGGTGTTTCTTTACTAGATCCTGTAATGTAAAGATAGGAGTCTTCTTGTGGAGTAGAGGAAGGAATCTCCTCATCATAGAATGAAATATGGTTAACCTCAAGAGGGTTTACACCATTAATTATGTTCTTAGAGAAAATATGATGAGGAACAAATTGTTGGCTAGGTATCTTGAACAAAGTTTCCTTATGAGAACTTTGTAATACTTCTAAAAGGGATATCTTTGCTTGAGGATTAATCACTTGTTGTTGGCTATCAAAGTGGATTTCAGATTGAGATTTTGATTCTAAAGATGAGCTTTCTATGCTTACATTCCATTTTGGATCATTCTCTAGAGCCAAAGATAGTTTTGAAGGTTGGTCAAATGAGGAATCCATATCTTGAATATCAGATTGAGTTGATTGAACTTGAGGTTGCTCATTTGTAGTTTCTATTACAATATTAGTAATATCATCATGATGGGACACATTAACATGCAATATTTGATTGGTTTCCTGTTGTTGATAATTGAATAGGGGTTCTTGGGAGATCCCCATGTCTTGATTGATTATTGGTATTTGTTGTGTAGGAGTTTGATAGTTTATTGGAGATTTATAATCAGTTGTAGATTGTAATTCCTTTATATTAAAAAGACCCTCATCAATCAAATCTTGAATTGCACATCTTAAATCTTTACAATTTTGTGTCATATGTCCATCTACTCTATGATATTCACAATGTAGCTCAGGTTTAAACCAATCTGCTGTGGTATCAAGTTGTCTTATGGAAGGGAGTTCAATCTTATTTGTATCAAGTAAATGCTTGAGAATTATATCCATTGGTTGATTGAGCTTTGTAAATTTACGTGATGAAGGTTTTCGAGAGGTTTTTGATATGTGCCTTAGGAGTTCAGTCATAAAAGGACCTAATGGTTTTTTACCTCTCTTTTCTTTATTATGGGTAGAATGATGATAGGAAGATTGTGAAGTATGATGTGAGTGCATGGTAGGATTGGAAGAATAAGTATTTTCTTGTTGAAATGGATGTGTTGTATTGAAAGAAGAATATTGAAAGGGTGGAGGAGGATTATATGTGGATTGATAGACATAATATGGATATATGGGAGAATAGATAATATCGTTATGAAGAGGATTGGAAAAGGGATTATCCTGTTGGGTTATGGATGAAAAATGAGAAAAGTGTGATGGAGGTGATGTTGAATAGGGATGAGGTTGGTCATAATCAACAAATGTATTTGGCTGAATTCTTCCAACATTACTGATGGGCTCATATTGATTTGAGTAAAAACTCATGGTTTCTTTAGTACTTCTAAAAGTAATATTTAGTATCTATTATTTAGAATTGAATCTAAAACATACAAACTTGAAATGATGATTTTGTTTGTTTTTATTTTTCTTGTATACATACATATATATATTTTTTATTTTTTTTATATTTTTGAATCAGAAATATGCCTATGTTATTCACGTCGGGTTCACCAAAATGTATCGCTCCAAATTTTTTGCATCCTTACCCTCAGGCTGTAGGATCCGTGCCCAGAAGGAGGATGCGAGAAGGATGGGACAATACCTCGGACTGAGAGGCCCTTTGAAGGTCCCGCCTCTCAGGGGAGGAGTATAAAGGTGAATTTTTGACGGATGGTGGGTTCACCAGGAAACTTTTGAGTGGCAGTTTCCATGCCTAGGTTGATAGTGGGTTTGATGTGTTCATTTTTAGACTCGATCATTCAACTCCTAGGTTTGGCCAAGATGAATCTAGACTATTTTATCTACCAATGATAATTTAAATGGATACAAAAAACAAGGAGTGCTAATAACAGAGAATATGCTAATTAGAATATGTCATACCTGATTTCGGATGTTTGATGAAGATTCTAAGTTTTGTAGCAGTCCAGATCACCTCAGTTCGTACGTAATCATCTGAGATCAGACAGGATCATCTGATATCTGACGAATTCGTTAGACGAATTCGTTAGAAACCTGCAATCACAAAAATAGATGCGAAATACCAAATATGCAAGTGCAGAAGCAAAATATAATGGTAGAAATAACAACAAACATGCCTAAATAATGGATTCCAATAACAAATAAGGAAATGCAATAGATTTAATGATTGATTTTAACCTTACCATGCGATTATGCTAAATGAGGTGAACTCCAAGATGCAAAAAACATAATAATTCAAGACAATGCAGAAATACAATATAAAAAAATGCAGAGGAAGCTAAGGGAATGCAAACTCTGGACTCGGATTGCCCCCAATCTGGACTACAGTCAGGATCACCTCCAATCGTACGAGATCATCCGTAATCATCCGAGATCGTTTGCGTCGATCCGAGCTATCTTCGACTGCAAAACAGTAGAATTCCTGCAAGAAAATGCAAAATATAGAACACAGACAATAGTGCGAGGGAATAAGGAATTAAATCTATCAGCTAAGGGGTTCAGGGAAATCAGAATCAGGGGGTCATGTAGAGTCAGGGGGGTAAACTAGAAAATCCTAGTTTATATAGGCTTAGGAAGAGGTTTAAGAGGTTGGGGATCATCCCAATATGGGAGATCTCCAACAGGGCAATCTCCAACTGCGTAGACGCGCTTCTGCCCAAGTTGGAGAGGCTGTTGAAACAGAAGCTAATTATGAAAATTTGGTTTTGGGACAAAATCGTCTGGACGTTCTGTCCATGACGATTTCGTCAGATCTGGGATGATCGCGTCTAATCTGCGACGATATCGTCCAACGGTCAAAACAAATCCTAAAAATGGCACGAAAAATGAGGAAACGGGTAGCAGGCGGTTTTGGAGCGGTTTTGGGGTTAAAATTCAAATTTTTATCTTTTATCTTTTACTAAGGTTTTTAACCGTGCCAATTTTAGGGTGCTACAAAACTAGGCCTCTATATAATATTCAGATACCTAATCTTAGTGATTTAAAATACGAAACTGAGAGTGATGGAAATCACATCAAATCAATCGAATAGTTCTAAAGATGAATCAGATCCTATTCACTCTATCACAAGTTATATGGTTCTAGAAGAGCCATTTCCAAGAAGAGTCACTACTAGACCATCATATCATCGATTACTTTCTAATGAGCTAGCTATAAACGTTAGACCAAGACCCATTCATCATTCATAGACAACAGGCTCAAAATTCTCAATAAGATCAAATTCAGAATGGTGGATCAGCTCCATTTGTTTTAAAGTTTCCTAATAAATGGAATCCTTCACCTAATGTTCAACCTAAACCTCCTTATAATATTAATGAACAATTATCAAATATTATAGCTAGAATTTCTCTCTTGGACCTTTTAATATCTTCTCCTACACGTAGAGATGAATTAATGCTCACATTAAGCCATATGATGGTACCACAAGACATTCAACTTGAAGCCATGGCCGATACTATAATAACTCATGAAGTTGATTGTATTGAATTCCGGTATAGAGACATACCGCAACATAGTTTACATAAAGATAACCCCTTGTATATTATCACCTTAATTGGAGATGTAGTAGTCAAACGAGTTTTGATTGATAATGGTTCATATTTAAATATCTGCACTTTTGACTTCTACCAAAGATTTGGGTTTAGAAGTGATGAAATGAAAAGAACTGATATGATCATAAAATCTTTCAATGACGAAACACAAGAAACGTGTGGAGTTATTACCATTCCATTGCAAGTTGGTCCAAGAACCTTGGATACAACCGTGTTTATTGTACATTACCCTACATCATACAATATACTCTTGGGTCGCCCTTGGATCAACACGATGCGAGATGTTCCCTCAACTTTACATCAATGTGTTAAGTTCAAATTTAAAAATCAGTTGGTTACCATTCATGGTGATCCAAGACCCTTTGATATGTGTGCTTTGGCAGAACCTATTGGAGTTCAATTTTTCCTTGCTCTATCATCCACACATCCTAATTCTCATTATCCATCTAAAAGTGTGAAACTCACACCCACAACGTCATCTACTTCTTCTCCATCAGTTGCACCTCCACATATAACTCAACCATCCTCTAAAAAAACCACATTAGGACCTAAGAAATATCCTAATCCCACAACCAATGTCTCTTGTTCTACTCCTATAACTCCCATACATGTAATAGACCCATCTATCGACACCTCTACACCATCTACATCCACCAAATTCATATTTTCTACATCGGAAGACATAGGGAATGTTCCTTCTACCTCTTATGCTCTTACTAACGAGATCTTATCCGATCTATCTAAAATTATTATATCAGAAGAAATGAATGTTTCTATGCAAGATTCCCTTATTTTAAATAAATTGCCACCATCTCCTCGTACCTTGGGCCTCCCATAGCCTATGGGAAGTATTTACCAATTTGGGAGTTGTGCCTTTATTTATAAGGGATATGACTGGGGTAGAATACCCAGAAACATCAGGACTCATTATGATGGATATGCTCGATGTTATTTTACTAATGAGTATATTAAAGCCAAACCTATAATGCTTAAATTGGGATATAAAAGGAAAGGTTTGGGACCTTTCCAGAATGGTATGAAAGAACCTTTTGAGGTAGAAGCGTGGCCCACACGATGTGGTGTGGGCCTATTTTCTAGTAAGGGTCAGCAATTCCCATTTGAGGATGATGACCATATTATATGTTACCAATATTATTTAGATAAAATGATGCTTTGTGTTTAACGAATAAGCCATTCACATGTAATATGCTATCTATAGCTTATCCTGAGATGATCACTAAATTCGATGATGAGTTGGAGGGAGATATCTTCCATGATGTCTCCATTGAGGAATTATTACATAATGGATTTTATTTTGATGGCTCTATACCTAGTATAGCCCAACTTGAGGCCACGACTCCTCAAGACGAATTATCCAAGCTAACCTTGGAATAATTACAAGAATTGGGCATTTCACCCACCCCACCTAACTTTGAGAGAGATCTACACATGGAAGTAGAAAATTTCATAAAAATTAACATTGGAACCAACGATAACCCTCACATAATCAACATTGGATTAGAATTGAGTCAAGAAAAATAGGATAAATACATTGCATTTCTTAAAGAATATGAAGATGTTTTTTCTTGGACATATGAAGATATGCTAGGTTTAGACCCTTTTGTAGTTATGCATCACCTAGTAGTGCATCCGGATGCTAAACCTATTAAGCAAAAGCTTAGAAAAATGCATCCTAAAGTGGCCTTACTAGTCAAAGGGGAGTTATAAAAACTCCTGAATGTTATTTTTATACAAGCCATTGATTATGCTGAATGGATCTTGAATGTAGTTCTAGTAACTAAGAAAGAAGCTACTAAGATTAGGGTTTGTACAGAATTTAGAGATATTAATGTTGCATGCCCTAAAGATGATTTTACCCTTCCCAATATGGATCAGATCATTGATTTTACTGCTGGGAGTGGAATGATATCCTTAATGGATGGATTTTTTAGTTATAATCAGATCAGGATAGCTCTTGAAGATCAGGCTAAAACAACCTTTATTACCCCTTGGGGGGACTTTATGTTGGAAAGTGATGCCATTCGGTTTGAAGAATGTAGGTGCAACCTATCAACGAGCCATGACTTATATCTTTCATGATATGATGCATGATATACTACATGATTATGTAGATGATATTATAGCTCATTCTACTAAAGAATATGACCATTTAGATGACTTGAGAAAAGTATTTGATCGGTTAAGGGAATATCTTATCCGATTGAATCTAGCCAAATGTATATTCAGAGTTAAGTTAGGTAAATTATTGGGGGTTATAGTTTCTTTACGTGGCATTGAAATTGACCCTCTCAAGATTACGGCTATCATTGATATGCCTACACCTACAAATATATCTAAATTACGGAGTCTACAAGGTAAGATTCAAGCTATCTATCGCTTCATCGATAAGTTGGTGGATAAAACAAGACCCTTTCTTAAGCTTCTTAAGAAGGATGTCTCTTTCCATTGGGACGAAAAATGTAAGGAAGCATTTGAACTCCTCAAATAATATCTTCTTAACCCACCTGTGCTTTCACCACCTAGACCTGATCACCCATTTATCTTGTATATTTTTGCCTCAAATTTTTCTTTAGGAGCTATGCTAGCTCAACTTGATGATGAGAAAAGAGAGCATGCTAATTATTACATTAGCAGAACATTAATTAGTTATGAAACCCGCTACACAACATTATAGAAGTTATGTCTAGCAGTCGTATTTTCTACACAAAAAATTTGCCATTATATGCTCAATCAAAAAACATACGTTATTGCTAAATTCGATCCCTTGCGGTATCTCATGAGTCGAACTTATTTATCTGGTCGCACAACGAAGTGGGTTCTTTCTCTAAGAAAGTTTGAACTCATGTTTATAGGACAAAAGTCTGTTAAGGGTCAAATCATAGTAGATCAATTAGTTGCTGCACCCTTAGAGTCCACCCATCCCCTCATCATTGAGTTTCTTGATGAATGCATTAACCTAGAGGTAGATCATTCAGAGCAATGGTCCCTATACTTTGACGGAGCCCTATGCATGATTGGGGCTGGTGCAGGTATTATTTTGATATCTCCACAAAAACATCTCATACCTCTATCCTTTAAATTAACATTTGCCTGTACTAATAACACTGCTAAATATGAGGCTCTAATCCTTGGATTACGAGCTGCTATGGCACTAAAAATTAAAAATATATTAGTTTTTGATGATTCTCAACTTGTTATAAATCAAATTAACGATGTTTATTAGACCAGAGATGATAAATTGCACCCATATAAAGCATATGTATTACAATTAATATCTTTATTTGATCAAGTTACCTTGGAAGCTATTCCTCTAACTAGCAATCATGTGGTTGACACTATGGCCGTAGCTGCATCTCTTTTACCCTTGGAGTTAGATTACAAATATGCTACCATCATTATTCATCAACTCTAGGAACCCACTTCAACTAAATCATGCTTGGAATCTTTGGACGTGTTTCTAATAAATGAAACTATTCCTAAACTTTGGTACATTGACATCCTCAATTTTCTTCAAAATGGGACCTTCCCTGAAGGTTTTAATAGAAACCAGTGCCGATTATTACGTAGATGAGCAAGTCACTTCATAATAATTGGCAATACCTTATATAGGAGATCTTTTGAAGGTATCCTATTGAGATGTTTGAATCTAGAAGAGTCTAGATCAACTTTGAGTGAAGCCCACGATGGATCTTGTGGGGGACACTTTAGTGGTAGCGCCATTGCTAAGAAGCTCCTTAGGATAGGATATTTTTGGCCTACCATGGAGAATGATGCACATGATTACGTGTGCCATTGCGACAAGTGCCAGAAACACACTGACCTTGTCCATGTGCCTACACAAGAACTGCAGGCTATTTCATCTCCTTGGCCCTTTTCAAAATGGGGCTTAGACATCATCGAAAAAATCAACCCTGTGTCATCTGATGGACACAAATTCATCATAACCACCACCAAGTATTTTATGAAGTGGGTCAAAGCTATCCCTTAGATTTTTGCACTAGAATGCAAGTTTCCAAGTTTATTCTTAATCAAATTATTTGTAGGTTTAGAATTCTTGCAAATCTCATCTCAGATAATGGAACTTGTTTAAAAAATAAATATGTAAAGAAACTATGTCAAAAATATAAAATTCAACATCGTTGGTCCACTCCCTATTATCCTCAAGGTAATGGCCAAGCAGAAGCATCTAATAAAATATTAATTAAAATCCTCAAGAGACTGGTCAATAAATCTAGTTGTGATTGGCACATTCAATTATATCTTACTTTGTGGGCTTATCAAACTAGCATTCGTACTCCCACGAGCACTTCACCTTTTGTTTTGGTTTATGGCACTGAAGTTGTTTTTTCCTTTGAACTAGAAGTTCCTTCTTTGGCTCTACTACTTCAAGATACTAAAGTAGGAGATGAATATTGTCTTTGGAAGATTTAGTCAGTTGGAACTCCTAGATGAGAAGTACATTAATGCTTTGGAGCATCTTCGTGCCTACCAAAACAAGCTCAAAAGAGCATATCTCAAGAAATTTCATAATCGATCCTTTGAGATCAGCAACCTCATCTTAAAAGAAAATAAAAAAATACTAATGCAACTAAAGACCTTAAATGCAAATTCGAACCTAACTGTCTTGGGCCATATATTATCACTACTAAATTTGGATTGGGAGCATACCGATTAGCTACCTTAGATGGTAAATATCTTAAAGAACCTATGAACATTATGCATCTTAAGCACTATTATGGATAAATCTGGTAATTTCGTCACTATATATATTTTTATTATACATATTGTCTCATATTAGTCATTCATATAAACATTTCAAAAACAGTAATATTATGTATTCTCTCAATTCATAAATTAAAATCAAAATATAAAAACATCAAAATCATCAAAATCCTCAAAAACATCTTCTATTTTGCACATGTCAATTCTTGAAGTATTGTCGTTATATTTTCAGTTATTTTGGATAAATTAGCATTTATCTGGAATCCCTCACTTTCACACTCACATGAATAAATATCTTGATCTTATTTGGTATGATTATTAATCTCTCTTATATCAAAGTCCACAGTTGAATTAAATAAAGTTTTGAGCATAGAGAATTGATCTTGTTATTTACTTAAACCAAGTACACCTCTTCACATTAAAATGATTTCATTGCAAATTCAAAACGATGCTACACAGTAGAAGTGGTCTCTTGAGTGAAAATTTTCCCCTGCTATCCTATCATGCACATGGTCTAGAATCTTTGAGAATTGAAAAAAGGACAAGCTCACCCCTACCCAAAATAAAAATCCCTTGCTCTACAGCCAATCCGAGCAAGTATCCCTAGTATAGGAAGAAAAATAAAAAGAAAAAGAAAATCAAGAAAAATCATGAGAAAAAAGAAATTATTCAGAAGCATTATTTCAGTATCATTTTGTACCATCTCGGCAATATTTCAGCATTATCTCGGTGTCAAGCAAAAAAAAAAATACAAAAAAAAACAAAAAGAAATGAAAAGAAAAAGAAAAAAGCAATAAAATCCCTCCCCTTTTGAAAAGAAGGAAGTGTGAAGAGCTTGAATCCTTGGAATTCTCAATTATTCAAAAACTGTGAGGTAAACCCCATAACAGGTGATTTGTGCCCAACTTGCTTGACATTGGGTAACTCCTAGCATGGTGATATGTCTGTCACATTAGCAACCTTCTTTTGTACAGACCTATGTCTTCTTATGGATCAGCTAGCTCTTTATGACCCGACTTACATAGTAGTCTGGTATGATTACATGCATATAAATCATGGTCAACGAACACTCATTTGGTTAATTCAAATTACTTGTATCAAATTATCTTGCTCAAAATTGGTAAATGAACATTACAATTGCACACACATTTGTGTTTGAGAGATTTTGTATCATTATGATAAATTAAGATCAGCAATAAATTCACGTATGCACACGGGGTTACTTATAAATCTAAATTTTGTCTTTGAGATAATTTAAAATATTTATTCAAATATTCTGGAATAATTTGACTTTCTTACTTGAGAATATATGCTTAGCGTAAAATCAATTACATACATATTTCTTTCAAAAATCCAAAATTTTCTTTCAAAACATGTTCAAAAAGCAATAATGTCACATTTTTATATATTTTTGACTTTCGCGATGATGGTATAGTTCCTAAACCTAAATTGGAATTTTATGCCTAGTGCAAGTCCTCATTTTTATATTTTTTGTTTATTTCAAAATCAAAAATCAACTATGCAATAAAACTATTATATCAATTTCTTCTTTGGATTTCACGATGATGGTATAAGTCTATACCTAAAATTCTATGCCTAGCACAAACCATAATTCTAATTTTATTCTCATTTATTTAATCCATAAAATAATATGGCTTAAATCATTATGTTACACAATTGTGCTTTAAAAAGAACGAAAAATTTCCTATTTTATTTCATTATGTCAACATTCATTTTTTTTTGCGACGATGGTATAATTCCTAGGGAATTGTTCAAAAATTTATATCATACTTAGGAATTTTATGCCTAGCAAAAATCATATTTTTTATATTTCATGCATAATATTTTTATGGAAATCTAAAAACAAATCATCACTATCATCATTTTTCATCATCACAACACAAAGTCTTAAGAAAGTCTCTTAAGCACCCTTTTAGTTTTAGCAATATTTCTCTCATACCGGGATTAGCTTGATGACCTAGCGAGTGGCGACTCCATGAAATGGTCATGTAACAGTGACAATGTCCTTTGAAATTATTGTTAGAAGTCCCTTTATTTTTCATCAAAACACACCACAACAACCAGATTTTTTACATCGGATTATTTCATTTAAATTTTATAGCATGACATAATATTATAATATTTTTAACGACATAATTACATGAATAGTCAATCAACAATTAAAATAATAAAGCATCATAAAACAGATGCACAAGTCATATCACAAAAAGAACATCATATATATATCAAGAAGTATATACATCATATCAAAACGGATTGGTATGCCACAATCTATACCTTGGCATACTCAATCATCTCAAAAAAATAGTCTATGTACAATGTGCATCTAGTCTCGAGAAGACCTCAAGCTCTCAGCCTCATCTCCTCTCCCACCCTGAGGTGGAGGAGGTGGTCCCATCGAAGCCCATACTGTATCGTGGGTCCTCAAAATTGATCATGATGATGTCCTTGATGACCCCATCCTGATCGGCTTCACAATGCCAGTTGGCAACTGTATCCTCTATCCCTCTGGAACCAGTTGGTAGTACACTCCCTGATAGAACACGGTCTGAGCAACCGACTATGCCAGCTCTAGAATTCTTGCCCCTCTGCTCTGATCCCTAAGCCGTGTAGCCTCATCCTGTAGAGTCTGCACCTGAGCTCATAGGTGGGAATTCTTTGCCCGGAGAGCTGCCATCTCATTGCTCTCCCCCACCTTGACACCCTTGCCCCTATCAAGTGATGGTGGCCTATCCCTCTGCTGAGGAGGGAGTCTTTCTCTCCTCTCCTCCCTCCTCTCTAGTTGATGCCATCTCTTCGAAGCCTATGGTACTCTCCGGCGTCTCTCCTAAGGAGGTCGTCACTGATCCCTCCCTCCGTGACCCCTCGTTGCATCGATGGCAGCCTGGTGCCACCTCTCCATCTGTTGCACTACAACATGCATAAGACCCCGTGCCCTCGTCATTTGAGGAGGGTGGATGCCTGCATACCAAGCATCATATCTATCTGCTATCCCTGCATCATCCCCATCCATTGGCTGAATGGGGGCATCATCAGCATCCTAACTCTAGAACCACTACATGTCTAGAGCCCCACTCAGTGTGGTACTATCTTGCACAGTCCAAGAGTACTCATAATCCCTAAGATTAGGGATCCCCTACTGTAGACTAAACTGCCTCAAAACTCAGTTGTAGTGGTGGAGCTCTACCTCTCCCCACTCTATCCTCAACCATATGACTCGCTTGATGCGATCCAACTCCTGTTCATCCTCTACCGAACCTGGATGCTCTCTCTATGGTCTCCAAGTAATTCGATCAGGGGTGAGGTCATCCAAAAACCTCTAGGACATCAACAGATCTATCCACCACTGTGACCCTCTTTGGGACCACTAATAGAAAACCCGAGGTCTCTTCCGGTCAACTCTTGTCAGTGGAAGCCCTATCGAACTTCGCACCACCATGTGCTCCCAACACAAAACCTGTAGAAGTGATGTCAGAACCAAATATTGACCCCCCTTGTATACGACCCCGTAAAGGATCCTATACAAGTGGCACAGTACAAAGCTGCCCCAAGAAAACCTGTATCCGTGGTCTCTCATGTCACAGACCACATCTAAAATTAGCCACGATAATTTGCATCCACTCTGGTGGCATAAAAGAAGGCCACCCACCACCCCTGCCAAAACTTGGGTCAACCGAGATGCCCTAGGCATTCACCTCAAAGCCTCGATGTTCACTCTGCCCTTCTCCAAGATGAAGCTCGGGTCTTCGCACAATATCATCATAGCATGGCCCTGATTGGCCGAAGGGGTCATGAATCGACTGTGTATGGGGATCCTCAAGATCCTCCATACATCCTCTAGAGTGGGAGTCATCTCCCCTAATGGTAGCCAAAATCAGGATGACTTCGGATACCATCTCTTTGCTAAGGCTGTCAGTAGCCCCATGTCTGTAGAAATTTGTGGCATCTCTGCCACATACTGCAGTCCTACCTCTGCCAATCTATCTTGCTCGACCTGATTGAGTGTGGCCAAATCATCTCTTAGACCTCTGTATTTCCACTCCCGACTCTTTAGCAATCCCCTCTACAAAATAAGCAATAAAACAACAAAAATCATTAGTACATAATCATTAAAATCAATAAATCAATTAAAATCAAATCATCCCATAAAAGTTGATATCGCCCATTATTGGACGATATCATACCAAATTTAGATAAAATAATCCTTAATAGGACGAAATCATCTCAGTTCTTCAATTTGGGATCGCCCCTTATTAGACAAGATTGCCCCTATTTCTCTGATTTCGTCCCTAGACGAAATCGACAATATAGAGACGATTTCATCGATGGCCTAAAAATGGTCGCGAGGCCCAAAAACACTTAAAATTCAAGTCAAAAATCAAGTAAAACAAGTTAAAAACACAGTAAACTAGGTTTAGATCCTTACCCACAACCCATGTCAGATCTCTGTCAATTTGTGCGCCATTTTCACCATTTCGCTTGTAAAGCTCTGAAACAGTGAAAGTGAACAGTAAAAATGAATTAGGGTTTTACCCTATTTTTCTTATTTTTATTCAAAACGACATTTTTTTAATTTTTGTTTTTTCGCGCTTTTACCTCAAATGTTCGATTTGGGTAAAAAATCAAAAGGGGCAACATAGCAAACAGTCGTACGATTCGACCTAGAATCATCATCTAAAAAATGGAATAAAATTTTGCTTTCTCGTAAAGCGTGAAGAACTCGTCTTTAACGCATTTTCTTTGGAAAATTTACTAAAGAGGGGGGAAAATGTAGCACCCTAAAATTGGTGCAGTTAAACCATCAATAAAAAGTAGAAATTTGAATTTTAACCCCGAAATCGTTCGTTAACCGCTCACGTCATTTTTTGCACCATTTTTAGGGGTTGTTGTGACCGTTGGACGATATTGTCGTTGATTTGACGATATCATCCCAAATCGGATGAATTCGTCTAGAATAGAACGTCCGAATGATTTCATCCCAAAACCAAATTTTTTCAATTAGATTTTGTTCCAATGACCTCTCCAACTTGAGCAGAAGCGTGTCTACACGGTTGGAGATTCCCACATTGGGGATCTCCTACATTGGGATGATCCCTAACCTCCTAACCTCCCCCTAATCCTATATAAATTGGGATTTCCTAGTTTATCCCCTGACTCCCTACCTAGCTACCTGGCTGATTATTTCCCTACAATTTTAGTTTTTCTTGCTGTGATATCCCATCATTTGCACTTGTGTTTTCAAGTTTTGTTGTAGGATTTTACTGTGTTTTAGCCGAAGGTAGCTCGGATCGTCACAGGCAATTCAACTACAATTTTAGACAATTTTGTCAATATCGACAATGATATTGTATGATTACAGATGATCTTGTCTGCAATTCAGCTTGGGGGCAATTAGAGCCCCGAGTTTGCATTCTCTATCTCATTTTCCTTATTTATTGGTGCATTAGATTAATTTACTTCTATTTTTGCATCTTGGAGTTCACCTCATTTAGCATAATTGCATGATAAAATTCAAAATAAATTTCCAAAATAGTGCATCTCATTTAATTTGATATCTAGATTTATCATTCAAACATCTATACTCTTATTTCTATCATTTTGCATCATTCTTGCAATTGTATTTTTGGTTTTTGGTGTCTGTTTTCTTGATTGTAGGTTTTTGATGAATTCGCCTGATGAATTCATTAGGTCGTTGATGATATTGGGTGATCTCGGATGATCTCCTATGATTTGGGATGATTCTGTACAATTACAAATGATCCTACCATATCCGGGATGATTTGGACTCCTACAAGCTTTAGAATCTTCATCAGACATAAAAAATTAGGTGTACTCTTCTCCATTTTATATATTCTCTATATTCAATCGCATTAGGATTCATTTATGTCTAATGTCTTCATATAAATTAGAATCTTCATTTAGAATAGCTCAGCTTCATTTTTGCCAACCTAGGAATCTGAATGATTGAATATAAAACAAACAAATCAAACCCATTCTCATCCTAGGCGTGGAAACTACCACTCAAATTTTCCTGGTGAACCCCACCATCCATCGAAAATTCACCTTTATACCCCTCCCCTAAGAGGCATGACCTTCAAAGGGCCTCTCCGTCCGAGGTATTGTTCCATCCTTTTCTCACCCCCCTTTCGCGTACGGATCCTTTAGCCTGAAGGTAAGGGTGCAAAAAATTTGGGTGATACAGAAAGCCACCTATCAGTTCCCTAATACAACTTAAGCCCTTCCTAGACCTAATTAGGATTCCACAAGACTATTAGTTCCCAAAAACTCCTAATTAATTTAATTGAATATCTAATTTGAAAGTCACTTCACTTAAGTGAACTTTATGGATTAAAAAGTTTAATTAGGATTCTAAACCCAAACTAGTTCTAATTATTCCCTCACACATGTGTGCACCAAATTAGTTAGGATATTTTCTAGGAAACCCTAACTCAACCCTCATCTAATCTAGGTATCAACCAACCCTAGTTAACCTAATCCTTCCTCACACATATATGATGATAGGATATTTCTCTTAGGGTATATGATAGGATGACTAGACATGCCACCTCACAAACCCTAACCTGACCATAATAGGACTTGACCCTAGGGTTTAGTACACCTAACCACACCCCCTACATCTTGGTTTCTTCTATAAATAGGAGACCAAATCCCTCATTATCTCTCTCTCTCCCTTTTAGTTAACCTATATAAACTCTACAAAAATATGACCAAAAGTACAATTAGACATATCTAAACCATGAAGACAACATAACATCGTATCAGGAGCCCATTCGGACAAGGACCTTCAATAGAAAGCACCTGCAGCTCAATTCACTCCATGCCCCATGATTTTGGCTTCTAATTTACCCCTGACCTATGAGTTGACCCTACAGAAGGTTTTTCTCATAAAATCTATCAGGTATACTTTATTTCATGTTTTTATGATGTTTTATGTAGTTTTTATCGTATTTTAGCATAATTTTCCTTTGTGTCTTTATCGTATTCTATCAACATGGGGCTTGACTAAGACAAGCCCCAAAACATACTAACCCTATTTTTTAGGTCACAAAATAGTTGAAGAGAAATAATAAGCATCAATATCAACACTATTGGTGGCCCACATATGCATGAAGCCCACCTACATTGAGGAATATTAGAAGGAGCTATTAGTTTATTTGATATTCATAAAAAGGATTTGGGACAATACTCTTTGTAACCCATGGACTCATTTTAATGAATAAATAATAATGTTCTGAGCATTTGCATATTTTGTACTATGTTTGATCAAATGGTAACTTTTTTATGTTTCATTCTAGCACGCCCGGTGGGACCCCCACAAAGAGTTGTGCTAGACTAGATTTTATTATGAATCTGACACAATTTTCTATTTTTGTTTTTTTGAAGGTACCATATCCAGATATCACAGAGACCCTTAAAACCTTGACAACCCCCTTAGGTCATCAAAATAGGAGTTTCAACCTCCTAGATCTGATTAACCCCCCAACCCATGAATCTAGATCTAATTCACCCCCCACCCCATGAATTGAACATAACTACTCTAAAAACCCTCAAAATTGTAGAGGTTAGTAGCAAAAAGGTAGAACAATCCATCTGAAACAAAAGGAGTCAAGTATTTTACTAAAACCACTCTATTTTTTCATTTCTTGTTGCAAAGAAAATCTCACTAGTAAATGCATCATGCCATTCGGTGAATTTCTTGTTTTAATGCATTTATCATACTATGAACATTTATTTTAGCTGCTCTATATTTATCTTTCTATGTGTAAATTAGATTTACATTCCCCTTTGCTTAAAGGATTAATATATGGCTTTCGTTTCTATTCATTTTTTATGTGAATCACAATTTTTAAAGCCCTCTTTCTTGCAATATCTAGATCTTTTTAAATTTCTTTCCAAACACCTGCATTAAATCAGAAAGTTCCATTTATTTATATTTTCCAAAAAAAATCACTTCCTTGCTTAAATCACATTTTAAATAGATTTTCTTTCTTCTTTTGTGTCATTCCATAAATCTCTTTTCAAAATGCATTACAAATTTCTCTTTTCAAATTGCATTTAGGATTAGGGTTTTCAATTTTTCTTTTATGTCTTTTATCAAAGCATTTCTAAATCTCTTTTCACACCAAAAAAAATTAATTTTCCATTCCTTTCATGCACCTAGGATTAAAATTTTAAAATTTCTTTTTGCATTCTTTTCACAAAGCATTTTTTACATTCCTTTTTGTACAAATTCAATTTCTAATTCCATTTCATGCATTTAGGGTTTAGATTTTCAAATATCTTTTTGCATATCTTGCTAAAGAATTTTCAAATATCTTTTCATACCAAACATCACTTTCCCATTTCTTTCTTGCACCTAGATTAGAATTTGGAATTTATTTTAGCATTTCATTATCATAACAAGTCATTTCCCTTTCACAAAAAACAAATTTCACACTACTTTATTGTCTTTCTTTGGCAATCACATGATTCACTTGGGTTTCCTGTTTACTTCATAAGCATATATCCTATATTATTTTTAGAAAGGCACGTAGGACTAGATTTACTTTCAAAATACATTTTAAATCTAGCTTTTGCTTCCAAAAAGCACATCTAGGGCTAGATTTTCATTTCAAAAAGTCATTTAGTTAGATTTTATTTCTTTCTTACATCATCATTAGACAACATAAACCCACACACACATGTGGTTTAAAACAAACAGTGAGATTGGACTTCATCTCCAATCCATCGTTAGAGACTAGTGAGTCGAGTCTTACGCTCCACCAGCTCACCCCCCTAGACACCTAGCAGCCCCACAGGAGTGGTTTTTTTGACTTCATCATCAAAAAACCCCCCACTTTTGAGACTGGTCTTCTGGATTTCATAACTAGAAGTAAAATTCAAAGTGGGATAGGATTAGACACCTTTGTTCACAAGGCTAACATAATTTGTAAACACGATAACTGTTGTTATTGACTAAGCCCACCCGAGGGTGAAGCGAAAGCATGGTTATGCTAGTAGCAGGTCTTAGATAGTACCACCTCTTATCGTGAGAGGATACAGTGAGCTCATTTCAGCACTTTAAGTTCTCCCCCATAGGTTATCATTTTATTGCATCTTCTATATAGGTCACCATTCATACATCATGATATTGTTCTATTATGTGTGCCTTTGGGTGTTGCAGGAGGTTTTGTACCAATGAAACTCTTGATTTTCTAGAGTATTCACCCCACTACCTATGATAATATCTAGGAAGCATATTTTTCAACATAAAAACACACTCAAATGAACAAAACATTGAAGAACACAAGCTTATACTGAGAGGGGGGTGAACAGTATAAGATCAAATTTTACTTTTCTTTCCCAATATTATCCAATATAATCAATGGCAATATCAACAGCAATAATCAAAGCAATGCACAAATCATCACACACAATAGAGACACCAATTTAACGTGGTTCACCCAATGTGGGCTACTCCACGGAGAAAATATTTCACTAAAATTTTCTCAACAAATCTCTTGGGAATCACTTCCCTATTACAATGTTTATGGACCTCTATCCAAAGGAGACACCAATCCCCTAATGCTCTGATTTGTGGATCTCTCTCCATAGGAGAACTCTTTCCCCTTTTCTCTGGTTCGTGGAACTTGATCCAGGAGACCTCTATCTCCTCAACTAGTTTGTGGATCTCTCTCCACAGAAGAACTCTATCTTCCCAGCTGGTTCATGGATCACACTCCATAGGAGAACTCTTTCCCCTTGCTTTGGTTCATGGAACTCTATCCATAGGAGAACTCTTTCTCCTCTGCTCTAGTTGATGCTCTTCTAGAAGACTTATGCCCCCACTACATTAGCTTGTGGATCTCTCTCCATAGAAGACCTCTATCCTCACTACCTTGGCTAATGGATCTCTATCCACTAGAGACTATTATCCTCTACTCTATCACCTCCAAATCTTATTCTCAACTCTGCTCAATATCTATCTCAAATCTACACTAAACACTATCCTCGATCTAGTACAAATATGCTCTAACTCTATCTTAGGTCTAGCACAAATATACTCTCAAATATACACCAAACTCTATCCTCAAATATATCCTCAAGCCTTAACACAAATCTTGATCAAATCACAAATCAACTCTGCTCAGATCTACCCCAAGCCTTAACACAAATCTTGAACAAATCAAACCTACTCTTAATGTTGTCTCAAGTCTTCACCAAGACTTGCTCAAATATACCTACAAGTCTTCACCAAGACTTACCTCAAATCTATATACAAGTCTTCACCAAGACTTACCTCAAATATACCAATTCAAAAACTTCACCAACTACTCAACCTTCAAGTCCTCTCAAGAACTTTCTCAATTCTCTCAAGTCTTCACCAAGACTTACCTCAAATCTTCTACAAGTCTTCACCAAGACTTACCTCAAATATACCTTTAAGTTCTCTTAAGAACTTGCTCAATATACTCTCAATACAAACTCAAAATAACTCACAAAACATGATCAATCAATCTCAAATATTGCACACAATGCTATCAAATGCTTTGTCTAATATTCAAGGTAATTCCTTTAACTTGAAGTAGTTTAGACATATTCCATTCAAAATTTATTTAACCTCTAGAACATATAGAGAATGATGTACTCTATCAAAAACTCAATATGTTCTACTCAATCATTAAGTCTGTCGCTTTCACAAATCTGGTTTCTAATGTTTGCACATTCACTTTCAATATCACTCAAATCCAATGCTCAAGAATTTCACTCAATCATTCAATCAATGAAACACAACTTGCTCACAAACCCTAAACAAGTGTTTTCAAACTTCTTCAAACAAAAAGCACAATGTGGGTCTCAAACCCTAACTCAAATATTTCTCAATATCTATCTCAAATCAAATCATCCATCAACAAGATGCACTTAAACTTGCTCACACATTTCCAACAATACTTATCAATCCTTTTCACTCCACCTTATATTTCATACATTCATTTCAAACACTCTAAACAAAAGATAGTGTGCCCATACCTTTTTGCTTTGATGGAGATATGTCTTCAAAACATGTTTTACTCACAACAAAACCTTTTGCCAATTCTAGGTTAGATAGCAACAATCTATCTCAAAATCTCCACACAAATATTCTCCTCAATAATTATTTCACCATTCAAGAAATACAATAAAATATCAAGTCACAAATACACCTTATTATCTCCAATACTCTCAAAATAATATTCAACACATAAAAATAAAGTTCCTTTGTTAACACCTTATAATCTCCAATATTCTCAAAATAATATTCAATACATAAAAATGAAGTTCCTTTGTTAACACCTTATAATCTCCAATCTTCTCAAAATAATATTCAATACATAAAAATGAAGTTCCTTTGTTAACACCTTATAATATCCAATATTTTATTTTCTAAGCATAAAAAATAAAATATTATTTCAACAACCCTTATGACTCCCTAAACATTTAACACATACCTTTTTAATTATCACGTGCCCTCAAAACTCTTTCCACATTCCAAACCTTTGGCAATAATTAAATTAAAAATGCATACCTTAATGTTGGCCCACGTCACCAAAAATATTGTGCATGTCTTCGATGACCAACGCCCAACGACCAACGACCAAACTCGAACCCACGACCTATGCCACTGTAACGCCTTAGCCCAAGGCTAAGCTGCCACCTAGGCTACATGCCCACACATGAACCAAAGGTCCATGCTCCCTTACTAATGTTGTTGCATGAATTTTGGTGAAAACAAAAATCCTCTCCTTCTTTCCAAAATGAATCGTGGGATTCGAAACCATGACCTTCCCTTCACAATGCCTTAGCCACACCTTCGACCACCGTCTATGCTACTCAATGCTATGGGATAATTCTATCACATCAATCAAACTTAATACAAGTCTACCTCCTTAAAAAAACTCACAAGTGTCTTCTTCCTTTCGCATATGGAGTGCACGATTTTATTTATCACTTGGGCATTCGAATATTGCATTAGTGTTAGACTTAGGAAATGAAAAACATTTCCTATTAATACTCTTCCTTTGCATTTGAAACACGTCGGCCCTTTCGAATTTCAAATTCAAAATAAAACTTTAAACTTGGCGCCTTTAATTATTTAAATTAAAATTTTAACCTTAGGTTAAAATATTTTAATTTAAATAAATTAAATTAAAACCTTTGCCAACCTTGCTCAATGGACTTTGTCGGGGATATATTTTTTAATGATTCCTTGGACCTTGTTATTTTTCGCCTCTTCCTTTTTCCCAAATATTATAATATTATTATTTCTTTTTAAACTTGCTTCCCTTTTCTTGGGTCTTCTACCTTTTAGGCCTCTTTAGGCATATAATATTTAAAATAAATATTATACCCTTTTCTTCTTTTAACAACTTCCTTGCTTTTTGGAGAATCAACCTTTTGACATCAATGACGACAAAACTGGACATCAAACCTCTTGACATCAATGACAACAAAACTTGCTCAAATTTCCAACAATCTCCCCCTTTGTCATTGATGGCAACCCTTTTTTCTTTAAACATTCCTTTTACCTTTTTCAGTTCTGCTCCCCCTGAGAAACTGCTCCCCTTAAATGAATGCTCTCCCCCTAACTCAAATCTCTCCCCCTTTGACATCAATGGCAAAGGGACTCCTTTGGGGCTAAATATAAGACTCTTAGCTCAGCCCCCTCCCCACCTCCTCTCCTTGAGGTGATTAATTTTGGGGTGGGAGTATCTCTACTCCCAGCATACAATGCTCTTTTTCTTTGTCCACCTTCTTCCTCAACTGATCCTTCTGATTCTTTTGAGTATCCCTATTCTTGCTTATCTCTAGAAATTCTTTTCTACACCACTTAGCCATATGCCCAACATTATTGCACTTATAACACTTAATGTTGTGGTTCCTTGAAGGTGCAAATATCTTGAAGTTCCTCCTGGTGAAGCCATATCCATTCCTATCATGAACCCTGCAATGAATTGCTTTATGACCAAACTGATTACAAGAGTAACAATACCCTTGAAAGAGATGCCCATTTCTGAAATTTCTCTTGGTGAAACCATATTCCTTCTTTTCATGTGTCCTGCACTGCATAGCCTTGTGACCAAACCTATGACATGAGAAGCAACATCCTTTGAAGAAATATTTCCTTTGACCCATTGGTCTCTTAGTCCTTTCTTCCCTATGATGTTCTTTGTTCCTCATTTGTGCATTGTTTCCTTCCTTGGTGAACCTTCTATTTTTCAACTTATCCTCATAAGTCTCACTTTCTCCTTCACTCTCTTCTAAGTTCTTCTTCTTTGGAGCTTGAGCTTGAATCCTCTCCTTGTTCTCTTTGTCCTTCTTCAAAACCAAGTCCTGTCTTGTTTGATGAAGATCTTTGTACACTGATAATCTTATCCAAGGTCTTTGAGCTTTTCCCAAACCTGTGTAGCTTGTCTTTAGACTCTTTCACTTCCTTTCTTAGTGAAGCTACTTCATGCTCTAATATTTCACATTCTAAGACTTTTACCTCTAACTTTTCTTTAAATCTCCTTGTCTTAGATATTGAGTTTGTCAGATCTTGTATAAGCTTTCCTTTCTCTTCATCACATTCTTGAAATTGAACCTTGAGTCTTGAATTCTACTTTCTAACCTTTCTTAATTCCTTAAGAGCAGAAATAAGCTCACCTTCTAGATCAACTACTCCTTCATTTTTTGATTCTTCCTCTACCTTTTTGTCTTCAAGAGCATCTTCATACCTTTCAGATTTATCTTCAATAGAAGCACTTCCTTCTTCCTCTATTTCCAAGAAGATAATTTCTTCTTCTTTATCTCCCCCCCCTTATCTGCATAGAAACTCTTCTTATGCCTCTAGAAAAACTTCTTTTCATGCTTGTTTTGTCCATACCTATTTTTCTTTTGATACCTAGATTTTCCTGCTTCCCTATTCTTATGATCTTGTTTCTCTTCACCACTACTTCTAGCTTCTAGATAGTTAGATGCATAGTGACCATATTTACCATAATTGAAACACTTAACTATTTTTGTACCTTTGTGCTTTCTTGAGTCCTTATTCCTTCTACCATAGTTTGCTTCTTCATCACTGGATGACTCATCACTTGAATCTGACTTCTTATCTTTTATCTTCTTTGCTACTTTGAAGGTTGCTTCTTTCTTGGGGATAGGATCCTTTCCTATTCTCATCTCAAAAGCTGTGAGAGTTCCATGTAACTCATCCCTAGTCAAAGTTTCAATATCTCTTGTTTCTTCTATGGCTGAAACCTTTTCACTATACCTCATAGGGAGTGACCTTAAAACCTTTTGACAAACATCTGATTCTTCAACTTTAAACCCAAGTCCTTGCATGGAGTTAACAACTTCATCCACATGAAGTAAGTATGTAGCAATGTCTTCCTCATCCTTCATCTTCAAGTCTTCAAATGTTTTCTTGTGATTTTGCAATTTTGCCATCTTGACCTTTTTGTCTCCCTCATATGTTTTCTTCAACTTTTCCCAAATCTCTTTTGTTGATGTGCAATGCATAACTTTTACAAACTCTGCTTCATGTAAACCACTTAATATTGCATTCATTGCCTTTGCATTATATAGATGTAGGAGCTTACCATATTTATCTATAGGAGGACTAGTTGGAGGTGTGTATCCATCCTCAATTGTTTGCCATGTCTCAATTCCTTGTGCCATTAAGTAATTATTTATTGTTCCCATTGAACAATGGTGTCTTATTTTCTGAAGATCCACTCTGAGATGCCATATGTGTTCTTATATACTTTTCCTTCAAGTTGTTAAACTCTTTCGAAGGAACCCACTCTGATACCAATTGAAGAACACAAGCTTATACTGAGAGGGGGTGAACAATATAAGATCAAATTTTACTTTTCTTTCCTAATATTATCTAATATAATCAATGGCAATATCAATAGTAATAATCAAAGCAATGCATAAATCATCACACACAATAGAGACACCAATTTAACGTGGTTCACCCAATGTGGGCTACTCCATGGAGAAAATATTTCACTAAAATTTTCTCAATAAATATCTTGGGAATCACTTCCCTATTACAATGTTTATGGACCTCTATCCAAAGGAGACACCAATCCCCTAATGCTCTGATTTATGGATCTCTCTCCATAGGAGAACTCTTTCCCCTTTTCTCTAGTTCATGGAACTTGATCCAAGAGACCTCTATCTCCTCAACTAGTTTATGGATCTCTCTCCATAGAAGAACTCTATCTTCCCAGCTAGTTCATGGATCACACTCCATAGGAGAACTCTTTTCCCTTGCTCTAGTTCATGGAACTCTATCCATAGGAGAACTCTTTCTCCTCTACTCTAGTTGGTGCTCTTCTAGAAGACTTCTACCCCCACTACACTAGCTTGTGGATCTCTCTCCATAGAATACCTCTGTCCTCACTACCCTAGCTAATGGATCTCTATCCACTAGAGACTATTATCCTCTACTCTATCACCTCCAAATCTTATTCTCAACTCTACTCAATATCTATCTCAAATATACACTAAACACTATCCTCGATCTAGTACAAATATACTCTAACTCTATCTCAGGTCTAGCACAAATCTGCTCTCAAATATACACCAAAATCTATCCTCAAATCTATCCTCAAGCCTTAACACAAAGCTTGATCAAATCACAAATCAAATCTACTCAGATCTACCCCAAGCCTTAACACAAATCTTGAACAAATCAAACATACTCTTAATGTTATCTCAAGTCTTCACCAAGACTTGCTCAAATATACCTACAAGTCTTCACCAAGACTTACCTCAAATCTACCTAAAAGTCTTCACCAAGACTTACCTCAAATCTACCTTCAAGTCCTCTCAAGAACTTACTCAAACTACTCTCAAGTCTTCACCAAGACTTACCTCAAAAATACCCTCCTAACATTCTCTCATCTCTCTCTCAATTACTTACCTCAATTTCTACAAGTCTTCACCAAGACTTACCTCAAATCTACCTTTAAGTTCTCTCAAGAACTTGCTCAATATGCTCTCAATACAAACTCAAAATAACTCACAAAACATGATCAATCAATCTCAAATATTGCACACAATGCTATCAAATGCTTTGTCTAATATTCAAGGTAATTCCTTTAACTTGAAGCAGTTTAGACATATTCTATTCAGAATTCTTTTAACCTCTGGAACATATAGAGAATGATGTACTCTATCAAAAACTCAATATGTTCTACTCAATCATTAAGTCTATCGCTTTCACAAATCTGGTTTCTAATGTTTGCACATTCACTTTCAATATCACTCAAATCCAATGCTCAAGAATTTCACTCAATCATTCAATCAATGAAACACAACTTGCTCACAAACCCTAAACAAGTGTTTTCAAACTTCTTCAAACAAAAAGCACAATGTGGGTCTCAAACCCTAACTCAAATATTTCTCAATCTCTATCTCAAATCAAATCATCCATCAACAAGATGCACTTAAACTTGCTCACACATTTCCAACAATACTCATCAATCCTTTTCACTCCACCTTATATTTCATACATTCATTTCAAACACTCTAAACAAAATATAGTGTGCCCATACCTTTTTGCTTTGATGGAGATATGTCTTCAAAACCTTGTTTTACTCACAACAAAATCCTCTTTGCCAATTCTAGGTTAGATAGCAACAGTCTATCTCAAAATCTCCACACAAATATTCTCCTCAATAATTATTTCACCATTCAAGAAATACAATAAAATATCAAGTCACAAATACACCTTATTATCTCCAATACTCTCAAAATAATATTCAACACATAAAAATAAAGTTCCTTTGTTAACACCTTATAATATCCAATCTTCTCAAAATAATATTCAATACATAAAAATAAAGTTCCTTTGTTAACACCTTATAATCTCCAATCTTCTCAAAATAATATTCAATACATAAAAATAAAGTTCCTTTGTTAACACCTTATAATATCCAATATTTATATTTTCTAAGCACAAAAATAAAATATTATTTCAACAACCCTTATGACTCCCTAAACATTTAACACATGCCTTTTAATTATCACGTGCCCTCAAAACTCTTTCCGCATTCCAAACCTTTGGCAATAATTAAATTAAAATTGCATACCTTAATGTTAGCCCACGTCACTAAAAATATTGTGCATGTCTTCGACGACCAAAGCCCAACAACCAATGACCAAACTCGAACCCACGACCTATGCTGCTGTAGCGCCTTAGCCCAAGGCTAAGCTACCACTTGGGCTACATGCCCACACGTGAACCAAAGGTCCATGCTCCCTTACTAATTCTATCACACGAATTTTGGAAAAACAAAAATCCTTCCCTCCTTTGCAAAAATGAATCACATGGGATTCAAAACCATAACTTGCTCCTTACAATGCCTTAGCCACACCTTCGACCATCGTCTGCGCTACCCAGTGCTATGGGATAATTTTGTCATGCCACATGAATATCAATACAAGTCTACCTCCTTTATTAAAACAACTTACAAGCTTCTTCTTCCTTTCACATATGGAGCACATGATTTTATTTATCACTTGGGCATTCGAATATTGCATTGGTGTTAGACTTAGGAAATGAAAAATATTTCCTATAAATACTCTTCCTTTGCATTTGAAACACGTCGGCCCTTTTGAATTTTGAATTCGAAATAAAACTTTAAACTTGGCGCCTTTAATTATTTAAATTAAAATTTTAACCTTAGGTTAAAATATTTTAATTTAAATAAATTAAATTAAAACCTTTGCCAACCTTGCTCAATGGACTTTGTCGAGGATATATTTTTTAATGATTCCTTGGACCCTATTATTTTTCACCTCTTCCTTTTGCCCAAATATTATAATATTATTATTTCTTTTTAAACTTGCTTCCCTTTTCTTGGGTCTTCTACCTTTTAGGCCTCTTTAGGCATATAATATTTAAAATAAATATTATACCCTTTTCTTCTTTTAACAACTTCCTTGCTTTTTGGAAAATCAACCTTTTGACATCAATGATGAAAAAACTGGACATCAAACCTCTTGACATCAATGACAACAAAACTTGCTCAAATTTCCAATAAACACTTTATTTTTTGCATTTAGAATTGACTCCAGTTTCACATTTTTGCATGATCACAAATTAGTTTTAGTACACTTCACCATTTAACACTTTTTTTTCACATATCTACAGTCTCTCACTTCTTTTATTTTTTCTTAGTTATAATTTGAGTCCAAACTTCATAGGGTTGCTTCAAAACCCCTTTACACATCACACATAGAACCTCATATTTTAGTCTTTGTGTAGTTCTAAAGCTTCACAGAGATATACGCCATCATGCCTATTTTTACCCATATTCAAGCATGCAAGCAAGCACACCATATAAAGGAGGCTTCTAGCACCACTTCTAGTTAGTCTACCCCTCCTCCTTCACTCACAAAAGGGAAATCCACATGCACACCAGATCTTATCACAGGGTTCAATACACATTACACACACATGATGTCTCAAGGTGAGACATCCACTTTGAGCGAATCCCTTGTCACTTAATTCAAAGAAGATCATCCTCATTTCCCCTTCATCATCACCTAATCCACATTCTACATTTTGTGACCATGTGATCTATGTTGCTCCAGGATACCCCACTCCTTTCTTCACCATAGATGAGGAGATCCCACCTGCATCTCCTACCTTCATATACCCCTTTTTTTAGAGTCTATCTAAATCCCTCTTTTAGAATGACTCCTCCTTATTAAATCATACTCACCCTTAGGTTGCATATTTTACCCCTATAATAGGGATTATTTTAGACCCCTCCTCTTCCACACGAGGCACTCATATGCCATCATTTCAAAATACATCATAACAATCCCCCTTGCAGCAGTAGCAAGTACCACTTCCACCATCATACCCACACTCTACCTAAGATTCACAACCATCATCTTCCCAAAAACCATTTTTCTATCCTTTGAGTACACATCTCAGCCACCTCCTAAAATGCAATCGATGAAATACCAATAACATCAAACAATCACCCACACCAAATCTAGAGTGAATAAATTCATCACTCCACCATCCCAATATCCTACTTTAGAATTTTATCCTCCTTTCTTCTCATCCTTCCCACCTACATCTCGGGTGTCTAGAATGTATGCTACCAAATCTTATGCTCCACATTCATCTACATCTACCTTATTATTACCCCCTCCTCCTCCTTTCTAGATCATAACCACTGGCCCTCTTCCCACATATGGACCAAGACGTACAACCTATACCCCTACTCCTTCAGGATATTCCACATATTTTAGTTTTCCCACATCTTATCCTTTAGGATAGATGCAAGTACCATCATTTGACACCTCATCTTGCCCATCTCTCACACTGTTAGTACCGATACCTCCACAATTATCTACTAGGCCTACATTATTTATGATTCCCCCCTCTTGATCATTACCTCCTACGACCCAACCATTATTAGAATATCATCCCCAGTAGATATCTATGCCACAACTGCACACCCTGTAGCCACAATACTATTATCCTCAACAAATTTCTATTCCATAGCCTTGTGTCCCATTGGCTACGACATCATACATCACTTAGTAGCCACCTCACTAGGATTAGTTGCAATACTTTTCCCATCAATACTAGGAACAACAACAACTCTAATTTTTACCACACTCACAGGCTCCATCCACCTTAGCACCTTCCTCCACTCCCTTAGCACCCAAACTTAAACTTTTGCAAGATGAAGTAAATATGCTAAACCTTCGCATAGCCGGATACAGACCATGGAAACCAACCTATGACAAAATTTGTAATGAGCTAGTACATCCATAAATTTCCATCTTACCTTATCCTTATCACTTTTAGATCCCAAATTTTGATAAATACAATGTTAAGAAAGATCCTCGAGAACATATGAGCAATTACCATTCAGCTTGCTACCAGCTTCATAGTAGAAACCCCCTTCATGTTACATACATTATCCCTTTCACTTGGGGGACAAGCCCTTGACTGGTACAACATGCTCCTATACCATAGCCTGTACACCTTTAAAAAGTTGGCCAACTCCTTCCTAGAGTATTTTTCCATAAACATCAAAAAGAAAACTAAATTTTTAGACGTCTACGCCCCATGACAAGTTGATGATGAACCTATTACTGAGTTTGTTTCATGGTGGAGATCTATCATACATAACCTCACCCATAGTCTTCCTACTACTAATTTAGTGATACTATTTTCTAAGAGTTATCATAAACACATCTCTACCTCCTTACATATTCATCAAAGTCGTACCTTTGAAGAAGCCATTGCCCAGGCCAAAGTCATTGAGGACATCAAGGTCCAACTAGGAAATATCAAGTTGAGATAGAAACCATCCTACAATTCTAATTTTGGCTTCAATATAAATACACCTAATCAACCTTTTCCTAGACCTCCATGATCCAACCAAGTGATATTAATTCTTGTTGCTCTTTCCATGGTTATGTCCAAGCCCTCATCGATAATGGTACCATCCAGGTCTCAAATACTCTTGCTCTACAAAACCAAAATTTAGGAATCTTCCAAAACCTCTTCTTGAATCATAAGGGGTCTAAACCCCAAAGAAATCCACCAAACCCCTCAAGGCCACCTATATAGGTCAATAGTATCCAACATGACCCCCTTCACATGGTGTAGTGCGTATTATTAATCTTACCACTCACAATCAACGGTATCCATCATGCCAAACCACACCTATCATTTTCTCACTGGTACCATTTACATCTCCACAGTCTCCTATGACTTCTAACACCACACCTCCTCCACCACAAAATTTCATCACAATCCATGGCAGCCTTATCCACCAAATGTGTAATAATCCTAACCAGTTATCCATCTATGACTTTTTTTAGTAGTCCCAACCCCATCATGAGGTATTGAATGACATCTTACATTCTATTGATCTTGAGACTCACGATGTGAATGCCTTCATAAATTTTTTAGGAAAAATTCCATGTTGCCTTCATCCCTCTATAATTTTTCATGATCATGAGATCATAGAACTCATAGGAAGAGTGGATCCCCATCTGCACACTCAAGCAACCATCAATGACATCACCTACAAGTGTGTTCTCATTGATACAGGTTATTCTATCAGTATTATTTCCATAGTATCTTTACATCATCTGCATATCCCACTAGCTCATTTTTCCACACCATCGCTCAATATATGTGCATTCAATGGTTATATGAGACCCATAGTAGGATCCATAATCCCCCCCATATGGGTGGGTATATACACCATCCCAATTCTCTTTCACATCATTCAATGTGAAATGTAGTATAATATCCTGCTTGGTCATCCATGGATTGGGCACATACAATGTGTCCCTTCTACATTACACCATTATATCAAATACATCCATGATATAATTGTCCATTACGTTCCTACCGATGGGGACCCCTTCAAATTTTGCAACATCATAGATCTTCCACCAATACCTTCGTCATATTCCATGCAACTATTCCCTATTTTATCTCATCAATCTATCAAACCATTGACATCTTCTCCCACATCCACTTCATTACCACAATCTTCATAAAGGACACACACCTCGATGTTTGCACCACTAGCACTAGCCCTCGTGACACCTAACCCTACTACCATACCTTTTTCACTACCTTCGTTGTGGCCACCACCACCATCTCAGCCATCATATTCTACAAATCAACCCATGGTGTCATGACCCTCCTCATTACCTACATCATGACCTACCACTACATCTCACCTATCTTCCTCTATGAAACCTCCTCTCCTTGTTGAGTGGTAATTTTTCCCAATTGTAAAACAACATTCACCTTAGGATATTTATCCCAAAACCCTCTCTTTCAAAGAAGTTAGAAATCAAAACAACTTCTCCAAGGTTTCGCTATGTAAGCATTGCACATGTGTATTAGTAATCTCAATGAAGATATATCAAATGAATGCTAGGAACACCTTAGTGATTGCAAGTAACTATTAACAAGGGGTATGTGTTGGTTTATTTTATTATGCCATATTAATGATTGTTCATGAAACTTAAATGCAAATATGAATTGGCCCTCATATGACCACAATGTATCCTTAATTCCTTTTATCTTGAATGTTTTTAGGTAGATTTTATCTTCCTTTATTAAGTAGATTTTAAACAAGTTTTATCTTGTATTAAATCCTACTTTAAGTAAGAAGTAGAAGATTAAAACTTGTCTATGAATGTGAATATGAAATTATGAAAAGATCCATTAAATGTAGCTTCTATCATGAACATAAATATAGCCTTTAATGTAATTAATAAATTGTTCCTCTTTTATGAAATTAATTTTCATAAAGAGACACCAATTTATTGCCTTCAAACAATGGCCTCAAAATGTCATCATCAATTATCCCTATTTAATGAAATCATAATTTTCATAAAGAAGAAATAATTTAATGTTTTAAAACACTAGTCTTTGATATAATGATAAATTACCTCTCTTTAATGAAATCATAATTTTCATAAATAGAAGGGTATTTATTGCTCTTAAATGATGGCCAATGAAATGCCATAAAAATTACCCCCCTTTGATGAAATTGAATTTTTCATAAAGGAAAGGTCATATTATGCTTATGAATGGAAATGCAAAGTTTAAAAATCTGATTTACCTCCAAAATGTGAAAAAATAAAATTTTGAAATTATAAAAATCTGCATAAAACAGTCATTTTCAATAATATTTATAAAAACAAAATGACTTCAGAATGAGCTCAAATTTGTTTTGGATGATATATTGTATCTCATTATTCACACCATGTAATTATTTTTGTCATTTTATTTTTTTCAATTTTTATTTTAATCCTCGAAGTTTAAAAAATCTACAAAATGAAAGTTAGAAAAATAAAAAATTCTAAAATAAACTTGAATGCTGGAAACGTAAGCATGCAAAGCCTTATCATTTTAATGACACCCTACCCTACAAAACTGAAGATGTGAGAAACTCTTACATGTAACCTAATCTATTCCAACATGCATTTTCACAATCGAAATAAACTAAGTGTTAGCTCCTAGGGCACTAAAAATAAATTTCAGACTCCAAACATTCAATGATGTGACCATTAAAATGCATCAAACATCATCTATAAATCCAAAACCTAAAAAATGGAAAGATAAAAATTTAAATCCAAGCATGCAAAAAATTATCCTCCTATTTTACTAACAAAATGTAGATTTTTGAAAAAACTTTTGCATTAAAATAATTATTTCCTTGTACATTCATCTAAGCAGCATTTCTAATCTTTGCACAAAAAAAAAGCCCATTCTCTATCCATTCATTGCATTTTTAAAGTTTTTTCTCACACTCTTTGATGCATTGTCGTTATGCACATCATTAATTCTCAATGAATTTGTCAATCCAGGGCAGTGTACAAGGCTATTTGCGGAAGGAGTGAACAGGGCTATAACTTAGGTCATTTGGGAGCAACAGGTCTTATTGGTGAAACCGATTGTGTGGGGGATTTAGGACATTTTTATCTCTAAATTGCATAAATTGAACTTTAATCTAATTGCAGGAATGGAAACTAATTACTAACTGTAGAAATGAAATCCTAGTTACAATTACAGAATGAAATCTAATTATGTTGCAGAAATAACTCCCTAGTTACAGTTGCAGAATTAGAAATCTAATTATGATTGCAGAAAGGAAGTCTATTTACTTTTGTAGTAATGGAAACCTGATTATAACATGGAAATTAAGTCCTGTCAATGCTCTGTAATAGAAGGTTGTCAATATTCTGTGCAGGGGTTGACAGCAAAACACAAAATGCAGTAAATTGCAAAAAATAGTAAATTTTGGAAATGACAATCTGTAGTAATTTGAAAGCTTGCTGAAAATGGAGATTACAACCAAACCTATCATTAATCACAAGATCATCCTAATCATGAAATAAACTAAGATTGCAAAGACTGTTAGTTGTTTACAAGGAAATGAAATGACAAGTTTTACAACTTATTCTCTTGCAGCAAAATCAGAATAAAAACCTGTTGTTAGTCCTCCTCCTAGGTCTGGAAGTGGCCAGCCTCCTTGTCCAGAAGAAGGTATGAGTCTTTCTCTCTCTCTAGATCTTACTCACACTCATTCACAACAACATGAATAGAAAAATAGTGCACTTTATTGATTCAAGAACATAATTACAATATTGCTGCTAAAAACCCTGTTACAGGACTGTAACAGTCACTTTTCTGCTATTTTCTTATTATTATACTTCTTGCTTATTTTCCCCTACCTCTTAGCTCAACTTGGACGGGAGCTATCTATTTATAGATATCCTAAAATCTATTTACAAACTGAGAATATCTCATTCCTATCTTACAGATCTATTCCTATTATGCTTGCAGCATTCCCGGGTTTATCCTAGAAGAGGATCAAAATTGATCTTTTCCATGAATGGTGGCTTTGGACGGCAAGGACGACAAAGTCAGATGGGAGATATTTTCCTTTAACCTTTTCAACCTTCTTTCCCTTTTTCCATCATCAAAAATCAGTCAACAAGTCAAAAAGCGCTTTTTGTTCTCATTCCGAAGATAAGTGGCTCATTTCGAAGAGACTGTATTTCTCATTCCGAAGATGTCCGCTCATTCCGAAGAGACTGTATTTCTCATTCCGAAGATGTCTGCTCATTCTGAAGATCTTCGAAATGAACAACTGTGTGCTCTTCAAGTGATTTCATCTGCATTTCTCAGGTGGGTTAGCTCTCAGGATCAGATTGCAATAGCCTTCATCTCTCTCCATGTGTGAATTCCATGCCTTGCCATTCATTGGCAGCTGGCTGGAATTTACATTGGAAAACCAGTTTCTACTGCACAGTAACAGTTTGCTTGCACTATTTGCTAGATTTAGATAAATAAATGCTTGAAACACATCAAAACAAAACTAGTGAAGTGCTGCTATCAACCTAAGCATACTTCTCATTTAGCAAGTCATGACAAAGTAACATAAAACTATGCAAAAACTATAAAAATCAGAATATAGTATTTCTAACACATTGATCATGCAAACAGTTAATACACAACATATTAAATCAACTTAACTAGCATATCAGATTAAACACAAGAGTTTTTAGGCAGTTTCAATGTTCAAAATATGCTATGATTGAGGCATTTCTAGGCCTCATCATTTCCCCCCAACTTATATTAATGCATGTCCTCATGCATTCTATTGGGCTATAGAATCACATATATCCATATTCAAATTCCATGATCTGTAGAACAATTTGGTGCCTATATAATATCCCCTGTTCTCCTGAAGGTTTCTGAGCCATTCTTCAAACTGATCATCAAGTTGAGAATCTTCTTCAAAATAGAAGGGAACTAGAGAAATGATGGTTGGAGGCCTAAATCTGAGACCTATCCAATGATGTTGCATGATTTCAATCAGTTGTATCACTCCTTCTGCCCTTCTTCTAGACCATTCTAGGTTAATGGGGGAGATAGGTTCCCTTTTCTGTAAAGAAATGGAAAGTTCTGCCCATCTATTTTTGCAAAATGATAATGTTGGAACAAAACTGTTATTACAAAAATTCTGGAATTTGGTCACACAGTCCCTCAAATTGCTCAAGTACATCCTTTTTACATCTTCCCTGTTCATCATGGTGAAATGTTGTCTGGTGATAAGTGGATGATTTGGCTGAACTGCTCTGACTAACAATTCAACTCTTAATTCAATTTCTTTATTTTGTCTTTTCTCCTGGTCCCAATAAAATTGATTTTGTAAAGTGGACATGAATGCTCTCAGTTGAACATCTCCTATGTAAATTTGAGGGTGAAACTCTACCTCTTCTGGAATAAAGAAGTTGTGTAAAAATAATTCACATAAGAGATTTTTTTGTTCTATAGGGCTATCAAAATAGGCTTCTAAGAAATCTGTAGTTGTGTCCAATTTGTATGGGAGACCTGAGCTAATCCTCATGACCTGCCATCTGAGATATTTCTCCTTCAGAATGAGACTATAAAATCTGGCCGACCATCTGAATTGGACCAAAAACTCAGCAATATGACATAAATCAGTCACTTTTTCATTCAATGCCTTGATTTCTGTTTCTTTTGCTTCTAACTGTTTACCTTCCAATTTAAAATTTTCAACTTTAGTGGCAAGTTTTTCATATCTGATCACCCAACTAGCTATGTCTGTATTATATTGCTCTAGGGATACAGTATTGGGTGGTCTAACTACAGGTGGAAATCTAGGTAGCAGATCTACCTGAACCCCTTTTTCTGCTACTTCCACTGGTTGGTCATCTGATAATAATTCTACTTGTATCCCTTTTTTTGCTATTTCCACTGGTTGGTCATCAGACAACAATTCTACTTGTACCCCCTTATCCTCTACTTTTATTGAAGGTATAACAGTTTTAAATACAGAAATCTCATTTGAAGGAGTACTTACTTGAACAATTGCATGTTGCTATTTAAACTGCTCCTGTGCTGGTGTTTCCTGTTGTGACTCATCTCCAATATTCTTTTCTATGCTTTTTATCAATTCTGGAGCATCTTCGAAATGAGAAGGCAATGCTTCAGAATGGAAGGGCACTTCTTCAGAATGAAAGGGCGCTGCTTCAGAATGAGCACCTATGTCTTTAGTCAAAGTTTTAGATGCCTCAATCAAAGTAAAAGAGTCATCTGCCCTAGATAATCCCATAAGTAATTGAGCCAAATTATCCTCATCAATAGATACAGTTGGTTGTTCTTCAGACTGTGACAACCTCTTCCTCAATTTTGCCACTTCCTGCTGTAATTTTGCAATCTTCTTTTCCTGTATTTCAATGATATTTTCTTTTTCTTCAATCCATTTAGTTTGTGTTTTGATAACACTTTTTGTTGCTCTTAGTTGTTCTGTGATGTCCACCTCCTCTGTTTCTGATTCAGAATCTGATGCAGATAAATCATCTATAGTTGGTTGCTCAACAACTATCTCATCTTCTGCTTCAGCTATCTACTCTTGTTCAGGAGGTTCCATGAAACTATCTATGATTGCATCCACATCTTCTGTGGCTTGTTGAACTGTAGCAACTTCAAAACTGTCTTGCCCAGTCTCTTCCTCAATCATTTGTTCAGGGAATTCTAAAAAATATTCAAGGGCTGGTTGCACTTCTGTAACATCTGGACTACCTTGTCCACCTTCTTCTTCTATCACCTATTCTTCTATTTCTCTCAAGTGGAGTCTTGTAGACCTCCTAGTTCCTGATGCAAATTTTTTCTTCTTGCCCTATTTTCTGGTGACAGTAGGGGCTGTGGGGACAGTTTCAGATTCTGGTGGGAGTGCTTCTATTTCCCTTGTTGTCTCTTCCCCTATTTTTCTAGGCACTTCACTCCCCTATTCTGACAGATCAACAACATCTTTAGAAAAATGAACTTTCTTCTATTTTTCTTTTCGACTATCGGTTCTAGGCCCTCTCTTCTTTTGTTTCTTAGCTTGTGAGGTTGAAGGTTCTGGAGAAAGGTGCTCTATTGCTTCTTCTAGGTGTGTTTCCTCCTCTACAATAGCATCTATGATAGCATCTATTTCTTCTTCCTCCTCATCCTCTCTTCCAAAAACTACATCATTCAGAGTAGAATAAAACCTATCAAAGCTTCTAGGGTTTCCTCTAAAATGATGTTGGTAGACTAATTTAATAAGACCATGGTGGCGAGGGCTCCCTTTTCCTTCCTGATATCATTTTGCCATATTTTTCAACTCCTGGTGCAGATACAAGGGAAGATTTACCCTAACTTCTGGTTGTTGCCTACCATGTCTTAGGTGGTTCAAAATTTTGAAATGATGCCCTGATAAAAGTACATATTGCCCTTCACAGGTTAAAAATTTTATTACCCATGTGGCCACTTCATTCCAGGGTTCTTGTAGGCTGGCCATTTTTACCCCCTTGCATGTGTTGTGTATTAAGTATTCTGGCTCCCTATCATTTTCTTCCAAAAATTGACTAACTACATTTGCCAGTGTATTTTTGCCAGTTCTAGAAATTTGAAGACCCTCTAATGGAAGCTCAGTAATTTGACTTAAAAATTTAGGGGTTACCTTAATTGTCATGTCGTTAATGTGTGCCTGGTTATTTCTGAATGTGTGAGTGAACATGCCGGCCAAATCTTCAGAGGACCCATCAAATTTGTCCAAAAATGGCATAAGCCCTCCATCTTCAAAAATTTGTAGCACTTCTAGATTTTCTCGAAGGTGGGTGGTATCTACTGGTTCCATATTTGTCTTTCATCCCATTTTCCTATTTTGGTATGTTAAAAACTGCTCACCTCTGCTGCTACTCTTCCATTGGATCATTGGTTTTTGGTTCTTGCAGACTTGCAGGGTTTGTTTTCAGGTTTTCAATTGCCTTGTTTGTCTTCTTCGGAATGAACTGCAATATCGACACTGTACCTCATAATCATTTTGCATTAGCAATTATGTCTTCGAAAGGAAGGGTGGCATGCATCTCTATTTCTACTTTGAACACCTATCCATTAATGATTGCATAGATGTCCTTGTCGTCAGATCCACCTCACTTGTTTTTAGCTCATCTATTTTGCCCATAGATTTCTCACGTGCATGGTTATCAGCATCGAACAATGGTGGCATGTTGTTGGTCACTTCCCCATGATTCTGGTACTTCCTTAATGGGTGCAAGATAAGACAAATCACATCTCAACTGACACGTGTCATTTATCATATGCAGTCAAAGAATTCTACTGATCGTATATTTTCCCCCTCCTTGGATGCCACATGGAAATATCATGTTGAATGCTCATTCCGAAGACTATGCTTCATTGCAAAAAAATTCCTCATTTCGAAGATAAAGTTTCATTCCGAAGACAAGTCCTCATTCCGAATATCATGCTTCATTGCGAAGACAATTCCTCATTTCAAAGACAAAGCTTCATTCTGAAGACAATTCCTCATTCCAAAGACAAAGCTTCATTTCAAAGACAAAGTGCAACATTCATTCTATTATCATTCCAAAGACAATTTCATTCCAAAGACAAAGTGCAATAGTCATTCTGAAGACAATTTCAATCCGAAGACAATATAACAGTTAATCTGAAGAAAAATTCAATACGAAGAAAATACAATAGTTAATCTGAAGAAAACTTCAATCCAAAGACAATACAACAGTTAATCTAAAGAAAACTTCAATCCGAAGACAATACAATAGTTAATCTGAAGAAAACTTCAATCCGAAGACAATACAACAGTTATTCTAAAGAAGATAGCAGACACTATTTTTGGCATTCTCATTTCAAAGATTAGGCAGAAACCAATATTCTCCTTCTCAAAACATGTTTTAAGTATGCCAACTCTTATGGATACCTTTTATGCTAATGGTTAATTGTTATATACTACATACCAATCATTTACAATGAAGAAATGTAAGAAATATATACCTGATTAAAACAAGTTAATGCAAGTTTTGAAGAATGACTGCTTCCGTTGAGATTTTCTGCAATATTTCAAAACAAGTGCAGTTGGTGAATTTGTACAATGATGATTCAGAAATTTTCAAGGTTATGCATGCCATAAAACTGGTTTTCATGCATACCAACTCAGTAGTGCCTTAGGAAAGGTTTTCACTGCTGAGCTATTCATTTTCTCTCTTTTTTTTTCTTGTTTTCTTTTTTTTGTTTTTACCTCTCCTTTTCTCTCTATTTTTTTTTTTATTCTGATTATGCCCATGAAGGAATTCATGATTTCCCTAAAATCATGCCCATGAAGGAATTCACAATCAGAATTTATTCATCTTTTTGTTTTCTGCTTTTTCTGATTTTTTTTATTTTTTTGCTTTTCTTGAAATCCATGATCATGCTGATTTTATTGAAGTGGAAGAGGGAATCTCTTCCACCTATTGTGCATCCAAACTATCAAGCTGTTGCAAGAATTCCTCTTTAGTCAGAGGTGTATGGTACACCCTGAGGCGATGTCCATTCACTACCAACTTTCTCCGTGACCCATCAATAGGAGATAGATGAGCTGCTCCATTGTCAAATACCTCTTCAATCTGGTAAGGTCCAAGCCATCTAGTTCTCAGCTTTCTAGGGAAGTCCTCATAGCGAGAATCAAATAGCAAAGCCCAATCTCCTTGCTAAAATTTCCTCTGTTGAATGTGACTGTCATGCCACAGCTTCCTCTGCTCCTGAATTACTTCAGTTTGGTGCAGAGCATCCAACCGAAGTTCATCCAATGCATTCAGCTATAGAATCATGTCCATCTATGCTTGTGACAATTCAATCCCAATTTCCAATGTTGTGCGTAATGTTAGTAGCTCAAATTCAATAGGTAGGAGGGGCTTTTTACCAAAAACTAGTTCATAAGGTGTGAATCCAATAGTGGATTTCCAAGTAGTATTGTAAGCCCAAACTGCTTCAGGTAATTTATCTAGCCGGTTTCTCCTATGAAAAGCTACTATTTTTGTCAAGATTCATTCCAGCTTCCCTGTTTGTTACCTCAACCTGGCCATTTGCTTGTGGGTGGTAAGGTGATGATTTCCTATGTTTGATTTCATATAATTCTGTAAAAGCCTCAATGACTTTAGATGCAAATTGGGGTCCTTGGTCTGTGGTGATAGACCGTGGAGCTCCAAATCTCTAAAAAATCTGAGTATACAAGAAATCGATGACCTTCTCTTCACGAGCATGTTTGAAAGCATGCACCTCTACCCACTTTGTCAAGTAATCAGTGCATACTAGAATATGCACCTTTCCTTGAGAAGGTGGATCAATAGGTCCTACAAAATCAAGCCCCCACCTCTCAAATGGCTCTAAAACCAATTGAGGTTGTAGTGGCATTTCATTTGTATGAGTGGGTTTCCCCATTCTTTGGCATGCATCACAATGCCCGATGTACTTTTTCACATCCTTGTGAAGAGATGGCCAATAATATCCTGTCCCTAAAATTTTTCTAATTGTGCTTTTTACAGAATAGTGTCCACCCGAGGGTTCATCATGACAAGCCCTAAGGATATCATATACCTCATCCTTTCGGATGCACCTACGTAACACATGGTCAAGACTGCACTTAAAAAGTATACCCTTAATCCACTCAAAGGAAGAACTCTGTTTGATCAATTGTTTTTTCTATTTTGAAGTGAAATGTGGAGGAACTTTCCCTGTGACCAAATAATTGGCTATATCTGCAAACCAAGGTGATTGGACAGATATAGCAAATAATTTTTCATCAAGAAAAGTGTCCTCAACTAATTCCCCTTCCTCCGTGTTCTGCAACCTGGACAAGAAATCTGCTACAACATTAGCTTTTCCTGGTTTGTTGATTATTGTGATATCAAATTCTTGCAGCAATAGTAACCAACGAATAATTCTTGCACTTACCATAGGCTTATTCATCAAATACTTAATGGTTGTGTGATCTCTGTGAATGAATATTTGATAACCTCTGATGTAATGCCTGAATTTGTTGATGGCATAAATTACTGCCAAGAATTCCTTCTCAATTGTGGTATAATTTTTCTCAGCTCCTATCAAATTCTTGCTAATGTAGTAGATGGCATAGTGTTCACCATTGTCAATTTGTCCTAATGCTGCTCCAATTGGAGTATTGGAAGCATCAACTCTGTATGTGAAATGGTAATGTCCAATTAGGTCCTCTTAACATAGGTGGAGTTACTAATTTCTCTTTCAGAGCTTCAAATGATTCCTGACACCTTGCAGTCCAGGAGAATTCAGAATCTTTAGTCAATAGGGCAAACATGGGATTGGCTATTGTGCTAAAGCTGGGAATAAACCTACGGTAAAAACCAATGTGTCCTAGGAAGCTTCGACATCTATGAGTTTTAGGAGGAAGAAGATTCTTGATAATTTCCACCTTCTTTGGATCAACCTGGATCCCTTGAAGAGAGATGTGATGACCAAGAACTATTCCTTCCTCCATCATCATAAAACATTTGTCTGGATTCAAGGATAACTGGTATGTTTCACAACGAGTTAAAACTCTGTCAAGGTTTTCTAATATAAAGTCAAAAGTCTGTCCACATACTGTGAAATCATCCATGTATATCTCAACACTGTTGGTAGTCAGATCAAAAAAAATTGCTAAGACCGCTCGCTGAAATGTTGTTGGGGCATTACACAAACCAAAAGGTAAAACCCTATAGGCAAATGTTCCCCATGGACAGGTAAAGGTTGTTTTCTCTTGATCTTCGGGTGCAACCTGAATTTGATTATAGCCACCAAATCCATCAAGAAAACAAAATTATTTCTTTCCAAGGAAGGGTATCTAACACCCGATCTATGAAAGGTAATGGAAAATGGTCTTTGTATGTCACTTTGTTCAGCTCTCTATAGTCTACACATACTCTCATTTTTCCATTTTTCTTAGGAACTATAACCAATGGAGAGACCCACTGGCTATCAGAAATTGGGTAAATGAATCCTACCTCCAGAAGTTTTTCAATTTCTTCCTTTACAATATCCCTCAAGGCAGGATTCAGTCTTCTCTGGGGTTGTCTTACTGGCTTGACTTCTTCAGTATAAATCCTGTGGGTGCATATATCAGGGTGAATTCCTGACATATCTTTGTAGTCCCAAGCAAAAGCATGAACATGCTTCTGCAAAATAGTTATCAATTTTTCTTCCTCTTCCCTAGTAAGCCAATTGTTAATGTTCAATAATTTGCCTGGTTGGACTTCTATTTGTTTTGTATTTGGAAGGACTGAATTCACTTCTTCATACTTGGTGATTAGGGAGTTAAGAGGGCAATGATGAGATGGGAGGAAATAAGAAGTTTATGTTTCATTGATTTCTAATGGAAGCATATCCTGTATGGAACAGTGAGAAGGGAAAATCAGGTGATGGTGCCACCCATGTGGTAGTGAAACAGATGTTTCCTGTGATAGTATAGATGGCTCACCTTCAGAATTTTGGTTCTCCTCATTCCCTAACAACTGATGGATATTTACTGCTTCCTCTTCTAACCCTTGTTCATGCAGAACATTCATTAGGATAGTTTCATTCTCTAAAGTTTCTGTGTCATGGAGGTCTTCTGTGTGTTCCCTTACTACCAAGGTGGCTAGTGTGGAAATAACCTCTTTTGGTTCTTCATCTGAGTCAGGAAACCATAACTGACCTAAAAAATTGTTGGAGGGTCTTGCAGGAGGATACAGAGAGATCTATTTTAGATCAATACCATTTGAAATGGTCATTTTTCCAGATCTACAGTCTATGAAGGCTGCTGTAGTTGCAAGCCAAGGTCTTCCCAGAATGATGGGATATCCATGTGCTAAATTTCTTGGTTGTAAAACCAAAAAATCTATAGGGAATTCCCAAGAAGAGACTTCTATAGGGACATCTTCAATGATACCTTCAGGTTTTGCAACTGACCTATCAACCATTTCTAAAACTGTAAATGTGGGACTGAGATGTTTGAGCTGTAATTGTTCCATTATATCCTTGGTCATGACATTTATTGCAGCTCCTAGATCTACTAAGACATTTGATATTGGTACTGAGCCTATGGTAACTATGATAACTGGACTCCCTGGGTCACTATACTTTGGAGGTACTAGTTTTTCGGACAAGAGATCAACTATCTTTCCTTCAACCTGAACAGTCTTGGGAAATGCTTTCTTTTTTCTTCCTGCTCTTCTAATGCACAAATCTCGGATAGTACTTTTAATCACTGGTATATCCTTAATGGCTTGCAATAAGGGCAATGATATAGTTAACTTTCTAAGTTCCTTGACCAGGTCTGACTCAGAATTTTTTGTTGTGGTATTGAATCTTTCAGGATATGGAATTATCCTTGATGAAGGTAATTGTTCTGCCTGTGGTTCTATTTTTTCTTCTTCTTTCTCTATTGTTGGTTTAACTCTAACTGGTTCCAAAGGTTCTTGCTTTTCATTTTCCTTGATTTTAGTTGAAACAGGTTCAGGTACAACTTTTCCTGAACGAAGTTGGATGTTACTACAATCAAGAACATTTATTTCAGCATTTTCTTCAGCTTCAGCCACATAGACAGGGGATGCCTGTCTCATGTTGTTTGGATTAGTGACTGGTTGAGCTGGAAGTTGAGGTTGTTTCACCTATTGTGTTTGCTATGGTTGGTTCTATTTTTCTTGAAAATTTTGATTAGGTGCAGGCAACAAATGCTGAGTTTGACCTTGATTTCTTTGTTGCCTTGGATAGGACTGGTATTGCTGACTCCACTATGGTTGATTTTGCATCCAATGTGGATTAGTCTGATTCTGATTCTAGGGTGGGTTGTTTTGATTCCATGATGGGTTATTCTGATTCTGATTCCAGGCTAGATTACTCCAACTTGTTTGTGGCCATTCTTGGGAATTTGTCCATTGAGAATAATTCCAAGGACGTTGGGGTGGTTCTGATTGTCCCCAAGGCATAGTCCAAGGATTATGCCCCCAATTTGTAGGAAAATGAGGGGGATTTTGGTACTGAGAGAAATTTCCCCCCTATTTTGGTCCAACATAGTTGAGTTCCTCAGTCTGACTCTCTAACATAGTTTTGAGTTGTGGTAGCAGGTGGCATTTATCAGTCAAATGCTTCTTCGAACAGATACTACAAATGGCTGAGATAGACGTTTTATTCAAAGGACACTCCTGCAAAGCATGTTTATTTCTACATCTTGGGCAATAAATTGCCAAAGGTTCTATGGTTTTTGCTTTTGCAGACATTTCTCCCAAAGTTGTGTTCAATTGCACCAGAATATCAGTTTTAAAATTTGCAAGTTCCTCTATTAGGTCCTTCACATCAGTGCCATTTGTACTCTTTTTTCTTCTTCCCTACTTAGTGCGAGAGTAATTCCTATAGAGACCCATAATTTCCTCATTACTGAGAGTATTTACATCCCATTTTCCCATAAAATCCAATACTTCTCTGGATTCATCTTGTAATCCTCTCAAAAATATGGTTTTGCATAACTCAGGTTCTACAAGTCCACATCTCCTTTGAACAAAGGAGAACCTATCAAGATAGTCTTCTAATGTTTCATCATCTTCCTACTTAATCCTGAATAACTCATCTTTCCTATTCCTTACATGACAATACTCCTGATATTTGTCTAAAAACATAGTTTCCATTTGATCCCAGGTTCGGATGGAATTTGGCTCTAAGCTCATGAACCAAAATAATGCTGAGTCCTTGAGTGTTGAGGGAAAAACCTTAAGTTTTTGATTGTCATTTACATAGTCATAGGTTTGACACACTACTTTGAATTCAAACAAAAACTGATCAAGATCTTCAGATACAACACCTCGAAAGGTTGGAAGTACTGAAGGTGAAATGGTTTTCATGGGGGAGTTTTGTGTTGGATTCAAATGGATAGGATATTCAAATGTTTTGGAAGGTTGGGGCATATCCTGATCATTTCCTTCATTATGGACACAACCATGTTGGCCATCCCCATCTAGATTGCCTCTCTCTGCCATAGTTTCATGTTCCTTGGGAATAGTTAAACCTATCCAAATTTCACTCTTAAGAGGTCCAGAATCCTCTGTTGATGATGAGTCTGATGATTTTTCTTTCTCAGGATGTTCTAATGATGATGAAGCTGGTGATTTTTGTTTCAATTTTTTTGGTAGTTCAAACATAGGTGATTCACCCCTTAGGCATGAAGATCTTCTTAATGGAACAAGCCAGGGATCCTTTTGAGTAATTCTACATGTTTCATCCCTAGGCTTACTCATTCATGTTTACTCTTGAATGACATAAATTATAGGTCAATAGTTGTTACTTTAACCAGTTGTTATATTCAGATTTTATCCTGAATTTTCATAGCTTAGTCTAATTAACAGCTATTGGACTGTTGTCACCTTCTAGAAACACTATTCCTCGACAATGGCACCAAAATGATGCATTGTCATTATGCACATCATTAATTCTCAATGAATTTGTCAATCCAGGGCAGTGTACAAGGCTATTTGTGAAAGGAGTGAACAGGGCTATAACTTAGGTCATTTGGGAGCAACAGGTCTTATTGGTGAAACCGATTGTGTGGGGGATTTAGGACATTTTTATCTCTAAATTGCATAAATTGAACTTTAATCTAATTGTAGGAATGGAAACTAATTACTAACTACAGAAATGAAATCCTAGTTACAATTACAGAATGAAATCTAATTATGTTGTAGAAATAACTCCCTAGTTACAGTTGTAGAATTAGAAATCTAATTATGATTGCAGAAAGGAAGTCTATTTACTTTTGCAGTAATGGAAACCTGATTATAACATGGAAATTAAGTCCTGTCAATGCTCTATAATAGAAGGTTGTCAATCTTCTATGCAAGGGTTGACAACAAAACACAAAATGTAGTAAATTGCAGAAAATAGTAAATTCTGGAAATGACAATCTGCAGTAATTTGAAAGCTTGCTGAAAATGGAGATTACAACCAAACCTATCATTAATCACAAGATCATCCTAATCATGAAATAAACTAATATTGCAAATATTGTTAGTTGTTTACAAGGAAATGAAATGACAAGTTTTACAACTTATTCTACTATAGCAAAATCAGAATAAAAACCTGTTGTTAGTCCTCCTCCTAGGTCTGGAAGTGGCCAGCCTCCTTGTCCAGAAGAAGGTATGAGTCTTTCTCTCTCTCTAGATCTTACTCACACTCATTCACAACAACATGAATAAAAATAGTGCACTTTATTGATTCAAGAACATAATTACAGTATTGCTGCTAAAAACCCTGTTACAGGACTGTAACAGTCACTTTTTTGCTATTTTCTTATTATTATACTTCTTGCTTATTTTCCCCTACCTTAGCTCAACCTGGACGGGAGCTATCTATTTATAGATATCCTAAAATCTATTTACAAACTGAGAATATCTCATTCCTATCTTACAGATCTATTCCTATTATGCTGCAGCATTCCTGGGTTTATCCTAGAAGAGGATCAAAATTGATCTTTTCCATGAATGGTGGCTTTGGATGGCAAGGACGACAAAGTCAGATGGGAGATATTTTCCTTTAACCTTTTCAACCTTCTTTCCCTTTTTCCATCATCAAAAATCAGTCAACAAGTCAAAAAGTCCTTTCTGTTCTCATTTCGAAGATAAGTGGCTCATTTCGAAGAGACTGTATTTCTCATTCCAAAGAGACTGTATTTCTCATTCCGAAGATGTCTGCTCATTCCAAAGATCTTCAGAATGAACAACTGTGTGCTCTTCAAGTGATTTCATCTGCATTTCTCAGGTGGGTTAGCTCTCAGGATCAGATTGCAATAGCCTTCATCTCTCTCCATGTGTGAATTCCATGCCTTGCCATTCATTGGCAGCTGGCTGGAATTTACATTGGAAAACCAATTTTTGCTGCACAGTAATAGTTTGCTTGCACTATTTGCTAGATTTAGATAAATAAATGCTTGAAACACATCAAAACAAAACTAGTGAAGTGTTGCTATCAACCTAAGCATACTTCTCATTTAGCAAGTCATGACAAAGTAACATAAAACTATGCAAAAACTATAAAAATTAGAATATAGTATTTCTAACACATTGATCATGCAAACAGTTAATACACAACATATTAAATCAACTTAACTAGCATATCATATTAAACACAAGAGTTTTTAGGCAGTTTCAATGTTCAAAACATGCTATGATTGAGGCATTTCTAGGCCTCATCACTCTTCATTTGTCTTACCTTAGCTTTTCGTTTCCTGTATTTTTCTATTTTGGTTTCCTTTGGATTTTCATTTCCTCTACTCTTCTATTTTGGTTTGGTATAGCCCTATTTCATTCAACTTAGCTTGTACTCATGGTACATTCTTCGTAACTGTTACGTGATGATATCCTTGACTCCACCATAATAATGGATTTTGTCCATATTCTTATATTTTATCATGTCTCACGTGTTTGCATTCACATTTTAATACCATATTCACTTTAATATATTTTCTAGTAATGGTTATACCCTAAAAAAAAGGTAGCAATCAAATTCTACCCTAGGTATCTTGGATAGGGCATTTTCTTATGTCATCGATAATACTTGGACCATATTGTGCTACCCTGACTTCCAGATAAGCTCTGCTACTTGTACATTGACCTCCCTACTACCATGTTGGTTCCACATTACCAAATTTTTGATGTTGCCCAGTATACCATCCGGTAATCCCATTAATCGTTGTGTTGTTGGGTTTGTACTATGTAGTCGATCTACTCATGCATTCTATACACTCTCATCTATGATGCATGGTTATTGGAAACATACGACCTTGACCCTACATGGCCCAAAATGTGTTGTCTAATCATGCATCAGTTTAACAGGAAGATATGTAACTTCATGAGCATTGTTCATATTTTCAAACTTGTAATCAATGTGCTGACTATTCTACGAAGTGGTTGGGTCCTTTTATTATTTTGATATGGACTTAGCCTCCCATACTAGCTATATGCATGGATTCCACATCATATTGCCAACATTTTCATTGATATATACACTAATTGACCCCTAATATTTTATCTGTATATTATTTCCACATCAGTTTTCACCTTCCTACTAGTGACGATTGTTATCCTATGTGCTTGACCTTTGATGCTTTTCATCTTGACTCAATAATGTCCTATGACTACGACTTGATCTGCTACCATGAGCCACCATGGATTTTATTGCTAGCTCCTGCTTCATATGGAAACCCATTCACCTTACCCACCGATGACCTCCCACACACCATCGATTAATGTTGTGCTGACCTGGTAACATGCAAAAAATAACTTCCTTACTCATCGATGTGATTATGCCAAAAAAAACCTTCAATCTAATGGACGTTGGCTTGTCTCACTCATATACCACTGGCATGGTGCATTGGGTGAGCGTGAACAGGCTTCACCCACTCATTTGGGAAAATCATCCCTTGTACAACCCTCATTATCACTGAGCTCATCCAATCTTCATTTGGTTTACTTTCCCACTACATCTGCATTGGCAATAGTTTTGGGTGTGAGTTTTAAAATTTGTCATGTATTTTAAACCTTATCAAACTTCTTCGATGAATATTCACCATCTCATCTACCAATAGTCACATTGTGGTTCCCAAATATATTGATGATTATCCCTTTTGCAAATGGTCGTTTCATCGTTGGGATGAATTTTTGAATGCCTGGTAAAGATACAAAAACTTCTTCATTTCTCCCATAGTCTCTAACTTCACAGTATTTGATCAGGGCTGATGAACACACTATTATTCTATGCTTACATTCAACAATATTTGGAAAGAGGAGGTAGCCCACGTTGTCCTTCAACATTCACTATTCACTATCCTAGCTGTATTCTTCTATTCTGCAAGGTCGAGAGTCTTCATCCAAGACATGCATAATGAGGTCCTATCTATCCATGTCAACATTACCTTTCCATTTAAGGATGAACATCCATGCTATGTCTACACGTATCTTTTACCACCCTGAACTTGTTGCTCCTCTGATGGGGACTCCCCATAGCTCTTTTCATTCTGACTAGGTCCACCCACTGTGCTCACGGTGTCATCGGTGCTACCTTTGCATAAATAACTTTCTCAAGTTCACATCTACTCAAATGTGTCCCAATCGATGGTGACTTTAATTCCTAGGATTTTATCCCACTCTTGTTAGTGGTTCGATCAGTGATGTGTATACTCTACTTCAAACTTGTTGATTGCCTCGAAAACCATGCATAGTGCACTTCACCCACCATCCATCATCATCTTTCTTGTCGATATTGTTCCACATCATTCATATAATGTCATTGCTTGGTCCTTCATCATGATCCTTTCCACCTATGCCATATCGGTTAACAAGGGTGTTTACCTCATCTTTATGAGAGGATAAACCATCGTGATTATCATGCACAAATAAAATTTAAAATCATCAACCATTAAAATTATATACATAACCTAAAACTAGGTTTAAAATTAACCCAACAATACCTTTTTATAAACACAATGCATATTGCCTTATTGCCTTATTATGCAATAGAATTTATTTATCTATTTACTTACTTTTTATTATTATTTTTTCTATTTTATTTTCAATATATAGATTATTATTATATGTAAACTATATAATAATAATATATATATATATATATATATATTATTTTCTTTTATTCTTTTTTTTTTGAATATATATTATTATATATATAGCATATATAATAATAATATATGTATTTTATTTTTTATAAAGGCATATATATATATATATATATATATATAATAGATTATATATATATATATAATCTATTATATATATATATATATATATATATATATATATATATATATATATATATATATATATATATATATATGCCTTTATAAAAAATAAAATACATATATTATTATACATATTATATATATGATAATATATATTCAAAAAAATAAAAGAAAAAGAATAAAAGAAAATAATTTGAAACATATAAATGGCTTAGATTCAAAATTTTATAGTCGAATATTATGTATAAAAATCATCAACAACAAATTGATGATAAAAATCGTCAAAAACAAATTGACGATAAAAATCATTGACAACAAATTGATGATAAATATCGTCGACAACAAATTGATGATAAAAAATCATCAATGACAAATTGATGATAAAACATCATCGAAAACAAATTGATGATAAAAATATCGTCGACAACAAATTGACGATAAAAAATCATCGATAGCAAAATGGCAAAAACTTCAAACCCAAAACAAAGCAAAGCATTAGACACTTAAAACAAAATACAAACACCCAAATACCCAAAAAAAAGGTGGGTCCCCAATTTTGAGGTGAGTTGTGTGATAGTAACAACAAATGGTGACTACTAGGAAATACTCCTGAGCATTTTAGGTGAAGAACCCAATTTGAAATGATAACACACAAGATCAACAAAATAAATATTATTTAGCAATGTCCTAAGAAGGTGGGGGTAAACAACTTTGAATAAAAACAACTAATCCATCTGCCATTTATTAGTATGTGAAAAAGTGATTCATTCTTGCATCTCTGAAAATCCTCCAGATTCCATCGTCATTTTTTGCATTAGGCTATGAAGTATCTCTCATAATGAAAACAACTATAGATAGAGTCCCACTGCCATTCAAGAATCTATAGCCCTGGTGGAGTTTATCCAACTCACCCTTGTGTCTACTTAACACTTTGTAAAGCCTTTCCTTTTATCTAAGCTATGTCTAGATAGAGCCCTACTTTCGGTTAGACGTCCATAGCCCCGATAGAGTTTATCTAGATCTTGTGACTGATTTGATCAAGCTTTTCCATGCTCTTTTTTTTTTCAAAATAATAACCTTGCAAATCTTCAAGAATCACTAGGGTTAGGAAGCCTACAAGTGGAGCGTGTTAGATTTTTTCCTAGGGTTGCAAGTTAAGATAACTTCATCCTTCATAATTCTAGATATACCATTTAATGTATGTGAGTTACATGTGGAGTTCTAGCAAAATATTTCATTGTTCCACTTTCTACCATCTTAGTCCTAAAATCTGAGCATGATCACCAAATAACTCATCCCCCTTTTCTCGGGTTCACCTATTTTTATATTAGATACTCCAACCTACTAAAAAAGAAACACCAAACGAGCTAGAGACAAAAAGTTAGAGACCGCAAAACATTACCCCAAAACAATGGAACAACCCAAAACACAAACTCTTAAATCAAACTTAAGAACAAAGCATGAAAATAGAAAGCCAAAACCAAAACTATATACAATTGTACAATATGATACAAGATGGTGCCAAGATTGACCGATCATTTCCATGGATCCCAAACATGATTAGTGCATTTAAAAAGACATGTAACATGATACACAAGCCAAGTTTTATAGAATTATATCAAAAGCTAGATTAGGCCAAACCATATAATCATTCTCATCTTGCCTCTCTCACCCCACCAATTTGATTTAGTTTCATTAACAATCCCATGGGTGAGCTTCAAATCATTAAATTTATTAGACAATAATTGATCTTCAATTTTTTCATGTCTATTCCTTAAAAATTCAATTTCATAAATGGATGCATGATTTAGAATTAGGCTTTCCTTTTCATATATGAGATCTTTCAAGTAGGAGCCTATTTCAAAAAAAATTGAAGCCAAACCATTTTTAATATTTTTAGGCCAATAAAACTTATGCAAAAATTTGCAAGCATCTAGGATATTTATTAAATGAGGATCATCATAAATTTGTATCCTAGATTCAATAATTAATTTATTGTGAGCTTTATTTAATAATTCAATCACATAAACCTCTCTTTCATTCAACAAAGTAATATCATTAGTTGTGTGAGGAGAAATTAGCTCAAAATTTTTATCCACCACAAATGGTATTTCATCATAAATAGCACTTAAATCCAATGAATGATTATACAAATCTTCACTTGAAGCTTGGATGCTTGGACACAAAAGGTTAGATTCTACCTCTTGTAGATTTTCATTTACCAAGGCTTGGTAAGGATTTGCAATTCCCTCTTTTACCTCATGGTCTTTACCTTCTTCATCATCTTGTAGTATTTCATCTTCATTCATTACCTATTCATCAAATATACCAAAATTAGGTACCCACTCAACCATATGATCATCCTTTTCAAAACATAACTTTTGTTTATCAAAGTGCATGTCAAACACATCACCATGACCAATCATTTGAGTTCCTTCACATAGATCAACCTCTTTTTCATTTGGTTACAATTTCTTATTAACCAACAATGGTATTTCTTCATTCAAATATTCAAAATAATCATGTGAGTCTATATCCAAGTTTTCATTATTCCAAAATGAAAGAGAGGATTCTAACTCTTCCTCATCCAAAATGGATGAGTCATAGGAAATATTTACCCTTTCTTCCCTTTCGATTTCAACAAAATATTCAAGGAATTCATATTCAACATGATCGAATTTTGTAACCTCCTCTATTTTTGCAAATGTAAGATCTTCATGTGAAGTATAAGTTTCAACATCCTGCATATCAAGAGGAATAGGTGTTTCATCAATAGGAGTATGAGAAAACAATACATCTTCATATCTTCCCCAACCATTGTAAAAATTATCATTTAAATTCATGGGATGAAACTCCATTGTATCATTGACATGATATTTTGATTCATCTATCAATTCTTTTTCTTCTTTTTTATTGGAAATAAAATCATTATAATTTTCCAACACTTGTTGAGATTCCAAATTTTCTTCCAAAATATTCTCAAATTATACAAGACTTGTAATATCCTCATGTGAGAAAATGATTGTATCATCCTACATATCAATGAACACAAAGGGTTTATTAGAAGGTTTAGAGTGAGCATATTCATCCAATTTCTTCCAAGAATGATAATAATCATATTTCAAAATCGAGTTGTGATGCTCAATTACTTCTTCAACATCTTCCAATTCATTAATGTTTTTTCATCAAATTCACCTTCACCTTCCTTAGATGATTCAATTATTTCCAAAAGTTGATAATTTATTGTATTAAAATTTGTAAGGCTATTGTAATCCACATTTGTAACCCATGATTTAATTTTATCATAACTTGAAAGGTGTGAGTCTTCTTGACCCTTAGTTTCAACAATCTCATCTAGAGTGTCTTCCGAGAACAAGTGGTGAAATTCTATTACGTCTTCAAACTCATTTATTGATTCTCTTTCAATTTCACTTTCAACCACTTTATTCAATTCTATGAAAGGTTTTGTCCTATCACATATCTCAAATATAATTAGATTTAGGACACCTCCATTATCTGAATACTCATGCATTTATAGAAATGAACCCATCTCTACATAATCCTCATTAGTGGGTGTTGGCTTGGCAACTTGCACCTCCTCTTGGATGATATCTAAGGTGGTTATAACACTTGGAAATTCAAATTCATACCATTGATCATTCACCTTAGGCATAATTGGAGTGGAGGATGCTATATTAGATGGTTGGTGTAGGTTGGCATAAATAATTCCCAAAGAACAATCTCTCATGGGAATATGTTGTGCCTCCACTTACCATTGCTCTGTGGCCTCATAGATTCTATGTAAATATAGGTCATCAATATTTTACCTCAACAATGTAGCAAGTATAGGAGGTTTGGCTTCCATGTATACTTGAATAGCTTCCTCTTATATTAGGTCATAGCTTTCCCACACTTGAGTGTACAACTCATAAAACCTATCATTAAATTGACTCAAGGATTTATTAGGTTCTTTGTAGATAGGGTCAAACTGCTTATTTAGGTCAACTTCTTTTCCAAAATAATCAAGAAATTTTGCTTCTAGTTGACCCCAAGAAACCTTAACCTTAAAAGGTAATTGGGTATACCAACCCATTGCTTTGTAATCCAATATGTAATGTAATAACCTACAAGTAACATCCTCATGGAAAATTTGCCATTGGATTAACATGCTCTTGTAGATATTCAAATTTTGCATATATCCTAATGCCACATTCTACCCACACTACAATGGAATGTTCAATAAACATTCAAGAATTTGATGGGGTATTACACACATTTTTAAAAGACCATAATATTCCCCTAACATAGATATCATTCTTGTTCTTATTTCATCCATTTCTGCTCTTAGTTCATTAAATGTCGCCATTAGTGAAACTCAAAGAATAACTTCAAAACCAACTTTGTTAGTCAAATAAAAATATCTCACAAAGAAGCATGAAATGACTAACAAACTTTAAATTTTTAACACATGGATCATCATGTTAACATCCTCCCAAAAGATATACATCAATTAAACCATGATATTGAAGAACATTCTCAAATTTGTAAAAAAATGTTAACATTAACACATCATCAAACAGAGAATGTTAGAATCACCAAAAGTAATCATATGGAAACAAAACCTCGTTAGTCAAGACCAATATCTTTGGATAAAAATTTCAAGTAACATGAACAATTTAGCATCTAAATAGCATGAATAAAATAACTCTAATTCATGCCCTCCTAGCACCAAAATGTTGAGTGGTAATTTTACCCAATTGCAAAACCACACTCACCTTAGGATTTTGATCACAAAACCCTCTCTTGCAAATAAGTTAGAAATCAAAACAACTTCTCCAAGGTTCCACTATGTAAGCATTGCACATGTGTATTAGTAATCTCAATGAAGATATATCAAATGAATGCTAGGAACACCTTAGTGATTGCAAGTAACTATTAACAAGGGGCATGTGTTGGTTTATTTTATTATGCCATATTAATGATTGTTCATGAAACTTAAACATAAATATGAATTGGACCTCATATGACCATGATGTATCCTTAATTCCTTTTATCTTGAATATTTTTAGGTAGATTTTATCTTCCTTTATTAAGTATATTTTAAACAAGTTTTATCTTGTATTAAATCCTACTTTAAGCATGAAGTAGAAGATTAAAACCTATCTATGAATGTGAATTTTAAATGATGAAAAGATCCATTAAATGTAGCTTCTATCATGAAAATAAAGATAGCCTTTGATGTAATTAATAAATTGTTCCTCTTTGATGAAATTATTTTTCATAAAGAGACACCAATTTATTGCCTTCAAACAATGGCCTCAAAATGTCATCATAAATTATCCCTCTTTAATGAAATAATAATTTTCATAAAGAAGAAATAATTTAATGTTTTAAAACACTAGCCTTTGATGTAATGATAAATTACCTCTCTTTGATGAAATCAGAATTTTCATAAAGAGAAGGGTATTTATTGCTCTTAAATGATGGCCAATGAAATGCCATAAAAATTACCCCCCTTTAATGAAATTGAATTTTTCATAAAGGAAAGGTCATATTATGCTTATGAATGGAAATGCAAAGTTTAAAAATCTGATTTACCTCCAAAATGTGAAAAAATAAAATTTCAAAATTATAAAAATCTGCATAAAATAGGCGTTTTCAATATTTTTTATAAAACCAAAATGACTTCGGAATGAGGTCGAACTTATTTTGTATGATATATTGTATCTCATTCTTCACACCCATGTAATTATTTTTTTTTATTTTATTTTTTTTCAATTTTTATTTTAATCGTCGAAGTTTTAAAAAAAATTGCAAAATGAAATAAAAATATAAATAAAAAATCTGAAATAAACTTGAATGCTAAAAATGTAAATGTGCAAAGCCTTATCAGTTTAATGGCACCCTGTCCTGCAAAACTGGAGACGTGATAAACTCTTATATGTAACCTAATCTATTTCAACCTACATTTGCACAATAAAAATAAACTAAGTGCTAGCTCCTAGGGAACATAAAATCAATTTTAGACTTCAAACATTAAATTATGTGACCATTAAAATGCATCAAACATCATCTATAAATCCAAAACCTGAAAAAGGGAAAGATAAAAATTTAAATCCAAGCATGCAGAAAATTCTCCTCCTATTTTACTAACAAAATCCAGATTTTTGAAAAAGCTCTTGCATTAAAATAAATATTTCCTTGTACATTCATTTCAGCAGCATTTCTGGTCTTTGCAAAAAAAACCAGCCCATTCTTTGTCCATTCGTTGCATTTTTAAAGTCTTTCCTCACACTCTTTGTTTGTCTTCCCTTAGATTTTCATTTCCTCTATTTTTCCGTTTTGGTTTCCTTTGGATTTTCATTTCCTCTACTCTTCTATTTTGGTTTGGTATAGACCTGTTTCATTCAACTTAGCTTGTACTCATGGTATATTCTTTGTAACCATTACGTGATGATATCCTTAACTCCACCATAATAATGGAGTTTGTCCATATACACATATTTTATCATGTCTCATGTGTTTACATTCACCTTTTAATACCATATTCACTTTAATATATTTGCTAGTAACGGTTATACCCTAAAAAAAAGGTAGAAATCAAATTCTACCCTAGGTGCCTTGGACAACACATTTTCTTATATCATCGATAATACTTGGACCACACTGCACTACCCTGATTGCCACATAAGCTCTACTACCCGTACGTCGGGCTCTCTACTGCCATGTTGGTTCCACATCACCAAATTTTTTATGTTGCCCAATATACCATTCGATAATCTCATTAGTCGCTGTGTTGCTGGGTTTGTACTATGCAGTTGGTCTATTCATGCATTCTACACACTCTCATCTATACTGCATGGCTATTGGAAAAACATGACCTTGACCCTGCGTGGCCCAAAATGCACTATCCAATCACGCACTGGTTGAATAGGCAGATACGTAACTCCATGAGCATTGTTTGTATTTTAAAACTTGTAACCGGTGTGTTGACTGTTCTACAAAGTTGCCAGATCTTTTTTTCATTTTGATATGGCCTTAGCCTTCCATGCTAGCTATCCACATGGAGTCCACATCATATTACCAACATTTCCATTGATATAGACGTTGCTTGATCTCTACTATTTTATTTGCATATGAATTCCACATTGGTTTTTGCCTTCGTTCTGGTGACAACTACTGTTTTATGTGATTGACCTTTGATGTTTTCCATCTCAAATCGACAATGTCCCATGCCTACGACTTGATCTGGTACCATGATCCACCATGGATTTCATTGCTAGGTCCTACTTCGTATGGAAACTCATTCACCTTACCAACTGATGACCTCTCGGATGCCATCGATTGACATTGCACTGACCTAGTAACATGCCAAAAATAACTCCCTTACTGACATAATTATGCAAAAAAAAAACCTTCAATCTAATGAATGTTGGCTTGTCTCACTCATATATCGTTGGCATGGTTCACTAGGTGAGTGTGAGCAGACTTCACCCATCCATTTAGGAAAATCATCCCCTGTACAACCCTCATTATCACCGAGCTCATCCAATCTTCATTCCGTTTACTTCCCCATTACATCTTCATTGGTAATAGTTTTGTGTGTGAGTTTCAAAATCTATCAGGTGTGAAGCATTTTAAACCTTATCAAACTTCTTAGATGAACATTCACCATCTCATCTACCAATAGTCACACTACAGTTCCCTAATATACTGATGATTATTCCTTTTTCCATTGGTCATTTCATCATTGGGATGCATTTTTGAATGCCTGGTAAAGATATAAAAACTTCTTCATTTCTCCCATAGTCTCTAACTTCATGATATTTGGTCAAGGCTGACAAACACATAGTTATGCTATGCTTACGTTCAAAAATGTTTGTAAAGAGGAGGTAGTTTGTGTCGTCCTTCAAAATTCACTATTCAGTATCCCAACTGTATTCTTCTATTCTGCGATGTCGAGAGTCTTCATCCAGGATGTGAACAGTGAGGTCCTATCTTTCCATGTCAACATTACCTTTACCTTGAAGTATGAACATCCATGCTACATCTACACATATCTTTTACCGCATTGAACTTGCTGCTCCTCCGATAGGGACTCCCCATATCTCTTTTTATTTTGACCAGGTTCATCCACTATGCTCATGGTGTCATCGGTGCTACCTTCACATAAAAAAATTTTCCAAGCTCACGTCTACTCGATTGTGTCCCAATCGATGATGACCTTCATTCCTAGGGTTTTGTCCCAGCCTTGTTAGTGGTTCAATCAACAATGTGTATACTGTACTTTGAACCTACTGATTGCCTCAAAAAACATGCATAGTGCAATTATAAATAATATGTGCTTATACTGAGAGGGGGGTGAATAGTATAAGATAAAAAAATTGCTTTTTAATCCATATGACACCATCATCAATAAACATCACACAAATAATCACACACATGAGAGATATAATTTAATGTGGTTCACCAAATGTGGGCTACTCCACGGAGAAAATATTCCTTATAAAATTTTCTCAAATAAATTCTCTTAGGAATCCTTTCCCTATTACAATGTTTATGGACCCCTGTCCAAAGGAGACACCAATCCCCTAATCAAGTTCATGGATCTCTATCCATAGGAAAACTCCTTTCTCCTCTGCTCAGGCTAGTGATCTTCTAGAAGAACTATTATCCCCACTACTCTAGATAATTGATCTCTATCCACTGAAGATACATATCCTCACTGCCCTGGCTAATGGATATCTATCCACTGGATATTGTTGTCCTCTATACTTTGTCACCTCCAAATATCTATCTCAAATCTACACTAAAATTAGTCCTTTGATCTAGCACAAATCTGCTCAATATCTATCTCTGGTCTGGCATAAACCTATCCTCAAATCTATCCTCAATCTCTATATTGTAAGCTTACACAAAATTTTACACCAATCTGTCCACAAGTATTCTCTAAGACTTACCTCAAATCTACTCAGCAATTCCTCACTAGAACTTGTCCAAATTTGCTCAACAAGTCCTCACTAGAACTTGTCCAAATATGCTCAACAAGTCCTCACTAGAACTTTTCCAATCTCATAGAAAAATATAGAGAATTGTTAGAGACTCACATTCACAAACTATCAACTTCTTTCTCAAATTAATTAAGAATATAGAACAATTTATTTCATAGAACTCGAACTATCACATCAACACATCCACTTGACTAGGCTCAACCAACTCTACTCAATCACTCGCTCAATGAATTAATCCTTACTCACAAACCCTAGTCTAAACATATGAACTTCACTCAAATATTCCAAAAATTCTTATCAACCAATCTCACATAACAATGTTACTCATGATCTTTGTAAACCCTAGTTCAAGTTCTTCACTCAACCAATCACTTCAACAACAATGCTTATAAAACAAGGTTACTTTCTTTATCCTCTATTCCAGAAAACCTTGAAGCATTAATTCAAAACACACTCAACAAGGAAAACTTAACAAAGTCCTTTTCACTCCAATCTTGTTTTTAGAAACGTCAATCAATCATTTCAACCAAAGAATAATATGCCCATACATTTTATTTTATGTAGAAGTGACCTTAGAAACCTGTCTCAATCACAATTTTCTCTTTTTCCAATTTTAATAGTTAGATGATAAAATATCACACTAACCTCTTCACAAAATAATCCTCAATTAAAAAATTTAATCAAACTTAATTACACCTTATTTCTCCTTAAAATAACATCCAACACCACAAATATTCAATCAAAACACTTCTTCCAAAACTCTAACTCATCAAAAGAACATCTTAATATTGCATTAATTAAATAAATCACTTTATAAAATAATGCAATAAGTCAATCTCTCACTTTTCTAAGGTAAAACAATTTTACTTTAGAAACAATTAACCCTTCATATATCAAAAAAATATTTCCTCAACACACAACCTAACTTCCACCTTATCCCTTCTTAAACCTTAGTAAAGCAAATTAAAATTATTTCCAAAAATTAATGTTACCACTTTTTACAATCCACGGGGCTCTAAACTTAGTGCAATACTCCCACAATACCTTGGTTGCATCTTCCATGTTGTGTGAGCCACGTGCTCCACTTGGAGCCTCAAAGCACAACGTGTGCTTTCTCCTTCAAACCCTTAAGAGCCCTTGGCTCTTCCTTCAACACCGATGGAAACACACTACGCTATTCAAGAGGTACACATTTTAAAAATCGCACGAGCTTTTTCACTTAAGGTGGATGCAATTCTAAAAGGATGTCAAACCTTAGGAATGGCTATGGTATTTATACCATGTCTTCCTTGTCACACACATCGATAGAGAGGGAATTCATCAGGGAGAAATGATACATCGATGCTTCCAACTTTACCTTCTAACTATATTTATTTATAATTATTTAAATTCAAAAGAATTTAAATATTATAAATTAAATATTTACATCTCCTTTGAGCTTTTTAAAATAAAATCCACCTTAGATTTTAGAAAATATTTTTGATTTTACTTATAATTATTTAAATTCAAAAGAATTTAAATATTATAAATTAAATATTTAAATCTTCTTTGGGCATTTTTAAAGTAAAGCCTCCTTAGGTTTTAGAAAACCTTTTTTATTAGCCCAACCATGATTTTAATAAAAACCTTTTATTTTTCCCAACCATGGTTTTAATAAAACCTTTTATTTTGTGCTTCACATAATATTTTTTTTAAGCGAAAAACCCCTTGCAGAGCCGCCTTGGTCTGAGAGACCATGAACAGGGGGTTCTACATCATCAAAGTCACCCGAAATTCGCACCCGACCCTGCCCATACCAACATTATCAATTGGATTTTGGATACCCAATTCAGATTTTTGGTAGGGTGGAGATTTGAACCTGGGACCTCCATTGGAGGAATGCCCTCTCCTCTCCAACTCACCTACAACACCTGGGTGCTTCACATAATATTTAAAAATAAACATCATGAAGCTATTTTGCCACCATCCTTTTTCATTACTCCTTTTGACCTTTTGACATCAGTGACAATTCATCCTTGACATCAATGACAACTTCATCTACTCAAAATATTCAATAACTTCACCCACCATATATCATCAACTTTCTTATTGATATTGGTCCACACCATCCGGATAAGGTCATTGCTTGGTCCTTCATCACGGTGCTTTCCACATATGTCATCTCGATCGATGAGGGTGTTTACCTCATCTTTATGAGAGGATTGTGATTCCAATCACATAATCTATTATTTTATTCTGCAATTTGGTTACATTTTATAGAGCTTGGGCACAACAACCATAGCTCAACATAGACGATATACAAAATTTAAGAAATAAAACCTAAACTTAGACCTAGTCCAACTGATCCCTACAATTGCTCTCAAAACAATAAATATTTGTATCCTAAGCTATGTAAACAATATAAATGTGTTCACACTATATACAAGGTTCAACACTCTCCCCATTAAATTTGATAGGGTTGACATGATAGTCTCTCAGATTTATATATTGAGATTTAGCAACTCCTTTGGTGAAGATGTTCGCCATGTTATCCAAAGTGCTGCAATGTCGTAGCTTAACCACCTGTTTCTCCACCATGTCTTGAATGAAGTGATACTTCATACCAAAGTGCTTTGATCTAATATGGTGGATAGGATTACGTGCTAGTTGAATGGCACTCATATTGTCATAGTACAATCTTGTAGGACAACTTTGTTTCTCTCCTTCAAGAACTTTTCTCAACCATAAAGCTTGGGTACTAGCATTTATGATTGCTATGTACTCAGCTTCAGTAGATGATAATTCTACAACTATCTAATTTTTGGAACTCCATGTAATTAGTCCTAACCCAAGACTAAAACAATTCCCTGATGTAGATTTACTATCATCTATATTGTTGCCTCAATCACTATTGCTAAAGCCAAATAATTTTACATAATTACATTTGTGGTAATTGATTCCAAAATCCAATGTAACGTTTACATATCTCAAAATTCTCTTAGTTGCTTGTATATGAAGTTCATATGGATCAGCCATATACCTTGAAACAAGAGAAATAGCATACTGAATATCCGAACTTTTGTTGGTGAGAAACATTAGACTCCCAACCATGCTCCTGTAAGTGGTCATGTCAACTTTGTTTGCTCCATCATATTTGCTCAATTGGATCCCATGACCTGTTGGAGTTGCAACAGGATTTCATTGCTCCATAGAAAATTTCTTGATCATATCTTGAGCATATTTGTGTTGACAAATGAAGATCCATTTACCTGTTTGATGTACTTCCATGCCTAGGAAATAATGCATCAAACCTAGATATTTATTTCAAATTCTTTCATAATGGAGTTTTTTAACTCATCATTCATATTAGCACTACTACCCATGAATATTAGATCATCCACATATAAGAATACAATTATAATATCTTTACCTTATTTCATGTAGTAGAGAGTAGTTTCACTTTTGCTCCTAGTGAAACCATACTTATGGAAGTAGCCATCAATGCATGAGTACCATGCTCTTGGTGCTTTCTTGAGGCCATACAATGCTTTCTTTAGTTTGTAGACAAGGTTATCCTTACCTTGTTCTTAAAATCCTTGAGGTTGTTGCACAAAAACCTCTTCATTCAAGTACCCATTGAGAAAGGCACTTTTAACATCCATGTGCTGAATTTTCCACCCTTTGTGGGCAGCCAAAGAAAGTACTGATCTGATTGTCTCCTATCTAGCAACAAGAGCAAAGGTCTCCTCATAGTCAATCCCATACTTCTAAGTGAACCCTTTTGCTACAAGTCTTGCCTTATGTCTTTCAATGCTTCCATCAACATTGAATTTTGTCTTGTAGACCCATTTGCATCCAACACATTTCTTGCCCTTAGGAAGCTTCACTAGCTTCCAAGTATCATTCTTTTTTATAGAGGTCATTTCCTCTTTCATGGCTTGTTTCCATACATCAAAATTACATGCTTTTTCATAACTAGATGGCTCTAGCTCAACACTAGTCATTAAAGCATAATTTACAACATGACCCTTAGATTCTTGAGAATCATCATCACCATACATATGCATATTTTCAAGTCTTTTCAAAACCACATTCATTTCACTAGCTTGACTTCTAGTGTATCTTTTATAGAAATTCTTATCCAACATTTGAAAATATGGATGATGTTGAAGTGTTCTTTTACCTCTAGATGGAGAATCAATATCCATTGGTGAATAACTTACTGATCTTTGTGGAGAAGGACTTGGAGTAGCATCTATTGTACTTGAATTAGTACTCATACTTGGGCTTGGAGGACTTCCTTTGCTATTTTTGGGCTGCACTTGCTACACTTGCTGCACTTGAGAGGAACTTTCATCACGAGATCCATCATCAATAAAAAAAATTTGATGACCCCATTCTCCCCTTTCATCAAAAATTACATCCCTGGAAAGTATAATTTTATGTGTTTTGGGATTGTAGAGCCTATATTCTTTGGAAGACTCACAATATCCAATAAAAATACATGCTTGAATTTTGGGGTCAAGTTTATTTATTTTCTTATCAAGAATATGTGCATATGCAAGACAACCAAAAACTTTAAAGTGTTTTACATTTGTCTTCTTGTCATACCATCCATCATAAGGAGTAATCCCATATAAACTCAAAGTAGGACTCCTATTCAAAATGTAAACACTAGTTCTTATAGTATTAGCCCAATACATGTTACTTAGATGCTTAGTTTGAAGCATTGATCTAGCCATTTCTACTATAGTGTGGTTCTTTCATTCAGCCACACCATTTTGTTGTGGGGTGTAGGCAGTTGTAAATTGTCTTTTTATTCCACAATATTTACAATATTTTAGAAATGTATTTGAATAATACTCTCCACCTCTATTAGCCCTTAGAATTTTTACAACAAAATCACTTTGATTCTCTAAAGTATTTTTGAAATTTTTGAAATTATCAAAAGCTTCATATTTAGTTTTCAAAAAATAAATCCAATGCATCCTAGAGAAATCATCAATGAAAGTGAGAAAGTAAGAATTGTTACCAATGCTCTTGTTTTGCATTGGACCACAAATGTTCGAATGCACCAATTTTAGTGGATGGCTTGCTCTCCATGCTTGTCCCTTTGAAAACTTTGATCTTGAGTACTTTCCCAAAGCACATCCTTCACACACCTCCTTGTGTTCTTCAACTCTTGGAAGTCCACTCACCATAGCTTGGGAAGTCAATAACTTCAAGCTTGCAAAATTAAGATGACCAAATATCAAGTGCCAAAACATACTTGGATTAGCAATAGCTACACTAGAAAGTTGAGGACCTCCTTGTTCCCCAAACTTAAGAGGAAACAACCTATTCTTTGTCATAGGTACTTGGGTAACAACTCTATTACAATTGTTCTTATCAAAAATTATACATTTGCCTTCATAAAAAACAAGCCTATAATTTTTCTCCATCATTTGTCCAACACTAAGCAAGTTATGTTAGAGTTTGAGAGTGTAATAGATGTCATTTACCTTTTTGGTGCCTTCTTTTGTTGAAACCTCCATGGCTCCAATACCTTCAACTTGTAGATCTTTGTCATCTCCCAATTTTATCTTTGATTTGTACGAGGAATCCATTGTAGCAAAGAGCTCCTCTTTGCCACTCATGTGATTGGAACAACCGGTATCCAAAATCCAAGTTTCATTGATATTGGAATATTATTTTCCATAAGAAAGAAATAAATTTGAATTTCCTTCGTATTATGCGATGTCAACTATGACTGCGCTTAGCATCATCCAATTGAATCGCCCAATGTATTTGTGTAGAAAAATTTGCACATCAACATGAATGAGAACTTCACACATTTTTATTTTACTCTTAGGTGTTCATAGTCTCAATTTGGATACACATCTCCTCAAAGTGCAAAGGTTTGTGTTATCCCAGTGACCATCTCACATAGAATTAACACGTAGTGATGTCATCGCGTAATGAAACGTCACAACACTTGCAATGAACACACCTTCAATGCAAATATTTCTCTCTCTTCTCTAATAAAACTAAACTCACTATTACGTGATGGGCAATCCACTGAGAAAGAGCACTTCACCTCCGCTCTAATACCAAATGTGATTTTAGTCACATAATCTATTATTTTCTTCTGTAATTTGATTACATTTTATAGAGCTTGGTATCTAAGGTTCAACAAGGATAAACCACCATGATTATCCTACACAAATAAAATTTAAAATCAACCTTTAAAATTATATACATAACCTAAAACTAGGTTTAAAATTAACCCAAAAATTCCTTTTTATAAACACAATGCACATTGCCTTATTGCCTTATTATGCATATAGAATTTATTTATCTATTTACTTAATTTTTATTATTATTATTTTTTTATATTTTATTTTCAATATATAGATTATTATTAAATGTAAACTATATAATATATATATATATATATTTTTTATTTTCTTTTATTTTTTCTCTTTTCTTTTTTTTTGAATATACATTATCATATATATAATATATATAACAATAATATATGTATTTTATTTTCTTATAAAGGCATATATATAATTATATATATATTACTTTATTCTAAATACAATTTGAAATGTATAAATGGCTTGGCTTCAAAATTTTATAGTCGATTATTATGGATAAAAATCATCGACAACAAATTGACGATAAAAATCGTTGACAAAAAATTGATGATAAAGATCGTCGACAAAAAATTGATGATAAATTAATGATAAAAAATTGTCGATACCAAATTGATGATAAAAATATCGTCGACAACAAATTGACAATAAAAATATCAATTGATGATAAAAATATCGTCGACAAAAAATTGACAATAAAATATCATCGACAAAAAATTGATGATAAAAAATCATCGACAACAAAATGGTGAAAACTACAAACCCAAAACAAAGCAAAGCATTAGACACTTAAAAAAAAATGCAAACACCCAAATACCAAAACAAAATGTGGGTCCCTAATTTTGGGGTGAGTTGTGTGACAGTCGCAACACTTCCTACACCTCAAATACCTCCCCTTTCTTTCCACCCATGACCTAGGTCATTCATGTCTCTTCATAGTCCAGCATCGATGCCCACTCCTCCATAATTTCCACATGTATATCACCCTATCCTAGATACGGTAGTTGAATGCCATGAGTGGGAGAAGTGAGCTTCCCACCTTGATGATCAGTTATTACACCCCTCTGCTACTGCCATACAAGGTTCCTAGATCGCATCCTCATTAATATTTACAAGAAAATTGCACATGTGTTGCCAACAATTCCAAAGGGGGTGTTAAGATAAAGTGCAAATGCAAGCATAGTGTTTGTGAAAGTGAAGTTCGTGTTGAGCAGAGAGCAAGTCATTTCAATTCAGAATGAGAGCGAAGTGATAGTGCATTGTGATGAGATAATGTGCGAAGAGTGAGTAGAGTGACTTGTGCGAAGATAAGAGCACGATGTGCAGAAGTTGTGTTCTAAGTTTGAAGTGACAGTGCACAGTTTACAAAAGTGATTGATCATCTGAATGCAGCAGAGAGTGCAAAGAAGTATAGAGAAGAGGTGGAATAGTGCGACTCATTTTGTGTAGAAGCAATAGAATGCAGAAAAATAGCAGACCGTGAAAATTGAGGTGAAAGTTTTATTCTGTAATTTTTATTATTGTCTTCCAAGTTGTTGCTTGGATTAAGGGGTTGGTGCCTCTTTCTAGTAGGTGTTGGTAAAATAGGAGTTGGTGCTCCATTCTGTTGAAGCAGATAAAGTTAAGGGGTTGGTGCTCCTTCCAGTTGGTGCTGGTAAAGGATTATGTAAAGTTGTAGCTTTGCATTGACTGGATTTGGATGGTAGTCCAAGCAGTATTTTGAGGAGTAGCCACATTGGTGAACCTCGTTAAAATGTTGTGTTATGTGTGATGCTTTCTTGATGCATTTAGTATCTCTTTTATCTGCTTTAAACTACTGCTGGTTTTAAAATTATATGTTTTAGAAATTTTAAAGAACACACTGATTCACCCCCCCCTCTCAGTGTCATTGTGATTACAACAATTGGTATCAGAGCCAGGTTCCCAATTTTGGCTAAATCGATCAGGGTTGATCTTGGATTAGTACACAATGGCTAAGAAGAATAGATCCTCATCCAAAAAGGCATCCCAGTTAGTTTCAGTTCCTATAGAAGAGAAATTTGAACCAAAAAATGTAGAAGAAGTGAATCCTGAAGTTTGTGATGAAAATCTTGAGGCTGAAGTAGATTTTGAAGGAGAGTTGATATCTGCACTTGAAGAGTGGAGTATAGAAAAGAAAAAGAACAAAAGACTGTCCAAGAAGTTAGAAGAATATGAGGATGAGATTGAAGATCTCTTCTTACAAGTTCAAAAGGCCAAGAAATCAGAAGAAGCCTTGAAGACACACCTGGATAATAAGAATGATGTATACAGCACAAGTGAAGAGGAATATAAAAAGGTTATTGTTGATCTAAAGTTGCAAGTAGAACAGAACAAAAGGATTGAAAATATTCTTAGGTCTCGGATCAATGAGAAAGAGACGCGTATGCTGCCAACAAGAAGAAGAGATTGTTTCATTGAAGAAACAACTAAAAGAGGCCAATATAAATCTCAAATTTGAGAAGAGCACAGAGTTGTTAGATACAATGATAAATCAACAAAGAAGCCCCATAGCTAAGTTTGGTCTTGGATATGAAGCTGAACAACCTTCATCCTCCAAATATGCAGAGAAGAAGAAGTCCTCGGTTGAAGGATTGAAACAAGAAAAGTCTGAAGCTGAATCCTCAAAAGGAAGAAAATATCAAAGAAGACCTACAACAAAGCAACCATAGCAAAAGAGGTTCTCTCACTCTCACTCTTTTAATAATAATGCTTTTTATGGCTATTGTTCTAAATGCAACCACTTTGGTCACAAGGCAATTTATTGTGGACTGAACAATAGATCAAAGAGTTATGCTGATAAAAATACTTCTATTTTTTTGAGTGAACACCCTGTGCAATGTTTTAAATGTAATGGCCATGGGCACATAGCAAGGTTTTGTTCAAGCACTTCAGTATCCAATCTAAGGCAATACCATAGATTTCATCATACACATAGAATGCAATACAGAAAGGGAATAAAACATGTGCAATGTTTTAAATGCAATGGTCAAGGGCACATAGCAAGGTTCTGTCCAAGCACTTCTATATCTAATCTAAGGCAAAACCCTAGATTTCATTAGACACAAAGAGGACAACACCAAAAAGGAACATATCATGTGCATAAAAGAAAATAAAATAAGCATCCATCAAGAATGCACAAGAGACAACCCCACAAGAGAAATGTTCAAGTTCACGAACAAGAGCAAAATAGGGATGTTGTTGAAAAACCCAAGCCCAAGTTCAAGAAATTCTGGAGAAATACAAAAGAAAGGAAATTGTGTCTCCTTGGACTGAAGGAGGCTACTCGCCATTGCTCTAAGCAACTCCGGGTGGCACATCCTCGGGAGGAGCAATATTAAAGTTTTATTTTAATGCTCCTATGTATTTGTCTAGGTATCTGAGGATGAAAGGTAAGCAGTCGGGTTAATGTTGTATAGTTGTTAAAGTGTGTTTTTCAGTTAATATAGTGGTTTGTGGAAATGCCGTGAAGTGTGGTGTTTAATTTGAGAGCTGTCACCATTGGTAGTTTTGAGATATGTCATCATTGTACTCGTTGATGATTCTTAATACCACTGTTCAAAATTACGAATCATAATAGTCCAGATAATTTGCTCAACGAAAGAATGCTTGCCCTAGCTGTGTATGTGTGTTTCGAGCAGCATGTATTTGTTTTTACTCTTTTATGTGAAGATTGCCAGATCTTTCATGACACCTTAGTGAATATATTTAATTCACAGACAGTTTTGTTTTAACTATTTATTTAATGCTAGTCCAAGGATAAGAAGCTTGAGGCTGAGTAAGGTGCACTACGGTTGGCCATAAAGTGTTTGACAAAATGTCTTCTTTCGACATGCATAGTTGAAAGTAAGAGTTGGCAGTAAAATTGCAATGTTGGACAAAAATTGGTACAGATGTGAGTCACTTGTCAATTCTGTTGACAAAAGTGAAATCAGCATGTTGAATGGGAAGATTGAAGAAAAAGTTTTTTTAATGAGCAGCCAAATGATTTCCAGCCTGGTGATGAATAGTTGAGTTGCTTTCATAGTGGTTGTTTAGATCAAGTTAATGCTTTTCTTGATACATGATTTGGGCTTACTCCATTGAGTTTGATTTGAGAAAGTTATTCTTTGCCTCGGTGATTTATGTTGGTGGCTGTCTTGTTCAAATACCTTTGGAAGGAAAAGGATGTATTCTAGTTTCCTTTTCATGTAGTGATTGGTTGAATGCTTCAAGGTTAATATTGAGTTGAATGATGTTGGTTAAACCTTGTCTATAAGCATTGTTGCTAAAGCCCTAATTGGTTGAAAAAAAAAAAAAGATGTTGGTTGTGCTGTGGTACAGTGTTTGGTACTTCCACAGAGTTGAAAGTGGATTGAGGTAGCCTGCTGGATTCTCACTGCAGAGAGAGACAAACAACTGTCATTAGGTTCAAGCTTGTTGAGAATATATCCAAGATGCATGGTGAAGTTGTATGCAGATGTTGCTGGCATTGCAAAACAAAAAGCTGGCTATATAAGATTATTGTATGCCTTCACTAATAGTGGACAAGTTTGAGTTTGCAAAGCAACAGAGGGTAGTTGCACAGAAGACAGTGGTTCAGTCATGTTCTTACACATGTTATATTGGTGAAGTTTATGGTGATGGTGTCATTCACTGGTTATTGCTGCTATTCACATTGTTGATTTTATTGATGCCTATTATGCTTATCATGATGTTGTCAATCAGTGAAATGAAGTGTTCTTGGACTCAGGGGGAGCATTTGTGTATTTTTTTTTCTTCTTGTTCATGCTTGGAATATTTGCTAATTGTAATAATTTGTGTCTAAGAATATTGTGTATAGACTCAGGGGGAGTCTGCAGCAGCCCTTTGGTATTATTGTCAAAGGGGGAGAATATTTACAAGAAAATTGCACATGTGTTGCCAACAATTCCAAAGGGGGTGTTAAGATAAAGTGCAAATGCGAGCATAGTGTTTGTGAAAGTGAAGTTCATGTTGAGCAGAGAGCAAGTCGTTTCGATTCAGAATGAGAGCGAAGTGATAGTTCTTTGGAGTTGTAGTAAGGTGTGCATTGCGATGAGATAATGTGCGAAGAGTGAGTAGAGTGACTTGTGTGAAGATAAGAGTGCGATGTGCAGAAGTTGTGTTCTAAGTCTGAAGTGACAGTGCGCAATTTACAGAAGTGATTGATCATCTGAATGTAGCAGAGAGTGCAAAGAAGTACAGAGAAGAGGTGGAATAGTGTGACTCATTTTGTGCAGAAGTAGCAGAATGCAGAAAAATAGCAGACCGTGAAAATTGAGGTGAAAGTTTTATTCTGTAATTTTTATTATTGTCTTCCAAGGTGTTGCTTGGATTAAGGGGTTGGTGCCTATTTCCAGTAGATGCTAGTAAAATAGGAGTTGGTGCCTCTTTCCAGTAGGTGCTGGTAAAATAGGAGTTGGTGCTCCATTCTGTTGAAGCAGATAAAGTTAAGGGGTTGGTGCTCCTTCCAGTTGGTGCTGGTAAAGGATTATGTAAAGTTGTAGCTTTGCATTGATTGGATTTGGATGGTAGTCCAAGCAGTATTTTTGAGAAGTAGCCACATTGGTGAACCTCGTTAAAATGTTGTGTTATGTGTGATGCTTTCTTGATGCATTTAGTATCTCTTTTATCTGCTTTAAACTGCTACTGGTTTTAAAATCATATGTTTTAGAAATTTTAAAGAACACACTAATTCACCCCCCCTCTCAGTGTCATTGTGATTACAACAATTTTGATTCAGATTCACCTCCTTATTTGCCACTTCATACATCACCCCACATTTCTATTTTTATGATGAATTCAGGTCCAAGTGACTACAGTGTGCATGATTCCCACGTATGTCTACCCGTAGTCCAGTCCACACATGATTTTGATCACTCATCAGCATCAGTTCTAACTATCATAACTATCATACAATTAGGTCCTCTTGATAACAAAACTAACTTTGTATATGCAAGAATCGATTCCTCACTCTTGTTTGTAGTCCCTCCACCACCACAATCCAATTTTTGTGGTACATTGGATCACATGGCTAACTCCCATTTTGCCTTACATTACCTTCAACATTTCCATTGGTGTGGATTTGGGTTAGGCCATTATGAACAAGGGTTACATGCACCCATAAATACCCACGTACAATTACCTACTGATAAATCCAACCTAGGATATCATCTTATTGCCTTTCACACACTTGAGGATAAACTTCAGGTTCTCTCTCTACATCCTTCCCCACTTCCAACACACACCTTGGAAGAGTATATCGATATGGATATTTTAGAAGACAACCCATCTCCTCATTCAACCATCATAGTTCCATGTGACTTATTTCAAGAAACTCCTTTTTTTGACACCACATCATCATGTTGTGTCGATGAATTAACAAGCCAATTTGCTACCTTTTCTCTAAACGCTTATTATCTAGAGCATGACATGGCATCTCCCTAGCCATGGCCAAAACATTTGGCCATGTTACTGCCCATACACCAAAAACTCCATCACTCCATTAATCAATCACATTCTCCACCTATTGTCTTGTGCCCTCCATTGAGCCTCCTACAATGTTCATAGGTTATTGAGTCTTCATCATTAGACTCTTCACCACCCACATCCTGCATGACATCGGTTAACATGGTCGATGTGGATCTCTTCTCCTAATTTATGTATACACACCATAAGATTCATGATGACATACCAAATCCAAATTTTTTTTATCTCACGCACATCTCACCTATACCTTCATCCCAGGATTTCCTACTTTCACCCCATATCTTACATACCACCAATGCTCCTTCACCTTCTACACCACCTCAAATTCCTTATGTACACCACATATGCATCTACATAGATGATGAATATAATATTCCTGAGGCCATTGATGACCTCCACCTTATTCCAATGCTAGAACAACTTTGTGAAGGTTCCCACATGCTTATAGAGGAAACCATTGACGTAGACATCAGTGACGATCCTGAAAACCCTCACATTGTTAAACTAGCCACTAGCCTTTCACTTGAAGAGAACATTTTGTTCACCGCTTTTCTCAAAAATTATATCAGAGTCTTCACATGGTCTTACAAGGATATGCAAGGCCTCAATCCCACCCTTGTTGTCCACAATCTCACATTGGATAAATATGTCAAGCCTATCAAACAAAAACTATGATGCATGCACTCAAAATTTGCATTAGTAGTAAAGTCTAAGTTCATGCCACTTGAACTTGAATATCTTTCTCAAGTTCAACTGATGAGCGGTAGTTTTCACGAAACCGGTTTTGAACAAAGAATGAGAAACTTGTAATCTTTCATTTTCTATAATGAAAATTTCTTGTTACTTGATATGAAATTCGTCTCGCTATGGTTTTGTTTATTTTCAGAAGCTGCCAGTGATGCTTTCAAAAAAAATTTAACTCTAAAATTTTTTTTAACTCAAAATTTTTTTTTAACTCTAAATTTTTTTTAACTCATAAATTTTTTTTTAACTCTAAATTTTTTTTTAACTCTAAAATTTTTTTTAACTCTAAATTTTTTTTTAGATCTCACACTTCTACATGTGTACCTCCATCCCATACATACCATTTCTATAGCCATCTCCTACACCACCCATCCTTCGTACACCACCTTCTCCACTTTGAGGCTTACCATTTCAGCAAATCCCACAATATGCAAAGTCATTTCACTCACCCTATTCATCCTCTCATACAAATCCATATCATAATATTCCTTATATATTGGAGTCCCACTCTCCACATTCCCCAATTCCATCACCCCCACATTGTGATATTTAGCATATCCTCTCTCACCTCGATGCTCTCAAGCTACACCTGAGCCATTGTCATTACCACATCTCTACTTTCCAATCCACCATAGCTTGAATATCTCACCTCCTTCTAGGTCTATTCCTCATCCTTATATTTGACCCACATTAGATTCTCAACCCAGACCTCCACCATTCGACCTCACTCCATATACTTCGTGCTCACCACCCATGAAGACTTATATCAATCCCATGCCTCTCCTATCCACACCATTATCCAAAATGTTTCATCACCTCCTTCACCAAGGCCTCCTTGTGTTACCTAAAATTGTACCTACTAACCCATCATATCCTAAACTATAAAATTATCATGAAAATCAGTTCTATATATACCACCACCAACCAAGACATGACATCGATACATGTCGTACTTTTGAAATCTTGGTACATAATATGTTGACTATTGACCGCATACCACCACATGAATGCTCAATTTCGTCCAACCAACTCCAAATTACTCTCTGTTGCATCATACCTCACACTTTACCACCATGCAAATCTATGACAACTCCATCACACTACATCCAACACATGTCAAACTATACAAATCATCAAATCCCTAGCAGCATCATCGCCTCACCTCCTCATTCATGACCTAACCCTCATCACTTCACCCATAATTAGTTTATTTTCATCCTCTCTTATTTTTCTCCTCTTATTCTTCTTACTTCCTCACATAGTTGTATGGTCATGCTTTGAGCGCCTACATACCTATGTTGATCTAGTTTATTTTTTTCTCACCCTTCCTTTTCTCTGGTAATCCCCTAATCTTGTTGGTTACCAATTCTTCTTTCTTATTATTTATTTTTTTAGTAGTCTCCACATTCAAATTCTTCCTTTTTTTTTCATTATCACATGCATTCCCACAAGTTACATCTTATTCTCCTACTATACACACACCCCACACATTGGGGCAACCATTATCACAACTTCTCATCTTTGTCATCATCACATATTGTACTCATTTGTAAATAGTCTCTTCAATCTTCCTTCTATATATTTCATGGTCTTCCTCTTGCAGATATTTCATTCTTCTAGTTGCATCCACTACATTACATCCATTGCATATATCCATTCAGATTTCATTATGATTTCATTTCATGTTTGTATATTCTTCCTCCAAAAATGCACCTTCGATAGGAATAACATATGCACTTGTTAGCATCACCACTTGGATGTCCATTCCCCATTTTTAGGATTAAAGTGTATACAGGTGTCTTGTTTAGTTTTGACTATTACATAATTTTAGTCAATCAAATATCACCTCTAGATGATAGATTTTACACGCTCGTTATAGGCCTTTTAGGTTGTTTCAACTTCTCTCATGGACCATTCACATAGGTTATACACTTAAGAAAAAATTTAATCTAGGGAAGATAACACCCTGCGTAGATATTACCATATATCGAATGGTTTCCCTTGCTCATCCTATAATTTGCATGGTCAACATATGACCTAGGGATAAATAAAGGGATAAGCATAAGTAAAACTTAGATAAATGGGCAGAAAACAAAAGCCAACACCCATATTACAAAAAAAATAAAAATAAATGAGGGGCAAAAAAAAAGGAAAAACCTCCAGATATCACAATTATTACATCTTGAGCCTCTATCATAAGGTACCACCTATACATTTCTACCCTCAATTGATCAATATCCTCCACCACCTTGGCATACCTTACATCTATAGCCTCAAGCCTCCCACGCTACTCAGCATATCACAACTTGAAGACCCTATTCTCATTATCGCTATTAGTATCCAAGGCTATCATCCTGTCCTCAAATTTTTTTAGGTCTATCGATCAACCTCTATCACTCTCTTAAATATCTCCCTCCAATTTATGTACCCATTCTCTTAGAATTAGCACCTTCTCCGTAGCCTGCATATATTGCTCCTCAATAGGAATATCTCCCATATCACCAAGATATCCTAGATCAAAGGTGTCATAAACACTTGCATATCTACCCACATCTTCACCCATATCCTCCATGTTCACTCCCTCCTCCATAGGTTGCATCCCACTACTCACTAGTACCTCCTCCATCTGCTCCATAGATACACTAGATGCACCGCCCACTCATCGCCTAAACTGTCATAGAGGTACCACTATCTCACCACCAGCTGTATCTTGTGATCAAGATCTAGTACTTCTCATTGCCTACCCCTTTATCATAGGTACCCCACCACCAATCTATACCCATTTATCCCTCACCCCAACACCTAGCTCCCAACTTTGAGTTTCCCACCAGGCATCATACTCGGGTGTCATGCCTACATCATCCACATATGGAATCACCACTGGTGTATCCCTTTCACTAATCTATGGTAATACCATAGGATTATCCCCTCTATCACCTTGTTATCTATAATACACAATAGGCACCTTTGGAATATCATGTTGTAGCCCAAACTACCTCATCACTCGACTAAACTGAAAGAACTTAGCCTATCGAGTATATCGTCTCACCAACCATATACCTTAGCATATAGTAACTATATGCTCATCATCCTTATACCATACCACCCAACCCCTCCAAGGCCTCCACCTAATGAGACTTGGCACCAACTCTCCAAACTTCACCCTACAAAATAGAGGATCACCCTCATGTAGCCTCTTCATCCCCTTTTCCTCATCTATCCTCCACTTCAATACATATGGTAAGTGTGTTTATCCATTAGTGTGAGCATTATAAGGAAGCAATGATGGTCACTCTAGGGCTATATGCTCCCACACCCACACCTATAACAAAGGAGTCCAGCTCAACCCCATCCTCCTAGCATGCACTACATCGTGCAACTTCTTGTACACTTGGGCTAACAATGTGGGTGCCCAAGTAAATACAACATTACACTCCATCATTTTGCATACCACATCCAACATATTCCTAGTAAAAAATACCCCAAAAGTATTTGGAAGAGCATAAGTGGATATCATCATCATCGCTATTCACTGGCACTTGAACAACATCTTATTACACCAAAGATACTCATAGTCCATCTTTTTTGTATCTACCTCCATCCACTTATCCCAAAGGCACACTCCATCACAACTATTTTTATGTCATCTATCACTTCCCTCACTAGAACACCCTCAAAGGGCAACTTGTAGATCCTATACACATCCTCCAAGGTGATAGTCATCTCACCCATTGAAAAGTGGAAGGTATTTTGATCCGGGCCCCACCTCTCACACAACTCTGATATATACACTCTATTAGCATGAATGCTCTTACACTCCCACAATCCCATAAACCACACTGCATCCAACCACTCATGATCTTGCTTATTATCCATAAGGTCATCCAACTCAGCCTTCATCGTAAGCACACAATGTCGCGGCTCGATATTCTTCACTTGTTCATCCACAAAAAAAAACAACAAAAACTCACATCAGTTTCATATACAATTCTATTCAAATACTCAAATGAAAAAAAGTCAATCTTCTCACACACATTTCACACTCACAAATCAATTCAATTAAATTTTCATGCATTTTGAGACATTAAAACATGCACAATCCACACAATACAACAAACTGCAAACACAGTCACATATTTGGATACCCATTTTGTCATTTTATGGTAAAATTCTAAAAATATGTGAAAAAAAATACATATTTGGCCTCCAAAAGTAAATTTCACATTTACCCAAATACTAATTATGGCACAAAATTCAAAAACATAGCAATCAAAACAACATACAAAAACAAAATACATTTTTTAACACCCATTTCACCCTTTTACAATAAAAGTGTCAACAAAATTCAAAAATAGTATATCAATACACACACAATTTGATGTCAAAGTCAACACCAGTTCATCAATATAGCACACATGCTAAATCAACATAAATAAAAAACGTAGTCACATATTTGGATACCCATTTTACCATTTCATAGTGAAAGTTTAAACAGACATGAAAATCAGTGCATATCGGCCTCCCAACAACCAATTTTAAATTCACCCACACCTACATCATGGCACACAATTTAAACATACACCAAATGCAAAAACACACGAAAAAATTTTCATTTTTGAATACCCATTTCACCCTTTTATGGTGAAAGTTTCAACGGTTTTAAAAAATAACACCCCCATAATGGATAAATTCATGGTTAAATTTTATTAATTTACATCACACAAGCTCACATTCATATAACACACCAAATGTAGAAAAAATGAAAACATAGTAACACATTTGGATACCCACTTCCCACTTTTGTAGATAAAATTCAATCGCATTTCAAAAATGGTATCCCATGGCTCCTACAAAGCAAAGTTAAACTATGCAGCTACACTACCCGTTAATCGGTCAAATTAACACAAAAATAGGTCAAACCTAAAATCGATCACACTCTTGGATAGCCATTTTGCTTGACTAACACTTTGTGTTCCAAGTTTAGTTAAAGTTAACACACATCTTAAAAATAATGTGAAAACCTCCCCTCCCCCATTTCATGCTTTTCTAAAAATAAAATTACTAAACAAAACAAGTATCGAACAATTACCGGTGGATCTCCACATCGACTACTAGCACCAGTCTGTCCCTGCACCATCCTTGCACCCAATTCTTGTCAACCACAAGAGCTTTGCGTCACAAACCGTTGCTCACCACTCACTCTCCAAAGCCATCACCATGAAAATGACCCCCCCATGCTTCAAAAAAGGCTGCATGTAGAATAGCCAACATTTTTTCTCATATGTTGACCTTCCCAAAAAAATTCCTAATTTTTTTTTACTTTCGAATATCAAGGGATGAACTTCCTACATTAATACTACCCCAATACCTATTCTTGAAGAATCACATTCGATCACGAATGGTTTGTGAAAATTCGGAGTTGCTAATATTGGAGTAGTACACATGGCTTCTTTGAGAGCCTCAAAAGCTTGAGTGGCTACTTCTGACCAATAAAAAGCATCCTTTTTGGTAAGAACTATGATAGAAGCTGCAATTTTTCCATAGTTATGCACAAACTTGTGATAGTAGCCGATGAGACCCAAAAAACTATGAAGTTTCTTGATAGTTTTAGGTAAGGGCCAATCCTGAATTACCTTTATCTTATTGGGATCCACTTTAAAACCTTCCTAAGAAACTATATGAACCAGGTACTCAACTTATTGAATACCAAAATAGTATTTAGATCATTCAAAAAATATTTTTTCCTTGTGTAGTAAATGAAGAACCCTTCCTACATGCATCAGATGATCACCCCATGATTTACTATATATGAATATGTCATCAAAAAATACTAGGACAAATTTGCGAAGGAATGGATGAAACACATGGTTCATGAGACTTTGGAATGTGGATGGAGCATTAGTGAGACCAAAAGGTATGACCAAAAATTCATAGTGACCTTCATGAGTACAAAAAGCTATTTTGGGAATATCCTCATCCCTAACTATAATTTTGTGAAACCCAGAATGTAAATCCAATTTTGTATAAAAATTTGCACCATGTAGTTCATCTAGTAAATCATCAATGATAGGTATAGGGAATTTATACTTTATGGTGATTTTGTTAAGGGGACAAAAATCTGGGAATATACACCAAGAATTGTCTTTGCGATGGGCCAAAACTACTGGTGAAGAATAGGGACTAGTGCTATGACGGATGACTCCAATAGTTCTCGTACAATTTTATCAATTTATATTTTTTGAGGTTGGGGATATCGATAAGGATGGACATTAGGAGGAAGAATTCCTAGAACAAGGTGTATGGCATGGTCATGGGATCTTTTGGTAGGTAGTCCCTTGGGTTCTTGGAAGACTTCATCATAGTTAGCCACAATATTTTGCAAATCTTCTGATTGAATTTCTGGCATGGCTTGTGCTTGTCGTTCCATATAATTAATTTGAGCAATGAATTTGTAACTTCCTTTTATTAAAATTTTATCCATGCAGTGAGAAATTACTATCCTTGATGTAGGTATTAGAATTCCTGGGAGGTGAATGGTATTTTCCTTTTCTTTACATTCCATAAAGCACTGTCTATAATTAAAATTGACCGTGTACAATTGTTCTAACCATTCAACTCCCAAAATGACTTTTGAATTCCATAAATTCATAATAAAAAGAGGCCCATGCTAGGTATAATTTCCTATTTGTAATGAAATTGGAGATGTTCTACTGATACATTGAGTATTTCCTCTGTTTGTAATTATAACTTGAAACTTATCTTGATTGGAGGAGTTAATGTGTAAGTTTAATGCTCTGGCTATTTTTGTATCAATAAAATTATGAGTACTTCCTAAATCGATTAACACATTTACCTTATTTTATCGAATGAATCCTTATACCTTGATTGTATGGTGAGCTGATAGTCCCATAAGAGCATGTACTAAAATTTCCATAGTGTCCTCTTCAACTACCACTTTCCCTTGTTCAGTTTGCTCTTATGTTATGGGAGAGTCAAGGAAATTGATATCCACTATTTCCTCATCATCTTCTTTGTCAGCATATTCTATTTGAAATTTTTATCTTGGTACATAAGCTTTATATTTTGAATGGTAATTATGATATTTAAAGCAATAATATCTTGATGGTTGATCATTTATTTGGAAAGAGGTGTTTCGGTATTGATGTCGACCATAGGATTCACATCGTATAAATGTTCCATATTGCACCTTCTTCTCCACCAACTTGGAAATCCTTATATAGGTATATAAAGAATATGGATCCTGTATAGCAACTTTGATTTGAATATTCTCTTTCAACCCATTTATAAAAGCATATACCACCATATTGGATGGTAAGTTTCCTACGTAGGAGAGCAGACTAGTGAATTCTGAAAAATACTCCCTTACAAATCTTGTTTACTTACGTGATAAAAATTGAACCTTGTATGAATAAGAGTATCCTTTGTCAAATATATTAAGGAAAAATGTGGTGAAAACATCCTAGTAGATGGTCTTTCCAGTATCACATTTGAGCCATGCAAACCATTGATAAGCTTCAGTACCGAGTTTGGAAGAAGCAAAATAAACTTTTTTTTAATCAGGAATTCAGTATAAGTCTAAAATGCCTTCCATTTTAGCTAACCAACCACATGGATCATACCCCTAAAATGTGGGTATATCAATGTGTGGGGAATGGACACCATTAGGACCTCTTGGTTATTGGTAATTTTCATCTCTATCTTGGTCCTCATTATTCCTATGTCTATGGAAGTGATTTTGAGGATTGCCATTATGACCTCATTGTTGTTCATAAAATATTTTTCCATCCTAATCCTCATTGTTCCAGTATCTATGGAAGTGATTTTGGATAGGAGGGGTTGGTTGGCTTTGATTTTCCATTAGTTGGATCACCAATGAGGTCAATTTGTTCATGATATCCACTAATGTTTGCATGGTCAGGGTGTTGGTATTGGGATTTCTCATTTCCTCATGTGTGAGGTTCTCATGGGAATAAGTAGGAGAAGGATTGGAAGCCATGGTATTAAGAAGTGAATGATCGGGATCAAAAATATTAATGCATAACGAGGAAGTATAATGTGTACCTTTGTTTTATGGAGGTCTTATTTTTTAATTTAGGAACCCTTCGTTTGAATTATCCAAGATTGTCAATCGATCGTTTGGTCCTTTGGTCCACCTTTCACTCATATACTGGCTAAAGAATTCTACTTTATATTTTAGATTCTACCAAAAATTTGGTTAATTCCACCAAAAAAATATTTTTTTTCTACTCAACTGCCACTCCAACCGTGATGCAGAATTTAAATCTTGGATTATTCTTGCTTGTGGGTTAGGGTTAGTTCCAACAACTATCTTGGACCAATAATAAACTTGATAGGTTAGCTAAGACACTAAGGAAACCAAGGCAAGTGGGACCACAACCAGCCAAGTAGGACATAATTGGAATTTGGGACTACCAGAAACTGATTAAGACAAGTGGAACCACAACCAGTAAAAAAGGATACTATGGGATAATGGGATTAGTAGACTATAGTTGAGACACGAGGCCAGAAAGTAAGACCATCAGACATGGAACGGGTGGGTATGGACTCTAGATGAGCAAGTATGACCACATCGATGGGATCCAATGACATGAAGCCCAACAAGTGGGGCCACCAGACACATAATAGGTAGGAATAGACTCTAGATGAGCAATTAGGACCGCATCAATTGAAACCACACAAACGCGACCCAATGACATGAAGCTGGACAAGTAGTAATGATGGCTAAGAAATCAAGACCAATGACATGAAACCAGATAAGTGGGATGACAACTAAGAAACTGAGACCAACAGGAGAAGGAAATGAAGAGTAATGTCATTAGAAAGGGTTACACATGAATGAGGAACTAACAGTCGTATGACCGAAGTCACACCTTGGTTATTGCAACCACCATATTATAAACTATTACTTTACCCTTATACACCAAATGTGGGATATTTTTCCCAAATGAAAAATAAAAAAAATGTAATATGCACTATTGTACCTTAGTTTATGAATTAATAATGCAATTTTTGTGCACTGTGATTGGTTGGTGACTATGCAATTATAGAATGTTGCATTTCTTTAGTTTTCCTCAATGATTTGATGATAGTTCCCATGACTTTTTTTCACCAGATTATCCCTAGCCAAGTAATGCTCGAAGGTGCTATGTTCTACTGTGACCATATAATGTGGAGGTGCCTTATGCTGCGTGCATTTAAATGCTTCTTCCATGGTTGTATTTTGTTTGGTGGTGATTAAAAATTTACACGATGCTCAAGTGGGATGTTCTATATCTGCCTTTGATTTATCACCTTGCATGATTTAGTTTGCGTATGATGATGCTCTTTTTAGGACCATATGCAATGCGTTGCAGGTGACGATAGACCTATATACTGATATGAATATTCTTCCTTGCTACTATAGTAATAACCAAGAACCAAAGAGAGCTACACCAGAATTTTGTTGGATATGATACCACATGCAAGGGTCAAGTACCCTTGTTATGCCAATCACACCTTCCAAATCTGAATTTATTCCAATCAATAATAATATCACAAAAATATATTAATAATATATCAATCGAATGCTAACACAATAACCAATATTAAATGATGCAAATATATGAAATTATATTTAAATTAGTCGTATCTTAAGGAGGGTTGGTCCTCACCACTTGGAGGGCTCAAGTACTTTACGTATGCAAATTATAAATTTGATAATAGATAATAAAACTAAATCAAATCTACCCTATTAGTAATAAATAAATCATATATTAGAACATAGCCGACAACTATGTTTGGTGTGTAAAAAAATACACCTAAAACTCTAATTCACCCCCTGCCCCATGAATTCAGGTTCAATTCACCCCTTGACCTATGAATTGCACCTATGAACCCCAAAATCATCAAAATTTCTTCCCAAACCCTAGGAAATCTTCCCATATTCTTCTCCATCTAATTTTTCATTAGTATTATCATGCATTTTCTTCTATCAATTAATCCATCATCATATAACCACATTTCATTCGCATCATCATTTATTCCTCATTTGAGGGGGTATTTATATACAAAATTTAGCTTTGCATGCAACCAAAAAATCAAACATCCAAATCATGGATATCGCATCTGTCTACAAATTTTTTTACTGAAGATTATCTTATGATAATAATATCAATCTCAATAAAATATTTGTTAGATCATGAGAGCTATGTGTTATCATGGAGATGTCAATATGGCGTTCATGTATGTCGAATACATAATGAATGCTACATTTGAATAATCCTAGCATAACATTTAGAGATGTCATTCTAGCATTCAGGTAAAGCAACCTCGATCGTATATTGAATGGTATGTATGAATAATCCATGTCACCTACCTCAAATGGTTTGACACATGTCACCATGCACTCATCAATAAATCAACAATAAAAATTTAAATAGGAATTTTTTTTATTTGTACTTTTGACCATCTTGCATTGGTCGCAAAAGAAAAGCAGTCATAAGTTTCCCCCATAAGAAACAAGTATGACATTGAAAAACTTCATACAGAATTAGCAAAATCATCGCATTGCATCCTTAATCACCCATTTGCATTCATCATCATCATCATCATTTTCCATTTTCTTCCTTTATTTTCTCCCCCTCTTATTTTTTTCCTCCATACCTTTATCTTCTCCTTCTTTCTTCTTTCCCCTCTTCTTTTTCCTTTCTTCTTTTCTTCTCTCCCCAAATTCTTGTTCAATGTTGTATGGTTACGCTTCGAGCGGATACATACCTTTGGTTGGATTCAATTCTCCCCTTATTTCCTTCATCTTCTACTTTCTCCCTTCATATTTTTGTATTAAATTGTGTTCTACACAGTATAGTACAAAAAGAGGTAAATGTAGACACCCAAAAGTTACACATGTCTACCTCTACGTGCTTGTAGATCTATCCAAACACGTGTAGGTTTGCATAGACCATCCGAGACCCCTCTAGGCTATTGTATACTAGCATAGACCATTTTAGACCATTGTAGACTATTCTAGATCAATGTAGACCACTCTAGACCAATGTAGACCACTCTATATTATCATAGACCTATGTAGGCCACTTCACTGGTCTATAGGCATGAAACCCTACTAAACTACACAATTCATGACCTGACCACCTTCTATCTATCTGAAAGCCACCTATCAATTCCCTAAGGCAACTTAAGCCCTTCCTAGACCTAATTAGGACCCCACGAAACTATTAGTTTCCAAAAACTCATAATTAAGTTAATTGAATTTCTAGTTTGAAATTCAGTTCACTTAAGTGCACTTTATGGATTAAAAATATTAAGTAATATTATAAACCCAAATTAGTCCTAATTATTCCCTCACACATGTGTGCACAAAATTAGTTAGGATATTTTCTAGGAAATCCTAACTCAACCGTCATCTAACCTAGCGATCAACCAACCCTAGTTAACCTAATCCTTCCTCACACGTGTGAGGATAGGATATTTCTCTTAGGGCATATGAGAGGATGACTAGAGATGCCACCTCACAAACCCTAACCTAACCACAATAGGACTAAACCTCTTTTTTAGGTCATAAAATAGGTGAAGATAAATAATAAGCATAAACATCAACACTAATGGTGGCCCACATACGCATGAAGCCCATCTACATTGAGGAATCTCAAAAGGAGCTATAAGTTTATTTGATATTCATAAAAAGAATTTGGGACAATCCTCTTTGTAACCCATGGACTCATTTTAATGAATAAAGAACAATATTTTGAGCATTTGCATGTTTTGTACTATGTTTTATCAAATGGCAACTATTGTATGTTTCAAATTCTTCTTACAACACAAACTAAGATGGTCACACCATTTTGAAAATATCCTTCACCAAATTTCTTGAGTATTGCTTGTAAAAAATACCTTAATTTTGAAAACTCTCCATCATCACTATCTTTTGATGATACACATTTTTTAATTTTACCTTTTATCTTGTCTTATTTACTATCACCTTTATTTATTGGTTTTGACACTTCCATTTCCATGAGGACCTTATGTGTTGTTTCACATAATTCTTCACAATATAATTCTAATTCATCATGTGCAATATAACCTTACTATTGTGACCTTTATTGTGATTGTCCTCTTTGATATTGTCCTTTTCCTTGTTTAAATTGTTGTTTTATTTATGATTGTCGATTCCTTTGAGGAGGTATTCTATCTTAATTCCTTCTAACCAATGAATTATATTTATAAAATATTGTACTATGTCCTTCTTTTTCATAAATATGACAATACCTTCTTCTCCTTTGAGGTTGATTTTATTATTAATATGGGATAGAATGACCCTTTGAATATTTTTATGATTTCTTGGTGGAGATAAGGGCATTAGTGGTCAACTTATTTCTCAACATATTTTCTACTTCATATAATTGAAGTATGTTTATAAACTCCTCAAATGATACACTTCTATTTGAAACTTGGAGAGATGTCACCAGTGTCTTGAATGATTTAGGGAGAGCTCTAATAATAATTGAAACTATGATCTTATATTCAATATTTTCTCCCATGGTATTCAACTTTGATTTCAAATCTATAATTATTCAAAGGAAGTGTTCATCATTTTTACCATATTGTACCGTTAGTTTATAAATTTGTGATTGTAGATGAAGCATAGTGGATTCATTTATTCATTCCAATATGGTAAAATTTTTATCCCATGCTTCTTTTGATGTTTCTACTTCACTGATATGTGATTATATCTCTTCTGCCACTCCAAATATAATGAGCATAAGATCCTTTGCATCATTATTTATACTTTTGATTAGCTATAGCTTCTTTAGGACAAGTTTCATCACCAATAACAATATCCCAAATTTTTTTACCATGAGTATTATCCTCATTTTTGTTTTCCATGGTGCAAAATTTGGACCCTTTAGCAACTGTGATTCTATAAAAAATATTTTTGATGTAGACATGGCGACGGTTCCTTATATCTCCAAAAGGTCTCCTTTTCTATATACCACTAGTCCTATATCCAATTGATATATCCTCCCTTCCAATATACTTGTTGGTGCATGGAAAAATCTAGTCCACTCGATATACATGGTCGTATATGAGATAGACCTTAAGGTACATGAAATATATTGAAACATGGCATCAAGGTAGTACTAAAAAGAATTTTTCTATAAATGATACCTACTTAAAGAGAAATCCTCATACATGGATGTAACTTCCCTATATACTAGGATTTTATCGATTTCAATATTTATGTCTAGCGATAGCAACGATTGAGGTAAATGATGGAGTGAAACACAATATCTCAAAAATGTGTCCCTATTCCTCCCCAACAATTTATATGTTCATTACGATAGCATTACCTATAAACGTAAGTCAAAGGAATTATTTATACTAAATAATATGGTTATGCAAAATACATGTTTTTTATTTGTTTTATATACAAATTTTTGTTTTTGATGTACAAATTTATTTGAAAAATCTAAGGTGTCACTCACTACTGAAAATGCACCTTATTATAAAATTATAATTTAAACAAATATTTGCTATAGAATACTTTAAACATAACAAGCTTTCAACTTTTTTCAAATAAAAAGCACATTTTATTATTCCTCCTTTTAAATACGTAAAGAAATAATACTCATTTGTATAAGAACAATGCCTCCAATAATGATCTATCTCCTATCCTTTTCTTTTAAAATGGCTTAAATGTTTTTGTAGTAATGCAAAGCCCCCCTCTCTCTCTGTATGTATGTATATATATATATATATATATATATATATAACTTCTTTCAAAAATTAGCACCCAAAATATTGAACCTAAAACCTACATTGTAAAATTCTAATAGTTCTTCCGAACACCAAATTGTTTGCTTTGTAAGTTGTAACTTATAAAGAAAGGAAACACATTTTAATATGAGAATATTATACCTCATAGTTCATTAGAAAACTCAACATACTCCATTTCCATTTTATGCCTCTCCAACCAATCATGTACCACCTACAAACCTGTTGGGACTAAAACTGATGGGATTATATTATTGATATAAATGGTTACAATATATAGGCATAAGCCTATATTCAACACATGACACTTGTCAAGAGAAACTGACAAGTTTCAAGGTGAAGGCATAGTGCACTTTAACTCTAACATTCCCCCTTAAAGTGCACTATCCTAACTAAAGAAGAAACAAAATATCCTAACTAAAGAAGAAACAAAACAAGTCAACATTAGGTAACATTCCCCCTTAATGTTGACTTCTCTAAAACTACCTATCATCCTCTCTTATTGCTGATTTGGTCTAGGCTCATGCTCTTTGCGCTTGGCTCTCCAACTATGAATAATGCTAGATTCACTGTGTATACATCTCGGTCTGTTGCCTCAGGGTCGACCACTTCCACGGGTCTGTTGCCACTGGGTCAGCTGTCTAAGTGCCTCGGGGTCATCATGGGTGCCTCAGGGTTAGCCACTTCTGGGTTTGTTGCCTCTGTAGGTCATCCTTAGAGGATGTTGCCTCTCGTAGGTCACTGACTAGATTCACCATGAGTATGAAATTCCTCCTCATGGTGAACTCAATCTAGAAGGTGTCGGTCTCTGCCAAAAATGCACCTAATACAAAGGAAAAACGAGCCATATAAGAGTGTCGGTCTCTACCAAAAATGCACTCAATACAATAAAATGAGCCATAGATCAAAATAGGAGGAGAGAAGAATAAAATAAGAGAATATTCTGAAGTGTCTTCATCTGTAGTCTTCATAAGTAGATCCAGAAAAACCTCGGATAGAGTCTAGGGTGTCTTTATCTGTAGTCCCTAGTATAAGTGTCCTTATGGTGACAATGTCATCCCATCAAAATGCATGGGTAACCAGCCGCTGCATTTGCCAAGTGTATAGAAAAGATCACTAGGTACAAGGATCACATATGAAATTACCTTGGGAGTGTCGGGTACAACTAAAAGTGCACTCCAAGGTAGAAAAAAAACTTTTGAGGCTAAAAAACTCATTTGAAACAACCTCAAAATTACAATTTGACACCACCATTGTGTCCGTCGTGGAAAACCGTTTCCAACGACTATAAATACCCCTATACTTGTGTCTAAATGGGGCCTTCAACTTGCTGGGAAAACAACAACATGCCTATCTAGGCAGCAATTAAACCTCAAAAATAGAAGATTCCTGGCATCGCACTGTGGCGGGAAAAAAAAAATAGACTACAATTTTCAAGTTTCCCATGCAGGGAAATTTTCAAATGAAAGATTACAATAAGAAGCCATGTGGGCCTTCCACTTTCACTTTTAAGTGGAAAAAACATTAAAAGATGGCCAATGAGGCCATATAGTCGGCCATTGTTGTTTTCCACATTTAAAAAATGCTCTTAAAAAAACATTTCCCCATATTAAAAAAATATCCCACATCATTTTTCAAACATCAAAATTTACCCTCTCCATATGGCGCTCTTTGCTATCCGCCTTCGTGAGCATTGCCACCCCTCATGCTCAACATCATCAGAGCAACCACCAAATCAGGGAGAAATGGAAATGCTGGGATTCGCTGTTTCTGGTGCTCTTCATTACATTTTTGGTTGGGATGGTGGTTAACTCCAGTTTTGCATTGTCTTCCTTCATGATCCATCTGTCCCACATGAAGGACGCCACTTCCACTCACGCCCACCGGTGCTGTTCTCTCGTACTGCACTGTGAACAACGACTTCTTTAGCCCTTCCACGTCTACTCCCTGACCTCGAGTTCTAATAGCTAGAACAACTTCTCAGCCTCCTCAACATGCTGGCGGTGTTGATGGCGGCCGTCTGCGGCCACGCAGCGGCAGGCAGGTTCAGTCCACCACCAGTCACCATCCTTCTTTAAGTGATGTGCAGTCTTGTAAACACTTAGATATCTCAGATGTCCATATTTTCAATACAAGTCTAGAAACTGGGGTGTTTGGGGTCTTTGATGACGTTCAGATGCGGTACAAAAAATTAGATGCACCAAAACTGGAACACGAACCAAGCGTCACTTGTGGCCATACTGCAACTAACTCGAACCAAGGCCACTAACTTTGAAATCTTTGAAAAAATAAAGAACTGGATCATGCTGCATGTAGACATCACCACCCTAGTGCGGGGATCAATGCCAAAAACTTGTTGTTCCAGTCGCTGGAAAATGAATCACAACAAACCATCATGCTGCAATCGTGATATTGACATCAATGTCATTTACATTGCTCTCCATACTTCACATAGTTATTGTAACAAAAAAATTACCGCACTCCTACTGTCCTCGTCGGCGACAGCTTCGGTGGCAACATTGCCTACCATGTCGCCCGACGTGAACAATAATGACATATTCGCCGCTCCAAACAACAGCAATGCACATCTAAAAAAAAACATAGTATTAAAAAATCTCAAACAAACTGTTCTCTCCTTCCATGTGCATTCGATCTTCACTCCATAGAAGTCTCGTGGCATCCAGGAAAAAATCTCTACACTACCGCATCATTAACCACTCACCATCGATTGGAAAAAAAAATACTAGAGCTTTAACATAAGCCTTCTAAAAAACATCGAGTATGACAGCTCATGGGCAAAAACTATAAATCAACAGTACAGCACCATCTCCGACAATAGTTGCGCACATCTTGGTCATCAAAAGAACATTATCACTATAGTTTTGTAGGGGGTGCATCGTGGGCCTTCCAGAAAGCACAGGCAGCCACATAAACCTTGGCAACTCACCAACGCAAATATGTTGCCCACTACAGCATCAAGACTGCCACGTTTTTATCTCAACCGTTGCTCACTGGCCGAAGAGATAAACAGACACCATCGAAGAGACAACAACAATCCATGGAGAGGATCTGTAAACTGATGCACCCGCGTAGATCTTGACGCTGCACCCCTACTAATACAACTGAAGATCTGAGGTGCAACATTGTAATCCACCACGGTGCGCATGGATAGCCATGGACTCCCCTGCACACATAAGCACTATTCGTTTCTCCTCCTTGGAGCAGTAAAACGCCACACCAAAAAAATTGCATAACAAATAGAATAAACTCCGCTACAAAGCCGCGATCAATGTATAACAACAGATCAAGTTGGGACGGATCCTCCAATACTGCAATGCAGGATCTCAATGCATCCAAGCCCGTAGACAACAATATCACGAAAGAGGCAGTAAAAAAAAAAAAAATTAGGCAGACATAGGCAGTTATTTTCTTAGACTTTCTAGTTTCTGATCCATCCTATGGATGGAGAGCATACTCCCTCAGTCAGAAAAAAATGCGGATGAAAGAAAATGTAGGGGGAGGGAGGATTTCCATGAGGGAAATCCCCCCTCAAGGGTTTCACAGGCAGGAGAGGGAACCTACTCTGATACCAAATGTTGGGACTGAAACTGATGGGATTATATTATTGATACAAATGGTTACAATATATAGGCATAAACCTATATTCAACACATGACACTTGTCAAGAGAAACTGACAAGTGTCAAGGTGAAGGCATAGTGCACTTTAACTCTAACAAAACCAACCAATCAAACATATATTTTTATCATCCTTACAATGTCCTATCATGCATTCAAAATATCTTTTGTACTAAGCAACACAAATCTAACCATCATGAATTCCAATTAGGGTCTCAACATAAAAATTTCAAATAGATCATATTTTATTTATAGTAGACATTTCACCAAACTACACATCTCTTTTGTATTCAGGCAATAATAAAATTATTTGGAAAAAATATTAAACTAGGATAGGACTTTTCACAAAAGATGTTAAGTTTCTTTATTTCATGGATAAGGTACCAGGTAAGAATTGGATAACTAAAAAAATGATAGAATAATACTTTTGGATTCACACAAGTAATTCGGTATATGCAGAAAAAGTATCACTTAGGTGTGCACACTAGAATATACTTAGGGCATTAGCAAAACTGGACATGGATACAAATGCAAGGGGTGGAAAAATAAATTGGCAACACCGTATATACTCAAGGTATGCCATCATATGGTGATGTTTATACCTCTAAAACAAAGACTCTCAAATAGTCCCTCTATGGATCTAATACTAGATATTGTAATATGGGACAAACAATAAAACACTTCCAATAATGCACACACAATATTCAACACAATGATTTTCACATTAATATTTCATCATTCATTGCTTGATATTCATCATCCTCAACTTGCTTACAACATGCATGTTTAATGCATCAATATGTCTCTTAATATTTGATATACTCTTCAATACTTGCAACTCTTTGTGTTTCATCTTCAATTATATTTTCATATCCTTGTATTTTCTCATGGGAGAAGTGACTATTCAATTTTATCATGGGAATAAAAATTATCAATTCTCCTAGTAATTAAAAACATCAAATGATTATGTAATTCCAAATAATGTAATAGATTCTAACAAATTAATAAAATGGTTATCATAAACAAAAAGAAGCTTTTGATCTATTCTCCTTGTTGGTTGAACCATAATTGCTTTTTCATATCAAAGAAGAGAATGACCCTATCAAGGTATGGTTAAAATTGCATAAGTTCTTTTGGAAACTAAATATAATCAAAGTATCTTAGATTTAGATTTTTTTCTCTCAAATTAGTTGAGATTTATATTATTGATGGCTATACTACCAGATTCAATGCATTGAGAGTTGATATTGCATCTTTTGGAGGTAAAGAGAAAGATGATGTAGAATGTGAGAAGATTGGATTTTCCAATATCTCTCTCTCTTGATAATGATTTTGCTCTCTTGGTTTATTTTTTGATAGTAGTGAGTAATTATGGTGGCACTTCAAAAATATATACTCATGTAAGAATTCAAACGTAAATATAGAGGGGGGAAACTGCCCTACCGCATACAATTCCCAAGGTTGGATTTGCAAGAGAGAGTCTTAAGGTGAACCGTAGCGGTATTTTATTCTCTACACTCAATTATAGGGTGGAAGGGTTCACCAAAAATTGTTTAAGGACTCATTCCAAGTCCTCTAGTTTTCAAGAATGTTTGATGTATTTGATTCAAGACAATCACCTAAATTTGACCTTTCTAGATCTATGCTATGAAAGATAAATGACAATGCAAAAATATAGAATGAAATAATACAAGACATAACCCTATTATGATTATTTATTTAAATGCTTTTATAACCTATGGTTTCAATATAGAAAACATTTAAGCAAGGGCTCAAGAGAATATGCACAAACAATATTAACCCTAAGTGCACACTATATGTTGTTTATCCTTCAATGCCTAGAAATAAATTGAGTATATTTCTATTAAAATAAGATATAGGGTTTACAATAGAAATATAAGGCACTCAAAAAAAAAACCTAGAGACTAACTCAAATACTTATCTCATATGGTGATTTATCCTTGCTTTTTATCCCTTATCCAATGATATCAACAATTCCTATTCTTGCAAGATAACTTGAAAAACACTTGAAAAATATAATTAGCAATAGGGGTCTTTCTTATGATATTGTACAATAGTTATTGGAGGTATAAAAGTCAATCCACCTAGGTCCTTTTAGTTGAACTTTGATAAACAGAAGCAAAAATTGGCCTTTGGAAGAAATCAAGCATATTAAGATACAATAGAATAAAATGATGAAAACACAAAATAGAACACAAAACTATGTCCTAGATTGATGAGGATTGATGTTTGATCACTCATGTGACCCATCTAGTGGAAGGATAGTGGAAGGGGCTCAGAAATCACTCACACTTGCACATTAAAATTTTCACTTGACCCACATTTCATAGATCAAGTCACTTGTGATGTGACTCCTATGGATTTTTGTGGGATTTTTCTTGGACAACCTTTTCAGTATGATCGAAGAGCTGTTTATGATGCTTTCAAAAGAACCTACACACTTCAAATATATGGTAATGTCTTTCTCATTAAAAGCACCAACACTCCTAACATCATTCTAAATTCCAAGCAAACAAAAAATGCAATTAAAAAGGGTGGTGACGTTGCTATAATTTTCATTCGCTCTCAAACCACTCCTACATCAACATTCGTTCCAAAGAAACACTCTTCAATGGATAAAATATTGTAAAATTACTCACACATATTTCAGGAGCCAAAGTCTCTTCCTCCAAATCGCACAATTAATCACAACATTGAAATCATTCCTGGTTCTTCACTACCTAATTCACCCATGTATAGACAATCTATTTTGCGAAATGAAGAAATTAAAAGGCAAATAGAAGATTTGGTGTCTAAGGGTTTCATTAAGGAAAGTACTTATGCTTGTGCCTCACCTATTTTTTTGGTTCCTAAAAAATATGGCACTTGGAGATTGTGCATTGATTTTCGTTCTTTGAACAAAATTTCTTTAAATAATAGATATCCACTACCACACATTGATGATTTATTAGATCAGCTCCAAGGAGCTAAGTTCTTTTCAAAAATAGATCTCAAAAGTGGATATCATCAAGTGCGTATCCAATTTGAGGATACATGGAAGACAACTTTTAAGATGAAGATGGGCCTCTTTGAATGGTTGGTCATGCCTTTCGGTCTTACAAATGCTCCTGCAACCTTCATGAGGTTGATGAATGATGTATTTCATGATGTACTTGACAAATTTGTAATAATATATCTTGATGATATATTTATCTTCTCAAAAACTTGGGAGGAACACCTTGGGCATATCCATCATACACTTGATCTTCTTGCAAAGAATTAATTATATGTCAATCCTTCCAAGTGTTCTTTTGGCAATACTTCAGTTTCTTACCTTGGTTATGTGATTAGTGAAAGTGGAATTTAGGTAGATCCCACTAAAGTTGATGTTTTACTTCAGTGGTCCCCTCATTCTACTCTCACCGAGTTAAGGATTTTTCTAGGACTTGCAAATTTTTATCACAAGTTCATTCCTCAGTATTCCGTCGTTGCAGCTCCATTACATTTTCTCACTAAGTCTAAAGTCCCCTTTCATTGGGAGAAAAACCAAGATGTTGCCTTTGAAAAATTTAAAAGGAAAATTTGTACCGCACCTATCTTAAATTTACCTAACCTCTCTCAACCTTTTGAGATTGAAATGAATGCATCTCAAGTTGCTCTAGGTGTTGTGCTCAAATAGAATGGTCATCCAGTTGCTTATCATTCAAAAAAAAAATTTGCTGCTAAGTTGAACTATTCTACATATGACAAGGAGTTGTATGCATTAGTTCAAGCTATCAAGTACTAGAGACATTATCTTTTGGGAAAAGATACAATAGTACACACTGATCATATGCCTCTCAAGTTTTTACAATATCAAAGTAAAATTGAAGAATCAAGACATATGAAGTGGGCCTCTTACCTCCAACAATTTCACTTGGTGATCAAGTACAAAAATGGGAAGAGGAATATTGTTGCTGATTGTTTGAGTAGGTCTCCTACCGATCTTGCCTTAATAGTTATGTCCACTTCACACTTGGGATTTCATACTTGGCCTAATCAGTATTCACAAGATCTTGATTTTGGGAAAATATTTGAGCAAGTGAGTAAACCCTCTTCTTCCAATTTGCGTCCTTTCCAAGATTTCTACATCAAAGAAGGACTTATTTACAAATTGGACAAGGTTTGTGTTCCTTGTGAGCCTAGAGTGTCACTTCTTAAGGAAGCTCATTCTACACTTTATGGTGGCCACTTTGGGAAGCACAAAACACTTCATCACTTGCAAAGATTTTTCAATTGGCCTAAAATGCAGAGGGATGTGTTGATATTTCTCAAACAGTGTGCAGTTTATTGTCGCTCAAAACCAGCTAACCAGAAGTTTGGCTTAGGCATGCCTTTGCCCATTCCTTACCATCCTTGGGAAAGCATTTCCATGGATTTGGTTAGTGGTTTTCCCATGACAGTGCGACAACATGATTGTGTGTTTGTGGTGGTTGACAGATTCAGTAAGATGGCTAAGTTTATTCCATGCCGCAAGACAAGTTATGCTATAGACTTAGCCCAATTGTTCTTTGATAGCATTTGGCGATCCTTTGGTCTCCCTACCAGCATTATATCGGATCGTGATTCATGCTTTGTGGGTCACTTTTGGCATTCTTTATGGAAAATTTTGGGAGTTTCCCTTAACTTTTCCACCGCCTATCATCCACAATCCGATGAGCAGACTGAAGTGGTAAACCGTACACTTGTGCAAATTTTATGAATCTATCATCACACTTCAACAGCAAAGTGGGACTTAAGTCTCACTCATATTGAACATTCCTACAATAGGGCACTACATTATTCTACAGATAATTTGCCTTTTGAGGTTTGTATGGGATTTCAGCCCTTGGCACCTTATGAGTTACCTTTTTCTTTGCCTTCTCCTATCACTTCACATCTTCAGAAGGAGCAAGACAAGGCTCACTCATTTATTCAGCACTTCCACAATCTTCAATCAAAGGTGATTGATATTTTTCAAAAGACACCGTAGCAGCAAAAAAATTCCATGGATCGACATCGAATTCCTCATCCATTTCAGGTTGGTGACAAAGTTTGGTTGCATCTTGACAAGCGACATTTTACTGATAAGACTCATAGTAAAATCAAACCAATTCGCTATGGGCCTTATACTATTCTTCAACAGGTGTCCAAGAATGCTTTCCACCTTGATCTTCCCGCACACTTAGGGATTCATGACATCATCAATGTAGATATTTTGAAGTTGTACTTTGACTCTACATTGGATACTGCACCAGCTATCAGTCATCTTGTGGATGTGGTTCCTGATTCTCAGTTACCTTTAGAGTCTGATCAGATCTATGACATGAAGACTCGACATACTCGCCAGGGTTCTACCACCTCATATATTGTGGCTCGATGAGGACAACTGCTGCATTAGGATCATTGGATTTCTTTTCATCAGATGTCCCATGACTTTCCTACTCTTCTGAAAGCATTGGATTCCAATGCTTCTATTGTGGGGAGGCATGATGAGGATTGATGTTTGGTCACTCATATGACCCCTCTAGTAGTTCCTAGTTAGGTTTGCATATTTTATTTCTTGTAAATTAATATTTTAAGTGAGTCTCCTTCTCACATACACTTGTGGGCACTAGTTGTCTTCTAGTTGTCACTTAGGAGTGTTAGTTAGGAAGTGTAAACTCAAAGTAGGAAGTGTGTACTTCAAGATAGCTAAAAGGATCTTCTAGTTAGCATTTTTCATTTCTTTCTTAACTTAGAAGTTATGTGCATTCTTCTTTGCACTATTTTAGCTTATGGTTAAGCATATTAGATCAAATCCATGATTTTGTGGGTTTGGTTATGTATTTTGGGCCTTTAGAGCCTATAAATTGAGTTGTAAATAATATAATTCTTAGTTGGATTTTCAATCTTTTTCATAGATGTAGCCTAAAATGCAAGTATAAAATATGGAATAGAAATTTTCCCCTAGGTACATCTCATGCAAAATCATACCCCGTAATAGGTGATCATAATATCGCACCAGCAAAATCACACACCGTAGGGACCCGAGCATGATTTCGTAGAAATGAGATAAAACATCATAGATCAATATGAAATAATAAATGTGAGATATAGCAAACTAAAACATGCATGTAATAGAATTAATTAACCTAGAATAAAGTGAGGAAGCAAGTGGAAGGGTTGAGACCTCTTGAATAGTTGATCTCTCCTTAGGGCTTCAACACAAATCCACCAAAGCAAGCAATAGTAATCAATAATCCAATGCAACAATAAACCAGTCAAACTTCACACTCCAAAGATAACTTGCTTGTGAAAGAATAAGAAGAAGGATATAGATCAATAAGTGAACACTAAAACGCTTTACAAAAATAATCCTCATTATCATTAATTATCAAATGTTGTCATGTGTGAGAGTGTCTGAAAAGTGAATTCAAACCCTCCTTATATAGTGAATTTGAAGGTGAGACAAGTGGGAAAACCAAGGAGGGACAATGTCAAACATGTCAAACCCAAATAATTAGGGTTTCCTTAGACAAAACCCTAAAAAGGAAAAATCACGCTTCGTTGAGACCAACTACAATTTTGCCTTTGCAAATTTGTGCCCCATCAAGGGCGAGTGTGATTTCGTATAGAGAGAGAAAAAAATAAAAGATGGGGGGAGAAGCCTTGTCCCTACCCTAGTAAATTCTAAGGTGTTTCCTAGAGAGATCAAATAATATTGCCCACTAAAGTGGGTCAATTTTTTGTGTCTACATTTTACCCCCTTTTTGACGCATTTATGGCCTAATAAATGTGTCACAGAAAATATGTAAACACTCATAGACAAAATACGACAAGCAGAAATAGGGTGGCTAGTTTAGAAGAAAAGGGTGGTGCAAAAATGATGTTACTCTAAACACTTTTTTATTTTACATGTAAATCAAGGTACTAGGGACATTAGTACCTCTAAGGCTAGGGTTCTACCTCGAGTTTTATGAGGGACACATCCCTCATAAAAACTCGAAAAGGTAGATGCAAAAAAATAAGAAGAAGAGAGGCAAAAAAAACATGAAAAGAAAAGGAGCAGGAAAAAATAAAAAATGGGGATAAAAGTGAAAAAGAGGTAAAACCCTAAATTTGTTTTTACCGCACAAAAGAGGAGAAAGGGGCTTTGGAGAAAATAGGATATGACACTACCAGTGCACTGTTTGATGATCACAAGGGGTGAGGCTGGAACAGAGCTGGTGCAGGCAGAGGTAGGATCAAAAACCATCCTTTCATTTTAATTTTTTCAAAATTTTCCATGATTTTGGGTGGTTTTCCACCAAAACCAATGGTTTTTTTATGTACGAACCATGTGAGATATTGCAACCCAGCTACGATTTTACCCTGGGTGGTAGCAGTGAAATCATACCCAGTGACAAGGGTTAGGCGTGATTTCACAAAATCATACCTCATAAGAAATAGAGAATGACTTCACCTCAGTTAAATTGCGGTCCTAGAAAACCAAGAACAATTTCAAAGGGAGAGAAAAGGCAGAAAAGAAACAAGAAAATAAAGAAAAGAGAGAAAGAAGCAAGCAAGCTAAAATTTAAAAATGCAAAGCTTGATTTTTAGCAATAAATTTTAAAGTTTTAAATTTAATTCAATTTAATTTAATTATTTTATTGATTAATTAAACTGATGGAAAAATTTGTTGTTATTATTGTAGCTTAGAGTACTCGAGAGCCTAGAGTGGTGAGTAGGCTCCTTGGAGGTGGAGCTAGAGGCACTCAAATGAGAAAAGAGAGACACATTGGAGGTCGTGGGGCTAGACCACTTAGTGAGGTTACCTTGAGTAGAGGTGGATAGGGCTCTATTGATGGATTTGGAAGAGAGATGGCACTCAGAGTCATCTACCTTCCAGTTACCCATGGGAGAGATGATCATCACACTGGAGGATGTGTGGTACATCTTGCACATCCGTATTATAGGAATGATGATTTACAGAGTGTGAGGGTAGCCAATGACCTTGCAATGATTTTTAGGAGGTTGGACCCACCAGGTGTGAGAGAGCACCATAGTCATGGATGACCTGGTGGGATGATATGGGGTGGACCCATTGACAACCATGCTCTACGATGTGGTGGTAGGACTATTGATGTACCACATGAATAGGTGATATTTGTAAGTGACTATGGTGGGTGTAGTAGCAGACATGCAACACCAGGGTGTTTGATTTGCATGGGGTCCATATGTTTTGGCCTGCTTGTATAGGATGTTCTACAATATCATGTACAAGTGGCATATATGAATGGTTTGCAAAAAATTTCTCTAGGTATAGATTTTGAAGCACATAAAGGTACAAATACTAGATGGACTTCTAGGACCATTATCTAGCCCAAAGTAGCCAATGAAATACAGATGGTCCAGATTCCTAGAGTGGATTACGAGGACCTATGTCAAGAACTTGGCACTAGCGAGGTGGGTAGTAGATGACCTGAGGGAGACCAAGATTATATGGTGACCCTGGTGTCTACACCTAGGATGGGGTAAGAATAGGATATAGCTAGCGAGGGTCATGATGACTAGATGACTATCTACAAAGAGATGGGAGCTAGAGGTCTTCTAGTTTGACCAAGTCCTAAGGTAGTTTAGGATCTTACAAGAAATCATAGACCTAGAGGATTACTAGTATCAAAGAGTCTACCAAGACCTAGTAGGGGTTGAAGGTGATCCTGACTTGGTTAGGTGGGTAGAGGACTTGGGAAATCCTACTTATATGGATACTAGGGTGGATGACATGGGAGTGACCTTTGGCTACAGGTAGTGGTACAGAGGATTCATTCTCTGGAGGGTCTCCCCACAATTTTTTATACATATATTCTAGGTGATGGACCCAGGCATGTAGTGAGTATTTTTAGAGGTAGCTTGTAGGGCCACATAGAGGGCACAACAAGGTCATGTAGCTCTAGGATAGATATAGGCTCAGGTATGAATTAAGTTGGTGATGAAGAACACCAGCGTTTTAGGGACTAGGGAGGTAGGGCATCTAGAGTTGCCCCCATAGATGTCGATGTACTATTAGGTAGAGGATTTGGAGAGACCTCCATATTAGAAATAACCTACCAAGTCTAGGCCTTGAGATGAGGGGATCTAAGGGAGGAGGCATATCTACTATGAGCATAGGTGGAGACTCTACAAAGATAGGTGGACCTACTCTAAGAGGATAGGTCCAAGAGGATTGAGAGACTACATAGCTCATTGAGTATCATAAAGATAGAGAGGGATGCAGCTCGAGTAAATACCAATAATATTTGAGGGGAGGTGAGCCATATAGAAATAGAGTTCTAGAGGGCTTAAGCAGAGGGGATGGCTATCGTTAGGAGAAACCAGACTAGTGACAACATCTTCTATAGGTGGAGCTACAAAGGGTAGGGGAGAGGCTATAAGTGTCCATTCAGTGGGCTACCTTTTATGAGACCATGTACTTATAGGTGGTACTAGTGGGGTAGAGAGTGATGATTCCTCCATCCCTAAAGTCATCTAGTAGATCACGGTCTCGATCATGAATAATCTTAGCTTCGCTTTCCATGGATATGTAGCTACCTAGACCACTTCCTCCTTTGGGTGGATCAAAGGAGATAGGATCTCAAAGGTAGGGCTAGGGATCAGGATGTTATACCAATTTTTATTGTGGTATGCATCCCTCGATATTGGTTGAGTGTACTAGGACTGGACTATGGTACACCAGCCAAAAACTGATGTCTCTTTCTTTTCTCACCGAGTAATACATAACTACTTTTATATTTTGTGTAAAATGTGTGTGCATGTGATATGATTTAATTAAGTGCTATTTATGTTTTATACTTAATGTGTCTTAATGCAAGACTATATGAAATGCAAAACTATATGACATGTATGGATGAAATGTAAGGAAGGAATAAAGAAAGAAACATAATAAACAAGAAAGAAAAAAAAAAGAAGTAAAGAAGAAGAGGAAGAAAATGAAAAAGATAAAGCAAAAGAAGAAGAAGAAGAAGAAGAAGAATATCCAAAGGTCAACCATCTAAAATATATAAGGATATATGAAACATAGTATTTAAATTAGCATAGGTCGCAATGGACCAATGTGATTAAATACTATGAATCATACCAAAAATGGGGAGTTAAATCCACTATGGGTGTAGTACTCTCCATAAAGAATGAAGTGTTGAAGTCTAACCTGCTATGGGTGGTTTCTCACTAATTGAATATTAAGATGTATGCTAAGGCTTACTAAAAATGGCCAAGGATATTATCTTGTAATAGGGTGTTAAGCCCACTGAGTCAAAAGGGAGTATAACCTGATAGGAGATCATATCCAATAAGATACCTGCTAGGATGTATAATTATCCCATGTGGGATGAAATATAAGGATAAAATACATATTAGCTGAGTGCTACCTCTGATAGAGGTTTGAGAGATGAAACACAACATTTAATGAGTGTGGAAAGTGTAGAAGAAGACATCTTTAAAAAAACACACAACGGGAGAAATAAATATACATATTTCCTTGTCAAAGCAAAAAGACAAATAATAAAATTTGGAAGCAAAATAGAGGTGACAATAATATATTAACAAACTATTATCCTTGGCCCAAGAAATATGATAAATCAATACTTCTAATACTAAGGAAAAATATAACTTGAGCGATAAAGAGAAGCAAGAAAGAAGACTGAAGAAGAATTCCTAGGTGGAGATCTTACTAGGCATCATAATCCTAGAGAAAGTGCAATGCATGTGAGCTAAAACCTAACTAGGTATCATAACATGTCATTGTCACAAGATTACCTAAAATCTATATGATCAAGTAGTCATGAACAAGCAATCATGTAAAATATGACATTCAAGTGTGCAAGTTGTGTTAAATATCAGGCAAGCAATAAAAATGATGAAAAGAAACAATACAATATGAACAATCAAACGGATGCAATGGAAATGCAAATGCATAGCTAAATGATAATTAAGTGATTTTATGTAATTTTTATTTAATTTTTTTTCTTATTTTTTTATTTATTTTTATATAATTTAGTTTAAGCAGACATGATGATAGTGTAGACACCTAAATCGTGTCATGCTTAGGGGATCTTCTCACATAGACACACTCATAAGATCATAATACATAATATTAGACTTTCCAAGCATCAAATGTGGTTCTCACCACTCATTTGGGGCCTTTTCAATCCATCCAAGTCTAGCCACTCAAGACAAGGGCAGCCAGATCCTATCCACTCAAGCCTAGAGTGGCCAGACCTTAGTCATTGTAGATGATAGTGGCCAGATCTTAACCACTATAGACAATAGTGGCTAAGCCATAAGAAGAATTTTGCTGACAAATAGGCCTAATATCAGGTGAAAGTGGTAGTCTACATGCAATAAAGGTGAGCGGGGATAACTTTGCATTCCTTTTCATGACCAGTTCACATAGGAGACTTGAGTTTGCATTTAAAATTTAGTTAACTGGCCTCCAAACATAGAAAAGACAAATATTCTCATGCTAACTCACACTACACATGAGAAATTCATTTCTAGGTCTTGGACATAGACCTAGGGTTTCACACTATAAAATGTGCAAGCCTAAGAGCACCAAGATATCTTTTTTAATAGGCTATCATCGAGACATCTTTTATGAAGGGGAGCTTTCGAGAATTGTAGAGTTCTCTTTGATATCACATGTACGACGAAGCCCTGATGAATTGAAGAGCATAACACCTCCTATTTTGACATCAAATATAGGATTTGACCCATAGCTTTGGGGCAAAGAGAGCAAGATTTACCTTAGCAACCGTTGTCTTGGACAATGGCTCGCATGAATAGCTTAGATTTTAGACATAGCTTCTTTTATTCTGTTTCTTTATGTTTTCATATCATTAGCATAGATTTACATGATTTCATAGCATAGTTTCATCATATTTCCATTATATTCTTTTATTACTAACAACATCATCTAGGGAGGCAATCTCAAACACCTAAGCATGTGTTGTTGTTTCATTGCTTGCAGGGCCACAGGTTCATCGGACGGAGTTTGCAACATACGAGAGCAAAAGGGATCCCTCTAGGAAATAGACCTAGAGAAGGAGGTATATGTAAGCCCTCATATATTTCTATGTGCAGAACCGAGAAGCTTTTATAAGCGCACCACCTCTTCATGAAAGGGGCAATCTTTGCCTATTTGTAACTTATTGTATCGAAATGGGTATCCCTAAGGGGGATCGACATGTAACCGAGCTTCAATATCAATAAAGAGATCTATCTTTGTTATTTCGTGTTATATGTTTTTTCTTCTTGTCTTTCCATTTCATATTAGGTTTTTTTTTAATAACATTGCAAGTAGGGCTAAAAATGGGCGATGCGTGCATTTTCGAGGTCAGTATAGATGGCGATCACGGTGGGACCACCACTAATTTTTCATTTTTTGTCAGAATACTAACTTAGTTTTATGTTTAGGTCTAGCCACTCTAAGCTACAATGGCCAGAAACTAGTCACTCTGAGCTATAGTGACCAATAGAGCTTAGCCACTCTAAGCTACAACAACCAAGAACCAGTTGCTCTGGTCAACAATGGCCAGAACTGGAGTACAGTAGAGGTCAAAACATCGACTATCTAAGATGGATCAAAGGTTGGGATAGCTTCTTTGATATTTTACAACTTTTTATCTACTTCTATGTGCCTAAAATAGAGAACCTAAAGCACATTTATGTTTGTAAATTCAAAGAATAAAAGAAGAAATAATTAAGCCTTTCACATATCTTAGATCCTCTTTTAAATTTTTCACTAGGCATTGCTAGGAACAAAGGCTTATGCCTAAAAAGTTTTCCCTAGAATCCAACATGTAGATATTGTATGTTGTTTGCTTGCTTTGAGGCCCTGCTAGAGGCAATAGTTGCATGAAGTGAAGTGCGCTCATACAAATCATAGTAGTTTATGCATCTTTCTGAATATTGAAACATATTTTTGTACTTAGGCATATAGGAAAGATTCATTGCTACTATATGATGCACTTTATGTTACGCAAGCTTAAAATGAACACCATACACACACATATCATTTAAACATTGGGGAGTTGAATTTCACCACCAACCTTCAATTCAGTCCAGTGATGTTGAAATTCATCTCCTTCCACTGGTTTTCCCCCTAGAGCTTCCTCGAAATGGATCGAGAAACTTATTTATAGTGATACTAAGTTACTTGTGCTCAAACTGTATCCCACTATTGGAACAATCATTGGTTCAGAGTGGAAGAGCTAGGTGAACTCTCCATTGGGTCTTCAGTGGTGTACCCTAGCTTCTTTTGAGAAAATCATGTTTGGCACGAGTGTACTTGATTGTCACTATGGATGAGTCTTCTCATTATTAATCCAAGAACAATATTAAGAAATCAAAAGAACAACACATAAAAACACACCAAACAATTAAAACACACTCAAATTGGTAATCAAGATAAATATTTTCTTGGTATTGTGTGGTTATTCCTAAATTGCAACTCAAAAGATCAATTCATAAGACAACATGGTCAAAACAAGGAGTAAGCACCCTCGGTCTGATACCGATGGAGAGACAAAAACAACTCATACCCATAGGCAGAGTCATAGTACCATTGAATGACCTACCCATCAGATTGTGAGGCGTAGCTCCATGATCCTAAGGGGTGATAACTCAACCCTTGGAGGATCTCCTCGAGAAACCCCAAGTAAGGAGCCAAATCATGGAACAAAGTCACAAATAAAAAGAGGCTTCATAGCCATCCTCATCAAGGAGACATGAGGAGACCTCAAGGGCCTCCTCTAAACACACAAAAACATCTCAAAGATGTGAGGAAGCTTCAAGGGCTTCCTCCTCATATGGACATAAAGAAGGTTCTAAGACTAATTATTCACATAGGGATGACAAGACTACCACATATCCATCCACGCGGAGAAAAAATATTACCACAAATCCCTCTTCATCAAGAATGCAAACAAGAATTGCAACACCTTAGGACTCATAAGAAACATATGAAATAGGTCTACCCAATGAAGGGCAGGAAACCAGAGCCACATCTAGCCATGGGAATAAAATAGAAGAAACCCTTCACACAAAAGGAAATATTCCCATAGAATATGATCTCATAGGAGTGAATAGCACCCCATGGGACCAGCCATGGAAAACAAGACAACTAGATGGGTTGGATCGGTTTCCTACATGACCAACTCAAAGAACTGCAACTATTGAGAACTATACATTTGGAAGCTCACAAAATGTAACTTCTAAACACACCTCCCATTCTGGGGGTACCTCAGAGCAACCCTGTAGTAGACGCATGGAGTCTGATCATAGGGATACTTAATAGTACACTGAAAAAGTCACATTATCTAGCAAGAGTACAGATACAACAAAAACCTCCTCGAGGAATTTGCGAGTCAAGACAACAAGAATAGAGTCAGATAAAAATGATTTGTCTGTAACAGTGCAAACTGACTGAATGAGGTATTTAGAAAATGTATTACATAAGGATCGAGATCTACTGGAAGATCTCGAACAAGATAAACAAAGATAAAGACTCTTGCATCAACATAAGCAGTGTTTAAGAGAGCAGGCTGAGCGGCTAGCTCTTAACAATTTACATACAAATGGTGGTGACCACCAACGAACAAGATGCATCGACTCACCTAAGGAGAGGTGCACAAGATAAGATAGCCCATAATTAAATCCCCCACCAAATCATGAACGAAATCCAACTAATGGTGTAAGGGAAAACATAAAAAACAGGGATCACAATCCTGAGTCCCCTTGTAGGAGGGAGCAAAACAGAACAAATAAAATGGATAGAGAGTTACCCCCATTGCCAATGCGAATAGGCTTACAAGAGGAGGAAATTTATGCATAAAAGGTATTTCAAGAGCTTATTGAAAATATGAAAAGCTTTGAGAAACAAGAGGCAGCTGGGAACTCACCAACATTAAGCAAAATACACAACCAACCATTGTTCCCATCAATCTCTAGCCCTCCATATCCTAAGCACTTTGAGATGCCTAGGTTAGAAAATTTTAAGGATGAAGAGGATGCACAAGACCATGTCACCAATTTTATCAATGTATGTTTTCATATTTAAGATGATGACGCTCTTATGCTAATAACATTCATAATGAAATTTTCAGGTGTTGCCACTCAATGGTTCAACCAACTACCTAAGCACAACATAACCAACTTTGAGAAACTAGTAAACACATTCTTAAAGCATTTCTCCTTTGGTGCTAAGAATAAGGTGAACCTTTTAGACTTGGCAAACTTGAAACCGTATGATGACGAGCCATTAATGGATTATGGGAACATATGGAGAAAAGTCATGGCAAAATTATCATTATCCATTCCCAAAGAAGAGATCATTCACATGTTCACAAAAATTTGTTCTAAACACATATCCCTATTTCTAAAACTTCAAAAATATCCTTCATTTGAGGAAGATTTGGCACAGGCCAAGCTCATCGAAGAAATAAAATTAGATGAGGGAACCATTAAACTTCGAAACAAAAATTAGTGGGACAAGAACGGTAAGAATGACAAGTATAAGCAAAAGCAGGGCAACCCTGCTCTAGTCAATCAAGTTGTATTGGCTACACCCAAGGATGGGGGTGCACAACAACCTCAAAACTATCAAGCACATCCATCGCTAGCCAACTATGACCAAAAGAAAAATCAGGGAAGAAACTGATAATGCAAGTCATCTCATTATTTCATGCATTTGACAGAATCAATGCAATCAATCTTTAATCAGTTGAGCGAGGCCAAGAGGATCAGATTTATCGATGTACCTCTTATAGATCCCCAACCATCCTAATATAAAAGGATATAGGGAAGATCATTTTTTCCCTTATCATAGGATACTAGAGCATGACACTGAGGCTTGCATTAGGTTTAAGCATCAAGTGCAAAATATGATTGAGGTGGGAGAACTCAAAGTTGACAACCCATTGGCTCCCAATAATAGAGACATGGGCATATACAAAAACCCATTACCCAATCATGAGGCCCCTCGAGAGCAAGGGGCCCAAGTCAATCAGGTTTGATTTGACATACCTACCCATGAATGCATTGGGATGGTTGAGATTGTTAACATAGCAATAAGGACTAGGCAGTATGGTCAAACACAACTACCTGTAGCCCCCATGAACATCCTAGCCACTCCTAGGCAAAGTCAAGACAACCTTCAAGGTCCACCAACAAGACCTATGGTAACTACTCGAATTAGATTAGAGAAAAACCTACAAATGACTCCAACCAAGCTATCCATCTATGAGATCATACAATAGTCCCCAAAGCATAGGGAGACTCTAATGGATATTTTAAGAACAATTAAGCTCCAACTGCAAGATGCGAATTCCTTCACTCACTTTGTGGGACAATACAAGAATACTAAGAGCCTGTAATCCGATTCTATGATCATGAGATTAAGACAGTACCTGCTGCCTTACCAAACCCTCCGCTAAACATTGTAGCAAAAATAAATGACTTACCTTTAAAGAGGGTCTTTGTCGATACAGGTTCATCTATAAACAACATTACAATAACTGCAATAAAGCACCTAAAAATCCCCAAGTCCAATATCATTCCAGGAGCTTACACATTGAGAGCTTTCAATGATGCTTTATGCAATACTATGGGAATGATGGTCCTACCCATAAATGTGGGGCACAATACCATCCTCGTGATGTGTCATGTATTATAAGGAGCTATGCAGTACAACATCCTCTTAGGGTGCCCTTGGATAAGGGCCATGAAGTGTGTACCTTAGATACTGCACCAATGTGTCAAGTATGTGCACGAGAACAAGGTCTATGTGGTTTTGGCCGATGAAGAGCCTTTTAAATACGTCAATCAGGTGGACATTCTAGGAGAATTTGTAATCCCTTCTACTCACTTGTATGTGGCATATTCATCCCCAACCACACAAGTGTATAATGAAGACAAAGGGATAAGAAAATACCCATGCACATCAACACCTCTTACTGCACTTAAAAGAGTAAATGCTTCTAAAGTACCATCAACATCAAAACCAAAAGACAATAAAAAACTAAAGGCACCCTTAGTTAAGGAAGAAAGTCCCAAGGAAGTGCCAACTGTAGCTATTGCTGAAATGCGAAGTCCTATGGAAGAGGAAGATCTTCAAGATCAAGATGAAGATAATGATTATCACCCTGCTTTGCCAGTATCATCCGTAGGGTCATCCACATTGCATGCATCAATACATTTGGCAAGCACAGGCATAGGGGAGTACCTTATGCAAAACATCACCTTTACGCCTATCATTGAGTCTACACAAGACATGGGAAGGCCTAAGAACTTGAGGCCACCAGTAGGAACAATGGTTCCACTTGGAATTACCCCCAACCAAACTAATTTTGTCTATGCTAGCCTGGACTACGCTCATAAGTCTTCAAATATAGAAGAGGATAGTGATGAATTATTCACGGTAAATGTTTGTTACCTCTCTAACCTTGAGTTGTGAGACAAGAAAAGTCTCCCCAAGATCAAAGAATGCTCCATAGGATCAATCACACACAAAAGAGAAAAACCCACAACACCAATATTAAGTGGTAAAACCCTAATTCAAATGAATAAGGGAAACATACACTATGAAGCTCACTATATTACTCATTTGATTCAATAATACAAGAATTATTCAATGTTATGCAACAATATGCATCAACATGATATTACAACACAAGTCAATATGACAAGATATGTTAAGATGTAGTAGACAACACCCCTATTTAAAGAGAAGCTTTTCTACTACAACCCTAAATCTTATCACAATCTAATCTTGAGATGTGTGACAAGTGGCATCTATAAAATATTAGAAAGTGCTTAGTTACTTTCTAATCTTATCACAATCTAATATTTGAGATGTGTGATAAGTGGCATCTATCAAATATTAGAAAGTGATTAGTTACTTTCTAATATTTGCTAGAAAATGGGAAATAATTTTTTCCCACAAATTAAATATTCCTAGCACCCTTATTTTATTTATTAATTGGGTGGGAATATTTTTACATAAAATAGAATTATTTTCTAATTCAAATATTATTCTTTAAACTTTATATTTTAGTCTAAGAATAATTTACACAATGTTGCATTACATATTCCAACATGAGTTTGCTCTAAGCTATTTTGAGCATTACCGTTGGCATGGCTATGGCCTTGGCATATATGAGCAGGGACACAGGCAGCCATACAAGCCACAATATCAGCTTCCCTCCGAAAATTTTGGCTTAGGCTATTATAGCAAAGGTCGATATGACTCACTTACAGTGGCATTGGAAATATTAAGCTTAGGGTTAGGAGAAGACATTAATTTCATTCCTTATCACCCCTTAATAATAGGAAATTTGAGCACCAGAAAAGTGGCCACAGTAAACATACCGCCTCCATAAAATTATCACCCAAACATCTTAATTGATTCCACCCCAACAAGGTACAACTCTTGGGATGAGGAGTATGGATATAAAGCAAGTGATGATAAGGTACAACTTGGCTTAGCCTATTAGGGGCCTCGCTATTTACAAATATTCACATGGTCCATCCATAATGAGAGTGGATATACATCAAAGGAAAGCGACTATGAATAAGAAGACCCAAAATAAAGAGCCTACTTAGGCCTAAGCCATCAACCCCTGACTTTGGGGCAAGAGATAAATGCAAATGGATTCTTCATAAGTGATGAAGAATATGAAGATGAAACAGAGATGGCCTACTTGGGGCCAAGACATGATCCCCTTGTCTTACGACCGCATACCAATGCTAATGATTTTTGAATAAGTGATGATAATTTTGAGGATGAGATCGATATTGTTTATCTTGGACCTCACCACTTGCAGCAAGTGGACGAACTAGTAGAGAGAGGTGACACTCCATGCCATAGACCCTCATCTCTAATTTTTGGGGAGACCTGTTGACCTAGCTACCATTCATCGAATGGTAAATCCTCCTCCACATACATTCAGAGAGCGATTAGAGCCCAATGATCCTATTGTTCTCCCTACTCATGGGCCAAATCCAAAAATTACCATTCCTCCATAACCTCACCATGAGTATGGAATGGAAACCCCTGAGACAAGATTACACCCATGTGGTCCTGAATACTTCATTCCATCTATCAACATGGTCTCCATTGATTTAACCACTCCACTTTATGATATAGCAGATCCTACCAAATCATTGCATCTTGATGTAAAGGCCATTGATTGGGATTGCGCTAATTTTCCCATAGAGTTGGAAGACCTCTTCCCCAACGAAGAGATGTTACAACCATTCCATTTTGCATCAGGCTATGCATATGACATATTCCATGTTGGTTTGGAACCTGAGTCACTAGGTCCTATAAATCCCGTCGATGACATTCATTTGATACCCATGCCTCATAATTTTGAGGATGGGTCACATATGGCTATAGAAGCAACTTTCAAGGTGGACATCAACGATGATCCTACCCAACCAAGGAAATTCAAGTTCATAGAAAATCTATCTCCAAAGGAACAAGCCATCCTAATTCCTCTCCTCAAGGAGAGTCCAAATATTTTTTCTTGGACTTACAAATACATGCCAGGGATAGATCCAAAGTTAGTCATTCACAAACTTTCATTGGATCCCATGAAAAAGCCAGTCAAGCAAAAAATGAGGAAAATGAATCCAACCATCGCTTTGATGGTAAAGAATGAATTGCAAAAACTACTAGATGTAGTATTCATAGTTCCTATAGACTACCCTGAGTGGGTGTCGAACATGGTATCCATGGGAAAACCTAATGGAAGAGTTTGTATCTGCATGGATTTTAGAAATTTAAATAGGGCAACACCAAAGGATTCATTCCCGTTGCCAAACATAGATGCGCTTGTAGATGCATCCGTAGGTCATGAAATGCTCTCCCTAATGGATGGTTTTTTTGGATATATCATATCTAGATTAAGCCTGAATATCAACATATAACTGCTTTTATTACTCTGTGGGGAACATTCTATTACAAAGTGATGCCATTCGGTCTCAAAAATGTTGGTGCCACATATCAGTAGGCGATGACATACATATTCCATGACTATATGCATAAAATATTGGAATATTACATGGATGAATTACTAGCCAAGTCCCTGTTGTAGCAAGAGCACTTCGAAGTACTTAGGAAAATATTTGATCACCTCATAGAACATAACGTCTGATTGAATCCTAATAAGTGCATATTTGGCTTAACTTCTGGCAAGATTTTGGGATTCATCGTATCCAAGAGAGGCATCGAAGTAGATCCTGCAAAGGTAAAGGCTATACTGGAAATGGCCACCCCTACCAACATTAGGGAGTTGCGAAGCCTACAAGAAAAGATAACATCCATCAAAAGATTCATCATGCAATTATCAGACAAATGCTGACCTATGAATCAGTTATTGTGCAAGGAGGTCCTTTTTCATTGGGATGAAGAATGCCATCAAGCCTTTGCAGAGATCAAAACTTATCTGGGAACACCGCTAGTATTGGCTCCACCAAGGCCAGACACAATTTTTAGTATATATATCAGCTACTAATTTCGCATTGGGAACCATGTTAGCCCAAAAGAATGAACAAGACAAAGAGAAAGACATATTAGATTAGTCACACCTTGGTGAGTTATGAGCTAGGATATGCGTATGTCAAAAAATTGTGTTTAGCAGTGGTCTTTACAACTCGAAAGTTGCGACACTACATGTTGAGCCATACGACCTACATCATATCAAAATAGAATCATTTGCAGTACATGATGAGCAAGACATATCATAATACACATACCGTGGAAGGATTTCCATTCTACTGTGAATAGAATCAACAATCTAATATGGAAATGCTATAATTAAAACAGATAGTAAAATGAATGCGAAAGCGAATAGAATGGGAATATTAATAACAAGTCTTTTGCCACTAGGTGGGCAGATCCCGCCGTTGAGGCAAAGTATAAATGCAGAGATAAAAATAAAGATATGATGTTTTTAATCAATGAAAAACTATTCTAATATATATGAAATTTTAAACAATTGGATAACCTAGCCGAATGCTAGGTTTGGGCTGTAGCATGACTCCCCTCCTTAGAAAGCTTTGTCCTCAAAGCTAGAAATGTCTGGAAAATACTTTTGTGTTCCCATGTGGCATCTTCCTCTGGTATGTCTTGCCATTTGATGAGAAATTCTTGAATCTAGCATGATCTTAGTCTTCGTATTCTGTGTTGTAATATATCTTCAGGTTGGAGATGTATGCGGCCTTCCTCATCGAGCACTGGTAATTCTGATTGGCTTTGCACTTTCTGACCAATTACCTTTTTGAGACAAGAAACATGGAATATCGGGTGTATTCGTGATGATGAAGGAAGTTCTAACTGATAGGCTACTTCTCCAATGTGGCGGACAATTTTGTAAGGACCATAAAATCGTGGTGCCAACTTTTGACTGGTCTTTATCCGTAACGATGCTTGTTTGTAAGGTTGCAACCTTAGGAAAACCTTGTCACCGACATTAAAAGTTCGTTCTGAGAAATGCAAGTCATGTTGTTGTTTCATGCAATTTTGTGCTTGGAATAAATTCTCCTTAAGGATGGTGAGTGTCAACTGCCTTTGTTGAAACCAATCATCCACTTTGTCTACTTTGGATGAACCAGGAACGTAATCTGCTACGATTGGAGGCTTAGTTCCATACAATGCTTCAAAGGGAGACATCTTAATGGAATAATGGTAAGAAGTGTTGTACCACCATTCTACCATTTCTAGCCATTGGCTCCATTGATATTGTTTATCTTGAGCAAAACATCGTAAGTATGTACCCAAACATTTGTTAACTACTTCTGTTTGACCATCTATCTGGGGATGGTAAGCCGAGGACATGTTCAATTTGGTACCACTAAGTCGAAATAATTCTCACCAAAATTTACTAGTGAATATGGGGTCTCTATCACTTACAATATTTTTTGGCATACCATGTAATTTGAAAATTGAATCCATAAATACCTTTGCCACCTTGCTTGCGGAAAATGGATGTTGTAGAGCCTGAAAATGAGCGTATTTGGATAACCGATCTACGATGACGAAGATAATTGTCCTGCCTTCTGATTTTGGAAGACCTTCAACAAAATCCATAGATATATGTTCCCACTGTCGTTCAGGGATGGGTAAAGGTTGTAACAATCCTGGTGATTTGACTATTTCTCCTTTATTGCGCTGGCAAACTTCACATTCTGCTACCCATTGTTTGACATCTGCTTTTAATCCTTTCCAAAAAAATGATTGTTCGACCCTTAAATATGTTTTCAAAAATCTGGAATGTCCTGCTGATGGAGAAGCGTGTGATTCGTCGAGGATCTTCAATTTGAGTTCCGAATTGTGTGGAATGTAAATGCGATTCTTTTTTCGGAGGATATTATCTTCATAAGAGAACAAAGGGTGTTTAGAGGACCCTATAGATAATTCTTGAAGTATCTGATCAGTTTCGCTATTGGACAACCATTCCTCTTGTAATTGATTCACCCATTGGGAGCAAGGACCTGAAATAGCGTTAATGACTACTTCATCTTCATATTTCCTAGAAAGTGCATCGGCTACTATATTTTCCTTCCCCTTTTTGTATTTGATAACAAAATCATAACCCAATAGTTTGGTTAACCACTTATTTTTTTCTAGATAAGAAAACCTCTGCTCAAGAAAATGTTTGAGACTACTATGATCTGTTTTGATAATGAAGCGGCTACTGATTAGGTAGTGTCTCCATTTTTCTACTGCATGAAGAATGGCCAAAATTTCTTTTTCATATGTCGATCTTCCCAAATTTTTCCCGGAGAGCTGTTTTCTTTCAAATGCCAACGGATGACCTTCTTGCATTAATATAGCCCCAATTCCTATTCCTGATGCATCACATTCGATAATAAATGGTTTGTGAAAATTGGGGGTTGCTAGTACTGGAGTTGTACACATGGCCTTCTTAAGAGCTTCAAAAGCTAGAGTAGCCTCTGTCGACCAACAAAAAGCATCCTTCTTTGTGATTGCGGTGAGAGGTGCTACAATATTACCATAATTTTGTAAAAACTTGTGATAGTAGCCCGTGAGACCCAAAAAACCGCGAAGTTTCTTGATGGTTTTAGGTAAAGGCCACTCTTGAATTGCCTTAATCTTATTGGGATCCACTTTGACGCCTTCGTGTGAAACTATATGACCAAGATACTCGACTTCTTGAACACCAAATGAACATTTGGAACGTTTAACAAAAAAATTTTCTTTGTGTAAAATGTGAAGGGCTTGATCCACATGATGTAAATGGTCCGTCCATGTTTTGTTGTATATGAGAATATCATAAAAAAAAACTAACACAAACTTACGGAGGAGTGGACGAAACACTTGGTTCATGAGGCTTTGGAATGTGGATGGTGCATTAGTGAGACCAAAAGGCATGACCAAAAATTCGTAATGACCTTCATGAGTACGAAAGGCTGTTTTGGGAATATCTTCTTCTTGAACACGGATTTGGTGAAAGCCAGAGCGAAGGTCTAATTTTGTAAAAAAATTTGCACCATGCAACTCATCTAATAGGTCATCTATGACAGGGATAGGAAATTTGTCCTTGATAGTGAGTTTATTAAGAGAATGAAAGTCAGGACACATACGCCAAGAGTTATCTTTTCGTCTAGCCAGGACTACAGGTGAGGAATAAGGACTAGTGCTGTGACGAATGACTCCATGATCCAACAAATCCTAAACAATATGTTCGATTTCTATCTTTTGTGGTTGAGGATAGCGATAATTACGACTGTTTGGTGGGACACTCCCTAGCATTAAATGTATGGCATGATCATGAGATCGTTTAGGTGGTAATCCTTGAGGTTCTTGAAAAACCTCTTCGTAATGTGTTATGATATCTTGTAACTCAGGTGCAATAATATCCGAAGTTGCTGAAGATTGTTTTTCCAAACAATTAATTTGAGCTATAAACCCATATCCACCCTTTTTTAACATCTTTTCCATACTATGAGAGCTCACCATTTGTGATGGAGGAGTAGTAATGCCTTGTAAGTGAATGACTCGTCCATTTTCCTTCCATTCCACAAATAATTTTTTGAAGTTGAAGCTAACCGTGTCTAATGTTTCCAACCATTCAACTCCCAAAATGACATCCGAGTTCCCTAAATTCATGACAAAAAGGGATCCTAACCAGGTATAAGTTTCCATATTTATGGAAACTTGAGATGTGCGACCAACACATTGTGCGTTCACCCCGTTGGCCACTGGAACCTGGAATTTGTCTTTGTTGGAAGAGTTAATGAATAAATTCAAAGCTTTTGCTATTTTGATGTCGATAAAATTGTGGGTGCTACCAGAATAAATTAGCACATTCACCTTTTTCTTGCAGAGAAAGCCTGGTACCTTGATGGTATGGTGGGCGGTTAAACCCATGATAGCATGCACTAAAATTGCCATTGTATCCTCTTCTTTTTCGTCTATAGTACATGGTAGGTCTTCTGGCATAGGTTCTCCTGATTGATAAGGTTCATCCTCTTCTCCTTCACATTTATCACCTTCAATATGAAAGTTTTGTTTTTGGGCACATGCTTGTTCCCTGGGGTGATGAGTGCCATCAAGTCTTTGCAGAGATCAAAACTTATCTGGGAACGCCGCTAGTATTGGCTCCACCAAGGCCAAACACAATTTTTAGTATATATATCAGCTACTAATTTCGCATTGGGCACCATGTTAGCCCAAAAGAATGAACAAGACAAAGAGAAAGACATATTACATTAGTCACACCTTGGTGAGTTATGAGCTCGGATATGCGTATGTCAAAAAATTATGTTTAGCAGTGGTCTTTGCAACCCGAAAGTAGCGACACTACATGTTGAGCCATACGACCTACATCATATCAAAATAGAATCCTTTACAGTACATGATGAGCAAGACATATCATAATACACGTACCATGGAAGGATTTCCATTCTACTATGAATAGAATCAACAATCTAATATGGAAATGCTATAATTAAAACAGATAGTAAAATGAATGCGAAAGCGAATAGAATGGGAATATTAATAACAAGTCTTTTGCCACTAGGAGGGCAGATCCCGCCGTTGAGGCAAAGTATAAATGCAGAGATAAAAATAAAGATATGATGTTTTTAATCAATGAAAAACTATTCTAATATATATGAAATTTTAAACAATTGGATAACCTAGCCGAATGCTAGGTTTGGGCTATAGCATGACTCCCCTCATCAGAAAGCTTTGTCCTCAAAGCTGGAAATGTCTGGAAAATACTTTTGTGTTCCCATGTGGCATCTTCCTCTGGTAGGTCTTGCCATTTGATGAGAAATTCTTGAATCTGGCGTGATCTTAGTCTTCGTATTATGTGTTGTAATATATCTTCAGGTTGGAGATGTATGCGGCCTTCCTCATCGAGCACTGGTAATTCTGATTGGCTTTGCACTTTCTGACCAATTACCTTTTTGAGACAGGAAACATGGAATACCGGGTGTATTCGTGATGATGAAGGAAGTTCTAACTGATAGGCTACTTCTCCAATGCGGCGCACAATTTTGTAAGGACCATAAAATCGTGATGCCAAATTTTGACTGGCCTTTATCCGTAACGATGCTTGTTTGTAAGGTTGCAACCTTAGGAAAACCTTGTCACCGACATTAAAAGTTCATTCTGAGCAATGCAAGTCATGTTGTTGTTTCATGCGATTTTGTGCTTGGAATAAATTCTCCTTAAGGATGGTGAGTGTCGACTGCCTTTGTTGAAACCAATCATCCACTTTGTCTACTTTGGATGAACCAGGAACGTAATCTACTACGATTGGAGGCTTAGTTCCATACAATGCTTCAAAGGGAGACATCTTAATAGAATAATGGTAAGAAGTGTTGTACCACCATTCCGCCATTGCTAGCCATTGGCTCCATTGATATTGTTTATCTTGAGCAAAACATCGTAAGTATGTACCCAAACATTTGTTAACTACTTCTGTTTGACCATTTGTCTGGGGATGGTATGCCGAGGACATGTTCAATTTGGTACCACTAAGTCGAAATAATTCTCGCAAAAATTTACTAGTGAAGATGGGGTCTCTATCACTTACAATATTTTTTGGCATACCATGTAATTTGAAAATTGAATCCATAAATACCTTTGCCACCTTGCTTGCGGAAAATGGATGTTGTAGAGCCTGAAAATGAGCGTATTTGGATAACCGGTCTACGACGACGAAGATAACTGTCCTGCATTTTTATTTTGGAAGACCTTCAACAAAATCCATAGATATATGTTCCCATTGTCATTCAGGGATGGGTAAATGTTGTAACAATCCTGGTGATTTGACTGTTTCTCCTTTATTGCGCTGGCAAACTTCACATTCTCCTACCCATTGTTTGACTTCTGCTTTTAATCCTTTGCAACAAAATGATTGTTTGACCCTTAAATATGTTTTCAAAAATCTGGAATGTCCTGCTGATGGAGAAGCGTGTGATTCGTCGAGGATCTTCGATTTGAGTTCCGAATTGTGTGGAATGTAAATGCGATTATTTTTTCGGAGGATATTATCTTCATAAGAGAACAAAGGGTGTTTAGAGGACCCTATAGATAATTCTTGAAGTATTTGAGCAGTTTCGCTATTGGACAACCATTCCTCTTGTAATTGATTCACCCATTGGGAGCAAGGACCTAAAATAGCGTTAATGACTACTTCATCTTCATATTTCTTGGAAAGTGCATCGGCTACTATATTTTCCTTCCCCTTTTTGTATTCGATAACAAAATCATAACCCAATAGTTTGGTTAACCACTTATTTTGTTCTAGATAAGAAAACCTCTGCTCAAGAAAATTTTTGAGACTACTATGATCTGTTTTGATAATGAAGCGGCTACTGATTAGGTAGTGTCTCCATTTTTCTACTGCATTAATAATGGCCAACATTTCTTTTTCATATGTCGATCTTCCCAAATTTTTCTCGGAGAGCTGTTTACTTTCAAATGCCAACGGATGACCTTCTTGCATTAATATAGCCCCAATTCCTATTCCTGATGCATCACATTCGATAATAAATGGTTTGTGAAAATTGGGGGTTGCTAGTACTGGAGTTGTACACATGGCCTTCTTAAGAGCTTCAAAATCTAGAGTAGCCTTTGTCGACCAACGAAAAGCATCCTTCTTTGTGAGTGTGGTGAGAGGTGCTGCAATCTTACCATAATTTTGTAAAAACTTGCGATAGTAGCCCGTGAGACCCAAAAAACCACGAAGTTTCTTGATGGTTTTAGGTAAAGGCCACTCTTAAATTACCTTAATCTTATTGGGATCCACTTTGACGCCTTCGTGTGAAACTATATGACCAAGATACTTGACTTCTTGAACACCAAATGAACATTTGGAATTTTTAACAAATAATTTTTCTCTGTGTAAAATGTGAAGGGCTTGATCCACATGATGTAAATGGTCCGTCCATGTTTTGCTGTATATGAGAATATCATAAAAAAAAATAACACAAACTTACGGAGGAGTGGACGAAACACTTGGTTCATGAGGCTTTGGAATGTGGATGGTGCATTAGTGAGACCAAAAGGCATGACCAAAAATTCGTAATGACCTTCATGAGTACGAAAGGCTGTTTTGGGAATATCTTCTTCTCGAAAACGGATTTGGTGAAAGCCAGAGCGAAGGTCTAATTTTGTAAAAAAATTTGCACCATGCAACTCATCTAATAGGTCATCTATGACAGGGATAGGAAATTTTTCCTTGATAGTGAGTTTATTAAGAGAATGGAAGTCAGGACACATACGCCAAGAGTTATCTTTTCGTCTAGCCAGGACTACAGGTGAGGAATAAGGACTAGTGCTGTGACGAATGACTCCATGATCCAACAAATCCTGAACGATCTGTTCGATTTCTGTCTTTTGTGGTTGAGGATAGCGATAAGGACGATGTTAGGTGGGACACTCCCTAGAATTAAATGGATGGCATGATCATGAGATCGTTTAGGTGGTAATCCTTGAGGTTCTTGAAAAACCTCTTTGTAATGTGTTATGATATCTTGTAACTCAGGTGCAATAATATCCGAAGTTGCTGAATATTGTTTTTCCAAACAATTAATTTGAGCTATAAACCCATATCCACCCTTTTTTAACATCTTTTCCATACTATGAGAGCTCACCATTTGTGATGGAGGAGTAGTAATGCCTTGTAAGCGAATGACTCGTCCATTTTCCTTCCATTCCACAAATAATTTTTTGAAGTTGAAGCTAACCGTGTCTAATGTTTCCAACCATTCAACTCCCAAAATGACATCAGAGTTCCCTAAATTCATGACAAAAAGGGATCCTAACCAGGTATAAGTTCCCATCTTTATGGAAACTTGAGATGTGCGACCAACACATTGTGTGTTCACCCCGTTGGCCACTAGAACCTAGAATTTGTCTTTGTTGGAAGAGTTAATGAATAAATTCAAAGCTTTTGTTGTTTTGATGTCGATAAAATTGTGGGTGCTACCAGAATCAATTAGCACATTCACCTTTTTCTTGCAGAGAAAGCCTGGTACCTTGATGGTATGGTGGGCGGTTAAACCCATGAGAGCATGCACTAAAATCGCCATTGTATCCTCTTCTTTTTCGTCTATAGTACATGGTAGGTCTTCTGGCATAGGTTCTCCTGATTGATAAGGTTCATCCTCTTCTCCTTCACATTTATCACCTTCAATATGAAAGTTTTGTTTTTGGGCACATGCTTGTTCCCCGGGGTGATGAGTGCCATCAAGTCTTTGCAGAGATCAAAACTTATCCTGGGAACGCCGCTAGTATTGGCTCCACCAAGGCCAGACACAATTTTTAGTATATATATCAGCTACTAATTTTGCATTGGGCACCATGTTAGCCCAAAAGAATGAACAAGACAAAGAGAAAGACATATTACATTAGTCACACCTTGGTGAGTTAGAGCTCGGATATGCGTATGTCAAAAAATTGTGTTTAGCAGTGGTCTTTGCAACTCGAAAGTTGCGACACTACATGTTGAGCCATACGACCTACATCATATCAAAATAGAATCCTTTGCAGTACATGATGAGCTAGACATATCATAATACACGTACCGTGGAAGGATTTCCATTCTACTGTGAACAGAATCAACAATCTAATATGGAAATGCTATAATCAAAACAGATAGTAAAACGAATGCGAAAGCGAATAGAATGAGAATATTAATAACAAGTCTTTTGCCACTAGGAGGGCAGATCCCGCCGTTGAGGCAAAGTATAAATGCAGAGATAAAAATAAAGATATGATGTTTTTAATCAATGAAAAACTATTCTAATATATATGAAATTTTAAACAATTGGATAACCTAGCCGACTGCTAGGTTTGGGCTGTAGCATGACTCCCCTCCTCAGAAAGCTTTGTCCTCAAAGCTGGAAATGTCTGGAAAATACTTTCGTGTTCCCATGTGGCATCTTCCTCTGGTAGGTCTTGCCATTTGATGAGAAATTCTTGAATCTGGCGTGATCTTAGTCTTCGTATTCTGTGTTGTAATATATCTTCAGGTTGGAGATGTATGCGGCCTTCCTCATCGAGCACTTGGTAATTCTGATTGGCTTTGCACTTTCTGACCAATTACCTTTTTGAGACAGGAAACATGGAATACCGGGTGTATTCGTGATGATGAAGGAAGTTCTAACTGATAGGCTACTTCTCCAATGCGGCGCACAATTTTGTAAGGACCATAAAATCGTGGTGCCAACTTTTGACTGGTCTTTATCCGTAACGATGCTTGTTTGTAAGGTTGCAACCTTAGGAAAACCTTGTCACCGACATTAAAAGTTCGTTCTGAGCGATGCAAGTCATGTTGTTGTTTCATGCGATTTTGTGCTTGGAATAAATTCTCCTTAAGGATGGTGAGTGTCGACTGCCTTTGTTGAAACCAATCATCCACTTTGTCTACTTTGGATGAACCAGGAACGTAATCTGCTACGATTGGAGGCTTAGTTCCATACAATGCTTCAAAGGGAGACATCTTAATGGAATAATGGTAAGAAGTGTTGTACCACCATTCCGCCATTGCTAGCCATTGGCTCCATTGATATTGTTTATCTTGAGCAAAACATCGTAAGTATGTACCCAAACATTTGTTAACTACTTCTGTTTGACCATCTGTCTAGGGATGGTAAGCTGAGGACATGTTCAATTTGGTACCACTAAGTCGAAATAATTCTCGCCAAAAGTTACTAGTGAAGATGGGGTCTCTATCACTTACAATATTTTTTGGCATACCATGTAATTTGAAAATTGAATCCATAAATACCTTTGCCACCTTGCTTGCGGAAAATGGATGTTGTAGAGCCTGAAAATGAGCGTATTTGGATAACCGGTCTACGACGACGAAGATAACTGTCCTGCCTTCTGATTTTGGAAGACCTTCAATAAAATCCATAGATATATGTTCCCACTGTCGTTCAGGGATGGGTAAAGGTTGTAACAATCCTGGTGATTTGACTGTTTCTCCTTTATTGCGCTGGCAAACTTCACATTCTGCTACCCATTGTTTGACTTCTGCTTTTAATCCTTTCCAACAAAATGATTGTTTGACCCTTAAATATGTTTTCAAAAATCCGGAATGTCCTGCTGATGGAGAAGCGTGTGATTCGTCGAGGATCTTCGATTTGAGTTCCGAATTGTGTGGAATGTAAATGCGATTCTTTTTTCGGAGGATATTATCTTCATAAGAGAACAAAGGGTGTTTAGAGGACCCTATAGATAATTCTTGAAGTATCTGAGCAGTTTCGCTATTGGACAACCATTCCTCTTGTAATTGATTCACCCATTGGGAGCAAGGACCTGAAATAGCGTTAATGACTACTTCATCTTCATATTTCCTGGAAAGTGCATCGGCTGCTATATTTTCCTTCCCCTTTTTGTATTCGATAACAAAATCATAACCCAATAGTTTGGTTAACCACTTATTTTGTTCTGGATAAGAAAACCTCTGCTCAAGAAAATGTTTGAGACTACTATGATCTGTTTTGATAATGAAGCGGCTACTGATTAGGTAGTGTCTCCATTTTTCTACTGCATGAAGAATGGCCAACATTTCTTTTTCATATGTCGATCTTCCCAAATTTTTCTCGGAGAGCTGTTTACTTTCAAATGCCAACGGATGACCTTCTTGCATTAATATAGCCCCAATTCCTGTTCCTGATGCATCACATTCGATAATAAATGGTTTGTGAAAATTGGGGGTTGCTAGTACTGGAGTTGTACACATGGCCTTCTTAAGAGCTTCAAAAGCTAGAGTAGCCTCTGTCGACCAACGAAAAGCATCCTTCTTTGTGAGTGCGGTGAGAGGTGCTGCAATCTTACCATAATTTTGTACAAACTTGCGATAGTAGCCCGTGAGACCCAAAAAACCATGAAGTTTCTTGATGGTTTTAGGTAAAGGCCACTCTTGAATTGCCTTAATCTTATTGGGATCCACTTTGACGCCTTCGTGTGAAACTATATGACCAAGATACTCGACTTCTTGAACACCAAATGAACATTTGGAACGTTTAACAAATAATTTTTCTTTGTGTAAAATGTGAAGGGCTTGATCCACATGATGTAAATGGTCCGTCCATGTTTTGCTGTATATGAGAATATCATCAAAAAAAACTAACACAAACTTACGGAGGAGTGGACGAAACACTTGGTTCATGAGGCTTTGGAATGTGGATGGTGCATTAGTGAGACCAAAAGGCATGACCAAAAATTCGTAATGACCTTCATGAGTACGAAAGGGCTGTTTTGGGAATATCTTCTTCTCTAACACGGATTTGGTGAAAGCCGGAGCGAAGGTCTAATTTTGTAAAAAAAAATTGCACCATGCAACTCATCTAATAGGTCATCTATGACAGGGATAGGAAATTTGTCCTTGATAGTGAGTTTATTGAGAGAACGAAAGTCAGGACACATACGCCAAGAGTTATATTTTCGTCTAGCCAGGACTACAGGTGAGGAATAAGGACTAGTGTTGTGACGAATGACTCCATGATCCAACAAATCCTGAACGATCTGTTCGATTTCTGTCTTTTGTGGTTGAGGATAGCGATAAGGACGACTGTTAGGTGGGACACTCCCTAGCATTAAATGGATGGCATGATCATGAGATCGTTTAGGTGGTAATCCTTGAGGTTCTTGAAAAACCTCTTCGTAATGTGTTATGATATCTTGTAACTCAGGTGCAATAATATCCGAAGTTGCTGAAGATTGTTTTTCCAAACAATTAATTTGAGCTATAAACCCATATCCACCCTTTTTTAACATCTTTTCCATACTATGAGAGCTCACCATTTGTGATGGAGGAGTAGTAATGCCTTGTAAGCGAATGACTCGTCCATTTTCCTTCCATTCCACAAATAATTTTTTGAAGTTGAAGCTAATCGTGTCTAATGTTTCCAACCATTCAACTCCCAAAATGACATCGAGTTCCCTAAATTCATGACAAAAAGGGATCCTAACCAGGTATAAGTTCCCATATTTATGGAAACTTGAGATGTGCGACCAACACATTGTGCGTTCACCCCGTTGGCCACTAGAACCTGGAATTTGTCTTTGTTGGAAGAGTTAATGAATAAATTCAAAGCTTTTGTTGTTTTGATGTCGATAAAATTGTGGGTGCTACCAGAATCAATTAGCACATTCACCTTTTTCTGGCGGAGAAAGCCTGGTACCTTGATGGTATGGTGGGCGGTTAAACCCATGAGAGCATGCACTGAAATCGCCATTGTATCCTCTTCTTTTTCGTCTATAGTACATGGTAGGTCTTCTGGCATAGGTTCTTCTGATTGATAAGGTTCATCCTCTTCTCCTTCACATTGATCACCTTCAATATGAAAGTTTTGTTTTTGGGCACATGCTTGTTCCCTGGGGTGATGAGTGCGACATTTATAGCAAAAATATCTTGATGGTTGATCATTTCTACGAAAGGAATTGTTGCGATATGAGGGACGACTATACGTTTCCCGCCGTGCAGACAACTGATGTCTCTTCTCGGCCAACTTGGCTATTCTTATACAACTGTTCAACAAGGTTGGATCGTGCATGTCTACTTCCACTCGAATACTTTCTTTCAAACCATTGCGAAAGGCTCCTACCACTGTGTCGGGACTGAGGTCTGAAGTGTATGGTAGTAAACTGGTAAACTCCGAAACGAATTCACTAACTGACCCTTCTTGTTTAAGAGATAACAATCTTACTGTGTATGATGATGTAGCTCCGTCGTCAAATCTTTCTAAAAAAGAGGTAGTGAATTTTCTCCAATTAATAGTAGCTTCATTCTCTCGTTTAAGCCATACAAACCATTGGTAGGCCTCAGTGCCTAGTTTTGATGCAGCGAAAGGAACTCTATCAATTTCCTTAATTTGATATAAGTCAAGGATGCCTTCCATTTTGGCTAACCAACCACGAGGATCATGACCTTCAAAAGTGGGCATATCAATTCGTGGAAAATTATTATTAGGGCCTCTTGGTTGGTGATAACCCGTGTCCCTTTCTTGATTTTGGTTATACCGTTGTCTTTGATAGGGATCCCTGTAATTATCCGAATCACCTCGTTGTTGTTGCCAATCATCATTAGGATCGATATTTTCTTCATTCCGTTGGGCATGGGAGTGATTTTGGGGATTAGTATTGGGATTAGGCTATTTTTGTGCTTTGACTAGGTCTTTTAGGAGAAGACTAACTTCGTTCATACCCTCGAGTAGGAGGTGAAGAGAAGCATCATTGGAAATGGCTGATTTACTTGAGGTTCCTTGTGTGATGTTTTCATGAGTTGGGGAAGGATTAGTAGCCATCGGGTCTACTAGTGGATGATGTGGATTATAACTACCAATTTTAAAAGGAGAAAGAGAATTTTTAGTACCTGGGCTGCGATTAGGTCTTCTTGCGTTGTTATTGGTCGTGTCCGAGCTTGATAATCGACCGTCAGATCCTTTGATCCAATTTCGGCTCATGCACTGCTCAAAATTTCTTGCTTAATAGTCCTTGACTTCAAAATTTCTGACGGAGTAGACCTTGAACTTCAATTTCTGCAACTTGAGTTATAAAAAATTTGTTGTTTTGTTTTCCGCCTTACTGCCACTCCAACTGCGGCGCGGAACTGAATTTCGTTGGCTCACCTTCTTTGTGACAGCTGTTGACCACTTTGACTGCACTTTTGACAACACTTAGAAGAAACGACGCCGTTAACCCTACTGCCCACCGGAGACTGTAATGAAGCCGCCGCACACGAAATGGACACTAATGTGTGGACACTACGGACCAAGTGACACGCAAGAAGACCGAAGTAGGACAGAACAGAGACGTGGACACGATGGACCAAGTGACACGCGAGCGGACCAAACCAAGTGACACGCGAGCGGACCAAGACATGACGCATGGACCGAAGCAAGACTGACATGCGAGCGGACCAAGACACGACGCACGGACCGAAGCAGGACAAAACTCGCGGACCAAACCAAGTGACACGTGAGCCGACCAAGACACGACGCACGGACCGAAGCAGGATAGAACAGAGACGCGACACAAATTTAGACAGAACAGACACGACCACCACCCGAACGAACGACTACCATCGGACGACAAAACCAAGCACCGAACCAAATGCAAGGAGGTGAGCATGTGGCCAAAGCCACAACTCACTAAGTGCGTTGAGTGCTTTATAAATGCGTACTCGACCACAACACCTTGTATGTGGGATAATCGCCCACACGAGTAACTAAAAAAAAATAATACAAACGCAAGTACCTTATAATATAACCCGATGGAAGAATTTTCGCGCGTGCTGATTGGTCGATAGCGCTTTCTGCGTTAATGGCGTGCTATCTATGAAATTTCCTATCCGTAATGGCGATTGGCTTCCCCCACCAATTTCCTGTCTGTGAATTTCATTTTGCTTCCCCTGAATTGCCGACGATTTGTCTGCGGCACGTTTGAACCCCGCAATACTTTCTTGCACACCGGTTTATTTCTTATTTGCCACTGACGTATGCCTATTTTGGAGTTCTGTACGCGGATATGACTGCGCCCGCCACAGCTGGAGAACGAACTGGGAAACAACAGAAATTGGCCGATCGAACTGGGATGCGGACGGGTAATGGGGGCCGCGGATGGGAACTTTGGGACGCGGATTGGAAACAGTACTAATGTTCGTCCGCGAAGACGTTTACTGAAGGAATTTTTGAACGCAATTATTTGTCCGATCGCCTGATGCAGTGTGAGGGATAGAGCAGTACGGTAGTCCCGATGCTTGTAAACTGGACCACTGATACCACTTGGAAGGATTTCCCTTCTACTGTGAACAGAATCAACAATCTAATATGGAAATGCTATAATCAAAACAGATAGTAAAACGAATGCGAAAGCGAATAGAATGGGAATATTAATAACAAGTCTTTTGCCACTAGGAGGGCAGATCCCGTCGTTGAGGCAAAGTATAAATGCAGAGATAAAAATAAAGATATGATGTTTTTAATCAATGAAAAACTATTCTAATATATATGAAATTTTAAACAATTGGATAACCTAGCCGACTGCTAGGTTTGGGCTGTAGCATACCGCAAAGTGGATCATGCTATTGACAAAATTTGATCTAGAGTTTGTGAGACAAAATTTCATCAAGGTACAAGTCATAGTAGATCAATTAGCACAGATGCCTCTTTAAGATAACAAGCCTCTCACTATAGAATTACCTAATGATGCAGTCTTTGCATTATTAGATCCACCAAAGCTTGAAGAACCTAAGAAATAAAGAGACATGTCATTATTCTTTGATGGTTCGAAGTGTGAACAAGGGGGCAGAGTAGGGATTATCTTTATCACACCACAGGGTGCTCCATTTCCCTTATCATTCAAACTAGACTTTATGTGCACAAACAACAATACAAAATATGAAGCATTGATCCTGAGACTCCAAATGGTCATAGCAATGTGAATTAAAATATTGGATATCTTTGGTGACTCCTTGCTCATAGTAAACTAGGTCAAATGACTATTCCAATGTAGGTGCCCACTCCTGAAGACTTACAAGGAACATATTTACACTTACCTAGCCTAGCTATAATGGTATGACATCAAGGCAATCCCTCGTACGTCGAATAGATTTGCAGACACTATGGCCTCTTTGGGATCCTTAATACCTCATAATCCATCTGTTGATTTTACAATTGTTCATGTGAAAGTGCTTTTGCACTCAGCAATACGTCGTGAAGCTTTTGACAATCAAGAATCTGTTAGCATATATGTCTTACATTATTGAAGCAAAAGGGTAGCGCACATAGGAACTCTCTAGGTTGGTTTAATAACCACCAAGTTGGTTTCATAAACCAACTTATTGTAACCACATTGTAATATTTATAATTGATATCAATTAGAATGAATCTATACTTCATGAAACTTTACATGGTATCAGAGCGCAAGGTTGGGCAAGGTGGTTCGATGGCGGTTGGGCAAGGTGGTTCGATGGTGGTTGGGCAAGGTGGTTACTAACTACTCCTCCATTCACGAATACACTCCAAGACGTAGGCTTTGGGAGAGGCAGTGAAGAGACAAGACATAGACACGACCAGATCATGCAAGACAAGACACAGACGAGAGGCAGTGAAGAGACAAGACATAGACATGACCAGACCATGCAAGACAAGACACAGATGCAACCAGACCATGCAAGACAAGACACAGATGCGACTAGACCATGCAAGACAAGACACGAATGCGACCAGACCATGCAAGACACAGACACAACCAAACCATGCAAGACATAGAACGGATAAGGGACAAGATGTAGACGCAGAGCACCAGACCATACATGGGGTATTTGTGGATGAACGAGTTACGTGGCACTGAGAAGTTGGTTCTCTAAACAAAATGGTGAATAGGTGACCGCCCGAAGGCAGTCACCTTCAAAGAAGGCTTTCGTAGTCTTTATATCACTGCAAGTGCATCCTTCGGATGCATGTGGGATAATCCCACTTACATTTTTTTTTTAAATGTTTCTCCGCTCCTTCTATAGGAAGCGGGTGGTGCTGGTTCATTCACAGCGCCCCTTGTAGCGCAGTTGGTTGGGTTGTGTACTGCACTGCGCCCGGTCTCGGGTTCGAATCCCACTATGGGATAACAAAAAGGGCTACATAATTTTTTTTTTGATGTCTCTCCATGTTTTTTGATGCCCGATGCCTCTTGTTGATGCCCTATGCATCCTTTTGATGCCTGGTGGATGGCTTTGATGCTTGGTGGGTTTGGTTGACACCTGCACATTATATTTTGATGCCCAGAGAAGCATTTTGATGCCTATGCTGTCCAAAATTGACACCTTAAAAGGCTTCCATCAAAAAATTTTGGAGTTAAGGTACAATTTTTTTTCTTCCTTCTCTATTTTGCCAAACAAAAGGGGGACAATCTTCACATGATTCATTTGCAAAATTATCAGATAAAGGGGGGAAATCAAAACATTTGTGAAAAAATATGCTAGATTTGTAATAAGTGTTTAAATTTGTGGGCATTTGTGATTTGTTTTTCATTTAAATATTCTATTTTCTTGCATTAACAATCATAAATTATAGATAAAAATAAGACCCCAAATTTATACCCTATTTGTGCAATTTATTGCATAGCAGCGTTCGGTATTTGAGATACCTCTTGTCCACACTTACAAGTAATGTTGTCGTGCTTTGGACTACTGTATTCGCCACCTAATATAGCTACAACAAAGATGTCTGAGCTTGTTCTCTATTAATCATCAGGGAGAAATAAAGCAAACCAGATCTATTTTTTTTCATTTCATACCCACATCGTGATTGTTGTTAGGCGTAAATCCTGATGAAAGTTTTTTCCAAAGTGTTTAGGGGAAGTTACACCCCACGCATGAGGAATAAAAATTTCTATGGTAGGTGTCATTAACAACATGATGCCCTTTTAGTATCACCTATGTTCAATATATTGTGCTTCTCATATGTACTTATAGTCTCCCTCACGTAAGTGTAGGTACATATTGAGTAGTATATTGTTCATATATACCTATAGTCTCCCTCACGTAAGGGTGGGTATATATTGAATGGTTATGATATAAATATCTGGAAGGTATAAAGAAATGGAGACCAATTGGTGATATAATGAACCTTCATAATGGCCACAATTCACAAGTATCTCTCAGATTCATAGTTGTTGAAAGGTCCTAACTTTGTTCCATGGAAAACAAAGAAGAAAGCCATTCTTCAATTGGAATATTTATGGGATGTAGTGGCTGGCACTGCAAAGCACCCTCAGATAATAGGAATAGATCAAGATTCTTGGGATAATAAGGACAAGAAGAGTCTCGTGTTTATCGTGCTTGCTACTACAAATGAGGTGTAGCCTCATATTTGTGATGCAAAAACTAGTAAGGTAGCTTGGGATGCCTTGATCATAGTATAAGAAGGAAAGAAAAAATCCACTATTCTAAACCTTCAAACTCAACTACATACTCTTAGTATGAATTCTAGGGAAATAGTTGATATATTCCTTTGCAGAGTGGCTGACTTGAAAGCTAAATTGAATGCCATGGGAAAACCAATGGATGATGATATCTTGAAATCTGTCATCTTGAGAGCATTGCTAGATTCCTACAAGATGTTGATCACTTCTCTCAATGTTTCTGGTAGACAAGTATCATTTTTGGAGCTGGTAAATTTGCTTCAGACTGAGGAGGCAAATCAGGTTCAAAAATATGACGTGCCAGATAATGCCCTTTCTATACAACAAAGTGGTAAGAAACAAGGTCAGTTTCAAAAAGGGGGTCCTCCTTCCAAAGGAAAAGGGAAGCAAAATTAGCAAAAGGATAAAAAATATTGCAAGATTTGTGATATGAATAACCATGACACCAATAGGTGTTGGTTCAAAAAAAGCAACAAAATGATCAAGGTCCTAAGAAGAAGGGCAAAGACAAACATAAATACAACAAGAAACATAAGCAACCTAAATGCCATGTTGCTTATGCTGACTCCAACTTAGAATTAGATTCTCATGGGTAATTTTGACTCTGAAAGAGCACACAAGGTGCTCATGACCCATACTTCGTCTTACCAGATAGATTTTGTATGGTATATTGATTCAGGAGCTAGCAAACACATGACTGGGGACAAATCATGGTTTGATACTTTTGCAAAGAAAGAAGGTAAGCATGTCACAATTGTTGACAATCAAGTCTATCAAGTAAAGGAAGAATGGAATGTTTCTATTTCCCTTCTTGATGGTAATTTTCAAATTGATAAGGTTCTCTATGTTCTAGGATTAGCCAATAATATGCTCTCAATCACACAAATGTTGGATAGAAACATGGATGTCATGTTTTGAGTTGTCAAAGGCAAGAAGAGATGTTTTATCACCCATAGTGGTAAACATGTTGCAATTGGATCCTACAAATATGGCTTGTTCATTCTAGATGCTCTTTCAACTCCTCATGTTGCTCTAGCTGCAACTACAAGGGAGGCCACCTCTATCTGGCATAGACATTATGGGCACCTCAGTTTAGGATATTTGCTTGAATTACATAGATATGGGATGGTGAAAGGTCTTCCTCCACTCTCATCTATCTTACCAGTGTGCTTGGATTGCTTAGCATGGAAGCAACATAGAGTACCTTTTGAAACTAGCTCCTCTCGAGCTACAAACCCTTTAGAGTTGGTACATATCGATCTGTGTGGTCCTATGCCAACCAGCTATGGTGGAAAGAAGTATTTTCAACTATTTGTTGATGATTACTCATGGAATATGTGGGTTTTATTTCTTTAGTTGAAATTAGAAGCATTTCTCTACTTTCAACAATTCAAGAAACTTGTTGAGAAGGAGTCGAGATGTTTCATAAAAACCCTCTGCTCAGATCGAGGGGGGAATACACATTTGAAGATTTTTTAGATTTTCTTAAGAAACATGAGATCAAAATAAAATTGACTATAGCCTATACACCTCAGCAGAATGGAGTTGTAGAAAGGAGAAATTGTTCCATTATGGAAATGGTTCGATGTATGCTAAAGGGAGCACATCTTGAGGATCAATATTGGGCAGAAGTAGTAAACACAACATCATACCTTCTAAATAGAGCACCCACTAGAGATCTACAAGGGAAAACACCATAAGGAGCTTGGAGTGGTAAGAAACCCTCCATTTCTCATTTAAGGGTGTTTGGATGTAAAGCATTCATGCACATTCCAAAACAAAAAAGGAGGAAGTTGGATGAGAAAACCCTATAGTGTATCTTTCTTGGCTATGATGAGTATTCAAAAGGTTATCGATTGATTTATCCTAAGACCAAGAAGACACACGTAAGTAGATATGTTGTATTTGATGAAGCTTTCACATAAAAAGACACATCTACAACTGTATACCTAGATGAAGAAGAACCTAAGAAGGAGGTTCAACTTCCACAACAACAACAGAAAGTCCCAAAATGGTATACTAGCACTTTGAGAGATGCTAAGTTGAATTCCCTTCCAGATCAATCTCTAGATAGACCATGTACTCGCAGTATGACTCAACAAATGAGAGCAGAGGAATCTACTTCAGAGGTTGATGAACTTTGTCAACACTTTGATGATTTTTCAGTGGGTACAAAAAATGATAGAGAAGAATATGAGGATGAAGAAAAAGTTTATATATCTACATTGAATGCAAATGAACCCACAATGGTTCTGTTGTGGCTAATCCACAACACACCCCAAAATTGGGGACCCACCTTTTTGCATGCTTTCAAAGAAGACCGCAGTGGCCCAGATGCTAAAAAATCAAAGGAAGAGCAAAATACAACATAAGAAAAAAGTGTCACGATATCGCGACGTGTTGATCTGTCGCGGCTAATAAAAAGAAAGTATCATGATATCATGACGTGTTGCTCTGTCATGGCTAAGAAAATAAAGTGTCACGATATCATGATGTGTTGCTCTATCACGGCTAATAAAAAGAAAGTGTCACGATATCATGACATGTTGCTCTGTCACGGCTAAGAAAAAGAAAGTGTCATGATATCGCGACGTGTTGCTCTGTCGCGGCTAAGAAAAAGAAAGTGTCATGATATCATGACGTGTTGCTCTATCACGACTAATAAAAATAAAGTGTCGTGATATCACGACGTGTTGCTCTGTCATGGCTAAGAAAAAGAAAGTGTCGCGATATCGCGACATGTTGCTCCGTCACAGCCAGAAAATGAAAAAAATGTCGCGATATCGCGACATGTTGCTCCGTCATGGCCAAAATAAAAAAAATGTCGCGATATCGCGACATGTCACGTTTTCACGGCTAAGAGCAATAGAATGTAGCACAAAGTGAAAAATGTCGCGATATCGTGACATGTCATAAAATCGTGGTCAAAGCAAGTAGGAAGAAGTGTTGACAGAAAATTGTCGTGATATCGCGACGTGTCGTGAAATCGCAGGTCAAAGAGGAGACAGAAGACAAAATAAAAAAATGTCACGATATCACGACATGTCACAAAATCACGGTCAAACCAGTAAAATAGGGCAAGGCACTAAAGTTGTCGCGATATCATGACATGTCATGTTTTCGTGATCTAAAGATGAGATGAAGCGCAAACAGAAAAAATGTCACAATATCGCGACATGTCAGAGTTTCGCGACCTGGAATAGCCAAAGTGAACATAGAGGAAAAGTGTCGCGATATCGTGACATGTTGGATTTTCGTGACCAAAGGCAGGAAGATAGAGCTAAAGAGAAAAACGTCACGATTTTGTGATAGATTGCATCTACACAGCTGAAAGAGAAAAGCGTCACGATTTCGTGACAGAAAGCAACGAGATGGTACGAAATGAAAAAGTGTGGTGATTTTGCGACAGAAAGCAACGAGATGGTACGAAATGAAAGTGTCACGATTTCACGATAGAAAGCAGTGAGATTGTATGGAATGAAAAAGTGTCATGATTTCATGACATGTCGCATTTTCGCGGCTAAGTACAGCAAAACACAACGAAGGAGAAAAATGTCGCGATTTCACGACAGGTTGCATCCATGCGGCCCGAAGGAGAAAAACGTCATGATATCGTGACATGTCTCATTTTTACGGTACAAGAAGAATAACACAGCTGCAGGTATAAAAATTTCATGATATCGTGACATGCTATTTTTTGTCGCGATTCATGACAGTCCATTACAGAACATGCAGGGAAGCACTGAACATGTGGCATAAAGGTGTAAGGGTTATAGGATGGCTATAGTTAGCAAAGAAGATCAAACATTTCGAAGCTCGAACAAAAGCTAAAAATAATGAAGATTTGGGGAAGACGAAACAAAAATATCTAGGAAATGAAACGAAGCGTCATAGAGCGAAACAAAGAGCATGGCCAGAAAGTTTAAAAGTAGAAGCACAGATTGGTACAAGGGTGGGAAACCGCTTCGAGCAGGGTTGCAGAGCTGAAGGTGATATGCCATTCTGGGCCTGCTTTTGGAGCATTTTCCTCCACTTTTTTGGTTTTCATAAAGCTGGAAACATTCTGTCATTGTAAACTGATATATATTTTTAATACATAATCACAGAGAGTTGCATCTCATTGACAAGAAAGGAGTTATTTTTTGCATGCAAGATTTAATGTTTATTTTTTTCCCTTTCAGATTTTAGGCTTATAGGTGAAGTTTAATGCAAGTTCTCTTGGTTGCTTCATGCGAATGTCTAAATCTAAAAACCATAATTAAAACCCCAGAAACCAGCACCTAGCTTATCTGAATTGTGCGAGTTTTGCAAGTTCAATAGGTTAGGTTGTATGCAAAAAACCTCATTATCTTTGGTTTTGTCAAATAGGATCATAGCACTCTGAGTGTATTTTAATTTCATTTTTCTTTGCATTTTGTTTTTCATTTCTTTTATTCTCTGCACTTTTATTTTCTCGAAAGTCTAAATTTATAGTCCTTGAGATAAAATAATTGAAAATATACCAAAGTCAAAATAAAATAAACCACAGTGCCCCTCGTTTACAGTTACTTGAAACCATTGAGGTGTTTCGAGCATTCAAATTGAATATCTTATTTTATTTATACCTACACAAATGCTAATATAGCGGAGACCTTGGAGAAATTATTTATAGAATTTCTTTGCAAGTAGAGGATTTGGAACCTGAATCCTATCGGAGAGTGTGTTTTCACAATCGGGTGAAAATACCACTCAACAGATTGGCGCTAGAAGGAGAGCATGAAATGGTTTATTTCATTATGATTTTAAATGCTACATGTTTATAATTGCTTAAGAGCTTTGCAATGCATTTTGATTGTTCATACAGAAATGATGTGATTTGATTTAATTTTGAAAATTTTGGTCGCGACTAACGAAGTGTTGTTTCATGCAATTACTTTTCATTTGATTTTAATGAATACATCTCTTAGTTGATACTAACTTGATTTTCATACATTGTAGGTTGGATATTTGCTAGTCATTCCACACTGATGTGCAGTGATTCCTCCTATCATTTTTGACTAATAGATTTGGTTCTAAAATTACATTTTGAGTTTCACTAATGGCAACATTTGAGGAGCAAATTGTATCCCTAAGAGCTGAAATAGTGTCTCTAAGAGAAAGAATGGTATCTATGATGGAGGATCATTATAAGGGTTTGTCTATACATGTGATACCCTATCAAATTCCTAAAATGTTATTGGAGTTTCTACGATGTTTTAATCAAGAGGTGCCATTAGGATACTTGCAAAAACTACATATCTACAAGGATACATTATGTCGATTCCAAATTTTCTATGAGGAGGTGGCTTGTAAGTTATTTGCATACATTTTGGAAGATAAACCATTCTTTTGGTACAACCAACTACCCATGGAGGTTAGGACTTCTTGGATACAACTAGAAGCAGCCTATCTTTATCATTTTGGTAATCAGGTTGACTTAGAAATGTTAAAAAAATTAGTTTACCTCCATATGTAAGGAGCCTAATGAATCCTTGAGTCAATTCAATGGAAGATTTCGTGAGTTGCACTCCCAAATGTGGGAAAATTTTAACACATTAGAAGAGGAAGCCATGGAAGTATACCTGGGAGCCATACACCCCACACTTGCTTCACTCATTGAGGAAAAAATGGGGGACTTGTCTCTAGAGAAAATCTATGAGATCTTAGAAGAGGTAGAACGACAAGGTCTTGAAGAAGAAAAGGCACAACATGTTCACATAAGAGATTGTCCTTCTAAAGATATTGATGCCAACCTACACCAACCATTAAAAGTAGCACCCTCCACTCCAATGATACCTAAGGTGAAAGATCAAGGGAATGAATTTGAATATATGATAGAGTTTCACCACTTGTTCTTGGAAGATATTGTTGATGAAATGCATAAAATTAACGATCAAGAAATTCTTCACCCTCCAAATTATGATAAAACTGAATCATGGGTTACTAATCTGGATGATGATAGCCTCATAAATTTGAATTCAAGAAATAACCCACTTTTGGAAATAATTGAACCATCTAAGGAAGGTGAAGATGAATTTGATGAGAAACACATTGATGAATTGGAAGATGTTGAAGAAGTAGTTGAACATCACCACTTGATTTTGAAAGATGATTATTATGATGCTTGGAAGAAGTGGGAAGATTACACTCACTCCAAAACTACTAATGAAACTTGTGTGCCAATTGATATACAGGACAACATAATCGTCTACTCGAAGGAAGATATTACAACTCCTATACAATTTGAGGATGCTTTGGAAGAGGATTTCAAATCTCATCAAATTTTGGAAGAGTATAATGATTCTATTGATCAGGCCACAAACATCATGGAATTTCATTCCATGGATCCGGATGACGATTTTTACAATGGTTGGGGGAGATATGATGATGCATTCTTTTCTCACACCCCTATAGATGAAACCCATATTGCACTTGATATGCAAGATATTGAAATTTCTACCTCACATGAAGAGATACCATGGATAGTGAACAAAGAATTAGAACCGAATAACAAAGAGATTGATCAAGTGGGAACAACTCAAATGAAGGATCATCAAGATGAGTCATTGGACATACACTTTGACCAAGAATATTTGAAGGTTGAAAAGGATGGGCATGTTTTCAATTGGGTGCCCAATTTTGGTATGTTTGATGAACAAGTAATCAATGAAGAGTACGAAGACCATGAGGTAAAAGAGGGGATTGCAAACCCCCATCAAATCTTGGTAAATAAAAATGTTCAAAAGGTAGAGTCTAACCTTTTGTGTTCAAGCATCCAAGATTTAGGTGAAAATTTACATGACCATGTTTTGAATTTGAATGATGTTTATGGTGAAATGTCGTTAAAGTTGAATGAAAAACAAGGTATGATTTCTAATCACACCTTTGACAACATTGTTTTAATGAATGAAAAAGAAGTTGATGTACTTGAATTGTTAAATCAAATTCATCAACAATTACTAATTGAATCTAGGGTAAAAACTTTTAATGATCCTAATTTAGTAAATATCCTAGATGCTTGTAAATTGTTGCACAAATTTGATTGGCCTACAAATTTGGAAAATGATTTGGCTTTGAAATTTTTTAAAAATAGGCTCTTACTTGCAGCATCTCACATTTAAAAGGGAAAGCTTAGTTCTAAATCATGAATGGAATTGTAAGATTTATACTTTAAAGAATAGACAAGATAAAATTGAATATCATTTATTGTCTAATCATTTTAGTAATTTAACGCTCACCTATGAGAGTACTAATGGAACTAAATCTAATTGGTGGGGTGAGCAAGGGAAGTTAAAAGTTGTTGCATGGTGTGGTATAATATTGTTTTTTTTTTATTCCTACAACATTTGGCATGCACATCACGTTATATTTTTGTGGAAATGTTCTAATCATGTTTGGGATCCAGGAAAGTGATAATCCAAGCTTTGCATCATCTTGTATTATATTGTACATTTGTATATAGGTTTTGATTTTTGGTTTTGGTTTGTGTTTTCAAATTTTCATTTTTGGATTGCATTTTGGTTTTGGATTGAATAAGTTTTGATTTAAAGTTATGTGTTGGTCCTATGGACATGTTTGGTTTGTAAAAAAAAAAAATTGAGATGTCAACTTATGCCTAAAATCAGGAGAATATGAAACATTGGAATTGTATTGCAGAAAGCTCCACAAGTAACACAAACACATTAAATAATATCGTTTGAAACTTGTGATGCATGAAGTTGTCAGTTTTACAAATTATGGCAACATAGGTGGTATACTCCATCCACAATTCAGAAAAGCAATGCATTCATATTACATTCCATTTTGCATATATATTCCATCTTAGTTGCATATCCATTTCCAATACAATCATTAAAAAATGTCAAGTCCTCTTAGGGTTATGCTATAACATAAATAAGAAAAAATCCTAAGGTTGGGAACTGAGGCCCGAGATATCTAGAACCAAGCACATTTTATACACATTAAAAAGGATCTTGAGCAAAATGATCAAAACCTTGCTTGGAAGAAAATGTCAAGCGAAAGAAGTATTTCATGTCTATCCTATTATGCAACATGATCCTTAAAACGGTGGTTTTTACCACTTCCATAAAGCTTAAAGCCTAAAATCAGAGTAGTAAGGATAGGGTTAAATCCTCATCAAACTTAGGTTGAGGATCCAACTCCCCAAAGCTCTGATTTGACCTACATGGAGTAGTAATGATAGGGCATAATTCTCATCTCGCCTAGGTTGAGAATCTGATTCCCCAAAACTCCTATGTCTCATTTCATCATAAATATTGGATTGGAAGGATCGTACTACATGTCCTCTAAAAAGGATGGGTAGTCATCCCCAAGGTCCAAGAAATAAAAACTAAATATTTTCCATTTCATATTAATATTGGATTGGAAGGATCGTACTACATGTCCTCTGCAAAGGATGGATAGTCATCCCCAATGTCCAAGAAATAAAAACTAAATATTTCCCATTTCATCTTAATATTGGATTGGAAGGATCGTACTACATGTCCTCTACAAAGGATGGGTAGTCATCCCCAAGGTCCAAGAAATAAAGAAATGAAGCTAAATCATGGATTATGGGGTTAAGTATGCCCATGCGTGGCAACATGTCTTGTCTAAAAACAAGACCACTGACTGTTCAAATGGATAGACTAGCATGACCATTTCATCCATAACTGGTTAAATTATTTTGCTCAAAGTGAGGTAATTAATTCCAAATCAGAGTAGTAAGGATAGGGTTAAACTCCCATCTCAATTAGGTTGGGAGTCTGATTTCCCAAAGCTCTGATTTCACTTTCACTTACACATGGGTTCAAGATAGTAGTGACTCATAACCAACTTTGGGATCTAATAAAGAAATTCATTATACATATAGTTGATCCTAAGAGGGTTTGATAATCTTAAATGTTTGTGTATGATACTAGAAGGTCTAAGCCTTTATAAAAGCAAAATCTCTAAGCATATTTATCAGGTTACACAAATCATTCACAATCTCACATATGCATTCATGCAAAACTGACAATGGAATGTTGATCAATTTCAAACGATAGAAAATGGAACACATTGCACACACCAAGCTGATACTTAATGATTCTAATGTTTCATGTATTTTTGATCTATCGACATTTGTTTATGTTTTTATGTGCTGACTCCTGTGTTTAAGTTTGTATATTTCTAGGTTAGGTTCTCACCGAAATGCTTAGGAGCATTTTCCAACAGAGTCACCATTTGTTGTGGCTGATCCACAACACACCCCAAAATTGGGGACCCACCTTTTTGCATGCTTTCAAAGAAGACCGCAGTGGCCCAGATGCTAAAAAATCAAAGGAAGAGCAAAATACAACATAAAAAAAAGTGTCACGATATCGCAACGTGTTGCTCTGTCGCGGCTAAGAAAAAGAAAGTGTCACAATATCGTGATGTGTTGCTCTATCGCGGCTAAGAAAAAGAAAGTGTCACGATATCACGATGTGTTGCTCTATCACGGCTAAGAAAAATAAAGTGTCATGATATCATGATGTGTTGCTCTATCGTGACTAAGAAAAAGAAAGTGTCACGATATCACGACGTGTTGCTCTATCACGGCTAAGAAAAAGAAAGTGTCGTGATATCGCGACGTGTTGCTCTGTCATGGCTAATAAAAATAAAGTTTCACGATATCGTGACATGTTGCTCTATCATGGATAATAAAAAGAAAGTGTCACGATATCGCGACATGTTGCTCCATCGCAGCCAAAAATGAAAAGTTGTCGCGATATCGCGACATGTTGCTCCGTCGTAGCCAAAATGAAAAAAAATATCGCGATATCGTGACATGTCACGTTTTCACGGCTAAGAGCAACAGAATGCAGCACAAAGTGAAAAATGTCACGATATCGTGACATGTCATAAAATCATGGTCAAAGCAAGCAGGAAGAAGTGTTGACCAAAAGTTGTCGCGATATCGCGACGTGTCGTGAAATCGCGAGTCAAAGAGGAGACATAAGACAATAAAAAAAATGTCCCGATATCGCGACATGTCACAAAATCATGGTCAAACCAGTCAAACATGGTAAGGCACTAAATTTGTCGCAATATCACGACATGTCATGTTTTCATGATCTGAAGACGAGATGAAGGGCAAACAGAAAAAATGTAGCGATATCGCGACATGTCGGAGTTTCGCGACCTGGAACAGCCAAAGTGAACATAGAGAAAAAGTGTCACGATATCGCGACATGTTGGATTTTCATGACCAAAGGCAGGAAGATAGAGCTAAAGAGAAAAACGTCATGATTTTACGACAGATTGCATCTGCATAGCCCGAAAGAGAAAAGCATCGTGATTTCGTGATAGAAAGTAGCGAGATGGTACGGAATGAAAAAGTGTCACGATTTCTTGACAGAAAGTAGTGAGATGGTATGGAATGAAAAATGTCACAATTTCATGATAGAAAGCAGCGAGATGGTATGGAATGAAAAAGTGTCACGATTTCGTGACATGTGTTTTCGTGGCTAAGTACAACAAAACACAATGAAGGAGAAAAACGTCGCAATTTCGCGATAGGTTGCATCCACACGGCTCGAAGGAGAAATACATGGTGATATCATGACATGTCTCATTTTTGCGATGCATGAAGGCGAACAAGGCTACTGACAGAAAAACATCATGATGTCTCATTTTTGTGGTACAAGAAGAATAACACAGCTGTAGATATAAAAATGTCGTGATATTGTGACATGCTATTTTTTTTCGTGATTCATGATGGTTCGTTACAGAACATGTAGGGAAGCACTGAACACATGGCATAAAGGTGTAAGGGTTACATGACGACTATAGTTAGCAAAGAAGATCAAACATTTCGAAACTCGAATAAAAGCCATAAATAATGAAGAGTCAGGGAAGATGAAATGAAAATATTTGGGAAATGAAATGAAGCATCACAGAGCAAAACAGAGAGCATGGCTAGAAATTTTAAAAGCAGAAGCACAAATTGGTACAAGGGTGGGAAACCACTTCGAGTAGAGTTGCAGAGCTGAAGGTGATAGGCCATTCTGGGCCTGCTTTTGGAGCGTTTTCCTCCACTTTTTTGGTTTTGATAAAGCTAGAAACATTTTGTCATTGTAAACTGATAATTTTTTTTGAATACAAAATCATAGAGAGTTGCATCTCATTGACAAGAAAGAAGGAGTTATTTTTTGCATGCAAGATTTAATGTTTATTTTTTTTCCTTTCAGATTTTAGGCTTATAGGTGAAGTTTAATGCAAGTTCTCTTGGTTGCTTCATGCCAATGTCTAAATCTAAAAACCATAATTAAAACCCCAGAAACTAGCACCTAGCTTATCTGAATTGTGCGAGTTTTGCAGATTCAATAGGTTAGGTTGTATGTAGAAAACCTCATTATCTTCGATTTTGTCAAATAGGATCATAGCACTCTGAGTGTACTTTAATTTTAGTTTCTTTGCATTTTATTTTCATTTCTTTTATTCTCTGCACTTTTATTTTCCCGAAAGTCTAAATTTACAGTCCTTGAGATAAAATACTTGAAAATATACCAAAGTCAAAATAAAATAAACCACAATGCCCCTCGTTTACAGTTACATGAAACCATTGAGGTGTTTCGAGAATTTAAATTGAATATTATTATTTATGCCAAATGCTAATATAGTGGAGACCTTGGAGAAATTATTTACAAAATTTCTTTGCAAGTAGAGGATTTGGAAATCGAATCCTATCGGAGAGTGTGTTTTCACAATCGGGTGAAAATACCACTCAATAGGTTCAATATGCACTTGATAAACCACAGTGGAAAGAGGCCATGGATGTAGAACATAAGTCTCTCATAAAAAATAATACTTGGAAGTTAGTCGATCTGCCAATAGGAAAGAAACACATAGGCTACAAATGGGTGTTCAAAGTGAAGTATAAGGCAGATGGATCTATTGATAAGCATAAATCCTGACTTGTTGTGAAGGGATATGCTCAAAAAGAAGGCATAGACTATGAAGATACTTTTTCCCCTACTACAAAAATGACTACCATTCGAGTACTTTGTGCCATGGGAGCTCAGTTTGGGTGGAAGTTGCATCAAATGGATGTTAAAAGTGCTTTCTTGAATGGTGACTTACAGGAAGAATTATACATGACTCAACCAGAAGGATTCATGGTCGAGGGGCAAGAACAAAAAGTATGCAAGTTGATCAAATCCGTGTATGGGCTCAAACAAGCTCCTCGAGCATGGTATATCAAGATATACAGTCACCTTGTGTAGCATGGATTCAAAAGAAGTCCTTCAGATGCAAATATCTATATTAAGAAAAATGGTTCTGATATAGTGATTCTTGTACTTTATGTAGATGATCTGATCATAACAGGAAGCTTGGAAAGAATGATTGACTTAGTGCAAAATGATTTGAAGAAATCCTTTGAAATGACAGATCTAGGACTTCTGCACTATTGTCTTGTTTTAGAAGTTACTTAGAAAATATTTCATATTAGATTAACACAAAAGAAATATGCCAAGACTTTAGTAGAAAAATATCGGATGACTAACTGTAAGTCAAAAGCAACTCCAATGGAGCAAGGAATTAAGTTATCATGATATGATGAATCACCTCAGGTAGATGGTACTCTCTATCGCCAGTTGGTTGGGAGTCTCCTATATCTAACAAATACCAAGCCAGAACTCAGTTTTTTTGTGGGCTATCTTTCAAGGTTCATGTAAGAGCCTAAGATGAGTCACTGGAAAGCAAAAAAAAGAGTTCTTAATTATGTTCATGGTAGTACAAATTATGGTCTGGAATACAAAAAGAATAATAAGTTTTTCTTACTAGGATACATGGACTCGGATTATGTTGGATCCATTGATGATCGTAAATCCACTTTTGGATATATTTTTCATCTAGGATTTGGACCTGTCTCATGGCACAGTAAGAAGCAGCATGTGGTTGTTTTATCTTCTATAGAGGTAGAATATCGTGCAGCCAGTGAAGAAATCTGCGAGATAATGTGGTTAAGTCGCATTCTTAAAAACATGAGTCTTCCAAATAATATTCCTCTTCATTTGTTTTCCGATAATCAAGTTGTTTTGAATATTGTCAAAAATCCAATTTTTCATGGACGTACCAAACATGTTGATACGAGATGTCATTTCATTCGAGATGAAGTTCCAAAGCACCATATACAACTTCAATACATTCCTACTGATGCGCAAGTTGCAGATATCTTTACCAAAGCACTTGGATGTATCAAATATGAAAAGTTTCGAGATACTATTGGAATTTGCCAATAATGTAATAAGGGGGGATGTTAGCATATATGTCTTACATTATTGAAGAAAAATGGTAGTGCACGTAGGTGCTCTCTAGGTTGGTTTAATAACCACCAAGTTGGTTTTATAAACCAACTTATTATAACCACATTGTAATATTTATAATTGATATCAATCAGAATGAATCTATGCTTCCTAAAACTTTACAGAATCAGTGAACATAATCAAAATTGAGCCAAATTAGGATTGGTCCTTCACAACTAGAGATTTCTTACAAATGACACCTTGGGGGTCTTTGATATCCCAAGGACCTGTGGAGTGTGGTGTAACCATACACCATATATTTGTTCCTCAATCCATGTTCACCATCTCGAGAACACAAGAAGGGCAAGTCATCCTTTCTATAGAAGTCATGGCTTATCAGGATTGGCTTTTCCAACTATGGGACTTCCTGAAGCTTGGAATAGTACCTCAAGGTTTTTCGCATACTGAAATATGAACATTCAAATAGAGAGAAATAAGATACATATTTCTAGGAGAAATCCTCTACAGACGAGGATATGATGGAATATTACTTTGTTGTCTTGAGCCCCAGGAAGAATCCTGGGAAATTTTGCAAGCTCACGACGAAATGTGTGGAGGGCATTTTAGTGGCATGGCCATCATTAAGCACATCTTGATAATGGATTACTATTGGTCCACAATGGAAAAGTACTGTTGTGAGTATGTCAAGAAATGTAGTAAGTTCCAGCATCATGTGAATCTAACGCACTTACCATCGCAAGCTTTGCAGCCCATCCAAGTAGCATGCCATTATCACAATGGGGACTAGAATTGATTGGGAAAATCTCACCCCCGTCCTCAGGCCAACACACATTCATCATAACAACCACATAATACTTCACTAAATGGGTAGAAGTGATCCCCTTAACATCAACAACTGGACCAAGGATTGCGGATTTTATACTCCACAATATCATAAGTCATTTTGGGGTCCCTTCTAAGATAATATCGAATAATGGGCCATATTTCAAGAATAAAAATGTGTGTGCTTTAATGAAAAAATACCATATTCAACATATTTTTTCAATACCTTATTATCCACAAGAAAACAGGCAAGCAGAAGCCTCAAACAACACAATAGTCTCCATTTTGAGGAAGACGGTGTAAGACAATCACAAGGATTGGCACATGCAGTTGCCTCTTGCACTATGGGTATATATAACTAGTATACGTATGCCTATTGGGGCAACACTGTTTTCACTAGTATATGGCACTGAGGCCATCATACCGCTATAGTTATAAATTCCAACTCTATGCATAGTATTAAAGGACTTCATAGATAATGATGTTGCGTAGTAAGGTCACCTTGATCAGTTGATGCTTCTTAATGAATGTCAAGTCAATGCTTTAGAGCATATTCATGTTTACTAAGATCGTCTTGCATGAGCTTACAATAGTAAATTCCATTTAAGGGAATTCAAGGTTGGAGATCTAGTGCTCAAAGAAAACCAACAGAATTTGAATCTGCCACCGCATCTACGAGATAAGTTCACGGTAAACTGGATAGGTCCATACATGATTTCATAGAGAGTTGGGCCTGGAGCATATCAACTTATATCATTAGATGGTTTTGAAGAGCCTAAACCTTTTAATATCATTCAATTAAAGACATTTTACACATAAAAAATAAAAACATTCAAATATTTCATAAAAAAAAAAACATTCAAATATTCCATAAAATTCAAAAACATTCAAATATGTCAAAAACACAAAACAAAGCATAAAAACATAAAAATTCAAAAATACAATCAAATTCTCCAAGGGTAATTCAAGCCGCTTGGTCAAAATCAATTCAAAAAGGCTCCAAGGGTAATTCATACCGCTTGGTCAAATCCAATCAATCAAAGGCTCCAAGGGTAGTTCATATCGCTTGGTCAAAATCAATTCAAAAAGGCTCCAAGGGTAATTCATACCACTTGGTCAAATCCAATCAATCAAAGGCTCCAAGGGTAGTTCATACCACTTGGTCAAAATCAATTAAAAAAGGCTCCAAGGGTAATTCATACCACTTGGTCAAATCCAATCAATCAAAGGCTCCAAGGGTAGTTCATACCACTTGGTCAAAATTAGTTCAAAAAGGCTCCAAGGGTATTCAAACCACTTGGTCAAACATAAATTCAAAAATCTCCAAGGGTATTCAAACCACTTGGTCAAATACAATCAATCAAACGCTCCAGGGGTATTCAAACCACTTGGTCAAAAATCAATTCAAAGGATCCAAGGGTAAATCAAACCGCTTGGTCAAAATCAATTCAAAAATCTCCAAGGGTACCCAATCCACTTGGTCAAAATCAAACAAAAGCTCCAAAGGCATCTTAAAGCCCTTTGGTCAAATTAAGCAAAAATACAAAAACAACATAAAAATCAAAAGTACAAAAACAATTGCATATCACATCTTGCATCCACATCATTGCATTGCATATTCATATCCACTACAATTGCATATGCCATAAGAGACTTACAAGTGATACCATAGTTTGTTACACAAATCATTCAAATCCATACCACCATTAACACACGTTTGTAATTATGTTTTTCAACACAACCATTATTTGTTGTTATACATAATATACTAAGGTTTTTCAGTTAGTCAACCACACCTAGTAATCTTATCAATTCTTGAGAAAAACAACTTTGATTAGTAGAATGTAAGGTCTAGCTGTGATAATGCCTTGGATATTCAATATCCCGTCACTAATTGAAACACTAAAATCCTAGCTGGTACAAGGAAAAGATGAAAGTTGCAAAGCGGTCTAGGTTACCTTAAGTGAAAAGGATCTTCCTTGCTTATCCCCATGTGCAACCGGTTTAAAGGTGCTAAGAATTGGCAAAAGGACAAGCTTTACCCTATCCAAATCCCTTGCTTAAATCAAAATAAGTAAAATCCCAAAGCAAACTACATATTCAAAAATCCAAGCATACAGTTAAGATTTCAAAGCAATAATCTGATACACAAAACATAGCTCAAAAAAAAATAGATAAATAAATAAATAAATAAAAATAAATAGTGATTTTCATCACTACATATGAGAAAAATAAACAGTGATTATCATCACTACAAAAATCCCCGCTCAAAGCAAAAATAAATCAAAATAAAAAGTGATTTTCATCACTACATATGAGCAAAAATCCAAAGCCAAAAAGAAGCCAAAGAAGGGAATAAAGCTTGAATCCTTGGAATTCTCAGCATCATACAAAACTAGAAGGATAAATCCTTACGCATGACAATATGTCTATTACAATTGCTTCATGCATTTGTGTAGACCAATGTTTGAATGTGGATGAGATAGCTTAGGTAACCCAATATTGCCTAGTAGTATAGTCCAACTAAGTCCAACATAAGGATGAGATGAACACTTGAGGATCCCTGATCTTAGAAATGGGCTGAAAGAATCCCGCCTGACATTGGAGGAAATGCTTGAGTTCTACCTCAAAATATACAATCACATGCACACATAGAGATCATGAAAAACCAGGTCCATGGTAAAAGCCTTACTTTTCAAAAGTCTAAGTGGTAAGTAGACAACTATTGATAGGGTAACTAGAGTGTTTGAATCTCCAAAAAGCCCAAAAATTCTTACATAGCAACAAATCATAACATCACTCACACAATCATTTTATTTATTATATTCTATAAATTAGGGGGTATCAACATAGTAGGATAGATACCGCATATATATTAGAAATAGTATATAGACGGCCACTAACTACTTTATATCTTTTAATCTACAGAAAATTATTAAGAAAAAAAATATTACACACCATTAAATCTCATATATGAATAATTAATCAATTATTATGATAAGAGTGATTATTTAAATTCATGATTATTTTTTTACTTTATGTGGTATCACCCATTAAGATTGACGATGGCATATGCGTTTCGTATGTTTTAAGTTATTAGAGCATACAGGTTCATTTATACCATTCCACCACATAAGTTAGATGCATACAATTAAAGCAAAGTTAAAACATGCATTTAGCAATAACATCGCATTCACAAAAACAAGTCATTAAATCCATAAAGCACATCATAAAACATATAGGCAATATCCATTTGCATACAATCATAAATTCATCATTCATCATCAAAATACATCGCATCATATCATCAAATCATATAAGCATCTACACATCCATCTAAGCATCTTCAATATCATATATCATCTAACATATCCATCAAATCATCATAATACCATCATTGCATCATATCATAAAATAAAATAACAACAAAAACATGAGCAATAAACGATACACATAATAAGTCATAATGCAAAGCTATCATAAAAGTACGTGTGTCAATTTTAATGGATGTACAAAAATTCTCATCGGCTACAATCATATAAGTTAGTCGACCTCAAAAATGAATCAAGGACCAAGTAGAGCATTAGTCAAATATCGGGCCTGAGCCCCCTACATCACCTCCTCTAGTGCCATGTCCCCCTATGGTGGTGTTGCGAGTCGAATGATGTGAGCCTGTCGGTCTCTCTATTCGAGTCTAGGTCCTCTGGCTAGGATGGGTACAATAATGCCTTGAGGTGGAGCACCCACTGATCTATGAACCACCCAAACCAACTGGATCCTTAGGAATAATCCTATACCTCCTGAGCTACATCTAAATAAGGGTAACATGATACACAAGTCCCCAGATCCACACCTCATGCTCATCCAACAGAGATTGAAGATGTCCCACATCTTCTCCTAAACCTGCCACTGGAACCTCCTATGGTGTAGAAGGAGAAACAACAAACTACATCCTGACATCACCACCCCCAATAGTAGCATGTAGAGCCTATATCTCTGCTGAGAGTTGCATAATGGTAGCATCTAAAAACTGTACCTGGATCTTAATGTCCCGAAGCTCAGCCTCGACCTCATGCAACTATGCTCTCAAAGGAGAGTATCTCTTCTCAAGCTCTAACTCCTCCTCATCCTTAGGAACATAAAGATCCTCCACTGCCATATGCTCTACTGGATGACCCCATACCTCGGTCCTAGATCAGACTCTACGTCCTACTAGATCTATGCCATCACCTCCACCATCATCCTCGCACCCTAGGCTACCAATTCCATGCCACATCCAATTACTCCACCACTAATTATAGGCCTCTGTAACTCCCCTAGAAATTATAGGGTCAACAACTAAGGCATCCTTCTCATATGAAAGCTCGATAATCTACTGTGGAGGTAGGTCCTTCTATGCTATGAGGTGCATGTACAAGAATGGTATCAAGGGCACATCCTACTATAATTCATACTAACAAAGAACCTGAGAGTAGAAGAAATACTTCTAGATGGCAATCTTACGACCAATGATCCATCTCTCGCGTTGTGTCCTAGCAGTAAAGTTATCTGGATTGTCCCAAGCATGGCACTCATAGTAAGGCTACCACATGACATCTTTGACCAATATTCTAGTGAAAGCATCAGTGTAGTGGGATAGCTCCCCTATGAAAGTGTGGCTCTTACACTCCTCATGCTCTCGAGCCCATATAGCAACATAGCACTGTGTTTGAGCATCAATCATTGTAATAACGATCGAGAGCCCCTTAGGGCGATCTACCATAATATGCTCTGATCCCCAAATCTATAGGAGCAAGCTGCAGGTAATGCTGACATGTCCTCATCGGCGAATGTGGTACAACTCATCATAGTACTAAGCCAATAGTGATCTACCCCATGCATAGATGATAGGCTCATTGCTATCCAATAGATCCTGCACCATTGCCAAAAGGTTCCATGGGAACCTCAAACCTGAGAAGTCTAGGATAAGAATATTATTGATCACCATCAGCAACACGACATGCCTTGTCGTAAAGATGCTCTCCTCATGCCAGAAACTGATGAAAACTCCTTTAGACTTGGTATCCTTGAGAGCATTCATAGATTTCCCTCTAAAAACCCGAGTGAAGACAGCCACATGATCATTAGTGGTCAAAGAGACAATGGCCACCCCATAAAATGGAATTTGAAATATCTTATATACATCCTTCGACGTGATGGTCATCTTGTCGATCGAGAGGTGGAAGGTATTAGTCCATGGGTCCCAATGATGGGATAGAGCCATAAGGTAAGCCTGATATGCCATGATGTAAGGTAGCCTTATGACATACTACAACCCGCAGGCTTTGAACCATGCCTAGTCCATATTGTCAAAGCTAGGAAGTCAGTCAAGAAGGAGCTTCGGGTCCTAAGCCTGAGTAGTAAGGATATAAGCAAAGCTAGAGAAAGACAAAGCATAACTATAGTGCTTCTAAGGTATAATTCACAATAAACATAAAAATGGTGCAAAAGAGTATGGACTATTCTAATTCTAATAAAAAAAAGGATAAGATTACACCTAATAAAATAAAATTAAAAATGTCATTAAAATTCAACAAAATGCAAGAAAACAAGGCTTAGGGTTTAGCCGATGTTGCCTACAAAGGCCAAAACCTGGCCGCTGGAGGCAGCAACGACCAAGACCCAACAGTTAAATTTTTGACCATTGGGATTCAAACTTGGCCGCTCTGAGTGACAGCGGCTTAGAGCTAGCCGCTCTGAGCGACAACAACCAAGGGGCGGCACGACAAACCCATGAACCCTTGGCTAGAAAATAAAAAAAATGTAAAATAACAAAATAACTTAAACAAATAAACATAGGGAGGGAAAACAAACAAAATGGAAAGCAAATATTCCCACCTAGGCATCAAAACTAGGCTAAGTTCAAAATGCCCAAAATGGCGGCAACAGGTGAATAATGGAAAAATTCAAAAATCCTAGGCTAAAGCCACTAACAAAAAATAAATAAAATTGGGGACTAACCCACCATAGAAAAGAGGAAGCTAAGCCTAATTACGAAGTTTATTCGTTGCCAACAGGTTTAGTGAGGTTCAATTTGCCCATTACTTAGTGAGGTTCAGTTTTATGTAGATAAGGAAAAGAGAGCTAGGGTTTTGAAGAGAGAAATACCCGAGAAGCTCCAAATCCTCCAGCAGCTGATGTCTTGCCCTGTGTAGCCATGTCCTTAACACCAGCAATTTTCAAAGTCACAATCATCGCCGTCACACCAGAGCTCCCAAAACAAATCTTCAAACAGTGAAAGTGATATGTCAAACCCTAGAAAAGAAAATTTTACATTTCTTTAATTATGCCTTGGCCACTACTGATGTCAGTGGACCAAAATTCTTGTCCGCTCAAGGTGACAGTGGCTACAGGAAGAAACTTAGAGGCTGCTAGACCTGATAGTAGCTAGATCCACAAAGAAAAATAAGGGATTTTCTCCTTAAGGGATCCCACAAAAAGAACAAATAAACATACTTTGGTGCTTTAAAATCATAAAAATGTTCAAAATAACAAAAAAATCACATAAAAGCACAATCTCAGGTAGGCCTCATACCCAGTTACTTACTCTATCAACTCGACGATTGCAGCGATTCACACTCCATGTATTTTGGTGAGATGAGTAGATAACCATAAGGTCACTTGGGACAAAAAAAACAACTCATTTTGGAATTGTGATGTGCCACCCTTCAATCTCAAAGAAGACCAAGATGGTCGGACTGCTCCACAGGTGCGAAAGGATCATTCTAATTCCCCTATGACATCAAAAAAATTAAGTCAAAGTGATACAATCTAAACATAAATAGAATCACTCATCCTAACTCCCTAAGAAGGCTATTGATAGCTAGACCGCTCCTCGATATAAGGATGGATGATCATCATAAATAATTGGAATCACACTTGGATGTGGGATTTACCATTAAAAGCAACAAATACTAGAAAGGAACCAGATTTGTCATATTGGTCAAGTGACTTGTCACTTCATTCATTGTCATTTCTTCACCAATTCATTGTGTGAGGAAGTAGTTCAAAAATTTAACTTAATCATAATCAAAATCAACAAAATATCACTCGATCATAACAAAATCATGTTCGTCCTATGAATCATTGCATACAACAATCACAAATTTCCTTTGTTTACTGGGAATGTAAGCAAACATGACATCTTCAATTGTAGCTCTCCTACCGGTCGGAATTGTTGTAGCAGTTGAAGCTACCCGATTGAGTTTGAGGAACGAGTGCAATTTAACATGCAAAAGCCACTGAGCTAAGTCCTCCTAACATTGAGGTAATGATTCAAGGGATGTGCACCATCTTGCATGATTGGGCCATCCAGCGTTGATCAGACCATTGATCATCATACACCCTACAAATAGATTAGTCTATGTTGTTTCTCAGTGTTGTGTTTTCCACACAACATGTCACAAATAGGGGCATTTGTAGATACCTAAATCATGTCATGCTTAGGGGAGCTGATCACATAGACACACTCATAATATCATAAGACATAATATTGGAATTTCCAATCATTAACAATGGTTCTCACCACTCATTTGGGGCCTTTTCAAGCCATCCAAGTCTAGTCGCTCAAGCCAAGAGTGGCCAGATCCTAGCCGCTCAAGCCTAGAGCGGCCATACCTTAGCCACTAAATATGATAGTGACTAGATCTTAGCAACTACATATGATAGCGGATAATCCATAAGAAGCAGTTTGCCAACAAAAAGGCCTAATATCAGGTAAAAGTGGCAATCTGCATGCAATAAATGTGAGCAGGGGTAACTTTGCATTCCTTTTCATGACCAGTTCACATAGGAGACTTGATTTTGCATTTAAAATTTAATTAACTAGCCTCCAAACATAGAAAAGAAATAAAGCTTCTCATGCTAACTTGCACTACGTATAAGAAATTCATTTCTAGGGCTTGGACATAGACCTAGGGTTTCACACTATAAAAGGTGCAAGCCTAAGAGCACCAAGACATCTTTTTTAATAGGCTATCATCGAGACATATTTTATCAAGGGGAGCTTTTGAGACTTGGAGATTTCTATTTGATATCACGTGTACGGTGAAGCCCTAATGAATTGAATAGCATAACACCTCCTATTTTGACATCAGATACAAGCTTTGACCCATAACTTTGGGGTAAAGAGAGCAAGGTTTACCTTAGCGGCCGTTGTCTTGGATAGTGGCCTGTAGGCTTAGCTTAGATTTTAGACATAGCTTCTTTTATTCTATTTTTTTATGTTTTCATATCATTAGCATAGATTTACATGATTTCATGGCATATTTTCTTCATACTTCTGTTACATTCTTTTATTAGTAACAACGTCATCCAGGGAGGCAATATCGGACACCTAAGTGTGTGTTGTTGTTTCATTGCTTGCAGGGCCACATGTTCATTGCATGAAGTTTGCAACATACGAGAGCAAAAGGGATCCCTCTAGGAAATAGACCTGGAGAAGGAGGCATCTATAAGCCCTCATATATTTTTATGTGCGGAATCGGGAAGCTTTTATAAGCACCCACCCCTTGGTGAAAGGGGCACTCTTTGCCTATTTGTAACTTATTGTATCGAAATGGGTATTCCTAAGAGGAATCAACATGTAATAGAGCTTCAATATGAATAAAGAGATCTATCTTTGTTATTTCGTGTTATATGCTTTTTCTTCTTGTCTTTCCATTTCATCTTAGGTTTTTTTTAATAACATTGCAAGTAGGGTTAAAAAGGGGCGGTGCGTGTGTTCCCGAGGTTGCTACAAATAGTCGACACAAAATCTAAGTGTACCACATTTCTTAGCCTAAGAAACAAGTGTACCATGGACTATTCCACCAAAGAAATTTCTAGAAAGCAATTCATATCTATGATAAAAATCATAGAGAAGTTCCTTTGTAGCTCTTTCTTTGACATCCATGACATGATAATCATTACATTTTTGAACAAGATCATTAATTTTAACATAAATATTATTATAATATAGTAAAGTAGGATATTCTTTTAAAATAGAAGGCTTATTTTTAGGGCATAAAAAACCAATCATATTACAAAAGAAAATCTCAAAAGAATAAGGGGGACCATCATCCTCATCACCCACTCCTGACTTTTGATAATCCATATTTTCATCATAAGTCATAATATGATCATCATTGTCAAATGGTAAATAATTGGTATTTACTAGGTATAAAACCTATGCCACATATCCTAGGATAGATATCAACATTCAAAGGTTCTTTAATGTCCTTATGTTGTGGCCCAAACCTTTACCCACATATCCCATAGTAGATAGGATCTGTTTAGGAAGTGGGTAATCATTGGAAAGGTAACAATGAGTAAAATAACGCTCAATAGGAAAGGGATTGCTACCATGTATGTTTTCTTCAAAGGTATTTCTTGTGAATATTAATGTACATGTGCCAATGTGTACAATACCACCTTTTTTATGGGGTAAACCCATGGTTCTTGGTGATGGTGGTAGCTTCAATATATTTAGAAGAGCTTCTTGAATAAACTGATTATCATGATCCTGAGATGAGAAACTTGAGATGTGTTCCTCACTCATTTTTAAATTTTGAAATTGTTCTGATATCTGAGATGAGGAACATGGAGAAACCATTTAATAAATAGGACACAGGTTAAACTCAAATTGAATTCACTCCACATTTGAGAAAAACTCAAATTGTCGAGGATCACCCAGAGTGGTGATAACTTAGTTTTTAAAGTCAAACTTAAGGTATTTATGAAGAGTAGAAGGGACGACATTCATTGCATGAATACAAATATGTCTAATAAAAAGATTAAAATATGCAGGGCAATGTACCACATACAAAAAAGTATCCAATATTTTAGGCCCAATCTTAAGGGGAATAGATATGACACCACAAGCTTCTTGGGACTCATTGTTGAAATATTTTATAATGATATTAGATTTTGTTAAATATTCCTCTTTTAATCCAATTTTTTTAAAGAATTGATATGTACACAAATTGAGGGAAGAACCATTATCAATTAAAATATGCTTAATAAAGGCATATCCAATAAGTGCAGTGATGTAAAGTGAAGAATCTTCTTGTAAGTTTTAGTAAGGTTCATCATCATCTAAGAATGATATGTAATGTATCCCAAAAGAATATACGACATCAACTATGGCATTAGGAGAAATATTTGAGGGAACCGATTGTTGCTTTAGAAATTCCATCAAAGCATCCCTATGGTCGGGAGAAGTTTTTAAGAGCTCTAAAACTGATATCTTTTCTAGAGTATTAGCCAACTACTTTTGAATATAAAATGAAACCTTAGGTTGTGGTCTCAAGACAATATATGGAGTCCCTATATCTAAAGCATTTTTTTATTATTCTTCAAAACCAAACTGAATTGTAATAGATAATTCTATCCTTGTTGAGGATGTTGAGTCTATGCTTGCCTTTTTGTAGTTATGCCTACCATACCAACCATATTACCATAGGGAGGAGTCTAAATATGATGAGCCACTTGATTTTCTACATGTTGATTATATTTTGGAAATGGATCTTTAAATATTCCCATATCTTGATTGGTAGTTACAATTTTTGGGTAGGAAATTGATTATTTATTGCCTAAGAATTTCCTAAGTCAATATGACCTACATCAATCAAATACTAAACCACATGTTTCAAATTTTTACAAGAAATTGTCCAATGTCCTTCCACTCTATGATATGCACAATGTTGACCTACCTTATACCAATGAATTGCAGTATTTGGTTACCTTATGGGAGGTAATTCAATTGCATTGGCTTCTAAAAGTTATTTCAAAATTGCTTACATAGACACATTAAGTCTTGTAAAATTCCTTTGTGGAGGTTTCTAAAGTACTATATTTTGTATGTTGTTAGTAACATTATTAAATGGTCTACTATCCATTCCACTATCACCTCCTATGTGTGTATTATTATGTTGAGACTTAATAGGTTTCTCTTATTTGACTTTGAGTTGGCCTCTTCTGATAAGGGCCTGTTCTACTTTTCTTGCTAATTCAATTTCCTGATAAAAATATGTAATAGTAGTAGTATCTAATGCATAAGATAAATATTCTTGTAAATTACCAATAAATATCTCAAGCATATCCTTTGGAGGTAAAGTATACCTCAAAAATCCAACTAAACTTCTCCAATGAGCCAATAAATCTAAAAAGTTTTCCTCTTTAATTTATTTCAAGTTATACACATATTTCATTGTTACTTCCTTTTCAATATAAGCACCAAACTATTGAACAAATAATTCTACTATTTCCTCAAAACTCTTCAAGGAATAATTAGGCAACCGATAGTACCATTCTAATGCCATACCACCAAGAATTTTAGGAAATGTTTTGAGTAACAACATGTCATCATAAATGAGACCATGGTAACCTGTTCTAAATCTTCTTAGATGTTCTATTGGATCTTCTATCACCTTATAAATAGGTAGAAATGGCATAGGAAAATTCTTAGGATAATACCCAACAACAATAATAGGATCCAATGACTGATTACACATTTCCTTATAATTGTAAGTAAAATTTGAAGGTTGAATCATCTCAACTTTTGAAACCAATTGTTTAACCATATTTTTCAAATTCTACACTTCTGGATTACTGTTATGCATTGTTCTTAGATTCCCTAAAGGAGGAACATATGTGTGTTGATAAAAAAATGCTTGAATCAAGTTGGAGGTATAGATACTATTGTTATATGTGGCACCTTGTGAAAATTGACAGCTAACATTTGGTAGAACATAAGCAAAAGTGTTGAGATTAGAATATTGAGGAGGAAATTGAAAATAATTTTTAGTGACACTACTAATTGGAGGGACTCGTATATTCCTTTCAATGTTGGTGGTTGTTGTAGTAGTATTAAGTACCTATCGTAAGTTGTTAAGATACAAATTTAGGCAATGGGTTATTTTGATCAAGCACAGGAGAGCTTACTATAGGGGGAAGGGGAGGAGTCTCACCTCTTTTGATATGACCCTCCTATTCCATACTTTTCAGTATTTTATCCCTATTAGCTTTCATAAAACCCCAAATGTGTTCAAATGATGAAAAGACAAACCCACCATTAGGTCCTTCATAAGGATCAAAACTAATTTTAGTTTCCATGTTATCTTGTTCTTCTAGATCTATTGTAGGATTATCTCTATCATTATAATCATATTTTGAAGGAACATAATCAGATCCAAGGAGCTTTCGCTAACTTCTAAGAAGAGGATCCATTAAAAGGATAAAAGAGAAATACTAACAACAAACACACCATTTTTTTAAATATGTTATTAAGGTTTTTCTAGCCATAAAAATAGAATTAATGATATTGCTTAAGATTTTAAAAAATAAAGGAGGTTTTCACATCAGGTTCACCAAATATGTAGAGGGGTAAAAATACCCTACCATGTACAATTCCCAAGGCTAGATCCATAAGAGAGAGCCTTGGGGTGAACCACATGGGTATGTTGTTCTCTACAATCAGTGCTAGGGGGGAAGGGTTCACCAAGAATGGTTTAAGGACTTGTTCTAAGTCTTATAGTTTTCAACAATGTTTGATGTATTCGATTCAATACAATAACCTAAATTTGGCCTTTCTATATCTATGATATAAAATATAAAGGACAATGTAGAAATATATAATGCAAGAATACAAGAGCTAACCCTATTATAATTCTTTCTTTGAATACTTTTCTAACCTAGGGTTTCAAGATAGAAAACCTTTAATCAAGGGCTCAAGATAATATGCACAAATAATATTAACCCTAAGTGCACACTATATGTTGTTTATCCTTCAATGCCTAGAAATCAATTGAGCATATTTCTATTAAAATTAGATCTAGGGTTTACAACAGAAATATAAGGCACTCAACAAACTGAAGAACATAAGCTTATACAGAGAGGGAGGGTGAATAGTATAAGATAAAACTTTTCAATACAATTGATAACAATAATAATATGAATGAAATAATAAATCAATCCATAATTTCCATACATGTAATAGATAATGCTTTTATGTAGAAACACCATTTTGGGAGAAAACCATGACAAAATATTGCTTATAATTTTCTTAAATAAATTTTGTGGGCACCAACCCACAGAAGACAACAATCCCCTATATAAATTTATGGACACCAATCCATAGGAGACACCAATCCCCTATACAAATTCATGGACACCAATCCCCTTGCTCAAGTTCATGGGCACCAACCCATGGGAGACACCAATCCCCTTGCTCAAGTTTGTGGACACCAATCCAAAGGAGACACCATTCCTCTTGATCAAGTTCACGGACACCAATTCATAGGAGACATCAATCCCCTTTCTCAATTTCATGGACACAAATACATAGGAGATACCAATCCCCTTGCTCAATTTCATGGGCACCAATCCATAGGAGACACCAATCCCCTTGTCCACAAACACTACTTAAGTCTGCTCCAAAACCTACTCTCAAACATTGCTCAAATTTTCTCTAAAACCTACTCACAAAAACTACTAAAATCTACTCTAAAACCTGCTCACAAACATTGCTCAAATATGCTCCAAAACCTTATCAATAATCGCATCAAGTTCTTCACCTTTCCTTGATTTTGATTTCTTTAACTAAAAGCAATACAGACATATTCTACCCAAAATTATTTTATCTTCATGAATATATAAAGGATGATATGCACTAGTGTAGAAAGCTTCAAATGACCAATATTTTCTTTACATTCATTAAGTCTATCACTTTCACATATTTCACATTTACATTTTAAAGGTAGCCCAAGTCTAGTATTAGATAACTTATTTATATGTCGAATTGGAGATGTTAATACCTTTATTTTCCTCTACTATCATGTGCACCTTTTCTTCTTCTTGAGCTGGTAGAATTTTCCTTCCTTTTAATTGAATTCTTGGGTGAGTATGTGCACTTAATCATCTTACTCTCTCTTATGATTGCACCCGTTCTTCAAAAACATAGTGTCCTCATGCTGGTTGGAAACCGATTGGGCTAACCCAAAGGTTGACACTAAAGGGCAAAATGATATATTTAAAATTTAATTAGATGCCCATTTTGAGTTTGCTTTAGGTTCTAGTCTACTCTTGCATTTTGAAGACCCTTAAAATCTTCTTTCCTTGACATAATTATTCACTCCTTTAAATTCTAGGGTTTAAATATATTTCATCCAATGTTGATGGCCCTATAGTAACTCTACCAGTGGTGTGCATAACTGAGCTCTTCAATATGATGATGTCTAGTCATGTCTCCTCCAAGCTTCTAAGGTTTCAACGGTCTTGATATCTTTATTGATCCATAATTAAAACTCAAAATTCTTCTCCTAATTATTCTCATGATTTTGTGATGAAGCTTGTAGAGTCTTGAGCATAAATTCTTCTCTGTGTGGTGATTCATCATCATCTCTAAATCATGCATCTCATGGTTTTCACTCCTACTGAGTTCGAAGGATATCTATATAAATATGACATTAGAATTATGTCATCATTTCTCTCTTACACGCTTCATCGCAGGCAAGGACTAATGCACATATTTTTTTATGTTTTTGCATTCGTCTATTGATGATATTCTAAAACACTTTAATTGATTTATTCCTTTGGATGCATGGCTTGAAAATTCAATCTGAAATATATCGCATCATATCTCCTTTTCCATAAACAAAAATAGCAGAAAACATTTGATGCATCTTTCAATATTACACCTTCGAGCGACGAACTAAAATTGAGACAGATCCAAGGATATTTAGTGAAGTTCATTTGAATCATAGCTTCTTGTAGGTCTCTACTCCTTCCCCATTACTCTTTTACATGAGCTTTGTTTCCACAAATTCGTAACCGATGCTCCTCTCCATGATGTCATCCCTTATATTCTCCTTGCTTCTTGTTCTCCTTTTGAAGGATATCGAATGCCTTACATATTGCAAAATGAATTATGACCTCATATTAATATGCTTTTCCTTTTGTCATTAATTCCCAAGGAGTTTGGACCATGATTTTAATGATTTGAATTTTAATTTCACTTTTGTATGGTGTGCTCAAAGAGGTCGGCCCATGCAGGTTATAATATTTAAAATTTTATATATTTAAAGTATATTTAAATCTCTTGATTCAAATATAAACCTTCCACTTTAATATTTAAATATTTTATTTAAATATTAAAGCATATAAAATCACCTTTAAATATATTTGCCTTGACATTAATGAAAATATTAAATCACCCTTGAAGATATTTGCCTTGACATTAATGACACTCAATATTTCTAAAAATCTCCCCTTTGTCATTGATGGTAAACCTGCAAAGAAACTGATCTTTAATTAAATAGGAACACAAGTTGCTCCCCCTTACTAAAATTCTCCCTCTTTGACATCAATGGCAAAGGCTCCTCAGGGATGGAATATAAGACACTTAAAAATACCCCCTTACTCTCTTCTCTTACTGAGACAATCAATGATGAGATGGTAGTAAAACTCCCAAATTACTACACTCCTCTTTTTGTTCTATTTTCTTTCTCCAAACTTTGGAGGTCATATTATTTTGAATAGATTGACTATTATCCTTCTTTCTTGACTTCAAAATTTTAGGGAACATTGTTCTACACCATCTAGCTATATGCCCAGAATTATTACATTTGTAACATATGATGTTGTAGTCTATGAGAGGTGCAAATAAATTGAAATTCCTCTTGGCGAAGCCAAAATTATTCTTAGCACAGACCCTGTAATTCATAGCTTTATGACCAAGTTTGTGACATGAAAAGCAATAACCATGGATGAATATTGAAAATTGTCTAATTGCCTTGGAGGATATTACCACATGGTTCTCTCATTGTTATTTATGTGATGGACTTTGTTCCTTTATGATGCTTTGTTTTCTTCCTCCTTGATGCTTCCACTTCTCAATACATCAACATAGGTCTTAGGCTCTTATTTAATTATTTTATTTGATGCCTCTATTCCTTTTGAGCTTGACTCTACATTTTGTTTCTTTTGACTTTCTTCAAAACCAAGTCTAGTCTTTATAACCAAAGATCTTTATGCTTTGATAATATCATCCACCATTTTTGTGCTTCTTTCAAACTGATGTAGCTTATCATTAGATTCATTCACTTTCTTTCTTAGAGAGACAACCTCATGCTCTAATTTTTCATATTCCAACTCTTTTGCCTTTAAGTGCTCAGCCATACCATATTCAATTTCCTTTACCTCTTCAACTTTAACTTTCAATTTAATGACTTCTTGCGACAACTTTACCTTTGTCTTCTCATTATCTTGTACTTGAATATTCAATCTTGAGTTCTTATTTCTAATACTTTTAAAATATTCAAGAGCAACAAGAATTTCCTTTTCTATGTCAATTATGGCTTCCTCTTATTTTTTTGGATCTTTCTCTTTATCTCGATTTTTGACATCAGGAGCTTCTTATTTCTCATCTATGGCAAAAAATAGGATTTCTTCTCTTTCACTATTGGAGAGACTTTCATCACTACTGGAAGAACTACTTTCTTCCTCAACATAAAGAATTTTATTGTACCTTTGAAATATTTTCTTCTCATGCTTGTTTTGATCGTGCCTGTTTTTCTTTTCATGATAAAATTTTCTTTCTTTATTTTTCTTGTATTCCTTTTCTTCTTTACTACTACTTCCAGCTTGTGGGTAATTAGATGCATAGTGACCAATGTTACCACAGTTAAAAAATTTCATAGAATGTATACCTTTGTGTTTTCTTAAAACATTCTTATTTATTCATACAAAGTTAGCTTCTTCTCCACTGCTTGATTCTTCACTTGACTCTGGTTATTTATTCTTTGTCTTATTTGAAGTTTTAAACATGGCCTCCCATTTGGATTTTGATATTTTTCTGTCCGCATATCATAGACTATGATAATTACATGTAGCTAGTCCATGCTTAAGGTTTTAAGATCCTTCATTTCTTCAATCACCAAAACCTTTGCATCAAATCTCATAGGAAGTGACCTTAATATTTTTTGAACAATCTTAGAGTCTTCAATATTTTCTCAAAGTTTATGAATGGTGTTGACAACTTTATCAACACAAAGTAGATATTTGGTAATATCTTCCTTATTTTTCATATTCAAATCTTTAAACTTTCTCCTATGGGTTTGAAGTTTTACCATTTTAACCTTGTCATCTTCTTACCATATTTCTTTTGTTAAGGCACATTGTATGACTCTCACAAACTCTATTTCACATAACCCACTTAATATTGCATTCATTGCATTAGAATTATTTTCAAATAGTTTCTTGCCATATCGATCCATGGGAGGAGTTGTAGGTGTTGTGAATCCATCCTCAACGTATTTTCATATATCATAGTCATGTGACATCAAATAGTTTTGCATTATTATGCTCTAGAAAGCATAGTTAGTCCCATTAAAAAATGGAGCCCTATTTGATGAAAAACCTTCTTGGTAAGCCATGTGTGTTCTTGTAATATCTTCCTTCAAGTTCTTAGGCTTTCATGAAGGAACCTGCTCTAATACCAACTAAATAACACAAGCTTATACTAAGAGGGGGTGAAAAACATAAGATAAAACTTTTCAATCCAAATGATAATAGCAATAATATAAATGTAATAATAAATCAATCCACAATTTCCATACACATAATATACAATAATTTTATGTGGAAACACCCTCTCGAGAGAAAACCATGGCAAAATATTGCTTATATTTTTCTTCAATAAATTTCATGGGTACCAACCCATAGGAGACACCAATCCCCTATACAAGTTCATGGACACTAATCCATAAGAGACACAAATCCCCTATATAATTTCATGGACACCAATCCATAGGAGATACCAATTCCATTGCTCAATTTCATGGGCGCCAATCTAGTGTTAGATTTACTATAGTAATTCTTATTATTACTTTATTTATGTTGATAGGGTAGTTAGTTAACTACCTAGGTTAGTTACGCTATTGTTAGCGTAATAATATTTGGTCTATTTTAATTTTTTATTTGAAGACCTAAGTTGTTGATTAGATCCTACGATTACGAGCTAATCTGGGCTCTCAATGTATTATTTAAGCTGGTTCTAATCAATAGAATAATGTTCGGTTTATTTCAACATGGCATCAGAGCCAGAAGGCGGAGAGAGAGAGGAGGCGGCAATGAGATTTTCAGAGCTGGTCTGAGAATTTCGTAGCGGAAGATTGCTGGAAGATAAACAAAATTTTATTTTTAATTTTTTTTTTGCATGCACTCCCACGCACAGAGTAGTTGTGCATTTTTTTGTGCACGCACTCCCATGCATAGAGTTGTTGTGTGTTTTCCTATGCACGCAACTCCTACGCATGATTTTCCCCCCTGCCCCCCCCACGCGTGATTTTTTTCAATCACGCGACCCCCCCACGTGATTTTTTTTCATCACGCGACACCACCACCACCCCCCCCACCCGCGTGATTTTTTTTCATCACGCAGACCCCCCACCCACGTGATTCCCCCCCCCAACGTCACACATGATGCATGATGCACGACGCAAGTGGCGTGCGCTGCCTACTACAGCCGCGACCACCTATAGCAGTCGCGACCATCTGCAGCAGTAGCCACCACATGATGCCTTGCCACCGTGGCCACCTGCTACAGCCACGACCACCTACAGTCATCACGGCCACCTACTACAGCCACTGCGGCCACCTGATACGGACACCGCCATGGGCATCCTGCCGCCGCCACCAGCCACGGAGGAAGCCGCGGCCAGGTGGTCACGCAGGGAAAGGGGTTACAGGACCCTCCTCAAATAGGAGGGGGTCCCTGATCCTTTCGGATCAGCCCGCTAGTCCACCTGGTGGTGGACTATGCGGTAAGGCTCAGGGAGCCTGCAGGTCGGGGGTTCAAATCCCGCCGACCCCCCCTTGGAAAGAAAAAAAAAGGTAAAAATTTTTTTTCAAAGTTTTTTTTTAATTATTTTTCTTTAGTTAAGATTAATTATTGATTTTAATTTATTTTACATAGTTTTAAACTATATAAATTAAAATTAAATTTTTAATTTGATTTTAATTTATTTTTTAATGGTTTTTTAACTATATAAATTAAAATTAATATTTTTTTTAACTTTAAAGCTATAAAATAATTATAAAAATGCTTTGTTGAGAGATTTTTTATAAGGGGGGTATTTTTTTTCCAAAAATCAAAGGGGGAAAGTGAGTAATTTTTTGAAAAGCAAATTTGGCATTATTGTAAAGGTGCATTTTCGGCTGCGCCCGACACCTAGTGGGTTATTTCTGTGGGCACTTTTATGTTGTATGTTGCATATTTCATTTTTTGCACTATAACATTAAAAGTTAAAAAATGAAATTCACTCCCTAAGTCCCCGGAATAATTAAAACTCATCTGTGCAATTTATTGCACTGCAACATTTGGTATTTGTGATACCTCCGGCCAGCACTTACAGGTAAAGTTGTCGTGATTGCGCTATCGTATCCGCCGCCTAATATAGCCGCCAAAACGACGTCTCGAGCTTGTTCTCTATAAATCGTCGGGGAGAGATAAGTTTGCCATTTTGCATTTTTTTACTCCATCCATTACCCTAATAGTTCTTGTGTTTAGGCATAAATCCCGACGAAAGTTCTGAAATCCAAAGTGTTTAGGGGAAGTTACGCCCCACGCATGAGGATTGCAGACTTTCTATGGTAGGTGCCATCAACAAGACTATTCCCTTTCAGTACTGCTTAAGTACCACGTATCGTATGATCTCTAAAAATTACCTATAGTTTCCCTCACGTAAGGGCGGGTGATTTTTTTTTATCTTTCTAAATACCTATAGTTTCCCTCACGTAAGGGCGGGTATTTTGTATGGTATAACGGCCTAGCAAAAGGTATATCGAAAGGGGGACCAATTGGTGTTATAAGGAACCTTCACCATGTCTGCAAAATTAATGACTGATTCTCATCGGTTGTTGAAAGGTCCTAATTACACACCATGGAAAAACAAGATGAAGGCTATCCTAGTCATGGATGACTTATGGGATGTTGTATCTGGAGCAACAACAAGACCTTCATCTACTGTTGGTGCTACAACTCCATCTACTGCTCAAAAAGACTTTGACAAGCTAGACAACAAAGCAAAGGTGCTCATTTTGCTTGTTGTGGCTGATGAAGTTCAACCCCATATTGCTGACTGTGAAAATAGTAAAGAGGCATGGGATGCCCTTAATACTATATATGAGGGAAAGAATGATTCCACTATTCTATTTCTTCAATCTCAATTACACAGTCTAAGCATGAAGTAGGGGGAGACAGTTGAATTTTTTCTTTGCAGAGTGTCTGAATTGAAAGCAAAGTTGAATTCTTTAGGAGAACCAGCTTGATGACAAGCTCCTTACCTCAATTGTATTGAGAGCTTTACCTGATTCTTATCGGGTGTTGATCACTTCCCTTCGGTATCGCAACGGAAAGTTACTTTTGTAGAATTGGTTAATATGCTTCAAGAGGAGGAGGCACGCCAACTACAACGAGATGATTCTTCTAACACTGCCCTCTACATCAACAGGAAAGGGCAGAACCAGAAGAAGGGTAATTTTTAGAAGGGAGGGAATTCACAAAAGGATTCAAAAGGGAAACAAACTCAACAACCTCAACAAAAAAAGCGATATTGCAAGATCTGTGACAAAGAAGGTCATGATACAAACAGATGTTGGCATAAGAATAAACAATCAAAACAGAAAGGCCGAAACAAACCACAAAAGAACAAACAACAAGTGAATGTTGTTGTTGAAGAATCTGACATGGATTCTGAGAGAGCCCACAAAGTTCTCATGACTACCACAGTGTCCAAGCAGATGGATCCTATCTGGTATGTTGATTCTGGAGCCAGTAAGCACATGACTGGTGACAAATCATGGTTTGAGTCTTTTGAGGCCAAAGAGGGCAAACCTGTCACTATTGCTGATGATAAAACCTACAAGGTTCAGGGAGAAGGTACTGTTTTAGTCACTCTTCCTGATGGCAAGTGTAGATTGACAAAGTTCTCTATGTTCCAAGATTGGCAAACAATTTGTTGTCAATCACACAAATTCTGGACAAAGATATGGTTGTGAACTTTAGTGTTGAGGGAGGCAAGAAGTGTTGTTCTATTACCAGGAGGGGTAAGAACATTGCCACTTCTTCATATAAGCATGGCTTATTTGCCTTAGATGCTATCTCTACTCCACATGTAGCCATGACAGTCTCTACAAAGGAGGCAACTTCCCTATGGCACAAGAGATATGGACATTTGAGTTCTGGTTACTTACTTGAGTTAAGTAAGTATGAAATGGTAAAAGGTCTTCCTTCCCTTTCTACCACTTTACCAGCTTTGCTCGACTGCTTGGTAGGAAAGCAACATAGAGTGCCTTTTGAAAGGAGCTCTACAAGAGCAAAGAAACCTCTGGAGTTGATTCACACCGATCTGTGCGGTCCCTTCACTCCCAATAGTTGTGGGGGTAAGAGGTATTTTTAGTTATTCATAGATGATTACTCACGAAAGATGTGGGTATTCTTTCTTCAACTGAAATCGAAGCATTTGGCTTCTTTCAGCAATTCAAGAAATCTGTTGAAAAGGAGTCAGGGACTTCTATAAAGACCCTCCGCTCAGATCGAGGGGGGGAGTTCACCTCTAAATAATTCTCTGAGTTCTTGAAAGAAAATGGGATCACACGATAGTTAACTACTGCTTATACTCCTCAAAAAAATGGAGTTGCTGAAAGGAGGAATCGTTCCATCATGGAAATGGTTCGTTGCATGCTCACAAGAGCTAGTCTTGAGCAACTATATTGGGTAGAAGCTGTCACCACAGCAGTATATCTGTTGAATAGGGCACCCACAAAGGCTCTACAAGGAATGACTCCACAGGAAGCATGGAGTGGTAGGAAACCCTCCATTTCTCATCTACGCATTTTTGGATGTAAAGCTTTCATGCACATACCAAAAGAGAAAAGGAAGAAGCTAGATGAGAAGACATTGAAGTGTATTCTTCTTGGGTATGATGAGCACTCTAAGGGTTATCGTTTGATTGATCCCTTGACCAAGAAGATACACATCAGTAGAGATGTAGTTTTTGATGAGGCTTTCACATCATAAAACACATCAGATGTATACCTAGACCTTGTGGAAACTAAGGTTGATAAATCTCCTTCATCAAAAGTTGGAGGTCCGTCTTCATCTTCTTCAACACCTCGAAAGAAGAATCCAAAGTGGTATACAAATACAATCAAAGACTCTAAGCTATCCACTCCACCATATTTGACATTGGATAGGCCTCGTACTCGCAACATGGCTCGACAAGAGAAAGCTGCAACAGAGAATACTGGGGTTGATGAGTTGTGTCAATATTTTGAGGAACTTTTTGTAGATCCAGAGAGAGATACATAAGATATGGATATTGATAGTGATAGGGTATTTATGTCTTCCATAGATGATCTTGAACCCGCATCAGTGCAAGTTGCTCTTGGTGAGCCTCAGTGGAAGGCCGCTATGGATGCAGAGTATAAGTCTTTGATGAAAAACAAAACTTGGAAGCTTGTCGATCTGCCATACGAAAAGAAGCCCATAGGCTGCAAATGGGTGTATAAAGTTAAGTATAAGGCAGATGGTACAATAGATAAGCATAAGGCCCGACTTGTTGCAAAGGGCTATGCTCAAAGAGAAGGCATTGACTACGAGGAAACTTTTGCACCTACCGCTCGGATGACAACCATTCGAGTTCTTTGTGCTATGGCAGCACAATATGGGTGGAAAGTACACCAAATGGATGTCAAGAGTGCTTTTCTAAATGGTGATCTCCAAGAAGAAGTCTACATGACTCAACCGAAAGGATTTGAAGTGGAAGGCCAACAACAGAAAGTTTGCAGATTGGTAAAATCCTTATATGGTTTGAAACAAGCCCCTCGGGCTTGGTATATAAAAATGGATCATCACCTTTTGCAGCATGGTTTTAAGAGATGTCCGTCAGATGCAAACCTCTATTTTAAGAAACAAGGTTCTGAAATAGTGTTGCTTGTACTCTATGTTGATGATCTGCTCATTACAGGGAGTTCAGAAACAATGATTTCTACTTGTCAAAAGAGACTTGTGTCAATATTTTGAGATGTCAGATCTCGGACTTCTCCATTATTGTCTTGGTCTGGAAGTCAGCCATAAGGAGCACTACATCAAAGTGTCTAAAAAAAAATATGCCAAGACCCTATTGGAAAAATATCGCATGACTGATTGCAAGCCAATGTCAACTCCGATGGAAACAGGAATTCAGTTATCGCGATATGATGATTCACCTCGGTAGATGGTACTCTCTATCGCCAGTTGATTGGGAGTCTCATATATCTGACCAACACTAGGCCAGATATCGTATTTGCTGTCAACTATCTTTCGAGGTTCATGCAGGAGCCTAAGACTACACACTGGAAAGCAGCAAAGCGCGTTCTTCACTATGTCCGTGGCACAATGGAATATGGCCTAGAATATAAGAGGAACAACAAATTCTTCTTACAAGGATACACGGACTCCGACTATGCCGGATCATATGATGACCGTAAATCAACTTCAGGATATTTGTTTCATCTTGGATCTGGTCCTGTCTCTTGGCACAACAAGAAGCAACAGGTGGTTGCTATTTCATCAACAGAGGCAGAATATCATGTCGCACGTGAAGCTGTGTGCGAAGTGATATGGTTGCGTCGCATCCTAACAAGTATGGGTCTTCCATCAAAATCTCCAATACACTTGTTCTGCGACAACATGGGTGTTTTGAATCTTGTCAAGAATCCAATACATCATGAAAGAACCAAGCACATTGACACACAATGTCACTTCATTCGAGACGAAGTTCCAAGGCACCGAATTCAGCTTTAGTACATTCCCACCAATGCTCAAGTTGCAGACATTTTCACTAAGGCACTTGCACGTGTCAAATTTGAATTGTTTCGTAGCTCTCTTTGTATTACCAAATGATGTAATCAGGGGGGATGTTAGTAGTTTTTAAATTACATAAATAATGTAATAAGGGGGGATGTTAGATTTACTATAGTAATTCTTATTATTACTTTATTTATGTTGATAGGGTAGTTAGTTAACTACCTAGGTTAGTTACGCTATTGTTAGCGTAATAATATTTGGTCTATTTTAATTTTTTATTTGAAGACCTAAGTTGTTGATTAGATCCTACGATTACGAGCTAATCTGGGCTCTCAATGTATTATTTAAGCTGGTTCTAATCAATAGAATAATGTTCGGTTTATTTCAACATCTAGAGGAGACACTAATCCCCTTGCTCAAGTTCATGGACACCAATCCACAGGAGACACCAATCCCCTTGCTCAAGTTTATGGATATAAATCCATAGGATACACCAATCCCCTTGCTCAAGTTTATGGACACCAATTCATAGGAGACACCAATATCCTTGCTCAAGTTCATGGACACCAATCCACAGGAGACACCAATCCCCTTACTCACAAAAACTACTTAAATCTACTCCAAAATCTACTCACAAATATTGCTCAAGTATACTCCAAAACCTACTTACAAACACTGGTCAAATCTACTCAAAACCTGCTCATAAACATTGCTCAAATATGCTCCAAAACCTTATCAATAATGGCATGAAGTTCTTCACCTTTCCTTGAGTTTTCTTTCTTCAACTAAAAGCAATATAGACATATTCTACCCAAAATTATTTTATTTTCATGAACATATAGAGGATGATATGCACTAGTGTAGAAAGCTTCAAATGGCCAATATGTTCTTTACATTCATTAAGTTTGTTGCTTCCACATATTTCACATTTATTACATTTTAAAGGTAGCCCAAGTCTAGTGTTAGATAGCTTGTGTGTTGAATTGGAAATGCTAATACCTTGCTTTTCTTCCACTATCATGTGCACCTTTTATTCTTCTTGAGTTGGCTGAATTGTCCTTCCTTTTAATTGAATTACTAGGTGAATATGTGCACTTAATCCTCTTACTCTCTCTTATAATTGCATGCATTATTCAACAACGTAGTGTTGTTATGTTTGTTGGAAACCGATTGGGCTAACCCAATGATTGAGACTTAAGGGGAAAATGATATATTTGAATTTTAATCAGATGTCCATTTCGAGTTTACTTCAGGCACTGGTCTGCTCTTAAATTTTAAAAAACCTTAAAATATTATTCCCTTGAAATTAGTATTCACTCCTTCAAATCATTGGGTTTAAACACATTTTATCCAACGTTGATAGCCTTGTTTTAACTCTGGTAGTGGTGCGCATAACCGAGCTCTTAAATCTAATGATGTCTAGTCACGTCTCCTCCAAGCTACTAGGGTTTCAATGATCATGCTATATTTATTGATCCATTGTTGAAACTTGAAATTCTTCTCCTAATTCTTCTCATGATTTGGTGATAAATCTTGTAGAGTCTTGAGCACAAATTCTTCTACGTATGGTGATTCATCATCGTCTCTAAATCATGCATCTCATGGGTTTCACTCTTGCTGAGTTCAAAGGATATCAATCTGAATATGGCATTGGAGTTATGGCATCATTGCTCCCTTACACGCTTCACTGCGGATAAGGACTACTACACATATCTTGTTATGTTTGTACATTTATCTATTGATGAAATTATAAAACACTTCAATCACTTTATTTATTTGGGCACATGGCTTTAAAATTCAAGCTAAAATATATCGCATTGTATCTCCTTTTTTGGCAACAAAAATAATAGTAAACATTCGATGCATCATTCAATATCACACCTTCAAGCGATGAACTAAAATCGAGATAGATCTAAGGATATTAAGTGAAGTTAATTTGAATCTTAGCTTCTTGTAGGTCTCTAATCCTTACCCACTGCTCTTGTCCATGATTTCTATTTCCACAACTTTGTAATATGTGCTCCTCTATGTAACGTCCTTCTTTATATTCTCCTCACTACTTGTTCTCCTTTCAAAGGATATCGAATGCCTTACATATTTCAAAATGAATTATTGCCTCATATTAATATGTTTTTCCTTTTGTCATTCATGCCCAAGGAGGTCATCCCATTATTTTAATCATTTGAATTTTAATTTCACTTTTGTATGGTGTGCTCAAAGAGGTCGACCCATGCAGATTATAATATTTAAACTTTTATATATTTAAACTATATTTAAATCCTTTGATTTAAATATAAACCTTCCAATTTAATATTTAAATATTTCATTTAAATATTAAAGCATATAAAATCACCTTTGAATATATCTACCTTGACATTAATGATAATATTAAATCACCCTTGAAGATATCTACCTTGACATCAATGACAACTCAATATTTCTAACAATCTCGTCCTTTGTCATTGATGGCAACCCTGCAAATAAACTAACCTTTATTGAAATAGAAATACAAGTTGCTCCCCTTGACAAGTTGCTACCCTTACTAAAATTCTCCCCCTTTGACATCAATGGCAAAGGCTCCTTGGGGCTGAAAGCTAAGACACTTGAAAATGCTCGCTTACTCCCTGCTCTTACTGAGATAATTAATGATGAGGTAGATGTAAAACTCCCAAATTACTACACTCTTCTTCTTGTTCTATGTTCTTTCTCCAAACTTTGGAGGTCATATTATTTTGATTAGATTGACTATTCTCCTTCTTTCTTGAATTCAGGTGTTCAGGGAACACTGTTCTACACCATCTAGTTGTATGCCCAAAATTATTACATTTGTAACATATGATGTTGTAGTCTATGAGAGGTGCAAATGAATTGAAATTCCTCTTGGTGAAGCCAAAATTATGACCAAGTTTGTGACATGAAAAGCAATAACCATGGAAGAAATATTGAAACCTATCTGATTGCCTTGGAGGATATTACCACATGGTTCTCTCATTGCTATTTTTGTGATGGACTATGTTTCTTTATGATGTTTTTTTTTCTTCCTCTTTGATGCTTCCACTTCTCAATATATAAGCATAGGTCTTAGGCTCTTCTTTAATAATTTTCTTTGATGCCTCTGTTCCTTTTGAGCTTGAATACACATTTTTTCTTTTAAATTTATTCAAAACCAATTCTAGTCTGTATAACTAAAGATCTTTGTGCTTTGATAATATCATCCATCATTTTTGTGCTTCTCTCAAACTGATGTAGCTTATAATTATATTCATTCACTTTATTTATTATAGAGACAATATCATGCTCCAGTTTTTCATATTCCAACTCTTTTACCTTCAACTACTCAGTCATACGTTCTTCAATTTGATTTGCCTCTTCAACTTTAACTTTCAAGTTAATGAGTTCTTATGATAAATTTACGTTAGTCTTCTCATCCTCTTGTACTTGAGTCTTCAATCTTGAGTTCTTCTTTCTAAGCCTTTTCAACTCTTCAAGAGCAACAAAAATTTCCTCTTCTATGTCAACTATGGCTTCCTATTCATTTTATGGATCTTTCTCTTTATCTCAGTTTTTGATATCAAGAGCTTCTTCTTTCTTCTCTATGGCCAAAAATAGGATTTCTTCTCTTTCACTATCGAAGAGACTTTCATAATTACTGGAAGAACTACTTGCTTCTTCAAAATAAAGACTTTTCTTGTACCTTTGAGACATTAGAAAGTGAAGAAGAAAATAAAAGGGTTGAGACCTCTTGAATAGTTGATCTTGTAACATCCCTCCCAAATCTACCTACCAGTTTGCTTGCTTTATTTGCATAAATGAGGTACTATTGATCAATAGATAGATGCAGGAATAGGCAAATCTTGTTGAAGGACTGAACAAGAAGATTGGATGCCTCCTCTTGATGGCAAATGAAGGGCATAGGTAAAAAGGGAAGGTGGGGAAATATGATGAGTAGTAGGGTATTTGCAGTTATAAGGCAAAAGACCTTATTATAAATACACCTATCCAATGGTCCATATAGGTGCATTCATATAGATGCATATAAGGATTTGTGTTTTGAATTTTGTATGGATTATTTAAAATGGCTCTTCAAGTATTAAAATAAAATATAATAATAAATAAGAAATAAAAATAAAAATAATAATATTTTTATTTAATGAAAGTAAAAATAAAAATATATATAATAATAGGTCCGAGGTGTAGACCAATTAGTTCATTCAAACCCCATAAGGGGGGCGGAGGTCCAAGGTTCAAATATCGGGCCTCGCCGGACTGAACGCTTGTCCCTTTCCATGTGCTTTCAGTGGCGTAAAAGGTTTAAAATGATTGTGGCATGGTGGTTATAGGGGTGGACTGCGCGAAGATCTGTGTGGCAGCTTCTGGGGCGGACAACGCAGAATACTGTGGCGGCCATAAAAGCTGGACAGCCTGCCCGGATTCGTGGCAGCTACTGATTCCACCATGTAAATTCAATATATATATATATATATATATATAATAATAATAAATATAAAGAAACATTTATATGAAAAATAATATGGAAAGGATTATACGTATAATAATATGACCAGTCCATTCCTGCATTCGGTGGACCACTTGACAAAATTGGAGCTAGGACATCCACATGTCCCTCACAAGTGTTAGGAATAGTGTTATTTTCTTCATCGATAAAACCAATTTAGGAACCTAATAGGAAATATCTTTTGGTTTTGAATGCTTGGAAAAGTCATTGGAGGAATACTCAGAGAAGAAGTCATGTATACACCAAGTCAGGTCTTGATATAGTCTCTTGTTAAAGCACTATTTGGATAATGGTTACCGAAATGTTTTGATCAATTTTCTTGTGCATAATGGGTACTAAAATACATTGGTGTGAATATGAAGACTTTTCTTTGTAGAATTATTCCATGTTATGCTTACAAAAAATAGACAAATTTACTTATGAAGTTCCTATATAATTTCTAAATTTTATTTTATGTTGGGAGATCTCTACATTTACTGAGTTTAATAGACAAAATGTAAGATTAAAGGTATAGAAAGAGAGATAAATTGTGAATTTCTGTTTTATGCATCTTTGGTTTACATTCTAGTTAGACTACATTTATGTATTAGATGACCACTCTAAATTTCCCTAAGAAAGCTGCTGGTCTAAATACCTCTACTACCATAGTGAAGATAGTATCCTTATGGAATAGTGTCGAAGAGGTCCAATTACTGTAGCTAGCATCCAGCTATGTTGTTAATCATTTTTAGCACCGATGAAGTGCATATGGTCTGGGTTAAATATTTTATGATGTCTTTTTTATCCTTTGTATACATATTTACAGCCCTTTGTAAGGCATCTATGTATTAAGAAAAAAAAAAAACATTAGTTTTCCAAAGGAAATGTTGTATAGTTGGCTACATATGATATTTATTAAATTACATTATCAAACTATGGGTTTGTTAAAGGTTTCTTTTTTGGGTGGTTGTGTATAGAATTCTCTTTTAAGTGTATTCAAATAGAACATTTGCACTCATATTATTGAGTTATTGGTACTATTGTGCTTTATGAACAATCTTTTTTTATTTTTAAAAAATAATTATATGGTGTAAATTTGATACTTGTGGAACTATCGGGTAGATGGATGCAGTGTATTTAGATCCATTCAAAGAATGAAAATAGGGAAATGAAATTATGAAATATAGGATTAATTTGTTTATTAAATTAATGCATTATCATTAAAAATATTTATATTACCCTTAAAATTCACCCTATGGAGTGGGCGAATTAGGGAACGATAAATTTAATATTTTGTATCAAAAACTAGATATACGAGGATTGAAATTTAACCGCCAGTGTCAACTAATAGGAAATGGGAGGCTGTGTAGGTACAACAACATCATATCATATACTTTTGTACGTTGTCTCTTTTTTACAAACAAAATAATAATAATACATAGCAAATCATGGAATATTTATCAATAAACCCACCCACAGGAAGACATTAAATTCATATTGCTTACACCATGTCTAAAAATATGGTCGGTAGAATTCAACTTCATTTTCTCAGTGCTAAATCTAGAAAGCCTAAATATTGTGTGTAGTAGTTTCTAAGTGGTACTCCATTAGTGAAAGGATACCATAAATACATTTACATTAATGATGTACTTTATACTCACCTTGTAAGCATGGCTGATTGGAATAATTCGTTCCATGCGTTGTCTCAACTTCGTTGAAAAGAAATCATTAAACTAGAATAATAAAAAAATATTTTGTATTCTAAAACTTTGGAGAACGTAGCTCAAGGAACATCCAATGTTTTCAATCGGTAATGTTCAATGAATATCTCAAAATAAATCAATCGAATGTTTGAAAATATGTGGTTTTTAGTGTTAGTTTGACATTTGTCACTTATGACTAGAAAATAATGAAAATATATCTTTTAAAATAATTTTGTACTTATTATAGCTAAAAGGTTATAAGAATCAAACTAAAAATAGCTAGTTGAAGGTCTTTAAATAAGTTTTAAAATAATTGTATTTTACTATGTATTAGATGTTTCAAATTTATTAAAATTTTCTATAGGTAAGGATTTAGAATCAATTTCTATTTGATTATTGTCCTTCAAAATTTATTTCCCAAAATATAAGATTTCATTTAATAAAATAGGTCTTTTATTTTCTTACCAACTGAGTTGCCCAGTTATTAAATGAAGTAGAAAAATAAGAATACGGAAATCTATTTGTTTACATACATAGTAGTCATATATGTGGAAACATATAGCTCTTTACAATTAGTATTTAAGATTAAATTAAATATTTGTTGGATATTTATATATAAGAGTAATATAATTTAAAATATATAGACCTATAAACAATCTAGTGGAGTCTCATATTTATAAGTCTTTATTCATAATAGAATTGTTGGGTGCCAAACACTGGTTAATTTTCTCCTATAATTGTCACAGCACTCGCATTTAAATTGTCAACCTGGTAGCACGTAGACTTTAGAAGTGCCATAATTGAAACTACCCACACTACCACCTTAGAGATGAATCCACTAACTACCATTGGGTGTATTTATGAAGTATTAGTTGAATTGTCCACGCCAAGAAAACTTACACACAAATGAAATGCATAAACGTAAAGACACCACACTCGAAAGTAGTAATACGTATACCATAAAAAAAATACAACTATAAAATAATTAGATTTAATCTAGGAAATAAAAACATACTACCATACATAATTAAATATATAAAAAGACTAACTAAGAATAGGGGAAGAATACTGGCTTGTAGTGGGCCCGAGCTCCAGCAAGTTCTACCTAGCAAATCATGAAAGTAGTATGCAGATAATAAAATGCTCAAGATTTATTAATCAGTGCAAAAAGATTACATGTGATAGTATTATAAAAGAATTATTCCCCTACTACAGGGAAGTCCGTGTATTTATATACCACACACAATACTTCCTATTGTAGTTCTATTACAACAGGCATCCTAGTTACAGTCTAAATAGGGATAGTTTAGTTGTAGTTGATGCGCGATGATTAGCTTCCTTGTCGTTTCCTGGTAATCGGGTGATTTTTGTTTCATATGGTTCTACTTCACAAATGGTTACATTTTCACCTACTCTGGTTGGGACAACTCGTGCATCAGTGGTTTCCCATAGATGATGTGGAATGATGGTCAACAAGATCCCCCTCCAGTCTTTGGTCAACATGCGTAATCTGGGTATTCATTTGAGTAGGGTGCCTAACTTAGTAAGGTGCCTACTTGATTAAGGTGCCTACTTCAATAAGGCACCTACTTGAGTAAGGCACCTACTTGAGTAAGGTGCCTACTTCAATAAGGCACCTAATTGAGTAAGTCACATACTTCAGTAAGGCGCTTACCTTTGTATGGCTTCATCTGATTGAACGGGACCATGCCAGGTCCATGTAAGACCTTAACTGAGTAAAAGACGATAAAATATGGGAAATAACTACACAAAAAACATTTCACACTTGGATTATATAATACACATGAATTCATTAAATACTGTAGCACCCTAAAATTGGCGCAGTAAAATTGGAATAATTACATTCACCTTAGTAAATAAATTTAAATTCAAATTTAACCTCCCAAACCGCCCGTTAACCGTCGAGAAACCCGTTTCCTCCTTTTTCGTGCCATTTTTAGCAGCTTGTTTTGACCGTTTGACGATATCGTCTCCGATCGACGATATCGCCCCGCATTTGACGATTTCGTCCGGACTAGAACGTCCGCACGATTTCGTCGCAAAACCGAATTTGCATAGTTGGAATCCGCTCCAACGGGTCTCCAATCCGGCAGAAGCGTGTTTGCACCGTTGGGACCCTTCCCCCGTTGGAGATCTCCCAAATTGGGATGATCTCCAACCTCCCAACAACTATCCTATGCCTATTTAACTCTAAGACTTTTCCCTCCCCAAACCCTGGCTGAATTTTTATGTAAATTGAACCCTTATGCTCTAAAACATCGTAATTCATATTTTGCATTAGTCCTATAGTCATTTCATTGCAGTGTACACCACCGGTTTTCGCTGGAGCCAGCACCTATCGTAGCCGATGAACCTGTCAAGATCGGAGGTGATCTCGTCAAATTCGAGATGATCTCGTACTGATGCGAGACGATTTCAACTGCAGCACACATCGAGGCAATCAGTGCCTGGAGTTTGCTCTTTTGTCTCTTTTTTCTGTCATTTTATGCTATAAATTATATTGTTTATTTAATTTTTATACTATATTGCATCTGGAGTTCACCCATTTTGTCTAGTTTGCATATTAAGATCATATTCTGCTATCTAAACACAGTGATTTGCATTTACTTCGTTCTTGTATATTGTTCAACACTCATATTACTTTTTCACATAGTTTTCCCCTCGTTTGCAAAATATAATTTCTTGTATTTCGCATCTCGTTTGTCGTTTTGCAGAGTCTCCGATGAATCTGTCCGACGAATTCGTCGATTTCGTACGATCCTGTCGCGTTTAGACGATTTTATCAAATTGAAGGTGATTCTCGTTGAATTGCGGACAATCCAGATCGCTTCAAGCTTCGTAAACTCCATCAAACTTTCGGATCGGTAATCTTCATTGGCCTCCTACAAATTCTCTGCTTTCGTTTTCCTTTCTGTTTGTTGTATGCATTTAAATTGCGTTTTCATGTAGTTTAAGTTAGAATCATTCGACCAAACCTAGGATGAATGTTTAAAAATAAAATGAACTCATCAAAACTCATTCCTAAAACCTAGGCGTGGAAACTGCCATCAAATGTTTCCTGGTGAACCCACCATCCGTCGAAAAATCACCAAAATGCACCTCCCTTGAGAGGCGGGACCTTCGCAAAGTCCTCTCATCCGAGGTACCGCACCATCCTTTTCCCATCCTCCTTCCAGGCGCAGATCCAATAGCCTAAAGGTAGGGGTGCAAAAAATTTGGAGCGATACATTTTGGTGAACCCGACATGAATGCATCATAACCTTTTGAACAAAAACAAACAAAGACAAAAAAAAAAATTAGAACTAAAACTTAGATGCATATTAAAAAAAAAAAAAACATTTAAGGTTCAAAATCATGTTTAGATGGTAGCTCCTAAAAAGAGGTTAGCAGTTACTATAAACGTAGTAAACCAATTAGCGGCCATAGAAGTTAATTTTGTCCTTAGTGTCCCTGAAACAAGTAGAAATCAATCCTTGTGGGACGAGCTTATCAAGAGACTTAGTATCATTTCATCTAGGTCCACACAACTTAAACAGATTAAGAGGCTAGTCTTGGATAGAATCCTGGATCCTCATCAATTAGTGTTCTATCATGAACTTCAGAGATCTTGCCATAGGTGGTTAGCCTATAGGAGAGCTTTAGTATCTTCAGAGTTGTTCAGCTTCGAGGAATACCTCAAGAATGCAGACATTGTACACCGATTCCTAGGCCTTGTAGAGGACCAAGAAGTTATTCTCATAGATAGGGAAATATGGAATAGAGTTCCGCAAGCTATGCTATATCGAGAGTATTTCCATGAGCTTTATTTTTATCAACCAGCATCTGAAACAGACAATATCACCATAGCCCTTTTCATCAAATTCTTAAAAGAAAACTTTCAATTTGAAGAAGAACATTTCATGACCCCCAACAAGCTTGAACCTATTAATGATATTCATAAATTATTCATAGAAGATTAGTTCATCTACTTTCAGCCTTATTATTATTGTGTGCATTTATTGTTTCATTTGCTGTCTTTATTATATTGTTTCAAAGAAAAACTAAAAAAACTAAAAATCAAAATCAAAAAAATCAAAAAACATAGTAAAAAACTTAAACATTTCATTTACAATATTGCATTAGGTATATATAAATATATACCTTTTAATTTGTTGCATATATATATATATATATATATATATATATATAAATATATATATATTTGCTGAAATCAAAACTTAGCACCATGACTAAACTTAGGAATGGTAAAGAAATTTTAGGAGAAGGAGAAGATTGGCTACAAAATACAACTGAAAACCCAAATGTCCTTCTTGGAGATACAAATCCGGAAGGTGAAACTCTAGGTCAATCAGATGAAGACTTAGGTGAAGATAAGGAACAAGAAGGAAGTGTTAAAGAATCTTTGTCCCCTAGAATAGCTCCAAATGGAGGCATTACTTTTGACAACGCGTAACATTTTCAAAAATTTCTTAATCAACATATCGACGTCCTTAATGTGGCAATCGTATTGATAAAGGGGAAATTAGTGATGCTCAAACAGACCTTAGAACGGGCGCTTGATATGCAAACTAATCCCTTGTCTTTCATTGATCAAGAAAGTGATAAGGGTGGACCATCCAATGCGAATATGGTCACTATAGCCCAAGCCATGACCAAACAACAGGTCACCCAACCTCCTATGCAACTTGTTTCTCAACCTAAAATCACTCCCGCACAAAAGAAAATTCCCTTCACTACTTCCTTCCTCCAAACAGTTGAGAAAAATGCTTTAAATAGACAAAAATCTAAAACAAAGCCAAATACAAACTTTCAACAATCTACAATACAACACAATCCAACTTCAAAACTCCTCCATAATATTTTTCCTACCAATGTTTTACACAATAGTAACATGGCATCTAATCTGCATGTTCCTCCATCCTATGCCCATAACACTTATGTCAGTGCCCCACCAAATCAATATGGGGGGCAAACTAGTAGTTTGGAAGCTATGGTGAAACAATTGGCTTCACGTATGGACCAGATAGATCCCTACCATCCCTCGTATAATTATCGAGATATTTGTAGCCAACCATTGGATCCCATAGTGGTAGCTCAACCATACCCTAAACATTTTCCCATGCCCGTCCTGCCTATCTATAAAGGAACCGAAGATCTCATAGAACATCTTCGCATGTTTAGGATAGCATGTCACGACATATCGCATAACGACTTGCTATTACTAAAAATGTCCCCCAAAAGTTTAGGTGGAATGGCGTTAGAGTGGTATTATCAATTGCCCACTCATTCCTTAAGAAAATTTGAAAAAACAGCTGAGTCATTTGTTCATCAATTTAGTGCCTACATCGAGAGGCATGTAACTATTAAAGACCTATACAATTTAAAACAAGATAAAGACGAATGTTTTGCTGATTTCATAGCAAGATGGAGACAATTGATAGGAAAACTGCACTTTGTGCTACCCTATAGGGAAATGTTAGACATTTTCATTAACAATTTACAAGAACAACTTTCTTATGAGCTATCAACAGCTACTTTGACTACCTTCGATCAAGCTATAGACTTAGCTCGAAGAGTAGAAGATGTCCTCATTAGGATAGGCCAACTTAGAAAGAAGGATGATGAGAAAACATCTAGAAATCAATATAAAAACAAACAAAGTTGTTGGTGATGGAGTCACTGACAACAGAAATGTTGCTAATGTCAATGCAACAAAAACAACAGAAAAATTCATCTTGAAACCTCTTGATAAGCCTCCTCGAGAGTTCACTAGATTAAACCGACCTTTACCAACTATTTTACCTCAACTTCTTGAAAGAGGTTTAATCCAACTGCCAGCTATCCGGGAACCTGACCCAAGCATACCCGGATATAGAGCTGATTTGCACTATGATTTTCATAGAGGTCCTGGACATTCTACCAACGCTTGTAAGAGATTGAAACATAAAATACAAAATTTGATTGAAAATAATGAAATGGAAGTGCAAGCCTTCCAACCTAAAAAAAACCCTCCTAATAATACCCAAAATACTGTTCCCCAAAATCAAAATCAGAATGCCAATCAAACTTTAGACATATTTCAACACCCTTTACCAAGACATGGTAAGGAGGTAGCCAATCAAATTGAACATTACAATGTTCCCCCTCCTACCCGATATGTAGGAACCATTAGCGGGCAATTACCTGTTCAAGACTCTCACACATTCGACACAACCTTATCCCTGGTTACAACCAGGCCCTTACATAATTTTCAAACTTTTGATTCTAGCGATATAGAGTCAGATAGTGAGAGTGAAGTAGACACCATTCAATCGAATAGTTCTGAAAATGAATCAGATCCTATTCAACCTATCATAGATGCTAATGTTCCAGAAGAACCATTTCCCAGAAGAGTCACTACTCGACCTTCTTCTAATGAAGTCCTTCCTTATGAACAAGCCATAAATTCTCAACCGAGACCGTTTCAACGTCGTCATTATAACATTGTAGGTACCATCGGAGTCGTCACTCGACAACAAGCTCAAAATCCCCAACAAGAACCAAACCAGAATGATGGGTCAGCTCCATTTGTTCTGAAAAATCCTAATAAAGGAAATCATGCTCCTATTGTTCAAACTAAACCCCTTACAACATTAATGAGCAATTGTCTAATACCATCGCCAGAATCTCCCTTTTAGATTTATTAAGATCCTCCCCCACCCATAGGGATGAATTGATGCTTACTTTGAGCTAGATGATGGTACCTCAAAACATCCAACCCGAAGCTATGGCCAATACTATCATCACGCGAGAGATTGATTGTATTGACTTTCGGGATAAAGATATCCCACAACACAGTTTACACAAGGATAATCCCTTGTATATTACAACTTTAATTGGGGATGTAGTTGTCAAACGAGTCCTGATTGATAATGGCTCATCTCTAAACATTTGCACCTTTGACTTCTACCAATGATTTGGTTTTAGAAGTGATGAAATGAAGAAGACTGATATGATTATCAAAACCTTTAATGACGAAACACAAGAAACGTGTGGAGTCATTACCCTCCCATTGCAAGTTGGTCCTAGAACCCTTGAGACAACTGTGTTTATTGTACATTTCCCAACATCGTACAATATACTTTTGGGTCGCCCTTGGATTAACGCCATGCGAGCAGTCCCATCAACTTTACACCAATGTGTTAAGTTTGAGTTTAAAAATCAGTTGGTCACTATTCATGGTGACCCTAGACCTTTTGATATGTGCGCATTGGCAGAACCAGTTGGAGTGCAATTTTGCCCTGCTCTATCATCCACATATCCTACTTCTTCTTCATCTAAAACTGTGAAACATAAACCCATCATTTCATCTATTCCCCCTCCATTAACTTCATCTTCCCATCTAGATCAACCACCTTCTAAACAAATTACTGTAGAACTTCAAAAAGCTCTTAAAACTACAACCAATTCTTCAAGTTCTAATCCCATAAATTCAAAACCTTTAGACACATTTATCATACCTTCCACATCTCAAGACATAGGTAATAAGCCTTCTACATCTTATGCCCTTTCTGATGATCTTTTACCAGATTTATCTACAACCTTAATATCAGAAAAAATGAATGCTTTCATGCAAGATTCAGACCTTTTAAATCAATTGCCGCCATCTCCTCGTACTTTGGGCCTCCCACAACCTATGGGAAGTACTTACCAAGTCGGGAGTTGCGCCTTCATGTACAAAGGATATGACTGGGGAAGAATCCCTCAGAATACCAAAACCCATCATGATGGATATGCTCGGTGCTATTTTACCAACGATTACATTAAAGCTAAACCCATGATGCTTAAAATGGGATATAAAGGGAAATGCTTAGGACCTTTCCAAAATGGCATGAAATAACCTTTCGAGGTAGAACCATGGCCTGCCCGATGTGGTGTGGGCCTATTACCTAGTAAGGGTCAACCCTTTCCTTTTGAGGATGATGATCATCTCATATGCTATCAAGACTATTTGGATAGACATGTTGATTTACCTCTTAAAAATCATCATTTTCATGCAACATGCTATCCATAGCATACCCTAAAATGATTGCTGACCCCGATGAAGATTTGGAAGGAGATATCTTCCATGATGTCTCTGTTGAAGAGATGTTGTACAACGGGTTTTATTTTGATGGTTCTATACCAACCATAGCTCAACTTGAGGCCGCTGACCCTCAGAACGAATTATCTAAATTAACTTTACAAGAGTTACAAGATTTGGGCGTTTCACCTACCCCACCTAATTTTGAAAGAGATCTACACATGGAGGTAGAAAATGTCATTAAAATTAATATTGGAACTGAGGACAACCCTCACATAATCAACATTGGAGCAGAACTAAGTCAAGAAAAACAAGAACAATACATTGCATTTCTTAAAGAGTATGAAGATGTCTTCGCTTGGACATATGAAGATATGCCAGTTCTAGACCCTTCCGTAGTCATGCACCATCTAGTGGTCCATCCGGATGCTAAACCCGTTAAACAAAAACTTAGAAAAATGCATCCCAAAGTGGCTCGGCTAGTCAAAGGGGAGTTAGAAAAACTCCCGAATGTTATCTTCATACAAGCTATTGATTATGCTGAATGGATCTCCAGTGTAGTTCCAGTCACCAAGAAAGAAGCCACCAAAGTTAGGGTTTGCACAGATTTCAGAGATATTAACGCTGCATGCCCTAAAGACGACTTTCCTCTTCCAAATATGGATCAAATTATTGATTTTACTACCGGAAGTGGGATGATGTCCTTAATGGACGGATTCTCCGGCTATAATCAGATCAGGATAGCTCCTGAAGACCAGGCTAAAACAGCCTTCATTACCCCCTGGGGTACCTTTTGCTAGAAAGTGATGCCCTTTGGCCTAAAGAATGCCGGGGCAACTTATCAACGGGCTATGACATACATATTTCATGATATGATGCATGATATCCTACATGATTATGTAGATGATATTATAGCACGCTCTCTTATTGAAGATCATCATTTAGACGATTTAAGAAAAGTTTTTAATCGATTACGAGAATATCTCATTCGATTAAATCCAGCAAAATGTATATTCAGAGTTAAATCTGGCAAGTTATTAGGGGTTTTAGTTTCTTACGTGGTATCGAAATTGACCCTCTCAAAATTGTGGCTATCATTGATATGCCCGCACCCACTAATATATCTGAATTACAAAGTTTACAAGGTAAACTTCAAGCTATCCGTCGCTTCATTAATAAGCTGGTGGACAAAACTGGTCCCTTTCTTAAACTCCTTAAGAAGGATGTCCCCTTTAATTGGGACACAGAATGTAGAGAAGCTTTTGAACTTCTCAAGCAATATCTCCTTAACCCTCCGGTGCTTTCATCGCCTAAATCTGATTTCCCATTTATTCTATATATTTTTGCTTCAGATTCTGCCTTAGGAGCTATGTTAGCTCATCTTGATGATGAAAAATGAGAACGTGCTAATTATTACATTAGCCGCACCTTCATCAGTTATGAAACCCGCTATACAGCGTTAGAGAAGTTATGTCTAGCAGTCGTGTTTGCTATGCAAAAATTATGACATTACATGCTTAGCCAAAAAACGTATGTCATTGCCAAATATGATCCTTTAAGATATCTCATGAGTCGACCTTATTTATCGGGTCGCACAGCCAAGTGGGTTCTTGCTCTAAGCGAGTTTGATCTCACCTTCATAGGACAGAAGTCCGTTAAGGGTCAAATCATAGTAGATCAATTATCTCGCTGCACCCTTAGAGTCTACTCATCCCCTCATTATCGAGTTTCCCGATGAATGCCTTCAATTAGAGGCGACCTTGTTGAACAATGGTCCTTATACTTTGATGGAGCCCGATGCATGAGTGGGGTCAAAGCGGGTATTATTTTAATATCTCCACAAAAACATCTTATTCCTCTCGTCCTTCAAACTAACCTTTGCTTGCACCAACAATATTGCTGAGTATGAAGCTCTAATCCTTGGATTACGAGCTGCATTAGCACTTAAAATTAAAAACCTCTTAGTTTTTGGGGATTCCCAATTGGTTATAAACCAAATTAATGAAGTTTATCAGACCAGAGATGATAAACTTTGCCCATATAAGGCCTATGTTTTATAACTAATGGCCTTGTTTGATCAAGTTACCTTGGAAGCCATTCCTCGAACTAGCAACCGTGCAGTCGACGCCATGGCCGTCGTTGCATCTCTCTTGCCCTTGGAGTTAGACGACTAATATGCTACTATCATCATTCGTCGACTCCAGGAACCCGCTTCACATAAGTCATGCTTAGAGCCTTTGGATGTGTTTCTAATCAAGGAAACTACTCCTGAACTCTGGTATACAGACATATTTGATTTCCTCCAAAATGGGACTTTCCCTGCTGATTCTAATTGCAACCAACGTCGGTTATTACGTCGACGAGCAAGTCAATTTGTAATCATTGGCAATACTTTATATAGGAGATCTTTTGAAGGTATCCTATTAAGATGTTTAAATTTAGAAGAGTCTAAATCAGCTTTGAGTGAAGCCCACCATGGATCTTGTGGAGGACACTTTAGTGGTAGCGTCATTGCTAAAAAGCTCCTTCGGATAGGATAATTTTGGCCTACCATGGAAACGAATGCACATGAATATGTGCGCCATTGCGACAAGTGTCAAAAACATGCTGACCTTGTCCATGCGCCTGCACAAGAGCTGTAGGCTATTTCTTCTCCTTGGCCCTTTTCTAAATGGGGCTTGGATATTATTGGTAAAATTAATCCTATGTCTTCTGATGGACATAATTTCATCATAACCGCCACTGAGTATTTCACAAAGTGGGTTGAAGCTATGCCTTTAGCTTCCTGCACTGGTTCACAGGTCTCTAAATTCATTTTTAATCAAATCATCTACAGAGTTAGGAATTCTCGCAAATCTCATCTCTCGACAATGGAACTCCATTCAAAAATAAAGATGTTAAAAAATTATGTCAAAAATATAAGATTCAACATCGCTGGTCTACTCCCTATTATCCTCGTGGTAATGGTCAAGCGTAAGCTTCTAACAAAACTCTAATCAAAATTCTCAAAAGACTAGTCAATAAAACCGGTCGTGGATCGGCATATTCAATTATATCCAACTTTGTGGGCTTATAGAACTAGTGTTCGAACCCCCACGGGCACTTCACCATTTGTTTTGGTATATGGTGCCGAAGCAGCTTTTTCCATTTGAATTAGAAGTTCCTTCTTTGGCTCTGCTACTTCAAGACACCGAAGTAGGAGATGAATATCGCACTGGCATACTCAGTCAGCTGGAACTCCTAGACAAAAAATGCATCAATGCTTTAGAGCATCTTCGTGCATACCAAAACAAGCTTAAAAGAGCATATAATAAGAAATTTCGTCATCGATCCTTTGAGATTGGCGATCTTGTTCTAAAAGAAAATCAAAAGAATACGAATGCAACCAAAGACCTGAAAGGTAAATTTGAGCCCAACTGGCTCGGACCATACATCATTACCGCAAAATTTGAATCAAGAGCATATAAATTGTCTACCTTAGATGGTAAAGAACTTAAAGAACCCATGAATATTTTACATCTCAAACGTTATTATGCATAAATTTGATTATTTCATCCATGTATATATTTGTTCAAAATCATTATCTTGTATTTCTTTCAATTTATTCAAAAACCTCAAAAACATTCATAAAATCTTCAAAAATCTTCAAAAATATTTATTGCATTTATTTTATAAAGTTCCTTTTGCTTTAAAACAAAAATCAATATAAAAATCCAAAAAAAGCTATATGCTTGACTCTTTCGAAACCAAAACAATATACAGAATAAAGAGAGAGTCAACATTCTCAAAACTTTCTCAAAATCATTATTTTCTTACAATTATTGCAATTATATGTTTCAACTTATTTTGGATAAAACTAGCATTTATTTGGCATCCCTCACTTGCACACTCACACAATAAATATCTTGATTTTATCCGGCATGATTACTAATCTCTCTTATATCAAAGTTCACAAAAATCAATTAAATAAAGTTTGAGCATAGAGAATTGATCTTGGTATTTACTTAAACCAAGCACATCTTTTCACAATAAAATGATTATATTTGTAATTTCCATGTTTTGCTACATAGTAGAACTGATTTCTTGAGTGAAAAGTTTCCCTTGCTATCCTATCATGCACATGGTCTAGAATCTTTGAGAATTGGCAAAAGGACAAGCTCACCCCTACCCAGAATAAAAATCCCTTGCTCTACATATAATCTGAGCAAGTATCCCTAGAAAAATAAAAAGAAAAAGAAAAGAAACATTCAAGAAAAAGAGAAAAGAAAAATGTTATGTCAGCAATGTTCCAAGCATTATCAAGCAAAAGAAATACAAAAATAAAAATAAGCAAAGTTCAAAAGAAAGCAAGAAAAGCAATAAAATCCCTTTCCCTACCCTTTGAAAAGAAAAGAAGGGTGAATGAGCTTGAATCCTTGGAATTCTCAATTATTCGAAAATTGTGAGGTAAGCCCCATAACAGGTGGTTTGTGCCCAACCCGCTTGGCCTTGGGTAACTCCTAGCGTGGCGATATGTCCGTCACATTAGCGACCTTCTTTTGTACAGGACCTATGTCCGCTCATGGATTAGCTAGCTCCCGATAATCCGATCTACATAGTAGCCTAGTATGGTTATATGCATCTACATCATGGTTAATGAACACTTAGTTGGTTTATTCAAATCACTTGTATCATAGTATCTTGCTCAAAATCGGTAACTGAACCATACAATTGCACACACATTTGTATTTGAGAGATTTTGTCTATCATTATGATAAATCAATATTGGCAATGAATTCACTTATGCACATGGGATTCCTTATAAATCTAATTTTTGTCTTCAAAATACTTTGAAATATTATTTTGCAACTTGTTTGGAATAATCAAGTACAATTATTTAACAACATATCATATATATCTTATCGACTTTCGCAACGATGGTATAATTCTAAAATCAAAATTGGAATTTTATGCCTAGCGCAAGTCCTCATTTTCATATTTTATGTTCATAAAAAATTAATCATGCAATAAAACTATCTATTTTCTTTGATCTTCGTGATGATGGTATAAGTCTATACCTACATATTCTATGCCTAGCGCAAACCATTGTAACAATATTTTTTCCCAATTTATCAAAATTCATAAAAACCATATGACTTCATTTTATTACACAAATTATGCTTTTCAAAAGCAAACACATTTTTATTATTTCATATCATTATGTCAACCTTTGCATTTTGCAATGATGGTATAATTCTTAAGGAATTATTCAACAATTTTTATCACACTTAGAAATTTATGCCTAGCAAAAATCATTTTACAATATTTTATGCATAATATTTTCATGGAAATCTGAAAACAAACCATCATCATCATCATTTGCATTATCACAACAAAGTCTTAAGACAGTCTCTTAAGCACTCTTTTCTTTTAACAATATTTCTATCCTGGGACTAGCTTGACGACCGAGTGAGCAGCGACTCTATGAAATGGTCTATAATAGCGACAATGTCCTTTGAAATTATTGTTAGAAATCTCTTTTTATTTTTTATCACATTTCATTACAACCAATCAATTTGTTACATCAGATTATTTCATTTAAAATATTTAAAGCATGACATCCAAGTTATAATTTTTTCCAAAATGACATAATTACATGACTCATCATTAAAACCATTACATCAATCAAATCAATCAATCAAACATAAAAAGCATCATAAGCATCACATAAGACAAGTCATATGATCAAAAATATCTCATCTATATATATCAACAGAATATATACATCATCAAAACTAGATTGGTATGCCACAATCTGTACCTCGACATACTCAATCCTCTATCAATACAAGTATAATACAATATCAATGGCAGTATCCCGCCCTCTAGCCTCGAGAGCCTCTAGAGCTCTCGGCCTCATCTCCTCCCCCGCCCTGCAGAGGACGAGGTGGTCCCATCACAGTATGTGTGGTACTGCGAGTCCTCGTCATTGAACGAGATGAGCTCCTCGTCGAACCTGTCCTGATAGGATCTGCTATGGCAGGTGGAAACTGTACCCTCTGGCCCTCTGGCACTGCCTGGTAGTATAGCGCCTGATAGAATGCGGTTTGAGAAATCGACCGCAGCAGCTCCTGAGTGCTTACCCCTCCACCTCATGCCCTGAGACGAGCATTCTTGTCTTGTAGCTGTGACACCTCAGCCTGGTGCTATGCAGCTGCATCCTGTAACGTCTGCACCCGAGCTCGCAGACGATCTCTTCTCGCCCGCAGAGTAGCCATCTCGCTACTCTCTCCAATGTCCACACCCTTGCCCTTATCGGGTGATGGTGGCCTTTGTGGAGATGGGGGTCTCACCTCCCTCCTCTCCCTCTCCCTCTGTCATGGCCTCTCCTGTGCCTGTGGCCTCCTCTACTCTCCTCTGTCGCGACCCTGGGCTACCTCTACCACTGCCTGGCACCGACTCCCTATCCGACGCACAACTGCGTGGATCGGTCCCAAGCCCTCGTCATCCGAGGAGGGCGGATGCCTGTGTACCAGGCATCGTAGCCATCGGCTACCCCTGCGTCGTCCCCATCCACTAGCTGAATGGGGGCATTGTCTGCATCCTGACTCCAGAATCATTGCATATCTGGAGCCCAGCTAACTGTGGTGTTATCCCGGACAGTATGGGAAAACTCATAATCCCTGAGAGATGGGATCCCCTGCTGTAGACCGAACTGTTGTAAAACTTGGTCATAGTGGTGGAGCTCCACCTCTCCCCTCTCCATCCGTAGCCATCAGACTCACCTGATGAGAGCCAGCTCCTGTCCGTCCTTCGACCACCCTGGATGCTCTCTCCATGGCCTCCAGGTGATCTGGTCTGGGACCAAATCATCCAGTAGTCTCCGGGACACCGGCAGGTCGATCCGTCGCTGTGCCCCTCTTCGGAGCCACCAGTAGAAGACTCGGGGCCTCTCCCCATCAACCCTTGTCAGTGGAAGCCCTATCGGCCTCCGCATCGCAATGTGCTCCCAGCACCAAACCTGTAGGAGCGATGTCATGACCAGACATCGCCCGCCCTTGTACACGACCCCATAAAGGATCCTGTACAGCCGACATAGAACAAAGCTACTCCAAGAAAATCTGTAACCATGGTCATGCATGTCGCAGATCACATCTGCCAGCATCTATGGTACCCTGCATCCGCTCTGGTGGCACAGCAGAAGTCCACCAACCCCCCCAGCCAAAACTCATGTCAGTGTAGATGCCCCAGGAATCTAGCGCAGTGCCTCGATGTTCACTCCACCCTTCTCCAGGGTGAAGCTCGGGTCACCGCAGAGTCGTCCCATCGCATTTCCCTGATTGGCCGTAGGTGTGATCATCCTCCCTTGTATGGGGATTCTAAGAATCCTCCATACATCCTCTAGTGTGGGAGTCATCTCCCCTGTCGGTAACCGAAAGCATGAAGAGCCCGTGTACCACCTCTCTGCTAGGGCCGTCGTAGTCCCCATGTCGAAGAGAAACTTGTGGCATCTCCGCCACATGTAGTAAGCCGGCCTATGCCAGCTGATATCGCTCTACCTGTGCCAGAGCGGCCAAGTCATCTCTTAATCCTCCATATTTCCATTCTCTGCTCTTTAGTAATCCTCTCTGCAAGCATAAGAAATCATAAACAACAAACAATCATTAATAACAATTTTAGCAATCAATAATGCAACTTAAAGATCAAATTTTTGCAATTAATGATATCGCCCACTATTGGCCGATATCGTCCGAAATTTGAGCAAAATCGTCTCCGATTTCGCATGTCGAAATCGTCTCTAATTTGACGAAATCGTCCCTTTTTCGTCGATTTCGCCCTTGGGCGAAATTGACGAACTTGAGACGATTTCGTCGAACTAGGGACGATTTCGTCCGGACGACGTCGAGGGCCAAAAACGGTCGCAATGCTCAAAATTCATCTAAAAATCTATTTACCAAGCATGTAAATTCAAATTAAATCAATCTAAACTAAGTTTAAACCCTTACCCGTAGACCGAGGTGGACCTCTGCAGATCTGTGCGCTATCTCTACCATTTTTGCTCCAGAGCTCTAAAAATAATAAATGAACAGTAACAATGAATTAGGGTTTTACCCTATTTTTCTTAATTTTATTCAAAATAATTCAACAATAATTTTTGCTTTTTCGTGTTTTTACCGCAAACGTTCGATTTGGGTAAAAACACGGAGGGGGCACCATAGTAAGCTGTCGTACGATTCGACCAAAAATCGTCGCCTAAAAATGGGTATAATTTTTTGCTTTCTCATAGATCGAGAAGAACTCATCTTTAACGCATTTTCTTCGAAAAATTCGCTAAAGAGGGGGCAAAATGTAGCACCCTAAAATTGGTGCAGTAAAATTGGAATAATTACATTCACCTTAGTAAATAAATTTAAATTCAAATTTAACCTCCCAAACCACCCATTAACCGTTGAGAAACCCGTTTCCTCCTTTTTCGTGCCATTTTTAGCAGTTTTTTTGACCGTTTGACGATATCGTCTCCGATCAGATGATATCGCCCCAGATTTGACGATTTCGTCTGGACTAGAACGTCCAGATGATTTCGTCGCAAAACTGAATTTGCATAGTTAGAATCCGTTCCAACGGGTCTCCAATCCGGGCAGAAGCGTGTCTACGCCGTTGGGACCCTTCCCCCGTTGGAGATCTCCCAAATTGGGATGATCTCCAACCTCCCAACAACTATCCTATGCCTATTTAACTCTAAGACTTTTCCCTCCCCAACCCCTAGCTAAATTTTTATGCAAATTGAACCCTTATGCTCTAAAACATCGTAATTCATATTTTGCATTAGTCCTACAGTCATTTCATTGCAGGTACACCACTGATTTTCAGCCGGAGCCAGCACCTATCGCAGCCGACGAACCTGTCAAGATCGGAGGTGATCTCGTCAAATTCGGGATGATCTCGTACTGATGCGAGACGATTTCGACTGCAGCACACATCGAGGCAATCAGTGCCTGGAGTTTGCTCTTTTGTCTTTTTTTTCTGTCATTTTATGCTATAAATTAGATTGTTTATTCAGTTTTTATACTATATTGCATCTAGAGTTCACCCATTTTGTCTAGTTTGCATTTTAAGATCATATTCTGCTATCTAAACACAGTGATTTACATTTACTTCTGTTCTTGTATATTGTTCAACACTCATATTACTATTTCACATAGTTTGCCCCTGTTTGCAAAATAGAATTTCTTGTATTTCGCATCTGTTTGCTATTTTGCAGGTCTCTGATGAATTCGTCTGACGAATTCATCAGATTTCAGATGATCCTGTCAGTTTAGACGATTTTATCAAATTGAAGGCGATTATGTTGAATTGCAAACGATCTAGACTGCTTCAAGCTTCAGAAACTCCATCAGACTTCCAGATCAGGTAATCTTCATTGGCCTCCTGCAAATTCTCTCGTTTCGTTTTCCTTTTTGTTTGCTGTATGCATTTAAATTGCATTTTCATGTAGTTTAAGTTAGAATCATTCGGCCAAACCTAGGATGAATGTTTAAAAATAAAATGAACTCATCAAAACTCATTCCTAAAACCTAGGCGTGGAAACTGTCGTCAAATGTTTCCTGGTGAACCCACCATCCATCGAAAAATCACCAAAATGCACCTCCCTTGAGAGGTGGGACCTTCGCAAAGTCCTCTCGTCCAAGGTACCGCACCATCCTTTTCCCATCCTCCTTCCAGGCGCGGATCCAATAGCCTGAAGGTAGGGGTGCGAAAAATTTGGAGCGATACAAATACATACATAATATTTCATAAAAATACACAACTCCTTATATGATTCTACGTAAAATTTTTTAGTACATATACAAAAATATGAGCATATTAGGTTCTCATCATCCCCCCATGCCTAATATGTGCCACACCCTCGTCGCACATGAAATCGGTAATCACCTCCTCCCTATAGGCCACTGTGCTTCATTACCTCCTCTTGTTGGTCCCCTTGGCTTGCTTTCCTTCCTGAGGCTTTCATTTCTGCTGAGGGGCCCTGGTTTGTTGTAGGGCATCCATGGGCTGTACTGTTATTTAGCTATGTTGACTACTGGTTGTGCTGGGTTGGCCTATGTTCTATACCAACTTCTTGTTATGCTGGCTCTATCTCCTACTTGGCCCAATGCTTGTGTTGGGTGTGGCTATCACAATCATTGCTCCCTTATAGAAGGTTGCTTCTGCTTCCTACCATAGGTCAGCATGTTGTGGGCATAGCTCTCTAAAAGGAATTTTGGAGTCGTCCCTCTTCTGCACAACCACGCTGGCCTTGTAAAACCGAAGTTCTTCGAGGGTGAGACTGGTGTTTTCCTCCATGATCACTGTTGCCTCTGCCTTTGGTTCATACACTCCCCATATTTCAAGTCATTTCTTCATAGTAGAGGGTTGACCCTACGATGAACCATAGATATCCTAAAATTGGTCATCATTGGTAGGATCTGTATAGCTCCAAATTTTTTGCATCCTTACCCTCAGGCTGTAGGATCCATGCCCAGAAGGAGGATGCGAGAAGGATGGGACAATACCTCAGACTAAGAGGCCCTTTGAAGGTCCCACCTCTCGGGGGAGGAATATAAAAGTGAATTTTTGACAAATGGTGGGTTCACCAGGAAACTTTTGAGTGGCAGTTTCCATGCCTAGGTTGATAGTGGGTTTGATGTGTTCATTTTTAGACTTGATCATTCAACTCCTAGGTTTGGCCAAGATGAATCTAGACTATTTTATCTACCAATGATAATTTAAATGGATATAGAAAATAGGAAGGAGTGCTAATAATAGAGAATATGATAATTAGAATATGTCATACCTGATTTCGGATGTTTGATGAAGATTCTAAGTTTTGTAGCAGTATAGATTGCCTCAGCTCATACGTAATCATCTGAGATCAGAAAAGATTGTCTGATATCTGATGAATTCATCAGATGAATTCATCAGAAACCTGCAATCACAGAAATAGATGCGAAATACCAAATATGCAAGTGCAGAAGCAAAAGATAATGGTAGAAATAATAGCAAACGTGCCTAAATAATGGATTCCAATAACAAATAAGGAAATGTAGTAGATTTAATGATTGATTTTAACCTTACCGTGTGATTATGCTAAATGAGGTGAAATCCAAGATGCAAAAAACATAACAATTCAAGACAATGCAGAGATACAATATAAAAAAAAATGCAGAGGAAGCTAAGGGAATGCAAACTCTGGACTCAGATTGCCCCCAATATGGACTATAGTCAGGTTCGCCTCCAATCGTATGAGATCGTCCGTAATCGTCTGAGATCGTTTGCACCAATCCGAGCTATCTTCGACTACAAAACAGTAGAATTCCTAAAAGAAAATGCAAAATATAGAACACATACAGTAGTGTGAGGGAATAAGGAATTAAATCTATTAGCTAAGGGGTTCAGGGAAATCAGAATCAAGGGGTCATTTAGAGTCAGGGGAGTAAACTAGAAAATCCTAGTTTATATAGGCTTAGGAAGAGGTTTAAGAGGTTGGGGATCATCCCAATCTGGAAGATCTCCAACAGAGCAATCTCCAACTGCATAGATGCGCTTCTGCCCAAGTTGGAGAGGCTATTGAAATAGAAGCTAATTATGAAAATTCGGTTTCGAGAAAAAATCTTTTGGACATTCTATCCATGATAATTTCATCAGATCTAGGATGATCTCGTCTAATCTGCAACGATATCATCCAACGGTCAAAACAAATCCTAAAAATGGCATGGAAAATGAGGAAACGGGTAACAGGCAGTTTTGGAGCGGTTTTGGGGCTAAAATTCAAATTTTTATCTTTTATGTTTTACTAAGGTTTTTAACCGTGCCAATTTTAGGGCGCTACATTTTGCCCCCTCTTTAGCGAATTTCCAAAGAAAATGCGTTAAAGATGAGTTTTTCCTATTTTATGAGAAAGAAAAAATGTACTCAATTTTTTAGACGACGATTCTTGGTCGAATCGTACAACTACTGACTATGGTTCCCCCTCCGTGTTTTTACCCAAATCAAACATTTGAGGTAAAATGTGGAAAGGTAAAAATTAAAATGTTGAATAAAATTAAGAAAAATATGATAAAACCCTAATTAATTTTGACTATTGTTTTTTTTTTTTTACTATTTCAAAGTTCTACAGAGAGAAAAATGGTGGATACAGCGCATAGAACAACAAAGGTCTGGCGCGGGCTACGAGTAAGGATCTAAGCCTAGTAGATTAGTTTTAATTTTGCTTTGTGCAATTTGTGGATTTAAATTTTGATTATTTGGGACATCGCAGTCGTTTTTAGGCCGTCGACGACGTCTAGACGAAATCGTCCCTATTTCATCGAAATCATCCCTAGATTGTCAATTTCGTCCAGGGGCGAAGTCAGTGAATTAGAGGCGCTCCCGTTAAACAAGGGGCGATCCCAAATTTTATGAAATCAGAGACAAATTTGTCCTAACAAAGGGCTATTTTGCCCAATTTGGTATGATATCATCCGATGGTGGATGATAGCATCTTTAACTTGATTTTAAAATGTGTTTAATTTGATTTTACTGATTGGTTATTAATAAATTTTGCTGTTTATTATTTGTTTTGCAGAGGGGATTACTAAAGAGCCGAGAATGGAAATACGATGGACTAAGAGATGACATAGCCATGCTTGATCAGGTAGAGCATGACCGACTAGGACAGGTCGGGCTACAACATGTGGAAGAGATGCCACAAGTACCGACTGACATGGGGCTACTGACAGCCCTAGCAGAGAGATGGTATTCGGGGTCATCCTGTTTCTGGCTACCAACAGGGGAGATGGCTCCCACACTAGAGGACATATGGAGGATCATGAGGATCCCATATAAGGAAAGTTGATGATGTCGACAGCCAATCAAGGCCAGGCGATGATGATGCTGATTGGGGACTCGAGCTTTGCCTTGGAGAAAGGCGGGATGAACATCGAGTCTCTATGATAGATTCCTAGGGCATCTAGGCTGACTCAGGTTTTGGCAAGGGTAGTAGGTGGCTTATTATTGTGCCACCAGAGTGGATGCAGGCTACCATGGCTCCTCTCAGATATAGTCTGCGACATGAGAGACCATAGGTATAGATTTACATGGGGCAACTTTATACTCTGCCGCTTGTATAGGATCCTACATGGGGTCATATACAAGGGAGGTCAATGTCTGGTCTTGACATCACTGCTACAGGTTTGGTGCTAGGAGCACATTTCGGTGTGGAGTCCGGTAGGGCTTCCATTGATAGGGGTTGACCGAGAGAGGCCCTGGGTTTTCTATTAGTGGCTACAAAGAGGGTCACAATGATGGATAGATCTGTCGATGTCTTGGAGGTTGCTAGACGACCTCATCCCAGACCAGATCACCTGGAGGCCGTGGTGAGAGCACCCTAGGTGGGCAGAGGATGGGCAGGAGCTAGCTTGCATCAGGCGAGTCTGCTAGCTAAGAATGGAGCGGAGAGAGGTAGAGCTCCACTGCTATGATCAGGTACTACGGTAGTTTGGTCTACAACAGGGGATCCCTTCTCTCAGGGATTACGAGTACTCTCGGATTGTTCAAGATAGTACTACACTGAGCGGGGCTACATACATGCAACGATTTTGGAGTTAGGATGCAGATGATGCCCCCATCCAACCAATGGATGGTGACGATGTTGGGGTTACAGACGGCTACGATGCTCGATACGCAGGCATCCGCCCTCCTTGAATGATGAGGGCATAAGGTCCAATGCATGCGGTTGTGTGACAGATGGGGATGCGGTGCCAGGCTGCTATGGAGGCAACACGGGATGGCGACAAGAGAGAGCAACGACGGTCCCCACAAGAGAGATTCCAACAGAGGGGTTAGGCTCCACAGAGGCTATGGGAGACAGGGTAGAGAGAGGAGAGACTCCCTTTGCAACAAGCGGAGAGACCACCATCGCCTGATAAGGACAAGAGTGTTGAGGTAAGGGAGAGAAAAGAGATGGCGATTCTCTGGGTTGAGGTTTCCCGCCTTCGGGCTCAGGTGCAGACACTGTAGGATGAGGCTACATAGCTTAGAGCTCGGGGTGGAGGGGTAAGCACTCAGGATCTGGCATGGTCTATTGCTCAAATCGCATTTTACTAGGGGTTGTACTATCAGGCGGTCCCAGAGGGATAGAGGATATCATTGCCAGCCCCCATTTGCAGAGCCGATCATGATGGGATTGTCGAGGACATCCTCACGATCGACGACGAGGACCCAAGATCTGGCTTGGACCTCTATGGGACCACCTCCTCCATGTCAGGGTGGGGGAGGAGATGAGGCTGAGAGCTCGAGGACTTCTCGAGGCTAGCTGCTGTAGAGTGCAAATTTATGATATATGTATATATATATTTGTTTTTGAGGGGATTGAGTATGCCAGGGTTTTGATTGTGGCATACCAATCCAGATGATGTAGATCATTGATTGATGATATATATAGATTATTTTTGATGATATGACTTGTGGATATGTTGTATTGTGATGCTTTAATTGTTTATTCATGTAATTATGTCATTTGGAAATAAATTATAATGTTATGTCATGCCATATATTTATAAATGAAATAATCTGATGTGCATAAATTGGTTGTTTTGGTGTGATTTTGATGACAAATAAAAGGGACTTCTAACAATAATTTCAAAGGACATTGTCGCTATTATAGACCGTTTCATGGAGTCACCGCTTGCTAGGTCGTCAAGCTAGTCCTAGTATAGAAATATTGCTAAAAGTAAAAGAGTGCTTAAGAGACTGTCTTAAGACTTTGTGTTGTGATGATGAAAATGATGATGGTGATAATTTGTTTTCAGATTTTTTTTTTTCACAAAAGTATGCATGAAATATGTTTAAAAGTGATTTTTGCTAGGCATAAATTCCTAAGTGTGATAAATTTTTGAATAATTCCTTAGAAATTATACCATGGTTGCAAGATGAAATGTTTTGACATAATGACATGAAATAGAATAAGTGTTCATTCGTTTTGAAGCACAATTGTGTAACATAATGATGTAAGCCATATGTGTTTTTAAAATGGATAGGAAAATAAAATTAGAACAATGGTTTGCGCTAGGTATAGAATTATAGGTATAGAATTATACCATCATCGCGATATTTTAGTTTTATTGTATGATTGATTTTTTTTTATTTGTGATGTTTTATAAACAGAAAATAATAATATGATGAACATGTTGTTTGCAATCTTTTTGCAATTTCGTAACACAATGTATATAATTGTTTTTAAAACATAATTCTGAAATAAGAGGATAAAATTATTTAAAAAAGAATTATAGAAATATTTTAAATTATCTCAAAACAAATGTAGGTTTATAAGGGATCCTCATATGCAAATGTGAGTTCATTACCGATCTTGATTTATCATGATGATACAAAATCTTTCAAATACAAATGTGTGTGCAATTGTATTGTTCATTTACCAATTTTGAGCAAGATAATTTGATAAAAGCAATTTGCTTTAACCAAATGAATGTTCGTTAACCATGATTTATATGCATATAACCGTACCAGACTACTGTGAAAGTTAGGTTATCAAGATCTAGCTAATCCATAAGCCGACATAGGTCTATACAAAAGAAGGTCACTAATGTGACAGACATATCACCATGCTAGGAATTACCCAAGGCCAAGCGGGTTGGGCATAAACCACCTGTTATGGGGCTTTCCTCACAGTTTTTGAATAATTGAGAATTCCAGGGATTCAAGCTCATTCACCCTTCTTTTCTTTTCAAGGGGTAGGGAAAGGATTTTATTGCATTTTGCTTTTCTCTTCTCTCTTTTTTTTTTTGTATTTTTGCTTGGAATATTGTTGCGATGGTACAAAATGATATTTTTCTTTTTCTCTTTTTCTTGCATTTTTCTTTTCTTCCTATGCTAGGGATACTTGCTCAGATTAGCTGTAGAGCAAGGGATTTTTATTCTGGGTAGGGGTGAACTTGTCCTTTTGTCAATTCTCATAGATTCTAGACCATGTGCATGATAGGATAGCAGGGGAAACTTTTCGCTCAAGAAACCACGTCTACTATGTAGCATCATATTGAATTTGCAATGAAATCATTTTAATGTGAAAAGATATACTTGGTTCAAGTAAATAACAAGATCAGTTCTCTATGCTCAAAATTTTATTTAATGCCAATGTGGACTTTGATATAAGAGAGGTTAATAATCATACTAAATAAAATCAAGATATCTATTCATGTGAGTGTGAAAGTGTGGGATTCCAAATAAATGCTCATTTATCCAAAATAATTGAAAATATAACTACAAACTCTAATAATTGATAGGTATAAAAAAGATGTTTTTGAAAATTTTGAAAATTTTGATGTTTTTGTATTTGATTTTAATTGATGAATTGCAAGAAGAAATACTATTACTGTTCTTTGAAAAAGATTTTGATAGAAATGACTAAAAATGAAACAATATGCAAAATACAATATATACAAATGATGAAATGACCCAATGTTTTATGCATAGTAGCGTTTGAGATGCATAATGTTCATAGGTTCTTTAAGTTCTTTACCATCTAAGGTAGATAATTTGTATGCTCCCAATCCAAATTTAGCAATGATGATATATGGTCCAAGCCAGTTGGGCTCGAATTTACCTTTAAGGTCTTTAGTAGCATTAGTATTTTTTTTTTTTCTTTTAAGACAAGGTCACCGATTTCAAAGGATCGAGGATGGACTTTCTTGAGATATGCTCTCTTAAGCTTGTTTTGGTAGGCATGAAGATGCTCTAAAGCATCCTTACCCTCAGGCTGTAGGATCCATGCCCAGAAGGAGGATGTGAGAAGGATGGGACAATACCTCAGACTAAGAGGCCCTTTGAAGGTCCCGCCTCTCGGGGGAGGAGTATAAGGTGAATTTTCGATGGATGGTGGGTTCACCAAGAAACTTTTGAGTGGCAGTTTCCATGCCTAGGTTAATAGTGGGTTTGATGTGTTCATTTTTAGACTCGATCATTCAACTCCTAAGTTTGGCCAAGATGAATCTAGACGATTTTATCTACCAATGATAATTTAAATGGATATAGAAAATAGGAAGGAGTGCTAATAATAGAGAATATGCTAATTAGAATATGTCATACCTGATTTCAGATGTTTGATGAAGATTCTAAGTTTTTTAGCAGTCCAGATCGCCTCAGCTCATACGTAATCATCTGAGATCAGACAAGATCGTCTGATATCTGACGAATTCGTCAGACGAATTCGTCAAAAACCTGCAATCATAGAAATAGATGTGAAATACCAAATATGCAAGTGCAGAAGCAAAAGATAATGGTAGAAATAACAACAAACGTGCCTAATAATGGATTCCAATAACAAATAAGGAAATGTAGTAGATTTAATGACTGATTTTAACCTTACGTGCGATTATGCTAAATGAGGTGAACTCCAAGATGTAAAAAACATAACAATTCAAGACAATGCAGAGATACAATATAAAAAAAATGTAGAGGAAGCTAAGGGAATGTAAACTCTGGACTCGGATTGCCCCCAATATGGACTATAGTCGGGATCGCCTCCAATCGTATGAGATCATCCGTAATATTTCGAGATCGTTTGCACTGATCCGAGCTATATTCAAATGCAAAACAGTAGAATTCCTGCAAGAAAATGCAAAATATAGAACACATATAGTAGTGCGAGGGAATAAGGAATTAAATCTGCCAGCTAAGGGGTTCAGGGAAATCAAAATCAAGGGGTCATGTAGAGTCAAGGGGGTAAACTAGAAAATCTTAGTTTATATAGGCTTAGGAAGAGGTTTAAGAGGTTGGGGATCATCCCAATCTAGGAGATCTCCAACAGGGCAATCTCCAACTGCGCAGACGTGCTTCTGCCCAAGTTGGAGAGTCTGTTGAAATAGAAGCTAATTACGAAAATTCGGTTTTGAGAAAAAATCGTCTAGACATTCTGTCCATGACGATTTCATCAAATCTAGGATGATCTCGTCTAATCTATGACGATATCATCCAACGGTCAAAACAAATCCTAAAAATGGCATGAAAAATGAGGAAACGAGTAACAGGCGGTTTTGGAGCGATTTTGGGGCTAAAATTCAAATTTTTATCTTTTATGTTTTACTAAGGTTTTTAACCGTGCCAATTTTAAGGTGCTATAGGATCCACACAGATGCTCGACCCTATTTCTTCCTTTTTGGTAGCTTTCCTAGCTGCCTTTGCCTCCTCGAACTCCTTACAAAGCTATTCAAATTTTACCTTTCGCTCAATGAAGGCCTGCACACTTGCTTCCCATTCTTCATTTGAATGGGGGTTTGGTTCCATAAATGTTACTCTGGACTTTATTTTGGCCCTCTTCTATGTTGTTTGCAGCACCTTCCCCTTTCCTTTGTCTAGTATTGTGATGACCTGTGTGGGGAGGTCTTCCTTTCCTAGAGAGACCACCTCCCTATTGGAAGATCCATGGAGTTATTCCTCTGATCAGGGGTCCTCCGTAGCTATTCCTCCTATGCCTTGGTCATTCGGTGCCTACTCCTCTGCTTCCTCAGGTAACCCCTTTTCAATTTTGAGATCTTAGTGCTCTGGGAACTCCTTCTTGCCTTCAGGCTTAGGGTCTTGCCCTTGATTCTGCCCTGAAGGCCTCTCTTCATCATCGATGTTGATAATATGGGTTTCTATTTGAAAAATATAATTCTCCTATTCCTCTGTAGTTCCTCTATCAGAGGCACACGAACCTTCTCCCACCTCTAATTCCTCATTTTGGGCATTGGACTTGATTACCCCTGATGAGACTATTCACTCTGATGATGTAGGGGAATTAGTGGGTACCTCAATTGCCCAATCTATTTTGGTAGAGGCATCTTGCCTTTCGATCACCTGGACCTGTAGCTACTGGTTTTTTGTCCTTAGCTGCTGGATCAATTACTAGAATTGGGTGATGGTGGCCTCCTACCTCTAGATTTTTCTCATGGTCATCTCCTTGTATTTGTCAAATAGTGACTGCATCATAGATTTCTCGCCTTGTTCAGCACGATCATCTTCCATTGGTACCTCAAGCTACTATTGCATTCCCACTAAGGTCTATGTCTCTTACGGGCTATGAGTAGCCAAATTCTGTAGGGTTTGTGCCATGAAGCTGAGCTCTGCATCTTCTTCCTCCTCCTCACTTGTGAGAATTAGGCACCACAATCATCTTCGACCATGTATGTGCTCCATCCACTGCGCTGTAGGTTCAATACTGGAAGGTGAATTAGGAAAAAATGGTGCACCTAATGATGAATAACAATATATGTATCTATTATATCCCGCTTATGAGCATCAAACGGAAGCATGCATGTGAAAATGAAGCAATACCAAACAATAAGGAATGAAATGAAATGAGTCTCTTTCTTATTAATTTGGTGGATAAAATCCAAGGTTACACAAAATTCCACTTGAGGACTCAAAGGTGATACAATTGTTACAAATTTGGGTGCCCAAGGATCAAATCCTCCTAGAAATCTGAGTGCACATCCAGTACCTTTCCTCATACTCATAATCGAGGTGGGTGGGCCAAAGCCACCATTGCTCATATATTTAATCTCTGATGTATGATATTCCTTCCTAATTCCTTATAGGAACCTACACCTACACACAAGGAAGCAAAAAGGGTTAAATAGCAAGGGTGTGTGAAGGAAAACATGCAATCCCCACAGGCACAAAATGGCATATATATTAAAAATATATCAAATCAACTCATAATGACTTGAAAGTTTATGGGGATGTTAAATAAGAGGTTTTGAGGGGATATCACCCAAAACATATCTTAAATTGCATTCGTAGACCCATCGATTTAGCATCACCCACCTGCAACCTGCAAAGACAAAGATAAGTAATTCCCACACCTAAACACGTCCAAAACACATGAAATTTGGATGGAATGCATAAATAAACATTTTAAGACAACCCATATGGTTATATTTTAAAAATGAGGTGCATATCCACCTGCATGCAACTGGGATGCCCAGATGGGCCCTACAAACCAACAAAACCTTAAAAATATAATATCTCAACCAATTTAACTCCAAATTTCATGAAATTTGAACTGCAACATCTTATGATAGTCTAGAATAATACCATAAAAATAGTAAATAAAATTTTCAAGGATTTTTCCTCATCCTGGGGGGATGGTGGTGACTGCAACTAATTGGGGGGCATCCTGGGAGGGGATACCCACCAATTATGCTCACATTTTGCTACCAATACCACTAGGGAATATTCCTAAATAGTCTAAGGGGTGTTTTCATCGAATTTGGTGAATAAATTCACCTGAATGGAAAATTTATGCTCAAAAGGGCCCTCTTGAAGTCACCCGGTAACATCCTTCACAAAAGAGAGATTCCGAGGGCAAGAAGGCACAATAAAGTGAGGGGAAATCTCAGAAGCACTTCGTTGCATATCCTATAACTCCTCTATATGTTTTTGTGTGGATATTGGATCAATTTTATAGCCCAAATGGTCTCATGTGCAAAAATGCATGTGAGGGAATGCATGGCAGGAGGTGCCACTTGTCAAACGGGAGGTATGCAACGGATGTGGAAGAGAATCTCCAATTTGGGCCTCCATTAAGAAGTGTGTCATAAGGATTCAGTGCCATCTGACCTGCATTCTCCATATGACATGCTAAATGGTAGTTTATGGGCACCAAATGTCCCAAATTTGACTTTTTTTGGGTGAAACCTGCTCGTCGTCCCACCCTCAGACGATGGCTCACCACCCCATGGTTGGACGATGGTGAATTTTGGGTCAAAACCTCCCAAAATTAGGCCAGAAGCCTCCAAAATCCCTTTCGAAGTGGCTAGAACCACTGTGAACCTTCTAAGGGCTGCCCAATGGGCCATATGATGTCAATTTGGTCATTGTTTATGGATGCTTAATTGGGTTGACCATAATTTAGTGTCTACAAATGCCCCTTTTTGAGATGCATTGTGTGCAGCACGATGCTAAGAAAAAATAGATGACTAAAATGTTGAATAATTAAGGTTACTTGATAACCTAACCAAATTTAGATGTCCCAATCATGGAAAGAGCATGCATTCTTGAATCCTCGCTTCTGACTCAGTAAAGACATTGGTCTTGGTTTCTCTTCAGCTTCCAAGTATGCTCGGGGGACTTATAACCCTAGGCGTTAGAGAAAACCAAGTATTTTGGTAACTTTTGAGGTTACAAATAGGTAGGTTCATCTGCATTGTTATGTGCTTAATTGATATATTTTCTTTTTTTTTGCCCCAAGCAAAGGCATGATTGTCTTTGTCAAAGATTCATTGGATGAATGCAACTTGCATGATTGAGTGTTTAATTATTGATTATTTATTATGAATTTGTTGAGCATGACTACAATGTATGTATCTATCCTATCCCACCATGATTACCACTTAATTAGGGAAAAATTGTGCACCTAATTATGAATAAAAATATATGTATCTATCCTATCTCACTTATGAGCATCAAACGGAAGCATGCATGTGAAAATGAAGCAATACCAAACAATAAGGAATGAAATGAAACAAGTCTCTTTATTATTAATTTTGTGGATAAAATACAAGTTTACATATAATTTCCCTTGAGGGCTCAAAGGTGATAAAATTGTTACAAATTTTGGGTGCCCAAGGATCAAATCCTCCAAGAAATATGGGTGCACATCTAGTGCCTTTCCTCATACTCACAATCGAGGTGGGCGGTCCAAAGATGCTGCTACTCATATATTTAATATCTGACATCTGATATTCCTTCCCAATGACTTCTAGGAACCTTCACCTACACACAAGGAAGAAAAAATGGTCAAATAGCAAGGGCGTGTGAAGGAAAACATGCAATCCCCAAAGGCACAAAATGACATATATATTAAAAATATATCAAATCAACTCAGAATAACTTGAAACTTTATGGGGATGTTAAATAAGATGTTTTTAGGGGATATCACCCAAAAAATATCTGAAATTGCATCTGTAGACCCCTCAATTTTGCGTCGGCCACCTACAACCTATGAAGACCAAGATAAGAAATTCCCACACCTAAACATGTCCAAAACACATGAAATTTTGACAGAATGAATAAGTAAACATTTTAAGACAACCCATGTGGTTATATTTTCACAATGAGGTGCAGATCCACCTGCATGCAATTGGGGTGCCCAGATGGGCCCTACAAAACTGCAAAACTTTAAAAATGCAATATCTCGGCCAATTTAACTCCAAATTGCATGAAATTTGAACTACAACATCCTATGATAGTCCAGAATAATACCATACAAAAATAGTAAAGAAATTGTTCAAGGATTTTTCCTCATACCAGGGGGGATGGTGGTGACTACAACTAATTAAGGGGCACCCGAGGAGGGGATACCCACCAATTCTGCCCACATTTTGCTACCAATACCACTAGGTAATGTTCCTAAATAGTCTAAGGGGTGTTGTCATTGAATTTTGTGAATCAATTCACCCATATGGAAAATTTATGCTCAAAAGGGCCCTCTTGAAGTCACCTGGTAACCTCCTTCACATAAGAGAGATTCTGAGGGGAAGAAGGCATAATAAAGTGAGAGGAAATCTCGGTAGCACTCCATTGCATATCCTAGAACTCCTCTCTATGTTTATGAGTTGATATTGGATCTATTTTATAGCCCAAAGGGTCTCATGTGCAGAAAGGCATGCGAGGGCATGCATGGCAGGAGGTGCCACTTTTCAAACGGGAGGCATGCAATGGATGTGGAAGAGAATCTCCAATTTGGGCCTCCATTAAGAAGTGTGTCATAAGGATTTAGTGCCCTTTGACCTGCATGCTCCATATGGCATGCTAAATGGTAGTGTCTAGGCACCAAATGTCCCATATTTGACTTTTTCTGGAACAAACCTGCTCATCGTCCCACCCTAGGATGATGGCTCACCACCATCCCAGGGTGGGACGATGGGAATCTGCCACTGTCCCAGGGTGGGACGATTGTGAATTTTGGCCCAAAATATCCCAAAATTTGGCCAGAAGCCTCCAAAAACCATTTTGGAGTGGCTAGAACCACTATGAGCCTTCTAAGGGCTGCCCAAGGGGCCATATGATGTCAATTTTGTCATTGTTTGTGGATGATTAATCGGGTTGACCATATTTTAGTGCCTACAGATGCCCCTTTTTGAGATGTGTTGTGTGCAACACAACACTGAGCAAAAATAGATGACTAAAATATTGAATTATTAATGTTACTTGATAACCTAACCAAATTTAGACGCCCCAATCATGGAAAGAACATGTGTTCTTGAATCCTCACTTCTGACTCAGTAAAGACATTGGTCTTGGTTTCCATTACACTTCCTGGTATGCTCAGGGGACTTATAACCCTAGACGTTAGAGAAAACCAAGTATTTTGGTAACTTTTAAGGTTACGAATAGGCAGGTTCATCTGCACTTTTATGTGCTTAATTGAGATATTTGCTTTTTTCCTATCCCAAGTAGGGCCATGATTGTCTTTTTCAAATATTCATTGGACGAATGCAACTTGCATGATTGAGTGTTTAATTGTTGATTTTTTATTATGAATTTGTTAAGCATGACTACAATGTATGTATCTATCCTATCCCACCATGATCACCACTAAAATATGGAAAAAAAGTGCACCTAATGATGAATAAAAATATATGTATCTATCCTATCCCGCTTATGAGCATCAAATAGAAGCATGCATGTTAAAATGAAGCAATACCAAACAATAAGGAATGAAATGAAATGAGTATCTTTATTATTAATTTGGAAGATAAAATAAAAGTTTACACAAAATTCTCCTTGAGGGCTCAAAGTTGATACAATTGTTACAAATTTTAGGTGCCCAAGGATCAAATCCTCTAAGAAATCTAGGTGCACATCCAGTGCCTTTCCTCGTACTCACAATCAAGGTGGGCGGGCCAAAGCCATTGCTGCTCATATATTTAATCTCTGATGTCTAATATTCATTCCTAATGCCTTCTAGGAACTTGCACCTGCATACAAATAAGCAAAAATGATCAAATAGCAAGGGCGTGTGAAGGAAAACATGCAATCCCCATAGGCACAAAATGGCATATATATTAAAAATATATCAAATCAACTCATAATGACTTGAAACTTTATGGGGATGTTAAATAAGATGTTTTGAGGGGATATAACCCAAAAAATATATGAAATTGCATCCGTATACCCCTTGATTTTGCGCTGCCCGCCTACAACCTGTGAAGACCAAGACAAGCAATTCCCACACCTAAACATGTCCAAAACACATGAAATTTGGACAGAATGCATAAATAAACATTTTAAGACAACCCATGTGGTTATATTTGTAAAATGAGGCACAAATCCACCTGCATGCAACTAGGGTGCCCGGATGGGCCCTACGAACCTGCAAAACCTTAAAAATACAATATCTCGGCCAATTTAACTCCAAATTGCATGAAATTTGAACTGCAGCATATTATGATAGTCTAGAATAATACCATAAAAAATAGTAAAGAAATTTTTCAATGATTTTTCCTCATACCGGGGGGGATGGTGGTGACTACAACTAATTAGGGGGCACCCTAGGAGGGGATACCCACCAATTCTGCCCACATTTTTCTACCAATACCACTAGGTAATGTTCCTAAATAGTCTAATGGGTGTTTTAATTGAATTTGGTGAATCAATTCACCCGTATGGAAAAGTTATGCTCAAAAGGGCCCTCTTGAAGTCACCCAGTAACCTCCTTCGCAAAAGAGAGATTTCGAGGGCAAGAAGGCATAATAAAGTGAGAGGTATTCTCAGCAGCACTCCATTGCATATCCTAGAACTCATATCTATGCTTTTGTGTGGATATTGGATCCATTTTATAGCATAAAGGGGCTCATGTGCAAAAAGGCATGAGAGGGCATGCATGGCAGGAGGTGCCACTTGTCAAACGGGAGGTATGCAATGGATGTGGAAGAGAATCTCCAATTTGGGCCTCCATTAAGAAGTGTGTCATAAGGATTCAATGCCCTCTAACCTACATGATCCATATGGCATGCTAAATGGTAGTTTTTGGGTGCCAAATGTCCTAAATTTGACTTTTTTTGGGTCAAACCTGCTCACCGTCCCACCTTCGGACAATAGCTCACCACCGTCCCAGGGTGGGATGGTGGGAATATGCCACTATCCCATGGTGGGACGGTTGTGAATTTTGGGCCAAAATGTCCCAAAATTGGGCCAAAAGCCTCCAAAAACCCTTTCAAAGTGGCTAGAACCACTGTGAGCCTTCTATGGGCTGCCCATGGGGCCATATGATGCCAATTTGTTCATCTTTTTTTGTATGTTTAATCGGGTTGACCATATTGTAGTGTCTATAGATGCCCATTTTTGAGATGTGTTGTGTGTAGCACAACACTAAGCAAAAAATAGATGACTAAAATATTGAATGATTAAGGTTTCTTGATAACCTAACCAACTTTATATGCCCCAATCATGGAAAGAGCATGCATTCTTGAATCCTCGCTTCTAACTTAGTAGAATTGGGATACCCACCAATTCTACCCACCTTTTGCTACCAATACCATTAGGGAATAGTCCTAAATAGTCTAAGTGGTGTTTTCATCGAATTTTGTGAAGAAATTAACCCGTATGGAAAAGTTATGCTCAAAAGGGCCCTCTTGAAGTCACCCGGTAACCTCCTTCGCAAAAGAGAGATTTCGAGGGCAAGAAGGCACATTAAAGTGAGTGGAAATATCAGTAGCACTTCGTTGCATATCCTAGAACTTCTCTCTATGTTTTTGTGTGGATATTAGATCCATTTTATAGCCTAAATGGGCTCATGTGCAAAAATTCATGCGAGGGCATGCATGGCAAGAGGTGCCACTTGTCAAATGGGAGGCATGCAATGGATGTGGAAGAGAATTTTCAATTTGGGCCTCCATTAAGAAGTGTGTCATAAGGATTTAGTGCCCTCTGACCCACATGATCCATATGGCATGCTAAATGGCAGTTTTTGGGCACCAAATGTCCCAGATTTGAAATTTTTTGGGTCAAACCTGCTCATTGTCCCACCCTAGGATGATGGCTCACCACCATCCTAGGGTGGGATGGTGGGAATCTGCCACTGTCCCACGGTGGTACGGTGGTGAATTTTTGGACAAAACCTCCCAAAATTGGGCTAGAAGCCTCCAAAAACCCTTCCAAAGTGGCTATAACCACTATGATCCTTCTAAGGGCTGCCCAAGGGGCCATATGATGTCAATTTGGTTATTGTTTGTGGATTATTAATTGGGTTGACCATAATTTAGTGTCTACATATTCCTATTTTTGAGATGCGTTGTGTGCAACACAACGTTGAGCAAAAATAGCTGACTAAAATGTTGAATTATTAAGGTTACTTGATAACCTAAGCAAATTTAGATGCCCCAATCATGGAAAGAGCATGCGTTCTTGAATCCTCACTTCTGACTCAGTAAAGACATTGGTCTTGGTTTCTCTTCAGCTTCCAGGTATGCTCAGGGGACTTATAACCCTAGGTGTTAGAGAAAACAAAGTATTTTGGTAAGTTTTGAGGTTACGAACATGCAGTTTCATCTGCACTATTATGTGCTTAATTGAAATATTTTCTTGTTTTCTGCCCCAAGTAGGGGCATGATTGTCTTTGTCAAAGATTCATTGGACGAATGCAACTTGCATGATTGAGTGTTTAATTGTAGATTTTTTATTATGAATTTGTTAAGCACAACTACAATATATGTATCTATCCTATACCACTATGATCACCACTGAATTAGAAAAAAATTGTGCACCTAATGATGAATAACAATATATATATCTATCATATCCCGCTTATGAGCATCAAACGAAAGCATGCATGTGAAAATGAAGCAATACCAAACAATAAGGCATGAAATGAAATGAGTCACTTTATTATTAATTTGGTGGATAAAATCTAAGGTTACACAACATTACCCTTGAGGGCTCAAAGGTGATTACAAATTTTTTGTGCCAAAGGATCAAATCCTCCAAGAAATCTGGGTGCACATCCAGTGCCTTTCCTCGTACTCACAATTGAGGTAGGCAGGCCAAAGCCACCGCTGCTCATATATTTAATATATGATGTATGATATTCCTTCCCAATTCATTATAGTAACCTGCACCTACACACAAGGAAGCAAAAAGGTTCAAATAGCAAGGGCATGTGAACAAAAACATGCAATCCCCACAGGCACAAAATGGCATATATATTAAAAATACATCAAATCAACTCAGAATGACTTAAAACATTATGGGGATGTTAAATAAGATTTTTTTAGGGGACATCACCCAAAAAATATCTGAAATTGCATCCGTAGACCCCTTGATTTTGTGTTGCCCGTCTGCAACCTACGAAGACCAAGACAAGCAATTCCCACACCTAAACATGTCCAAAACACATGAAATTTGGACAGAATGTATAAATAAACATTTTAAGATAACCCATGTGGTTATATTTTTAAAAGGACATGTATATCTACCTGCATGTAACTGGGGTGCCCAGATGGGCCCTACGAACCTACAAAACCTTAAAAATGCAATATCTCAGCCAATTTAACTCCAAATTGCATGAAATTTGAACTGTAGCATCCTATGATAGTATAGAATAATACCATAAAAAATGTAAATAAATTGTGCAAGGATTTGTCCTCATCCTGGGGGGACGGTGGTGACTGCAACTAATTGGGGGGAACCCTAGGAGGGGATACCTACCAATTCTACCTACCTTTTGCTACCAATACCACTAGGGAATGTTCCTAAATAGTCTAATGGGTGTTGTCATCAAATTTGGTGAATAAATTAACCCGGATGAAAAATTTATGCTCAAAAGGGCCCTCTTGAAGTCACCCAGTAACCTCCTTTGCAAAAGAGAGATTTCGAGGACAAGAAGGAACAATAAAGTGAGGGAAAATCTTGGAAACACTCTATTGCATATCCTAGAACTCCTCTCTATGTTTTTGTGTGGATACTAAATCCATTTTATAGCCCAAAGGGGCTCATGTGCAAAAATATATGTGAGGGCATGCATGGCAGGAGGTGGCTCTTGTCAAAATGGAGGTATGCAATGGATGTGGAAGAAAATCTCCAATTTGGGCATCCATTAAGAAGTGTGTCATAAGGATTCAGTGCCCTCTAACTTGCATGCTCCATATGGCATGCTAAATGGTTGTTTCTGGGTGCCAAATGTCCAAGATTTGACTTATTATGGGTCAAAATTTCTCACCGTCCCACCCTAGGACGATGGCTCACCACCATCCCAGGGTGGGATGGTGGGAATCTGCCACTGTCCTAGGGTGGGATGATGGTGAATTTTTGGCCAAAACCTCCCAAAATTGGGCCAGAAGCCTCCAAAAACCCGTTCAGAGTGGCTATAACAACTGTGAGCCTTCTAAGGGCTGCCCAAGGGGCCCTATGATGTCAATTTGGTCATTGTTTGTGGATGCTTAATTAGGTTGGCCATATTTTAGTGTCTACAGATGCTCCTTTTTGAGATGCGTTGTGTGCAGCACAACGCTGAGCAAAAATAGATGACTAAAATATTGAATTATTAATGTTACTTGATAACCTAACCAAATTTAGATGCCCCAATCATGGAAAGAACATGTGTTCTTGAATCCTCACTTATGACTCAATAAAGACATTGGTCTTGGTTTCTCTTCAGCTTCCTGGTATGCTCAGGGGACTTATAACCCTAGACGTTAGAGAAAACCAAGTATTTTGGTAACTTTTAAGGTTACGAATAGGCAAGTTCATCTGCACTTTTATGTGCTTAATTGAGATATTTGCTTTTTTCCTATCCCAAGTAGGGCCATGATTGTCTTTTTCAAATATTCATTGGACGAATGCAACTTGCATGATTGAGTGTTTAATTGTTGATTTTTTATTATGAATTTGTTAAGCATGACTACAATATATGTATCTATCCTATACCACTATGATCACCACTAAATTAGGGAAAAATGATGCACCTAATTATGAATAATGATATATGTATCTATCCTATCCCGCTTATGAGCATCAAACAAAAGCATGCATGTGAAAATGAAGCAATACCAAACAATAAGGAATGAAATGAAATGAGTATATTTCTTATTAATTTGGTGGATAAAATCCAAGTTTACATAGCATTACACTTTAGGGCTCAAATGTGAAACAATTGTTACAAATTTTGGGTGCCCAAGGATCAAATCCTCCAATAAATCTAGGTTCACATCTAGTGCCTTTCCTCGTACTCACAATAAAGGTGGGCAGGCCAAAGCTGCCACTGCTCACATATTTAATATATGATGTCTGATATTCCTTCCCAATTAATTATAGGAACTTGCAACTACACACAAGGCAGCAAAAAGGGTCAAATAGCAAGGGCGTGTGAAGGAAAACATGCAATCCCCATAGGCACAAAATGACATATATATTAAAAATATATCAAATCAACTTAGAATGCCTTGAAACTTTATGGGGATGTTAAATAAGAGGTTTTGAGGGGATATCACCCAAAAAATATCTGAAATTGCATTCGTATACCCTTCTATTTTGCACCACCTGCCTGCAACCTATGAAGACCAAGACAAGCAATTCTTGCACCTAAACATGTCCAAAACACATGAAATTTGGAAATAATGCATAAATAAAAATTTTAAGACAATCCATGTGGTTATAGTTTCAAACTAGGGCAAAAATCCACCTGTATACAACTGGGGTGCCCGGATGGGCCCTACGAACTTGTAAAACCTTAAAAATACAATATCTCGGCCAATTTAACTCCAAACTGCATGAAATTTAAAATTAAGCATCCTATGATATTCCATAATAATACCATAAAAAATACTAAAGCAATTGTGCAAGTATTTGTCCTCACCCTGGGGAGGATGGTGGTGACTACAACTAATTAGGGGGCACCCTAGGAGGGGATACCCACCAATTCTACCCACCTTTTGCTACCAATACCACTAGGGAATGTTCCAAAATGATATAATGGGTGTTTTCATTGAATTTTGTGAAGAAATTCACCCAAATCAAAAAATTATGCTCAAAAGGGCCCTCTTGAAGTCACCCGATAACCTCCTTCACAAAAGAGAGATTTCGAGGGCAAGAAGGCACAATAAAGTGAGGGGAAATATTGGAAGCACTCTGTTGCATATCCTATAACTCCTATCTATTTTTTTGTGTGGATATTGGATCCATTTTATAGCCCAAATGGGCTCATGTGTAAAAAGTCATGCGAGGGCATGCATGGCAGGAGGTGCCACTTGTCAAACAGGAGGTATGCAATGGATGTGGAAGAGAATCTCCAATCTGGTCCTCCATTAAGAAGTGTGTCATAAGGATTCATTTCCCTCTGACCCAAATTTTCCATATGGCATGCTAAATGGTAGTTTTTGGGTGCCAAAGATCCCAAATTTGACTTTTTATGGGTCAAGTCTACTCATCGTCCCACCCTGGGATGATGTCTCACCATCGTCCTAGGGTGGGATGGTGGGACTCTGCCACCATCCCAGGGTGGGACAATGGTGAATTTTGGGCCAAAAACTCCCAAAATTGGGCCATAAACCTCCCAAAACCCTTCCAGAGTGGCTAGAACCATTGTGATCCTTCTAAGGGCTGCCCAAGGGGCCATATGATGTCAATTTGGTCATTTTTTATGGATTCTTAATCAGGTTGACCATATTTTAGTATCTACAAAAGGTTTCATCCTTTTCTCCATATAATTATGTAGAGAGCTATACCCTTACTCCGCAACATTTCATGAGAATCGAGGGTTTTCCTCTTCAGACATTCCCCCCGATTTGACATCGTCCTCTACCTCTATTGCCACCTGATCTAATGCATCATAGGATTCAGCCCTAACTTATTTGACTAACCCTTGTAATTTGGCCTCCTACTCTAGTTCAACCACCACTTTCTCTCATGCACCAGAGTGTTTAGCCCCAACCATTGATGAACTTCCCATGTGCTCCTCTACATGGCAGATCAGGGCTATAATTAGCCCATGGTGGGCTAGGGTAGAGGATGCCCCTCTTTGATATCATGATGCCTCATCTTGTAGGGCATTTTATAGGTATAACGGGATGTTAATTTCTCATCCATGCACCAGGTGGCTTAGGAACTTCATGTGGCCCACGTTCAGGTATGAATACTTCCTAGTGCATGTGAAGTATCTCACCACCTGCTCGAAGAGCTTCCTAAGGTGCATTAGGAACTTCTATTTCATAAGCCTGTGTTGGTCACATGGGATTTTTGTTTGTCTCAGTAATACCTATGTGCATTTATTCACCATGAAATATTTATACATGCACTCCCTAGTAAGCGGAGACCGATGACATGCACGATGTGCTCTGGAGTGATTGGAATATCCAGTTCACACAATCAGGTAATGCCTTTGCTCACAATGATAACAAACTCCTTTGCTACCTCTACGTATTGGTCTTGGCTGACCAAGTGATATTAATTCATCCACCTAGCTACTGCGAACCAGTGTGCAACATCTCACCTAATCCCTTAAGTGCCACTGGGATCATGCTTTTTAAGTGTATGATTCTTCGATCATTCACCCATGGTGAATTCCTTGCTGGTTTTGACTGGTTTGATGCCCTGCCCTCAGTAAGGCATCTTCTTATAAACTCAGGCACTTGAATCTAAAAATTGTTTCTGCATTGGGGTTGGCAGGGCATGCCAGCCAAATTAATCATCCGGTATGACGTATTAGGCATGAGGGTGTGTTAAATTATTGCGTCGAAATTATTTTTAGAGAAGCATATTATATGAAAATTTATGTGTATAAAATCATGCACATACCTGATTGATCATTTCATGCTGTGTGGAGTATGCCAAATTGATATTTGATGATATTTTTCCCATGTGTTGATTATGTCATCTTGGGTACTGCATTCTTGGTTTGCTCGAGGTCCTTCTACTAAAAACATGGTGGATCCTATTGGTTCAATTTGGCATGCATATATTCTCAATGATTGGCCTTGGGACGTGTAGAAATCCTACCCAATGATTTTGAAATATTTTTGGGTGGATCCGAATTTCCATCATGTGAGATGATGGTGTTTTTTTGGCTACTCCTCGTATTGCCAAGTAATTTTTTGAATTTATTGAGGTGCCTACTTGGTTAAGGTGCCTACCTCAGTAAGGCACCTTCCTCGATAAGGTGCCTACTTGAGTAAGGCACCTACCTTAGTAAGGCACCGTTGGACTATGAAGAATGCTCTAGGGTGGTGCCTCCTTGGCGAAGTAAGGCACTTGCTCCTTTGGAGTAAGGTGCCAGAGTAAGATGCCTCCCATGGGAATATATATATATATATATATATATTCATTTATAATATATATATATATATATATATATATATATATATATATATATATATTTCTTTGGGTGGTGGTGCCTTCTTGGCAGAGTGAGGCACCTACCTGGGTAAGGCACCTACTTTCGTAAGGTGCCTACCTCAGTAAGGTGCCTACTTCAGTGAGGCGCCTACTTCAGTGAGGCACCTACCTCAGTAAGATGCATACTCCAGTAAGGCACCTACCTCTCACTTGACTTATAAATAATGCTCTAGGGTGGTGCCTCCTTAGTCGAGTAAGGTGCATCTCCTCTGAAGTAAGGCATCTAAGTAAGGCACGTCTCCTCTAGAGTAAGGTGCCTGAGTAAGGAGCTTCCCATAGTAATGTTGAAAGAACACTCTAGGGTGGTCTATTCTTCCATCATTTAAAAATTCAATAGCAGTTGATGTGCCTATTTATGTGGGGTTGATCAAGCCTCTTGAATTTCCACTCGTGCTACGTCAGCATCCATTTCATCTTGGTACAAGGTACATAATTTTTATTTGTGGTTAATTGATGCCCACATTTTTCCTAGATCACTGCTATCCTCCTATTGTGCAGGTTCATGGATGCTGAGCCGGTATTAGGCCCTGTTTCCATAGATGCCTATTGTTTGAGCAATCAGGCCATTCCCTTGAAAAATAAAAATGAGAAAAAAAAAATAGTTTAAATGCAATCCATTCCTATTAGGCCCTAGCTCTCAGGATACCTACAACTTCCATGCAGGCATTATCCCTGCAAAAATACACCATAAGATAAAAAAACAAGGGAAACTAATCTAGCTTGTTTTTGGTGGACACCTCTGCACCCACCATGTTGAGAATTCTAGAGAATTTTACTCGGATGGGGTCTCCCCCATGCCTATTATAGACTCCACCAAGATGCTTTCAGACCTATGATATGGGCGCAATCAGTGGTAATTTGCTGTCAAAATGGTGTTGTTGCTATCAATTGTATTGACCCGCACAACATCGTTCTTAATTATTTCCACCACCTTGTATGGTCCCATCCATATTTGCATCAGTTCCCCCTTTCATTCTTGGAATCTAGAATCATACAAAAATACCCAGTCTCTCTCTTTGAACTTCTTTGCTTTAATGTGGTGGTCATGCCACTGCTTCCTTTGCCTCTATACAATTTTGATCCTATGTAGGGTATCCATTCAAAAAATTTCCAACTAATTCAACTACTAAATTTATTTCTTTTGTGCTTTGTCTAGGTTTAGGTCTAGTTCCATCATCATTTTGAGTGTTTTGACTTCAAATTCAATGGGCATCATTGCATCCTTCCCATATACTATTTGGAAGGGTGTGAAGCCGGTGGTTGATTTTGAGCAAAGGATAAATTTTAGTATAGATATAAGATAAAGATAGAGTAGAGTAAGAGTAGGCTTTGGAGGTGACAGAGTAGAGGACAATATTCTCTAGTGGATAGAGATCCATTAGTCAGTGCAGTGAGGATAGAGGTCTTCTGAGTGAGGACAAGAGTCTTCAGTGGAGAGAGATCCACAAGCCAGTGTACTAGAGGTAGTAGTATTCTAAGAGATCACTAGCTAGAGTAGTTGAGAAGGAGTTCTCCTATGGATAGGTATCCACAAAATTGATTAGGGAATTGGTGTCTCCTTTGGATAGGGGTCCATAAATATTATAATTGGGAAGGATTACCAAAAATATTTTTTGAGGAAATTTTAGTAAAATATTTTATCCATGGATGTAACCCACATTGGGTGAACCACGTTAAATCATGTCTCTCATGTGTGTGATGATTTGTGTAATATTTACTACTTTTATATTGATCATGTTATCATATGGGTTGAAAAAAAAAAAGTTTTATCTTATACTGTTCACCCCCTCTTAGTATAAGCACATATTCTTCAATTTGTATTAAAGCGGGTCTCTCCATGAAAAGACTAATAGATCAGAGGAAGATCCATAAAAATCACACATGACTTCAAAGAATGAATAAGAGACCATGTTTGACATAAAAGAGGAATTTTTGCTACTCTTAGGAACTTAGAAAATATTAGAAATAATAACTCAAGTTTGAAGGATCAAATTCAAGAGGGTGAATAAGCAAAGGAGGAACTTCTATAGAATATCATAGAACTCAAAATAAAGGTAGAAGAAGGAAAGAAAATTGAACAGGATATGACAAATCTATTAAGAGCAAGAGAAACAAAATGTGAAATATTGGAAGAATAAATTGTTTATCTAAGGAATGAAGTTGAAAAGACCAAGTTACTACAAGATATAAAGTTGGAAAAATAGAGAAAGGAGTCAAACCTTCAAAAAGTAGAGACTTCAAACAAAGATAAGCAAGTGACTCATACTCCATAAGGAAAAGACATCAGGAAAGAATAAAGAAAAGAAGAACCATGGATAAAAGTTAATCACAATAAAAGGAAGAGCATTCGACCATATTTTCCAAGGCATTCAAACAGGTTACATAATATCTTCCATGGCTATTTCTTTTCATGTAACAAATATGGTCATAGAGTTGTACATTGCACTGGTTATGCTAAAAAGGATGTCAATAGAAATTTTAATGCTTTTGCACCTCTTATGAATAATTATGTCATATATTATAAGTGCAATAATATTGGGCACAAGGCTAGATGGTGTAAAATGGTATTGCCTGAGTCAAGTAAAAAGAATACAACTTCAACAGTTAGGAAATAGAGAAAAGGGCATGAGAAAGTTAGATCAATGTTAGTACAAACAAATCTTCATGTTTAGGATAAGGGAAAACAATGGTATCTTGATAGTGAATTTTATAGACACATGATAGGAGACAAAAGTAAATTTCTAGTGCTTAAAGAAACTGATGGAGGATCAGTAATATTTGGTGATAATGGATCAAAAAAATTTATGGAAAAGGAACTCTAGTTTAGATAATGGGAAAAAAAATAGAGAATGTATTGTATGTCAATGGGTTGAGGCACAATATACTAAGTGTGAGCCAAATTTGTACCAAGGGCACACGGTTACCTTTCATCCAAGTTGGTGTGAGATTAGAAAGTCTAAAACTGGAAAATTTATTGCAAATGCAAATAGAACTACAAACAACCTCTACATGTTGAATGAGATTAAAGGAGAAAAGTGTTTTCTATCATAATAAGATGAGGGTTGTGGCATAGAATAATGGGTCATTTGAACTTTAAAAATGTAGTGAACATAAGCAATAAAAAAGCTATCAAATATTTACCCAAGCTAAAAAGGCCACAAAACACAATGTGTGCACCTTGTCAACATGGAAAACAAAATAGAACAAGTTTCAAATAAAAAGGATTTATGTCATTTGAGCCATTGAAACTAATACATACTGATATATGTGGTCCTACCATAACACAAAGTATTCAAGGTGAAAGTTCCTTCATATTTTTTTATAGATGATTATTCCATAATGATTTGGGTAGCCTTCCTAAAGGAGAAGTCATAAGAACTTGATTAATTCAAGGCATTTAAAGAGTTGGTTGAAAATGAAATAGGTAAAAGGATTAAGTGTTTGAGATCAGACAGAGGAGGATAATTTACCTCAAATTAATTTGTAAACTATTGTGAACAACATGGAATCAAAAGAGAATAGTCAACTACAAGAACTCCTCAACAAAATGGAGTTGTTGAAAGGAAGAATATGACTGTTGAAAATATGGATAGAGCTATGTTAAATGAATTCAAGATTTCAGATGGTTTTTGGAGGGAGGCAGTTAACACAATATTTTATATCATCGATAGGGTTCAAATAAGAGTGAACCATCACAAGACTCCATATGAGCTTTGGAAGGTAAGACCAACCACTATAAAATACTTCAAAAATTTTGGAAGCAAGTGTTACATAAGACAGGAAGAGAAAGACTTGGGCAAGTTTGACCCAAGATGTGATGAGGGTATTTTTCTTGGTTATTCCACTAATATTAAAGCCTATAGATGCTACAATAAAAGGACATGTACTATTGTAGAAAGTGTAAATGTAACAGTTGATGAGAAGATAGGGTTAAGAGAACTAGTTCAAGAAATTGTGTATTTGGAAGATGGAAGTTGTTAAGAAGAGTTATGTGAGGAATTAGAAGGAGAAGAGGAATAAACACAAATAATTCTTCCTAATACTCCATCCAGGTATGTACAGAAACATAATTCAAGAGATATAATCATTGGGAATCTATATGAGATACAAACAAGGAGAAGGGTAATAACATCAAATAAATAAGTAAATTTTTCTTTGTTATCCAAAACTGAGCCAAAATATTTCAATGAGGCAAGTGAAAATGACTTTTGGATTAATGCAATGAATGAGGAACTATATTAGATAGATAAAATTAAGACTTGGGAACTTGTCCCATGACCAAAGGATAAGAATGTGACTAGCACTAAATGGGTATTCAGAAACAAGTTAAATGAAGATGGTCAAGTAGTCAGAAACGAAGCAAGATTAGTATGCAAAGGTTATTCATATGTAGAGGGAATTGAATTTGATAAAACATTTGCTCTAGTTGCATGACTTGAAGCTATAATAATGTTATTAGCCTTATCAAGCTTCAAAAATTTCAAAGTATATCAGATGGATGTTAAATCAAACTTTCTAAATGGTATTCTAGAAGAAGAGGTTTACATTGAGCAACCAAAAGGATTCAAATTGATTGATAAACTAGATTATGTATGCAAATTGAAGAAATGACTTTATGGACTAAAGCAAGCTCCTAAATATTGGTACTCAAGACTAGATAAATACCTATAGGAACAAGGTTTCAAGAAAAGAATAGTGGACAGTAACCTATACATCAAAAATTAAGGGAATGACTTACTAATTGTAGTTGTTTATGTTGATGATATCATTTTTAGTGGTAAAAATGATAAGATGTGTTAGAAATTTACAAAGAGCATGCATAATGAATTTGAGATGTTTATGCTTGGTGAGTTTTCCTTCTTTCCTGGACTTCAAATTTTACAATAAGAGAAAGGATTATTCCTTTCACAAACCAAGTATATAAAAGAGATGCTAAATAAATTCAAGTTAGAAGATTGCAAAACAGTAAGTACTCCCATGGTTACTTGATGTAAGTTAAGTAAATATGATGAATCTCTAGAGGTAAATTAAAAATTATACAGATCTATGATTAGCAAATTATTGTATGTCACAGCTACAAGACCAGATATCATGTAGACAGTGGGATTAGTGGTAAGATTTTAGGAAGCACCCAAGGAGACACATGTGGTAGCAGTAAAGAGGATTCTTAGGTATCTAAAAGGGACTATGGATTTTGGGCTATGGTATCCCAAAAGTGATAGTTTCACTCTCATAACTTATACAGATGTATATTGGAATGGCAATATTGATGACAAAAAAGTACAAGTGGTAGAGCATTATTTCTTGGAGATTATTTAGTATCCTAGCTAAGTAAGAAATAGGTATTAGTATCCTTATGTATATTGCAGTAGTTTATTATTTTACACAAATATTATGAATGAAGCAAAATTTAGAGGACTTCAAGATAAAGCATGATCACCCTATTCCTATACTATGTGATAATACATGTACTATAAGTATCTTAAAGAATCTGATGATGCATTCCAAGACCAAACACATTTTGATAAAATATCATTTTATGAGAGAGTAGGTGATAGATAAATAGGTCAGGTTGGAATATGTTACTACAAAGGAGCAGATTGTAGATATCTTCACTAAGCCACTTCTGACAGATACTTTTTAGTATCTTCAAAGAAAATTGGGAGTAGTTTTACTCCCACCCCAAAATTAACCACCTCAAGAGGAGGTGGGGGAGGGGCTAAGCTAAGAGTCTCATTCTTGGTCCCAAGCCCCAAAGGTGGCCCTTTGCCATTGATGAAAAAGGGGGAAATATTTGAGTTGTGGGGAGAGCATTCAGTCAGGGGGAGCAATTTCTCAAGGGGAGCAAAACATAAAGAAGTAAAGGAAATGGTAAAAGGTAAATGGCTTGCAATCAATGAAAATAGGGAGTTGTTAGAAATATGAACAAGGTTTGTTGTCATTGATGTCAAGAGTTAGTTTTAGTGAGCAGTGCAAAAGGAAGGATGTCAAAATTCAGTTTTAGTAAGCAGTGCAAGAGAAATATTGCTTCTAGGCCTAAGGGAAATAATATTATAATATATCCTATTATAATATTCAAGATGATTAGATAAGGTCTAAAGGAGAAATAGGAAGGCCCAAGGAAAAGAATATTATAATATTTTATTATAATATTAAAGGTCTAATGTTAAGACCCAAAGTTAAATTAATTATAATAATTTCATTATAAATTAATTTATAATTTAATTTAATTAACCTTAAAGTTATTAAATTAATTATAATAATTTCATTATTAATTAATTTATAACTTAATTGTTTTTTGGTAAATTAATTTTATTGAAAATAGGGCATTTGAAAGGCGCCCTAACACCTTTTACATATCTGAAGCAAGAGGAACCGAAGAACTTCTAAACAAATTCAAACATAGCACAACTGAGAAGCAAAAGCCAAAATTTACCAAAATGAGACGTCCTGAAGGACAAAGGACCAAAAAAGGAACTAAAAATAGATAGCAGCCAGCCTAGACCACAATGAGACCTACAATCCTTTTTTGTGATTTTTATGAACCTTCGAATTCTTCTCGAAGAAATCCAGCTTTGCCTCCTGTTGTGATGTCCTTCACAACGACCCCAAAATTGGGGATCCACCTTAAATTTTGTGATTTTGAGAAATTTTTGTTTATCTAATTTTACTCGCATCAAGGTCTTGGAAAATTTGCTTTCACTTTGGAATTGCTGACATATTTGCATTTTGAAGGTTTGAATGTAGTTGCAATGCTTCAAAACAGAATATTTTGATTATTTGCATATTAATTGCATTATTTAAAATAAAATAATTTGATTAAAATCATTTTCAAAGGTTTAAATGAAATAATTTGATTAAAATCATTTTCAAAGGTTTAAAATGTTAATTTTCATTTAAATAATTAAATTTTATTTTAGGGTTAACCCTAAAATTAGTGCAAAATTGAAATGGAAATATCTTGAGGCAGAGAACTCCATTTGATCTCATTCAAAACTTGGTAAAAATATATGAATTTTCTCTTTCTAATGATACCAAACTTGCAAGATTCCACAGATGTCAATTTCACAAAAAAAATAGCGGGTTAATTTAGTAATATGAGAACTTTGAAATACTTTTGAAAAAAAAAGAAATTTACGGGAAAGTAAAGTTTGGTTTTGTTTTGATATTATGATTATTGTTCCATTATGCAGGTAATACAAGGGCAAGGGTTTGAACAAGGGCAAGGGTTCGAAGAAGATCGTTATACAATCCATTCCCGGTGATGAAACGGAATAACTAAGGGGCCAAATATTTTTATACAGATAAGGAGAGGAATGATTGGAAGGAAGCAAATCTACACATTCATTGGAGGAAAATGGAGAAAGTCATTTGCAGAACAATGGAAATTAATTGTAAGATTTTATAAATTGTTTTAAGCATTTTGGATCTAGATTTGTGCACATACTGTATTTGGAATTAATAAAATTTTTATTACAATTTTTTTTAATAGTTTGTATACCTTAGAAGATTGCACCAATTCATTTGATTTCATTGTGTACACACTGGTGAACTTTGGATTGGTTTTATAATTTTGTAGATGAAAATATGATCTGTGTATTTTGTCCGAGACATTAAGTAATTTCTAAAATCTAAAATATTTTATTATCTTTTTTATTATTTCATTCTGAAAACTATATATTATAACCTAGCATAATTTCATAAAGTAAAACTATATGGTTAGGTTATAAACTAAATTTATTATTCAAATATTACATCAATTAATATTTGAATTAATAAATTTAATAAGGGATAAATGAATATTCTTTTCCTCACCTTAATTTCATAAGGTTGAGGAACAAGGATTGATATCTCTAAAATTCAATTTGGATTTGATTTTTTAATATAGTTCTATTTATTTCAGAAGTCCAAATTTCAAATCAGAGATCATATTTATTCTTTTGAATATTTAATTTCATAAATATTTCAAAAGATAAATATTAAAAGCAAACCTAATTTATAAACTTTATTTTATCATAAAATCCAAAGTTTATACATTAGTTTCATATTAAGACCTAAGATTTTATCATAGACAAGGTTTTGGAACCTTATAAATTGGGCAAGACATTATTTCATTTATTCACTTCTTTTGGATTCTTTTGGATTTGATTTATAATTTCATAAGGGAGTTTGAATAAATGATTTATTTATCAAATAAACATTTGGGAAGTGAGTTGATTATAAATTTATTATGTTCCAAAGTTTTTTCAAGTTTATAAAATTTCATTTACTTTGATTTTTATTAAAGTTAAATTGAAATTTAATACAAAATGCTAGATTCTTTTTATGCTAATTTCATTTAAAGCATTTTGAGACATAAATTGAAGAGAGGAAATAAAATTTGGTATACTTTAACCTAAGACATAAAACAAATTTTATTTTTTTGAATTTATAACAAAGACATACTCCAAATGATGGATTTGAAATCATTTACATGATTCCAGGCCCCTTGTTAACAGCAATATGCAAACCACAAAAGTTTCTTTCTAAGCATTTACCTAAACATATATGTGAAACACATTAAACATAAAATAAGAACCTTGGAGATATATACTATTCTTTGCAATAGAGAATAATAATTCTGAGTTTATCGGGTGGTTTTGTGACTGAACAAAATCGCACCTCAACAAATTGGCACTAGAAGGAGGGCCTAAAAGGTAAATATTTGATTTTCATTTGAAATCATTCAAATCTCAATTTAAAAAAAAAATTACAAATTGAAGGGTGTTATTTATTGCCAATGTTTAATTGATGCATATATTTTATCAATTGATTGGTCATTTCATGCTTAGTTGCAAGATATATTTATTTGACTAATAAGATTGGCATTAATTTTTTTGTTCTTTAAAGTTCACTAATGGCATCACTTTATTCAGTAAAGGAAATGATGGCTTATTGGATAGGTGATTATTATAGCAGTTTAAACATGCCTATTCATCAAATTCTTGAAGGTGTAGAAATTTGTTTAGCTAGATTTAGGCATGATGTGGATCAAGCCAAGGACCATATTCAAAGATACAAGAGAACGTTACATCATTTACATCTTATGCAGGGAGATGTTCCTTGCAGATTATTTTCATACCCATTGTATGAGGTTGTGCTTAAGTGGTACATACAATTACCTGTAAGGTATGCTACTTCTTGGGTTAAACTACATAAAGCATTTCTTGAACATTTTGGAAGGTTGGATGATTCAGTTATAATGTTAAATCAATTTGTCTCCATCTGTAAAAAAATTAACGAACCCATGAGATCATTTAATGATAAATTTCATAGGTTGTATACTGAGGTGGGGATGCATTATATCATTTTAGAAGAAAGAGCTACTCAAATATACATGGGAGCCTTAGATCACATCACATCTATGTTTTTGGGGAAAGGTCTTAAAATTACATCATTGCCTAGAGCTTACAATGAGGCAGTAACATTTGAACAATAGTTGATATCTTAAGGTTTTAATATGGAACAACTATAAATACTTAGACCTAAAACTCATAATCAAAGATCACAAATGAGTCAGGTTGATATTTATATTTTAGATGTCACAACTACCTTAGATGTTGAGAATGAACATTGTGATGATCAAGTTGATCAAAATGTAGAAACTGATTTAGAGCCATTATTCACTAAGAAGGATTGGGATGATTTTATGAAACAAAATGCAGAAATTGATCCCATTGAAGAATATATTGTCTTACCAAAGGATGAATCTAAGGAAGATAAATTATTTGAAATTGAGGAGGATGAATCTAAAAAAGATAAATTTTTTGAAATTAAAGAAAATAAATTTGAAAGTGAATCTAAAGAATATATAGAAGAAATGATAGATTTTCATCATTTGTTTCTGTAGGATAATGAGTGTGATGTTCAAATAGGTAAAGTTAAAGAATTGAATGGTCATATATGTGATTTCATTGAAGATTTTAAGGTATTACAAGAAAATAATACCGCGATGATGATGGTTCAAATGACTGATTCTAAAAGCTTATTGCTTGAGGAAGATGAATTGTTTGAAATTGAATATGAATTATTTATTGAAGAAAATGAATCTGAAAATGAATATAAAGATGCTATTAAATAAAATATGGAATGTCACCAAGTGCTTTAGAAAGATAATGATTTTGTTATTTCAGATAATGAAGAAGAATTATTTACTTTATTCACAATTTCCAAAGAAGTTCTTATCTCATATGATATGCAAGAAATTGAAAGTCTTGTGTCACTTAAGGATTCTACAATGCTCATACAACAAGAAATCAGTAGGTCTTCATCTCAGGTGATTGATAAAGGTGAATTTGAAAAGTAAATTATAGACCTATCTGAAGTTTGCACAAAATATATGGTGGAACCTCACCCTTTAACTATTGAGCAAGGTGCAGCAACAGTATTGTCATTGTTGTCAACACAGTCAGATAGATCTGTTAATGCAGTAGACAAGAAGTTCAAAAGCTATTCAGATGCAGAAGACAGGAGTTCAAAGGTTATTCAAAGTATGTACAATGATTTTCCAAGAAGACCGAAGTGGCCCATATGCAAAAGATAAAAAAAAATACAAGAAAAGTGTCGCGATATCGCAACATATACAGTAGGCAAGAAAAACTATTGCGATTTCGCGACATGTTGTAAGAGAGAGAAAAAATAGGAAAAACTGTCACGATTTCGTGACATGTTGGAAGAGAGAGAAAAAGTAGGAAAAACTGTCACGATTTCGTGACATGTTGGAAGAGAAAAAGGCAAGTGGAAAAACTATCACGATTTCGTGACATGTTGGAAGAGAAAGAAAAAGCAGGAAAAACTATCGCGATTTAGCGACATGTTGGAAGAGAAAAATGCAAGTGAAAAAAACTGTCACGATTTTGAGACATGTTGGAAGAGAGAGAAAAAGCAGGAAAAACTATCGCAATTTCGTGACATGTTGGAAGAGAAAAAGACAAGTGGAAAAACTATCACGATTTCATGACATGTTGGAAGAGAAAGAGAAAGCAAGAAAAAGTGTCGCGATTTTGTGACAAGTTCGAAGAAAGAGAACAAGTAAGAAAAGTGTCACGATTTCATGACATGTCGCATTTTCGTGACTAAAATAGGAGAGAGAAAGTAAGTTTGAAAAGTGTCACGATATCGTGACATGTCGCATTTTTGTGACAAAAGAAAGAGAGGAAGTGTACGGAAGCAGAACTGTCGTGATTTCGTGACAAAAACAGAAAGCAAGACTTCGAAAGCAGAAGTGTCATGATTTCACGACAAAAGTAAAGAAGTAAAGTACAGAAGCAAAAATGTCATGATTTCATGACAAAAATAGAGAAGAAGACTTCGAAGGTAGAAGTGTCACGATTTTGTGAGAAAAGCAAAGAAGCTAAGTACGGAAGTAGAAGTGTCATGATTTCATGATAAAAGCTAAGTTGAAGACTACAGAAGCAAAAGTGTCGCAATATCACGATAAAAGCAAAGTCAAAGTCTATGGAAGCAGAAGTGTCACGATATCACGACAAAAGCAAAGACGAAGTATACGGAGGCAAAAATATCGTGATATCATGACAAAAGAAAAGATGAAGTCTACGAAGGCAGAAATGTCATGATATCACAACAAAAGAATAGAGAAAGCGTACGGAGGTGAAAGTGTCACGATATCGCGACATGTATTTTCATGGCAACAACAACAAAAGAAGCTATAAAGGCAGAAATGTCATGATTTCATGATAGGTCGTAAATACGCAAGTCAAGAAGGAGAACCCGAATGAAATGAGAAGTATGACAGTGGACCAACATCACTATGACAATTATAGGGGCAGTTATAGAGTGATTTCATACTATTGAAATACAAAGAGTGATAAAAATCTAGTATGGCGGTTATAGGGTCTATCCAGAATGAAATCATAAAGTGATGGATAAATCGAACATCTTATTGAGTTGAAGCCGACGAAGACCAATGACAACCGACTAAAATTAGGGTTTACAGTTGTTATGAAAGCCGACTAAGATTAGGATTTATAGCCAACTAAGATTAGGGTTTTCATCATAAAAATATTGTTATAAAAGGAGGGTTGTTTGGAGAATTAACTATATGGTCGAATGTGTGTGAAATACGATCGTTGTGCGCAGAGAGCAAGTCATGTCGAATCATGCTAAGTGTGAAATTCATAAAGAGTAGAGTGCACGAAAGGGAGAAGACGATCATGAAGTTCAACTGTAACGAAGCAGAGTGTGCGAAGTGATTGCGTAGAGAGAGCAGAGTGCACAAAGAACATAAAGGTGAAGAAGACTAGTCAAGGTCTTGCAAAAGCAAAGATAAATCAGGGGTTGGTGCTCCTTCCAGTTGGTGCTGGTAAATTAGGAGTTGGTGCTCCTTTCTGTTGGTGCAGATAAATCAAGGGTCGGTGCTCCTTCCAGTTGGTGCTGGTAAATCAGGGTTTGGTGCTCCTTTTTGTTAGTGTAGATAAATCAGGGGTTGGTGCTCCTTCTAGTGTGTGCTAGTAAATTGATTGTAAAGTTGGTGCTTTGTAAAGGCTGGATTTGGATGGTAGTCCAAGCAGTCAATTTTTGAGGAGTAGCCACATTGGTGAACCTCGTTAAATCTTATGTTGTGTGATGCTCTTTTGTTATACTTGTTGTATCTAGTAATAAGTTTTAATTGCTACGGTATTAAGAGCTATAAATTCAAGTTTAAAGAGCTACACTGATTCACCCCCCCATCTTAGTGTCATTGTAAGACTAACAATTGGTATCAGAGCTAAGTTCCTATACAAGCTTAACCAGCTAGGGTGATCTTAGAAGTAACACAATGGTAGGTGGTGAAGGCTTCTCATCAAACAAAGCACCATTGTTTGATGAATCTAATTACGCGTTCTGGAGAATCAGGATGCAGACATATCTCTGTGCTTTGGGATACGACATCTAGGATTTAGGAGTTAGTGGTTACACAATACCCATAATTCCTACAAAATATTTTGAAGAGAAAACATGTGAAGTTCTTTTCATGGCATTTGAAGAAGTAAAATCAAAAAAAGGAGTGAACTCTGAAGTATGTGGTGAAAACCTAGAGGCTGAAGTAGATATAGAAGGTGAGTTGATCTCTGCACTTGAAGAGTGGAAAATAGAGATGAAAAGAATAAGAAAATTTCAAAAAATCTTGAGGATGCAAATGAAATCATAACCAGTCTGAAAGTACAGACAAAAGAATACAAAAAAATATCTGAAGATCTCGAAGTACAAATTACCATGAAAATAGATTATTGCTTCAAACTAAAAGAAGAGAATGTTGGTTTACGAACGTAGATAGAAGAGATGAATCACAAAATTAGTTTCTATCACAAATGCGAAGTTCTATGAATGTGGATAAGATTATAAATTACCAAAGGCCTACAGGCATAAAATTTGGTCTGGGTTTCGTCGAAGGAGAATCATCAAATGGATCAAAGGCCAGAAATGTAGAATCCATAAATAATGAAGATAATAAAAAGGTTGATCAAGGAAAAATGTCTCATGCAAAAGAAATTAATAATGCCAATCATGAAAGGAGAATTGACAATGATGGATTCACCAATGTCACACATCAAAGAAGAAGAAGACCTATGGCTCCTACGACAACATGGCAAAGACCATCACCCAGGTTCAATTATCCCTTTTCTAGTTTATGTTTTAAATGCAATGGCTATGGAAATAAAATCTCAGACTGCAAATATAATGTAAGACCAAGGAATTTCACCAATAGAAATGTTTTTTCTCCTTTGATGAATTATACAGTAGAATGTTATAACTGTCATAATTTTGGGCACATTGCAAGAAACTGTAGAAGTACATTTGCATCAAATTAGTTTTAGGGAAGAAAATTTCAACCAAATAGGATGAGAAAAAATAGAAAACTTCTCGAAAAACATGCACAAGCTATTGATAAGAGAAAGGCAAAACAAGAGCCCAAAACTACTATCAAAACAGATTGGAAAGAAAAAGAGCGACTTAAGGTAGAAAAGGAATTCTTAATCGTACAAACAACATTTAAAGCACAAAATAAATATGTACCATGGATACTTGATAGTGGATGCTCCAGTCATATGACAAGTGACAAACAAAAATTTGAGAAGTTACAGAAATATGAAGGTGGTTCAGTAATGTTTAGAAATAATGATGAAGCTAAGATAGTTGGCAAAGGTTCAGTTAAAATTAGTGACAGAAAAATTAAGTCAGAATAAGTCTTTTTTGTGGATTGTTTGAAACATAACTTGTTGAGCATAAGTCAGATTTGTGATAAAGGTCATGAAGTATTTTTATGAAGCAGGGTTGTGAAGTCAGAAAAACAAACAGTGGAAAATTGATAGCAACTGGATCAAGGACATCTGGTAACCTGTAAACTCTCTCAAAGAATTTATAAGGAGCTTGTTTTATTGGATAGGAAGAAGAAAATTGGTTATGGCACAAGAGACTCAGTCATATAAGTTTTGATAATCTAGTAAAAATTAGCTCAAAAAGGGTAGTGAGATATATTCCCACCATCAGCAAACCTGCAAACAACATTTGTGCTTCATGCCAAAAGGGGAAGCAAACTAGAGTCACATTCAAAACAAAAGAGTACTACACAAGCAAACCTTTGGAACTAAGACACATTGATTTATGTGGACCCATGAGAACACAAAGCATAAATGGTGACAAATATTTTATGTTGTGCATTGATGACTATTCCAGAATGACATGGATATTTTTCTTGAAGCATAAATCAAAAGTTTTTGAAAGGTTCAATACTTTCAAAAAACATATTGAGAATGAAACATGAAAGAGGATCAAATGTTTAAGATCAGATAGAGGAGAAGAATTCATTTTAGAGGAGTTTACAGAGTACTGTGAAAAATACGATATTAGGAGACAGTTTTTAGCAGCCAAGACACCTAAGCAGAATGGAGTGGTAGAAAGAAAGAATAGGATAGTGCAAAAAATGGCACAGACTATGTTGGGTGAAAGTAGAGTAGCAGATAGATTTTGGAAAGAAGCAGTCCATAATATGGTATATATCCAAAATAGGTACATGCTGATAACACATGAAAGCAAAACTCCTTATGAGTTGTGGTTCGGTAAAAGGGCAACAACACAATACCTCAAAGTTTTTGGCAGCAAGTGCTACATCAAAAGAACTGAAGATAATATTGGTAAGTTTGAAGATAGAGCGGATGAAGGTATTTTTGTTGGTTATTCATCAAAAAGAAAAGCTTACAAATGCTACAACAATAGGCTAAAGAAAATTATGGATAGTGCCGATGTTAAATTTGATGAAGGTAGAGAACGAGTAATTAGCTATGAAACGAACTACCCAATTTATGAAGAGGTTATTGAAGGAGATGAGGAAAATGAAACGAAAAAGATATAGAAAATTGACTCAGATGATTTAAGTTGTGATTCATAGGTGGAAGAAAATAAGAAACTCAAAACAGGCAACTAGCAGAAAAATCATCCTAGAGAGCAAATAATTGGAGACCCCAAAGTTGGTGTTCAGACAAGAAGAAGAGTAGTAAGTAACTACTCTTTATTATCCAGAATTGAGCCCAAAAATATTGCTGATGCAAGCAAATATGAAAGTTGGATGAAGGCAATAAATGAAGAATTAGATCAGATTGAGAAAAACGAAACTTGGGAGTTAGTACCTAGACCTGCAAATAAAAATATAATCAGGACTAAATGATTTTTTTGAAACAAATTGAATGAATACGAACAGGTAGTCAGAAATAAAGCAATATTGGTATGTAAGGGTTATGCACAAGTTGAAGGTATTGACTTTGAGGAAACTTTTGCACCAGTAGCTAGACTAGAGGTAATTAGAATATTTATGGCTTTAGCAGTTTACAAGAATTTCAAAGTTTATCAAATGGATGTGAAATCAGCATTTTTGAATGGGAAACTTGAAGAAGAGGTTTATATTGAGCAACCATATGGTTTCCAACTTGGTGATGATCCAAACTTGGTTTGCAAGTTGAAGAAAGCATTATATGGATTAAAACAGGCACCCCAAGCATGGTATGCAAGGCTAGACAACTATCTCACTCAACAAGGGTTTAAGAAAGGTATGGTGGATAGTAATTTGTATGTCAAAACATAAAATGGGCATCTTATTGTTCTTGTTGTATATGTAGATGATATCATATTTGGCAGCAGCAAAGATGAGTCATGTAAAGATTTAGAAAATAAGATGCAGAAAGAATTTGAAATGTCAATGATTGGTGAACTTTCGTATTTCCTCGGGTTGCAAGTTAATCAAAATAAGGACATATTTATTTCTCAAGTTAAATATGTGAAAGAGATGTTTAAAAAGTTCACAATGGAGGATTGTAAGCCAGTTAGCACTCCCATGATGACAGGTTGCAAGTTGAGCAAGGATGACAAGTCTCCACTTGTTGATCAAACCATGTATAGATCTATGATTGGGAGCTTACTGTACCTGACAGGTACTAGACCAGATATTTTGTAGGTAGTATGCATGGTAGCACGATTTTAGGCTAATCCCAAGGAGACTCATGTGACAGCAGTGAAAAGGATTCTTTGGTACCTCAAGGGTACTATGGAGTATGGGTTATGGTATCCGAAAGGTAAAGACTTCACCCTTATTTCGTATTCAAATGCATATTGGGTAGGAGGTGTCAATGATAGAAAGAGTACCAGTGGAGGTGCATTCTATCTTGGAGACAGATTGGTCACGTGGCACAGTAAGAAACAAGAGTCAGTTTCTTTATCGATAGCATAGGCAAAATATATTGTAGCGACAACATGTTGTACGTAGGTATTGTGGATGAAACAAACCCTAAAATATCTTGGTATTAACTTCAATGAGCCAATATCAGTTAAGTGTGATAACACCAGTGCCATTAACATCTCCAAGAATTCGGTTATGCATTCACGCACAAAGCACGTTGCTATTAGGTATCACTTTTTGAAGGAGAAAGTTGCGAAAGGTGAGGTTAAGTTGGATTTTGTTCCAACTACAAAGCAAGTAGCAGATATCTTCACAAAACCATTGCCCAAGGAAATTTTTGAGTACCTTCACAATAAATTGGGAGTGGTCACACTTCCCAAGAATTGACTAGCTACAGGGATCACATTCTCAGGGGGAGCATTTAAGTATTTGATTATCTTTTTGCTCATGTTCATGATTTTTACTAAGTGTAATAAATTTTGCCTGAGAATGTTGTGCATAGACTCAGGGGGAGTCTATAGTAGCCCTTTGGTATTATTGTCAAAGGGGGAGAAGAGTTACAGGAAATTGCACATGTTTTGCCAACAATTCCAAAGGGGGAGATTGTTGAGCAAGGTGCAGCAATATTATTGTCATTGTTGTCAACACAGTCAGATAGATCTATTGATGTAGTGGTGGACACCAAAACAACACCAATATTATTATGTGACGACAAGCATTGATCGCATTGACACACACAGCCCCTAGGGCAGCCCCTAGAGGTTAAACAGTGGTCCTAACCACTCCCAAAAGCAGTTTTGGAAGGTCAAAAGTCAATTTGGCACCTTTTTGGCACTTTTTTCCCTACTCGTCCCACCCTAGGATGAATTCAAACTGGCATTCGTCCCACCCAGGGATGATTAAGAATTCACCCCAGGGCAGGGCGTATAGCAAGTTTTACTGGAAAAAAGTCAAACCTCGACAAGTCTGCCAGTTAACTAAAGCAGCAGGCCATGCAATTGCAAGGAACAAATTTATATCAATAAGAGAGACTTCAGTCATGCATGTCTTTATTTTAGAAACCTCATGCAAGGAGATTCTAAATTATGGAGTTAGCTTTTCTCTCAAAATAGGACAAACAACTCAAGTGGCACCCTCGCATGCGCAATTCAAACAGAGATACCCTAGGTCTATAAATTGGTGAGTTTTCTCACCCAAGATATATACATAGAGGGAGAATTTGAGCAACAAAGTGCTGCCAATTTACATACCTACTTGCGATTTGTGCTTTATACATCCTTAATATCTCATTCTAAAGGGAGGTTATTGGGTGACTATTGGAAGCACGAATCCGAACCCAAACCCTAGCATTTGGCCACAATACTTCACAAAATTTGTTGACCTATCCCAAGTGGATTGGTGCCAGAATAGTGTCCCAAACGGTGGGCCTCCTGCCCCCGGGTGCTCCCCAAACTGTTATAGTGCTAAACGTCCCACCCCAAAATGAATAGCAATTTGTGGCAGGTTTCATTGTTTTTCTTTTTGCATCTTATTCTAGGTCATTTCAATAGACTGTAGTTTAAATATCATTTCATTTGGAGCAATTTTGATCAGGTTTTTTCTATTTCTTGCCTTTACTATCTTGTAGATGGTATCATTGAAATCTGGGTGATCAAGGCCAAATTGGAGAAATTTTACCATCTGGGTCTTCCCAAAATACCCACAATTAGCTAACACCAAGTTTGTAGGTCTTTTGGAGCTTTCTAGATAGGACATTGAAGAGGGTACTTTCTGATAATTTATTACAGGTTAATTCGTCCCACCCCGGAGCGAATACCAATCTATGAGGAATTTCTTGATTGTTCCTTTTGCAATGCTCTCTTAACATCATATTCATGCTTCTGTCAAAGTTTCAGGTCTTTATGATATTATTTGATTATCGATTTAATGTTTTCATGCATACACTAACAGTAGGCCTAGGGAAATACATGCTTTATTCTATCTACAGGTGCTACTAATCTTTTCTGTTTCCTTGAATGCAGGTCTTCGACATCAAAGAAGTAGGAAGGAGTCAAAAATCATATACACAAGCAACGGCGACATTTTGGTCTGCCCATATTATATGTGGGCACGCGGAAGAAGGATTGTTATCATGGATGTTGTGATAAGAAACACATTTGACGCTCCTATCCCCTAAAAAGGAAGGAGACGTATTGTAACACAACTTAAAAAGCATATCAATAAAGAGATTACCATATTTCATATTGCTTTTATCTTGTGTCCATTCGTCTATGTTCTTTCTTTTTATGCATCTTTCAATACATAGGCTTTTAGCGTCAAGTTTGGTTTTACACACATCATATTCATCATATTCCTTTTTATTTCCGTATCCTCGTGCTTTCAGTGGCGATCATGGTGGGACCTATGTCCCTTGATTTTTAAGATTAAATTCTAATCAAAAGTTTCTTTTTTTGCTTGTAGGTACCAAGTTCTTAAATGTTGGACTGTTGTTCGTCCTACCCTGGAACGAATACCTATCTGTTAGTCGTCTCACCCCGGGACGAATAGCTCTCTGTGCAACTTTCAAGCAGCAATTCAGAGACATCCGACTTAGGCAGAGAAGAGGTAGGGGTTTTAAACACCCTTTGTCAATTTTCTGTTTTCTATTTTTTGTTCTCTAATTTTTGCTTGCATAGGAGAGTTTAGAGGCTTGCTTGTTTCAATTTTGTAATTTAAAAAGAACCCCACACACCACGTGGTATTTTAAACACAAGGAGTTGGTTGTAAAACCCCAACCCTTGAGAAAGACCAACGGTGGATTTCATCATCACCTTTTCTTGAGATATTGCATCCATAACCTCGATCGCGACTGTTGCTAGACATAAATCCTGACGAAAGCTGACCAAGTGTAGCTTGGGGTGATTCCCAGTGCATGAGGATAAGTCTTCTATGGTAGGTGTCATAAACAGAGTGATTCCCCTTTTGTACCGCCTATGTTCCATGTATCATATGCTCTCATGTACCTATAGTCTCCCTCATGTAAGGGCGGGTATATAGAGAGGTTGGTATATCGGTTTGGCAATGGTATATTGAAGGGGCGACCATTTTGGGTGTCATAAGAGCCTTCATAATTACATTTAAACAATTTTCACAAAAAGTTTTCAAAAATAAACAAACAAAACAAATTAAACCAGATTTAGGGCACACTTTTAATCTTTAAAAAGAGATAATCATTGCTTGTGTGTGTGTGCTATTTTCTGTTTAGTGTATCAAAAAAATCATAAAAAAAAAAAAGAACCTACGCATCTTTAGGTAAGCATCATCATGGTGTACACCTGTAGCCAAGCCCGATCATGGGCAAAACATGTAGAGAGTGCACCAAGGGAGACAAGTCGCCTCTAATATAGTCCTAAGGACTTGGGCATCCCACCTTGGTGGTAGGATACACAAGATAGTCCCCATCATGTCATCACCAAACAAGACTATAAAGGCACCCCCTTGAGGGGCACACCCACTCAACATAGAGGCACCTCCTTGAGGGGCACACCCACTCAACATAGAGGCACCTCCTTGAGAGGCAACCCCACTCAGCAAAGATCCTTTCAAGAGGAAAACCCACATGTGGCACTCAACCTAGATAGGAGGCCCCCCTTGGAAACTTGTTATGGGTGGCCTAGTGATGAAGTGATTGAACAACATAGGGTCCACAAGGAGGAACCATATGATATTATTACTCCTGATTTACCCTTGATTACTGTTAGAAACACTAGACCATATCTAGAGTATCAGGATTTCCAGACAGGTCAAGACAATTCTACCTACACCTTTTATGAATACAACAGAGAGTATGAGGAAGATCACTATGTTCCTCAAGATCACTACACAGCATAGGAACGATGCACGTTCACACCCGCAATGTATCAGGATCGCTCATTGAGGCCAGAGCCTCAAGTGAATGCCACTAACCTCGACATAGGGAAGCAACCCATAGGGGTCTCAGATAACCATGACCGAGAAAGACATGTAGGGGAGGCATCTAGGCTTCCTAAACAAGAGACAATAGACCAAATTGACTTGGCATTTGCCAAACTAGCTTTCCACCAAGCCCAAATCACGTGGCTCAGGCAAGACCAACAATAATTAGAACATTTGTGTCACCTTAACCAAGAGCACATTCAGTGTTAGACATCTGAATTGCTTCACAACAATGTGCCTGAGAAGGTCCCAGTCCCTTGCGCACATAAATCAGAAGTGTATGAGAGGCACAATCCCTTAGTGCGAGACAGGTCTTCGTGACCTCATCAAGCACTGCCTCTAAGACCTCCTAGACCTGGGTGGGAGGCCACTCCCTGAAACCGTGATGGGCACCATCCATAGGCACCCATAAATGTTTATAGGCCTAGGCCAAACACTCCTCAAGAAGCTTATGAGGAGTATGAACAAGAAGAAGAACGAGCTGAAACACCCTATCAAGGCAGAAGGGGTGCTACCCAGATACCCATCCAAAGGCCTCAAGTTCCCCAAAAATCACTATGGGAGCAAACCCAGGAGGAGTAGATCAAGTCCTCTAATGCATATAAAGCATTGCTAGAGCGCTTAGAGACTATGGAGCTCAAGACTTCTGGGCCCCAAAAGCCTACTTTACGCCAACTCCATAGTCATCCTGTGCATCCATCAGTGCCAACACCTCCATACCTTGAACACTTTAAGCTGCCCTAGTTGGCACTCTTTAGAGGGGAATAAGATGCCCAAGAGCATGTGACTCAATTCCTGAGCCAATGCTTTGGCATTCAAGACAACAATGCTTTGCTATTAAGAACATTTATAACCACATTCGCAGGCTTTGCCTCGGATTGGTTTACTCAATTACCAAAGCATAGCATCTGTAACTTGGATTAGCTAATGGATGCATTCCTAGAATGCTTCACCTTCAACACCAAGAAAAATGCGTCACTAAGTGATCTAGCTAGCCTCAGGTAGTATGAGGAAGAATCTATGGTGGCATATGGGAACCGATGGAGGACATTGCTTTCAAAGCTGCCCTACCTCCCTCCTATGTCCGACTTGACTCAAATGTTCTCCAAAAGTTATTTGAGATCGATCTCCATGCTATTGCAGATGTAGCAATATGCCACTTTAGAGGAAGCTCTGGAGTAATCTAGAATCATCAAGGAGATCAAGATACAGGATGGCAAAATTGCCAAGCCTAAGAAAAAAGAATGGAACAAGAACACCAAAATAGGGACTACGCAACAAAAACCCGGCACGGTCAATAAAGTTGCTATAAATTTCCCTAAGCCTGCACAAGAAACACAACCTCCAAAGGCTAACTATCAAGCGGTTCCTCCCAACAACTATGATAGAGAAAACCAAAGGCAAGAACAAAATTAGCAGCGTCATCCTAGGCGACAATTTACGCCTTACACAGAGTCCAGGGACTCCCTGTTTGATCGCTTGTCAGCGGCAAAATTAATCAATCTGCCAGAAATTCAAACCATAGACCCTAATGTGCCAAAGCCTAAGGGGTACAGAGAGGATTTGTACTATAGGTTCCACAAACAAAAGGGACATGATCTTAACGCTTGTTGGAAGTTCAAAGGTTTGGTACAAGACCTCATTGATAATAATACATTGGCAGTGGATAACCCCATAGCGCCCAACAACCAACAAATGGGCATTTTTAGAGACCCTTTTCCTGCACATGATGCACAAGAAAAACCCCTTCATGTCAATGAGGTGCAACAAAATTGCCCCATGGATGGGTATGTAGGGATGATAAGCATAGTGACAAGGAACAAGAGATACCCAGGAGCTGCCATCATGATAGCCACAAGAGAAGTTCCATCAACGTCACAAGCTCAACCAAACCCTACACAACTTCTCTCACCTAGACTAGTGGCCACGATTCAAACTAGACTTACTCAAAGTCTAAGGACCACGTCGGCTAGGCTCTCCATATATGAGCTTATTCAACAATTAGCGCCCCATCGGGAGGCTCTCATGGAGATATTAAAGGCAATTGAGCTGCATCCCCATGAAGCAAATTCTTTCAACAACTTCATGGGCCATGTGAAATAATGTATAGAACCAGTCATCACATTTAGATAAGATGAATTAAAATCGATGGTTGGTGATGTGGTGGATCCACCCCTGCATGTTATTGTGTGGGTCAACAGGATTCCATATAAGCGGGTGTTGGTAGACACTGGTTCGTCCAGTAACATTATTACAACCACTGCATTAAAACATTTGAAGTTTTCGGTCTCTCACATCGTACCTTCCACTTATAATCTTTGAGAATTCAATGATGTGATATGCTCGACAGTTGGCACAATTATCATACCCATCCAAGTGGGACAAAAGACCATTCATACATTGTGCCACATTTTAGAAGGTGATATGGCTTACAATATCTTGCTGGGGCAACCTTGGATATGGGACATGAAGTGTGTCCCTTAAAATGCTCATCAATGCTTGAAGTATACATTTGAAGGATAGGTGCATGTAGTCCTAGCAGACTTGGAGCCTTTCAAATACTACAATTTAGTGCAACTAATGCCGTAGTCGACCCTTTCGTCAACGCACTTGGATTTTCAATTAAATCCATCTAAAAGGGGTCCGATTATGCAAGAATCTCCATTACAAAATCAATCAAATTCCCAGGCAGGTCCATCTTCCTCATCTAGTCCTCCAAAAATGACACCACCTATGGTAGCTATGCAAAAGGACAAGGGAAAGAAACCCCTGGAAGAGGAGCCACCTTTAGTCTCTAACATCTCGACAAAAGAAAAGCCTAGTAGAATGGAAGTCGAGACGCCTAGTTCACCCCACATGGAGTGGATTCAGGGAGACCTCCCATTCGCTCCCCCTCAAATGCCAACAATCACAGTTGAGATGGCCAACACAGGATTGGGGGAGTATCTAGTGCAAAACATTATAGCAACGCCCAAAATTGAGTCCATGCAGGACATGGGGAGACCTCGACTCCCCATCGGCTCTATGGTTCCTCTAGGATACCCACCCAATCAGACAAACTTTATTTATGGGGGCCTAGATAATGGCATTGAACCTTCCCTACAAGAAGAGGAAGATGAAGAGCCCTTTGTTGAGGATGTCAATTATCTATCTAACCCAAACTTCGCATTAATATATCTTAGCCAATGCAATTGGCATGGATATGGGTTGGATAGGTATGAACAAGGAGTGCATGTTTTGTGCCAACCAAGATATCAAATACCTTATGACAAGTCAGGAGTAGGGTTTAATCACCCTTTGCCCCTTGACATCTTGGTTGAAAACATGTAAGGCATAGGTATAGGCAACAAGGATGGGTTGGCATTAGATCCACATGCCAATCCAAACACAACTTACTATTGGCAATTTTGGGTACTTTGGGTACATTGCCTTTGCTCAAGTATATAAGTTGTCATTGATGTTAAGAAGATTTTGAAGGAATTTGATTTGATGTAAAATAATTTATTTTGTTGAAGGTTACAGAATGACAGGTTCGAAAGAAAGTAAGTTGGAAAAATGTCGCGATATCGCGACATGTCGCATTTTCACGACTTAAGCAGGAGAGAGAAAGCAAGTTAGAAAAGTGTCATGATATCACGATATGTCGCAGTTTCGTGACTCAAAGAGGAGAGAGAATGTACGGAGTTAGAAATGTCACAATTTCGTGACATATTGCAAGGAAGCTTGTTCGAATGAAAAAGTGTCACGATTTCACATGTTGCAGGAGAGAGAGTCCGAAAGAAAAAGTGTCATGATTTTGCAACATAATGTAGAAGATAGAGTCCGTAGTGTGAATTGTCATGATTTCACGACAAGTTCGAAGAGAAAGAAAGTAACACGAAAAGTGTCACGATTTCATGAAATGCTACAGATGAAAATGTTCTAAGTAAGAACTGTCATGATTTCATGACATGCAGCAAAGGAAAGGTTTCAAAGTAAGAAGTGTCACGATTTCATGACATATTTAAGAGAAAGCATTCAGATGCAGAAAGTGTTGCGATTTCGTGACATATTGAAGAAAAAGCGTACGAATGCAAAAAGTGTCACGATTTCATGACATGTTCCATTTTCGTGGGTGTAAGGCAGAGAAAAGCACAAGGTAGTGAAAGTGTCACGATTTCGTGACATGTTCCATTTTTGCTAGTGCCTGTAGAGAAGAGTGTACAAAAGTGAAAGATGTCACGATTTCACATGTCATGTTTTTACTAGTGTAAGCAGAGAAGAGTGCAAAGAAGCGAAAGTGTCCCAATTTCGCAACATAAATTGAAAGCAGATATTCTATAAGAGAAGTGTCACAATTTCATGACAAAAGCAGAAAGGAGTTCGACGAAGGGAGAAGTGTCGTGATATCATGACAAAAGCAAAGTTGATGCTGACAAAGACAAAAGTGTTGCGATATCATGATAAGAGCTTAGTTGAAGTTGACAAAGGCTGAAGTGTCATGATATCGTGACAAAAGCCAAAAGAAAGTGTACGGTTGCAAAGGTGTCACGATATCGCGACATGTAGTTTTGTAGCAAAAGCTACAGAAGAGTTACAGAGGCAGTTGAAGCCGACAAAGTTAAATGTGAGCCGATGAAGATTAGGGTTTGCAGTCGATGAAGTTTAGGGTTGTTACAGCCGACTAAGATCAAGGTTTTGATCTTGAAAATGTTATTATAAAAGGCAGGCTGTTTTGAAGAGTTAAAAAAAGTGTGTGTGTTGCGACGTTCGCTGATAGAGCACAGAGTGAAAAGTTTGATCGATGAGAGCAGAGTGCAAAATTCGATCAAAGTGTGCAGAGTTAGCGAAGAGTCATGATGAATTTTTCCAAGTACTGTTGTGTTTGCGCAGACAGTGCAAATGTTGAAGTTCGACTAGAATATGACTGTGATTACATAGAGAGAGCAGAGGACTTGTGAGCGGAGTTTGATAGTTCTATCAGAAAACTTGAGGATAGAGATGTATTGGTTCTATGAGAAGAACCTGAGGACAGATTTGGTTGCTGAGATGCTGTGGACGTGATCATAGAAGGTAGAGGTCTCTTAGGCTAAGCATTAAGGACAAGAGGTCTTCGGTGGAAAGTATTTCCACATGCTGGTAAGAGGTAGAGGCAGTTGATCTTCTGAGGGATCATTTCCAGAGTAGAGGTGAAAGTATCTCCTTTGAGCAGAGGCTCATAAATTTTGATTGGGAGAAGGTATCTCATTTGATCCGAGGATCATAAAAATTGTAATTGGGAAGGATTCCCAAAGAACCTTGAGATAACTTTTAGAGAAAAGTTTTTGTGGATGTAGCCCAATATTTTTGGGTGAACCACGTTAAAAATGGGTCTTCAATGTGTGATGTTTTCTGTCTTGATTAATGTTGTGTTGATGCATCTGCTATCTAAAGTTAAAATTATTAATTTGTTAAGTCTTATACTATTCATCCCCCCCTCTCAGTATAAGCTTATGTTCTTCAATTGGTATCAGAGCCGGTCTCTCCAGAAAGAGCCTAACAGCTTGGAGAAGGATCTATCAGAGGAACATACAAATTTAGAAAGAGATGAAGAGGTTGAGTTCGATCTTAAAGGTGAATTCTTCTTGGCTTTAAGAAATCTTGAGAAATTCAGGGAAGAGAATTATGTTCTCAAGTATCAATTTCAGGAAGAAGAGATAGCAAGATCAGAATTGTCTCAAAGTGTTATAGACTTCAAAATTCTAGCTGAAGAAGGGAAGAAGATTGAATAGGTTCTGACAAAGGCTCTAAAAGGAAATGAATCTGATTGCGAGAAACTAGAAAAAGAGGTTATGTCTCTTAGAGTGAAGTTGGAACAGTTGACTCTCAGACAGAATACTCCGTGTGAAAAGCAAAAGAAGGATGGTATCACCATTTATGAAACAGGGTCTTCAAGCAAGATCAATCTTCATCTTGAAGAGCGGTAGATTCTAGTTGGTCATAAGGAAAAGAAGAACAACCATCCAGGGCATCAAAACAGGTTACATAATACTTTCCATGGCTATTGTTTTTCCTGCAAGAAATTTGGTCATGAAGCTATGCATTGCAATAAGTCTTTGAATAGCCATAGTAAGAAAAATGTTATCTCTTTTGCACCTCTTATGAATAAGAATTTCATGTGTTTCAAGTGCAAGAATTTTGGGCATATAGCAAGGATGTGCAGTTTGGATAGATCTAGCATTGAGTTCACTAAAAAGAGAAATGAGATCAAATCTAAGTCAATGATAGTTCAAACTACTTTTCATGCTCAAGAAAAAGTAGAAAAATGGTATCTTGATAGTGGTTGTTCAAAACGTATGACTGGTGAAAAGGAAAAGTTTTTGGTATTAAAAAAAACAAACAGAGGAACAGTCAGTTTTGGAGATAACAGGTCAGCTAAAATCTGTGGTAAAGGGACTCTTAGTTTGGATGGGAAATCCAAAATAGAAAATGTGCTTTATGTAGAAGGCCTAAGACATAATATTCTAAGTGTGAGTCAAATTTGTGATCAAGGACACATAGTATCTTTCTTTTCAGATAGATGTGAGATAAGTAAAGAAAAAATGGAAAACTCATTGCTAGTGCTACAAGGACTCCAAACAATCTTTACATGCTAAGTGAGATAAAAAAGGAAAAGTGTTTTCTAACTCAAGAATATGAGAGTTGGCTATGGCATAAAATATTGGGGCATTTGAGCTTTGATAATCTTGTCAATATTAGTAACAAGGAAGCAATTAGAGACTTGCCCAAAATAAAAAGGCCCCATAACATCATTTGCGGTCCATGTCAACATGGAAAACAGACTAGAACCAGTTTCAAATCAAAAGGGTATACTTATTCAAAACCATTGGATATTATTCATACCGATTTATGTGGCCCTAGTTGAACTCGGAGCATTTAGGGAGAAAGCTACTTCATGTTGTTTATAGATGATTATTCTAGAATGACTTGGGTTACTTTTCTCAAAGAAAAATATGAAGATTTTGAAAAATTTAAAGATTTCAAAGAAATGATTGAAAATGAGACTGACAAGAGAATCAAATGCTTAAGATCATATAGAGGAGGAGAGTTCACTTCAAATGAATTTGTGGAGTACTGTGAGCAACAAGGAATCAAAAGATAATATTCAGCAGCAAGAACTCCTCAACAAAATGGAGTAGTTGAAAGGAAAAATAGAACTATTGAAAATATGGCTAGAGCTATGTTAAATGAATCAAAACTTTCGGATGGATTTTGGAAATAGGTAGTCAGTACAACAGTCTAAATTATCACTAGGGCCCAAATTAGAGTCAATCATCATAAAACTCCTTATGAGTTGTGGAAAGGAAGACCAACTACAGTAAAATACTTCAAAGTGTTTGGGAGTAAGTGCTTCATCAGAAGGGAAGATCAAAATTTGGGTAAGTTTGATCCTAGGTGTGATGAGGGAATCTTTCTTGGATATTCCAGCAGAAGCAAGGCCTATAGATGCTTCAAAAAAAGAACTCATACAGTTGTAGAGAGCATAAATGTAACAGTTGATGAAAAGACAGGGATAAGAGAACCAGTCAAGGAACTCAGTGATGAAATTTGTCAAGAAGAATTCAGAGAGGTTTCAGATGAAGAAGAGGAAAGACAACAACTGCTTCCCAAAACTCCTTCACGATATGTTCAGAAACATCATCCCAAATATTTGATCATTGGTGATCCAAACAACAGGCAAACAAGAAGAAGAGTCATTCCTTCACATGATTCTACAAATGTTTCATTATTATCTCAGATTGAGCCAAAATATTTCAGTGAAGCATGTGCAGATAAGTTTTGGGTAAAAGCAATGGATGAAGAGCTAAATCAAATAGAGAAAAGTGAAACTTGGGATTTGGTTCCAAGACCTAAGGACAAGAATGTCATTGGAACAAAATGGATATTCAGAAATAAACTCAATGAGGATGGAAAAATTGTCAGAAACAAAGCTAGGTTAGTCTACAAAGGTTATGCTCAAGTAGAAGGTGTTGATTTCGAAGAGACGTTTGCTCCTGTTGCTCGTCTTAAAGCTATCAAATTTTTTTTGGCACTTTCAAGCTTCAAATCATTCAAGGTATATCAAATGGATGTAAAGTCAGATTTTCTAAATGGCGTATTGGTAGAAGAAGTCTACATAGAATAGCCAGAAGGAGTGTCTCTCTCAGAACAGTCAGACTATGTGTGTAAACTAAAAAAAGCCTTGTATGGGTTAAAGCAAGCACTAAGGGCTTGGTACTCAAGACTTGACAATTATCTTCATGAGCAAGGCTTCAGGAAAGGCATGGCAGATAGAAATTTGTATATTAAGAATGAAGATGATGATATGTTGATTATGGTTGTCTATGTTGATGATATTATTTTTGGGGGAAATAAGACTCAGATGTGCAAAGATTTTTCTAACACCATGCAGAAGGAATTTGAGATGTCTATGATTGGAGAGCTGTCATTATTTTTAGGTCTTTAGATTGCTCAATCAAAAGATGGTGTATTTCTCTCTCAAGGGAAGTATATCAAAGAAATGTTGAAGAAATTTGGGATGATGGACAACAAACTAGTATGTACTCCAATGATTACAGGGTGCAATATGAGTAAAGATGATGAATCTCCAACGACAGATCAAAAGTTGTACAGATCAATGATTGGTAGTTTATTATATGTTATAGCTACCAGACCAGATATCATGCAAGCAGTTGGGTTAGTAGCAAGATTTCAGGCAGCTCCAAAATATTCTCATGTTATAGCAATTAAAAGGATATTCAGATATCTGAAGGGCACTATGGAACTTGGGCTTTGGTATCCCAAAGGTGATGATTTCACCCTCACGGCCTATACAGTGAAGAACACAAGCTTATACTGAGAGGGGGGGGTGAACAGTATAAGACCACTTTTTACTTTTCCTTTATACTTCAAAACAGTAAAGCAACATATCCAAAGCAATATCAAAACAATGCACAAGATCATCCACAAAGTGACACACAATTTTAACGTGGTTCATCCACAAAACTTTTCTCTAAAAGTTATCTCAAAGTTCTTTGGGAAACCTTCCCAATTACAATGTTTATGAGCCTCGGCTCAAAGGAGATACCTTCCCCCAATCTGAATTTATGAGCCTCGGCTCAAAGGAGATACCTTCCCCTACCTCTGCTCTACCTGGTGATCCTCTAGAAGACCTCTGCCTCCGCTGCCCTTAGAAAATGGAACTCTATCCATAGAAGACACCTATCTTCCTTGCTCTGGTTGGAGACCTCTGTCCTCAACTCTATCACCTCAAAAGTTGGTCCTCGAATCTGCACTAAACACAGTCCTTCGGTCTAGCACAAATGTCCTCGGGTTCTTCTCATAGAACCAATGCACCTCTGTCCTCAAGTTCTATGATAGAACTATCAAACTCAAACTTCACAAGTCCTCTACTAGGACCTATCCAAATCTGCTCACAAGTCCCCAAAGGAACCTATCCAAAACCTGCTCACAAGTCCCCAATGGAACCTATCCAAAACCTACTCACAAGTCCCCAATGGAACCTGTCCAAAACCTGCTCACAAGTTCATCAAGAAAAACTTGCTTGGCATGAACCCACACAGAGAATGGTTAGAGACCCAATGTGATTCATCAACCTCATAGAAGCATAAAGAGAATTGTTAGAGACTCAATATGTTCTATACTTAACTCCCAATCTCAATCTCAACTCAATCTCAAATCTCATAAGAATAAGATAGATGTAATATGCTTTTCTCAAGAACATGAAACACAACCCAACAATTGCCAACCAAGCAATATCTCATATAACAATGATACTCATGTTCTTTCCAACAACCAATATCTTTTCTCAACCAATTAGGGCTTCAACAACAATGCTCAAAGACAAGGTTTAACCAACATCATTCAACTCAACATTAACCTTGAAGCATTCAACCAATCATCACAAGAAAAGGAAACAAGTAGAAATCCTTTTCCCTCCAAAGATATTTGAACAAAACAGCCACCCACACAATATCACCAAATGCAAAGAATAACTTGTTCAAATCAACTCAATGGAGTAAGCCCAATATCATGAATCAAGTAAAAGCAATAACTTGATCAAACAACCTCTATGGAAGCAACTCAACCATCAACCTCAAAACAGCCAACCAAGGGTTTCACCAACTCAAAGCAAGTAGCAAGACTCACAAACATAAACCCTAGTGCACAATGCTTCCACTACCTCAAACCAGAATTATGCATTCACCAAAACTCTCATCAATGATAACAATGCATAAGTAGTCTTCAACAAACCAGAAAATAGGATTTACACCCAACCAAAGGAAACCTAGTTGAATACCTTTTCACTCCAATCTTATTTCAGGAAATCAACCACCATAAACAATTAATAGGAGAATGTGCCCATACCTTTTTGAAGTGAAGAAACCCCTTTGGAAATCTGCCACAATCACAAAATTCTTTTGCCAATCTTCACAAGGGTTAGTAGATCACAAAATAATCAACATTACTCCACTTTTCAATAATCATCACCAAAGCCTTTAATTGCACAACTTCCTTATCTCTCCTAAAACCACTTGTACCATAAAATAAAATAAATCAAAACATTACATAACCTTTTCACTCCAACTTAATTAATAATTGTTACCCATATTTTATTATCTCTTTCAAATACCTCAATATCCTTTAATTAATCAAAAAATAAATAAACCAAAGTGCCTACACCTTATATCTCCTACAAATTTGGAATATAACACTTTTAATTTTAAAACCTAAAACCTTATTACTCCAAAAGTTTATTACCTTAATAAAATATATCCTTATTAAATTTCTACAACACTATAATACCTTATATCTGCCGAAAAACAAAACACACTCAATTTTCGTCCCCCTCTAAAATGCACATCCCCCAAATCTCAATTTTCGAGCATTTTAATAATTAAGATTTGTGCATACCTCAACCATAGGCTAGCAAATGAAAATATCACACGAAGATCGACCCACACTTTGTTACACTCTGCATAGAGAATAATATCGAACACCTTCGCTTGACATTAATGAAATTATTTACCTCGATTTATATGCACTTTGATGCATATCCAAACACGTCGGCCCTTTTAATTTAATTTAAAATTTTAATTTAAATTTTAAATAAATAAAATTTAAACTAAATATTTAAAATTAAATATCTTCATCACCGGGGCACCTTTTTCAACGAAACGAAGAGCCAACTTGGGTTTTAAGAAAAACCCATTTCAAATCTGTTGTCCATGGTTTTAAATAAAACCTTTTATTTTTTCTGCCTTGGTTTTCACAAAAACCCTTCCGCTTCTTGACATCAATGACAACATCAACACTTGAGCAAAGGCATTACCCAATGTACCCAAAATTGCCAACAATCTCCCCCTTTGTCATTGATGGCAAACCTTTACTGAAAAACACTTCTTAAGAGCCAAAAATGAAACCCACAACTAAGAATCTACCTTTGAAGTTTTTCTCCCCCTGACTTGAAGCTTTCCTCTTCACTTGAAGCTCTCCCCCTTACTCATATCTCTCCCCCTTTGTCATCAATGGCAAAGGGTCACCTTTGGGGCTCGGGACTAAGAATGAGCCTCTTAGCTTAGTCCCTCCCCCACCTCCTGTTGAGGTGATTAATTCTGGGGTGGGAGTGAAACTCCCATTAGGCACTGATCATCATCAGCATCTATAACTTCCTTGCCGGGCCTTCTCTTGAACTCTTTGTCCATATTCTTGTTCCTATTTTTGTCACTGTTCCTGTTCTTAGCCATGCCTTGATCCTTGGACCTGTTCATACCACTATTTCTATTCCTATACCTTGGAAGTTCAGCTCTACATTATCTAGCTATGTGACCTTCATTGTTGCACTTATAACAAGTAACAATGTTATTTCTTTGAGGCATACCTGTTCTTTGAATCCACCTATTCTGACTAACCCCATTCTGGCCAAACCTGTTATGACCAAACCTGTTCCTATTATTTGCCTTGCAATGAACTGCCTTGTGCCCAAAATGTTGACAAGAGTAGCAATATCCTTGAAAGAAATTACCACCTCTAAAACTGTCATTTACCTTCTTCACTTGAGCCATGCAATGTGAAGCCATGTGACCAAACCTATGACAAGCAAAACATCTGCCTTGAAACTTTCCTTTATTTGACTTCTTAGGTCCTGAAAACTTCTTCTTCTTCTCATTCTGAATTCTATTTTCTATTTCGGTGCATCTATCATTCAAGGACTCATGATCTGAAATACTTTCCTCATCAGAACTCTCTTTCTTTTGGAGTCTCTTACTAGACTCTCCAACTTGTTTCTTGTGTGGCTTAACAAAACCAAGACCTGTTTTATCTGTTGTCTTTCTTTGACCTTTGATAAGAGATTTAACCTTTTTGGAGCTTTCTTGAAACCTCGTATAACTTATCCTTGTACTCTTTATTTTCCTCTTTCAAAGAAGCCATTTTCTGATCTAATTCACTATACTCAAGCACCTTAGATTCTAACTCATTCTTGAGTTCTTGTGCCTTAGCCATAGAGACGTCAAGACTTTCTATAAGTTTATCTCTCTCCATGCAACATTCATCTAACTTATCCTTGAGTCTAGCATTCTTCTTTCTTTCCTTTTTCAAAACACTAAGAGCATTAGTAAGTTCACATTCAAGATCCTCTATTTGATTGCACTTTGAATTATCAAGGCCTTTTTCAGATTTCTTATCACTAGAGGTGCTACCCTTTTCAAAAACCATACATGCATCTTCCTTATCATTTTTTGAAGCATCCTCATACATACTAGCAACCAAATCATTATTTTTGCAATTATCCTCAAGGTGCCCATGATTTCCATATCTAAGACATTTCGGTTCTTCCTCCTTTTCTGATATGAACAATATCTCATTTTTATAATCACTCGAAGAACTTTCACTATCACTACTAGAACACTTACTTGCTTTGTCAAGGTAGACGCTCTTCTTTTCTTGATTGTTGTGCTCATATTTGATTTTAAGAGTTGTATTGGCCTCTTCTAGTTGTTTCTTCAATGAAACAATCTCTTCTTTTTGTTTGCAGCAAACAGTCTCTTTCTCATTGATCTGAGACCTGAGAGTTTCTTCACTCTTTTTGAACTCTTCTATTTTCAGCTTCAGATTGCTAACAACTTTGTTAGATTCTTCTTCATGTTTGCTGTATATATCGACTTTATTACTCATTTCTTCATCTGCATTCTTAAACCATCAATTTCTTTTTCTAGCTTGTTGCAATACTCTATTTTCCTGGATGATTGCATTTAGAGATCTTCAAAAAATTTCTTGTAATCTTCTCGCTTGTACTTTCAAGCTGGTGATTATATCTTCCGCATCCTCAACCTTTTTACTCGGGTCTAAAATCGGTTTCTATTTCCAATTTGCTTCTGCATCACTTCCTTCTTCATCACACTCTTGTTCCGAATCTGTTTCTTCACCAATTTTGAACGGATCATCTTCATCTTCACTGCTACTAAACCCATGGCAATGATGATCATTGTGATAGAGTTGACCACAAACAAAACATTCTCTTCCTTGTGAGCAATCAGCTGCAAAGTGACCGGTCTTCCCACATTTGGTGCAAAACTTTATTAATCTGGCTTGTTTTCCATTGTTTGATTCATCTCTTGAATCTATTTCCATTCCCAAAGCAGCAACATTGAGATCATCTTCATTTTCTTTCATGACCCTGTGAGATTTCTTTTTCTTGTGTCTAATGGTTTTGCTTTTGCCTTTCCTTGCCATTTGTGTTCTTGTAAGATCTTCCTTCAAGCTGTTTAAACTTTTCGAAGGCACCCACTCTGATACCAATTGAAGAACACAAGCTTATACTGAGAGGGGGGGTGAACAGTATAAGACCACTTTTTACTTTTCCTTTATACTTCAAAATAGTAAAGCAATATATCCAAAGCAATATCAAAACAATGCACAAGATCATCCACAAAGTGACACCAATTTTAACGTGGTTCATCCACAAAAATTTTCTCTAAAATTTATCTCAAAGTTCTTTGGGAAACCTTCCCAATTACAATGTTTATGAGCCTCGGCTCAAAGGAGATACCTTCCCCCAATCTGAATTTATGAGCCTCTGCTCAAAGGAGATACCTTCCCCTACCTCTGCTCTACCTGGTGATCCTCTAGAAGACCTCTGCCTCCGCTGCCCTTAGCAAATGGAACTCTATCCATAGAAGACACCTGTCTTCCCTGCTCTGGCTGGAGACCTCTGTCCTCAACTCTATCACCTCAAAATTCGGTCCTCGAATCTGCACTAAACACAGTCCTTCGGTCTAGCACAAATGTCCTCGGGTTCTTCTCATAGAACCAATGCACCTCTGTCCTCAAGTTCTCTGATAGAACTATCAAACTCAGCTTCACAAGTCCTCTGCTAGGACCTGTCCAAATCTGCTCACAAGTCCCCAAAGGAACCTATCCAAAACCTGCTCACAAGTCCCCAATGGAACCTGTCCAAAACCTGCTCACAAGTTCATCAAGAAAAACTTGCTTGGCATGAACCCACACAGAGAATGGTTAGAGACCCAATGTGATTCATCAACCTCATAGAAGCATAAAGAGAATTGTTAGAGACTCAATATGTTCTATACTTAACTCCCAATCTCAATCTCAACTCAATCTCAAATCTCATAAGAATAAGATAGATGTAATATGCTTTTCTCAAGAACATGAAACACAACCCAACAATTGCCAACCAAGCAATATCTCATATAACAATGATACTCATGTTCTTTCCAACAACCAATATCTTTTCTCAACCAATTAGGGCTTCAACAACAATGCTCAAAGACAAGGTTTAACCAACATCATTCAACTCAACATTAACCTTGAAGCATTCAACCAATCATCACAAGAAAAGGAAACAAGTAGAAATCCTTTTCCCTCCAAATATATTTGAACAAAACAGCCACCCACACAATATCACCAAATGCAAAGAATAACTTGTTCAAATCAACTCAATGGAGTAAGCCCAATATCATGAATCAAGTAAAAGCAATAACTTGATCAAACAACCTCTATGGAAGCAACTCAACCATCAACCTCAAAACAGCCAACCAAGGGTTTCACCAACTCAAAGCAAGTAGCAAGACTCACAAACATAAACCCTAGTGCACAATGCTTCCACTACCTCAAACCAAAATTATGCATTCACCAAAACTCTCATCAATGATAACAATGCATAAGTAGTCTTCAACAAACCAGAAAATAGGATTTACACCCAACCAAAGGAAACCTAGTTGAATACCTTTTCACTCCAATCTTATTTCAGGAAATCAACCACCATAAAAAATTAATAAGGAGAATGTGCCCATACCTTTTTGAAGTGAAGAAACCCCTTTGGAAATCTGCCACAATCACAAAATTCTTTTGCCAATCTTCACAAGGGTTAGTAGATCACAAAATAATCAACATTACTCCACTTTTCAATAATCATCACCAAAGCCTTTAATTGCACAACTTCCTTATCTCTCCTAAAACCACTTGTACCATAAAATAAAATAAATCAAAACATTACATAACCTTTTCACTCCAACTTAATTAATAATTGTTACCCATATTTTATTATCTCTTTCAAATACCTCAATATCCTTTAATTAATCAAAAAATAAATAAACCAAAGTGCCTACACCTTATATCTCCTACAAATTTGGAATATAACACTTTTAATTTTAAAACCTAAAACCTTATTACTCCAAAAGTTTATTACCTTAATAAAATATATCCTTATTAAATTTCTACAACACTATAATACCTTATATCTGTCGAAGAACAAAACACACTCAATTTTTGTCCCCCTCTAAAATGCACATCCCCCAAATCTCAATTTTTGAGCATTTTAATAATTAAGATTTGTGCATACCTCAACCATAGGCTAGCAAACAAAAATATCACACGAAGATCGACCCGCACTTTGTTACACTCTGAAAGCTCCTCTAAGCTCTTGGTTTCGATAATCGTGCAGCCACCAATAAATTTAACACTCTCTTGATTTTCGTGCACATGCTTTATATTATTTTCGCCGAGTTTTTACTTTCTCGTGACTTCGATTATTTTTCTCCGAAGCATATAGTCAATCTTCCTTGGCGCGAAAACCAATCCCATCACACCTTCGATCGCGCCATGCTTGACATCTTCCTTCGCTAGCGCAGGGGCTCAATGTCGAAAATGAAAAGCACAGAGAATAATATCGAACACCTTCGCTTGACATTAATGAAATTATTTACCTCGATTTATATGCACTTTGATGCATATCCAAACACGTCGGCCCTTTTAATTTAATTTAAAATTTTAATTTAAATTTTAAATAAATAAAATTTAAACTAAATATTTAAAATTAAATATCTTCATCACCGGGGCACCTTTTTCAACAAAACGAAGAGCCAACTTGGGTTTTAAGAAAAACCCATTTCAAATCTGTTGTCCATGGTTTTAAATAAAACCTTTTATTTTTTTGCCTTGGTTTTCACAAAAACCCTTCCGCTTCTTGACATCAATGACAACATCAACACTTGAGCAAAGGCAATGTACCCAATGTACCCAAAATTGCCAACATACAGATGCAGATTGGGCAGGAAGTACTGATGACAGGAAAAGCACTAGTGGTGGAGCATTCTTTCTAGGAAAGAGTTTGGTGTCTTGGCTAAGTAAGAAACAACCTTTTGTTTCCTTATCTACAACAGAGGCTGAATACATAGCAGCAGTGGCTGGGTGTACACAGGTTTTATGGATGAAAACCACCTTGCAGGATTTCAAAGTCAAGCATGAACAACCCATCTCCATACTTTGTGATAGTAAAAGTGCCATAAGTATTTCCAAAAATCTGGTAATGCACTAAAGGACAAAGCATATTTCAATCAAGTATCACTTTCTAAGGGAGAAAGTGCAAGACAAGTAGGTCAAGCTAGATTATGTGTCTACTAAAGAGCAGATTGCAGATATCTTCACCAAACCTCTTCCAAGAGATACATTTGAGTATCTAAGGGAGAAATTGGGAGTTGTACTCCCACCCCAGAATTAATCACCTCATCAGGAGGTGGGGGAGGGACTAAGCTAAGTTGCTCATTCTTAGTCCCAAGCCCCAAAGGTGACCCTTTGCCATTGATGACAAAGGGGGAGAGATATGAGTAAGGGGGAGAGCTTAAAGTGAAGAGGAAAGCTTCAAGTCAGGGGGAGAAAAACTTCAAAGAAATATTCTCAGTTGTGGGCACAGTTTCTCAGTTGTTAGCACAGTTAGTTTTAGTTTTGTCTCTTGAGACGTGTTTTCAGTAAAGGTTTGCCATCAATGACAAAGGGGGAGATTGTTGGCAATTTTGGGTACTTTTGGTACATTGCCTTTGCTCAAGTATATAAGTTGTCATTGATTTCAAGAAGCTTTTGAAGGAATTTTATTTGATGTAAAATAATTTGTTTTGTTGAAGGTTACGACATGACAGGTTCGAAATAAAGTAAGTTGGAAAAATGTCGCAATATCGCGACATGTCACATTTTCACGACTTAAGCAGGAGAGAGAAAGCAAGTTAGAAAAGTGTCGCAATATCGCGACATGTCATAGTTTCGCGACTCAAAGAGGAGAGAGAATGTACGGAGTCATAAATGTCACGATTTCGTGACATATTGCAAGGAAGGTTGTTCGGACGAAAAAGTGTCACGATTTCGTGACAGAGATTCCGAAAGAAAAAGTGTAGCGATTTCACGACATAATGCAGAAGAGAGAGTCCATAGTGTGAATTGTCATGATTTCTCGACATGCTACAGATGAAAATGTTCCAAGTAAGAACTGTCATGATTTCGTGACATGTAGCAAAGGAAAGGTTTCAAAGTAAGAAGTGTCACGATTTCGTGACATATTGAAGAGAAAGCGTTCAGATGCAGAAAGTGTCACGATTTTGTGACATATTGAAGAAAAAGCGTACGGATGCAGAAAGTGTCACAATTTCATGACATGTTCCATTTTCGTGGGTGTAAGGCAGAGAAAAGCACAAGGCAGTGAAAGTGTCACGATTTCATGACATGTTCCATTTTCGCTAGTGCCTGTAGAGAAGAGTGTATGAAAGTGAAAGATATCACGATTTCATGACATGTCATGTGTTCTCTAGTGCAAGCAAAGAAGAGTGCAAGGAAGCAAAAGTGTCGCTATTTCATGATAGAAATTCAAAGCAGGTATTTTATAAGAGAAAAGCAGAAAGGAGGTCGACGAAGGGAGAAGTGTCGCGATATCGTAACAAAAGTAAAGTTGATGCTGACAAAGACAAAAGTGTCATGATATCGCGACAAGAGCTTAGTTGAAGTCGACAAAGGCTGAAGTGTCACGATATCGTGACAAAAGCCAAAAGAAAGTGTACGATTGCAAAGGTGTCACGATATCACGACATGTTGTAGTTTCACGGCAAAAGCTATAGAAGAGTTACAAAGGCAGTTGAAGCCGACAAAGTTAAATGTGAGCCAACAAATATTAGGGTTTGCAGCTGACAAAGTTTAGGGTTGTTACAGCTAACTAAAATCAAAGTTTTGATCTTGAAAATGTTATTATAAAAGGCAGGTTGGTTTGAAGAGTTAAAAAAAAGTGTGTGTGTTGCGACGTTCGCTGATAGAGCATAGAGTGAGAAGTTCGATCGATGAGAGCAGAGTGTGAAATTCGATCGAAGTGTGTAGAGTGAGCGAAGAGTCATGGTGAATTTTTCCAAGTACCACTGTGTTTGCATAGACAGTGCAAAGGTTGAAGTTTGACCAAAATACGGCTGTGATTGCGTAGAGAAAGCAGAGGACTTGTGAGCTAAGTTTGATAGTTCTATCAAAAAACTTGAGGACAGAGATGTATTGGTTCTATGAGAAGAACCTGAGGACATATTTGGTTGCTGAGATACTGTGGACATGATCATAGAAGGTAGAGGTCTCTTAGGCTAAGCATTGAGGACAGGAGGTCTTCGATGGAAAGGAGTTCCATGTGCTAGCAAGAGGTAGAGGCAGTTGATCTTCTGAGGGATCATTTCCAGAGTAGAGGGGAAAGTATCTCCTTTGATCAGAGGCTCATAAATTTTGATTGGGAGAAGGTATCTCCTTTGAGCCGAGGCTCATAAACATTGTAATTAGGAAGGATTCCCAAAGAACCTTGAGATAGCTTTTAGAGAAAAGTTTTTGTGGATGTAGCCCAATATTTTTGGGTGAACCACGTTAAAAATGGGTCTTTAATGTGTGATTTTTTCTATCTTGATTAATGTTGTGTTGATGCCTCTGCTATCTAAAGTTAAAATTATTAATTGGTTAAGTCTTATACTATTCACACCCCCCTCTCAGTATAAGATTGTGTTCTTCACTTACACATTGGGGAATTATTTCCCCTTACAAACAAACAACCTTGTTGACCTTAACAACCCTTTCCCTTCTATCAAACAGGGAGACAATTCCAGGACTCACCCCCATTAAGGGTATGGACAAGACCAAGAAGGGTCTTCTAAAGATGAGTTGGAGTACAAAGAAACACCTTGGGATCCTCTTGAGTTGAATAAAAATCATTCCCAAATGCATCCCATGGATGATTCTCAAGAAAGCTTCTTGACCATGTTCCCTTTGGATGTTCCAATGGAGGATATGCCCGCTCAAGAAAATCAGATGCGATAGTAGCAATATCCCTTGGACATCGATGACATGTTTGAACACTTACACATAGGGCCCAGACATAGGTGGCACCTCAACTAGGCACAGTTATAGCAATTACTGCACCTGCCACTCCAGGTATATAGTGAACATCTTTCGCCTAGAGACCCTATAGCACCATCAGTGCCTAGGGCAGATCCTGTCCTCTTATATGCACATAGGGCTGATCCATTTGTGCTAGTGCCTACAGAGCCAGATCCAAAGCACCAAGAACATCCAAAATGTCATAGTCATCACACTTGCGGTAATGGAGGTTACAATCATTTCATCAACATGATCTCCATTGAATTGATCGCCTCCATCCATGATCCAGCCGACCCAACATGATCATTGCATCTAGACATAGAGGCTATAGATTGGGATGGCACTGACACACCACCATCCCCATCAGAGTACTGGCCTTGTGGTGGGATGTTTCATTTCACTCCAAGATAGACTCAGTATGTCTTCCATGCTGAAGAGGAACCTGACGTTCCTAATGATGATCTTAATTCAGCAAATGATATCCATCTGATCCCAACTCCACACCAGTTGGAGGACGGATCCCACATGTCGATCGAGGCAATGACTGACGTAGACATCGACACAGATCCAATGAATCCATAGATTCTCAAGCTAGGGGTAAGTATCTCCCCTAAAGAGCAAGCTGATTACATTGCCCTTCTCAAGGAGAAGAAGGAAGTTTTTGCATGGTCATATAAAGACATGCCCGGGCTAGACCCATAGCTAGTCACACATAATTTAACATTGGATCTGACAATCAAGCCAGTAAAGCAAAAACTACACAAGATGCATCCAACAATGGCCTTAATGGTCAAAGACGAATTACAAAATTTGTTGGATGCATAGTTTGTCATCTGTGTGGATTATGCACCATGGTTGTCTAACATGGTGCCCATCAAAAAGCTTAATGGGAGGATTCACATATGCACCAATTTTTGAGATCTAAACAAAGCGAGTCCTAAGGATGATTTTCCCTTGCCTAGCATTGATGCATTGGTAGACGCTACAGCAGGCCATGAAATGCTTTCCCTCATGGATGGTTTCTCGGGATACAATCAGATTCGTATCAATCTCGAGGACCAACTAAAAATAGCATTCACAACGCCTTGGGGGATATTTTGTTATAAGGTCATGCCTTTTGGCCTTAAAAATGTTGGCACCACCTACCAACGTGCCATGACATACATCTTCCATGATTACATGCACAAAACTTTGGAATATTACATGGATGATTTGTTGGCCAAATCCCTTTTGCACCCCAATCATCTCAATGACTTACGCATGATCCTTGATCACCTCATTGAGCATAAAGTCATACTAAACCCCAAGAAGTGTGTATTTGGCATCACATCTAGAAAGCTCTTGGGTTTCATAGTCTCCAAGAGAGGAATCGAGGTGGATCCAAATAAATTCAAGGCAATCCTTGAAATGCTTCCCCCAACTACCATCAAGCAGCTTAGAAGTCTTCAAGGAAAGGTCACGTCAATCAAATGCTTCATAGCACAATTATCTGACAAGTGCCAACCCATGAATAAATTATTGCACAAGGGGGTAGCCTTCCATTGGGATGACGAGTTCCAGTCAACCTTTTATGACATTAAACAGTACTTGGCTTCATCGCCAGTATTGGCACCACCTAGACCAGGCGTGTCATTCTACTTATACATATTATCTACTGAGGTGGTACTGGGCGCCATGTTGTCCTAGAACAATGAATTGCACAAAGAACAAGCTACTTACTATCTTACCCGCACCCTGGTCAGTTATGAACTTAACTATGAATACGTCAAGAAGCTCTGCTTGGTAGTGGTGTTTGCTACCAAGAAGCTATGCCATTACATGCTGAGCAACAAGACGTATGTTGTGTCTAAGGAGAATCCATTGTGATACATGATGAGTCATACTTATCATAGTAGCCGCACGGCAAAATGGATCATGTTGTTGATGGAGTTTGACATAGAGTTTATTGGACAAAAATTCATAAAAGGTCAAGTCATCACCGATCAACTGGCAGAGGCTCCTCTTGAAGATGATCAACCTCTGATTGTAGAACTAACAGATTATGGGGTCTTCCATGTTTTTGAATCGCCAGATTCTGATGAGCCTGAGTCACAAGCTAACATGACCCTATTCTTCAATGGTTCTAAATGTGAGCAAGGAGGTGGCGTAGGAATTGTATTCTTCACTCCACAAGGGGCTCCAATGCCTCTATCATTTAAATTATACTTCTCATGCACCAACAACAATGCAGAATATGAAACCTTGCTCATAGGTCTTCAAACAACAGTCACCATGAACATAAAACATTTAAACATCTTTGGTGATTCGTTGTTAATTGTCAATCAAGTAAAGGGGATATTCCAATGTAAATGTCCAGTTCTGTAGGCCTACAAATCCCTTGTGGACAAATTTTTGGCACAAATTGAATGGTACAACATTGAGGCACTCCCTCGATCATCAAATTGTTTTGTGGATACTATGGCCTCCTTGGGGTCACTAATCCTGCAAGACCCTTTCGATGAGATGACAACTATTTAGGTCAAGACATTATTGCAACCCACGATGGAGCGTGTAAGCTCTGACCTCACACCAGGAATCCACTTGATCTAGATTGAACCATATCTAGATAGGTTCTCTCAAATCCAATATTGTTTGACTCAAGCCAACTGGGGGTCCTTGTTCTCCCCTACCCCTCTTAATAGCAACACAATGCTATTTTTACAAGTTCTTTCCTGCTCAGCTTTTGCTCGGGATGAACTTCAAGAGGGATTGGTTGTTCATACCATCGAGGTTTCTAATTAGCAGGATTGGTACACACCCCTAAGGTATTACCTCAAGCTAGGTACTCTCCCACTTGGATTGACACAAGCCGTGAAAAGATCATTCAAATAGAAAGTGGCAAAACATGTCTTACTAGGAGACATTTTGTATCATCAAAGATATGAAGGAATTCTACTCCATTACTTGGACCAGCAGGAGTTCACTTGGGTGATCACCTAAGCCCACGATGGTACATGTGGTGGCCACTTCAGTGGTATGACCATCACAAAGTGCATTCTCTGCATGGGTTATTATTGGCCATCTTTACAGCGAGATTGTTGCACATATGTGAAGAAGTGCATGAAGTTTCAATATCATGCCAATTTGACACACGTACCTTCTCAAGCCTTGTAATCGATCCAATCAGCTTGGTCTTTTTCACAGTGGGGCTTTGATCTCATCAGAAATATCTCCCCTACATCGTCGGGTCATCACACGTTCATCATAATGGCCACATAATACTTCACCAAGTGTGTGGAAGCAATTTCGTTAACCTCTATGACTGGAACCAATTCCATCCAAGATCCTTTCAGATAATGGGACGCCCTTCAAGAATAAAGATGTGTGTGCTTTGACCACAAAGTACAAAATTTAGCACAATTTTTCAACACCCTATTATTCGCAGTAAAATGGGCAAGCAGAGGCATCCAACAAAATGCTAGTCGCCATCCTCAAAAATACCATCGCAGATAATCATAAGGATTGGCACATTCAGATCTCGCTTGCCCTATGGGCTTATCACACTAGAATTCGGACGCCCACTATGGCAACATCATTTTTGCTAGTGTATGGCTCCAATGCTGTCATGCCTCTTGAGTTGTAAATCCCTTCCCTACGTATTTCAATGCAAGATTTCATCGATGATGATACTACGTGGTAGGCCCGGTTAGATCAAATCACATTGCTTGACGAACAATGCGTCAATGCTCTCAAGATTTTGCGTATCTATCAAGAGTGACTTAAGAGAGCATATAACATGAAGGTTCACCTAAGGGATTTTTAGGTTGGAGATTTGGTCTTAAAAGAGAACCAGCATAATTCTAATTTTCCGTCCCATCTTTGAGACAAGTTCAGGGCAAACTGGTTAGGTCCTTATGTGATTGACAGTAATATAGGACCTAGAACATACCGGCTCGCCTCTCTTGAAGGAATCAAGGAGCTAGAACCTTTGAACATCAGTCATTTGAGGCCATTCTACATTTAGAGAGCCATAGTCCACACAAAATATCCAAGGATTTCCACAATCGCTTGGTCAATCCCAAAATGCCCCAAAGGTGTCCATAAACCCTTTGGTCAACCACAAAAGCTCCAAGGATTTCCACAATCGCTTGGTCAATCCCAAAATGCCCCAAAGGTGTCCATAAACCCTTTGGTCAAACCAAAAAGCTCCAAGGATTTCCACAATCGCTTGGTCAATCCCAAAATGCCCCAAAGGTGTCTATAAACCCTTTGGTCAAACCAAATCTCCAAGGATTCCCTTAATCGCTTGGTCAACCTAAAATGTCCCAAAGGTATCCATAAACCCTTTAGTTAAACCAAAATCTCTAAGGGTTACCATAACCGCTTGGTCAACACAAATATTCAAAAACCAACAAAAACAATAAAAATCATCAAAAATCACTAAAACAACAAAAAAAAAATTCATGCATACTCTTAAATATTAAAATATAAAAAAAATATGTTGCATTAGGCACCACCTCCATACATTGCATATTCGCTAGGTCATACAAGTCAAAAGCACCATAGACTGTAATTGCTCGGCAATTTTCTCATTTTTCACATAAAATCAATTTTATCAACGCATACATCCCGCATCACACCATCCCCATTTTTAGCAAATTCAGTTGTCTCCTAATGTATTTAGGGTTTTTGTCATTCAGCTATCTTTAAATTTCTAGCCAAAAATTGTACAAAGTCAAACAGATTGTACACAGGAAAGTTTTACTTGGGTCACGCCTCGTTATGTAATATCCCTACACAAATTAAAACACATAAAATAATTCCTAAGTTGTGTGAATGTAAGATGAAAACTACAAAGCAGTCTAGAGTACCATAGGTGAAAGATTAGCCTGTTCATCCCCCTGTGCGAATGGTTCAAGAATGCTGAGAATTGACAAAAGGACAAGCTCTTCCCCATCCATTCCTTCTAATCAACAGTGGTTTTCACCACTAACAAAAATTCAAAAATCACCATTGGTCCCTAAGGTTGTAAGGATTCGTACTACACGTCCTTTCCAAGTATGGGTAGCCATCCCCAAGGCCTAAAAGAATCAATGACCATTCAAAAACAATATTTCCTCTAGCTATCATCACAATCACCTTTGGTCTCTCAAGTCATAAGGATTCATACTACACGTCCCTACTAAGGATGTGTAGTCATCCCCAAGGCCTAAAATATCAATACCCTTACTTCATAATCTCCATACTACCCTTTGGTTCCCAAAGTCGTAAGGATTCGTACTACACGTCCCTACCAAGGATGGGTAGTCATCCCCAAGGCCTAAAAGGATCAATGTTATTCACCAGTCACAAACATACCATCTTAACCTTACAAAGCTCAAAATCCAAATAAAATAATAGTGGTTCTCACTACTCTTTAAAATCCTTTCTCCAAAAGAAAAAAAAAAAACAAAATAAATAGTGATTTTCATCACTTTGTATACGAGCAAATATCCTAAACCATTGAGCCAATAAAAAGCCTAAACTTGAATCCCTGGAATTCTCAGTATTCAAAAACCATCTAGGTGATCCTCATTACAGGTTTGGTGGACAACCTACTTGGCAATGGTGGTATCCTACCCACATGACGATATGTCTATCACATTAGCTTTGCGTGTGAGCAGACCAATGTTTGCATGTGGATGAGCTATCTTATGGTACCTTAGATTGTCCCATGGCTTAATCTTGCTAAATACAACAACGGAGTTAGTGGAGCTAGTTAGGTGATCCTCAGTACAGGTTTGGTTGATAGCCTATCTGGCACTGGCGGTATCCTAAAAAATACCACATAAATGAACTCAATTGCACACATAGGGATGTGAAATAACTTGGTTAACCTCCAAGTCGGATTTATACCTTGTTCAAAAGTCTTGTGAGATAAATGTGCAGTCTTGGCTAGTTAGTTAAAATATTTGAATCTCAGAAAAGCTTAACTACATTTTAAAAAACAACTGGTCCATTTCATTCCATACATAACCATCAGCAAAAAAATGCAAAATCAAAAACACAGTTGTCACATGCAACGTCATTCCACAAAGTCATCCCATAAGTACAACAAGCCAGTAAATCTTGTACAATTTATGGTGTCATCGACAAGTTATAAAAAAATAATTTCATTCATTCCATATGCATACATCATATAATTAGCAACATCGCAATCATAATCCCACATGCATACATCATCATAAACAAACATTTCAAAAAAACAGCAAACAAATGCACAAAAATGCACAAAAAAGAGCAATAAAACTATCCAATGAGAGTGCTTTTGCACTTGAAATTTTGGGCATGCAAAATAGATGTCGGGATCCCAAATCCTCACTATCCTACTCCCTAAGAAGGCTATCATAGCTGGACCACTCCACGGGAGGACATATTTTCAAGAATTTCATCCCTAAATGGCATCCCAAAAAGGGTCAAAACCTAACCAAAAATAGCAATAACATTGCCGAATGAAGGCGCCTTTGCGCTTGACATTATTGGCATCCAAAATAGACGTTGGGGTCACAACTTGTCCCTATCCTACTCCCTAAGAAGGCTATCCTAGCCGGACCGCTCCATGGGAAGACGAATTCTTGACAATTTTAGCTCCAAAATGCGTCACAAAAAGGGTTTAAACCCACCAAAAATAGGTCAGAATGTTTGGAAACTACTTATGCATTCCATGGTAAAACACCTGAAGGCACCATTAATTAAGTCATCTTGGGTCAAGCGACTCATTGCTTTTCTCATGTTGGTCATTCCATCATCGATTTGTTGCTTGAGGGAGTAGTCACACTTAGTCACCAATCAACAAAAACACACGCAATCAAGGAAATGACACGCATTCAAAGGATCATTGACAAATACAATCACGCTCCTGCTTGGGGCAGCAAACAAGCAACAATCACAAGCTGATCAAACACTTGGCATTCATGAATCATGAACTCAAGGTTCCCACAGAAAAAAGGTTGTGCCCTTTACCTATTCATGGCTAATCAATGTCCAAGCTCAAGTAACACCTCACCGAAAAAGGTTAAAACTTGAGTTAAGTTCCTTAGCTTGTCGGAAGCAAGGATTCAAGAATGTGTGCCCTTTCCATACTTGGGGTCTCAAGAGTTGGTTAGGTTACTGAGAAACCCTAATCAATAGTGCTTTGGTTATCTATTTTTGCTCGATGTTGTGCCTTGCACAACGCTACCCAAAAAGGGGCATCTGTAGACACCAAAACAACACCAATCCAATTATGTGATGATAAGTGCTGATTGCATTGACACACACAGTCCCAAGGGCAGCCCCCAGAGGTTAAACAGTGGTCCTAACCACTCCCAAAAGCATTTTTGGAAGGTCAAAAGTCAATTTGGCACCTTTTTGGCACTTTTTTCCCTACTCATCCCACCCTAGGACGAATTCAAATTGGCATTCGTCCCACCCAGGGATGATTAAGAATTTGCCCCAGGGTGGGGCGAATAGCAAGTTTGACTGGCAAAAAGTCAAACCTCGACAAGTCCGCCAGTTAACTAAAGCTACAGGCCATGCAATTGCGAGGAATGACTTTATATCAATAAGAGAGACTTCAGTCATGCATGTCTTTATTTTAGAAACCTCATGCAAGGAGATTCTAAATTAGGGAATTAGCTTTTCTCTCAAAATAGGACAGACAACTCAAGTGGCATCCTCGCATGCGCAATTCAAATAGAGAGACCCTAGGTCTATAAATTGGTGAGTTTTCTCACCAAAGATATATACAGAGAGGGAGCATTTGAGCAACGAAGTGCTGCCAATTTACATACCTACTTGCGATTTGTGCTTTATACATCCTTAATATCTCATTCAAAAGGGAGGTTATTGGGTGACTATTGGAAGCACGAATCCGGACCCAAACCCTAGCATTTGGCCACAATACTTCACAAAATTTGTCAACAACACCCCATAACTAGTTTTGGACCTATCCCAAGTGGATTGGTGCCGGAATAGTGTCCCAAACGGTGGGCGTCCTACCCTCGGGTGCTCCCCAAACTGTTACAGTGCTAAACGCTCCACCCCGGAATGAATAACAATATGTGGTATGTTTCATTGTTTTTCTTTTTGCATCTTATTCTAGGTCATTTCAATAGACTGTAGTTTAAATTTCATTTCATTTGGAGCACTTTTGATCAGGTTTTTGCTCTCGCCTTTACTAACTTGCAGATGGCATAATTTAAATCTGGGTGATCGAGGCCAAATTGGAGAAATATGACCATCTAGGTCTTCCCAAAATACCCCCAATTAGCTAACACCAAGTTTGCAGGTCTTTTGGAGCTTTCTAGATAGGACATTAAAGAGGGTACTTTCTGACAATTTATTATAGGTTAATTCGTCCCACCCCAAAACGAATAGAAATCCATGGTAGGTTTCATTGTTTTTCTTTTTGCATCTTATTCTAGGTCATTTCAATAGACTATAGTTTAAATTTCATTTCATTTGGAGCAATTTTGATCAGGTTTTTGCTATTTCTCGCCTTTAATAACTTGCAAATGGCATCATTGAAATCTAGGTGATCGAGGCCAAATTGGAGAAATATAACCATCTGGGTCTTCCCAAAATACCCCCAATTAGCTAACACCAAGTTTGCAGGTCTTTTGGAGCTTTCTAGACAAGACATTGAAAAGGGTACTTTTTGATAATTTATTGCAGGTTAATTCGTTCCACCCCAGAGCGAATACCAATCTGTGAGGAATTTCTTGACTGTTCCTTTTGTGATGCTCTCTTTACATCATATTCATGCTTCTATCAAATTTTCAGGTCTTTCTGATAGTATTTGATTATCGATTTAATGTTTTCATGCATACACTAACAGTAGGCCTAGGGAAATACACGCTTTATTCTATCTACAGGTGCTACTAATATTTTTTGTTTCCTTGAATGCTGGTCTTTGAAATCAGAGAAGCAGGAAGGAGTCAACAATCATATACACAAGTGGCAGTGACATTTTGGTCTGCCCATATTATATGTGGGCGTGCAGAAGAAGGATTGTTATCATGGATGTTGTGATAAGAAACACATTTGACGCTCCTATCCCCTAAAAAGGAAGGAGACGTATTGTAACACAACTTAAAAAGCATATCAATAAAGATATTACCATATTTCATATTGCTTTATCTTGTGTCCATTCATCTATGTTATTTATTTTTATGCATCTTTCAATACATAGGCTTTTAGCGTCAAGTTTGGTTTTACACACATCGTATTCATCATATTCCTTTTTTTTTCCGTATCCTCATGCTTTCAAGTGGACAGGAAGTTCAAAATCTATTCAGATGTAGAAGGCAGGATTTCAAAGGTTATTCAAAGTATGTATAGTGATTTTCCAAGAATACCGAAGTGGCCCATATGCAAAAGATCAAAGAAAAAGACAACTAAGAAAAGTGTCGCGATATCACGACATATACAGCAGGCAAGAAAAACTGTCACGATTTCATGACATGTTGGAAGGGAGAGAAAAAGTAGGAAAAACTATCATGATTTCATGACATGTTGGAAGAGAAAAAGGCAAGTGGAAAAACTGTCGTGATTTCACGACATGCTGGAAGAGAAAGAAAAAGCAAGAAAAATTGTTGTGATTTCACAACATGTTGGAAGAGAAAAAGGCAAGTGGAAAAACTGTCGCGATTTCGCGACATGTTGGAAGAGAGTGAAAAAACAGGAAAAAATGTCATGATTTCGTGACATGTTGGAAGAGAAAAAGGCAAGTGGAAAAACTGTCACGATTTCATGACATGTTGGAAGAGAGAGAAAACAAGAAAAAGTGTCGCGATTTTGCGACAAGTTCGAAGAAAGAGAACAAGTAAGAAAAGTGTCACGATTTTGTGACATGTCACATTTTCACGACTAAAACTGGAGAGAGAAAGTAAGTTTGAAAAGTGTCGTGATATCGCGACATGTCGCATTTTCATGACAAAAGAAAGAGAGGAAGTGTACGAAAGCAGAACTGTCGTGATTTCACGACAAAAGCAAAAAGCAAGACTTTAGAAGCAGAAGTGTCACAATTTTGTGACAAAAGCAAAGAAGTAAAGTACGAAAGTAGAAGTGTCACAATTTCATGACAAAAGTAGAGAAGAAGACTTCGAAGGTAGAAGTGTCACGATTTCATGACAAAAGCAAAGAAGCTAAGTACGGAAGCAGAAGTGTCATGATTTCATGACAAAAGCTAAGTTGAAGACTACAGAGGCAGAAGTGTCACGATATCGCGACAAAAACAAAGTCGAAGTCTATGGAAGCAGAAGTGTCACAATATCATGAAAAAAGCAAAGATGAAGTATACGGATGCTGAAATGTCATGATATCATGACAAAAGAAAAGACAAAGTCTACAGAGGCAAAAATATCGTGATATCACGACAAAAGAATAGAGAAAGCGTACAGAGGTGAAAGTGTCGTGATATCGTGACATGTATTTTCATGGCAACAACAATAAAAGAAGCTACAGAGGTAGAAATTTCATGATTTCATGATAGGTCGTAAATGCGCAAGTCAAGAAGGAGAACTCGACTAAAATGAGAAGTATGACAGTGGACCGACATCACTACGACATTTACAGGGGTAGTTACAGAGTGATTTCATACTACTAAAATACGAAGAGTGATCAAAAGTCAGTATGGCGGTTATAGGGTCTGTCTAGAATGAAATCATCAAGCGATGGATAAATCAAACATCTTCTTGAGTTGAAGCCGACGAAGACCGATGAAAGCCGACTAAAATTAGGGTTTACAATTGTTATGAAATTTGACTAAGATTAGGATTTACAACCGACTAAGATTAGGGTTTTCATCATAAAAATATTGTTATAAAAGGAGGGATTTTTGTAGAATTGACCATATGGTCGAATATGTGTGAAATACGATCACTGTGCACAGAGAGAAAGTCATGTCGAATCGTGCTAAGTGTGAAATTTGCAAAGAGAGCAGAGTGCACCAAAGGGAGAAGACGATCGTGAAGTTTGACTGTAATGAGGCAGAGTGTGTGAAGTGATTTCGTAAAGAGAGCAGAGTGCATAGAGAATGCAAAGGTGAAGAAGACCAGTCAGGGTCTTGCAAAAGCAAAGATAAATCAGGGGTTGGTGCTCCTTCTAGATGGTGTTGGTAAATCATGTGTTTGTGCTCCTTCCAGTTGGTGTTGGTAAATCAGGGGTTGGTGCTCCTTTCTATTGGTGTAGATAAATTAGGGGTTGGTGCTCCTTCCAGTTGGTGTTGGTAAATCAAGGGTTGGTGCTCCTTTCTGTTAGTGCAGATAAATTAGGGGTTGGTGCTCCTTCCAGTGTGTACTGGTAAATTAATTGTAAAGTTGGTGCTTTACAAAGGTTGGATTTGTATGGTAGTCCAAGCAGTCAATTTTTGAGGAGTAGCTACATTGGTGAACCTCGTTAAATCTTGTGTTGTGTGATGCTCTTTTGTTATACTTGTTGTATCTAATAATAAGTTTTAATTGTTGCGGTATTAAGAGCTGTGAATTCAAGTTTGAAGAGCTACACTGATTCACCCCCCCCTCTCAGTGTCATTGTAAGTCTTGTGTCACTTAAGGATTCTACAATGCTCATACAACAAGAAATCAGTAGGTATTCATCTCAGGTGATTGATAAAGGTGAATTTGAAAAGTAAATTATAGACCTATCCGAAGTTTGCACAAAATATATGGTGGAACCTCACCCTTTAACAACAAAAGATAATTTTTATAATGGTTGGGGAGGGTATGATGAATGTTTTTATTTTATGCCTATTGATAAGAATTTTTCTTCATTTGATATGCAGGATGCTAAAATTGATATCTTACATGAAGAGTCTACAACTCCTATACAGTCAAATAATCACATGTTTTCTAAATCCACGATAAAATCTCATCCCTTAGCTTTAGAAGATAATTATTATTATGTATGGGGTATGTATAGTGAATCATTGTTTTCTCACACTTCTATTGATAAAATTTTTGTTTCACTTGATATGCAGGATGTTGAAACTTCTATTTCAAAAGAAGATTTCGCAATTTCTACACAATCAGAAAATGATATGCCAATTGTAGAAATAGAAGGTTCTAAAATTGAATCACTTTGAAGATGAATTTATTGAACACATTTCTGAAATTGAAAATGAAGAAATGGTAAATGTTTCTTATGACTCGTTTGTTAATAATGAGGACGAGGTAAATTCATCTCTTTTACCTGTGACTAATAAAAATTTGAGTACAAATTCACATGAATGGTTTGGATTTAATGTTGGTGATGACCTAAAGGAAAATATTGATCTATCTGAAGTAACTCAAGTGGTTGATCAAGAAAAATTGTTATTTTATGATCAGTCAAATTTATGGTTTGAAAAGGATGGGTATACATTTAATTGGGTGCCTAATTTTGGTGTCTTTAACAAACAGGTATTTGATGAAGATGAAAAATTGCAAGGTGATCATTATGGAGACCATGAAGAAAAGGAAAAATTGACAAATGCTCATCAAATATTGGTAAATGTTAATAATTATGTGTTGAGTATAGATGACGAGGTAAAATATTCACCTTTCTCATTGGTTACAAAATTTTTAGGTAATGGGATGCATGATAAGTTTTTGGATGCTAAGGCTATCAATGATGAGATGTTAAATGTTGTTAACAAAAAGTGGGAGATAACTTTTGAAATTTTTGCCATAAATTAAATGAAGGAAAATATGTTGGAGATGCTTAAAAAAATTCATGAGCAATCAACTAGTGAATCTAGGGTGCAATTTTTTTATGATCTTATTATACCAAATGTCTTAGATGCTTGTCAATTCTTGAATGATTGTGATTGCTTTGAAAACTTTGAAAGTGACTTGAATTTGAAATTTTTAGAAATAGGTTCTTACTTACAAGATTTCCCATTTCTAAAGAGGAGCCTAGTTCTAAATTATGAATCAGAATATGAAATTTACACATTTTTGAATAAGCAAAGGATAATTGAAGATCATATATTTGCATGTAAGGTTAATAAATCAAAACTTAAACATAGAATTTCTTATAAGTTTGAATAAAATCAATGGGGTGTGAAAGGCAAAATGAATTTTGCATGGTTCGATTTAATCTTGATTTTATTGGATTTATGTGAAGCTTGGAATACAAATCATGAGATATGTCTTTTAAGGTGTGTCTATCGTGTATGGGATCTAGGAAAATAATGGTATACATTTTGTAGTGTCTTGTATATTATATACATTTTTGTAAATAGTTTTTGGATTGTGTGTTTGTTGTGTTGTTTTGTCATGTGATGTGTTAGTGTTGTGTGTTGTCATATCTCGTATGTTTTTGTTGAGCTTAAGGACATATTGAATTTACCAAAACTTGCTAGATTTTCATGACATTGATGTGATTCAAATTGATCAATTTTTAAGGTGGATGTGTAAGAAGTAAGGTATTTGTGGTTGAGTTCCTAGTCATTTGTTGGTGATGTTTGGTCTTTGATCCTGGATTGAATAGGAGAAGTTACCTAGTTTGAAAACCTATGAAACCTGGGAAAAAGAAAAGTAAGATATCGGTTTAGGTCCTCATGAATGTGAACTAAGATAAGGTGGATATGAAAAATTGGAATTGTATTGCAAAAGCTCCACAAGTACCATGAATACACTTACATACACCCACATTTCATAACACATTTCATAACATTGTGTACATCCCCCTCGTGTTCTATATTTCATATTCCATAGAAAGATCATTTACAAAATTCAAAGATCCTAATTGGTTCATCAAAAGTCAGGTTGCTTTAATCAGGGGCACTTTCACAAAGGCATTTTGTAAAAAACTATAAAATACAAAGCTTCATGTTTACACAACATTATTTCATAATTCCTAAAATGTCTTCGGTCACTCAGCTATTTCTAGTGTGGTAGGAAACCACCAAAAAATATGTCAGATTATCTTAGGATCATTACAAAATATACACTAAAAGGATCCTAATATCGAGGACTGATGTTGAAATTGTATAGAACCAAACATAGTTACACATATTAATTTTTTTTTGGGTAAAATGGTCAAAACCATCATTGGAAGAAAATATAGGGTGAAAAGGGGCATCCTTGTCAGTCATATCATGCAACATAGTCCATAAAAATTATTATTACCACAAATATTTAAAATCTCTAAACAAAACCAGAGTAGTAAGGATAGGGTTAAATTCTTATCATACTTCAGTTGAGAATCCAATTTTCCAAAGCTCTGAGTCTATTTACATAACATACCGCTGACTATTGGGTCATAAGGATTCATACTACTCGTCTGTCAGAAGGAAGGGTAGTCATCCCCAAGGTTTAAGAAATAAAAATTCAAACACATCATTCACTATTGGATTGTAAGGATTTGTACTACTTGTCCCTTAGACGGATGGGTAGTCATCCCCAAGATTCAAGCAATTCTAAATCCAAAATCATGGACTATGGGGTTAACCTCCATCGGGGCTATAGATGCTTGATTGGTAGTGGAGTACACTCATGTGTGGTGAAATGTCTCATTGAAAAGTGAGACCTATGTTCATTTCAAATGGGCAGGCTAGCCTTGTATTTCTTTCATAATAGGTTTAACCATTTTAGTCAAAATGAGGTAATGAAATCACTTGCACACACACAGGTTCTGGATGATAGTAAGGTCATAACTGAGCTCTTGATCTGGTAAAGGAATTCACGGCACACACATTGGTCCTAAGAGGGTTAGACCGGTTTTAGTGTGTTTGTTTATTGTAGTAGAATTTTTAAGTCTCTATAAGATAGGCAGTTCATTTCAATACATTCTTTTAGCTCATATCATATTATTTTCCATATCATCTTATCGGTCATGAAAGGTCATTTTTAGGGCCCCTGATTAAATTATAATGAAAAGCATGGCCAAAGCAAATATTTATACTAAAAATGATCATTAATACATATCACATGATCCCAACTAGTAATACATCACATTCTGTATAAATCATCTATGATTCCGGTAATTCATATTTGTATTGGTCTATTCTCATTCTTTGGACGCTTATCAATGCTTGTGATTCTAATATTCATGTTTTGTGTGTCTTAAGAGTTTGGTTTTTAGTCAAAAATGTCCAAGGACATTTACCAGAGAGTCACCAATGTTGTGATGTCCTTCACAACGACCCCAAAATTGGGGACCCACCTTAAATTTTGTGATTTCGGGAATTTTTTGTTTATCCGATTTTGCTCGCATTAAGGTCTTGGAAAATTTGCTCACTTTGGAATTGCTGACATATTTACATTTTGAAGGTTTGAATGTAGTTGCAATGCTTCAAAACTGATTATTTTGATTATTTACATATTAATTGCATTATTTCAAATCAAATAATTTGATTAAAATCATTTTCAAAGGTTTAAATGAAATAATTTTATTAAAATCATTTTCAAAGGTTTAAATGATTAATTTTCATTTAAATAATTAAATTTTATTTTAGGGTTAACCCTAAAATTAGTGCAAAATTGAAATGGACATATCTTGAGGTAAAGAACATTGTTTGATCTCATTAAAAACTTGGTAAAAAGATATGAATTTTCTCTTTCTACTGATACCAAACTTGCAAGATTCCAGATGTCAATTTCACCAAAAAAATAGCGGGTTAATTTAGCAATATGAGAACTTTGAAATACTTTTGAAAAAAAGGAAAGTTACGGGAAAGTAAAGTTTGGTTTTGTTTTGATATTATGATTATTGTTCCATTATGTAGGTAATACAAGGGTAAGGGTTTGAATAAGATCGTTATAAAATCCGTTCCCGATGATGAAACGAAATAACTAAAATTTTCAAATTATAAATAAATCATTGGAGGAACGATTGGACATTTTTATACAGAGAAGGAGAGGAACAATTGGAAGGAAGCAAAGCTACATATTCATTGGAGGAAAATGGAGAAAGTCATTTGCAGAACAATGGAAATTAATTGTAAGATTTTATAAATTGTTTTAAGCATTTTGGATCCATATTTGTGCACAGACTGTATTTGGAATTAATAAAATGTTTATTACAATTTTTTTAATAGTTTGTATACCTTAGAATATTGCACCAATTCATTTGATTTCATTGTGTACACACTGGTGAACTTTGGATTGGTTTTATAATTATGTAGATGAATGATCTGTGTATTTTATCCGAGACATTAAGTAATTTCTAAAATCTAAAATCTTTTATTATCTTTTTTATTATTTCATTCTGAAAACTATATATTATAACCTAGCATAATTTCATAAAGTAAAACTATATGGTTAGGTTATAAACTAAATTTATTATTCAAATATTACATCAATTAATATTTGAATTAATAAATTTAAGAAGGGATAAATGAATATTCTTTTCCTCACCTTAATTTCATAAGGTTGAGGAACAAGGATTGATATTTCTAAAATTCAATTTGGATTTGATTTTTTAATATAGTTCTATTTATTTTAAAAGTCCAAATTTCAAATCAGAGATCATATTTATTCTTTTGAATATTTAATTTCATAAATATTTCAAAAGATAAATATTAAAAGCAAACCTAATTTATAAACTTTATTTTATCATAAAATCCAAAGTTTATACATTAGTTTCATATTAAGACCTAATATTTTATCATAGACAAGGTTTTGGAACCTTATAAATTGGGAAAGACATTATTTCATTTATTCACTATAGACACCAAAATCAGGTAAATCGGATAGGACTACTAGTGTACCAAGTGAACCATCCTATCGACATCATATGACCTCACCAGGGGTAGTTTCTAGGGTCATAAGGCATCCTAGGATAGTTTTGGGAAGATCTCCACCAGTTTTGGGAGCCTTAGAGGCCTTGGTTTGTGACCATCCCTACCAGGGATAGTCATGATTAGGGTTAGGATTTGTGGCCACTCCTACCTAGGACGGTCACATATGACCATCCCAAGAAGGGACGGCCCCCAAACTCACCTTCCAAAAAGTATGTGGGATCGATATTAGCAATCAAATCTTGCCAATATCGACCCCAATTAGTGCCCATGCTGATTGGGAGTGGTTTGGCACAATTTGGGCTGCCTAATGGGTTGCCCAAATGGGACAACCTTCCCCAACCCATCTAGGGCAACCTTGGACAAGTGGCAAGGGTTGCCCTAGATGAGCAACATGCCATTTTAGGCATTAGGGCTCCAATTACCTATAAATTGGAGCCTTCCCTCAACCAAAAAAGGGGGAGAATGGAATGCAGGTTTGGAGTAATGAAGTTCTGCTAGAATTGGGATAGAACTGATGTTACTTACCTCACCCCTTTTTGCAAACTTTGCACCCATTTGCCTTTGAATCCCTCTTTCCTCATGAAGGCGATTTGAAGGATTACAAAACCTACCAAACCGATTACAAAACTGATATTTTATAACATATATATAGACCCCATTTTCCTAAAAACCTAATTAGTAAGCTCTAGAATCAATCCAATAGATATTGGTGGCCATTTTTTAAGCGGACCTACTGACCATCCTGGGCAGGAGTGGTCAACAGTCATGACCGTCCCTAACTATTAAGGCCATAAAATATGTAGGGATTTTTCCCTAGATTCCACCATAGGAGTCTTAAATAGGTCCTTCCCTAACCCCTATCCAAATTTGAGCTTATTTGGAGTTGATTTGGCATGGTAACCGATCATTTTAACGTCGTAGGGTGAGGCGGATAAGCATTAAGGCCTCCATCGTATTTTGCCTGGTTTGGTGCTTAAACGACCTCAAAATGATCTGAAACTTGGCTAGAGTAATTTTAGAACATAGATATATCTATTGTAATTATTATTATATGTTTTTATAGCTTAGATTGCTTTTTTTTATTATTTCTATGGATGTATGCTATTTTCCATTATAATATCTATGCTATTAACCCCCTTTCAAGCTCCCATGTGTGTAGATTGTAGGATTGAAAAAACTAGGAGCTAGAGGTATAGGAATCAACCTCAACACAACTTCTTTGTGGGAAGAGGAGTCAACCATTGGATGCGCCAACATCAATTTACCATCGAGGGATAGGATCCCTTAGTACCATCATTTTCATTGTTTGTATGGTTGATGTATTGCCATTTTTAAGCCTCCATTAATGGAGTGCATATTGTAATAAAAGTTCTGAAAAGCAAATTAATAAAAGACATCTTATTGCATTTAATTTTGTTATTATATTTGTCTTTTGTTGCTTTCTAGCTTAGTTTCATTATATGCACTCTTTTTGGCCTATAAGACCCTTAGCTTAAATATGCCTATTTGAAGTCAATACAAACATAAGTAGAGGTGTATCCATTGATTTTCTATTTCTACAGTGGTGATCACGATGGTAGGAACCTTATATTACTTGTTGTTTTTACTTTTTGCAAAATTTTAACTCACTTTTACCATTTTTGTGTTGCAGGTCAGAGTCGTTCATGCTAAAAATGACTCGTGATTGTGACCGTCCTTGCATAGGATGACCCCCAAATTAACTGGTCTGTGACCGTACCTACCTGGGAAGACCAAGAGGTTCTACAGAAAAAATAGAGAACTAGCAGGTCCAGGTCTGTTCAATTTTCTGTTTTCTATCAATTTCTACAAATTTTCTATCAAATTCCAGCAAGTTTGAAAGTTTTTTTTTCATCTTCCTAAGTGCCTAGAAAGGTTAGTTGCTTTCCAAAATGTAATTAAAATTGCAATTTCTAAATTTGGAAAAACAAATGCAGTCCTTCCTTTCTTGCTCTTTCATGGCTGATTGAAGAAAAGTTGCATAATTCACCTCCAAGAGGTCGAATTCATTTAGGGCTAGTATAAATTTGATTATATTTTATGCTACTAACCTCTTTCTGAACATAAAATATTTTTACATGCATTAGTGAAATATCATGTGCTTGCTTCTTTGCTTATATTTCAAAGTTATAAAAAGAACAACACACACCACTTAGTGTAATAAAAGTTGATGAGTTGGAATTCATCCCCAACCATTGATAGAGTTCAATGACGGTGGGTTTCATCTCCATCCATTGACTCAAATCCCCTCGAACCTTGGTTACATAGACCGTCGGACCCGATATCCTTTCATACCCTAGAAAATTTACATATACTCTCCCTTTAGGGAGGTATGATGCTGACTGAAGTAAAATGGGTGAGGGACTAGCAGGACCAGTGCCCCTTGTCTGTGTGTGGAATTTCATTACCACATAAAGGGGATTTACATGACCAGAATTTCACTATCGATTGTCGAGCTAAGGGTATACTGGTGAAAGCCTCTTAAAATTTGAGTATTACATCAACTATCAAAAACATGATAAGAGTTCTCTTACAAATACAACACATCTTGAAACTCACAAAACAGTTTAGGATTCACATAAAACTTGTAATTCAAATAATCGTCTTCTTTTTGTGTGTTCCTATTGTTTGTTTGTTTCTAATTCATAAAAATTGTAAAAGAACATAATCACATAGTTGATAGAATTTTAGATATGGTCATCACCCATAGCCAAGCCCATTCATGGGTGGAAGTTACGGGGAGTAGATAGGAAGACATTCAGTGTCTTCGGTATGGCCCTAAGGAGATGCTCATTCCTCCTCGGAGACCATCTACTCATCCTAGTCATCCTCTAGTGCATAGTTTGAGACCTAGTCAACAAGGGACCCCTCATAGGGGTAACCCTATAGGAAAAAGTCCCAACATAGGGAACCCCATCCATAATCGTCGATTGGTTGATGACTGTATGGTTAGTCCTACTAAGACTAGGCATAGACATAGGCCTAACCAATGAGGGACCTCTATATGGGGTACCCCAACTGGTGAAGGCTCAGAGTCAGGGAGTTATCTACCTAATAGAGATCACATACATGCCTCCTATTTTAGAGAGATGGTGCACCATGATGCACCCACATATAGAGTGATCCCACGCATTCGCATGCCAGTGAGATCAACTCCATAGTCTATAGTGAGGGAGCAATCCCCACCACCTAGAGTAGGACTGAATGATCATATTAGGTTGTCAAACCATCCTACTCCTAGGCCACTACCAAGGGACGAGTTTGAGACTCACCCTAGTGGTAGGCCTAATCCTACTCCTAGGCCACTGCCAAGGGACGAGTTTGAGACTCGCCCTAGTGGTAGGCCTAATCCTACCCCTAGACCGCAACCAAGGGAGGAGTTCACCACTCACCCTTGTGGTAGGGTGAATTCTGATTTACCCTTCCTCATCTATGTGAGAGGAGATGAGAGGTATCATATTCCATTTCCATTATCTCATTCCACACAGGCAAGATATAATTTTGCACATGTAGTTTATGCTGACTACCAACGTGAAAGGCAACAAAGAGTCAATGCTAATACCCTCCATGAGGAGAACCTCACACCTAATTTTTAAGAAACCTTAGCGTATGGTAGATACCTAGAAGAGAGGGTAGACATAACTTCTACCGTAGTATAGATCAATGATATGGTAGAACGATATGCTATATGTCAAGCTAAGTTTAATCAACTTTGTTCTGACAAGCAATGCCTTGATATCTTAGGTAAGAGAAAATATAGAAAGCGAGAGGTTAGATAATAAAATAAAAGAAACCTTGCATCAAGGGGCTCAATCTCCCAAAATTCATAGGGAAGATAATAGACCAAGGCAGGTGCACCAAGGTAGGCCTAATAGTCCCAATCCTCCACTACATCCTAGACCAAATAGGCCAGAAGAAATAGTACATCATAGCCCTAATCTAGAGCACCTTCAAGAGGCATTAGTTCCTCCATGTAGACCACTGTATGATACACCTATCAGGGTCTACAATGACTTAGAGTACAATGAGGACTATGTGGATGCACCATATGATCAAGTGGAAGATGCATATCGACCACCCCCACATCCACATAGAGTACCTCAGGCACCTGTCAAGGTTAGAAACAAAGAAGAGGAGATCATATCCTTGTCTGCATATCAAGCTTTGTTAGAACACCTTGAATAGGTCAAGACAAAGAGAGTGGCAACTGGGACTCAAAATCCCACAGTTCACTAGCTTAAGTGCCAACCGTTACACCCATCTATTCCTTCTCCCATATACCCTGAGCATTTCAAGATGCCCAAGTTGGATCGGTTTAAAATAGAGGAAGATGCTCAAGAGCATGTGACATGATTTCTTAATCTGTGGTTTAGCATTCATGACAATGACGCATTTCTCTTGCAAATATTTTTAGGCACCCTATTAGGGCTAGCCAATGAATTTTTCAACCAGTTACCTAAGCATATCATCCATATCTTTGAATAGCTAGCGGATGCATTCATGGAGTGATTTGCTTTCAATACCAAAAGGAAAGCAACATTGAACGACCTCACGAGGTTGAGGAAGTATGATAATGAATCCATAACTGATTATGAGAATAGGTGGTAAACATTTCTTGCCAAACTACCTTACCTAATCCCAGAAAGCAAACTCTCGCATGTTTTCCAAAAGTTGCTTGAGACCAGTTGTTGTTGTACTACAGCTCCAAAAGTTCCTCACTTTAGAAGATGCCCTATTTTAGGCTAGGAATGTTGAGGAGATAAAGATACAAGAGGGGGAATTAGAAAAACCCAAAAAGGAGTGGACTAGAAATCCAAAAAATAGCTCAGTTGCCCAAAATCTAGCTGCGGTAAATCAAGTGGCCATAAACATCCCTGGGCCTATTCAGGAAATGCCTCCTCAAAAGGCAAATTATAAGGCCCAACCTCCTCCTTCTAGTTATGACAATAACGATGCAGCAATAGAAAAATAGAGAAATTAAGAGCAAAATAATTGAGTATTCATGCCTTTCTTTGAGTCTTTAGATTCCATGTTTGATCACTTGATGGTGATGTGAGTGAAGGGTCTTCCAGAACTTAGACCAAATGATCTAGACACGGGAAATCCCAAGCCTATGGGTAGATTCTTAGATCAACAATGGAAACCATAGGCAGAATGGTCATAATATCTCTGGATGTTATGCTTTCAAACACCTTATTCAAGACATGATTGATAGGCATGAGCTCAAATTGGATGCTCATATAGAACCTAACAACCAAAATATGGGGATATACAAGGACCCACTACGATCTCATGATGGCCAGACTATGCCTGCCTATCCTATAAATTAGGTGAAGACCAGACCCCCTCTGCAAGGTTATGTGGAAATGATTAGCATTGTGACTCGCAATAAGAGATACCCTAATCCAGTCTCACCACTTGCATCTACGAAGGAGGGACCTTCAATGTTACAATCCAATCCAATGGTGGTACAAGGCCTTCCATCTAGGCCCATATTAACCATAAAAAAAAGCTAGCACAAAGCTTTTAGATGACTTCTACAAGATTGTACATATATGAATTAATCCAACAATCTGCTCCACATAAGGAGGCATTAATGGACATCCTAAAGTTGATTGAGTTGCAACCCCAAGAGACAAACTCCTTTGTAGAATTTGTGGGGCATGTGCAATAGTGCAAAGAGCCAGTCATCTCATTCTATGAGCATGAGCTCAAATCATTTAGAGGTGACTCGATAGACCCTCCATTGCATATTATTACAAGTATCAATAGTATACTGTTCAAGAGAGTGCTAATAGACACTGGGTCCTCAAGTAACATGATTACGACCCATGCTTTAAAGCACCTTAAATTACCAGCATCGCATGTTGTAGCGTCGACATACACATTGAGAGCATTCAATGATACTATCTGCTCTACTGTCGACACTATTGTCTTACCTATCCAGGTAGAACAAAAGGTTTTATCTACCCTTTGCCATGTGCTAGAGGGAGAAATGGCTTATAAAATCTTGCTAGGTAGGCCATAGATTCAAGACATGAAGTGTGTTCCTTCCATCGTGCATCAATGCTTAAAATACACCTATGAAGGGAAAGTCCATGTAGTGGATGTTGATCAGGAGCCCTTCAAGTACTGCAACATGTTGCAACAAATGCAAGAATCGATATTACCTTCGACTCTAGTGGACTTCAAACTAAATCCATCAGTACATAGTCCACTCCATTCTCCATTTCCATCATCATCCACTCCATCCTCATTAGAGGCCAAATCTGACATTCCATCGATGTTGTTGAGTCCTCTTGAGAGGAATATGTCGAAGAGGACTATTGATGAGACCCCGCCCATAGTATTGACCATCTCATTAGATGAGATTACCTCTTTAGCAAATGAGGATGTAAATCCTCACTTGCTAAATGAGAAAAACCCATAGGAGGTTCCTATTGAGCATGCTCAAGCCTCCACTTCATCCCTTCCTTATTCTTCTTCGCAAGTGACAGTGCATATGGAAAACACTAACATGGGGGAGTACATTATCAAAAATGTCACAACTCTCCCAGCAATCGAGTCAGTACAATACATGGGAAGACCTCGTCTTCCTATAAGCAGCATTGTTACTTTAGGTAAAGCCCCTACCCAAACAAATTTTGTATATGGGGGCCTAGAGTTTGGACTAATCGCACCTCTTTCTCAAAAGGAAGAGGATTACCAATATTTCTTAGAAAGTATATCATATCTTTCAAATCCTAACTATGCCCTAAAGTATTTGGAAAAATGCAATTGGCATGGTTATGGACTAGGAATTTTTGAGCAAGGCACTTACGTACCTTATCAGTCATAGTATCAAATGCCATACGATAAATCTGGGCTAGGGGTCAACATGTAGATTTTTGTTGAATTCTTAATAGAAGGAATGGAGCATATGTGCATCAATGCAAAATATGAGCTTGCACGTGACCCATATGCCAACTCACATCACCTTAACTCTTTAGGGTATTCCTTTCCCTAAAACTTAAGAGACCATGGGTTTTCCCATGACATGGCTCAATCCTATGAAATAGGAGAAAGCTCACACACCCTGGAATCAGAAAGTGAATAGGAGGATCCAAGTCCTCCTGGCCAGTGGATGAGTGATGATGAAGAGGACTATGGTATAGTGCCAATCAATGATCCAAGCTCAGATGAAGATTGCGCTCAAGTTATCCCTCTAACAAAGAGGGAAGACCAATACCTTCATAGATTCAATAACAACCATCCCATCTTGTGGTATTTTCTTATGCAAGAAAAGCAAGTTAGGGACATGTTGGGTGATATTTTCACACACTTGTGAAATTACACTCTTCCTTAGGATTTGGGTTCCAAATCCCCTCTTGCAAAGAAGTTAAACAACCAACTTCTCCAAGGTCTCCATTGTATTAGCATTTGCAACTGTGTATTAGTAATCTCATATAAAGATAATCAATTTAAATGCTTGGAACACCTTAGTGATTGCAAGTAACTGTAAACAAGGGGCAATGTTGATTTATTTCATCATAAAACTTTAGTGATTGTTCATTATTTTACTTTTTTTAGATTTTGTAATTTTTTAATGTTCATTAAACCTTCTGGAAAATAAAATAAAATGAACAAAAGGGAAATACAAAAAATTAAAATTAGAACACGTTCAGTCTGATGCTATCCTATTTCGACAAAACCGAATATGTGAGAGTTTCGTACATGCAACCTAGCCTATTTGACCTGCAAAACAAACACAATCAAAGTAAACTAGGTGCTAGCTCCTAGGGTTTAAAATAATTTTCAGATTGCAGACATTCACATGAAATAACCCAAAATAATGGCATGAATTTCATTTATAAATCTGAAATCTGAAAGGAGAAAAATAGAACAGTTAAAATGAAGCATGCAAAAAATTTCTCATCCTTTCTTGCCCATAAAATGCAAATTTTTGAACAATTTTGCATTAAATAAATATGTCCTGTTACAATAGCAGAATCTCTGGTTTTTCTCAAAACCAACAAAAGTGGAAGAAAAGCACTCCACAGTAGGCCCAGAACGGCTAATCACCATCAACTCTGCGACACTGCTCACAGTGGTTTTGACCCCGTATCAATCTGTGCCTCTACGTTTTATACTTGCTGGAAAACTACTTCTCCTTCCACGATGGTTCGTTTCATCTTCTAGATTGCTTCGTTTCACCTTCCCCGCCTTTCCATTGCTTTTGATTTTATGCTCGAGATCTTCTCTGTGAACTGTAACGCCTCTGCAGCCCTTACACATGTACGCCATGTGTTTCGCACTTTTCTGCATGTTCTGTAACGGCCCCATGTAAATCACGACCAAAAATAGCATGTAGCTTTGCTTCCTTGCTTTCATCACGAAAATGCGACATGTCATGATATCGCGACATTTTCCTGCCAATAACCCTATCCGCTTTCATGCACAGCGAAAATGAGACATGTCGCGATATCGCGATGTTTTTCTATCAGTAGCCTTTCTTGCCTTCATGCACAGCAAAAATCCGACATGTCGCGATTTCGCTACAAGTTTTCTGCACTTAGTCTCTTTTCAATAAAGTGTCACAAAATCGCTACCATTTTCTGCCCTCTGCATGGTCTTCACTTTCTGTCGTGATTTCATGACGTCTTTGTCTAGCTGGAACGTTTCCTCAAAAGTTGCACGATATCGCTACGCCTTTGTGCCTTAGACTCTTTTCATTCAGGTGAACCACGATACCGGAACACGTAGCGATTTTGCTATGCTCTTTGCTTTGTTTGGCTTCATTTTTTGACTATAGCAAAATCGCTACCATTTTACCCCTTAGGCCTTTTAATCCACCCATGTCGCAAAAATGCGACGTGTCACGATTTCGCGACGCCTTTCGACTTATGCGCTTTGTGTCAGTTCTCGTCGCGATTTCGCTACATTGTTGGGCCTTATCGCCTTTGGCTCGATTTTGTCATGATTTCGTGACCATTTTATATTTTATGCCTTCTGCCCATTTGCAAGCCGCGAAAATCAAACACGTCACGATTTCGCGATGGTTCCGCCCACCTGCTACCGTTGACTGCGTTGACCATGATTTTGCGACACGTCACGATTTCGCTACGCTTTTTTGCTTCGTGCCCTGTTTGACTATCTTGACCGCGATTTTGTGACATGTCATGATTTCGCTACAATTTTCCATTCTACCTTTCTCTCTCCTCTCTGGACCGCGATTTCACAACACGTCGTGAAATCGTGACAATTTTTGATCAATGCCTCTTCCTGCTTTCCTGGGCCGCGAAAACGCGACATGTCGCGATATCATGACACTTTTTCATTTTCGCCAGCGACGGAGCAACATGTCGCGATATCATGACACTTTTTCATTTTTGCCAGTGACGGAGCGACATGTCGTGATATCGCGACAACTTTCGGCCGCGACAGAGCGACATGTCGCGATATCGCGACACTTTTTCTCCTTAGTGAAATTTTTGCTTTTTTCTTGATTTTTTTAGCATCTGGGCTACTGCAGTTTTCTTTGAAAGCATGCAAAAAAGGTGGGTCCCCAATTTTGGGGTGTGTTGTGGATCAGCCACAACAAATGGTGACTCTCTTGTCAAATGCTCTTGAGCATTTTGGTGAGAACCCAACTTGAAACATACAAGCTTAGATACAAGCGTCAGCACATAGAAGATAAACAAATACCGATAGATCAGAAATACATGAAACATCAGAATCATTAAGTATCAGCTCGGTGTGTGCAATGTGTTTCATTCCCTATCATTTGAACTTGTTCAACATTCCATTGTCAGTTTCACTTATGATTTGTATGCAAGGCTATGAATGATTTGTGCGAGATTTGATGTATGATGAAGATGCTAGAGATGTAACAACCTGCTTTATAAATGCTCAAACCTTCTAATATCATGGACAAACATATTAAAAATGTCAAACCCTCTTAGGACCAAATATATGTATATTGAATTAAATTTACTAGATCCCAAAGTTGGTTATGTGTCACTACCATCTTGAACCCATGTGCAAGTGTGAGTGAAATCGGAACTTTGGGGAATAGGATTCCCAACCTAAGCGAGATGGGAATTTAACCCTATCCTTACTATTCTGATTTGGAGTTCATTACCTCATCTTGAACAAAATAATTTAACCTATTATGGATGAAATGGTCGAGGCTAGTCTATCCATATGAGCAATAAGTGGTCTTGCTTTTAGACAAGACATGTTGCCACGCATGAGCATACTTAACCCCATAATCCATGACTTGGCTTCATTCATTATTTTCTTTTATTTCTTGGACCTTTGGGATGACTACCCATCCTTGCTAGGGACATGTAGTACGATCCTTCCAATCCAAGATTTATGAAATGGGAAATATTAATTTTTTATTTCTTGGACCTTTGGGATGACTACCCATCCTTTGCAGAGGACACGTAGTACAATCCTTCCAATCCAAGATTGAGATGAAATGGAAAAAATTAGTTTTACTTTTATTGCTTGGACCTTTGGGATGACTACCCATCCTTTGCAGAGGACATGTAGTACGATCCTTCCAATCCAAGCCTTATGATGAAATGGGAAAAAAATGGAAGCTTTGGGGAATCGGATTCTCAACCTAAGCGAGATGAGAATTAAGTCCTATCCTTACTACTCCATGTAGGTCAAATCAGAGCTTTGGGGAGTTGGATCCTCAACCTAAGTTCGATGAGGATTTAACCCTATCCTTACTACTCTGGTTTTAGGCTTTAAGCTTGATGGAAATGGTAAAAACCATTGTTTTAAGGATTATGTTGCATGATAGGACAAACATGAAATATTCTTTTCACCTCACCTTTTCATCCAAGTATGGTTTTGACCATTTTGCTCAAGATTCTTTTTAGTGTGCATGGAATGTGCTTGGTTCAAGATAGCTTGGGCAGCAGTTCCCAACCTTAGGATCCTTTTAATATATGTTATGTAATAATCCTAAGAGGATTCAACACCTTCTCAATAATTGCCCATGGAATGAAAATGTAATTGAGATGACATGTATATGCAATGTGGAATATGACATGAGATATGAATGCATTACTTATTTTGGAATATATCATCTAATTTACCATAATGTGCAAAACTGACAACTTCATGCATCACAAGATTCAAACGATATTATTTAAATGTTTGTGTTACTTGTGGAGCTTTCTACAACACAATTCCAATGTTTCATATTCTCCTGATTTTAGGCATAAGTTGATATCTCAAATTTTTTATTTTTTTTTATCAAAACAAACTAAACATGTCAAATGAAATCAACCACACAACTTAAATCCTAATCCAAATAGCAATCCCAAAATGAAACTTGAAAACACAAACCCAAACCAAAACCAAAATTTATATACAATATAGTACAAGATGATGCCAAGCTTGGACTATTACTTTCCTGGATCCCAAACATGGTTAGAACATTTCAACAAAAATGTAACATGATACGCATGCCAAATGTTGTAGGAATCCACCAAAAACAAAATTAGACCACACCATGCACCAACTTTTAACTTCCCTTGCTCACCCCACCAATTAGATTTAATTCCATTAGTACTCTCATAGGTGAGCGTTGAAATACTAAAATGATTAGACAATAAATGACATTCAATTTTATCTTGTCTATTCTTGAAAGTATCCGTTTCATAGTTCGATTCATGATTTAGAACTAGGCTCTCTTTATCCAAAATGAGACTTTGTAAGCAAGAGCCTATTTCTAACAATTTTGAATTCAAATTATTTTCCGAGATTTTAAAGCAATCAAAATCATTCAAAACTTGACAAGCATCAACAAAATTTGGCATTTCCTCACTAATGATGTTAGCATCCAAAGGGACATCATGTAACCTATCATTTGAAATTTTTGTAGCTACTACCAGAGGTAGAGATTTCACTTTGTCACCCATACTCAACCCATCATGATTAGAATTTATCACAACTTGATGAGTGTTAGTAGACTTTTCTTTTTCTTCATTGTCTTCTTCATCATCCCACACCTGTTCAAAAACACCAAAGTTAGGCACCCAATTAAACATGCGTCCATATTTTTCAAAACAAGAGCCTAATTTTTCAAGATATGTGTCACGTGACACCTTTTCATGATCAATGGCTTGAGTTGCCTCAAAATCCATATTTTCATTAGGATCATCAATAGTATCAAACCCACACCACTTAGGCTTTGTAATTTCATCATTTTGAGATGGCATAGACATTGTAGAATCAATAGGTGGATCAAGATTTTTGATTTCTTGCCCCTCAAGGGGAACAAAAACAATTGATTCTCCTTCTTCATCCATGGTAGTAAAATCAATATCCTTCTCCAACCTTTGATGAGATTCCAATCCTTCTTCCAAAACATTCTCAGATTGTACAGGACTTGTAATATCCTCATGTGAAAGGGCAATTGTATCATCCTGCATATCAATAGGCACACAAATTTCATTAGCAGTTTTGGAGTGAGCATACTCTTCCCAAGAATCATAATGATCATCTTTCAAAATCAAATTGTGATGCTCAACTATTTCTTCTTCATATTTTAATTCATCAACATGTTTCTCATCAAATTTATCTTCACCTTCCTTAGATGGTTCAATTACTTCCAAAATTGGGTTATTGCTTGTATTCAAATTGATAAGGCTATCATAATCCACATGTGTAACCCATGATTCAAGTTTAACATGATTTGGAAGGTGTGAATTTTCTTGGTCATCATTTTCAACAATGTCATCCGAAACAGATTCATCCTCATAGAATTCATCTTTTGGTGAGTCAAGGGTTTCCAATTTGTCACATGTTTCAATACTAGTTGGATCTAGTACTCCTCCCTTGCCTAAAATCATATTCTTATGAAAATCATTGAAATTGATTTTAGAAACATCCTTTGAATCAAGATGAGTATTTTGAAGTTGATTCATACTTAAGAAAGATGGTTGATCTTGCATAGTAGGTTGAGGATTTTGAAATTGATTGAAGCTTGGGAATGATTGTTGATTTTGAAATTGATTTACACTTGAATTTGGTTGAGGTGGATAAATCATTGGATGGGTAAAGGAGGTATTAAATGATTGAAAATTATACGATCCAAAACCCACACCATAATTTTGACAACTCAATTGTTGCTCAATTGCCATTGCTTGAGTATAGGCTTGTGACAAAGATGTGATTTGAGGCATCCCTCGCAAATATGTGGAAATGAGTGGGTCAAGAGCATTTACATATATTTGGAGAGCCATTACTTCTTGAAGAGCATAAAATGTCACTAATTGAGCATATAATCCAAAGAACCTTTCAGAAAATGACTTCACATTTTCACTTGGTCCTTTTTTAATAGTGAAAAACTGCTCATACATGCGGATTGGGTCAACTTGCTTTTTGTTGAATTGATTAAGAAATGCTGCCTCTAGTTGAGCCCAAGAAGTGATAGACCCTAAGGGCAGACTTGTAAACCAATCAAATGCCACTTTGTCCAAGGTGTAAGGGAACATTTTACAAACAACATCATCATGCCAAATTGTTAAGTGATTCACAACAAATTTGAATGCTTGAATGTGTTCTCCTGCGGTATTTGTCCCGTTAGACAAAAATCGAGGAAGACATCTCTCAAAACCAATGGGCAAATAATGTTGAACTCCTGGTATGTTCAATGGGCTACCTATCATCCACGGTGAAAACATAGCCATTAGTAAATCTTAAAGAATATAACTTTAATACCCAATATATTTTTTTTTATTATTTTTATTTATTTATTTTTATTTTTATATTTTTTAAATTAAATTAAATCACATTATTCCTGTATGAACAATCAAAGCGTTAGAACAGTGCATAGCAATTCATGTCCTCCTTTTAACAGTACAAAGTTGTAATATTAAAAGAGGGCTAAAGATAATAATCAATAGGGCATGAAATATTCAAAATTTAAATCCCTATAGCATTTAAATCAATCTGAAATAAACTGGTTCAAGCCCTCCTTCTAGCGCCAAAATGTTGAGTGGTGTTAGAGGAGGCCGAAGATGCTAATCAAATGGACTTGAAATATTTAGCAATGGAAAGCTCTTAAACAATTATAAACCTGTAGCATCTAAAATCACGATAAAATAAACCCTTTCATGCCCTCCTTCTAGCGCCAAAATGTTGAGTGGTATTTTCACACACTTGTGAAATTACACTCTTCCTTAGGATTTGGGTTCCAAATCCCCTCTTGCAAAGAAGTTAAACAACCAACTTCTCCAAGGTCTCCATTGTATTAGCATTTGCAACTGTGTATTAGTAATCTCAGATAAAGATAATCAATTTAAATGCTTGGAACACCTTAGTGATTGCAAGTAACTGTAAACAAGGGGCAATGTAGATTTATTTCATCATAAACTTTAGTGATTGTTCATTATTTTATTTTTTTTTAGATTTTGTAATTTTTTAATGTTCATTAAACCTTCTGGAAAATAAAATAAAATGAACAAAAGGGAAATACAGAAAATTAAAATTAGAACACGTTCAGTCTGATGCTATCCTATTTCGACAAAACCGAATACGTGAGAGTTTCGTACATGCAACCTAGCCTATTTGACACTGCAAAACAAACACAATCAAAGTAAACTAGGTGCTAGCTCCTAGGGTTTAAAATAATTTCTAGATTGGAGACATTCACATGAAATAATCCAAAATAATGGCATGAATTTCATTTATAAATCTGAAATCTGAAAGGAGAAAAATAGAACAGTTAAAATGAAGCATGCAGAAAATTTCTCATCCTTTCTTGCCCATAAAATGCAAATTTTTGAACAATTCTGCATTAAATAAATATGTCCTATTACAATAGTAGAATCTCTGGTTTTTCTCAAAACCAGCAAAAGTGGAAGAAAAGCACTCCATAGCAGGTCCAGAACGGCTAATCACCATCAACTCTACGAAACTGCTCGCAGCGGTTTCCGACCCCGTATCAATCTGTGCCTCTACGTTTTATACTTGCTGGCAAATTGCTTCTCCTTCCACGACGGTTCGTTTTGTCTTCTAGATTGCTTCGTTTCACCTTCCCCGCCTTTCCATTGCTTTTGATTTTATGCTCGAGATCTTCTCTGTGAATTGTAACGCCTCTGTAGTCCTTACACATGTACGCCACGTGTTCCACACTTTTTTGCATGTTCTGTAATGGCCCCATGTAAATCGTGACCAAAAATAGCATGTAGCTTTGCTTCCTTGCTTTCATCGCGAAAACGCGACATGTCGCGATATCGCGACATTTTCCTGCCAATAACCCTATCCGCTTTCATGCACAGTGAAAATGAGACATGTCGCGATATCGCGACATTTTTTTGTCAGCAGCCTTTCTTGCCTTCATGCACAGCGAAAATCCGACATGTCGCGATTTCGCTACAAGTTTTCCGCACTTAGTCTCTTTTCAATAAAGTGTCACGAAATCGCTACCATTTTCTGCCCTCTGCATGGTCTTCACTTTTTGTCACGATTTCACGATGTCTTTGTCTGGCTGGAACGTTTCCTCAAAAGTTGCGCGATATCGCTACGCCTTTGTGCCTTAGACTCTTTTCATTCAGGTGAACCACGATACCGGAACACGTAGCGATTTTGCTACGCTCTTTGCTTTGTTTGGCTTCATTTTCTAACTGTAGTGAAATCGCTACCATTTTACCCCTTAGGCCTTTTAATCCACCCGTGCTGTGAAAACGCGACGCGTCACGATTTCGCGATGCCTTTCGACTTATGCGCTTTGTGTCAGTTCTCGTCGTGATTTCGCTACACTGTTGGGCCTTATCGCCTTTGGCTCGATTTTGTCACGATTTCGTGACCATTTTATATTTTATGCCTTCCGCCCGTTTGCAAGCCGTGAAAATCAAACACGTCGTGATTTCGCGACGGTTTCGCCCACCTTCTGTCGTTGACTACGTTGACCATGATTTTTGTGACACGTTGCAATTTCGCTATGCTTTTCTGCTTCGTGCCCCGTTTGACTGTCTTGACTGCAATTTTGTGACATGTCGCGATTTTGCTACAATTTTCCATTCTGCATTTCTCTCTCCTCTCTGGACCGTGATTTCACAACACGTCGCGAAATCGTGACAATTTTTTATCAATGCCTCTTCCTGCTTGCCTGGGTCGTGAAAACGTGACATGTCGCGATATCGCGACACTTTTTCATTTCTGCCAGCGACGGAGCAACATGTCGTGATATCGCGACACTTTTTCATTTCGGTAGCGACGGAGCGACATGTCACGATATCGCGACAAATTTCAGCCATGACAGAGCGACATGTCATGATATCGCGACACTTTTTCTCCTTAGTGAAATTTTTGCTTTTTTCTTGATTTTTTAGCATCTGGGCTACTGCAGTTTTCTTTGAAAGCATGCAAAAAATGTGGGTCCCCAATTTTGGGGTGTGTTGTGGATCAGCCACAACAGGACATCCCAGATATCTTACCTTTAGGATATCAAGAGGATGATTACATACGTAATATATTTCTTGATAGAAACCCCATCTGATGCCAACTACTACCAAGATAGGTTCAGATACCTCCTCCTTCGCATTGATGGCCGCATTCTATTTCCACTCAAAATCCCCCCCCTCAAGTTATGGAACCACCACAGGTTCCTAGACCCACTCGTTACCCACATGGGAATCATGACACCATCAACATTATTTCTATAGACCTGGATTCTCCTTTGAGAAATTCAAGTAACCCTCTTAAGCCTTTATACCTCAACCACAAGGTAATTGACTTTGAGAGGGCTAACTCTCCCTCATCACCATCTGATTACTGGCCTTACGAGGAAATGTTCCAACCATTTAAGTTTTCTCCAAGTACTACTCAAAATGTCTTCCAAGCTAAGGCAGAGCTAGATTTTCCTATGGAAGAGGTGAACCTCACTAACGACATTTACTTGATACCCACTCCACACCAGTTGGAAGATGGGTCTCATATGTCAATTGAGCCAAAAATTGACAAGGATATCGCTACCGATCTTGATAATCTTAAGATTATCAAGCTTGGGAAAAGTCTATCCCCAACTGAGAGATAAGAGTTTATGCAAGTCCTACAGGAAAGGATAAAATATTTTTCTTAGTCATACAAGGATATGCTAGGATCATCTCATGGTTGATCCATTGATTAAGCCAGTTAAGTAGAAGCTACGCAAAATGCATCCGACAATAGCCTTGATGGTTAAAGATGAATTACAAAAGCTATTGGATGTAGACTTCATAGTCTCAGTAGACTACCCGCCATGGGTATCGAACATGGTCCCCATTAAGAAGTTGAATGGGAGGATTCACATTTGCACAGATTTTTGAGATCTTAATAAAGCAATTCCCAAAGATGAGTTTCCTTTTCCCAAAATTGACGTATTGGTGGATGCAATGGTAGGGCATTAAATGCTTTCCCTAATGGATGGTTTCTCTAGATACAATCATATTCGTATCAATCCAGAAGACCAACTAAAAATAGTGTTTACAACACCTTGGGGAACATTCTACTATAAGGTCATGCCTTTTGGCCTTAAGAATGTTGGTGCTACTTATCAACATGCCATGACATGCATCTTCCATAATTACATGCATACTATAATGGAAGATTATATGGATGATCTGTTGGAAAAATCTAAATTGTGCCAGGATCATATTGATGTACTATGCAAAGTGTTAGATCACCTCATAGAGCACAATGTGAGACTTAACCCCAAGAAATGTGTATTTGGAGTCACATCAGGAAAAATCTTGGGATTTATAGTTTCAAAACAAGGAATCAAGGTTGATCCCAACAAGGTCAAGGCAATAATGGAGATGCCACCCCCAAAACTATTAAGTAGCTATGTAGCTTGCAAGGAAAGGTCGCATCCATAAAATGCTTCATAGCGCAATTATCGGACAAGTGTCGGCCTATGAATAAATTGCTTCACAAGGAGGTCTCATTTCAATGGGACAAAGAGTGTCAAGATGCCTTTGATGCAATCAAACAATACTTGGCTTCACCACCTGTATTGGCTCCACCGCGACCAGGAGTGTCATTCTATTTATACATCTCAGCTACTGAGGTGGTGTTGGGCATCATGTTGTCCCAAAATAATGAATTGCACAAAGAATAGGCTACATACTACATTAGCCGCACCCTAGTTAGCTACGAGATTAAATATGCATACGTAGAGAAGCTATGCTTAGCAGTGGTATTCACCATGAAAAAGCTACACCACTACATGTTGAATAATACCATGTATGTCATATCTAAAGAAAATCCATTGTGGTATATGATGAGTCAAACTTATCATAGTACTCGCATGGTGAAATGGATAATGCTATTGACAGAATTTGATTTAGAGTTCATTGGATAGAAATATATAAAAGGACAAGTCATAGTTGATCAATTAGCAGAGGCTCCTCTCCAAAGCGAAGAGCCTCTAAGTATAGAACTTCTCGATGATGGAGTGTTTCATATGACAGAATCACCTGATTCATCTGAGCCTGAATCCCAGGCTGACATCACTCTATTCTTCGATGGTTCTAAATGTGAGCAAGGGGGTGGTGTTGGTATCATGTTCTTTACACTACAAGGGGCTCCCATACCCATTTTGTTTAAACTCAATTTTCCATGTACCAACAATAATGCTGAGTATGAAGCGCTAATCATTGGCCTTCAAACAACTATCACCATGAAAATTATGAAGTTGAATATCTTTGGTGATTCCTTGCTCATAGTCAACCAGGTAAAGGGGATATTTTAGTGCAAATGCCCCATCTTGCAAGCCTACAAAGCCCTTGTGGACAAACTTTTGGTAAATTTTGAATGGTATGATATAGAGGCACTCCCTCGTTCAGCTAATCATTTTGTGGATACAATGGCATCCTTGGGATCGCTTATTCCCAAAAACCCTTCAGATGATATCACCACCATTCAGGTAAAAATGCTAGCACAATCAGCGCCTACGCGTGAAGCACCTAAATTCCCACCAGAAGTCCACATGATTCAGATTGAACCTTCCATTGAATGGTTCTCTCATCTACGCAAATTTTTGGAAAATGCCAATTGGGGGACTTTGTTCCCTAAAAATTCTTTTGATACAAGCACCACGCTATATCTTAGAATTCATTCACAATCATCATTTGTGAGAGATGAATGTCAAAGGAAATGCATGATCCATATAGTTGAGGCTTCTTCCCAACAAGACTGGGCCTTGCCTATAAAATATTATCTTAAGCTAGGAAGCATCCCACCTGGATTGTCGTAGGCCACAAAGCGAGCATTTAAGCAAAAGGTGGCAAAATATGTCTTGATAGGAGACATTATGTATCATCGAAGTTATGAAGGAATTCTCCTTCATTGCTTAGACTCACAGGAGTCTTCTTGGGCCATTGCCCAAGCACACGATGGTACATGTGGTGGCCACTTTAGCGGCATGGCCATCACTAAGCGCATACTTTGCATTGGTTATTATTGGCCAAATTTAGAGTGAGACTGCTGCGCTTATGTAAAGAAGTGCGTGAAGTGTCAACATCATGCAAATTTGACACACGTACCTTCGTAGGCCTTACAACCGATTCAAGCGGTTTGGCCATTTTTGCAATGGGGGTTTGACCTAATCGGGAAGATCTCACCTCCATCCTCAGGTCGCCACAAATTTATCATCACGGCAATTGAGTACTTCACCAAATGGGTGGAAGCAATTCCCCTTACCACGATGACTGGACCTCGCATTGCGGAGTTCATATTGCATAATATTATATGTCATTTTGGTATTCCATCCAAAATAATATCGGATAATGGGACACCATTTAAGAACAAGGATGTGCATGCGTTAACTAAAAAGTATAACATACAACACAATTTTTTGACTCCCTATTATCCGTAGGCCAATGGGCAAGCAGAGGCTTCTAACAAAATAGTAGTTGCCATCCTCAAGAAAACTATCAGAGATAGCCATAAGGATTGGCATAATCAACTACCTCTTGCCCTGTGGGCTTACCGCACTAGCATTCGGACCCCCACTGGGGCAACTCCATTTTCACTAGTGTATGGTGCTGAGGCAATCATGCCTCTCGAGCTAGAAATTCTATCATTACGAATATCTATGCAATAATTCATTGACGATGATACTGCAAGGCAAGCTCGACTTGATCAACTAACGTTACTTGATGAACGATGCATTAACACCCTCGAGCATCTACATGTTTATCAAGAACGTATTAAGAGAGCTTACAACATGAAGGTCCACTACCATGACTTTCAGGTTGGAGATTTAGTTCTAAAAGAGAACCAACAAAACTTGAACTTACCATCCCATTTACAGGACAAGTTCATAGCTAATTGGTTAGGTCCATTCATTATTACAAGTCATATTGGACCTGGAACTTATCACTTAGTAGCTATAGAAGGGAAAGAAGAGAAAGAACCCATGAATATTCAGCATTTAAGGCCTTTCCATGCCTAGCTAGCACCATCAAAGGCTCCTAGATCATCTACGACTATCTAGGTCAAACCAAAATGCCCCAAAGGTTCCCATAAACCCTTTGGTCACCCCAAACGCTCCTAGATCATCTACGACTATCTAGGTCACATAAAAATGCCCCAAAGGTTCCCATAAACCCTTTGGTCACCCCAAAAGGCTCCTAGATCATCTACAACTATCTAGGTCAAACTAAAATGCCCCAAAGGTTCCCATAAACCCTTTGGTCACCCCAAATGCTCCTAGATCATCTACGACTATCTAGGTCAAACCAAAATACCCCAAAGGTTCCCATAAACCCTTTGGTCACCACAAATGCTCCAAAGGTTCCCATAAACCCTTTGGTCACCCCAAAAGGCTCCTAGATCATCTACGACTATCTAGGTCACATCCAAATGCTCCAAAGGTTCCCATAAACCCTTTGGTCACCCCAAAAGGCTCCTAGATCATCTACAACTGTCTAGGTCAAACCAAAATTCCCCAAAGGTTCCCATAAACCCTTTGGTCATCCCAAAATACTCCTAGATCATCTACAACTATCTAGGTCAAGCTAAAAAGCTCCAAAGGTTCCCATAAACCCTTTGGTCACCTAAAAATCCCCAATGGTATCCATCAAACCGATTGGTCAACTTGTATATCTTATCAAAAAATTCAAAAAAAATCAAAAATCATCAAAATAACAAAAATAATGCATTGCATATCATCGTAGTCACATCTTAGTGTCATTTGCATTAGGCATAATAGTCGCATCATGCATACCTAAAAAGTTGATAACAAGATGTCTAGCACCAAGTATGTACATTAGGTATTTGTCAAAATCATAGTTGTTAAAAGTCAGTTTTATCACCTATCCATTTTACATTAATACCACAGTTACATACCACAATATGTGTTCAGTCACTTCAAATTAAACCATTGTATAAAAGCGTCAATAAATTTGTTGGTCACTCACCCATGTTTTATCGTTTGGTCAACTTTTGTAGAAAGTTATAGTGATGTTTTAAAAGGTACAACTCCTGCTTAGGTCATACCTTGTATATATCAAAATTCTAACATCATGCTACATTAAATAAATCCTAAGTACAGTACAAAGTAAGATGAAAACTTAACAGTAGTATAGGTTATTCCAAGAAAAAAGGATTATCCTTGCTCATCCTCCTGTGTGAATGGTTCTAGGGTGCTGAGAATTAGCAAAAGGACAAGATCTCCTTTCTCATAGGTCCCTTGCTCTACAGTCTAAATTAGAGCTCGTATCATTTGCAAAAGAGAAGCAATAAAAGCAATAGTGATTATCATCACTTATACAAATAAAAAATAAAAAAGAGAAGTACATTATTACCAAAGAAAACAAGTGGTCTTCACCACTACCAAAAACAAAATAAAAGTGGATCTTACCACTATCATAAAATCCATTGCTTGCTAAATTACACAGTGCACATTCCCTTAGTGATTCAATGCAAAAGAAAGGAATCAAGATTTTGAATCCCTAAAATTCTCAGCATCAGAGAGCCATAAGGTGATCCTCATTCCAGGTTTGGTGGATAGCCTACTTGCAATGATGGGGTAGCCTCCCGCATGACGATATGTCTATCCCATAAGCATTCACTTTGTATAGACCAATGTTTGCATTAGGATGAGCTAGCTTGGAATAATCTATATTGCCTAGTGGTCCAATCTAACAAAGTGCAAAACTAAGGATAATGATGCGTATAAAGTTTCCTCTACTATAGGTGTGATTCATCAAACCTATTTGCACATTAGAGATTATTTTATGCATTATCATGGTAATTAATTAATCTACAAATGAATATAGGTTATCTTGGTTACCTTAGCAGGGTTTGTACCTTAACAAAAAGTCATAACATAATTATTACACAATTATAGACTAAGTGCTTAAACATGGTTGAGTTTCACAACACAATACATGTCCCATAACATATTACAGTATCTATTCTATTTGTACAAAAGTCAGTATACATTTATCAAAACCAAGTTATAAATGCCATCATAGAGTGTCATAAAAATAACATGAAATGATAAAATACATTTTGTACAAGCTACAAGGCTAGCATCAAAAATATCAACTCATATTAAATCACAACATGTCATTTGCATATTCATTCCATTTTCATCTCGCATATAGATCATCAACATATACATTTATCATCTAACTAAATGTATCCCATCACAATACATCAAATCATCTAAATAAATGCATACATGATAGACATCATAAAAGCATCATAAAAGCATATAGACATGCATACATCACATACATCAATAAAGGACATCATGATGATCAAAATAAAAACCATGTATATATCCATATATATATGTGAACCAAAAATACATCATCATGTCCATCATATCCCCCAAGGGCTACAAAATAAGTGGGTCCCAAAGCCCACATAATTTCCATCACAAAAATCCCAAAATAGAGACCCATATATCTCAAATAAAGTCATGCACCTCCATGACTAAGTGCCATGACTCTCTCCTCTACCCTCGGTATGAGTGCATCATGAGCTAACAGATCAGCTCCCTCCTGGTCTGTCAGTCCATCTCACTGAGCTCGATGGTCCCATCCATGATGACTGCCCTACCTCACTTCGAGACCTAGCCACTGACCCAATAGCCAAAGCTCTATCTAGTAGGCATCCCTAGAGATGCATGATCTCATCCTCTAACAGTCTAGTGAAGACCTGCTCCTCCCGATAGTGGATGGTCAAACTCTCCACCAAAACCTATAGTCGCTCTACCTCACCTCATAGTCTCACCACCTCATCATTGCTTGATGCACCCTACCCTGAGCCCTACACCACAACCTAAGATCGAAATGCTGCTATCTCAGATACCTACCTCTGGATCTCTGTAGCCTACCTCACTATCTCAACCTACATAGACTCTAACTATACATGAAGAACTGACACCTCAACATCTCACCTAGAGGCCTCAGTCTGACCAGTCTATACCTATGCATGAAGGAGAGCATGCTCCTCAGTGTACTCCTCCCATAACCTACTTAGCTCCCCTCACAATCTAGTGATAGTGGCATCTCGCATCGCTAGCTCCCCATCTAGGTCTCGCTCATCGGGTGCATCCATACCAAACCCCTCTGCATCCTGGACGTCTAGTAAACTAGCCCTGGCATCCTCCCTATGAGGGTGAACATGTCATACCTCTGCTATATCTAGAGCCTGAGCCTCCTGAGCTACCTCTTCGAGGTCCTCTCTAGGTGCATCCTCCTCTGCAGTAGCATCGATACCCCCTCCTAGTGGGCCATCCCCATGCCATATCCACATAATCCACCAAGCACCATACTCATCAGTAGTACCGATGTCATCCACATCTGGTATGTCTATCACTAGGTCTGACTCCTCACTAAGGGGCTCTATGATAGGCTCCTCCAGTCCCCTCTCCATGCCTCTGCATCGATATACTCATGGCTCACTGGGTAACCCCTAGCGTAGCCCAAACTATCGAAGCACATGGTCAAACTGGAAGTACTCTTTCTCAGTTTCGTGCCTCCCTACCATCCATCTGCCACATATCACTCGATGCAAGTGTACCGTAGCCTCTGGCCATATAGGGCAATCTCTGTAAGGTCTCCAGATAATATCCTCCACCCGAAGCCATGCAAAGGCGTCAGCATAGATCTCAATCTATCCAGCTTGACGTTGACTATCATGCTCCTCCCTCACTGTCTCCTAGAGTGCAGCATAACCAATCTCTCTATCCTCTAACTGAGCCCGCGTCATCCATGGTAGTCCCCCTAGGTGCTGCACTGCAATATGGGACCATCCCTAGACCTATAGTAAATAGCTACATCCTATCCCCATCCATCCATGGTAGTGAATCTCGTAAAGCTCATCATAAAGCTATGCGAGTAAATTCAGACCCCAAGCCATAATCAAAGGTTGCTCTGGTGTGCACTCACATAGAGCATACACTAACTCTAGTAGGTTCCAAGGGAACCTAGCTCCTGAGGAGTCTGGCAATAGTTGGTTGTTGATCAATGTCATCAAAAATGCATGTCTAGTTCCAAAGACCTCCCTCTAAAACCAATCCACCACTAATAGGCCTCCACTGAGTAGCTCTATAGCTACCTCCTCCCACCTCTCTCTAAAGTACCGCTGCAAGACTGCCTCGCGTCGACCAGTAGGTGTGCTGAGGATCAGACGTCCCTCAATAGGGATCCGAAGTATCCTGTATACATCCTCAAGGGTAATAGTCATATCCCTGGTAATAAAGTGAAAGGTATTGGTATGGGGATCCCACAAATCTATAAGTGCAGTAATATAAGCCCTGTCAGCCATGACGGGCTTCAACTGAGTCACCTGCTTGAGGCCAATGGCATCGAGCCATACCCAATCCTCAGGTGTCAACATGCCTCTAGCTGCCATGAACATATTCGGGACCCTATATCGACTCTTAATAATCTGCTAACATAAAAAAAAAAAACAAAATTGGGTCACTCAAGTGCACCAAAAATGCACTTTTTACCCTCCAAAAACACCTAAAAAGGGTCAATTTTGACCCCAAAATGGGCCATTTTTGGCCCAGTTTGTGGCCGACCCAACCAGGGATGGCCCCCAATTTTGTGACCATCCCAACCAGGTATGGCCATGCACCACCATCCCAGGCAGGGATGGCCCCCAATCAGGGGCAAAATTGGGGCAAAACGACCCCCTAGAAACCCTAAAAATGCCAGAAAATGACTAAAAAATGCTCTATAAATGCAAAAAAAATGAATTTTTTTGCATGAAAATTAAAAATATACCCTAAATGTGTTATTTCACTACACTTTAAGGGTTCATTACTGGCTAATTAAAGAAAAAAATCAAAAAACCCTAAGAAATTATGATTCCTTGCTAAAAACAAAGAGGAAAAAGCATGGAAACATACCCGTCGCGCATCGGCTCTGCCATGTGCTGCACCATGGCCTCAATACATGCTGAAAGGTATATTTTTGGACAGTTCTTCACTTCAGCTAATCACATTTCTCCTCCTCTCCTCTCCAATTTCTGAAATCAAGTTGCAATAATGAAGATTTTAGGGCCATTTGCCCTTTTATATAAAACCCTAGGTTTGCGACCATCCCTACCAGGGATGATCACAAAAATTGGGGACCGTCCCTACCTAGGATGGTCATAAAAATCATGGCCATCACTGGGTGTGACGGCCACAAAAAAATTGAATAAAAACAACTCAAAAACAACAAAAACAGGGTCAAAAACCCACCAAAAACAAGGCAAATGAGGCCATTTTCAAAACTGGTCTTAATAATTCCAAAATGGGTTTTTGAAAGCATTATGTGACCCTAATTGAATCCCTAAGAAGGCCCCTAGGTCTGGACCACTCCACGGGTACCCAATTTTAGTCACTTGTGCTCTCAAATTCGACCAAAAATAGTCAGAAAAATGAATAAAAGTGCATAACAAAAAATGGGAGAACCATGAAATTGTCCCAAAATCATCATATGGTGTCAAGTGACTCATTTCTTTGTACATTGGGAATTCCCTCATCAACTCATCACTTGAGGGGGTAGTCATCATAATGATTTCAACAATCGAATCAACAAGAGAACACTCAAAAGTGTTAAAACTCATGCATCCAGAAGAGTCTTTGCTCGAAGCAAATCTTCAAGCCCATGCTGGGGCAAATAAATAGCATAAAATGCAAATTAAAATAGGCTTGGCTCTCCTTGTGGTCCAGGGTATGAATCCTCTATGAAGGCTCTTCACACACCTGGTGGGACTTGCAAGGATACAAGGCTCCAAGACCTAAGTATTCCCGAAGCCTAAAAGTCCTCGTACAAAAAGGTCTAGGGATACTTGCAAATCATTAGTCTATGTCAAAGGCAATGATTCTATGGATGTATGTTTTATTTTTCATAGGAGAGACATCATGAGTTGGTTAGGTTAAAAAAAAAAAAACCTTAATCAATTTACCATTTTGGTTATATATTTTTGCTCCGTGCTTTCTCAGATAAAGCGCATCATAAAAAGGGGCAACTATAGACACCAAAATTAGGTAAATCGGATAGGACTACTAGTGCACCAAATGCATCATCCTATCGACATCATATGACCTCACCAGGGGTAGTTTCTAGGGTCAGAAGGCATCCTAGGATAGTTTTGGGAAGGTCTCCACCAGTTTTGGGAGCCTTAGAGGCCCTGGTTTGTGACCGTCCCTACCAGGGATGGTCATGATTAGGGTTAGGATTTGTGGCCGCTCCTACCTAGGATGGTCACATATGACCATCCTAGGAAGGGATGACCCCCAAACCCACCTACCAAAAAGTAGGTGGGATCAATATTGGCAATCAAATCTTGCCAATCTCGACCCCAATTAGTGCCCATGCTGATTGGGAGTGGCCTGGCACAATTTGGGCTGCCTAATGGGTTGCCCAAATGGGGCAACCTTCCCAAACCCATCCAAGGAAACCTTGGACAAGTGGCAAGGGTTGCCCTGGATGGGCAACATGCCATTTTGGGAATTAGGGCTCCAATTGCCTATAAATTGGAGCCTTCCCTCAACCAAAAAATGGGGAGAATGGAATGCAGGTTTGGAGCAATGAAGTGCTACTAGAATTGGGAGAGAACCGGTGTTACTTACCTCGCCCCTTTTTGCAAACTTTGTGCCCCTTTGCCTTTGAATCCCTCTTCCCTCATGAAGGTGATTTGAAGGATTACAAAACCTACCAACCTGATTACAAAACCAGTCTACTCTAGCATAGATACAGACCCCATTTGCCTAAAAACCTAATTAGTGAGCTCTAGAACTGATCCAATAGGGATTGGTGGCCATTTTTGAAGTGGACCTACTGACCATCCCGATCAGGAGTGGTCAACAGTCATGACCATCCCTAACTATGATGGCCACAAAATCTGTAGGGATTTTGCCCTAGATTCCACCATAGGAGTCTTCAATAGGTCCTCCCCTAACCCCTATCCAAATTTGAGCTGATTTGGAGTTGATTTGGTAGGGTAACCGATCGTTTGAACGTCGCAGGGTGAGGTGGACCAACATTAAGGCCTCCATCGTCTTTCGCCTGGTTTGGTGCCTAAACGACCTCAAAATGATCTAAAACTTGGCTAGAGTAATGTTAGAACATAGATCTATCTATTGTATGCATTTTTATATGTTTTTATAGCTTATATTGCTTTTGTTTTATTTTATTTCGATGGATGTATGTTATTTTCCATTATAATATCTATGCTATTAACCCCCTTTCAAGCTCCCATGTGTGTAGATTGTAGGATTGAACAAACCAGGAGCTAGAGGTATAGGAATCAACCTCAACACAACTTCTTCATGGGAAGAGGAGTCAACCATTGGATGCACCAACATCAATTTACCACCGAGGGATAGGATCCCTTAGTACCATCATTTTCATTGTTTGTATGGTTGATGTATCACTAGTTTTAAGCCTCCATTAATGGAGTGCATCTTGTAATCGAAGTTCTAGAAAAGAAAATTAATAAAAGACATCTTATTGCATTTCATTTGGTTATCATATTTGTCTTTTGTTGCTTTCTAGCTTAGTTTCATTATATGCACTCTTTTTGGCCTATAAGGCCCTTAGCTTAAATCTGCCTGTTTGAAGGCCATACAAACATAAGTAGAGGCGTATCCATTGATTTTCTGCTTCTACATTCACTTATTTTGGATGTGATTTATAATTTCATAAGGGAGTGTGAATAAATGATTGCTTTATCAAATAAATATTTGGGAAGTGATTTGATTATAAATTTATTATTTTTTGGTAAATTAATTTGTATTATTTCAAAAAGGGCATTTGAAAGGAGCCCTGTCACCTTTTACATCAAGAAACCAAGAGGAATGCAAAGGAGATAAATGAGTATCCTTAAATAGAACAAACCCAGTAAAACTGAAATACTAAGAACAGAAAGGCCAGAAAGGCTAAAAGCCATTACAATCCTTTGACAAAAAGGAACAAAAAGGATCACCACCAAAAAGAGAAACACAAAGGTGAGCTGGAACAGAACATATTGCACACCAACATACCAAAGGAAGAGTAATGAATCCAAGAGAAAAACCAGCAATAAGCCAAGAATACCATCAAGGAAGAGCGTCGGGTTGCAGAATATTGTGAACATCAATTTCCAAAACATTTTCCTTAACTTCCTCCTTCAGGGTTTCTTTGTACTTTGAAGTTTCCTTCAAATTTTCTAGGCAAGCATCTTGAGAAATTTCAACTACATCATCTTCATTAGCATCCCTTTTGACATTGAAAGTAGGTTCAACAATAGAAACCATGGAGGAACCATTGAAACTTTTGTAGAAGAAGAAATGGCTGAGAGTATACCTATGTTCCTTAAGGCTAGCAATGGCAGTACAAATGGCGATGTAAGCCACCTCCAGATGAATGATTGATGTAGTAGTAGCATGGATAACTAATTTATGGAGGAACTTGTCAACAAGATCAGGCAAAGTAGACTGGGCTTTAGGAGGTTTGCCAATGATGGATGGTGGGGTTTCAACTACTTCCTTAACCTTAAGTCATTTAGAGCTTCTAACAGAGGTTGTTTCAACTTTGATTTTCTTCCTAGCAATAGAGTGAGGCGTATAATTTTTTATTTTCATTTTTTTGCTTTAGAAGGTTGGGGTCTATGATTAGAGGAAGATTTATTGACCTAACCACGGAGCGTGCACCTAGCTACTGTATTGATCTATACCATCATGAAAGCATAAATATTCACACAAGTACATAAATTGAACAAAAACAATGTAAGGTTTCTTGTATTAATCTTTGAATGAGCTTTGATTACAAAAATGCCCTCTTAGGGTCACTTGAAAGATGATACTGATATTACAATTGCCAATGCCCTCAATAGGGTAGGCGCACTTATAGTGCTCTATTGATTAGTCACAAACTGCCTTGGGGTGGAGCTGACCCCCTTCTTCGCGATGTGGAAGGATTATGACATAAGCTCCTCTTGCACCTGTCTCCCTGCGAACAAGAAACAACAACACATGATTAAAAATATTGATAGCCTCTCGTGATGAGGCCCTTTAAGGAAATATGTATGTAAATGCCATTAAACTAGTAAAACAAGAAAACATAAAGAAAGACTTTAAACTATTCTAATTTGATCAAGAATTATACTACAACATGAAGGACATGAATAAGCAAATGATGCATGGATCAAATATCAAGTTAGGAGCAATAAAGTGCATAAAAGATCCAATATAATCCTACTTAATACAATGCATGAAATGACTAATTCCTACGGTCAGAGTTTCTCTAAAATGCAATTAAACCTATGAAAAGACTAATATAACTAATCTATGCGGTCAAAAGCAAAGCAAGTAAGGTGATCAGTCACCTATTGCAAACCGTAGCTATGGTGGGCGGTCTGCACTGTGAACCATGGCTGACAACCATGGTTTGACCTCTGATAGGTTTACCCTCAGAATTAGGGGTAGTGGGCTTGACCTCCTTATCCAAATTGATGTTCAAGGGTCGCCTTTGTTGTCCTCTGATAGATTTGGTGGTCAAATCACTGTGAAGGGCCTTCGTTTGCCTAGATTTGTGTTTCTTGAATCTCCTAGGCACCTAGGGCATCCATGGCTAATTGGTCTTTAGGTGAATAGCAAAGGGGCTCTCAAATGCATAGATTCAGTATGCAATTTGATAGGGCTTCACTGCTCTCTTGATCAATTAACTCTCTCTTTTCTCCCCATTTGGAGGGGGTATTTATAGCATGCCCCTAGGGCTAGGGGTGGCTTCATGGAGAAGCCAAGACCAAGAAGGGTGGTTAGGACAGTTGGGATGGAAGCCTCTGGAATCTTTCATCCTTCAACTGCCTCCTTCTAGATCTTTTGGTCATTCCAACCGATTTGGCTTAGATGGAAGGCCTAACTGAACTTCAGTTAAGACCGTAGGTCATAGTTGTGGTCCAGACTATAGACCGTAGGTGTCAACCATGGTTTAGACTAGAGACCGTAGGTCTGGGCTACGGTTCAGACTGCTTAGGCCAAAATGCCTAAATTGAGTGGTTAGAACCACTGCTCTATCTTGGAGTCTATCCAAGATCCTCCATATGGTTTTGTAGCATGTCCATATGAGTAGTCACCCTCGACATGACGTATTTTAGGTGTCTATAGATGCCCCTTTTGAGATGCATTGTGAGATCGAACAACGTTGAGAAAAAATATACATCCTAAAATGATGTCAAAGGTTCTATGATGATCATTAGTCTGATCAACATTAGATGCCCTAGGTCCAACAAAAGGATGTGCATCCTAGAATCATTGCTTCCAACTTGGAAAGGCTTACATTTGAAAAGTCTGCACTCGCCATCAGACGTTCGGGTAGCTTTGGTGCTACAATAGGAGTTAGGCCTATATAACCGAAGGATGAGAGTTACAAATAAAATTTCATATTTGCTATTTACCCCAAGCAAAGGGGGAAGCTTATGATAGTTGTTAGCAATGATTCACAAGAACGAACACAATTTTGACAAGATCAAGGGATCTACGATCTTCGAGATCTTCTATTGATTTTGATTATGACATGAAATTATGACTACCCCCTCAAGCGATGAGTCGATGAGGGTAATGACAATGTATGAAGTGACGAAATCGCTTGACCATAATGAATGATCCTGAACAACTTTAGATTCGAGCCTTTTAATGCCTTGGCTAGGCCTGGTTCAGCTTATGATTGCAACTCTTAGTAGTATTTGCACATCTCTATCCCATGGAGCAGTCAAGCTACGATAGCCATCTTAGGGAATCAAAATAATACAAATGCAATTAGACTTGTGTTGAATCATATTGTCGATGATTTGCTGAAAGATGTCATAAAAGAAATGACAAGTTTACCCCAAATGTCCTTATGGTGATTTACTCATCTTGTCGGATTGCATGGATCGCAAGTCACTGCAACCACCAATTTTATAGGATAAATCATTGAATACGAGGCGCATTTGGTTTTTCATTATTTGATTTTTTTGTTTAATTTTGCATTTATTTGATTGATCCTGGTGCTTTTAACATCACCAAATTTGCAATTTTAATCATTGATTTTGAATTTTTATCCGATGGAAGTCATTAATTTATCTTTTTAGACCTTCCCACGATGGGTTTTGAGTGCATTTATTGCTAGCTATGGACCATGGGTACGGTCTACGGTTTACATTTCCAAATTTTGGGAACCGTGGGTCAGACCTACGAGTGAAAAACCCTAGTTCTAGAACCGCAGGTGTCAGCTATGGTCCACAGAGACTAGGAGGACCTATAAATTGAATTCCCATTTGAAATTTTCATTATTTTTCTTGCAACTACTAGCAATTTGAGAGCTCTGAGAGAGAGAACATTCCTCGATCTGAAACGCTGCCAAACTCTACCACAATTACACTCATCTACCTCGATGGTGGATCCTGATCAGCCATCTACTAGCCGAGGCTAGGGTGCGAGCAAGGTAACTCAAAACTGAGACCACGCACTCAATACCAATAAAATGAACTACATTAAGTAATGCAAAAAATGAACCTCACTAAACTACTGGTAATGAACCCCACTAGTTTAGGCTAGCTTTAGGATTTAATTTTATGCCTTAGTGGTCTAGGAGGGTACCCAAAATGGGTGCCACTCCTAAACCATAGCTGGTAGCTACGGTTCCCAGTTGGCAAATTGGGGACCACAGGTTTTAGCTACGGTTCCCAATTTGCAAATTGGGGACCGCAGGTTTCAGCTGCGGTTTGCTATTGTTTTTTTTTTTTTTCTAGGTTGTCTAATTAAAATTTTTAATTTTCTTTAGCTCTGCTTAGCTAGATTTAGCTTACATTATGCTTTTTGTTTTTAAAAGTTAACTTCTAGAGCATGGGAGCCTGACCTTATGAAGACTCTCCATGAGGCTTTATCTGATGATGACCGAGCTTGGTTTCGAGCTATCGAGTTTGGTTACATCATGGATCTACCCACCATTAGGGTAGATCAAGCCTATCTTACTGCATTGGCCCGATGCTAGAATGCGCAGACCAACACATTCCACCTTCCTCCCGGTGAGATGACTATCACTCTAGAGGATGTCTACAGGATCTTTAGGATCCCCATCGATGGTGAGGCTATCATCTCCTCTGCCTCCATGACAAAGGATGTTATCTTTGATGCCATCTTCGGTGACTAGAGCATCGATGCATAGGATGATGCTGACCATGGAGGGGTGCACATCGATGACTGGTACCATGATGATGTCTTCTCTATACGAGAGGCCCTCTTCATGCATCTCATTATGCAGATTGTCCTTCTAGACTCCTCGAGCATGAGGATTCCCTAGAACATGTTAGCCACTACTTGGAGGGTGCTTTAGAGCTCTATAGAGGAGCCACTATGATTAGCTTGGGGGAGCACCCTATTATGCCAGCTCTATAGGGAGCTATACCAGATCATAGAGCGTAGTCATAAGGGCATCAACTATAGTATTTTGTTATAGATCTAGGGGTGGCAACACATCCAGATCGAGCATCCTATAGAGCTACCACTATGCATCACCACCATAGATATCGACCATCAGTGTTACACCGCATGCTGGCCTCATGCTGAGGAGGGTATCCATAGTAGGGCTCATGCTGGGAACACTAAGCACTACATCATTAGGTTTGCATCACTTGGGCTGGGGGACATTGTCTAGCACCCCTACATGGATTGCCCTACATGGCCTTGAGGTGGACGAGTGGCTACGATGGGCCCACCAAGATAGATGGCTTATCTAGCATAAGCCAGAGGTCAGAGAGTATCAATTCTTTTCTCATGTCCTATGATAGTTTGGCATGGTGCAGGACATACCAGAGATGCCACTGAGGTACAGACACCTAGCTCTAGAGAGGGACCTCCCATTGATAGTTCCTCCACCACTAGGAGATGCACCCGATGACTTCCAAGAGTCAGGGGTTGAGACAACTGGGACCATGCTAGACTATGATGGGTGGTGGTCCTTATTCAGATGGCATGGGATAGGGCCTCTAGGTCGAGAGCCAGCTGAGGCAGAGGTAGAGGTAGATCCTGATGGGCGTAGGGTGCACCAATGTATAGAGGGTAATTGGGATGCAGAGGCCACCATCGAGGATATTCTAGAGATTGACCCTAAGGAGGATACTCCAGAGGAGGGTGAGGTCCCTCCTGATAGCATAGAGGGATGACTACTAGCTTAGGTGGCTGACTTGTAGAGTCAGCTCGAGCGGTTTCACACACAACAGCTCGAGAGAGACACTACCATCACCACTCTAGAGGTGAAGGTGGCTGACAGGGAGCGATGCCTGACTGAGGTGCAAGACCAGGTATAGGAGCTCATGACTCAAGCCACAGATGTAGAGGCCCAGGTGTAGAGACTACAGACTACCCTAGAGTTAGCACAGGCATAGCAGACTATAGTAGAGGTAGAGCGAGATCTTGCTCGAGCATCGAGGGGGGCTATGCCACCTCCTCAAGTGACTATGGGGCCTCCTACAACACCAATAGTAGGTACAATAGCTGCACAAGATCCGAATACTGAGGTAGAGTGACTACATGGTATGGTCATGAGGACCAATGAGATGCATGCAGCCTAACTTGCTCACATTGATCAGCTAGTCGATTACATAGAGATGCATGGTCTATAGGTTCCAGAGGATCCTTTCACATCAGAGTCACAGCATACCAGGTCTAGGACCTCAGGGTAGTCTACAATGAGCTCGAGTCATAGGACTCACAGGACTGAGAGGATGCATAGGTCCTCTAGCACACACACAACAAGATCATAGGCCAGGACTAGAGATCCAAGGTAGACATCAAGGGCCTCCAGTCAGAGGACTAGCCTACTATAGTTACCAGTTTCCCATGTGCTAGGTGCTTTAGGCTTTGGAGGTAGGAGGATCCACAGCAGGATCCACCATAGGTGCCAGGTCAGCCAGGAGAGCAGGCTCCAGAGCACAGCGCTAAGGGAGGCGACGAGAGCTCCAGTACAGGGGGAGCAGCCTAGATCTGAGTTATAGCAGCTATCGACTACATTTTTGATATATCATTTTGTGTGTAAGGTCGAGGACCTACACAGTTGTAGCCTACGGGCATTTTGTACTCCCTATGTACTCTTTTGGACACATATATAATATATATATATATGATATGATCTTTTATGGCTCATTATGTGTACATGTTTATTTATTTATTTTTGATTTTATGTTTATTTGATGCACATGGATGCAAGGCTTATGTAAATGCTATGTTTATATGATGTGATGTATGGATGACATGCACTAGATAGCTATTTTACTTTATGATGATGATATGCAGTGATCTAGATGATTAGATGTGCGAGATATGATATATGCATATGGATGCGATGTTTATTTTTAAATGCATATTTATTTTTGCTTTGTGGGCATGCATTTATTTTATGCAGTTTATGGTATGCTATGCAATGTATGGTAATGCATTATGTACATAATCATAATCTAATGGAAATGAACCTGTATGCTTTAATCACTTAAAACATAAGGAATGAATGTAAACTGTGTATATCAATTTTTAAAATATGACACCATAGAATGTATAACAATCATGCAAAATAATTGATAATTCTCATTACAAGAACTTAATCAATTAATCACCCATATATGAAATGCAGTGAAATGGATTGGTATAATGCTAATGAATGAATATGTCATTTTGTATATTTCTTCTTTGCTGCACTAAATAGTCAGTGGTCGTCTAAACATCATTTTTGATATTCATGCGGTATCTATCCTATATGTTTGATTGTGCTTTGTAAAATGCATTCTGATGAATGAATGACTCATATTTCTGAAGTCTAATGATATTTGGTATCTTGTTGCTATTGGAGAACTTTTTGGGGTTTTCCTTGAGACTCAAACACCCTAGTAGACTTCTCCAAAAATCACATACTAACTGTACAAGGCTTATATTGGACAAGGCTTTTGCCGTGACAGACCCAACTATTCATTATCCCTGTGTGTGCATGTGAGTATTTTTAGATAGATCATAAGCATACCTCGTATGTCAGTCGGGACTCTTTCAACCCATATGTGAGATAGGGTTCCTCATACGATCGTACCATCCTTGTTTTAGCTTTGATTAGACTTATACAACTAGACAATCCTAGGTACCTAGAGCTAGCTCATCTTGCAAATTGATCAGGGCTACCCCTCCAAATGTAGGTGGGACTCTTTCAACCCATTGCTACATTTGGGGATCACCCAATAGAACTACCCCTCCGATTGTAGGTGGGACTCTTCCAACCCATTGCTGTGATCGGGGATCACTCTATGGCTTTCAAAAGGTGGACAATCTAGGGATTCAAGTTCTCACCCTTCTTACTTGCTCATATGTAGTGATAAAAATCATTGTTAGTCCACGTGTTACCATTTTATTTGAGCAAGGGATTTTTATAGTGCTTTTGATTCACTATGTCACTTTACATTTTGAACTTGAAATTTGTACTTTTGCACTTTGTAACTTGGGATTTAAACTTTGTGACTTTGGGATTTATAGGGGAAATTCTTGTCCTTTTGCCAAAGTACACCTTTCTAGACCGACTATTTGCAAGATAAGCAGGTCATGAAACCCATATCTCTAGATACCTAAGACTACTTTCACAGCTTTCATCCTCTCTTGTCTTAGCAAGATTTTATATTGTTTTGCTTAGTGATGGGATTCTGATATGTTGAAGCACTATCCCAACTAATGACCTTGTCTATAACAACAAAGCAAGCTTTCTACAATATCTGAAGAACCCACTAGGTATGGCTGAGTGACTGGAAAACTTAATATACATACATATTTCTCCATAACAAGTATCATGTATGAATGCAATGAATTATGATAAATGCAAGGGTGCATGATTGAAACACAAACGTGTGATCATTTGTAAGATTTTGATATACACATTACACTCTACTATGGAATGCAATGGATGACAAATGCCTAAATGCAATATGATGATGTGAATGCATATATGAAAATGCAAACTGCAAAAGCAAATGTTTTTGGATTTTATGCTTTACCAATTTTTTTTGGAATTTTATATATTTTCAAATTTTTATACATTTTTGAGCTTTCATATTTGACCAAACGATGAGTACATGTCCTTGGAGCTTTTAAGGATGACCAAATGGTGAGGAACTACCTTTGGAGCTTTTACTTGACCAAGCTACTCAACAGAGAGCTTGGGGCATTTTGGGATGACCGAGCGGTTGAGACAAAACCCTCAAAGCTTTTGGGTTGACCAAAGGGCTTACAGATGCCTTTGGTGCATTTACTTGACCAAGCTTCTCAATTCAAGAACTCAAAGCCTTTTGAGATGACCGAGCGGTTGTGGACAAACCCTCAAAGCTTTTGGGTTGACCAAAGGGCTTACAGATGCCTTTGGTGCCTTTACTACACTCTCAAGCATAGAACACCTTAATATGGATGATATTGAGAGGCTCAAGCTCTTCCACACCCTCTAGCGATGTTAGGCGATAGGTACCTAGACCAATATTTTTAGATATGATGTAAGGCCCTAGCCAATTAGCCATAAATTTGTCTCGCATATCAAGTGGCAAATTCGAGTTCTGTTGGTTCTCTTTCAGCACAAGATCCCCAACTTCAAAGTCTCTCTGGTGGACTTTGACATTGTAAGCTCATTTTAATCGCTCCTGATAAACATGGAGATGCTCGAGGGCATTCACGCGATGTTCATCGAGCAACATCAATTGATCGAGGTGAGCTTGTCATGCGGTGTCATCATCGATGAACTCTTTCAATGCGATGCGCAACATTGGAATTTCCAACTCTAAGGGCATAATGGCCTCAGTGCCATATACTAGTGAAAATGGTGTTGCCCCAATGGGCATCCGAATGCTAGTCCTGTAAGCCCATAATGCAAGGGGCAACTGTATATGCCAATCCTTGTGGTGTTCTTGCACTATCTTTTTCAAGATGGCTACCATAGTCTTGTTTGAGGCCTCAACTTGCCCGTTTGCTTGCGGATAGTATGGAGTTGCAAAACTATGTTTAATGTGGTATTTAGATGTTAAAGCCCACATAATTTTGTTCTTAAAAGAAGTTCCATTATCCAAAATTATTTTGGATGGTATCCCAAAATGACATATGATATGCTCGAGAATAAATTCTGTGATGCGAGCTCCAGTGGTCATTGTAAGGGGAATGGCTTCCACCCACTTTGTAAAATACTCAGTAGCCATGATAATGAATGTATGTCGCCTGACGATGGAGGAGAAATATTGCCAATAAGATCTAGTCCCCATTGAGCAAATGGCCAAGCCGCCTGAATGGGTTGTAAGGCCTATGATGGCAAGTGCGTAAGATTAGCATGATGCTGACATTTAATGCATTTCTTGACATACACATTGCAATCCTTCTCCATAGTGGGCCAATAATAACCCATGCGAAGGATGCATTTGATGATAGCCATGCCACTGAAATGGCCATCGCACGTACCATCGTGAGCTTCTAAAATTGCCCAAGATGACTCTTGGGGCTCAAGACATCGAAGGAGAACTCCTTCGTAGCTACGTCGGTACAAAATATCTCCTATCAAGACATACTTAGTCACTTTCTATTTGAATGTGCATCTTGCGGCATGTGACAATCCCTCTAGGATCATACCAAGTTTTAAGAAGTCTTGGATTTGCAACATCCAGCTTTGACAAGCCTCAGCTTCGATCGCCAAGATGACTTGCTCCCCCTACGTATTTAACTTTGTAAATGTAGACTAGGAAATAACCTTATGGTGAATGGTAGTACCACTCCCCGTAGGACTCTGAGAAGTCAATGACTCCCAGGGTGCCTGCTTAAGAAAGTCTTTCACTCTATGAAACCAATCAGCTATTGGTTCCACGACAATCATGTTGACTGACTCTTTGTTATCAAAGGTTGCACGCTCCATTGCTGGGTGCGAGAGCATTCTAACATGGATGGTAGTAAAATCGATGGATGGATTCTGAGGGATCAAGGACCCCAAATATGCCATGGTGTCTACAAACCTATTTGATGAACGAGGGATTGCCTCGATGTCATACCATTCAAATTTAGCCAGATAAGTGGCAACAAGATCTTTGTAGGCTTTCAGTATGGGACATCGACACTGAAAGAGCCCCTTAACTTGGTTAACTATGAGCAGAGAATCACCAAAAATGTTCAATATTTTAATACCCATGGCGATGGCTACATGGAGGCCCAAAAGTAGGGCTTCATACTCAACATTATTGTTGGTGCACGAAAAGTCTAACTTGAATGACAAGGGCATTGGAGCTCCTTGTGGCATGAAAAACACTATTCCTGCACCACCCCTTGCTCACACTTTGAACCATCGAAGAACAATGTCATATCAACATTATTCTCTAGTTCTTCAGGTTTGGGAGCTTCAGATATTACGAAGACCGCATCATCTGGAAGCTCAATGGTTAGAGGCCTACTGTTGGACAATGGTGCCTCAGCCAGTTGATCAGCTATGACTTGTCCCTTGATGGAATTTTGGCTGATGAATTGCAAATCAAATTCTATCAATAGCATGATCCACTTTGTAGTACGTGTGTTATGATATGTCTTGCTCATCATATACTACAAAGGATTCTATTTTGATATAACATATGTTGTATGACTTAGCATGTAATGCCATAATTTCTTGGTAGCGAACACCACTACTAAACAAAGCTTCTCAACATATGCATATCCTGACTCATAACTCACCAAGGTGCGACTGATGTAATATACGACTTGCTCTTTGCCTTGCACATTCTTTTGGGCTAACATGGTCCCTAATGCAAAGTTGGTTGTCGATATATATAGCAGAAAAGGCACATCTGGCCTTGGTGGAGCTAGTACTAGTGATGTTGCTAGGTATTGCTTAATCTCAGCAAAGGCTACTTGGCAGTCCTCATCCCAATCAAATGGGACCCCCTTGTGTAGCAGTCGATTCATGGGTCGACATTTATCTGATAATTGAGTGATGAATCACTTTATGGATGCTACTTTGCCCTGAAGGCTTCTTAGTTCTTTGATATTAGTGGGAGGACGCATCTCTAGAATAGCCTTGACCTTTGTTGGGTCTACTTCGATGCCTCATTTAGAAATGATGAATCCCAAGAGTTTACCTGAAGTTACGCCAAATACGCACTTCTTAGGATTCAACCTGACATTATGCTCTATCAAGCGATCGAAGACCTTCCTTAAGACCTCTGCATGCTCTGCTCGCAGCAACGACTTAGCTAGTAAGTCATCGATATAATCTTCTAAGATTTTATGCATGTAGTCATGAAAGATATATGTCATTGCCCGCTGATATGTGGCACCAACATTTTTAAGACCGAATGGCATAACTTTGTAGCAAAATGTCCCCCATGGCATTATAAACATGGTTTTATGCTGATCTTCAAGTTTAATCCAAATCTGATTGTATCCAAAAAACCGTCCATAAGGGAGAGCATTTCGTGACCTATAGTAGCATCTACCAGAGCATCGATATTTGGCAATGGAAATGAATCTTTGGGTGTTGCCTTATTGAGATCTCTAAAATCTATACAAATACGGACCCTTCCATCTGGCTTTCCTACGGGCACCATATTGGACACCCATTCTGGATAGTCGATGGAGATGACAAACTCTACGTCCAACAACTTTTGCAACTCGTCTTTCACCATTAAGGCTACTGTTGGATGCATTTTTCTGAGTTTTTGCTTGACTGGCTTCTTCGATAGATCTAGCGAAAGGTTATGAGTAACCAATTTTGGATCTAGACCCGACATGTCTTTGTAAGTCCAAGCAAAGAGATCAGGTCTCTCTTTTAGTAGAGGGATGATGCTATCATGCTCATCCAGAGTGAGACTCTCTCCAAATCTAACCTTCTTTGGATTGGTGGGATCTTTACTGATATCCACATCGAAGGTTTTCTCTACTGACATATGTGATCCCTCCTCAAGCTGGTGAGGCATAGGAATCAGATGGATGTCATCATCCAGGTTCACATGTTCCTCATGGGAAGCACCCTCAGCATGATAAACATCATAAGCATAGCCTGGCACAAAATGAAATGGTTGCAACATTTCTTCATTAGGGAAGAAATCTTCAGGCTGGACCGATGAGTCAGCATGATCCCAATCGATAGCATCCATGTTCAGATGTAGTGGTTTGGATGGATCTGCTAGATTATGGAGTGGAGTGGTCAAATCAATGGAGACCATATTGATGGAATGGAATTGATCTCTAGAACCACATGGACAAAACTCTATATCTGAAGCGTAGCTTCTATACCCAAGATCTGGCTCGGATGGTATGGGCACAAATGGATCCTCTCTATGGGATGCCCATATAACTGGATCCTCTCGATGCACTAGCTACAAAATGGGATCTCTCAGCTCAAGGAGCTCCACGTACGTAGGTGGATGGGGAAAGAGTTCCTGATACCTCTCTTCGAGCTCTCTTCTTTCCCTCAGGCTGCGATGGAGATTAATCTCCCGATGCAAACCTATAGCTGTAATAGGTGGGGGACCTCGAGGTGGAGGCCTATTACGTAGGTGATGAGGTCCCAAATAGGCCATCTCCAATGAATCCTCATCATCACTATACAAATACAATCTGTCACTTCCCCCCTCTTCTAAGGGGTGATCTGCCAGATGTGGCCCCATGTATCTGATTCTACGATCACTATCATCACTATCCAAATAAATCTGATAGAACGATCATATATATGATACTACCACATAAACTAGCATTGCTTCTTCCTTAGAGCACTCAATGTTGGGAGGGACTTCCTCCATAACATGCTTTGATTCCCTAGGCAATAGATATTGTGGATACACGAGCCTGGAATCGGTCCTCTCATCTACATCACTATGGTCACTACCATGGATGGACCACTCTATTGTGTCTATGAAAAGTGGGAGATTAGCTAGGTGAGGCCTTAAATAGGCCTCCTCTATTTCATATTTATAATCACTATCGACTATGAAGCGCTCATTCATCTCTTCCACTTGTTCCATAGGCAGTAGATGGCATATAAACATCAAACCTAGAAAGGTCGACTCGATTTCCTCTTAGATTGATCATCATTTGAGGACTCATCATCTGCATCATAACTAGGTCCACTCATTTCAGAGGTGGACTCCTCTCCATCATCATCACAAAGATCTCCTAACTCGAGATCACCTACAGTAGTGGGGTTATGCCCCTGCATACCAGTGTCATCGATAGCACTACAGATTTGGTTACCTAGGTTGCCTCTAGGGTTGTCCTCTAAGGGCCCATCATGATATGAATCAGGTGGCCCTATGGTAACAAATGATACCATCTGGCGAGTCCTCCAATAGCTAGAAGGATTAGGGTGATATGGATTAAAATCCACATCATCCCCTAGACTTAGGTACATGCGATCTAAGGATGCGATAAGCAAATCGTCATGATCCTATACCTGTAACCCTAACCCAAACCTATAGTAGCTAACTGATAATGAGGTTCGAGTGGAGTCCTACGTCCTTGTTCAAAAAGACCAAGGTCGTGTCCATGCCAATGATACGACTCAAAAATGTGCATGGCGTATTTTGGGTTGGATAGATAGCGCACATTCATAGAGAATGGCTCATCATCATCCTCATCTATGGACATTTTGGTGGGTGCTTGATCTAGCCCTACGTAGACGAAGTTTGTTTGGTTGGGTGGCTCACCCAACGACACTATAGATCCAATCAAAAATCGATGGGCATGCGGTCGGCCCATCTCTTGTGTAGTCTTTAGGATAGGTCCGAAAGTAACATTTTGCACAAGATACTCACCCAACCCTATGCTAGCTAGATGAATGGTCACCTATGGTGTAGATGACCCTACTGAAGATGTAGGTGAAGTAGGCTGAGGTGCCTCCTCGGCTTTGTCTTGAGGTTCTTCCACATCCATGGGAGTGGGAGTCTCATTGGTGACTAGTCCGGGCATATGATCTTCTACTTTCTCACCCAATTTTACCTTTAGCTTCTCATCTTGCCGATGCATTATCGATGTAGTCATTTTAGAGAAGTTGTAGTCATATGCTCAGATCTATGTGACACAGATGTCGATGGTTGAGCATGAGCTACTGGTTTACCTCTTGGAATCTTAACCAATGAAGCAGGCCAGATATCCAAGTGCATCGATGGGAGTACAAAACCCCTAGGCAAATCTGCTAGGTTCATGAACTTGAATGGTTCTTCATTCGAGGACACTACGTGAACCTGTCCCTCATGAATGTACTTCATGCATTGATGCAAGATAGAGGGGATGCAATGCATTTCATGAATCCAAGGCCTTCCGAGTAGAATGTTGTACTGCATGGCACCCTCTATCATGTGACACATCATAGAGATGGTCTTGAGTCCCACCTGAATAGGTAGAACAATTGTACCAACCATCGAGCATAGTGCATCATTAAACGCTCTCAACGTAAAGGTGGTAGGCACAATGTGTGATTTGGGTAACTTGAGATGGCTCAATGCCTTGGTCATAATTATATTGATCGAGGACCCAGTGTCGATCAAGACCCTTTTGAAAGGCATGTGGTTAACACACATGATAATATGCAGTGACGGGTCAGCCATAATAGTAGGAACCATCTTCACTTCATGATCATAAAATTGTATCGTGGGTTCCTGACACTATTGTACATGTCCCACAAAATTTGTAAATGCATGCGCATCTTGGGACTGTACCTCAATGGACCTCAGAATGTCCATAAGAGTCTCCCTGTGTCTAGGGGACTACTGAATAAGCTCATATATTGACAACTTCATAGGAGTTATCTACAGGTTCTGAACTAACCTGCTCCTTATGGTCACCACCGGTCTAGTTGGTGGGCCTAGAATGTTCTGAGCTGGTCGTTGATCCGGCGTAGCTTGTATTCTAATGGGAGCACGAGGTTGATTCGGTTGATCGTACCTCCCATGTCTAGTAACAACATTGACCATGCCTACGAACCCCTGGGTAGGTGGTTCGATTCTCACTTGATTGACCTGGCCGACGTTGTTACGAGGCGCCTCATGATTAGGTAGTGGATTCTTGAAAATCCCCATGTTTCTATTGTCGGGCGCCTATGGATTGCTTGGTACTACAAGCTCTCCTTTTTCTATCATGTTCTACACAATGTGTTTGAAGGACCAACATGTCTCGATGTCATGGCCTTTCACTCTATGGAATATGTAGAATAGATCATCTTGATGCCACTTCGACTTTGGCACATTCGGATCTATTAATTTGACCTCGAGCAATCGTATGGCCTTGGCCTCACATAGTTGATGGAAAATCAAAGTCATCGATTCCGTCAGAGGTGTGAACTGGTGAGGTGGGTGCTCTTCTCTATTTTTGCCCTTATAGTTGTTTTTGCGTGTCTCATAACGCGCAGGAGGAGGTTGAGCCTGATAATTAGGCTTTTGTTGTCCCTTGTCCTCTCCTCCAATATTTAGTACTACTTGATTCACATGGGCCTGCTTGCCCTATTGCTTCGTAGTACTCTTTTTAAACCCTTCTTTCCTGGTCTTGAGCTTCAAGTTGCCTTCTTGCAACTTGATGTCCTCGATCACCTTGGCTTGCACCACAGCTTCCTCGAATGTAGCATACTACTACAGCTACAATAGTAGCGAGATGTGCTTGGCACAACTCTTTGTAAACATTTAGGTCAATTCAGCTATAGGAATAGGGAATGGCAGCTTTGCCATTATTCTATGCCATCTCTTTTCATATTGCTCGATGGGCTCATCGTCGCATTGAGCTAGCACAGCCAAATCAAAAAGGTTGGCCTATTTCTTGATGCCAAATGAATAGCATTCAAGAAATGCATCAACTAACTACTCAAAACTAGTAATACTATGTTTCTTCATTGTTGAACCACTCTCAGGCCAATCCAGAGAGTGTCATAATGAAGGTGCGCAACAACAAGGCATCATGACTCTTTATCTAGAAACAAGCATCCAAAAAACTCGTAACATGCTCTTGGGCATCCTCATCACCCTTGAATTTTTCTAACCTGGGCATATCAAAATGCTCAAGATATGGAGGCATAGGCACCGAGGGGTCTAGAGGTTCATTGTGTATCTTCCTCAGTGTCAGATTTTGCATAGCCATGCCTTGCCTCTCTATTGCTTTGACCTTATCGGCCAAAACCTTGTATGCCTCAGAAGACAAAAAGTCCTCCTCCCTAAGCTAACATGGAGGTGGTCTAGGAGGTAAGGTCTTCTTTGAGGGAGGTGGAGGATGTGGCTCTTCCTCCTCCTCAACTCGGTAACTCTCAGGATACTCCTGATCGTATCCGTCTACATCTACATGTTCATGCTACCTCTGTCTAAGATCATTGAGTGATGATAGTCGCTCCCTCTATTGGGCACTGACATGAGTACGAGCATCTCTGCGCTCCTCATGCATATCGGCTAGGGACACAACCCTCCTATGCACATGCTCTCTATGCTCCTCGAGAGGGTATAGGCCAGCCCTAGCTAGCCGATCCTCCTACTCTATGCGCTCCTTCGAGCTAGAATACGCTCCTCATGCATGCGTTGCTCATATAATCTCTATCGTAGGAGCCTTTGCGCTTGAATATTTTCATCTTCAATATGTTGCCTCTCTAGGTGAGCATCCTCCAATTGATCTTGGAGGAGTTGACATCTTTGCTCAGACACCAGTCTATGTGATCTATCGATCTGGTCGGCCATGGGAGGCCTCTGGTGTGTATGCTCTATGTGAGCTACCTTATGGGTTCTGTACCCATCGAAAAAATGTGTTGATGGTAGACGTGTGACATGAGGGCGCTTAGAAGCCTCTCCATGCTCTCTAGTGATCTTGATACAACTGCCGCTATGCTCACTCGGAGCATGAGTGGGTGGAGCTATAGGCTTGCAGCCTAGCTGCTCAAGAACACTACCTAGACCATCTAACTATCTAGACCTCCACCGCTCATGTGGTGGTGTTCCATTAGCTCCCACCTTTGATATATCAATGGTGATCTTGCATGGTGGGCCATGCGTGGGAGTATGGGTGGACCTATGCTCGAAAGTGAGCCTATCCTCTTGCCCCTGAATGGGTGGATCTCTGGTCCATCTATACTCTGACTATGGAGGGTTAGAACCTCCTATGGACCTAGTACATATGGGAACCAACTTGGTCCCCTGCACAACATATTCCTCGGTCGATCCCATGGATGCGTGTGTAGTGCGGTCTTGGTAATGGCTTTGGAGTAGAGCATCCTCATGCTGAGAAGCTCCGTGCTCAGTCCTATGCCTAGAGGAGTGTAATGAAGCTCCTCTATCGAGGGTCCACTCAATGGGATCTCCCCATGTCGAGTTGTCACCTCTAATGCTCGTCGAACGTCATTCGGTTTGCTCATGTGTATGAGGACTCGACACATGCTATTGTGAACCAGTTGGGGGTTGATCATGGGCATCGGTCCTAGACCTTTGTCGATCACCCCGTGTGTTCACCATTTGTGTACCTAACATCTAGATGTGTTTTATTATGCAAACAAGGTATACAAATGATGATTATCTCCTTTTAAATTTTTATTGTGAGCCCTAAACTATTTGATGTTGTTTTCAGATGTGTTGTATCAGTGTTAGAAACTCTCACATGTTTTGAAATATTGTTGGATTTTATACTTAGTTAAATTGGCTTTCACCTGTATACCCATAGCTCGACAACTTGGCGATGAAACCCAAGTCACGTAAACCAACCTATAATGTGTGGAAGTGAAGCCCACACATGGTCAGGGGGCACAGGTCCTCCCAGTTCCTCACCCATTTTCCCCCAATCAGCGTCATACCCTTCGAAGAGGAGTATATGCAAATTTTTTAGGGTACGAAAGGATCTTGGACCCGGTATGGTCTAGTAACACAAGGTACATGGGATTTGGGCCAACGGATGGAAATTACGCCCACCGTCATTGAACCCTACTAGTGGTTGGAGATGAAGCCCAACTCACTAGCGTTTAAGTGCCAGGTGGTGTGTGTGGTTCCTTTTACTTTGCAAAAATGACAAATGCATAAAAGAGCATAATGATCATTCCTACATGATATGCATGAAAAGAAAGGAACATTTCAAATTTAGAAAGAATGCATGCTAATGTCCTATATGATATTTTGACGATGCAATTACAATGACATGGCCACTAATTGGGCCTCAAGCATGCAAACGACACACAATCTCTATCAAGGTCATTGTATTTAGGGGCGGACTGCACTCAGAGGTCCGTTGTTCCCAACAATGCCTTTCTAATGAAAGGAAAATGGAAACAAACTAAGACTTGTTCATTGACTTTTTTTATTTAAGTTCCTAGTTTGCAACAGTTCAATGCTTTCTGGAAAAACACAGAGCAAAAAATTCAAAATAGATAGTGAAATTGGGGCCTACCTTAGCTCCTGCTCTGCTGCCCACTGAGTTTCCTATTATCTGCATTTTCCTCTATTAACCGTAGGTCCGATCTATGGGCTATAGTAGTGACCGTAGGTTACAGCCATGGGCCAAAAAATAACCATAGCTATTAGCTATGGTTAGCACCTGAGATAAGAAAAACCAAAGATGTCAATACTCAGGGCTAAAAATGTGGAGTTCCACCATGATCACCATCTGACCTAACCATGGAGCGTGCACCTAGCTACTGTATTGATCTATACCATCATGAAAGCATAAATATTCACACAAGTACATAAATTGAACAAAAACAACGTAAGGTTTCTTGTATTAATATTTGAATGAGCTTTGATTACAAAAATGCCCTCTTAGGGTCACTTGAAAGATGATACTGATATTACAATTGCCAATGCCCTCAATAGGGTAGGCGCACTTATAGTGCTCTATTGATTAGTCACAAACTACCTTGGGGTGGAGCTGACCCCCTTCTTCGTGATGTGGAAGGATTATGACATAAGCTCCTCTTGCACCTGTCTCCCTATGAACAAGAAACAACAACACATGATTAAAAATATTGATAGCCTCTCGTGATGAGGCCCTTTAAGGAAATATGTATGTAAATGCCATTAAACTAGTAAAACAAGAAAACATAAAGAAAGACTTTAAACTATTCTAATTTGATCAAGAATTATACTACAACATGAAGGACATGAATAAGCAAATGATGCATGGATCAAATATCAAGTTAGGAGCAATAAAGTGCATAAAAGATCCAATATAATCCTACTTAATACAATGCATGAAATGACTAATTCCTATGGTCATAGTTTCTCTAAAATGCAATTAAACCTATGAAAAGACTAATATAACTAATCTATGCGGTCAAAAGCAAAGCAAGTAAGGTGATCAGTCACCTATTGCAAACCATAGCTATGGTGGGCGGTCTGCACTATGAACCATGGCCGACGACCATGGTTTGACCTCTGATAGGTTTACCCTCAGAATTAGGGGCAGTGGGCTTGACCTCCTTATCCAAATTGATGTTCAAGGGTCGCCTTTGTTGTCCTCTGATAGATTTGGTGGTCAAATCACTGTGAAGGGCCTTCGTTTGCCCGGATTTGTGTTTCTTGAATCTCCTAGGCACCTAGGGCATCCATGGCTAATTGGTCTTTAGGTGAATAGCAAAGGGGCTCTCAAATGCACAGATTTAGTATGCAATTTGATAGGGCTTCATTGCTCTCTTGATCAATTAACTCTCTCCTTTTCTCCCCATTTGGAGGGGGTATTTATAGCATGCCCCTAGGGCTAGGGGTGGCTTCATGGAGAAGCCAAGACCAAGAAGGGTGGTTAGGACAGTTGGGATGGAAGCCTCTGGAATATTTCATCCTTCAACTACCTCCTTCTAGATATTTCGGTCGTTCCAACCGATTTGGCTCGGATGGAAGGCCTAACTGAACTTTAGTTAAGACCGTAGGTCACAGTTGTGGTCCAGACTATAGACCGTAGGTGTCAACCATGGTTTAGACTGGAGACCATAGGTCTGGGCTATGGTTCAGACTGCTTAGGCCAAAATGCCTAAATTGAGTGGTTAGAACCACTGCTCTATCTTGGAGTCTATCCAAGATCCTCCATATGGTTTTGTAGCATGTCCATATGAGTAGTCACCCTCGACATGATGCATTTTAGGTGTCTACAATTATCTTCTCTAGACTCAGACTTAGGGATGTTGCCACTAGGGAAATTAAGGATAAAGGACTTTGAAAAGCCCTTGGTGATTGGGAAGGACATCCTCATTTTTACGAGTATACGTAATGGTGTAATTTATGGACCAAAAAATAGTAGTAGGAATGTTCATGGCTTTGGCTTCATGAAAATGGTTCACATAGGCAAGGTGAATACAACATAATTGAGAATTTGGATTATCATAGGAAAGATATTGCATTACAAGAACACGAATTTGCTGCAAAGGAGGGGAAATGTGTTCATGAAATAAACCTTTGCTATAATTTTTATAAACCTCAGAGTTCTTCTCAAACAAATATAGCTCAGCCTCCCAATTATGTTTGTTGTGCCAAATAAATTTACCCTCCAACGATTGGCCTGTCAGGCCCACCAGCAACTCAATGGAGATGTGAAATTGGACACCATGAATTATGACGTAATCCTTATCCCAAGATTCAGCAAAGGCCTTTGTTATGTTATCATAAAACCTAGTGAAAATCTTAAAAAAATCAATCAAAGCACTATTGGTTTTGTCTATCCACAAATCACGAACCAAAGGATGGAGCTAGAACACAATAGGCTCAATGTAAATGGGTTTGTGCTCTTTCATGGTGGCAAATAGGGAAAAATATATAGGTCGGTCAAGAAAAGGAATAGAAAGAGTGGGATCAAATGCTAGGATAATGAATAGGGCACGCACATGATCAAATAAAAGAATGGTGTTGCCTTGTGAACATCTACTTTGGGACCATAAAGGCATTAGCGCAAAAGGAATGAAGACTTCAAAAATCAGGGATTGGTTAGGGCAAAGGTTTGATCTACAAATCAATATTAGGTTAAAAACCCAGCCAATCACTTGGCAACACTCTAAAATGGTAGCTTGGCAATTCAGGGTGCATGAAAGGCTTGGAATGATCACCAAATTAATTTTTGAGATGATTCTTCGATCGAGAAGGCTGAAGATGGTTACCGAAAAAATAGGATTACACGTATCAAAGCACACATGATTCAAATGATTCAAACTCATGTGAAAATATACCTTGGGATAATAAAAATAAGTGGTCACCCAAAAATGATTAAAATTCTTGAAAGAGGCAATGTGGAAATGGAAAATAGAGCCTAGGGGAACGTGAATCCAATCTCCCAAGAAAGGCAAGGTGATTGAATGAAGACGAAACCAAAGGTCTGGCAAGTAACTTTTGGGGATAACAAAGGATAAAAAATGTTGATGACTAGGAATGATAGGCAAATTAATGTTCATAATGGAAAACATGAGTTTGGTACCTCCGTTGAATTTGGTCCCGTTTGAGAAGATCATCCACCTCAAGGGGTAGACTGTCTATCCATGTTAGAGGTCCTTGGGCATTGAACCCAATATTATCCAGCTTATCAGCAACTATATTAGCCTCCCTGTAAGTATGTTGAATAATGCAATTATGTTACCTCTAAAGGATGTGCTTGCAGTCCTCAATGGTTGGTCTAATCCTCCAGTTGGAAGGCTTAGAAGACTTTAAATAGTTAATGATATTTAGGGAATCACCTTCCACAATGATGTTTCCTAGAATATATTTGAAAAATTGGAGGCCTCTCTAGATAGCCTTTACCTCAGCGGAGTGATTGGTAGTCACACCTAGAGGCTTCGAGTAGGAAAAAATAGAATTTCCTAGATGATCGCGGAGGATTCCACCAATCCCCCCTATTCCAAGATTTCCTTTGGCCGCTCCATCAAAATTAAGTTTGACCCAACCAATAGGAGGGGGAATCCATTTGACACTAATTATAGGATTAGAATAATCAGTACCTTTGAGATCATCAAGATTTATATTGCAGGACTTTAGGATGTTTTTCTCAAAGGAATGACAAGGATGCGAATTTAGAGGAGTGACAAGAACATGTTCTTTGGCATAAAGAATAATTTTATTGGCAATGAACTCAAGTTGGACAACTTTCATGTCGAAAAATATGTGGTTGCGTTCAAGCCAAATTTGCCACAAATAATGTTGAAGATAAAATTTTTACAATCCTTTGAGCACATAATTTTTAAAAGGATTAGGCCACTGATAAAAAAGGTCAACAATGGAAGGAGGATTGGCCCAAACCAACTAAAATATTTGAATAAGTTTATTGATAACCATCCTTGAAAATGGAAAAAATAAGAAGAGGCGGGACGTAGACTCCCAATTGGAAAGACAAAGATAACATCTATTAGGAAGAGTAAGTCCCCTTTTTATAAGGTTCTCGAAAGTAAGAATGCAGTCTTGAATACAGAACCAAGAAAAGGAAGAAATTTTAGGAATCAAATACTTAGTCCAGATAAGCTTGAAAGGTAGAAGATGCTCATTATAATCAAGGGAAAGTAGGTAACCAGTATTAATAGAAAAATCCACAAAGTCTATGGGCTCCCAAATGGGTTGATATTTAGTAAGAATGTTGGGGAATCTGATAGAGAAAGGAAGGTTATTTAGGTACAAATATTCCTCTTGACAATTTGGGATATTAACCTCTTTCCATTTTATAGCTCCATTAATTGAAACTAGAAAGTTAGCCACTAGAGGACCAAAAAGTTGTTTGGTAGTGTTGATGATCCTTTGAAGTATAGGATTATGGCTGAGAGGATGATCGCAAACCCACTTATCTTCCCAAAAAAATATGGAATTGTCGTCTCCAAGTTGCCAATGAGTTCCTTTTTGCACCAATGGACGAGCTTCATAAATGGACTTCCAGAAGGCAAAAACGTAGGAAGATACCTGGCCATGCAAGAACTCAGCATTATGAATATACTTCCTTTTTATAATTTGACCCAATCAACCCTCTCATTTGAAATAAGTCTCTAGACCTGCTTAGCAAGGAGGGCAAGATTTATTTGGGATATTTGTCTAAGGCCTATACCACCTTGGTCTTTAGGTTTGCATATTTTATCCTAGGCTACCAAATGAAATTTGTGTTTGTTATCAGTACCTGACCAGAGGAAGTTTTTTTGAATTCTTTCCATTTTACTGAAGACAAAAGCTGGAGATTTGAATAAAGATAAGAAATAAACAAAAATACTTTGAAGACAAGCTATGGTCAAAGTAATTTTGCTAGCTTGGGAAAGGAGGTTTCCTCTCCAGGTGGTCAACTTTTTTTGAAGTCTTTCAATGACATTGTCCCACAAGTTTTCTTTAATATTCCCAATGAAAAGATGTATTCCAAGGTATGAAGAAGGTAGACTGCTAATAGAGCAATGTAGAATGTTGGCAATCAAATGCTTCCTCCTTAAGGAAGTATTAAGGAAAAACAATTTGCTCTTCTGGAAATTGATTCTTTGGCCAACAACTTCTTCATAAAGGATAAGAATATGTTTGATGATAGTAGCTTCATTGACAGAGGAAAATGTGGACAAGAGAGTATCATCAAAAAAAATTTGATGGGTGATAGGACTACATTGTGAAGTAACTTGAATGCAAAAAATTAGTCCTGCCTCTTTAGCTGCCAAAATAGACCTGCCAAGAGCCTCAATCACAATGATGAAAAAGAGGGGGGATAAAGGATCTCCTTGTATTAGACCTCTACTGCTTTGAAAGTAACCAGCGAGAGAACCATTGATAAGAATAGAGAACCAAGCAGAGGAGATGCATCCTTTGACTAGGGAAATCCAATCAGAGTGAAACCCAAACTTGTGAAGGATGGTAATAAGAAAATCCCAACTCAGTCTGTCATAGGCTTTGTTCATATCAAGCTTAAGAAGAAATGCTACCTTTTTATTGAGGGAACAGGAATGAATGGCTTCATGAATAGAAATAATACCATCTAAAATGGATCTTCCTCTAACAAAGCTACCTTGGTATTGATTTATAATGATAGGCATGACTTCTCTCATACGAATGGCAATTGCCTTGGTTAAAATTTTGTAAATGACATTACAAAGGCTTATAGGTCAGAAATCGTTAAAGCTAGTAGCATTGGGGATTTTTGGTATGAGAGCAATGAAAATGGAATTGAAGCCTCTAGGAACAATCTTAGAGTGTTGTATTTCTCTAATGGTTTTACACACATCAGGTCTAGGAGCTTTGTCAGGTTTCATTGAAAAAAGGGCATCCTTTATTTCCTCGTTAGAGAGTACTGCATTTAATTTGTTGTTGATGTCATCAGTAATTAGTTTTGGAATGAATTTAAGAAAGAAATATTTAGCAGCTTTGGCATTGGGTTGTTGTTCCTCTTGCAAAATTTTTGAAAAGTGGATATAGCCTTCATACCTGATTTCCTTAATATCATTCTTCATTCTGCCATCTTGCCTACGAATTTATTTAATCCTATTGTGACTGCAATGTCTTAATGTTGAGACATGAAAGAACTTTGTGTTGGGAGTCTCCTTTTTTTAACCAAATATCATGATATTTATGTCTCCAAAATATCTCTTTGCACTAAAGGATATTATGATATTGAGCTAATAAGTTAATTTCATTTTCTCTGATTTCTCTAGAACAGTCACCTTTTTCTTGACTTTATTTTTCTATTATCTCAAGCCTATTAATGATGTCCTATTTGTTCTAGAAGAGGTTCCCGAAGACATCTCTATTCCATATTTTTAAATTCTCCTTGATGTTTTTAAGTTTTTGTGCCAACACAAAGGAAGGAGAACCTTGGAAGTTAGATTGCCACCACTGTTTGATCATTTCTCTAAAATCAGGATGAAGCATCCACATAGATTCAAACCTAAGGGGGTTTTGAATAGCTTCGAATTATTTGTATCAAGGAGAATAGGACTATTATCAGAACTAATTTTGAGTAAGGATTGAAGATTTGCATCCCCCCACAAGTTGGTAGCTTCTTGAGAAAAAAGAACTCTATCAGGTTTAACCTAAATTAATTGGGCACCACATATTCTGTTTGACTAGGTAAACTGATTTCCTTTGAGATTGACATCCATCAGGTTTTGTTCACTTATTAATTCCTAGAAGTTCTCCATACTTTGGGAATAAGAACCAACTCCCCATTTCTTATCAGAAGGAAATTAGGGAGTATTAAAGTCACCAATGAGAATCCAAGGAAGGTTTGCAAAGGCTCTTCGGACATTAGTAAGGTTGTTCCATAAATGGGTCCTACTAGTGATGGAGTTTGGAGCATAAATATTGGTAAGGACCCAAGGAGAGTTGTTATATTTGTCAAGAAAAATAATGCTCATCATCTCATCATAGGAATGGATAATGTTTCCTTCTACTAGATTAGGATTCCAAAGACATAGGAGGCCACTAGAAGCCCCATTAGCTTTGCAAGCAAGATATTCACAGTGTTTCCAAATGTGATTACTTATCTGTTTATCAAGAGAATCAATGGTTTTGGTTTCTTGGATAACAAAAATGGTGGGTCTTATTTCTTTCCTTAATGATTTAGCTAATATTTATTTGGCTAGACCATTACGACCTCTCACATTCCATGAGAGCATCTTCATTTAGAATATTTTATAACTTTCTTGCCTCCATTTCCAGATGGTTGGGGAGGTTTGGTACACTTTCAATCTTCCTTAGAAATGATGCCTATAGGAAAAAGAGTCTTTTGGACACCATTAACAATATATTCATTGGTTCCTTATTTCCAATGGTCATAATTAGAGGGTCTTCCTCTTTTTGTTTCCATGCCATAGTCAATAGGAGATTTCTTATGACTCCTGGTGATTTTAGGACTGAACTTTTGCACAACAGGGCTAGAAGGTTCCAAGAAGGAGGTAGGAATAGAAATATCATCAACCAGGGGCTGGTATGGATTGAAAGCATTCTAGGAAGATATCTTAGCATGTGAAGGTTCATGGTCAAATTGGACTTCCAAAAAAAGGGATGGACTATTAGGAGTATAATTAGATTGAGGATTAAGATTCTCAATAGTATGTATCATGTGGTCATCCTCAGGATTTAAATCACCAAGGATTTGTAATTGATTAGGCAGAGCAAAAAGACTAACCTCATTGGCATTTATAGCTAGAAGAGAATTTTGGTCCCCTTTATCACTTGGAATATTGATGGAAGAGATGTTTCCCGTAATATATTGTTTTTGTTGATCTTTGACTATTCTGTAGACAGCTCCTTTGGAAGGAAGGAATAATCTATTGACTTTTTTTAGTGCAGTCAAGACTTCCTTTCCTTTATCTCAATTGGAAGTAGGTGTATCAACAGCAGGAGATGCTTGTTTAAGGAACAAAGAGCACTGAGCATGCAAGTGGCCTTGAGTCTGACAATGAATACAAAAATGAGGCTTATTTTCATATTCAATGGCCTTCTTAAAGAGGCAAGACCCACACTCCAGCTCCACAAATGTAGGTAAGGCAGAAGCAAGGTGTATCGCCCAAATTTTTCGTACCCTTACCTTCAGGCTAAAGTATCCATGCCCAAAAGGGGGGTGAAAAAAGGATGGAACAATACCTCAGACGGAGAGGCCCTTTGAATGTCACGCCTCTCAAGGGAGGGTTATAAAGGTGAATTTTTGACGGATGGTGGGGTTCACCAGGAAACTTTGAGCAACAGTTTCCATGCCTAGGTTTGACAATGGGTTTGATTTATTTGTTTTATGTTCAATCATTCAGGTTCCTAGGTTGGCCAAAATGAAGCTAAGCTATTCTATATGAAGATTCTGATTTACATAAAAATAAAAGACAAATGAATCCTAATGTGATTGAATATAGAGAGTATATAAAATGGAGAAGAGTACACCTGATTTCTGATGTCTGATGAAGATTCTGAAGCTTGTAGGAGTCCAGATCATCCCGGATATGACAAGATCATCTATAATTGTACAAAATCATCCCAAATCATAGGAGATAATCTAATATCACCCAAGATCATCAGAGACCTGATGAATTAGTAAGATGAATTCATCAGAAACCTGCAATCAAGAAAACAGACACCAAAAACCAAAAATACAATTGCAAGAATGATGTAAAATGATATAAATAAGAGTATAGATGTTTGAATGATAAATATAGATATCAAATTAAATGAGATGCACTATTTTGGAAACTTATTTTGAATTTTATCATGCAATTACGCTAAATGAGGTGAACTCCAAGATGCAAAATAGAAGTAAATTAATCTAATGCACCAATAAATAAGGAAAATGAGATAGAGAATGTAAACTCAGGTCTCTGATTGCCCCCAATCTGAATTGCAGACTAGATCATCTGTAATCGTACAAGATCGTCACCGATCTTGACAGGATCGTCTAGAATTGTAGTTGAATTGCCTGCGACGATCCGAGCTACCTTCGACTGAAACATAGTGAAATCCTACAACAAAACTTGAAAACACAAATGTGAATGATGGGAGATCAGGGAGGGAGTTAGGGAGTCAGGGGGATAAACTAGAAAAATCCCAGTTTATATAGGATTAGGTGGAGGTTAGGAGGTTTGGGATCATCCTAATCTGGGATATCCTCAATGTGGGAATCTCCAACCGTGCAAAAATGCTTCTGCCCAAGTTGGAGAGGTCGTTGGAATAGAAGATAATTGCAAAAAATTGGTTTTGATACGAAATCGTCTAGACGTTCTGTTCCAGACGAATTCATCCGATTTGGGATGACATCCTCAGATCGACGACGATATCGTCCAACGGTCACAACAACCTCTAAAAATGGCACAAAAAATGAGGTGAGTGGTTAACGAGCGGTTTTGGGGTTAAAATTCAAATTTCTACTTTTTACTAATGGTTTAACTGCACCAATTTTAGGGTGCTACATTTTGCCCCCTCTTTAGTGAATTTTCCAAAAAAAATGTGTTAAAGACGAGTTCTTCACGCTTTACAAGAAAGCAAAAATTTATTCCATTTTTTAGACGACGATTCTAGGTCGAATTGTACGACTATTTACTATGGTTCCCCCTCTGATTTTTTACCCAAATCGAACGTTTGAGGTAAAAGCATGAAAAAGCAAAAAATAAAAAAAAAGGTCATTTTTTGAATAAATATAAAAAAAATAGGGTAAAACCCTAATTCATTTTTACTATTCACTTTCGCCGTTTCAGAGCTCAGTAGGCGAAATGGTGGAGACAACACACAGATCGACAGAGATCCAACACGGGTTGCGGGTAAGGATCTAAACCTTTTATTGTGTTTTTAACTTGATTTACTTAATTTTTTGACTTGAATTTTAATTTTTTTTTTTGGCGTCATGGCTATTTTTAGGCCGGTGACGAAATCATCTCTATATTGCTGATTTTGTCTAGGGACGAAATCAGAGAAATAGGGGCGATCCCATCCAATAAGGGGCGATCCCCAAATTGAAGAAGTGAGACGATTTCGTCCCTTATTGGGTGATCCTATTAAGGATGATTTATCTCAATTTGGTATGATATCATCCAATAATGGGCGATATCAACTTTGATTTTAATTGATTTTTTAATGATTATGTACTAATGATTTTTGTTGTTTTATTGCTTATTTTGTAGAGGGGATTGCTAAAGAGTCGAGAGTGGAAATACAGAGGTCTAAGAGACGATTTGACCATGCTTGAGCAGGTCGAGCAAGACAGATTGGAAGAGGTAGGACTGTAGGATTTGGTAGAGATGCCATAAATTCCTACAGACATGGGGCTACTGATAGCCCTAGCAGAGAGATGGTATCCGGAGTTGTCCTGCTTCTAGCTATCAACAAGGGAGATGACTCTCACTCTAGAGGATGTATGGAGGATCTTGAGGATCCCCATACATGGTCGATTCATGATGCCTTCGACCAATTAAGGCCATGCCATGATGAGATTGTGCATGGACCCAAGATTCACCCTGGAGAAGGGCGGAGTGAACATCGAGGCATTGAGGCGGATTCCTGGGGCATCTCGGTTGACCCAAGTTTTGGTAGGGATGGTGGGTGTCATCCTTATATGCCACCAGAGTAGATGCAGATTACTGTGGCTACTGTCAGATGTGGTCTGTGACATGAGATACCACAGATACAAGTTTTCTTGGGGCAGCTTTGTACTTTGTCGCATGTATAGGATCCTTTACAGGGTCGTATACAAGGGGGTCAATGTCTGGTGTTGACATCACTTCTATAGGTTTGGTGTTGGGAGCACATTGCAGTGTGGAGGCCGATAGGGCTTCCACTAATAGGAGTTGACCGGGAGAGACCTCGAGTTTTCTATTGGTGGCTCCAGAGAGGGTCATAGCGGCGAATAGATCTATCGATGTCCCGGAGGTTGTTGGATGACCTCACCCTAGATTGGATCGCCTGGAGACCATGGAGAGAGCATCTAGGGTGGGTAGAGGATGGAAAGGAGTTGGCTCGCATCGGGTGAGTCATATGGTTGAGGACAGAGTGGGGAGAGGTAGAGCTCCACCGCTACGATCAAGATTTGAGGCAGTTCGGTCTACAACAAGGGATCCCTACTCTTAGGGATTATGAGTACTCCTAGAATATGTAGGATAGTACCACACTGAGTGAGGCTCCATACATGCATAGGTTCTAGAGTCAGGATGCTGATGATGCCCCCATTCAGCCAGTGGATGGGGATGATGCAGGGGTAGCAAACGGGTATGATGCCTAGTATGTAGGCATCCGCCCTCCTCGGATGATGAGGGCATAGGTTCCGATGCACACTGTAGTGCAATGGATGGAGAGGTAGCACTAGGCTGCCATCGATGCAGCAAGGGGTCACAAAGGGAGGGATCAACGATGGCCTCCTTAGGAGAGACGTCGAAGAGCACCACAGGCTCCGAAGAGACAACAACAACCAGAGAGGAGGGAGGAGAGGAGAGAGGAGAGGAGAGAGGAGAGGAGAGAAAGACTCCCTCCTCAGTAGAGGGATAGGCCACCATCACCCAATAGGGGCAAGGGTGTCGAGGTGGGGGAGAGCAATAAGATGGCAGCTCTTCGAGGCAAAGAATGCCCGCCTACGAGCTCAGGTGCAGACTCTATAGGATGAGGCTACATGAATTAGGGCTTGAAGCAGAGGGGCGAGCATTCTAGAGCTGGTGTGGTCGGTTTCTTAGACCGCGTTCTATTAGGGAGTGTACTACCAGCTGGTTCCAGAGGGCCAAAGGATACAGTTGCTAGTCAACATTACGGAGCCGATCAAGATGGGGTCATCGAGGACATCATCACGATCGACATCAAGGACCCATGACACAGGATGGGCTTCGATGGGACCACCTCCTCCACCTCAGGGTGGGAGAGGAGATGAGGCTGAGAGCTTGAGGTCTTCTCGAGACTAGATGCACATTGTACATAGACTATTTTTTAGATGATTGAGTATGCCAGGGTATAGATTGTGGCATACCAATCTATTTTGATATCATGTATATACTTCTTGATATATATATATATGTTATTTTTGTGATATGACTTGTGCATATATTTTATGATGCTTTAATATTTTAATTGTTGATTGACTATTCATGTAATTATGTCTTTGAAAATAGTATAATTTTATGTCATGCTATAAAATTAAATGAAATAATCTGATGTAAACAAAGTGGTTGTTGTGGTGTGTTTTGATGAAAATAAAGTGACTTCTAACAATAATTTCAAAGGACATTGTCGATGTTACATGACCATTTCATGGAGTCGCCACTCGCTAGGTCATCAAGCTAATCCTAGTATGAGAGAAATATTGCTAAAAGTTAAAGGGTGCTTAAGAGACTTTCTTAAGACTTTGTGATGATGAAAAATGATGATAGTGATGATTTATTTTCAGATTTCCATAAAAATATTATGCATGAAATATTAAAAATATGATTTTTTCTAGGCATAAAATTCCTAAGTATGATAGAAATTTGAACAATTCCCTAGGAATTATACCATCGTCAAAAAAAAAATGAATGTTGACATAATGAAATGAAATAGGAAAGTTTTTGTTTTTTTTAAAGCACAATTGTGTAACATAATGATTTAAGCCATATGCTTTTATGGATTAAATAAATGGGAAATAAAATTAGAACGATGGTTTGCGCTAGGCATAGAATTTTAGGTATAGACTTATACCATCATCGCAAAATCCAAAGAAGAAATTGATATAATAGTTTTATTGCATAGTTGATTTTTGATTTTGAGATAAACAAAAAATATAAAAATGAGGACTTGCACTAGGCATAAAATTCCAATTTAGGTTTAGGAACTATACCATCGTCACGAAAGTCGAAAATATATAAATGTGACTTTATTGCTAGATTTTTTAACATGTTTTGCAAGAAAATTTTGGATTTTTGAAAAAAATGTATTTAATTGATTTTACGCTAAGCAGATATTCTCAAGTAAGAAAGTCAAATCATTCCAGAATATTTGAATAAATATTTTAAATTATCTCAAAAACAAAATTTAGATTTATAAGGAACCCCGTGTGCATACGTGAATTCATTGTCGATCTTGATCTATCATAATGATACAAAATATCTCAAACACAAATGTGTGTGCAATTGTAATGTTCATTTATCGATTTTGAGCAAGATAATTTGATACAAGTAATTTGAATTAACCAAATGAGTGTTCTTTGACCATGATTTATATGCATGTAACCGTACCAGACTACTATGTAAGTCGGGTCATCAAGAGCTAGCTGATCCATAAGTGGACATAGGTCTGTACAAGAGAAGGTCGCTAATGTGAAAGACATGTCACCATGCAAAAAGGAATTACCCAAGGCCAAGCAAGTTGGGCACAAATCACCTGTTATGGGGTTTACCTCACAATTTTTGAATAATTGAGAATTCCAAGGATTCAAGCTCATTCATCACTTCTTTTCTTTCAAAGGGAGGTGATTTATTGCTTTTTTCTTATTCTCTTTTCTTTCTCTTTCTAATTTTTTTTTTGTATTTTTTGCTTGACACTGAGATAATGCTGAAATATTGCTAAGATGGTACAAAATGATACTGAAATAATGCTTTTGAATAATTTATCTTGATTTTCTTTTTCTTTTTCTTCCTATACTAGGGATACTTGCTCGGATTGGCTGTAGAGCAAGGGATTTTTATTATCGGCAGGGGTGAGCTTGTCCTTTTGTCAATTCTCAAAGATTCTAGACCATGTGCATGATAGGATAGTAGGGGAAACTTTTCGCTCAAGAGACCACTTCTACTATGTAGCATCATTTTGAACTTGCAATGAAATCATTTTAATGTGAAAAGGTGTACTTGGTTCAAGTAAATAGCAAGATCAGTTCTCTATGCTCAAAAATTTATTTAATTCAACTGTGGACTTCGATATAAGAGAGATTAGTAATCATACCAAATAAGATCAAGATATTTATTCATGTGAGTGTGAAAGTGAGGGATTCCAAATAAATGCTAATTTATCCAAAATAATTGAAAATATAACTACAATACTTCAAGAATTGATAGGTGCAAAATAGAAGATGTTTTTGAGGATTTTGATGATTTTGATTTTTAATTTATGAATTGAGAGAATACATAATATTACTGTTTTTGAAAATTTTATATGAATTACTAATATGAGACAATATGTATAATATATACAGTGACGAAATTACCATATTTATGCATAATAGCACTTAAGATGCATAATGTTCATAGGTTCTTTAAGATCTTTACCATCTAAGGTAGCTAATCTGTATGCTCCCAATCCAAATTTAGCAGTGATAATATATGGCCCAAGCTAGTTAGGCTTGAATTTGCCTTTAAGGTCTTTAGTTGCATTAGTATTTTTTTGATTTTCTTTTAAGACGAGGTCACCGATCTCAAAGGATCGATTATGAACTTTCTTGAGATATGCTCGTTTGAGCTTGTTCTGGTAGGCACGAAGATGCTCCAAAGAATTAATCCGCTTCTCATCTAGGAGTTCCAGCTGACTAAATCTGCCAGCATGATATTCATCTCCTAATTTAGTATCTTGAAGTAGCAGAGCCAAAGAAGGAACTTCTAGTTCAAAGGGAAAAACAGCTTCAGCACCATAAACCAAAACAAAAGGTGAAGTGCCTGTGGGAGTACGAATGCTAGTTCGATAAGCCCACAAAGCAGGATATAATTGAATGTGCCAATCACGACCAGATTTATTGACTAGTCTCTTGAGGATTTTAATTAATGTTTTATTAGATGCTTCTGCTTGGCCATTACCCTGAGGATAATAGGGAGTGGACCAACGATGTTGAATTTTATATTTTTGACATAGTTTCTTTACATCTTTGTTTTTAAAACAAGTTCCATTATCCGAGATGAGATTTGCAAGAATTTCGAACCTACAAATAATTTTATTAAGAATAAACTTGGAAACTTGAGTTCTAGTGCAAGAAGCTAAGGGCATAGCTTTGACCCACTTCGTAAAATACTCGATGGCGGTTATGATGAATTTGTGTCCATCAGATGACACAGGATTGATTTTTTCGATGATGTCTAAGCCCCATTTTGAAAAGGGCCAAGGAGATGAAATAGCTTGTAGTTCTTGTGCAGGTGCATGGACAAGGTCAGCGTGTTTTTGGCACTTGTCGCAATGGCACACGTAATAATGTGCATCATTCTCCATGGTAGGCCAAAAATATCCTATCCTAAGGAGCTTCTTAGCAATGGTGCTACCACTAAAGTGTCCCCCACAAGATCCATCATGGGCTTCACTCAAAGTTGATCTAGACTCTTCTAGATTCAAACATCTCAATAGGATACCTTCAAAAGATCTCCTATATAACGTATTGCCAATTATGACGAAGTGACTTGCTCATCTACATAATAACCGGTGTTGGTTTCTATTAAAACCTTTAGGGAAGGTCCCATTTTAAAGAAAATTAAGGATGTCAGTGTACCAAAGTTCAGGAATAGTTTTGTTGATTAGAAACACGTCCAAAGGTTCCAAGCATGATTTAGTTGAAGTGGGTTCCTGGAGTCAATGAATAATGATGGTAGCATATTCGTCATCTAACTCCAAGGGTAAAAGAGATGCAGCTATGGCCATAGCATCATCCACACGATTGCTAGTTCTAGGAATAGCTTCCAAGGTAACTTGATCAAATAAAGATATTAATTGTAATACATATGCTTTATATGGGCGTAATTTATCATCTTTGGTCTGATAAACATCGTTAATTTTATTTATAACAAGTTGAGAATCACCGAAAACTAATATATTTTTAATTTTTAGTGCCAAGGTAGCTCGTAATCCAAGGATTAGAGCCTCATATTCAGCAATGTTATTAGTATAGGCAAACATTAATTTAAAGGATAGAGGTATGAGATGTTTCTGTGGAGATATCAAAATAATACCTGCACTAGCCCCACTCATGCATCGGGCTCCATCAAAGTATAGGGACCATTGCTCTGAATGATCCACCTCTAGGTTAAGGCATTCGTCAGGAAACTCAATGACGAGGGGATGGGTGGACTCTAAGGGTGCAGCAACTAATTGATCTACTATGATTTGACCCTTAACAGACTTTTGTCCTATAAACATGAGTTCAAACTCGCTTAGAGCAAGAACCCACTTCGTTGTGCGACCAGATAAATAAGGTCAACTCATGAGATACCACAAGGGATCGGATTTAGCAATAACGTATGCTTTCTAACTAAGCATATAATGGCATAGTTTTTGTGTAGAAAATATGATTGCTAGACAACTTCTCTAATGTTGTGTAGCGGGTTTCATAACTAATTAATTTTCTGCTAATGTAATAATTAGCACTCTCTCTTTTCTCATCATCAAGTTGAGCTAACATAGCTCCTAAAGAAAAATCTGAAGCAGAAATATACAAGATAAATGGGCGATTAGGTTTAGGTGGCGAAAGTACAGGTGGGTTAAGAAGATATTGTTTGAGGAGTTCAAATGCTTCCTTACATTCATCGTCCCAATGGAAAGAGACATCCTTCTTAAGAAGCTTAAGAAAGGGTCCAGTTTTATCCGCTGACTTATCGATGAAGTGACAGATAACTTGAAGCTTACCTTGTAGACTCTGTAATTTAGATATATTTGTAGGTGCGGGCATATCAGTGATAGCCATAATCTTGAGAGGGTCAATTTCGATGCCACATAAAGAAACTATAACCCCCAATAATTTATCTGACTTAACTCCGAATATACATTTGGTTGGATTCAATCGGATAAGATATTCCCTTAACCGATCAAATACTTTCCTCAAGTCATCTAAATGGTCATCTTCTTCAGTAGAATGAGCTATAATGTCATCTACATAATCATGTAGTATATCATGCATCATATCATGAAAGATATAAGTCATGGCTCGTTGATAGGTTGCACCTGCATTCTTCAAACCGAATGGCATCACTTTCCAACAAAAAGTCCCCCAAGGGGTAATAAAGGTTTTTTTAGCCTGATCTTTAGGAGCTATCATGATCTGATTATAACCAAAAAATCCATCCATTAAGGATATCATTCCACTCCCAGTAGTAAAATCAATGATCTGATCCATATTGGGAAGGGGAAAATTGTCTTTAGGGCATGCATCATTAATATCTCTAAAGTCTATACAAACCCTAATCTTAGTAGCTTCTTTCTTAGTTACTGGAACTACATTCGAGATCCATTCAGCATAATCAATGGCTTGTATAAAAATAACATTCAGGAGTTTTTCTAACTCCCCTTTGACTAGTAAGGCCACTTTAGGATGCATTTTTCTAAGCTTCTACTTAATAGGTTTAGCATCCGGATGCACTACTAGGTGATGCATAACTACAGAAGGGTCTAAACTTGGCATATCTTCATATGTCCAAGCAAAAACATCTTCATATTCTTTAAGAAATGCAATGTATTTATCCTATTTTTCTTGACTCAATTATGATCCAATGTTGATTATGTGAGGGTTATTATCGGTTCCAATGTTAATTTTTATGACATTTTCTACTTCCATGTGTAGATCTCTCTCAAAATTAGGTGGGGCGGGTGAAACGCCCAATTCTTGTAATTCTTCCAAGGTTAGCTTGGATAATTCATCTTGAGGAGTCGTGGCCTCAAGCCGGGCTATACTAGGTATAGATCCATCAAATATAGATAGCATATTCCATTATGTAACATTAAATGCAAAGCATCGCGTTCATCTAAATAATCTTGGTAACATCATGAAAGATGGTCATCATCCTCAAATGGGAATGGCACCTTCTAGAAAGGCCCTGAGCCAAAAGTTCTTTAAATTCTAGAGGTCAAATTATTTATATCAGTTTAGGTTTGTTATATACCATAGTAAAATACACAACATACCACATAATGAGTCAGTTCTGGTATTCACCCATCCCTTATAAAAGGCCCGAAAACCAGGGAGCCCGGGAATAAAAAGGAACAGAAGCATCATCAAAAAAAGATAACGGGTAAGAGCTCATCAAGAGCATAAGAGGTAGAAGGAACATTCCCTACATATTTCAATGTGGAAAATATGAATTTGGCATGTAGACGGTGTAGAGGTGTCGATAGATGGGTCTATTAAAGGTATGGAAGTTATAGGAGTAGAACAAGAGACATTGGTTGTGGGATTAGGATCTTTCTTAGGTCCTAATGCGGTTTGTTCAGAAGATGGTTGAGCTATATGTGGAGGTGCAACTGATGGAGAAGAATTAGATGACTTTGTGGGTGTGAGTTTCACACGTTTAGATGGATAATGAGAATTAGGATGTGTGGATGACAGAGCGGGGCAAAATTGAACTCCAATAGGTTCTACCAAAGCACACATATCAAAGGGTCTTGGATCACCATGAATGGTAACCAATTGATTCTTAAATTTGAACTTAACACATTGATGTAAAGTTGAGGGAATAGCTTGCATCGCGTTGATCCAAGGACGACCCAAGAGTATATTGTATGATGTAGGGCAATGTACAATAAACACAATCGTATCCAAGGTTCTTGGACCAACCTGCAATGGAATGGTAATAACTCCACACGTTTCTTGTGTTTTGTCATTGAAAGCTTTTATGATCATATCAGTTCTTTTCATTTCATCACTTCTAAACCCAAATCTTTGGTAGAAGTCAAAAGTGCAGATATTTAAAGATGAACCATTATCAATAAAAACTCGTTTGACTACTACATCTCCAATTAAGGCAGTAATATACAAGGGGTTATCTTTATGTAAACTATGTTGCGGTATGTCTCTATCCCAGAAGTCAATACAATCAACTTCACGAGTTATTATAGTATCGACCATGGCTTCAGATTGAATGTCTTGTGGTACCATCATCTGACTTAATGTGAGCATTAATTCATCTCTATGTGTAGGAGAAGATCTTAAAAGGTCCAAGAGAGAAATTCTAGCTGTAATATTTGATAATTGTTCATTAATATTATAAGGAGGTTTAGGTTGAACATTAGGTGAATGATTCCCTTTATTAGGAACCTTCAAAACAAATGGAGCTGATCCATCATTCTGAATTTGATCTTATTGAGAATTTTGAGCCTATTGTCTAGTAATAGCTCCGATGGTACCCACAATATTATTTTGTGGATGATGAATGGGTCTTGGTCTAGCATTTATAGCTAGCTCATTATAAAGTAATCGGTGAGACGATGGTCTAGTAGTGACTCTTCTTAGAAATGGCTCTTCTAGAACCATATAACTTGTGATAGGGTGAATAGGATCTGATTCATCTTTAGAACTATTCGATTGATTTGATGTGATTTCCATATCACTCTCAATCTCATATTCTGTATCACTAAGATTAGGTATCTGAATATTATATAGAGGCCTGGTTGTAACCACGAATAAAGTTGTGTCAAATATTTCTAGATCATGAACAGGTAAATGCCCACTAATAGTTCCTACATATCAAGCAGGAGGAGGGACATTATGATGTTCAACTTGATTAGCCACCTCCTTACCATGTTTTGGTAAGGGATGTTGAAATATGTCCAATGACTGATTAGCATTCTGATTCTGGTTTTGTGGGGTGTTCTTTTGAACATTATTAGGAGGATTTTGCTTAGGTTGAAAGGCTTGCACCTCCATATCATTGTTATCAATCAAGTCCTGTATTTTATGTTTTAATATTTTACAAGAGTTGGTAGTGTGTCCAAGTCCTCTATGGAAGTCACAGTGTAAATATACTTTGTATCTAGGTATAGTTGGATCAGGTTCCCGAATATTTGGTAATTGAATCAAACCTCATTCTAATAATTGTGGTAGAATAGTTGATAAAGGTTGATTTAACCTAGTAAATTCTCGAGGAGGTCTATCAGGAGGTTTCAATACAAACTTCTCCGCTATCTTTGTAGCATTAACATTAGCAGTATTTCTGCTATCGGTGACTCCATCACCCACAACTTTTTTATTCTTATATTGATTTTTGGATGTTTTCTCATCGTCTCTCTTTTTAAGCTGGCCTCTCCTAATGAGAGCATCTTCCACTCTTCGGGCTAAGTCTATAGCCTGATCGAAGGTGGTCAAGGTAGCAATTGATAATTCGTAAGATAGTTGCTCTTGCAAATTATTAATAAAGATGTCCAACATCTCCCTATAAGGTAACACAAAGTGCAATTTTCCTATCAACTGTCTCCACCTAGCTAGGAAATCAACAAAGCATTCATCTTTGCCTTGTTTTAAGTTATACAAATATTTAATGGTCACATCTCTTTCGATGTAGGCACTAAATTGATGAACAAAAGACTCGGCAGTTTCTTCAAAATTCCTCAAAGAATTAGTGGGTAATTGATAATACCACTCTAATGCCATTCCTCCCAAGCTTTTTGGGAACATTTTTAGTAATAACAAGTCATCATGTGATATATCATGACATGTTATCCTAAACATACGAAGATGCTCTATGGGATCTTCGGTTCCTTTATATATGGGAAGAACAGGCATAGGAAAATGTTTAGGATACAGATGTGCTACGACTATAGGATCTAAAGGTTGACTACACATCTCTCGATAATTGTACGAGGGATGATAGGGATCTATCTGGTCCATGTGGGAAACTAACTGTTTCACCATGGCTTCAAGATTGCTAATTTGTCCACCATATTGGTTCGATGGCACATAGGTATGGGATCTATGAGCGTATGATGGTGTGACATAAGGATTAGATGTTATATTGCTATTATGAAAAGTTTTGGTAGGAAGAGTATTATGAAGGGGATTTGTAATAGTATTATGTTGTACCTTAGATTGTTGGTAATTGGTGTTTAGTTTTGTTTTGGGTTTTTGTTGATTTGAGGTATGTTGATCAAGAGCTTGGTGAAATAGAGCAGTAAATGATGGTTTATTTTGTGCGGGAATGACCCTAGGCTTGTTAACAGGCACTTTAGATTGTTGGGTAACCTACTATTGTTGCATGCTCTGGATCGTAGCTACTATATCCAAATTGGATGGTCCAGCTTGATCACTCTCTTGGTCAATAAAGTACAAGGGATTAGTGTATGTTTGAAATACTTCTTCTAGAGTTGCTTGAGTGTCACTAATTCGATCCTTGTCCATATGGGCTTCTCTATTAAAAACACCAATATTAGTGTTAATGAACTTCCAGAATTGTTCCATGTTCTCAAAAGTGATAGCTCCTCTCGGAGACATTTTAGGGGATGAGGATCCTTCCTCTCTAATAGTTTCTTCTTGTTCATTTCCTATAGCAAGATCTTCTTCTTGTTGGTCTAGGGTTTCTTCTTCCTGAACTTGGTCCTCAGGAGGGACATTTTGGTCAGTTAATGGTCTTCCTAACCAATCTTCATCTTCTTCGGTTTGTTTTCCATTCCTAAGTCTAGGCATTGTGCTAAACTTAGGTTTTAGCAAATATATATACTTATATATATATATGCGATAGGGTTGAGAGGTATATATTTTAACTATATACCTACTATAATACTTTTAAAGGAAATGTTTTGTTTTTTGTTTTTTTTTTTTGTGTGATTTTATTATATTATTATTTTGTGAGAATAAAAATAACAAACATCATGCTAGTTGTAAGAAACAATAGTAGAAAGAATCACTTAGCTTTCTATGAATAGTTTATGGATATCATTGATAGGGTCAAGTTCATCAGAGTCATGAAATGCTCCTCTTCAAATTGGAAGTTGTTTTTCAAGAACTTGAAAAGGTGTGCTATGGTAATATGATCTATTTTAGACTCTGACATGTAAAAATAAAGTTCATGGAAATACTCTCGATACAACATAGCTCTAGGAACTCTATTCCATCTCTTTCTATTCATAAGAATGACTTCTTGATCCTCTACACGAGATAGAAATTTATGTACTACAACTGTGTTCTCAAGGTATTCCTCAAAGGTGTATAATTCAAAAGACACGAGTGCTCTTTTATCGACTAACCACCTATGGCAAGCTCTCTGAAGTTCATGATACAAAGTCACCTGATCAGGATCCATGATTCTATCTAGGACAAACCTCTTAATTTGCCTAAGTTCTGCAGATCTAGATTCAATAATACCCAATCTCCTATCAAGTTCATCCCACAAAGGTTGGGCTCTATATGTTTGAGGTACTCTAAGCACGAAGTAATCTCTATGGCCATTAATTGATTTTCAACATTTATGGAGACGACTCGTCTTCTATTATAATCTACCATCTAAGTATGATATGCAAATTTCACAGTTTTCTAATGATTCTAGATGTTCTTAATAATGTGTTTTTTTTTTTTATTGTTTTCAAAAGGTGTTTTTAGTTTCATGTCGGGTTCACCAAAATGTATCGCCCAAATTTTTTGCACCCTTACCTTCAGGCTAAAGGATCCGTGCCCAAAAGGGGGGTGAGAAAAGGATGGAACAATACCTCGGATGGAGAGGCCCTTTGAAGGTCGTGCCTCTCGGGGGAGGGGTATAAAGGTGAATTTTTGATGGATGGTGGGGTTCACCAGGAAACTTTGAGTGGCAGTTTCCATGCCTAGGTTTGACAATGGGTTTGATTTGTTCATTTTATGTTCAATCATTTAGGTTCCTAGGTTGTCCAAAATGAAGGTAAGCTATTCTATATGAATATTCTAATTTACATAAAAATAGAAGACATAAATGAGTCCTAATGTAATTGAATACATAGAGTATATAAAATGGAGAAGAGTACACCTAATTTATGATGCATGATGAAGATTCTGAAGCTTGTAGGAGTCCAGATCATCCCGGATATGACAGGATCATCTGTAATTATATAGAATCATCCCAAATCATAGGAGATCGTCCGAGATCACCCAATATCGTCAATGACCTGACGAATTCATAAGGCGAATTCATTAAAAACCTACAATCAAGAAGACAGACATAAAAAACAAAAAATACAATTGCAATAATGATCCAAAATGATAGAAATAAGAGTATAGATGTTTGAATGATAAATCTAGATATCAAATCAAACGAGATGCACTATTTTGGAAACTTATTTTGAATTTTATTAGGCAATTACGCTAAATGAGGTGAACTCCAAGATGCAAAATATAAGTAAATTAATCTAATGCACCAATAAATAAGGAAAATGAGATAGAGAATGTAAACTCAGGTCTCTGATTGCCCCCAATCTGAATTGCAAACTGGATCGTCTGTAATCATACAATATGATCGCCGATCTTGACAAGATCGTCTAGAATTGTAGTTGAATCACCTGCGACGATCTGAGCTACCTGCAGCTACAACACAATGAAATCCTACAACAAAACTTGAAAACACAAATGTGAATGATGGGAGATCAGGGAGGGAGTTAGGGAGTCAGGGGGATAAACTAGAAAAATCCTAGTTTATATAGGATTAGGGGGAGGTTAGGAGGTTGGGGATCATCCCAATTTGGGAGATCCTCAACGTGGGAATCTCCAACCACGTAGACACGCTTTTGCCCAAGTTGGAGAGGTTGTTGGAATAGAAGCTAATTGCAAAAATTTGATTTTGGGATGAAATCGTCTGGACGTTTTGTTCTAGATGAATTCATCCGATTTGGGACGATATCGTCAGATCGATGACGATATCATCCAACGGTCACAACAAACTCTAAAAATGACACGAAAAATGAGGTGAATGGTTAACAAGCGGTTTCGGGGTTAAAATTCAAATTTGTACTTTTTACTAATGGTTTAACTATGCCAATTTTAGTGTGCTACACAAGGTTAGCATTGATACACAAGCGGGAAATATGCATTCTTGATCTTGAAAGAGTGACCTTGTCAATGAGAAGGAGGTCACAAATCATGGAAGATATATATTTAAAGATAGATTCCCGCCACAGGTGCCAAGGGAGATTAGGAAGCCTGACCCAAATAGGAGCAAATTTTATACTTTGGGTTTCAGGGTCAAAATTAGGCCACCATTTTCTCAAGAAAATACTTTTAGTTCCAATGAACCAAGGCCCTCCAGAAAGGATAAAGTTAGCATCTTCTTTGGTATTAAGCATGATACCAAAAAACCCCCTGGAAAGGCCAACAATATGGAGTGAACCTTTAACCTTCCATCTTGGGGCAGCCCAGTGCCTAATGATGTCGAGGCTAGGGTTGCCACCCACAACTTTTCCAATGAGAGAAATAGATTCCTCAATAATGAATTGTTCAACAACACTAGAATGAGTAATGACCTTGTTACTTGAAACCTCAAAAGGAGGAATAGAATCATCCAAGGAGGGAGAAGGACGACCCAAAATATTGGTAAAATAAGGTTTAGAGACCCCTTCAACCTAGCTAGGGGGAACATCATCATCCCAACGGGAGGGAATGCACTCAGAGGTAGAAAGAAGCCCTCTAGTGGAGGAAGGTAACATATTTATAGAATCCTTTCTTCTCAAGGAAACACCAAAACTACCATTGGGAACAAAGGTTACCGACAAAGGGCCCAAGAAAGAAACTTGAGCAAGTTTATCTGAATCTAGATAAAAGGCAACCAAAGGCTCACAGGAAGAAGGATTTAGAATAAAATTAGGAGAGGCACCAACAACATTAGCTTCCTTCCTTTCAAAATTTTGAATTTGGTCATTCTCGCATTTAGAAATTTGAATTTCAGAGGATATGAAACTAGAGAGACCAGTCATGTTTTCAGCTTCCTTAGCTCTTCTTTTGCTATCTCATATCGTTCTTTATTATAAATTTATTATGTTCCAAAGATTTATCAAGTTTATAAAATTTCATTTACTTTGATTTTTATTAAAATTAAATTGAAATTTAATACAAAATTTCAGATTCTTTTTATGCTAATTTCATTTAAAGCATTTTGAGACATAAATTGAAGAGAGGAAAAAAAAATTGGTATACTTTAACCTAATATCATAAAACAAATTTTATTTTGTTGAATTGATATCAAAGACATACTCCACATGATGGATTCGAAATCATTTACATGATTCCAAGCCCCTTGTTAACAACAATATGCAAACCACAGGAGTTTCTTTCTAAGCATTTACCTAAACATATATGTGAAACACATTAAACATAAAATAAGAACCTTGGAGATATATACTATTCTTTGCAAGAGAGAATCATAATTATGAGTTTGTCGGGTGGTTTTGTGACTAGACAAAATTGCACCTCAACACCTCCCAGTTGTGTTTGCTTCGTCAGATGACATTACCATCCAAAGGTTGCCCTATTAAGTCCGCCAGTAGCACAAAGGTGATATGGAATTCAACCCCATGAACTATAACAAAACCTTTATTCTAGGTTTCAGAAAAGGCCTTCATCACACCTTCATAAATGCCTATGAATAGCTTGAAGAACTCGATCAGTGCACTTTTGGTTTTATCCTTCCACATATCTCTGACCATTAGGTTAATTTCAAACACAACAGGTTCAATTAAGTTAATTTATAACTTAATTTAGTTAACTCTAAGCTTAGGGTTATAAGGTCAAAGTTTATTTATTAATCGTCGATATCATATTAATATTCCCCCTCTATCGAAATCCAAAGGGATATGGCACAATGGTATAAATACCATGTGCATTGGTTGACTTAGAACTTACCTTTGATCGATTCACATTTGAGAGCCTACGATTTTCGTGATTTGCATGCAAGAAAAAAGATAAATTTTAGTTTTATTGGCAGCCATCAAAGGGACAAAAGGAGGGAGTTCTAAAGCTTCATAGCCAACTAGGCGATTGGGATAGCGGAAAGTGGTTGTGTGTTGAGATGTTGCAAGGCAAGAAGTCCCGTGATCGAATCTTGATTGCAGTTTTTGTGATGGTCATTTTCGTTTTGAGCACCCAGCATACAAGACAAAGTGCACAAGGCACTTTTACCTTCTAAGGTGAGTTCCTAGCTCACACAGTAGTTGATCCATGGCTAGGGCACTGGTGGTAGCACAACAGGGGATAGAATCCCATCGAGGGAAAAAGAGGTATTTAATTTTTAAATTAAATTTTATCCTAAGGTTTTATTTGGCATGAGGTTTTTATGTTAGGAGGGAGATATAAGGTTTATGAAAATTAAATTTTATATTGTGATTTTGATGATTAAATTTGGAAGGAGTAATAAGGTGAATAAAGAAAATTAATTGTTGTTTAATTTTTGCTAATCATTTTTAAGTGTGGAGATTATAAGGTCTAACTAAGAGTAAAAGTTTTGTATGGTGAAATATTTTGAGGGAATATTTGAGTGAAATTTTTAGAAGGTTTTTGCTACCTAACCTTTGATATTGGCAAAGAGGGTAATTGTGATTGAGATAGTTTTTGAGGTCAATTCTTCATCAAAAAAAGGTATGGCCACATATTCCTTGTGAGTGAAATATTATTGTTGGATGTTGTGAATGCTAAGTTGGAAAAGAATTATTTGATAAGAATTTTTGGAAATATTGAGTAAGCTTTCATGTGCTTTATTAGGGTTTGTGAAAGAACTTGAGTATAATTGTTATGTGAGTTTGGAATTATCTTGAGTCAAGGTTTGTAGTGTGAATTGTTGGAAGTAGTGAAACACTTGTTTAGGGTTTGTAAGCAAGTTGTGTTTCATTGAGTGAATGGTTGAGTGGAGTTGATTGAGCATTATTGATTGAGAGTGTTGGAGTGATAGTTCAAGTTCTATGAAATAAATTGTTCTTTATTTCTGGATTTTGTTGAAGAAGAGTTTGAAAGTGATTGAGTGGTTGTGAGTGAAACATATTGAGTCTCTAAAAATTCTCTATATTTTTCTATGGATGAAAAATATTCTAAATATAAAATTTTAGTGTGATAAAAGAGGTTTTCTATGAGAGATTGATTTAAAATTTTGTATGCAAGTTTTGTAATTTATTTGAACAAGCTTTTGTGGAAGCTAGTGAGCACATTTGAGTAAGTCCTAGAGTGGACTTGAGGACAAATTTGTGTGAGCTTTTCTGGAAGCTTACAAGCAGAGTTGAGGTAAGTTTTTGTGAAGATGTGTTGAGAAAATTGGACAAGTTCTAGTGAGGAATTTTTGGATAAATTTGAGATAGATATTGAGTAGATTTGTGTAGGGTAAAGAATAGTGTTCAGTATAGACTTGAGACATAGATTGAGCAGATTTTTACTGGGTAAAGGAAAGCTTTTAGTATATATCTAAGATAGAGATAGAGTAGAGTAAGATCATGCTTTGGAGGTGACATAGTAGAGGACAATAGTATCTAGTGGATAGAGATCCATTAGCTAGGGCAGTGATGATAGAGGTATTTTGAGTGAGGATAGGAGTATTTAGTGGAGAGATATCCACAAGCCAATGTAATGGAGGTAGTAGTCTTCTAAGAGATCACTAGCCAGAGTAGATGAGAAGTTCTCCTATGGATAGGTATCCATGAACGTGATTAGGGGATTGGTGTCTCCTTTGTACAGAGGTCCATAAACATTGTAATTGGGAAGGATTTCCAAAAATATTTGTTGAGGAAATTTTAGTAAAATATTTTCTCCGTGGACGTAGCCCACATTGGGTGAACCACGTTAAATCATGTTTCTCATGTGTGTGATGCTTTGTGTAATATTTACTTCTTTAATATTGTTGATGTTATCATATGGGTTGAAAAGTAAAAAGTTTTATCTTATACTATTCACCCCCTCAGTATAAACACATGTTCTTCAGTTATTTCCATAGATTTCATAGTTGGTTTACCGAAAAACATGTTAAAAAATGATGCTATATTAGTTGTGGTAGACAAATTAACTAAGGTAGATCATTTTATACCTCGTAATATGCAATATGATGCACCCAATGTTACCCAAAAATTTTCCAAGGATGTAGTTCAGTTGCGTGGTTTTCTGGAAGTAATTATATGTTAGGATCCTCAATCCTAACATTATTAGTTAGTATTAGTTAGTATTATTAATAATTTAATTATTATATTATTAACTTATAAAGTGAACCATCACAACCCTTCATAACGTGAACCATCACGTCTCTTCATATGTGAACCATCATGTCTCTTCACCAACGTAGCTTTAGGGTATATATATATATTATGTTGGCCATCCATATCAAATCATCCAAGAAGAATAATAACCATATATTCTAAGGAGGGAGCCCCCTATAGTGGCAAAGTGATTACAAGGGAGCCCCCTTTGAGTGGCCTATGATTACATTTACATTAATTTGTTAATAATTTTATAGTAAGACCTTGGGGTCTTACCATTTGGTATCAGAGCCATGTGGGACCCAGTCATGTGGGAATTGCTCAAATATCTTCATCAAATCACTTTTGTGTGTGAGTATCAAACTCGGTTTGAGGATATCACCAAACACAACACAATATTGGATGAATCAATTCTCATCAATGGCTTCATTGGGGGATTAAAAGAGGAAATTAGAATGGAGGTGACAAGGTTCAATCCCTATACCATGATGCAGACCTATGGATTGGCAAAATTAGCTAAAGATAAAATCAATGCACAACAATGATTAGGGAAACCACTTATGGAAAAATCATCGACCACTTACATCGCTCCCAAACCTATGCATAATGGAAGGGCACAAAGCACTTACACAACCCCCAAATCTAATCGAACTTTACAAATTAAACATCTTAGCTTTGAGGAGATGAAGGAATGATGAGAAAAAGGACTCTGTGATAATTGTGATGAACAATTTGGACCCCACCATAAATGTGCTACACTAACATTGTATTTATTGAAGTAATTTGATCCCTGTCTATCCATAGAGCAAGCAAATGAAGTAGTTGTGTTCAAAGCGACCAGTGCACCTACTCACTACAATGAAGAAAATGAGGTTGATGTGCAAGAAGTGAATGATGTACCAAGCAAGGATGAAGTAGACATACCCAAAGTGATAAATGCTAGCCAAACATGCACTCTACAAGACCTACACATAGCTTCCTCACCAATAGTGAGTTCTTTCCATATGACCAAAGCTATTCGAAACCAACGCAGAGTGACTACACACTCCTCTGATGGCTCTACCAAGGAACCAAAAAAGGATATGAAATCATTACCATCAGTTTTGATGCATCATTCTAAAGTATTTGAGGAACCCCAAGGGTTTCCCTCCCATAATCATCATGATTTTCCTAAGGGAGATTCTACTATTGTTCTTGGAAACCCCCCGCTAATGATTCATCCTTCTTGATATCCCTGCCTACGAAAGGATGCCATTAAAAGAGTCCAAGAACTAACACAAATCATTCTTGGAAAACAAAGGACAAAGCTTCTCACTTTGAGCTTTGAGGACAAAGCTCTTTTTAAGGAGGGTGATATGTTAGGATCCTCAATCCTAAAATTATTAGTTAGTATTATTAATCATTTAATTATTATATTATTAACTTATAAAGTGAACCATCATAACCTTTCATAACGTGAACCATCACGTCTCTTCATACGTGAACCATCATGTCTCTTCACCAACGTAGCTTTAGGGTAGATATATATATTAGGTTGGCCATCCATATCAAATCATCCAAGAAGAAGAATAATAAGCATAGATTCTAAGGAGGTAGCCCCCTATAGTGGCAAAGCGATTATAAGGGAGCCCCCTTTAAGTGGCCTGTGATTACATTTATATTAAATTATTTATTAATTTTATAGTAAGACCTTTGGGTCTTACCATTTGGTATCAAATAGAGATTCTAATTTCCATTAGCACTTATATCGGGTCTTACCATTATATCTGATACAGATTCCAGGTTCACATCATAATTTTGGAAAGCCTTATATCGGGCGTAGGGAACGAATATCAATATTAGCACTTCATATCACCTTGAAACCGATGGGAAAAATGAAAGGTTCAATTAGATTCTTGAGGATATGTTAAGGATGTATTGCATGGATCAACAAAGTAAATGGGAGGACTATATTTTCTTGGTTGAGTTTACTTACAACAACAACTATCACACCACTCTAGGCATGGCTCCATTTGAGGCTCTATATGGGTGAAGGTGTTGAATGCCTTTATCATGGGATAATCTAGAGGATCGAGTTATGATCAATATGAATATTGCAAAAAAATGGAGGAGCAATTAAGAGAAATTCACCAAAGGCTCAAAGAGGCCTCGGATAGGCAAATGATATATGTTACATTCCAATTTTAATATAGCCGATGACTATATTACAAAATGATTTATTTGATTATTATTTATAGTAGTATCCAAGTATTTTTATTATCATATTATCAACTTTCATTTGTGTATTAGCATTATAAGTTACCCATTATGATGGGGATCTACCCTCTTTGAGTGGCAAATTGTTTCATTTGATATTTATTTCCTTTTGATCATATTCTATTCGTTCATTACATCATTATTCATATTATGGTGTGCATGAGTATTTTATTTATTCATTACAATAATTGAGATATTATTAGATAGATACTTAATGGTCTGTAACAAGTGGTATCATGAGATTGGTTCGATTTACCAAGAAATATCCATGCACATCCAAGTCAGGATTCCGTAGGTGATCATCCATATACAACATGGTCAATTCGGTTCCAAAAAATAACCCAAGACACTGTCAAACTGTGCACCATTATTAATATCAAAATTTGAACTGTGTCTATGTGTTGGGGTGGCTACGACATCTCGTGGCATCAGTGTTAAATAGGCAAATACAAAGGTCTGTGTTCCAAAGGTGGTGTGGGTGCCTATTTCAGTGTCTTCGTAATTGCGTAGGAGCAAAGATAAATGCATATTCACACCAGGAAATAATATCAAGCAATAAGATGAATTTTTGAAAGCCTTAATGTAGGTTAGGGTTGCAAACCAGCTATGGGATGTCGAGAAACAATAGTAAACAACACTTCCATGAAAAATCAAGTGATTGAGCAGTTGACACAAAATATTTGGTGCAACACCCAGTTGATTTATACAAATTCGTAAGGCCAACATCCAATTAGAATAAAACTAGGTGTAAATTATAAATTCACAAATCTCAAGTACCATCCTATAAGAGCAATCTAGGTAGCCCTAAAAATTTATTAAGTCCTAAGGTTTAATAGATTTCATTTTTGTGTCGAGAGTTCCTATTTATCCCACATAGCCTAGGGAATAGAACAATTACTGTTTATAAGTGCATATGCCAACTAAGTAGTACGTGGATTAGGCCACACAAGCCCTCCCTCCTCACAATTATTTTTCCATTCCAATATCTTCTATTCCATTCAGTATTTCCTTCATATCTCAAGTCACATGTCATTTAGTCTGTCCTCACATCTCAGTTAAGTCCTCTTGTAGTGGTCTCGAGTGTCATGTTAGGTTGTATCGTTTGTCTTAGTTGAGTGCTCCTATCATGGTCTCGAGTATTGTGTTAGGTTGTATCATCCCACATCAATCCAATCATATAGTCAAGTTTTGGTCTGACTCATACCCTCTATCTAATCTATGGTTGATGTGTCACATCATTTGTCGCATTGCATGGTGGTTCAAATTTGGTAACTATCCCTTATCTCAAGTCAAAAATATTTGGTCAGAGGATTAGCATTAATTCTAGTCTGGAGGCATCCACTGTACCCCGTAAGGTCATGTCCTCCTTGCCATATAACCTTCGAGTCCTCGATTGCTATCAGTAATTGAGTCATTTACATCATAATTAGTTGTGTCATTGTCAAAGTTGGTTGCATCACATAAAAGTGTCAAAATAGTTGTCAGCATTGGGTGTCATATAAGAGTGTCCAAATTAAAAATTATGGTCTCAATTGGTTTCAAAGGGTGTGTTAAATTGGTAAAGAAAATAGTAGTCATTAAATCCTCAAGGGGAGCTCAAAAAATTCAAATCCGCATCGTAGTTGGAGTGACAATAAAAGCGGAGAACAGCCAATTTTTTTGCCAAATACGATTGAAACTTTGCAGAAAATTAAAAACACAAGAGCTTATAAGTAGGAAATTATGAAGAGTGCATGAACAAAATATAGACAAAAGGACCAAATGGGTGATTATAAAGTTTGGATAACTCAAACAAAAGGATCTTGAAGTCACCGAGAAGATCTCCTAAAAGCAAAGGTACACACAATTATTCTCCTTTAGGAATGACTAGTTTTAACCCTGGTCATCCATTGCTTAAAAAATGGCATCCAATCCCTCCCTAAAATATTCCCATGAGAACCTCACACAAGAGGAAACTGTAAGCCCCATTACTACTGATAAGACCTTAACATCGTTATTAGCTAGTATAAACTCTCTGAATGACAAGATGACTCAACTATTGGAAAGAAAGCCAACCAAATACTCCTAGCCCAAATCACCTCCAAAGACACTGGAACACTAAGGATCAGTATGCAGAAGTTTATGCACAACAAAGAGGTCATAAGGGTAGTCCCCAAAATCACTTCAATGGACAACAAAATAATGAGGATATCGACAATGAAGACATTTTTGAACAACAAATAGGTCCTACCCAAAATCTCTCCCATAGATATAGGCACAATGAAGACCAAGATAGAGATGAAATTTACCAACAACCTAGAGGTCCTAGTGGGGTTAATTTTCCATGCATTTATATTCCCACCTTTGAGGGTCATGATCCACATCGGTGGATAGCCAAAATGGAAGGCATTTTAGAATTATTCCAAATTCAAGATTCAAAAAATTTCCTTTTGCTACTTCCAAACTAGGCACTGAAGCTTATCAATGGTTTGTATGGTTCAAACAAGAGAAGGGAAAAATCATTTTTTGGAATGATTTCACCAAATACTTTCTTAACATATTTTTTGAAGGATCCTCATCTTCTTACATGGTGCGGTTGTTATCACTTAAGAAAATAGGATCAGTAATGGATTATATATTAGAATTCACTATCTTGCTTTCCCATGCCAGAAATTTGGAAATCGATGTAGTGATAGATGCTTTTAGAAATGGGTTGAAAGAGAATATTAAATTTGAAGTGGATCTACAAGATCCATCCACTATAGATACTTGTATATGGATTACCAAGTTGGCTAAGAAGAAGGTGCAAATGATGACATCCATACGATGCGATTCATATGATCGACCTCAATACCACAACAACTCTTTTTGCAGAAATTATCAACCATCAAGATATTTTGGCTATAAATTTTGCAATCACCATCCAAAATATTAGGCATGTGTACCATGATAGAAATCTCAAATTGAATATGCTGATAAGGAATATGAAGAAATAGAGGAGAATAGCTCTCTTGATGATCCCATAGACGAAGACCAAATTGAACATGAGGAGGTTGTAGCTAAGGAAGATACTATGGAAATTTTAGTACATGCTCGTATGGGGTTATCAGCACACCATACAATCAAAGTAATAGGATTCATTCGACAAAGGAATGTGTAGACACCCAAAATTCACACACTGCTATACCTACATACTTGTAGATCCTTTTGGACACTTGTAGATTTACATAGGCCGTCCTAGGTACCCCTAGGCTATCATAGACCATTGTAGACTATTGTAGATCATCCTAGACTTGCGTAGATTACTGTAGTCATGCGTAGTCATACGTAGATAGCCATAGTTATTTGTAGTCATGCGTAGATCGCCATAGATTGTCATAGCATCGTGTAGACTCCTGTATACTACCTCATCGAATTTTAGGTCCTAAACCCTCATAAGCCTTCCAAATTACATTCGACACGCTGAAATATCATTCAATGGTCTATTCACATGCAATTAAGGCCCCCATGGGGTATTAGTTGGCCAAACAATTAATAAGTCAATACCAAAATTCTAATTTAATGTTGACTTCACTTAAGTCACTTTTTTAGGGTAAATTTGATTAAAAAAACCTTTAATCTTGATTAGCCTTAATCAAATCCTCCCACATATGTGAGATTAGGGTTTGTTGATATATTTCTTTAATTATGTTTAAATTGGCTTAAACACCTCCTAATCATGATTAGCCCTAATCCATCCTCACACATGTGTGAGGATGAGATATTTCTCATAAGGAATGTGATGTTGCCACATTGTATTTCTTAACCTAACCCTAGTCAGAATCAAACCTAGGTTTAGTCTATCTAACCTCCCCCCATGCACCTTGCATTTGCATATAAATAATGGGTCCCAAACCCCTAATTTATTTTGATTCCCAAATTCAACAAAGCATAGTTACTCTATAAAAATGAAAAGTGAACATTAGACAGTCAGTTTACGGAGAGCACAGATGAATTCTGATAGTATACAGAGGCACCCCAGATTCCTTAGGATCGATATACCGAAGATATATTACCAAAGGAGTATCACAGCTAAATTTTCAACCTGCCCTATGAATCTAGCCTCAATTAGTGACCCGAGTCACAAAGCATGTCTGCAGGCCCCAAATCACTCCAAATTTGGGATGTTATTCAGCATATTTGAAGGAGAAGAACACCAACAAACAAAAACCCAACGATGGCCTGCATACAAAGAATCCCACCTACACTGAGGGACATCAGAATAAGGCATTAGGCCTATAGTGTATTCATGAAAGGAAAAAGGGGAATTCGCCCTATTTGTAATTGATATCAAATTTATCATGAATAAAGCATCATATTTTTGAATGACTTATGTTATTACTTGTTGTTAGATCAAATTTCAACTTCTGGTCATTTTAGAATGTAACTGTATTAATTGATTCAATAAGTACTCACAACTTTATTGACACAAGGATTTCCAAGGCATTAAACTTGCACATCCACTCCTCCAATCAAGATAAATTTCAAGTTAGAACTGTAAGCGGGAGTAGTGCTCAATGTATAGGTAAAACATCTTCAATTTCATTACAAGTGGAAATTTATACTTGGTAGGGTCCTCTTTTTATTATGAATTTAGGGAATTTAGAAGTTATCTTGGGAGTAGCATGGCTAGAACAAATGGAAACCATGATCGATTTAAATTACAAGTAGCGCTTTATTGAATGGAAAGAAAATGGGAAGACCATTCGCCTCCAAGAAATTCCAATACCTCCATCCAAGATAGTAAGTTTGCACAACATGGAAAAAGTATTAAGAAAAGGTAGTTATCGATTCATTGCTCAAATTAATTGTATGGAAATGCAAACACAAGATGCACCAAAAGTCCAATAAGAGGATCTACAAAACATTGTGGTCAACTATGATGAGGTCTTCCAAGAACCAAATGGACTACCTCCCAAAGTATCCCATGACCATGTAATACACCTTGTTCCAGGCAGTATTCCTCCTAACGGATGTCTTTATTGATATTCCCAACCTCAAAAAATAGAAATTGAAAAAATTATCCAAGAACTATTAGAACATGGAGTCATCCATCACATTACTATCGCCTATTCTTCACCAGTAGTCTTAGCCCATCATAAAGACAATTCTTGGCGTATGTGTCCAGATTTTTATCCTCTTAACAAAATCACCATCAAAGATAAATTTCCTATACCAATCATTGGTTATCTATTATATGAACTACATGGTGCAATTTTTTTTACCAAATTAGACTTACATTCAGGGTTTCACCAAATTAGAGTTAGGGAAGAAGATATTCCCAAAATAGTTTTTCGAACCCATGAAGGTCATTATGAATTCCTGGTCATGCCCTTTGGTCTCACTAATGCCCCATCTACATTCTAAAGTCTCATGAACCAGGTGTTTCATCCATTCCTTCACAAATTTTTCCTAGTCTTCTTCGATGATAAACTCATATATAGTAAATCATGGAAGGATCATTTGTTGCATGTGGGTGTAGACACCTAAAACATGTCATTTTTAGGAAGACTACTCACATGGGCACACTCATAGATCATGTGACTAAACCTTGGGACCTTACAAGTATCAAAAGTGGTTTTCACCACTCATTTAGGGTAGTCTTAGCCCATCCAAGCCTGGTCGCTTGGAACCAAAGTGGCTAGATCCTGGATGATTCAGCTCAGAGTGGCCAAACCTTAGTCATTGTAGGTCATAGTGGCCAAATATTAGTTTTTGTAGATGACAGTGGCTAAACCCTAAAAAGCAACTTGCCATCAAATCGACCGAATCACGGGCAGAAGTGGAAGTTTGAATGCAATAAAGCTGAGCGAGGATAACTTTGCATGATTCCTCACTGCCAATCTACATGAAAGACTCATGTATTAATTTAGACACTAGTTAACTGTCCCTCAAGGGTAGACAAAGGCAAAACTTCTCATGCCAACATCCAGTGTGCATACAGAATATCAATCCTAGGGTTTTGAAATTGACCTAGGGCTTCAAACACATTATAAGGTGCAAACCTAAGATCACCAAGGGACCGATCATCAATTTAGAGAGACCTTTTTGCAGAGATACAACCAAGGAGATATTTTGAGACTTGAGGAAGATTTTCTTGTAGTGAAGCCCTATTATATTGGAGAGCAAATTGGAGCAAATTTGAGGAGCAACGAAGTGCTAACCGATTTGGGGTTTTTCATCTGCAAGATGTTCAACACATTGGACAAGAAAAAATAATAATTTCAACATCGGTAACAAGCTTAGATTCATAGCATTGGATAAATATAGACATGTTTCCATCTTAGAGGTCACTATCTCAGATAGTGGCCCACTAACCTTATCTAGGGTTCTTTGCATTAGTTTCTTTAATTTAGCTTGTTACATGCTTTTATGCCATTAGCATAGATTTGGTTTATCATATTTACTATAATTCATAGAATTAATTTCTATTATCATGGAGCATAGTTCTATTTATCATTAGGTTTATTTCTAACAACCTCATTTGAGGAGGCAATCTCAAGCAGTTGAATGTTTGTTGTTATTTTCATGTTTGCAAGACTATAGGTACATCTCACAAGTTATCAACATACAAAGGCAAAATGATCCCTATAGGAACCAGAACTAGAAAAGGAGGCATCTGTAAGCCCTCATACAGTTCTGTGTGTGTCACCGGGAAGCCTACAAAATTGCATCACCCCTTGCGAAGGGATACCATACATCCACTGCCCTACTTTGTAAAATCTGTATCAAAAGAAGGGAATCCCTTAGAGGGATATATATGTAACCAAACTTGAGAAAATAAAATAAAAATCATTATCTATTCATTTTATTTGTGTCTCAGTTGTATCTTTCATTTAATTCATGATTAAATATGAGTAATATAAATAATATTTGCAAACAGGAGTAGTGGATAGTGCATCGCTTCCCTAGGGTCGCTACATATGACAATCACGATGGGACCCCCACCAAGTTTTTATTTTATTCCACTTTATTGATCCGTGTTATTATGTGCAGGTTTATCCGCTCTATTCTACAATGGCCAGAAATCAGCCTCTCTGGTCTACAGCATCCAAAATTCAGTCGCTCTAGCTAATAGCGGCCAGAAACCAACTGCTCTGGTCGACAGTGGATAGAACTGGAGTGTAGCAGAGGATAAAATATTGGTTCTCTAAGCTAAATTTGAGGTTGGTTTAGCTTTTTTGATGATTTATGGTTTTTATGTCTGCTTTTGTTTTCCTAAAATAGTGAAATTAAAACACATTTTGATTTGGAAATTAAGGAATGGAAAAGAAATAACTTGCATCTTATGCATCTTAGGGTTTTCTTTAGATTTCCACTAAGAATTTCTAGGAATAATGACTTATGCTTGTAAAGTCTGCCCTAGAATCCAACATGCTAGGAATCATGTGTTGGTTGCTTGCTTTGAGGCCCTACTAAAGGCCATATTTACATGAAATAGAGTGCATCCATGATACTCATATTAGCTATGCATCTTTCTGAAAATTGAAATATCATTTGTATTAGGCATATAGGAAAGGTACATTTTTGCTATATGATGCATTTTACTTTATGCAAAATTAAAATGAACCCCCCACACACACGCATGTTTTAAACATTGGGGAGTTGGATTTCATCACCAACCCTAAATTCATTCCGATAACATTGGCATTCATATCCTTCCACCAGCTTGCCCCCTACATATTTCTAGAATGGAATAAGGAACTTCTTTATAGTGGTACTAAGTTACTCATGTTCAAACTATATCCCACAATTGGAACAATTGGTTCAGAGTGAAAGAGCTAGGTGAACCCCCGACTAGGATTTAAACGGCATACCCTAGTCTCTTTTTGATAAAATCATGTTTGGCATGGGTGTTCTTGATTCCCCCTATGGATGAGTTTCATTATTATAAATCCAAAACAAGAGCAAGAAAACAAGAACAATGCATCAAAAACATAGCAAATAGTTTAGGGCCCACATAAATTAATAATCAAGATAAACACTTGCTTGATATTTTTTGGCTATCTCTAAATTGCAATCCAAAAGACTAATTCACAAGCACAATGGTTAAAACTAGAAGTAAGCATCCTCAGTCCAATACCAAGGGAGAATCTGAAGCAACACATACTCATAAGAGAAGTCATAGTAACATTGAACCACATGCTCATAAGACTGTGAGATGTAGTTTCATGAGTCTAAGGGGTGATAATTCAACCCTTGGAGGTTCTCCTCAAGAAACCCCAAATAGAGAGTCGAATCATAGAACTAAATCACAAAAAAAATAAGAGGCTTCATAGCCATCATCATAAAGGAGACATGAGGAAGCCTCAAGGTCTTCCTCTAAACACACAGAAACTTCTCAGAGACATGAAGAGGATTTAAGAACTTACTCCCCACATGGACATAAGAAGGGTTCTAGACCCCATTATTTACACAGGGATGATGAGGTTTCCCCATATCCATACTCATGTAGAGTAGGTGGGGCTACAAAGCCCTCATCACAAAAAATACACGCAAGAGTCACAACATCTCAAAATTCACATGAGACATTGAGACTAGGTTTGCCCACTGAAGGGCAAGAAACTAGAGCCACATCCAGTCATAGACATCAAACAGAAGATACCCTTCACACAAGAGGAATGATTCCAATAGATCATGACCTCATTGGAGTAAATGGCACTCCAAGGAATCAGCCATGGAAAACAAGATAGTTAGATGAGCTGGATTTGTTTCATCCGAGACCATCTCCCATAATCATAGCCTCATAAAATTCTGCATCTGGAAGTTCACAAACAGTTACTTCCAAATGCACCTCTCAAATTGGGTATGATTTAGAGTGACTTTGCAAGTCTCATGCAGAGTATGACCATAGATAAACTTATCAACACACACAAAATATTACATTAGCTAGCAGGAGCAAAGAAATAGCAGAAACCTCTTCGAGGAATCTACAAATCAAAACAACAAGAACAAAATTAGACAAACATAAGTTTTCTTTAACAGTGAAATATAACCACATGCAATGGTTAGAAAATTTGTTGTGCAAAGAGTGAGAGCTAGTGGAATATCTCAAGCATGACAAACAAAGAGAAAGGCTTTTGCACCAACATGAGCATCATCTAAGCGAACAAGCTGAGCAACTAGCTCGTATAAACCTACAATCCAATGGTAGTGATCACCCAAGAAATGAATTCATTGGCTCACAACAAGAAGGGCATGCTAGAAAAGAAGAAAGCCCACAAAAAAACCACCATTCACATCCTGAACAACATAAAATTAGTGGAGAAAGGATAAACATGATAAATCAGGATCAAACACATCCTGAATCCCCTCATAAGAGGGAAGAGAATAGAACAATTCAAGTGCACATAGGGTTAAACCCATTACCACTATGAGGGGGCCTACAAGAAGAGGAACTCCTTGCCTCAAAGGCATTCTAGGAACTCACTAAGAAGATGAAGTACTTTGAGAAAAAATAGACAGCAGGGAACCAACCAACATTGAGTAAAATACACAACAAACCATTATGCCCATTAGTTCCTAGCCCTATCTATCCTAAGCATTTTGAGATGCCTAGGTTAGAAAATTTCAAGGGTTAAGAGGATGCACAAGAGAATGTCACCAATTTTATCAATGCATGTTTTCATCTTGAAGACTGATGCTCTTATGCTAAGGACTTTCATTATGACATTTTTAGGCATTGCCATTCAATGGTTCAACCAACTACCCAAGCATAGCATATCCATTTTTGAACAACTAGTAAATGTATTTATAAATCGTTTCTCCTTTGGTGCTAAAAGGAAGGTGAACCTTTCAAACTTGGTCAACTTAAAACATTATGATGATGAGCCAGTAATGGAATATGGGGATAGATGGAGAAAAGTCATGGCAAAGTTATCATTCTCTATCCCCATAGAAGAAATCATTCACATGTTCACCAAGAGTTATTCTAAACACATCTCACTCATGCTACAAATTTAGCAATATCCATCATTTGAGGAAGCCTTATCACAGGCCAAAATCATCGAGGATATAAAAGTAGATGAGGGAACCATCAAGCTTCGATACAAGGAGTGGAACAAGAATGGCAATAATGACAAATACAAGCAAAAGTAGGCAAACCCTGCTCCAGTTAATCAAGTAGTATTAGCTACACCTATGTATGAGACTGGACAACAACCCCAAAATTATCAAGCACAACCCCCGCCATCCAATTACAATCAAAAGAACAATCAGGGGTGAAACAGAGAATGCAAGCCACCTCACTATTTTACACCTCTATCAGAGTCAATGTAATCAATTTTAAACCAATTGAGCAAGGCTAGGAATATCATATTTCTTGATATATCTCTTGTAGATCCCAACCATCCTAAAAAGCAAATCACTAGCTAAAAGAATGAAAATTCACTTTCTCTCCAAAGCTCTAAAAAGCAAATCACTAACTGAAAGAATGAAAAGTCAAAACCCTAGGATGCTTTTATATTTCCCAATATATGCCTTGGCCACTACTGCCATTAGTGGCTCACACTTCTTGGCCACTGTAGTCGAGAGAAGCCAAAAGCAGACATTTGGAGGGCATTGGATTGTCAACAGCCAATAACATAGGCAAAATCAAAAAGATTCCTTCTAGGAGGGATAGCGAAAAAAATTAAATAAACACATTTTGATGGTCCCTAATCATCACAATGCTTAAAATAATAAAAAAATCACATAAAAACAAGTCTTGAGTAAGCTTCGTATTCAGTTACTTACTCTATCAATTTAGCAGTTGCAACGATTTGCACTCCATGCAATTTGATGAGATGAGTAAATTACCATAGGGCTACTTGGGGTAAATTATTCATTTCAAAATTATGATGTATCACTTCAACCCCAAAGAAGATCAATATGATCGGACTACTCCACAGGTGCGATGGAATCATTCTAATTCTCTTATGACACAAAAGCACTAATCCAAGTGATGCAATACAAGCATAAATAGAATCACTCATCCTAATTCTCTAAGAAGGCTATTTGTGGTCGAACAACTCCCTAGGATAGGGATGAATGATCATCATAAACAATTGGAAACACACTTGGATGGGGTTTTTCCCATTGAAATAACAAGTACTAGAAAGGAGCCAAACTAGTCAAGATGGTCAAGCAACTTGTCACTTCATTCATTGTCCTTCCCTCACCAATTCATTATGTGAGGGGGTAGTTCAAATCTTCAAAAGAAAATCATAATCAATATCAACCAAAAGATCACTTGATCATATCAAAATTGTGTTTTTCCAATGAATAATTCCATAAAAATCTTACAAAAATTTCTCCTTTTGCTGGGTTCATAAGCAAATATGATATTTTTAGATTGTATCTCTCCTCCAGTGGAATCTCATTGTAGCAACAGAAGCTACCCGATTGTGTTTGACGAATGAGTGCAAATGAACATGTGCAAGACCTATGCTAAATTAAACCTTCAATCAGGTTGAAGCAATGATTCATGGATGCACACTATCTTGCATGATTGGGCCATCCAATATTGATCAGATCAATGATCATCATACACCCTATAAACATAGTAGTCTACATTTTTGCTCTGCGCTGTATTTTTCACACAATGCATCACAAAAAGGGGCATTTGTAGACACCTAAAATATGTCATGTTTAAGGAGACTACTCACATGGGCACACTCATAGATCATTTGACTAAACATTGGGATATTCCAAGTATCAAAAGTGGTTTTCACCACTCATTTGGGGTAGTCTTAGCCCATCCAATCCTGGTCGCTTGGAACTAGAGTAGTTGGATCCTAGAAACTTTAGCTTAGAGTGGCCAAACCTTTGCTACTATCGCTCACAATAGCCAAACCTTAGTTACTGTAGACAATAATGGCTAAACCCTAAAAATCAAATTGCCATCAAATCGGTCCAATCACAGGCATAAGTTGCAGTCAGCATGCAATAAAACCGAGCGGTGATAACTTTGCATGATTCCTCACGACTAGTCTAAATGAAAGACTCATGTCTTGATTTAGACACTAGTTAACTAGCCCTCAAGGGTATACAAAGGCAAAAATTTTCATGCCAACATCCAATGTGCATGCATAAAATCAATCCTAGGGTTTTGAAATTGACCTAGGGCTTCAAACACATTATAAGGTGCAAACCTAAGAGCACCAAGGGACCGATCATCAATTTAGAGAGACTTTTTTGCAGAGATACAACCAAGGAGATATTTTGAGACTTGAGGAAGATTTTCTTGTAGCGAAGCCCTATCATATTGGAGAGCAAATTGGAGCACCTTTGAGGAGCAATGAAGTGCTAACCGATTTGGGGTTTTTCATCTGCAAGATGTTCAACACATTGGATAAGAAACGATAATAATTTCAACATCGGTAACAAGCTTAGATTCATAGCATTGGATAAATATAGACATATTTCCATATTAGAGGTCACTATATCGGATAGTGGCCTGCTGACCTAATCTAGGGTTCTTTGCATTAGTTTCTTTCATTTAGCTTTTTACATGCTTTTATGCCATTAGCATAGATTTGGTTTATCGCATTTACTAGTATTCATAGCATTAATTTATATTATCATAGAGCATAGTTCTATTTATCATTAGGGTTATTACTAAAAACCTCATTCGAGGAGGCAATCTCAGACATTTGAGAATTTATTATTATTTTCATGCTTGCAGGACTATAGGTACATCTGATAGTTTATCAATATACAAAGGCAAAAGGATCCCTCTAAGAACTAGACCTGGAGAAGGAGGTATCTGTAAGCCCTCATACAGTTCCATGTGCATCACTAGGAAGCCTACAAAATTGCATCACCCCTTGTGATGAGATACCATACATCCGCTACCCTGCTTCATAAAATCTATATCAAAAGAAGGGAATCCCTTAGAGGGATCTATATGTAACTAAACTTGAGAAAAATCAATAAAAATCATTATCTATTCATTTTCTTTGTGTCTCAATTGTATCTTTAATTTAATGCATACTTAAATATGAGTAAGATAAATAATATTCACAAATAGGAGTAGTGGATGGTGTGCCACTTCCTCGGGGTTGCTACAATGGGAAGGGTTCTTCATATCCTACATAGGGAAAATTTGTTTGTCAAATGCTCTAAATGCTCTTTTGGTGTTCAAGAAGTTAAATACCTGGGTCATATAGTATCTCAAAAAGGTGTTAAAGTGGATCCCAATAATATTAAGGTAATTTAGGATTGGCCTTCACCTAAAACCATCAAGAAACTTCATGGTTTTTTGGGTCTCACTGGATACTATCACAAATTTATATGTAACTATGGTAAAATTGTAGCTCCTCTCACAGCTCTAACAAAAAAGGATATTTTCCATTGGTCGAAAGTGTAGACACCTAAATTGTGTCATGCTTAGGGGAGCTGCTCACATAGACACATTCATAAGATCAAATGACATAATATTGGACTTTCCAAGCATCAAAAGTGGTTCTCACCACTCATTTGGGGCCTTTTCAAGCCATCCAAGCCTAGCTGCTCAAGCCAAGAGTGGCTAGATCCTAACCCCTCAAGCCTAGAGTGGCTAGACCTTAGCCACTATAGACGACAATGACTAGATCTTAGTCACTACATATGACAACGACTAAGACATAAGAAGCAGTTTTTTCTGATAAAAAGGCCTAATCACGGGCGAAAGTGGCAGTCTACATGCAATAAAGGTGAACGGGAGTAACTTTGCATTCCTTTTCATGACCAATTCACATAGGAGACTTGATTTTGCATTTAGACTTGAGTTAATTGACCTCCAAGCATAAACAAAAGACAAGATGCTTCTCATGCTAACCTACACTACGCATGAGAAAGTCATTCCTAGAGCTTGGACATAGACCTAGAGTTTCACACTATAAAATGTGCAAGCCTAAGAGCACCAAAGGGACATATTTTATCATAGAATTGATCTTTTCTCAATATTGGTCATTGAGGAGAGCTTTCAAGACTTTGAGAGTTCCCTTGGAGATCATGAGTATGGCAAATCCCTGACAGATTGAAGAACATAGAAACCATTATTTCAACATCAGGATACAAGCTTTGATCCATAGCTTTGGAGCAAAGAGGATGATAATCATTTTAGTGTCTGTTGTCTTGGACAGTGGCCCACAGGCTTAGCTTAGGGTTCTAGAAATTAGATTCATTATTTTAGCATATCATTAGCATAGCATAATTTCATAGCATTATCCTAATTTTCATTTGCTTTCATTTGTTATATCCAGTACTAACAACCTCATCTAGGGAGGCATTCTCAGACATATAAGCGTGTGTTGTTGTTTCATTACTTATAGGTCCATAGGTTGATCATACAGAATATGCAACATACGAGATCAAAAGGGATCCCTCTAGGAAACAAACTTGGAGAAGGAGGCATCTATAAGCCCTCATACATTTCCATGTGTAGAACTGGGAAGCTTTTTTAAAGCGCACCACCTCTTCATGAAAGGGGCACTCTTTACCTATTTGTAACCTTATTGTATCGAAATGGGTATCCCTAAGAGGGACCGACATGTAATCGAGTTTCAATACGAATAAAGAGATCCATCATTGTTATTTTTGTTTTATATGATTTTTCATTGTCTTCCATTTCATCTTGGGTTTTTAATAACATTGCAAGTAGAGTAAAGTAGTGTGTGCATCCCAGGGTCGCTACAGATGGTGATCACATGGGACCTCCACTAATTTTGCATTTTTTTTTAGAATACTAATTTAGTTTTGTGTGTAGATCTAGCCGCTCTGAGCTACATCGACCAAAAATTAGCTGCTCTAAGCTAAAGCAACCAATAGAGATTTTAGCCGCTCTAATCTACAATGACCAAGAACTAGCCGCTCTAGTCAACAATGACCAGAATTGGAGTGCAACAGAGATCAAAACATTGACTCTTTGAGTTGGATCAAAGGTTGGTATAGCTTATCTAATATTTTACATCTTTTTGTCTACTTATGTGTGTCTAAAATAGAGAACTTAAAACACATATTTGTTTGGAAATTGAAATAATAAAAGGAGAAAAAATTAAGCATTTCGCATATCTTAGATCTTCTTTTAATTTTCCACTAGGCATTGCTAGGAACAATAGCTTATGCCTAAAACGTTTTCCATAGAATCCAACATGCTAGACATTGTATGTTGGAAAGGATTCCCAAGAGATTGATCAAGAAAATTTTAGTGAAATATTTTATCCGTGGAGTAGCCCACATTGGGTGAACCACGTAAATTGTGGTGTCTCTATTGTGTGTGGTGTTTTGTGCATTGCTTTGATTAATACTATTGATATTGCTATTTATACATTGCATATATTGATTTGGAAAGAAAAGTAAAAAGTGGTCTTATACTGTTCACGCCCCCTCTCAGTATAAGATTGTGTTCTTCAATTGGTATTAGAGTGGGTTCCTTCAAAAGAGTTTAAATGCTTTAAAGAAAAGCTAAAAAGAACATAATGGATTCTAAGAATGTATCTTCAGATAACTCAGCACCAGTATTTTATGGAAGTGACTATATGTATTGGAGTATGAGAATGAAGATCTACTTGATGGCACTTGGAAATGAAATTTTGGAATTAGTTGAATTTGGATATGATCCCTTAATTAATCCTCCTATAGATAAAGAAGGTAAGATCCTACAACATTACAATTCAAAAGTAATGAATGCACTTTTAAGAGGTTTGCATAGAACAGAGTTTATGAAGTTATGCACTGTCAAACTGCAAAAGACGTGGGATAAATTGCAAAATATATATGAAGAAGATAAATGTGTCAAGAAAACAAAGATGTGAAATATCAAAGGAAAATTTGAGGAGTTAAGATTGAATGATGAGGAAAAAATTAGTACTTATCTACTTCGAATTGATGAAGTTGTTAATGCAATGCAAGGATTTGGAATGAAGATTGATGAATCGAATGTTTGTGATAAAATTTTGAGAACTCTTCCAAACAGATTCAGTAAAAATGTTTCTGCTATAGAAGTGTTAATGGATGGTGATAATTTGAAAAGAGATATATTTCTTGGTATTATTAAATCACATGAGATAAGAACAAAATATCCTATTCCCTAGAAGGAAGCAACATTCAAAGCAATCTAGAAGACTAAGGCTAAGAAGTCAGAATCAAGCAATGAGTCATCCAGTGATGAAGAAGCAAATTATGGCAGAAGGAATAAGGATTCAAGAAGATCTAGAGATACAATATCTATTAAATGTTTCAATTGTGGAAAGTATGGATATTTTGCAACAAATTGTCAAGAAGCTAAGAATAACAATGGTGAAGAAAAAGAGGATCATAGGAACAAGGAATCAGAAAGATAAAGGCACCAAAAGCAAAGCAAGGATAAACAAATAATACAAGCAAATAAGTTCTTCCAAAGGTAAAATATGAGCTACTATGCAAATAATGCAAGTAAGTACTCAAGTGATAGTGATGCTAGTTTTTCAGACAATGATAGAGATGAAGTTCTTTTTATGATTGAAAAAAAAAACAAGTTAAGAACATGACTCCAATAATTCTCAAGTTTTTTAGATGTGGTAACTTTGGATATCTTGAATATGATTATACAAGAGATGGCTATAGTTTCAGTGATGATGAATATGAAGATACACTTGAAGGACCAGATGAAAATCTTCTAATGGCATTGGAATATAAAGAAGGTGATCCTATAGAAGACAAGCCAACAAAAAATAAATATGTGGACAAAGGTAAACAAATAGAGGAATATTCAAAAAAGGATGGATATGATCTCAAGGGAGAACTTATCTATGCCCTTGAAATAGTAAAGAAGGTAAGAAATCAAAACTCTAAACTTGAGTTTTAGTTTCAAGAATGTGATGAAGAGAGAAGACTACTTATAGAGGATCTAGAAAAATCAAAGGCTAAGACAAAGAAATTCAAGGATAAGTTAGAAGCAAAGGTCTTATAATGTGAAAGGTTGGCCCAAGAAGTAGCTCTACTAAGAGAAGATATAGAGTACTCCAAAGTCAAGCTAAAAGGGTTCAAAAATAGCTCAAATAACTTGGATAAGTTCATCAAGGTACAAAAGCCTACATCAAGCAAAACATATCTTGGATTTATACAGGATCAAAAGAAATGGGAAGGAGAGTCAACCTCAAGTTTTAGAGAATAAGATGCTTCAGATGAAGATACTACAGAAGAAGATAGTGTAAGAGAGAATGAGACATATGAGAATGAGTTGGACAATAGAGAGTTCAACAAGAACAAGAACAATGCACAAAGAGGATATAGATGGAACAACAATCAGAATAGGTCAAGAGAGACCAAGATACCAATGAGGTCAAGACAAGGAAACTTCAAAGGAAGATGTTTTTCATGTCACATGTTTGGGCACATGGCTTCACAATGTAGGACATAGGAAAGACATGAATATGGGAACTTACATCTTTTCTATGGGTATTGCTACTCATGTAATTAGTTTGGTCACAAGGCAATAAATTGTAGGGTTCATGACAGAAGAAGGTATGGCTTACTACGAGAAATACTAAGACATTTGCACATCCAAGGAATAATAACATTAAGTGTTATAAGTGCAATAATTATGGTCACACAATAAAGTGGTGTAGAGCAAATATTCCAGAAACAAGTATGAACTAGAACAGGAATAGGAATATGGATATGAACAAGAATAGGAACAAAAACAAGGACAAGAATGTAGACATGGATAGAAAAATGGACATGGAAAATAATCAAAGGAAACATAAAACTCAGATAAGAAGGAAAGATGATAAAGATAAATAACAATGCTTTCTGGAAGTAGAAATACTTCTACCCCAGAATTAACCTCCGCATGATGGGGTGGGGGAGAGTCTAAGCTAAGAGGCTCATTCTTAGCCTCGAGCCCCAAAGGTGACCCTTTGAAATTGATGTCAAAGGGGGAGAGATTTAGATTTTAGTAAGAGGGAGAGATTTGGTATTTGAGAAAGCATTGATCCAGGAGGAGCAATGTCCCAGGGGAATCAGAACAAAGGAAAGGTTAAGCTTTCAGTTAAAATAATTTGGGGTTTCCATCAATGACAAAGGGGGATATTATTGGACATTTTGAGTCCATCGAATTTTCATTGATGTCAAGGCGTGAGTTGTCATTAATGTCAAAAATAATGGAATTGATTGGTTCCAAAAATTTTCATAATGTCTTATGAAGAATGACCAAAAAGGTTTTTCATTAAAACCCTGACGGAGCAAAATAAAAGGTTTTCCATTAAAATAATTGGAGGAGAAAATAAAAGGTTTTCCATTAAAACCATTGAAGGAGAAAATAAAAGGTTTTCCATTAGAACGACTGAAGGAGAAAATAAAAGGTTTTTCATAAAAACCATTGAAAAATAAAGTATAATAATTTTACTATACTAAGGAACCTTAAAGTTAATTATAAATTAATTTTAAATTAATTTATTAGTTAATTTACTTAACTTGAAAAGTTATTTAAATTAATTATTAATTTATTTATTTATTAATTATAAATTAATTAATTTAAGGTTAAAACCCTAAAGTGGGTTTTAGATTTGAAATTCAAAATTCAATTTTGAAAAGTGCCGACGTGAGGAGGAATGTTATATTATGCATATAAAGGGAAGCACCTACCACATTAATGAAATTACCATGCCTAAGATACGAATGTGCAAAGCAAAGAATTTAGCGTTGCAACCAAGGGAAACAAAAACATGTTTTTTGTGTGTGAAAAAGGAGAAGTGTTGAAGGCATAAGAGGAAGGCATATATCCTTCCTTCATGTGGGCCTTCATAGTCCACATGGTGAGTGACAAAGCGTCTAAGTGGTTAGGCAAGAGGAGACGGCATATTGAGTCACACTGAATCCCCTTTTGGTGGGAATACAAGGTACACAAGGTGTTTAATCTCCAAAAAATTTGGAGGTTGGTTGGGCAAGTTAAAAATTAATTTTGCATGTTTATTATTGGTTCTAAGGTTGCAAGGGAGTTATAAGGTTTGGCAAAATCAAAATTTTAATATTTTTTGCTCAAAGGTTTTATGCAAGGAGTGAAAAGTGTTTGGTTAATATTCTATAGTGGTGAATATTATTAAGTCTAGTCAATATTCTATAGTGGTGAATATTATTAATTCTAGTGAATATTCTATACTGGTGAATATTATTAAGTCTGGTCAACATTCTATAGTGGTGAATATTATTAAGAATGGTAGATATTCTATAGTAGTGAATATTATTAAAGTGGTTATTATCATATGGTGGTGGATATTATTTTAAGAGTGGTTGATTTATTAAGGTGTTAGTCACTATTCTAAGATTGGAGTTGATAAGGTGTTTCCAAGTATTTTTTTATGTATGATTTGTTGAAAGAGGAGGAAATAAGGTATTGATTATATCTTGATGCAAAGAATATTTTTGAGGAAATATTGGAATAATATTTTGTATTCTAACCTTCTTGAGTTTGGCAAAGAAGTGTTTTATGGTTGTGGCAGATTTGTGAGGTCTACTCCTTATAATCAATAAAAAGGTATGAGTACATTCTTCCATAGTTAATTTGATTGGTTGGTTTTCTGAAAAATAAGTTTGGAGTGAAAAGGACTTGATTAGGGTTTCCTTATTAAGTGTGTTGAGTTAATGCTTCAAGGTTTTCTGAAATAAAGAATTGTTGTTAAACCTTGTTTGATAAGCATTGTTGTTGAAACCATTGGTTGTATGAAGAACTTGAATTAGGGTTTGAGTATCATTGCTATGTGAATATTACTTTATAAGCATTGTTGTTGAAGTGATTTGTTGAGCAAAGAAATTGAACTAGGGTTTGATTATCATTGCTATAAACATTGTTATTGAAGTTAGTTGTTGAGCGAAGAACTTGAACTAGGGTTTGAAAAGATCATGAGTATCATTGTTATGTGAGATTTATTGTTGAGAATTGTTGGAAATATTTTGAGTTGGTGTTTAAATGCCTGGACTAGGGTTTTTGAGAAAGGAGTGTTTCATTGAGTGATTGGTTGGGTGGAGTTTGTTGAGCCTAGTCAAGTGGATGTGTGAAGTGATTGTTCAAGTTCCATAAAACAAACTATTCTATATTTTGAATTGAGTTATGAAAGTGATTGAGCATTGATATGAAATTGAAGCATATTAAGTCTCTAACAATTCTCCTTATGTTTCTACGATAGTGAGTGAAATTAATTGAGCATTGTGATTAGTATAGAATATATTGAGTCTCTAACAATTCTCTTTATGTTTCTATGAGATTGTACAAGTTATGTGTGGAATTTTTGAGTAGATTTGGACAAGTTATTTGTGGACTTGTTGAGCATATTTGGACAAGTTCTGTGTGGAATTATGGAGCATATTTGGACAAGTTCTGTGTGAACTTGTGGAGTATATTTGGACAAGTTCTAAGTGGACTTGTTGATCAAATTTGAGCAAGTTCTATAGAGGACTTGTGGACATATTAGTGTGATCTTTTGTGGAAGCTTGCAAGGTAGATTTGATACAAGTATTTGAGAAGACTTGAGAGTAGATTTGATTGATTTGTTTAAAACCTTGAGTTAAGTTTTGGGGTAGATCCAACAAAGTTGAGTTAAGCCTTGAGTTAAGGCTTGAATACAGAGATCAAGGAAAAATTTATGCTATACCGAAGGACTATGTTTAGTACAGATTTAAGAGCAGAGTTGGTGCAGATTTAAGGATAAATTTGTACCAGACTAGAGACAGATATTGAGTAGATTTGTACTAGACCGAAGGACTATGTTTAGTGAAGATTTGAGACAGAGCTTTGGAGGTGATAGAATAGAGAAGACGGTAGTCTCTAGTGGATAGATATCCATTAGCTAGGGTAGTGAAGAGAGGTCATCTGAGTGGGGACAAGAGTCTTCAATGGAGAGATATCCATAAGCCAATGTAGTGGAGGCAATTTTCTTCTAGAGGATCACCATAAAAAGTAGAGGAGGAGTTATTTTGTGGATAAAGATCCACAAACTTGATTTAGGGGATTTTTGTCTCCTTTGGAAATAGGTCTATAAGCATTGTAATAGGGAAAGGATTCACAAGAGATTGATTGAGAAAATTTTAGTGAAATATTTTCTCCGTCGAGTAGCCCACATTGGGTGAACCATGTAAATTTTGGGTCTCTATTTTGTGTGGTGTTTTGTGCATTGCTTTGATTACTGTTGTTGATATTTATATCTATACATTGCATATATTAATTTGGAAAGAAAAGTAAAAGTGGTCTTATACTGTTCACCCCTCGTCTTAGTATAAGCTTGTGTTCTTCATATAAAGATATTGTGGATATATATCTAACCCAGCTAGAATGGTATGATATTGAGGTAATCCCTCAAACATCCAATAGATTTACAAACACCATGGCATCTTTGGGATCCTTAATCCCTCAGAATCCATCTACTGACTTCACTACCATTCAAGTAAAAATGCTATTGCAATCCATGATACAGTGTGAGGCACAAAAAAATCAAGAATTAGTCCACATGATTCAAATAGAACCAACCCATGAATGGTTCTACAAGGCTAGAGACTTTCTAGAAAAGGTGCCTTGGGGATAATTGCTTTTGTAGGGTATTACAAAGAATGGAACTACTATTATCCATAGGGTTGTTTCCTAATCGACTTTTGTATAATTCAAACTACAATGAGAACATGTCATTAATTCAGTTGAAGTTATTGCCTATTAGGATTGGATGTTGCAAATACATGATTTCCTTAAAATTTGTGTAATCCCATAGGGATTATCACATGTCATAAAACAAAAATTCAAATAGAAAGTGACTAAGTATATCTTTCTAGGAGACATCTTGTATCATCAAAGCTACGATGGAATTATTCTTCATTTCCTTGAGCTCCAAGAACCAGCTTGGGCAATCTCATAAGCTCATGATGGTACATGTGGTGGCCATTTTAGCGACATGGACATCGTCAATCACATCCTTTTAATAGGTTATTATTGGTACACTATGGAAAAGGATTGCAAAGTGTATGTCAATAAATATGTCAAATGTCAGCATCATGCTAATATTATGTACTTGCCATTGTAGGCCTTACAACCCATCCAAGTGATTTGGACATTTGCTCAGTGGGGTTTAAATCTGATTGGTAAGATCTCTCCCCCATATTTATGTTGGCATAATTTCATTATAATGGCCATTGAGTACTTTACAAAATGGGTGGAAGCAATCCCTTTGATAATGACAACTGAAGTGCATATTATGAAGTTCATACTCCACAATACCATATGTTGTTTTGGGATACCATCCAAGATCATATCAGATAATGGAACATTATTCAAAAATAAAATTGTAAGGGCTTTAATGTCCAAGTCTAATATACAATATAATTTTGTGACTCCACACAATCCACAAGAAAATGGGTAAGCAAAAGCTTCTAACAATACAGTGATAGCAATCTTAAAAAATACTATTCAAGAGAACCACAAAAATTGGCATATCCAGCTACCCCTTGTATTATGGGATTAAAAAACTAGTATACAAATGCCTATTGGGGCAACCTCATTTTCACTGGTATATGGTGATGAGGCCATTGTACCCTTAGAGTTGGAAATTTCAACCTTATGCATCTCATTGAAAGAGTTCATTGATGATGACACTGTGTGACAAGATCACCTCGACCAATTAATGATTCTTGATGAACATCATATGAATGCCCTTGAACATCTTCACGTTTATTAGGAATGCCTAAAACAAGCTTATAACAATAAATTACACCCGAGGGACTTTAAATTTGGGTATCTTGTGCTGAAAAAACCAACAAACTCAAACCTATTGCCGCACTTATGAGATAAATTTGTTGCCAATTGCTTAGGTCCATATATCATCTTTGAGAAGATAGGGACTGGAACATATCACCTAACATCGCTTGAATGTGTTGAAGAGCTTGAACCTCTCAAAATTCTTCATCTTAAGGTGTTCCACACACAAAATTCAAAATTTCAAAAACATTCAAAAAAATTAAAATTTTAGAAATAATTGAAATAGCAAAATCCAAACAAATAAAAAAAGCAATAAAATTTAAAAACATTGCAGAACATCAAAAATAAAAATAAAATATATTATGCATTTCATTTTTCACATGCATTCATTTAATTGCATTGCATTAGGCATATTCACCCATCACACTTGCATTAGGATAGGTTGTGTTTGCAATCTTACAAATGACACCATGTTTGTATCTTAATCATGCATCTATTCATCATCATCATCCATCACCCTTGTGAGTAATTGTGTTTCTCAACACAACCACCCTATTGCTAGAAGGAACATACTAGGTAGGGTTATGCATAAGGTGTCAGTCCCAAAATGTATTTATAAAAAATTGGTGAATCAATTTTGAAATCTAAGCGAATAGTGTCCAAACACATGTAGAAGGTTCACTATTATTAGGGGCAATGTTGGAAATTTAAACTTAAAATAGTCAAATTATTATAAAATTGGGGTGAATCGACCCAAAAAAAATTGCACCCAATTTTTTTTGGCTAATGGGCCTTGGTCAAGGGTCCCAAATATTAGCCAATTCCAAATTTTGAAAATCCTAATTTTAACCAATTTGGCAATAAATAGTCGCTATGCATAACCCTAATACTAGGGTTTTTCAATAATTCAGCCATACTTAGTGATCTTATTATACTATGTAGAAAGTTATCTTTGCTTTTGTAAATGAGGTCTAGTTTTGATAGCACCTAGCATATGTCAAAATCCCATCACTAATTAAAATATTAAAAATTCAAGTCTAGAAAAAGGAAATTTGAACACTACAAAGTGGTCCCATTCACCTTAAGTGAAAGGTTTTTACTTGCTCATATTGTGATGCGCATAGTCTAGAGTTTTGATCATTGACAAAAGGACAAGCTCCCCCCTACCAAAAAAAAAATCCCTTGCTTTCACACAATATAAGAAAAATCCCAAAATGAAAGTAAAATCCCTTGCTCAAATATATATATATATATATATATATATATATATATATATATATATATATATATATATATATATATATATATATATATATATATATATGTATGGATGTATATATATATATATGTATGTATATAGATATATATGTATGTATACATATATATATATGTATGTATATATATATATACATATATATAGATATATATATATATATATATATATATATATATGTAAAATAAATTTTCATCACTCAACATGAGCAAGTATCCCAATAAAGGTGGGAAAAAGAAGGGGGTGAAGAGCTTGAATCCCTGGAATTATGTGGTCCCCAATATAGCAATGGGATGAATGAATCCCGCTTGGAATTGGGGTAGTTCTAAGCAATTTACAAATGAGCTAGCTTTAGGTGACATGTATTACCTAGTGGTCTAGTCCAACTGCATCTAAAATTATTAAGAACATAATATTATACTGAGAGGGGGGTGAACAGTATAAGACCACTTTTTACTTTTCTTTCCTAATAAATATTATGCAATGTATAGATAGCAATATCAATAGCAGTAATCAAAGCAATGCATAAATCACCACACACAATAGAGACACCACAATTTATGTGGTTCACCCAATGTGGGCTACTCCATGGAGAAAATATTTCACTAAAATTTTCTCAATCAATCTCTTGGGAATCCTTTCCCTATTACAATGTTTATGGACCTATATCCAAAGGAGATACCAATACCCTAAATCAAGTTCATGGATCTCTATCCATAGGAGAACTCCTTCTTCTCTGCTCTGGCTAGTGATCCTCTAGAAGACTACTGCCTCCACTACACTGGCTTATGGATCTATCTCCATTAAAGAATTTTTTCCTCACTCAGAAGACCTATTATCACTGCCCTAGCTAATGGATATCTATCCACTGGATACTACTGTCCTCTTCTCTCTATCACCTCCAAAGCTCTATCTCAAATCTACACTAAACATAGTCCTTCGGTCTAGCACACATATGCTCAATCTCTATCTCTGGTCTAGCACAAACCTATCCTTAAATCTACACCAAACTCTGTTCTAAATTTTGCACTAAACACAATCCTTTGGTCTAGCACAAATCTATCCTCAATCTATGTCCTCAAGCCTTAACTCAAAGCTTGACTCAATCTCAAATCAAATCTTCTGGATCTTCCCTAAACCTTAACTCAAGGTTTGAACAAATCAATTAATCAAATTTGCTCTCAAGGCTTCTCAAAGTCTTATCTTAAATCTACCTTGTAAGATTCCTCAAAATCTCACACTATTATATCAGCAAGTACTCTCTAGAACTTGCTCAGATCTGCTCTACAAGTCCTCTCTAGAACTTGTTCAAAATATGCTCTACAAGTCCTCTCTAGAACTTGTACAGATCTGCTCCACAAGTTCTCTCTATAACTTTTCCAAATTTGTTCCACAATTTCTCTCTAGAACTTGCTCAAATATGCTCTACAAGTCCTCTCTAGAACTTGTCCAAGTTTTCTCTCAATATGTATTGTAATATTCCATAAAATCTTACTCAATTTGTTCACAAGTCTTCTCAAAGACTTACCTCAAATCTGCTCAACAAGTCCACACAAGAACTTGTCCAATATCATAGAAATATAAAGAGAATTGTTAGAGACTCAATATGTTCTACACTTATCACAATGCTCAATTACTTTCAATCACTCTCTTAGAAACATAAGGAGAATTTTTAGAGACTCAATATGCTTCTTATTCACCTCAATGCCCAATCACTTTCTCAAATCAATTCAAAATATAGAATAGTTTATTTTATGGAACTTGAACAATCACTTCACACACCCACTTGACTAGGCTCAACCAACTCTACTCAACCAATCACTCAATGAAATAATTATTGATCACAAACCCTAGTCCAAGCATATGACATTCACTCAAAATATTTCCATTAATTCTCAACAACCAATCTCACATAACAATGATACTCATGTTCTTTTCAAACCCTAGTTCAAGTTCTTTGCTCAACAACTCACTTTAACAATAATGCTTATAAAATAATCTTCACATAGCAATGATACTCAAACCCTAGTTCAAGTTCTTTACACAACCAATGGCTTCAACAATAATGCTTATAAAATAATATTCACATAGCAATGATACTCAAATCCTAGTTCAAGTTCTTCACACAACCAATGGCTTCAACAAAAATTCTTATAAAACAAGGTTTTAACAACTCTTTATTCCAGAAAACCTTGAAGCATTAACTCAACACACTCAATAGGAAATCCTAATCAAGTCCTTTTCACTCCAAACTTATTTTCCAAAAAACCAACCAATCAACTTAACTATGGAAGAATATGCTCATACCCTTTTCTTGATGATGAAGGAATCTTATAAATCTTCCACAATCACAAACACTTATTTTCCAAGCTCAAAGAAATTATAATATGATAAACTCCCTCAAAAATACAATGTAAATATCAAGACACATATACACCTTATCACTCCATATTTAAGAAAACAATCATCAACATTTACAAAAAAAAATAATTCACCACTTACACCTTATAATCTCCCAATTAAAATAATATTCAATGTACTCTTATTTTCAAAATAATTCAATGCAAGAAGTTCTCTTTATCCTTTTAAAACTTCAACAAATCAATGTGACACAAACACTTTATTAAAAAATAAAGCCAACTCCTTATTCCTCCAATTTATCAAAAATAATAATCAAAAATATTTTAAGCAACCCTTTTAACTCCCTAAGACCTCATGTCAACTTTAGGCAACAAAAAAATAATAATCAAAATTTATTACCTTGGCCTTGGTGGGAATAAAACTCACAATGAAGCCTCAACCAATGCCCTAGCTATAGCTCCAACCACCATGTGAGCTAGACACTCACTTGGGGAGTGGAGAGCACCACGTGCTCTATGAAGCTCCCCACTTTGCTAAACAAAACATGCGCATTCCCTTTGGCACTTCCAACACAAAAAACTCACCAAAACACACTACCACTGCATTTCGAATGTAGGTCATAGAGAGCCCAAACCTTCTAACCACTGCCCTCTTGCCACTAGGCCACGCTGCCCAGTTGGCTTCCAACTTTTGGTGCTTTTCATTTTTGTCTCTATTCATTGGAACATAAGATAAAATTTGCTTCTCTTTTTCTGCATGAGCTCTCAACACAATTGCACGCATTAACGTTCGAGCAAAAGGATAAATTTAATGCCTCTAAGGCATGGGTATATATATTGATTTCCTCCTTCATGCATACACATCGATGCTCGAATTTCCTTCAAACTTTTAGATGGTGGTGCTTTTTATTTTTCTTTAAACTTTATTAATTTATAAATTATTTAAATTCTTTTGAATTTAAATTTTATAAATTAATTCTTTAAAACCATTTGGTTTTATTAAGGCCATATCTCATTGTACAACTTTGTATAAATAATATTTATTTATAAAATTTAAATTCAATTTGAATTTAAATATTTTATAAAAAATATTAAACCTTCCTTTAGCTTTGCAATAAAATTCCTTGGGTTTTTATGAAAAACCTTTTAACTTATGCTTCCACATAATATTAAAAATATTATGAAACCCTTTTGCCTTTAACCTTTGCATTGTTCCTTGACATATTCCTTGACATCAATGATGACTTCATTTCTTGACATCAATGACAAATTTGACTTAATGACTCAAAATGTCCAACAATCTCCCCCTTTGTCATTGATGGCAACCCAAATTATTTTTACCAAAAACTTGATCTTTCCTTTGTTCAGCTCCCCTTGGAACATTGCTCCCCCTAGCTCAATGCTCTCTTCAAATATTTCTTCTTTACTCAAATACCAAATCTCTCCCCCTTACTAAAATCTCTCCCCCTTTGACATCAATGGCAAAGGGTCACCTTTGGGGCTCGAGGCTAAGAATGATCCTCTTAGCTTAGCCCCTCCCCCACCTCCTCTTGAGGTGGTTAATTATGGGGTGGGAGTATTTCTACTCCCAAAATGCACTGTTCCTTACCTTTATCCTTTTTCCTTCTTATCTAATCCTTCTGATTCCTTTGACTGTTTCTTTCCATGTCCATATTCTTGTCCATGTCTACATTCTTGTCCCTTTTCCTATTCTTGTTCTTTTTCATATACATGTTCCTATTCCTATTCATATCCATGTTCCTATTATTATTTATATCCATGTTCCTGTTCCTATTCTTGTTCCTATTTTTGCTTGATTCTGGAATGTTTGCTCTACACTAATTTTTTGTGTGACCATCATTATTGCACTTATAACACTTAACGTTATTATTCCTTGGAGGTGCAAATATCTTAGGATTTCTCATAGTGAAGCCATACCTTCTTCTGTCATGAACCCCAAAAATTTATTGCCTTGTGACCAAACTAATTACATGAGTAGCAATACCCATGGAAAAGCTATTTGTTCCCATATTCCTATATTTCATGTGTCCTACACTATGAAGCCATGTGCCCAAACCTGTGACATGAAAAATATATTCCATTGAATTTTCCTTGTCTTGACCTCATTGGTATCTTAGTCTCTCTTGACCTATTCTAATTGTTGTTTTATCTGTATATTCTTTGTGCATTTTTCTTGTTCTTGTTAAACTCTCTATTGTCCAACTCATCTTCAGATGTCTCACTTTATTTTACACTATCTTCTTTTGAAGTATCTTCATCTGAAGTTTCTTCTCCTCCAAAACTTGAGGTTGGATTTCATTCCCATCTCTTTTGAACCTATTAAAATCTAAGACCTGTTTTACTTGATGTAGTATTTTGTTTCGTGATGAACTTATCCAAGTTATTTGAGATATTTTTTAACCCTTTTAGCTTGAATTTGGAGTCTTCTAAATCTTATCTTAGTAGTGCCACTTCTTGTGCTAACTTTTCACATTCTAAGATCTTTTCTTCTAACTTATCCTTGAAACTTTTTTCCTTGGCCTTTGATTTTTCTAAATCCACTATAAGCAATCTTCTCTCTTCATCACATTATAGAAACTAAATTTCAAGTTTAGAGTGTTGCTTTATTACCTTATTCACTGTGTCAAGTGCACAAATAAGTTCTCCCTTGAGATCATATCCATATTTCTCTGAATATTCCTCTATTTTTTTACCTTTGTTCACATCTTTATTTTCTATTAGCTTGTCTTTTGTAGGATCATCTTCTCCCTCTTCTAGTGCCATTAGAATATTCTCTTCTAGTCCTTCAAGTGTATCTTCATATTCATCATCACTAAAACTATAACCATACCTTGTACAACTATCTTCAAGGTGTCCAAAGTTACCACATCTAAAACACTTGAGAATTATTGGAGTCCTTTTCTTAACTTATTCTTTTTCTTCAATCATAAATATGACTTCATCTCTATCATTATCTAAAAAACTAGCATCACTATCACTTGAGTACTTACTTGCCTTATCTGCATAGTAGCTTCTCTTTTTCTTTAAAATAACTTATTTCCTTGTCTGCTTTGTCCATCCTTACTTTTATTTTGGCAAATGTATATTTCTGATTTCCTATTCTTGTGATCCTATTTTTCTTCATCATTGTTATTCTTAGCTTCTTAACAGTCAGTTGCATAATGACCATAATTTCCACAACTGAATCATTCAATAGGTCTTGTATCTCTAGATATTCTTGAATCCTTATTCCTTTTGCTATTATTTGCTTCTAACTCATTGCTTGATTCTAACTTCTTACCATTTGTATTCTTAATTGCTTTGATTGCTGCTTATTTCTGGGGATTAGGTTCATCTTTTTTTCTCATCTCAAATACTGTAAGAATACCAAGAAACATATCTCTTGTCAAATAATCACCATATATTTACTCTTCTATAGAAGAAACCTTTTCACTTAATCTTTTTGGAAGAGTTCTTACGACCTTGTCACAAACATCTTATTCATAAGTTTTCATTCCAAGTCCTTTCATATCATTAACAACCTCATAAATTCAAAGTAGATAAGTACTAATATTTTCCTCATCCTTAATTCTTAATGCTTCAAATTGTCCTTTGAGATTTCATATATTTTCTTTCTTGATACTTTTATCTCCTTCATATATATTTTGTAGTTTATCCCACATTTCTTTTGCAGTTTGACAATGCATAACTTTCATAGACTCTATTCTATGAAGCCCTTTAAAAAGTGCATTCATTGCTTTTGAATTATAATGATGTAGGATCTTACCTTCCTTATATGTAGGAGGATTAATTAAGGGATCATATCCAAATTCAACTGCTTTCCAAATTTCATTACCAAGTGCCATCAGGTAGATCTTCATTTTTATACTCCAATATATATAGTCACTTCCATCAAATACTAGTGTTGAATTATCTAAGGACACATTATTAGAATCCATTGTGTTCTTGTTAGCTTTTCCTTTAAGTTGTTAAACTCTTTTGAAGTAACTTCGCTCTAATACCAATTGAAGAACACAAGCTTATACTGAGAGGGGGTGAACTGTATAAGACCACTTTTTACTTTTATTTCTCAATAAATATTATGCAATGTATAGATAGCAATATCAATAGTAGTAATATAATCAATACACAAATCACCACACACAATAGAGACACCACAATTTACGTGGTTCACCCAATGTGGGTTACTCCACGGAGAAAATATTTCACTAAAATTTTCTCAATCAATATCTTGGGAATCCTTTCCCTATTACAATATTTATGAACCTATATCCAAAGGATATACCAATCCCCTAAATCAATTTTATGGAAATCTATCCATAGGAGAACTCCTTCTCCTCTGTTATGGCTGGTGATCCTCTAGAAGACTACTACCTCCACTAAATTGTCTTGTGGATCTCTCCATTGAAGACTCGTGTCCTCACTCAGAAGACCTATCCTCACTGCCATGGCTAATATATCTCTATCCACTAGAGACTACTATCCTTTGCTCTCTGTCATCTCCAAAGCTTTGTCTCAAATCTACACTAAAAATAGCCCTTTGGTCTAGCACAAATCTACTCAATAGTTGTCTCTAGTATGGCACAAACCTATACTCAAATTTGCACCAAACTCTGTTCTCAATTTAGAATTAAAAACGGTCCTTCGGTATAGCACAAATATATCCTCAATCTCTATCCTCAAGCCTTAACTCAAATCTTAACTCAATATCAAATCAACTCTGTTGGATCTACCCTAAACCGTAAATCAAGGTTTGAACAAATCAATTAATCAACTTTGCTCTCAAGCCTTCTTAAATACTTGTCTTAAATCTGCCTTGTAAGCTTCCTCAAAAGCTCACACTAATCTATCCACAAGTCCTCTCTAAAACTTGCTCAAATCTGCTCTACAATTCCTCTCTAGAACTTGTTCAAAATCTACTCTACAAGTCCTCTCTAGAACTTGTCCAAATTTGCTCCACAAGTTCTCTATAGAACTTGTCCAAATCTATTCCACAAGTTCTCTCTAGAACTTGCACAAATCTACTCTACAAGTCCTCTCTAGAACTTGTCCAAGTTTACTCTCAATATGTATTGTAAGCTTCCACAAAAGCTTACTCAATCTGTTCAAAAGTCTTCTCAAAGACTTGCCTCAAATCTGCTCAACAATTCCACACAAGAACTTATCCAATCTCATAGAAACATAAAGAGAATTTTTAGAGACTCAATATGTTCTACATTTATCACAATGCTCAATTACTTTCAATCACTCTCTTAGAAACATAAGAAGAATTGTTAGAGACTCAATATGCTTCTTATTCACCTCAATGCCCAATCACATTCTCAAATCAATTTAGAATATAGAATAGTTTGTCTTATGGAACTTGAAAAATCACTTCACACACCCACTTGACTAGGCTCAACCAACTCTACTCAACCAATCACTCAATGAAATAATTCTTGCTCACAAACCCTAGTCCAAGCATATGAAATTCACTCAAAATATTTCCAACAATGCTCAACAACCAATCTCACATAACAATGATACTCATGTTCTTTTCAAACCCTAGTTCAAGTTCTTTGCTCAACAAATCACTTTAACAATAATGCTTATAAAACAATCTTCACATAGCAATGATACTCAAACCCTAGTTCAAGTTCTTCACACAACCAATGGCTTCAATAACAATGCTTATAAAACAATTTTCACATAACAATTAGTTCAATTTCTTCACACAACCAATGGCTTCAACAAAAATTATTATATAACATGGTTTTAACAACAACTCTTTATTCCATAAAACCTTGAAGCATTAACTCAACACACTCAATAGGAAATCCTAATCAAGTCTTTTTCACTCCAAACTTATTTTCTAGAAAACCAACCAATCAACTTAACTATGGAAGAATGTGCTCGTGCCTTTTTCTTGATGATGAAGAAATCTCATAAATTTGCCACAATCACAAACACTTCTTTGCCAAACTCAAAGAAATTATAAGATGATAAACTCCCTCAAAAATACAATGTAAATATCAAGACATATATACACCTTATCACTCCATCTTTAAGAAAATAATCATCAACATTTACAAATAAAAATAATTCACCACTTACACCTTATAATCCCCCAATTAAAATAATATTCAATGTACTCTTCTTTTCAAAATAATTCAATGCAAGAAGTTCCCTTTATCCTTTTAAAACTTCAACAAATCAATGTGACACAAACACTTTATTCAAAAATAAATCTAACTCCTTATTCCTCCAACTTATCAAAAATAATAATAATTTTTTTTTTAAGCAACCCTTTTAACTCCTTAAGACCTCATGTCAACTTTAGGCAACATAAAAATAATAATTAAAATTTATTACCTTTGCCTTGGTAGGAATCAAACTCACAATGCAGCCTCAACCAATGCCCTAGCCGTAGATCCAACCGTCGCATGAGCTAGGCGCTCGCTTGGGGAGTGGAGAGCACCACATGCTCTATGAAGCTCCCCGCTTTGCCAAGCAAAATGTGTGCCTTCCCTTTGGCTCTTCCAACACAATCTCACCAAAACAAGTTGTCATCGCATTTCAAACATAGGTAACTGAGCACCCAAACACACTAACCACTTCCCTCTTGCCACTAGGCCATGCTGCCCATACGACTTCCAACTTTCGGTGCTTTTCATTTTTGTCTCTATTCACTAGCACATAAGACAAAATTCACTTCTCTTTTTTTGCACAAGTTCTCAACGTAATTACATGAATTAATGTTCTAGCAAAAGGATAAATTTAATACCTCTAAGGCATTGGTATATATATTGATTTCCTCCTTCATGCATACACGTCGGCGCTCAAATTTCCTTCAAAATTTTAGATGTCGGTGCTTTTTATTTTCCTTTAAACTTTATTAATTTATAAATTATTTAAATTCTTTTGAATTTAAATTTTATAAATTAATTCTTTAAAACCCTTTGGTTTTATTAAGGCCATCTCTCATTGTACAACTTTGTATAAATAATATTTATTTATAAAATTTAATTTCAATTTGAATTTAAATATTTTATAAAAAATATTAAACCTTCCTTTAGCTTTGCAATAAACTTCCTTGGGTTTTTATGAAAAACCTTTTAACTTATGCTTCCACATAATATTAAAAATATTATGAAACCCTTTTGCCTTTAACCTTTGAATTGGTCCTTGACATATTCCTGATCAACGACAACTTTGACTTAATAACTCAAAATGTCCAACAACTTAGGATCATGATAAAAATTTGGTGATCCTCATTACAACAATGGGCTGAAAGAATCCTGCCTGGCAATGAGGTAGTTCTATGTCTCATCTAATATATTTATTTGCACACATAGGGATGATAAATATCTTGGTCTTCATAACAAAAGCTTTTGTCTTTCAATATTCTTGTATAGTGATTATACAAATTTTTATTAATCAACTAGGGTGTTTGAGTCTCATGGAAAACCTCAAAAATCCCTTATAGCAACAAATCATCTCATCAATCTATCATCAATTTTCCTTATGAGGTTTTATTTACTAAGGGATGTTCATGAAATATGATAGACACCAGATGGATATTAGCAATAATATTTAGACGACCATTGACTATTTTGTGCAAATATTTTAATTTACAGAAGCTTATAGATAAAATACATACATCTTTCATCATCTCATCTCACATATGGATGCTTAAATGATTATTTTTTATGACAAGATTTAACATTTACATTCATGATTATCATATATTATGTGGTGTCATCCATTAGTTTGTAAACACATATTACATTCATTCCTTATTTTTTAGTGATTAAAGCATACAAGTTCATTTGCATTAGTTGATCCATCATGTAATTAATGCATTCCATTACACAATATACATCATATCATATCACATTATTAAGTGCATAAACAAAAACATGCATGTAATCATCCATATATGTACTTATCATCATTGTGCATCCATACATGTACATCATAGTAGCTAAGAATACATAAATCATCTAGCTAGTGCATGTCATCAATACATTGCATCCATATAGCATCAATTAAAACAACATATAAGCATTGCATCTATGTGCATCACATAAACATAAAATAATAAAATGATACACATAATGAGTCATAATCAAATATCATATCATGTATATATGTGTGTCAAAATATATACATAGGGGTACATCAAAATGCTTATCGGCTACAACAGTGTAGGTCCTCAAACCTTACACTAAAAAATAATACAATGTCATCAAGTCATGATTAGGTGTGGCCTGCACCACTTGTATTGCCTCCCCCCTCTACGCCCTCTCTATGAGGTTTCCTAGAGCTTGTGCCCATCGATCTCTCTTATTGCACCCTTGATCTATGGATGGGATGCACTAAGGAATATTCGGACTCGCTTCGACTCCTATGGGACCCCCTGCTATAGACCACTCTGGCAAGGTACACCCTAGCATAGCCACCTGTCCCTCTAGCTACATAGTATATATACCATCAAACTAGCACCATGGATCATACTAGCTGACTAAACCTTGCAACCTAGCTATATTTACATGTAATGTAACCATATCTCTTGTAGCTATCAGTCCCTATGTGACTAGAGTAGAAGGTGTAACCTAATAAGTTGAGGGGCCTTCCCTCATAATATTGAGCATATCTCACTCTGAGGTCTAAAATTCTAGTTGTGACTGGATAAGATCCCATTGTGCAATGATCTTCTCTATCTCTATGACCACCGAGTTGATCTGTGTATGGAGGGTAGTTTGCTCCTCCTCAAATCCCCACCATTGAGACTATCCTACTATAAGTGTGTGCCTAGAGTGCACTTATCTGAGCTTACATGGTGGCAATGGAGGTATCTCTCTCCAAGATCTATCTCTGAGATGTCTACAAATGTAATTGCAAGCCATGAACTTGGCCTCATAGTTGTGACACCTCATCATTAGGCTCCTCCTTGCCCTCCTCCTCTGGAGTAGTGACTTGGCCCCACTCACCCTCTATCATCTAGCAAACTCATCACCCATGTGGGTTAGCACCCGCTACTTTTGTAGCATCCCCATATCTAGATCGGCCTAGGGGACTGCCACCCTACTATAACCTGGTCATCCACTAGGTATCATAGTTGGGAGTAGTACCTGCATATGCCAACCCTATATCCTCAACTGCATCATCCTCCTCTCCTAAGGGGGTCACCTGTAGCCATGCCAATTGAGTCTCCACATTAAGGCAATGGTATAGGACTGACTCCTCTAGGATATCTTGGCATACTCCAAACTATCTAGTGACTCAAGAGAAGTGAAAGAACTCCTACACACTGAGCCTACGCTCGATGACCCATCGATCATGCCTATGCTACCTCAAATAGTGGTCTACCTCCTCCTATGTTGGGTAGTCTCTATAAGGGTATCAAATGATCTAGCCTAGTTGTAGCCCTATAATTTGATCTATGTAATGCAGACATGTTCCTATATGACTTGGCTTCTCATTGCCAACAAGCTCCATAACATTGTGCATTAGCTACTACTATATAAATCTATAGAGGAAACCCTCCAATGGTCTATCTATATATGCTTCCATACCCAAATATGAAGTAGGAGGTTGCATCCTACTCCTGCTCATCCATGCTAGGTGATGTGGTACATCTCATAATACAAGTATGAGAGGAGATAACTCCACCATGATATAATCATAGGTTGGTCTATGGTGCTCTCTAGCAAGTCCTATACTATGGCCAGGAGGTTCCAAAGGACTCTCGCTCCTAAAGTGTCTGGAAGCACAACATTGTAAATGATGTGGATGAGGACAACTTATCATCGTGTAAATATGTGTTCCTTGTACTAGCCATCTATGGGAACTCTGACATGCTTTGTACCCTCTAGAACCTCATGTGTACCTCCTATAAAATATGAGGTACACATCCTCTAGTGTGACCATCATCTCCCTAGTTGGAATATAGAAGGTGTTATTCTGCGCATCCCAATGATTGGCTAAAGTAATCATGTAGGCCTGGTCTGCCCTGATGGTGGGCAACCGTAGGACATAGCCGAGGCCCATGACCCCAAACCAATCTAGGTCCCCTTGGCTCAGTTGGGGTACTAGCTCGTGAAGCAAATCTACCTCCCATGCCCGCATAGTCAAGGTCTAAAAAGAGATGATAGCATAATTCATAATTCATAAAAATACAATAAAAATTCAAATAAAACCAAGGAAAAACTTCAAAAAAAATAGAAAATTCAAGTAAAAATACAAACAAACTAAAAAATGCAATTAAGTTGTCTAAAAAAAATTCAAATATGCACTTGCAAAAATAAAAAAAATCAATTAAATCAAGTCACAATGCAAAATAAATCAACAAAATAAATCAAAAAAATCTAAGGTTCCTTAGCCGTTGATGGAAGCCACAGTTGTGATCGCAACCATGATTGCCAGTCATGGCTAAGCACCTGTAGACACCAAAATTTCCTTTGTCCGTTGGTGTGGCCACCGTAGGTGGCATCATTGTGGGAGGACCAGATGAAGAAGATGAACCTGCCTCAGTCTCCAACATCTCGACAGAAGAGATGCCTAATAGAATGGAAGTCAAGACACGTAGTTCACCCCACATGAAGTGGACTCAAGGAGAACTCCCATTCACTTCCTCTCAATCGCCAATAATTACTGTTGAGATGTCTAACATAGGCATGGGGGAGTATATAGTGCGCAATGTTGTCGCCACGCCCACCCTTGAGTATATGTAGGATATGGGGGGACCTAGACTCCCCATCGGCTCTGTGGTGCCTCTAGGCTACCCACCTAATCCGACAAACTTCATTTTTTGGGGCCTGGATAATGGCATTGAACCTTCCCTACAAGACGAGGAATATGAAGAGCCCTTTATGGAGGATGTCAATTATCTGTCTAACCCAGACTTTGCATTAAGATATCTTAGCCAATGTAATTGGCATGGATATGGGTTGGGTAGGTATGAACAAGGAGTACATGTTTTGTGCCAACCAAGATACCAAATGCCTTATGAAAAGTCAGGGGTAGGGTTTAATCACCCTTTACCCCTTGACATCTTGGTCGAAAACATGCAAGTCCTAGGGATAGGCAACAAGGATAGGTTGGCATCAGATCCATATGCCAATCCAAATACAACTTATACATTGGGGGATTATTTCCCATTACAAACAAACAACCTTGTTGACCTCAACAACCTTTTCCCTTCGGTCGAACAAGGAGACACCTCAAGGACTCACCCACAAGGGGAATATGGACAAGACCAAGAAGGGTCTTCCGAAGATGAGTCAGAGTATAATCATTCGCAAGAATATCCCATGAATGATTATCAGGAACACTTTCTGACAATGTTCCCATTGACTGCTCCAGTTGAGCACAGGCCACTTCAAGACAATCTAGTCCCCCCATAGAGAGCGGAACAACCTAGATGGGACCACATCAATTTGCTCAAACAAGATGAGATTCATGTGTCGCAAGCAACCGTTGGAGTTAATGAAGGCCTGTGGATCTCTGACAGTGATTACGACAGACTCAGGATGTCTTCCATGCTGAAGAGGAACCTGACGTTCCTGATGATGATCTTAATTCAGCCAACGATATCCATCTGATCCCAACTCCACACCAGTTGGAGGACGGATCCCACATGTCGGTCGAGGCAACGATTGATGTAGACATCGACACAGATCCAATGAATCGATAGATTCTCAAGCTGGGGGTAAGTCTCTCCCCTAAAGAACAAGACGATTATGTTGCCCTTCTTAAAGAGAAGGAGGTTTTTGCATGGTCATACAAGGATATGTCGGGACTAGACCCACAGCTAGTCATGCATAATTTAACGCTTGATCCAACAATCAAGCCAGTAGAGCAAAAACTACGCAAGATGCACCCAACAGTGGCCTTAATGGTAAAATACGATTTACAAAATTTGTTGGATGCACAGTTTGTCATCTATGTGGATTATCCGCCATGGTTGTCTAACATGGTTCCCATCAAGAATCCCGATGGGAGGATTCGCATATGCACCGATTTTTGAGATCTAAACAAAGCGATTCCTAAGGATGATTTTCCCTTGTCGAGCATCGACACGTTCGTAGACGCTACAGCAGGCCATGAAATGCTTTCCCTTATGGATGGTTTCTCAGGATACAATCAAATTCATATCAATCCTGAGGACCAACTCAAAACGGCATTCACAATGCCTTGGGGGACATTTTGCTATAAGGTCATGCCTTTTGGCCTTAAAAATGCCGGAGCCACCTACCAACGTGCCATGACGTACATCTTCCATGATTATATGCACAAAAATTTGGAAGATTACATGGATGATTTATTGGCCAAATCTCTTTTATGCCTAGATCACCTCGGTGACTTGAGCAAGGTCCTTGATCGCCTCATTGAGAATAAAGTCAGATTAAACCCCAAGAAGTGCGTCTTTGGCATCACCTCTGGAAAGCTCTTGGGTTTCATAGTCTCCAAACGAGGAATCGAGGTGGATTCCAACAAAGTCAAGGCAATCCTTGAAATGCTTCCCCCAACTACCATCAAGTAGCTCATAAGTCTGCAAGGAAAGGTCGCATCGATCAAACACTTCATAGTGTAGTTATCTAAAAAGTGCCGAACCATGAATAAATTATTGCACATAGCATTCCATTGGGATGACGAGTGCCAGTTAGCTTTTGATGATATTAAATAGTACTTGGCTTTGTCAACAGTATTGGCACCACCTAGACCAGGAGTGTCATTCTATTTATACAATTCAGCTACTGAGGTGGCATTGGGCACCATGCTATCCCAGAAAAATGAGCTTCATAAAGAACAGGCTACATATTATCTTAGCCGCACCCTGGTCAGTTATGAACTTAAGTATGCATACGTTGAAAAGCTCTAATTGGCAGTGGTGTTTGCTACCAAAATGCTACGCCACTACATGCTTAGTAATAAGATGTATGTTGTGTCTAAGGAGAATCCATTGTGATACATGATGAGTCGTACTTATCATAGTAGCCGCACGACGAAATGGATCATGTTGTTAACGGAATTTGACATAGAATTCATTGGATAGAAATCCATAAAAGGTCAATTCATCACCGATCAACTAGCAAAGGCTCCTCTTGAATATGATCAACCTCTGACCTTCGAACTACCTGATGATGGGGTCTTCCATGTTTCAGAATTACCAGATTCTGATGAGCCTGAGTCACAGGCTGACATAACCCTATTCTTCGATGGTTCTAAGTGTGAGCAAGGAGGTGGCACGGAATTGTATTTTTCACTCCACAAGGGGCTCCAATGCCTTTGTCATTTAAATTAGACTTCCCATGCACCAATAACAATGCAGAATATGAAGCCTTGCTCATAGGTCTTCAGACAGCCATCACCATGAACATTAAACAATTGAACATCTTTGGTGACTCATTAATTGTAAATCAAGTTAAGGGGATATTCCAATGTAAATGCCCAGTTCTATAGGCCTATAAAGCCCTTGTGGACAAATTCTTGGCATAACTTTAATGTTACGACATCGAGGCACTCCCTCAATCATCGAATCATTTTGCGAATACTATGGCCTCCTTGGGGTCCCTCATACCGCAAGACCCTTCCCGTGAGATGACAACCATTCAGGTCAAGACATTATCATGACCTGTGATGGAGTGTGCAAGCTTTGACCTCACGCTAGGAATCCACTTGATCTAGATTGAGCCATCTACGGATAGGTTTTATCGAATCCAAGATTTTTTGACTATAGCCAACTGGGGGTCCTTGTTCTGCCCTTCCCCTCTTAATAGCAACACAACTCTATTTTTACAAGTTCTTTCCCGTTCAGCTTTTGTTCAAGATGAAATTCAAGAGGGATTGGCCATTCATACCATCGAGGTTTCTGATCAGCAGGATTGGTACACACCCATTAGGGATTACCTCAAGCTAGGTACTCTCCCACTTGGATTGACACAAGCCATGAAAAGATCATTCAAACAGAAAGCAGGAAAACATGTCTTGTTAGGAGACATTTTGTATCGTCGGAGCTATGAAGGAATCCTCCTCCATTGCTTGGACCAGCAGGAGTTTGCTTGGGCAATCACCCAAGCCCACGATGGTACATGTGGTGGCCATTTCAATGGCATGGCCATCGCAAAGCGCATTCTTTGCATGGGTTATTATTGGCCATATTTAGAGCGAGATTGTTGCGCATATGTGAAGAAGTGTGTGAAGTGTCAACATCATGCCAATTTGACACACATACCTTCTTAGGCCTTGCAACCGATCCAATCAGCTTGGCCTTTTTCATAGTGGGGATTTGATCTAATCAAAAAGATCTCCCCTACGTCGTCGGGATATCACACATTCATCATTATGGCCACAGAGTACTTCACCAAGTGGGTGGAAGCAATTCTATTAACCTCTATGACTGGAACCCGCATTGCGGAGTTTATTTTGCATAATAGCATATGTCATTTTGGTATTCCATCCAAGATCCTCTCAGATAATAGGATGCCCTTCAAGAATAAAGATGTGCGTGCTTTGACCACAAAGTACAAAATTCAGCATAGCTTTTCAAAACCCTATTATCCGTAGGCAAATGGGCAAGCAGATGCGTCTAACAAAATTCTCATCGCCATCCTCAAAAATACTATCATAGATAATCATAAATATTGGCACAATCATATCCCTCTTGCCCTATGGGCTTATCGCACTAGTATTCGGACGCCCAATGGGGCAACTCTATTTCCACTGGTGTATGGCTCCGAGGCTGTCATGCCTCTTGAGTTGGAAATCCCTTCGTTGCGCATATCAATGCAAGAGTTCATCAATGATGACACTGCACGACAGGCACGGTTAGATTAACTTACGTTGCTTGATGAACGACGTGTCAATGCTCTCGAGCATTTGCGTATCTATCAAGAGCGACTTAAGAAAGCATACAACATGAGGGTCCACTTGAGGGAATTTTAGGTTGGTGACTTGGTCTTAAAATACAACCAACAGAATTCTAATTTACCGTCCCATCTGAGGGACAAGTTTGCAGCAAACTGGTTAGGTCCTTATGTGATTGATAGTTGAATAGGACCTGGAACTTACCGGCTTGCCTCTCTTGAAGGAATCAAGGAGCTCGAACCCTTGAACATCATTCATTTGAGGCCATTCCACATTTAGAGAGCCATAGTCCAACCAAAAGCTACAAGGATTCTCACAATCGCTTGGTCAACCCCAAAATGCCCCAAAGTTGTCCCTACCCCCTTTGGTCAAACCAAAAGCTCCAAGGATTATCACAATCGCTTGGTCAATCCCAAAATGCCCCAAAGGTGTCCATAAACCCTTTGGTCAAACCAAAAGCTCCAAGGATTATCACAATCACTTGGTCAATCCCAAAATGCTCCAAAGGTGTCCCTAGCCCCTTTGGTCAAACTAAAAGCTCCAAGGATTATCACAATCGCTTGGTCACTCCCAAAATGCCCCAAAGGTGTCCATAAACCCTTTGGTCAAACCAAAAGCTCCAAGGGTTACCATAGCCGCTTGGTCACAACACATTAAAAAATAAACAAAAACAATAAAATCATCAAAAATAACAAAAAAATTGCATTTCCATTTCATGCATACTCATAAAACATCAAAAATACCAAAATATAGGTTGCATTAGGCATCCCATTCATACATTGCATATTTGCTGGTTATACAAGTCCAAAGCACCATAGACTGTCATTACTTGGCAATCCCATCATTTTTCACATCAAATCAATTTTCTCAATGCATACATCCCGCATCACACCATCCCATTTTTTAGCATTAGTCAGTTGTCTCCTAATGTATTTAGGGTTTTCGTCATTTAGCTGTATTTACCTTTCTAGCCAAAAAGTGTACAAAGTCAAACAGATTTTACATGAGAGAATTTTACTTGGATCACACCTTGTTACGTAACATCCCTACATGAACTTACACACATAAAACAATTCCTAAGTTGTGTGAATGCAAGAAAAACCTACAAAGTAGTATAGGGTACCATTGGTGAAATATTAGCCTATTCATCCCCCTGTGCGAATGGTTCAAGAATGCTGAGAATTGACAAAAGGACAAGATCTTCCCCCTCCATTCCTCCTAATCAACAGTGGTTTCCATCATTACCAAAAATTCAAAAATCATCATTGGTTCCTAAGGTTGTAAGGATTCGTACTACACGTCCCTGCCAAGGATGGGTAGTCGTCCCCAGACCTAAAAGAATCAATGACCATCCAAAAACACCATTTCCACAAGCCATCATCCCGATCACCTTTGGTCTCTCAGGTCGTAAGGATTCGTACTACATGTCCCTACCAAGGATGGGTAGTCATCCCCAAGGCCCACAAGATCAATACCTTTACTTCATCATCTCCATACTACCCTTTAGTTCCCAAAATTCTAAGGATTTGTACTACATGTCCTTGCCAAGGATGGGTAGTCATCCCTAAGGCCTAAAAGAATCAATGTTATTCCCCAATCACCTTACAAATCTCAAAAGCCAAATCAAATAACAGTGGTTATCACCACTATTCAAAATCCTTGCTCCAACAAAAAAAAAAAAGAAGCACAAAATAAACAATGATTTTCATCACTTTGTATACAAGCAAATATCCTAAACCCTTGAACCGATAAACAACCTAAACTTGAATCCCTAGAATTATTAGCATTCAAAAACCATCTAGGTGATCCTCATTACAGGTTTGGTGTATAGCCTACCTGGCAATGGCGGTATCCTACCCGTATGACGATATGTCTGTCACATTAGCTTTGCATGTGAGCAGACCAATGTTTGCATGTGGATGAGCTAGCTATGGTACCCTAGATTGTCCCGTGGATTAATCTTGCTAAACACAAAAATGGAGTTAGTGGAGCTAATTAGGTGATCCTTATTATAGGTTTGGTTGATAGCCTATCTGGCACTGGCGGTATCCTAACAAATACCACATAAACGAACTAAATTGCACACACAGGGATGTGAAATAACTTGGTTAAATTCAAGTCGGATTTAGACCTTGTTCAAAAGTCTTGTGAGATAAATGTACAATCTTGGCTAGTTAGTTAAAATATCTGACTCTCAAAAAATATTAAATACATTATAACAACTGGTACATTTTATTCCATACATCATCATCAAACAAATATGCAAAATACAACAACAAAGTTTTCACATGCACAGTCATTCCACAACGTCATCCCATTCATATAGCAAGTCAGTCAAATCTTGCACAGTCTATGGTGCTAATGACAAAACATAAACAACTCATTTCATTTATTCCATTGGCATTCATCATACAAATTAGAACCATCGCATTCATAATCGCATATGCATACATTAATGTAAAAACATGTACATAAACATAAATCATGAAAAGTGCCTCCACAAAAAATATGTCATATGTATATATATCCAAAAAAAAAATATGCCCATAGGCTACATAAAATGGTCCTCTGACCCCGCAATCCTACAACAAAATCCCCAAGTCTCGGGTGTCGTCCACCATGATCACGCAGGATCAGTGCGACAAGAACTACCCCCCGTGGTGCGGGTCCTCTGAGACCTCTCAGGGTGGCTACTGCACACCCCCGCACCATGCCCACTGGCCTCTCCCTCATCTCGTTGCCTCCATTGAGAGGATGTTGTCTACTTCGTGTCACTCCCTCTCGAGCATCACGATGATCCACCTCCAGAGAATGCAGGCACTTGCCCATCAAGGCGGATAACCTCATCCTTCAGCTTGTCCCACTGTCGCCCCAAGTCCCTCACCCGCTGATGGTATGTTGCAATGTTAGCTTCGCGCTGCCCCAACTGTGCTCGTAGGAGATCCTTCTCCTATAGTGCATCCCCAAGCTCCTGATATTGCCTCCGCAATAACTCTGTCAACCGTGCCACCTCTACGTGCAACCTCGCCTATATATCCCCCAGCATGGCCAGTTGCATCGACCTCTCTGGAGCACCGGTCTGCTCTGGAACATCTTGCATCTCTGGCTACTCCTCCTCACCAAAGTCCTCTCTCGCATCTACCACATCCACCATCTCCACATCAATAGGAGCTCCCCAACCCTCTCTTGGTGCCTCTGCACCCTCTTCGCCTACCTTTGCCTCATCCCCTCCCAATGGCCCCTCACCTTGCCATTTCCAGAGCATCCACCACTCCTCGTACTCGACAGTAACTCCAACGTCATCCATGTTCAGAGTGTCCAGTACTATATCTACCTCCTCACCTAGCGGCTCGAGGATCGGTGTAGCTAGAGTCCTCTCATCACTCTGGCATCGATAGACTACGGGCTCCCCAGGCAACCCTTGGCATACCCCAAACTGTCGTGTCACTCAAAGATAATGGAAGTATTCCTGCTTTGTCTCATGTCATCCAATGACCCACCTCTCCCTTTGGACCCATCGAAGCTACTCATCAGCCTCTAGCCATGCGGGACAATCCCGATATGGCCTCCACACCACATCTCCTGGAGTTAGTCATGCCAATGCATCTACATAATGGTCCATGTATCCCACAAACCACTGACTCTACCCTCGCTCCTCAGATCGATACCATAAAGCCCCATAACCAATGTCTCTTTCCACCATGTCAACCTGTGTAGTCTAGGGTAGCTCTCATGGTCGCTCCATGGCTATATGCTGCCAAGCCCAGCTCTGTAGCAAGAAACTATAGCCAATCCCCTTCTGCCCCCGACAACGGACCTCATACAACTCATCATATAGTTGAGCCAAGAGCGTCTGGCCCCATCTAATGATCATAGGCTCTATCATCGAACAATCCACTAACTGCCACACCACCTCCAATAGGTTCCATGGAAACCTCACCCCCGAGGAGTCTGGTAATAACATGTTGGAAATGAGGATCATGAGTAGTGTATGCCTCACTCCCAACACCCTCCTCTCGTACCACCACTACACTAAGATCCCACCCATTTGACAATCATCCTCCACCCTTTGCATCGCGTCCTCCACACCCAAGTCCTCCCCATGTCCAAAACACCAAGTCAGTACAGCCGTCCTTTGGCCTCATGGCGTCGTCCAAATGGGAACCCCATCTATCGAAATTCAGAGAATTTGATACACATCCTCTAAGGTGACTGTCATCTTCTCTATCGAAAGATGGAAGGTGTTCGTCCGAACATCCCATAGGCTGATCAAAGCTGTCAAGTATGCCTGATCCCCAACAACTGGCTCCAATCAAGCCACATGCTTGAGCCCCAAGGCATCAAGCCACTCCCAGTCCTCCGCAGTCAACGCCTCTTGGGCACTAGAAAAAATAGTCGATACCCGGTACCGACTCTTCACCACCTGCACATCACAGAAGATAAACACATCAACAACATGAACCAAACCAACATCACATGTACAAAACTGCATCAATATACAACAACACCATTCATCAACATGTATACAAACAAAAACAAAAAACAAACAGTTTTCTAGAGTTTTTAATTCTAGTGTTAACTGACAAAAACAAAGTTGTACTTTAAACCAAAAAAAAAAACAACATAAAACTGCAATGGTTTACTGACAGTTTAACTTAAGTTTAAACCATTCAACAAAAAAAAATATAACAATCGTTAACCTAATGTTTCAGTTTAAATTTTAAAAATAACTAAGTTTAAACCATTCAACGAAAAAATATATATAACAATTTTTAACCTAAGGTTTCAGTTTAAATTTCAAAAATAACACAAAAACTGCAATGGTTTACTGAAAGTTTAACTTCAGTTTAAACCATTCAACAAAAAAATTCAGCAATTTTTTAATCTAGGGTTTCAGTTCAAAAACAAAATAAAAATTGCAATGGTTTACCTACGGTTCACCTAATTTTTACCATTTAAAAAAAAAAAAACAAACAAAAAAAATACATCAATTTTTCATCTTTAATTTCATACAAATAAAACAAAAACACAAAAATTTGACATGGTTTACCTACGGTTTTTAACCTAAGTTCACCATTCAAAACAAAAACAAAAAATTCATCAATTTTTACCCTAGGGTTTCATTTTTCATCAATTCCACAATAACAATTTGACATGGTTTACCTATGGTTTTCACCTAAGTTTTTACCATTCAAACACAAAAAAAACTGACATGGTTTACCTACGGTTTCGACCTAAGTTTCACCATTCACAAAAAAAAAAAACATTTTTTTAACCGTGGTTACCCTAAGGTGTTACTCTAAGTGTAATTTAGGTTTATTTTATGGTTTTCCATCTAGGTTCCCATCGGTTTGCATACACATTTCATTTCATTTCATAGTCTTTAAATAAAATTCATTCACCTTGTAATTAATTAATTAGGGTTTCATGTCTAAAAAAAAAGAAAAACACAATAACAACCAATTTGCACTTTTTCAAATTAACACTCGAGGAGATAGTTCACTTACTGGTCTCGCTTCGTCTCTGTCGCTTGAAGACCCGGTCTATGCACTCATGGTATCTGGAAAGTTTGGTAGCACTTCACGACAGAAAATCTTCCTCCTCCTCCTCAGAGCTCCAATTCGCTCATGATGAACAGTGCAAATGAGCCCAATCCGTTATTTTTGCATATTTTTAATTTTTTCTTGCTGGTATTCGTTCCTACCTGGAACGAGCGCTTTTCCTCGGACGAGTGCTCGTCCCACCCTAGGATGAATAACAGCATGATATTCGTCCCACCCCAGAACGAATTTAAAAAAACAAAAAATAAAATAACAAACAGGCAAAAAGCACCATACCCAAAACACTAAAAATTGCCAAACCAGAGTGCTATTGCACCTGACATTCTTGGCATAACAAAATAGATGTCGGGGTTACATTATCACTATCTCTATCCCTAAGAAGGCTACCATGGCCGGACCGCTCCATAGGAGATCGGATTTTTGACAATGTTTACCCCTTATGGCATCGCAAAATGGGTTTACCCCCACCAAAAATAGGTTCAAAAATTAGGAAACTACTCGCACATTCAATGCTAAACAACTGAAGGCACCCTTACCTAAGTCATATTGGGTCAAGCGACTCGTCGCTTTTCTCATGTCGGTCATTCCCTCATCGATTCATTGCTTGAAGGGGTAGTCACACTTAGTCGCCAATCAACAACAAAATACCCAATCATTGAAATGACACGCATTCAAAGGATCATTGACAAAGACAATCGTGCCCCTGCTTGGGGCAGCAAACAAGCAATCATCATAAGCTAATCAAACACTTGGCATTCATGAATTATGAACTCAAGGTTCCCATAGACAAAAGGTTGCACCCTTTACCTATTCATGATTGATCAATGTCCAAGTTCAAGTAATACCTCACCGAACCAGGTTAATACTTGAGTTAAGTTCCTTAGCTCATCAGAAGCAAGGATTCAAGAATGCGTGCCCTTTCCATACTTGGGGCATCAAGAGTTGGTTAGGTTACTAAGAAACCCTAATAATTAGTGCTTTGGTTATCTATTTTTTCTCGATGCTATGCCTTGCACAGCACTTCCCAAAAAGGGGCATCTGTAGACACCAAAACAACACCAATCCGATTACGTGACAACGAGCGCTGATCGCATTGACACAAACAGTCCCTAGGGCAGCCCCCAAAGGTTAAACAATGGTCCTAACCACTTCTAAAAGCATTTTTAGAGGTCAGAGGTCAATTTGGCACCTTTTAGGCACTTTGCTAATTATTCGCTCCACCCCGAAATGAGTACAGACTGGTACTCGTTCCACCCAAGGACAAATCCCAGTGCTCGTTTTGGGGTGGGACGAATACCAGGTTTGACCAGCAAAAAGTCAAACCTCAGCACAAGACAACTCAGAACTGCCACTAAGATCTCCCTTCATGGCATAGGAGTACGAGTGATTTCTTTTGACAACTCAGATCTGCCACTTGACTCTCCATTCATTGCATGGGAATAAGAGTGAGCTTTTCAGGACAACTCAGATCTGCCACTTGATCCTCCCTTCATTGCATGGGAGTGAGAGTGGGTTTTTTCATGACAATTCAAATTAGCTACTTAACTCTCCATTCACTACATGGGAATAAGAGTGAGCTTTTCAGGACAACTCAGATCTGCCACTTGACCCTCCCTTCATTGCATGGGAGTGAGAGTGGGCTTTTTCATGACAATTCAAATTAGCTACTTAACTCTCCCTTCATTGCATGGGAGTGTGAGTGAGTTATTTTGAGCATGCAGAAGCAGTTACAGAAGCAGTTATGAAGTCCTTGATCAGGGAGAAGTCTTCTCTTCACAGAAAAAAGCATTCATGCAAAATAGCACTTTTGCATGTTAATTCAAGAGACCCCTTGGGTCTATAAAAGGGTGAATTTCCTCACCCAAATAGATACAGAGAAGGAGCATTTGGAGCAATGAAGTGCTACTATTTTGCTGACTTACGATTTGTGCCTTTACATCCATAATATCTTAATCGAAAGGGAGGTTATTGGGTGACTTTTGGAGGCACAAATCAAGACCCAAAACCCAATTTTCTAGACACAATATCCTACCAATTTGCCGATAACACATCACAACAGGTTTCGGACTCATCCCAAGCAAATTGGTGTCAAAACAAAGTCTCAACCAGTGGGTGGTTTGCCTCCGGGCACCCCCTACCTTATTGTAGGTTTACTCGTTTCACCCTAGAATGAATACCAATTTGTGGCAGGTTTACTCGTTTCACCCCGAAACGAATACCAATCTACGCCGAATTTGGTGACTTTTTCTTTTGCAGTATTTTATTAATTACCTGTTTATGCTTCTGCCAAATTTTTAGTCTATTCAGATTCATTTTAATCATCGTTATATTTATCTTTTATATTCATGAATAGTACTCTTTCATATTTGTGAGTTTCATTATCATACACAGGTGCTACTGAAGATTTGTTGTTTCTTTGAACGCAGGAGGAGCAGCAAAGATTAAAGATTCATCAATACCAGCGACGGCAACACTTTGGCTCACCCATTTCACATGTGGGCATGCGGAAGGAGGAACACTTGTATCGCTCCAAATTTTTCACACCCTTACCTTCAGGCTAAAGGATCCATGCCCGAAAGGAGGATGGGAAAAGGATGGGACGGTACCTCAAACTAAGAGGCCATTTGAAGGTCCCGCCTCTCGGGGGAGGGGTATTAAGGTGATTTTTCGACGGATGGTGGGGTTCACCAGGAAATTTTTAGTGGTAGTTTTCATGCCTAGGTTGGGAATGATTTTAATGTGTTCAATTTTAGCTTTAAACATCCAAGTCCTAGGTTTGGCCAAATGAATCTAAGCTAAGCTATATGAAATGTTGATTAAATGAATACAAAAAACATATTTGAATAGAAAATAGAGAATAAGCTAGATTAAAGAGCCATACCTGATCCGGATGTCTGACGAATATTCTAATTTTTGAAGCAGTTCAGATCATCTGGAATTTGACAGGATCATCTCTGATCTGACAGGATCATCTGAGATCTGATGAATTCGTCAGACGAATTCGTCGGAGACCTGCAATTGCAGAAATGGATACCAAGAACAAAAAATACAATTGCAAAAGCAAGGGAAAATGATAGAAATGAAAGTATGAATGCTAGAATGACAACTTTAGATAACAAATTAAGTAAAATGCATGGTTTTAATGACTAAATTTGACTTTATTATGCATCTAGGCTACATGAGGTGAACTCCAAGATGCAAAGCAGTAATAAGGTTAACTAATGCAAAACAAAACAACAAAAAAGAGTAAAGAAATGAAAAATTTAGGCACTGATTGCCCCCAATGTTGACTGCAGTCGAAATCATCTCGGATTGGTACAAAATTGTCTCAAATTGGACAAGATCGTTTGCGACGATCTGAGCTTTGCTCTAGCTGAAGAATAACAAAGTTCTTGCAATAAAATTTAAAAAAGGACAAAGGCAAACAATAATCTAGGATATCCTGAAGCATGTAAAACTTAAAGTACAGAAAAATTCAGCCAGGGGAATGTTAAGGGGAGGGCCTAAGATTAAATAGGCATAGGAAAGAGGTTGGGAGGTTGGAGATCATCCCATTTTGGGAGATCTCCAACAGGGGGAGACTCTAACGGTGTAGACACATCTTTGCCTGAGTTAGAGAAGCTGTTGAAACAGAAGCTAATTATGAAAAATCAATTTTGGGACGAAATCGTCTGGATGTTCTAGTCCAGACGAAATCGTCCGATCTGAGGCGATATCGTTTGATCGGAGACGATATCGTCCAATGGACGAAACAAACTCTAAAAATGGTGTAGAAAACAAGGAAACGGGTAGCAAGCGGTTTGGGAGCGGTTTTGGGGTTGAAATTTGAATTTGAATTATTACTAAGGTAATTTTAATTATTTACTAAGTTTAACTGCGCCAATTTTAGGGTGCTACATTTTGCCCACTCTTTAGCGAATTTTTTGAAGAAAATACGTTAAAGATGAGTTCTTCTTGATTTACGAGAAAGAAAAAATTATTTCCATTTTTAGGCGATGATTCTTGGTTGAATCATACGACAGCTTACTATGATGCCCCCTCTGTGTTTTTACCCAAATCGAACATTTCAGGTAAAAACGCAGAAAAACAAAAAATTAAAATATGTTTAATTGTTTTTGAATAAAATAAAAAAATAGGGAAAAACCCTAATTCATTGTTACTGTTCATTTTCATTTTCTGGTTTGTGGAGCTCTGCAAATAAAATTGTCGAGACAGCGCACAGATCGACAGAGGTCCGACGCGGACTACGGGTAAGAGTCTAAACTTAGTTTAGAATGCTTGAATTTTGATTTTCTATGCTTTTTAGATTAAATTTTGATGATTTTTGAGCATTGTGGCTTTTTTTGGGCCGTCGACGTCGTCGAGACGAAATCGTCTCAATATCATCGATTTCATCCAGGGGCAAAATTGGCAAAATGGGGACGATTTCGTCAAAAAAGGGACGATTTCGGCTTGCAAAATTGGAGACAAATTTGCTCAAATTGGGGACGATATCGTCCAATAGTGGACAATATCATCATTGATGAAATTGAACTTTCTTTACTTGCATTTTTAATCACTGTTTTATTAATGATTTTTATTGTTTTGTTGTTTATGTTGCAGAGAGGATAACTAAAGAGCGAGAGAATGGAAATACGACGGGCTGAGGGATGACTTGGCCGCTCTATCTCGAGCGAGAGCGAGATCAGTTGGCACAAGTCAGCTTGCAGCATGTGGTAGAGACGCCACAGGTTTCTACAGATATGGAGCTATTGACAGCCCTAGCAAAGAGGTGGTATCTGGGTTCTTCCTATTTTCGATTACCGATAGGGGAGATGACTCTCACACTAGAGGATGTATGGAGGATTTTGAGGATCCCCATACAATGATAGTTGATAACTCCCATGGCCAATAAGGGCCATGCGATGATACGACTATGCGAAGATTCGAGCTTTGCCCTAGAGAAGGGCGGAGTGAACATCGAGTCTCTATGCTAGATGCCTGGGGCATCTAGGCTGACACAGGTTTTGGCTGGGGTGGTAGGTGGTCTACTGCTATGCCATCAGAGTGGATGCAGAGTACCGTGGCTACTGATAGATGTGGTCTACGACATGAGAGACCACGAGTACAGGTTTGCTTGGGGGAGTTATGTACTATGCTGATTGTATAAGATCCTGCATGGGGTCATATACAAGGGCGGTTGATGTCTAGTTATGACATCACTACTACAGGTTTGGTGCTGGAAGCACATCATGATGCAGAGGCTAGTAGGGCCCCCACTAACAGGGATTGATGGAGAGAGGCCCCAAGCTTTCTATTGGTGGCTTCGAAGAGGGTCACAACGGCGGATAGATCTACCAATGTCTCGGAGACTACTTGACGACCTTGTCTCCGACCATATCACCTTGAGGCCTTGGAGAGATTATCTAGGGTGGGCCGAGGATGGACAGGAGCTGGCTCATGTTAGGTGAACCTACTGGCTGAGGATGGAGAGGGGAGAGGTGGAGCTCCATCGCTACAACCGAGTTTTGAGATAGTTTGGTCTATAGCAGGGGATCCCATCTCTCAGAGACTATGAGTTTTCTTAGACCGTCCGGGATAACACTACAGTTAGTAGGGCTCTAGATATGCAGTGCTTCTAGAGTCAGGACATAGATGATGCCCCCATTTAGCCATTGGATGAGGACGATGCAGGGGTTGTCGATGGCTATGATGCCTGGTACACAGGCATCCGCCCTCCTCGGATGATGAGGGCTTAGGGTCGAATTCATGTAGTTGTGCATCAAATTGGGAGGCGGTGCCAGGTGGCCATTGAGGCAGCACAGGGTCACAGAGGGAGAGAGCAGAGGAGACCACAGGCTCAACAGAGGTCACGATAGCAGGAGAGGAGGGAGGAGAGACCCCCTTCTACATGGAGAGAAAGGCCACCGTCGCCCGATAAGGGCAAGGGTGTGGATATAGGAGAGTGTAGTGAGATGGCTACTCTCTAGGTGGTGATTGTCTGTCTCCAGGAATAGGTGTAGACTCTACAGGATGAGGCTACATGCCACCGAGCGGAGGCTACATAGCTCAAAGATGAGGTTGCACGCCTCAGAGCACGGAGCGGAGGAGCGAGCACTCAGGAGCTAGCACAATCGATTGCTCAAACCATGTTCTATCAGGGTATCTACTTTTAGATGGTGCCAGAGGTCCAGAGGGTAAAACTGCAAACCAACATTGTAGATTTGATCAGGGTTGGATCATCAAGGACTTCATCTCGATCGACGACTAGGACTCGCAATACCACACATACTGCGATGGGGCCACCTCATCCACCTCAGGGTTGGGGAGGAGATGAGGCTGAGTGCTCGAGGGGTTCTCAAGGCTAGGCTACTACACTATATAGACTGATTATATGATTTGAGAGGATTGAGTATGCCAAGATGTAGATTGTGGCATACCAATCTAGTTTTGATATGATGTACATATATTGTTGATATATATATATATATATATATATATATATATATATATATATGATATTTTTGATCATATGACTTGTATTATGTGTTTGTATGATGCTTTATTATTGTGGTGTGATTGATTTGATAATTCATGTAATTATGTCAGTTGGAAATATTATGGTTTGAATGTCATGTTTTTTAAAATTTAAATGAAATAATCTAATGTAAACAAATTGGTTATTTGTGATATGAATTGATAAAAAAGAAAAGGGACTTCTAACAATAATTTCAAAGGACATTGTCGCTATTATAGACCATTTCATGGAGTCACCGCTCACTCGGTCGTCAAGCTAATCCCGATATAGAAATATTGTTAAAAGTAAAAGAGTGCTTAAGAGACTGTCTTAAGACTTTGGTGTGATGATGCAAATGATGATGATGATGATGATTTGTTTTTAGATTTTCATGAAAATATTATGCATGAAATATTTTAAAATGACTTTTGCTAGGCATAAATTCCTAAGTGTGATAAAATTGTTGGATAATTCCCTAGGAATTATACCATCATTGCAAAATTGAAGTTTGACATAATGACATGAAAATAGAGTAAGTGTTTATTTTGTTTTAAAGCATAATTGTGTAACATAATGATTTGTCATATGTTTTTACGATTTTGAATAAATGAAAAATAAAATTGGTACAATGGTTTGCGCTAGGCATAGAATATTTAGGTATAGACTTATACCATCATCGCGAAATCCAAAGAAGAAAATAATAGAATAGTTTTATTGCATGGTTGATTTTTTAATTTTTGAAAATAAACTAAAAATATGAAGATGAGGACTTGCGCTAGGCATAAAATTCCAATTTTGGTTTTGGAACTATACCATCGTCGCGAAAGTCAAAAGTTATATATAAATGTAACTTTATTGCATGTTTTGAAAATGATTTTGATTTTTGATAACGCATATAGTTGTCTTTATACTAAATAACTATTCTGCAAAGAAGAAAATGAATTTATTCCAAACAATTTGTAGAAATATTTCAAAGTATCGTAAAGACAAAAGTTAGATTTATAAGGAATCCTATGTGTGTTGGTGAGTTCATTACCAATATTGATTTATCATAATGATACACAAAATATCTCAAATACAAAATGTGTGTGCAATTGCATTGTTCATTTACCAGGTTTGAGCAAGATACTATGATACAAGTGATTTGAATTAACCAAATAAGTGTTCGTTAACCATGATTTAGATGCATATAACCATACCAGACTACTATGTAAGTCAGGTTATCAAGAGCTAGCTAATCCATCAGTAGACATAGGTCTGTACAAAAGAAGGTCGCCAATGTGACAGACATATCGCCACGCTAAGAGTTACCCAAGGCCAAGCGGGTTGGGCACAAACCACCTGTTATGGGGCTTACCTCACAGTTTTCGAATAATTGAGAATTCCAGGGATTCAAGCTCATCAACCCTTCTTTTATTTTCAATGGGTAGGGAAAGGGATTTTATTTGTTTCTTTTTCTTTGCTTTTGCTTTTCTTTTTCTCTCTTTTTTTTTTTTTTGTATTTTTGTATTTTGGCTTGATATTTGAGATAATGCTGAAATAACTTGTTTCTTTTTCTCTTTTTCTTGAACTTTTATTTTCTTCCTATACTAGGGATACTTGCTCGGATTAGCTGTAGAGCAAGGGATTTTTATTCCGGGTAGGGGTGAGATTGTCTTTTTGTCAATTCTCAAAGATTCTAGACCATGTGCATGATAGGATAGCAGGGGAAACTTTTTGCTCAAGAAACCACTTCTACTATGTAGCATAGCATGGACATTACAAATATAATCATTTTATTATGAAAGGATATGCTTGGTTTAAGTAAATAACAAGATCAATTCTCTGTGCTCAAACTTTATTTAATTGAATTTTGTGGACTTTGATATAAGAGAGATTAGTAATCATGCCAGATAAAATCAAGATATTTATTTTTGTGTTTGTGATAGTGAGGGATTCCAAATAAATGCTAATTTATCCAAAATAACTTGAAAATATTACTCCAATACTTGAAGAAGAAATATATATAACTGAAAGCACGAGATTTCGAAATAAAAACAATACTAACTTGATACCAAATGAACATGCACAAAATAAGATGAACGTAATCGAATCAAAATTAACATAAAATGAGAAACAGGAGCACAACCCTTTTTTTTATTAATATGATTTTAGATTCGGTTACAATCTCTCTCCTTCCATTTTAAGGGCTAGGAAGATTAGCATGTTTCGATTACAATCTGTATTTAGTAGTTCTCCTTCCGCGTGCCCACATGTAGAATGGGTGGGCCAAACTATCGCCACCGCTTGTGTTGGTGAATCTTCAATCGCTACTGCTTCTCCTGCGTTCAAAGAAACAACATATCCGTTAGTAGCACCTGTGTAAAAATAAAACATTTGATCTTTAAAACAAATAAAATAGCGACATAAAATAAAATACGATTTAGCTGCAGCATGGAAAACATAACATAAACGTAATAAAATAATTACGTCATAATACATATAAAGTCAACTAGGTCTGCATCATTTTTGAATGAAATAAGATCCGATGAATGCATGCTTAAATCAAAATCTGCATGTTGATATGCTTGCAATTAAAATCCTGAGATCATCATGCAAAAGAAATAAAAACATAACACTAAGCTTTGTCGACGAGTGGATGGATCCAAGGATCCGGATCCACGTTCTCCATGAACACCCGATGACCTCCCTTGCAGAAGAGATCACGGATGCGGATGATGTAAATCAATGCTAAAACATCTGGCAGTAAATTGGTAGGGCTTTGTTGCTCCAAATGTTTATTTTCTGCTCTCCCTCTTTTTTGGGTGGAAAATTCCACCATTTTATAGACCCAGGGGGTCTCTTTGGATATGCGTGCATAAGCGCCATGTGTTGGTCATAGGTGCCATGTGGCGGTCATGTCTTCCCACGAGAGAGGAAAGTCCTCCATGACTCGAGCTTTCATGAATGCCTCTGTGACAGTCCTCTAACGGCCCATGCACTTGACTGACTTCCACTTCCAGTTGTTTAAAGTCCACCTTTGTATTTTTTTAACGTCCGCTTTCGAATGTTTAATGCTCGCTTTTAATTTTTTAAAATGCACTTCTAATTGTTTAAAAGTCCACTTTAATTGGTGTAAAATCCATCCTCGTTGGTTAAAGTCTGCCTAGGCATAAATGCGGAGTTTTGTCGCGATATTGCGATGTCGTGATATTGCGACGTCGCGATATCACGACACCAAAAAGGAAACAGGGCGCAGTGGTAGGAGCTGTCACGATATCACGATAATCATGATATTGCGACAGTCGTGACTTTGTGACTATCGTGATATCGCGACTATCACGACGTCACGATAGTGCGATGTCATGACTATCATGATATCATGATAGAGCGATGTTGCGACAGTCGTGATATCACGATCGTCGTGACGTCACGACAGTCACGATATCACGACCATCGTGACGTCGTGACAGTCATGATATCACGACCGTCATGACGTCGCGACAGTCACGATATCACGACCATCGTGACAGTCATGATATCGCGACAGTCGCGACGTCATGACAGTTGTGATATCACGACAGTCGCGACGTTGCGATCGTCGCGACATCACGACAGTCGCAACATCGCAATAGTCGCGACGTCACGACAGTCACGATATCGTGATAGGCAGCATTTGCCTAAGTGCTAAAAGCAGCATTTGCTTAAGTGCTTAAAGCAGCATTTGCTTAAGCTCAAACCCGAGCTGGACTTGGAGGATACATTCGATAGTTGGGCCTTCTCACCAGGGAAGGCAAAACGGTCAAAGAAAGCAAACAAGAAATAACCAAAGCACTGTCCCATAATTGGATTGGTGTTGTTTTGGTGTCTACAGATGCCCCTTTTTGGGAAACACTACGGGTGATGCAGTGCTAAGCAAAAATAGATAACCAAAGCACTAGTGATTAGGATTTCTTAGTAACCTAACCAAATTGTGATGCCCCAAGCATGGAAAGGGGATGCATTCTTGAATCCTTGCTTTTGACGAGCTAAGGAATTTGATTTCAAGTATTAACCTATTTTGGTGAGGTGTGACTTGAACTTAGACATTGATCAGTCATGAATAGGCAAAGGGCACAACATTTTATCCACGGGGGAACCTTGAGTTCATGCTTCGGGAATGCCAAGTGTTTGATCGCGTTTGATCAATTTGTGATTGTTGCTTGTTTACTGCCCCAAGCAGGAGCGTGATTGTCTTTGTCAATGATTCTTTGAATGCATGCCAATTCCCTGATTGGGTGTGTGTTTGTTGATTGGTGACTAAGTGTGACTACCCCCTCAAGCGACGAATCGATGAGGGAATGACCACCATGAGAAAAGCAACGAGTCGCTTGACCCAAGGTGACTTAGGTTAGGGTGCCTTCAGATGTCTGTCCGTTGAATGTGCAAGTAGTTTTCTGACTTTTGGATTATTGTTGTTGGGTAAAAACCCTTTTGGTGATGCCATAATGGGGTGAAAGTGTCGAAAGTCCATCTTCCCGTGGAGCGGTCCAGCTATGGTAGCCTTCTTGGGGAAGTAGGAGAGTGACAATTTGAGCCCCGACATCGATTTTGCTATGCCAAGAGGTTAAGTGCAAGAGCACTTGTGTCTGGCAATGTTTATTGTTGTTTGTTTGTGTTGCATTTATTTGTTGTTTTTATTGTTTTTGAGTGTGTTTTGACCCTTTTGTGACATCGTTTGGGGGTGAAATTGTCAAAAATCCATCTTCTCGTGGAGCGGTCCGGCTATGGTAGCCTTCTTAGGGAGTAGAATAGTGACCATTTGTGCCCCGACATCGATTTTCTATGCCAAGAGGTTAAGCGCAAGTGTATTGATGTCCGACAATGATTGATGGTGATGGATGCATGCTTATGGTAATGGATGTATATGGTATGATAAATGCAATTGTTTTTTATTTATATGTGATATGCAAAATGTAATGGATGAAATGAATTTGTGTTGTTTGGTTAGGGAACCATAGACTGTTTAAGACTTTGTTATTTTGTTTTTAGGTGATTACTGTGGTAGATGACTTTGTATGTATGCATGTGGTTTTTTTTTGTATTTTTGATGGTATTGTAAGGATGAAAAGTAGCGCAGTTGGTTTAGAAATGTAGCTAAGGTTTTCTGAGACTTAGATGATTTTAACTCACTAGCCATGATTGTACTTTATCTTACAAGACTTTTGAACAAGGTATGAATTGGACTTGTTTTTGGCCAAGTTATTTCACATCCTTGTGTGTGCAATTCATTTATGTGGTATTCATCATGATAGCGTCAGTGCCAGATAGGCTGTCAACCAAACCTATACTGAGGATCACCTAATTAGCTCCAGTAACTCCTTTATTGTATTTAGTCAAAATCTTCAATCGCTGCTGCTTCTCTTGCGTTCAAAGAAACAATAGATCCGTTAGTAGCACCTGTGTAAAAATAAAACATTCGATCTTTAAAACAAATAAAACAGTGACATAAAATAAAATACGGTTTAGCTGCAACATGGAAAACATAACATAAACATCGACGACAGTTTGGCTCGCCCATTCTACATGTGGGCACGCGGAAGGAGAACTACTAAAGACAGATTGTAACCAAAACATGCTAATCTTCCTAGCCCTTAAAAGGGAAGGAGAGAGATTGTAACCGAATCCAAAATCATATTAATAAAAAAAAAAAGGGTTGTGCTCCTGTTTCTCATTTTATGTTAATTTTGATTCGATTACGTTCATCTTATTTTGTGCATGTTCATTTGGTATCAAGTTAGTATTGTTGTTCTTTTGAAATCTCGTGCTTTTAATGGCGATCATGGTGGGACATAACATAAACATAATAAAATAATTACGGTTTAGCTACAGCATGGAAAACATAACATAAACGTAATAAAATAATTACGTCATAATACATATAAAGTCAACTAGGTCAGCATCATTTTCGAATGAAATAAGATCCGATGAATGCATGCTTAAAATCAAAATTTGCATGTTGATATGCTTGTAATTAAAATTTCGAGATCATAATGCAAAAGAAATAAAAATAGAACACTGAGTTTTATCGGTGAGTGGATGGATCCAGGGATCCGAATTCATGTTCTCCATGAACACCCAATGACCTCCCTTTTAGAAGAGATCACGGATGCAGATGACGTAAATCAATGCTAAAACGTCTGGCAGTAAATTGGCAGGGCTTCGCTGCTCCAAACATTTCTTTTCTTTTCCCATCGTGATCGCCATTGAAAGCATGATATTTCGAAAGAAAAACAATACTAACTTGATACCAAATGAACATGCACAAAATAAGATGAACGTAATCGAATCAAAATTAACATAAAATGAGAAACAAGAGCACAGCCATTTTTTTTATTAATATGATTCCAGATTCGGTTACAATCTCTCTCCTTCCCTTTTAAGGGCTAGGAAGATTAGCATGTTTCGGTTACAATCTATATTTAGTAGTTCTCCTTTCGCGTGCCCACATGTAGAATGGGCGGGCCAAAGTGTCACCGTCGCTTGTGTTGGTGAATCTTCAATCGCTGTCGCTTCTCTTGCATTCAAAGAAACAACAGATCCGTTAGTAGCACCTGTGTAAAAATAAAACATTCGATCTTTAAAACAAATAAAACAACGACATAAAAGAAAATACGGTTTAGCTACAGCGTGGAAAACATAACATAAACGTAATAAAATAATTATGTCATAATACATATAAAGTCAACTAGGTCTGCATCATTTTCGAATAAAATAAGATCCGATGAATGCATGCTTAAAATCAAAATCTGCATGTTGATATGCTTGCAATTAAAATCTCGAGATCATAATGCAAAAGAAATAAAAATAGAACACTAAGCTTTGTCAGCGAGTGGATGGATCCAGGGATCCGAATTCACGTTCTCCATGAACACTCGATGACCTCCCTTGCAGAAGAGATCACGGATGCGAATGACGTAAATCAATGCTAAAATGTCTGGTGGTAAACTGGTAGGGCTTCGCTGCTCCAAACGTTTCTTTTCTGCTCTCCTCTTTTTTGGGTGGAAAAGTCCACCATTTTATAGACCCAGGGGGTCTCTTTGGATAGGCGTGCATAAGCGCCATGTGTTGGTCATAGGTGCCATGTGGCGGTCATGTCTTCCCACGAGAGAGGAAAGTCCTCCATGACTCGGGCTTTCATGAATGCCTCTGTGACAGTCCTCTAACGGCCCACGCACTTGACTGACTTCCACTTCTAGTTGTTTAAAGTCCACCTTTGTATTTTTTTAACGTCCGCTTTCGAATGTTTAATGCTCGCTTTTAATTTTTTAAAATGCACTTCTAATTGTTTAAAAGTCCACTTTAATTGGTGTAAAATCCGTCCTCGTTGGTTAAAGTCTGCCCAGGCATAAATGCGGAGTTTTGTCGCGATATCATGACGTCGCGATATCACGACACCAAAAAGGAAACAGGGCACAGTGGTAGGAGCTATCGTGATATCGTGACAGTCACGACAGCACGACGTCGCGACTGTCGCAATATCGTGACTATAGAGACATTACAACTGTCGTGATATCGTGAATGTCATGATGTCACTACAGTGCGACGTTGTGACTGTCATGATATCATGACTATCATGATATTGCGACAGCACGATGTTGTGATAGCGCGATGTCGTGACAGTCGCAATGTCGCGATAGTTGCAATATCATGCCACCGCGATGTCGTGATATCACGACAGGTAGCATTTGCCTAAGTGCTAAAAGCAGCATTTGCTTAAGTTCTTAAAGCAGCATTTGCTTAAGCTCAAACCCGAGCTAGACTTGGAGGATACATTCGATAGTTGGGCCTTCTCACCAGGGAAGGCGAAACGGTCGAAGAAAGCAAATAGGAAATAACCAAAGCACTGTCTCGTAATTTGATTGGTGTTGTTTTGGTGTCTACAGATGCCCCTTTTTGGGAAGCACTACGAGTGATGCAGTGGTAAGCAAAAATAGATAACCAAAGCACTAGTGATTAGGATTTCTTAGTAACCTAACCAACTTGTGATGCCCCAAGCATGGAAAGGGGATGCATTCTTGAATCCTTGCTTTTGACGAGCTAAGGAATTTGATTTCAAGTATTAACCTATCTACAATAACAAAGATTTTTGAGGAGTTTGATGATTTTGACTCTCTCTTTCTTCTTTATTTTTTTTTTTTTGGTTTTGAAAAGAGTCAATAATATTGCTGTTTTGACTTTTATTTTTTTTATTTTTTTATTTTTTGTTTGTTTTTGTTTAAAGAGTTTTATATATATTTTTAAAATGAGACAACATGCAAAATATGTACAAATGATGAAATGACCAAATTTTATGCGTAATATCGCTTAAGATGCATAATATTCATAGGTTCTTTTAAATATTTACCATCTAAGGTAGCTAATTTGTATGCTCCCGATTCAAATTTAGCAGTGATAATATATGGTCCAAGCCAGTTGGGCTCAAATTTACCTTTAAGGTCTTTAGTTGCATTAGTATTTTTTTTATTTTCTTTTAAAACAAGGTCGTCGACCTCAAAGGATTGATGACGAACTTTCTTGGCATATGATATTTTAAGCTTGTTTTGGTAAGCACGAAGATGCTCCAAAGCATTGATGTGCTTTTCATCTAGGAGTTCCAGCTGACTGAGTCTGCCAGCTCGATATTCATCTCCTACTTTGGTATCTTGAAGTAGTAAAGACAAAGAAGGAACTTCTAATTCAAAAGGAAAAACGGCTTCAGCGCCATAAACCAAGACAAAAGGTGAAGTTCTGGTGGGAGTTCGAACACTAGTTCGATAGGCCCACAAAGCTAGATATAATTGAATGTGCCAGTCACAGCTAGATTTATTGACCAATATTTTAAGAATTTTGATTAAGGTTTTGTTAGATGCTTCAGCTTGGCCATTACCCTGAGGATAATAGGGAGTGGACCATCGATATTGAATCTTATATTTATGGCATAATTTCTTAACATCTTTATTTTTGAAACAAGTTCCATTGTCTGAGATGAGATTTGTAGGAATTTCGAACCTTCAAATGATTTGATTAAAAATAAATTTGGAGACTTGTGTTCCAGTGCAGGAAGCTAAAGGCATAAATTCAACCCACTTCGTGAAATACTCAGTGGTGGTTATGATGAATTTGTGTCCATCAGATGACACAAGATTAATTTTACCAATAATGTCTAAGCCCCATTTTGAAAAGGGCCAAGGAGATGAAATAGCCTGCAGCTCTTGTGCAGGTGCATGGACAAGGTCAGCATGTTTCTGGCACTTTTCGTGATGGCGCACATACTCATGTGCATCATTTTCCATGGTAGGCCAAAAGTAGCCTATCCTAAGGTGCTTTTTAGCAATGACACTACCACTGAAGTGTCCTCCACAAGAGCCATCGTGGACTTCACTTAAAGCTGATTTGGATTCTTCTAGATTCAAACATCTCAATAGGATACCTTCAAAAGATCTCCTATATAAAGTATTTCCAATTATTACAAATCGACTTGCTCGTCTATGTAATAATCGAAGTTGGTTTCTATTAAAATTGGCAGGGAAAGTCCCATTGTGAAGAAAATCAAATATATCTGTATACCAAGGTTCAGGAGTAGTTTCATTGATTAGAAAAACATCCAAAGGTTCCAAACATGACTTATTTGAAGCGGGTTCCTGGAGTCGACGAATAATGATGGTGGCATATTCGTCATCTAACTCCAAGGGCAGAAGAGATGCAACTGCGGCCATAGCGTCAGCCGCACGGTTGCTAGTTCGCAGAATAGCTTCCAAAGTAACTTTATCAAACAAGGATAACAATTGCAAAACATATGCTTTATATGGGCGCAATTTATCATCTCTGGTATGATAAAATTCATTAATTTGATTTATGACTTTGAGAATCACCAAAAACTAGCAGATGTTTGATTTTTAATGCCAAGGTAGCTTGTAATCCAAGGATTAGAGCCTCATATTCGGCAGTATTATTGGTGCAAGCAAATGTTAATTTAAAAGACAAAGGTATAATGTATTTTTGTGGAGTTATTAAAATAATACCCACACCAGGCCCACTCATGCATCGGGCTCCATCAAAGTATAAGGACCATTGTTCAACATGGTCTACCTCTAATTGAAGGCATTCATCAGGAAACTCAATGATGAGGGGATGGGTAGACTCTAAGGGTGCAGTAGCTAATTGATTTTCTATGATTTGACCCTTAACAGACTTTTTTCCTATGAATGTGAGTTCAAACTCGCTTAGAGCAAGAACCCACTTGGCTGTGCGACTCGATAAATAAGGTCGACTCATAAGATATCGCAAGGGATCATATTTAGCAATGACATATGTTTTTTTACTAAGCATATAATGGCATAATTTTTGCATAGAAAATACGACTGCTAGACATAGTTTTTCTAATGAGGTATAACGAGTTTCATAACTGATTAAAGTTCGGCTAATGTAATAATTAGCACGTTCTTTCTTCTCATCATCAAGCTGAGCTAACATATCTCCTAAAGCAAAATCTGAAGCTGAAATATACAAGAGAAACGGGCGATCAGGTCTAGGCGATGAAAGCACAGGTGGGTTAAGGAGGTATTTTTTGAGAAGTTCAAAAGCTTCTGTACATTCGTCGTCCCAATTAAAAGGGACATCCTTCTTAAGGATCTTAAGAAAGGGAGTGGTTGTCCGCCAGCTTATCGATGAAGCGACGGATGGCTTGAAGCTTACCTTGTAAACTTCGTAACTCAAATATATTGGTAGGTGCGGGCATATCAGTGATAGCCACAATATTGAGAGGGTCGATTTTGATACCACATAAAGAAACTAAAACCCCTAATAGTTTACCGGACTTAACTCCAAATATGCATTTGGCTGGATTTAATCGAATAAGGTATTCTATTAACCGATTAAATACTTTTCTCAAATCATCTAAATGATCATATTTTTTAATAGAGCGAGCTATAATATCATCTACGTAATCATGTAGGATATCATGCATCATATCATGAAAGATATAAGTCATAGCTCGTTGATATGTTGCACCTGCATTATTTAAACCAAATGGCATCACTTTCCAACAAAAGGTACCCCAAGGGGTAATAAAGGTTGTTTTAGCCTGATCTTTAGGAGCTATCTTGATCTGATTATAGCCAGAAAATCCATCCATTAGGGACATCATTCCACTCCCAACGGTAAAGTCAATGATTTGGTCCATGTTTGGAAGAGGACAATCATCTTTAGGGCATGCAACGTTAATATCTCTAAAGTCCGTCCAAACCCTAACTTTGGTAGCTTCTTTCTTGGTGACTGGAACTACATTCGAGATCCATTCAGTATAATTAATAACTTGTATGAAAATAACATTTAGGAGTTTTTCTAACTCCCCTTTGACTAGTAAGGCCACTTTGGGATGCATTTTTCTAAGTTTCTATTTAACAAGTTTAACATCCGAATGGACTACTAGATGATGCATGACTATAGAAGGGTCCAGACCTGGCATATCTTCATATGTCCAAGCGAAGACATATTCATATTCTTTAAGGAATGCAATGTATTCATCTTGTTTTTCTTGACTTAATGTTGATCCAATATTGATTATGTGAGGATTATCCTCAGTTCCAATGTTAACTTTAATGACGTTTTCTACTTCCATGTGTAGATCTCTTTCAAAATTAGGTGGGGCGGGTGAAACGCCCAATTCTTGTAATTATTTTAAGGTTAAGTTGTATAATTCGTCTTGATGAGTGGTGGCCTCAAGTTGGGCTATAGTTGGTATAGAACCATCAAAATAAAAACCATTGTGTAACAAATCTTCAACGGAGATATCATGGAAAATATTTCCTTCCAACTCCTCATCGAATTTAGCAATCAATTCAGGGTAAGCTATGGATAGCATATTGCAGGTAAAGGGATTATTCTTTGAACACAAAAAATCTTGTTTATCTAGATAATCTTGAGAACATATGAGTTGATCATCATATTCAAAATGGAAGGGTTGACCCTTACTAGGAAATATGCCCACACCACATCAGGCAGACCATGGCTCTACCTCAATAGGTTCTTTCATACCATTTTGGAAAGGTCCCAATCCTTTCCATTTATAGCCCATTTTAAGCATTATGGGCTTAGCTTTAATATATTCATTAGCAAAATAACATCGGACATATCCCTCATGATGAGTTTTGATGTTCCTGGGTATTCTTCCCCAATCATATCCTTTATAAATAAAAGCACAACTCCCAACTTGGTAAGTACTTCCCATAGGTTGTGGGAGGCCCAAAGTACGAGGATATGGCAACAAGTTATTTAAAAGAATTGAATCTTGCATAAAAGCATTTGTTTTTTTTTATATTAAAATTATGGATAAATCCGATAAAAGTTCATCAGAAAGAGCATAAGATGTAGAAGGATCATTCCCTATATCTTTATATGTGGAAGGTATGATAGATGTTGATAATGTGGAGGTGTCAATAAATGGGTCTATAGGTTTTGAAATTATAGGGATAGAACATGAAGGATTGGTTGTGGATTGAAGATATTTTTGAGGTTTTAGTGTGGTTTGTTCAGAAGATGGTTGAGTTAAATGTATATGTGTAGTTGATGGGGTAGATGAGGTTATGTATGTGTTTTTCACATGTTTAGATGAAAAATAAGAATTAGGATGTGTGGATGACAGAGTGGGGCAAAATTGCACTCCAACAGGTTCTGCCAAAGCACACATATCAAAGGGTCTAGGGTCACCATGGATAGTGACCAACTGATTTTTAAATTCAAATTTAACACACTGATGTAAAGTGGAAGGAACCACTCGCATCACATTGATCCAAGGGTGACCCAAAAGTATATTGTATGATGTGAGGCAATGTACAATAAACACGGTTGTATCTAGGGTTCTAGGACCAACTTACAAGGGTAAGGTAATGACTCCACACGTTTCTTGTGTCTCGTCATTGAAATCTTTGATAATCATGTCAGTTTTCTTTATTTCATCACTTCTAAACCCAAATCATTGGTAGAAGTCAAAAGTGCAAATGTTTAGAGATGAACCATTATCAATCAAGACTCTTTTAACAGCTACATCTCCAATTAGAGCAGTAATATATAAGGGGTTATCCTTATGTAAACTATGTTGTGGGATATCTTTATCCCGAAAGTCAATACAATCAACTTCTTGAGTGATGATAGTATTGGACATGGCTTCGGGTTGAATATTTTGAGGTACCATCATTTGGCTTAATGTAAGCATTAACTCATCCCTATGGGTAGGAGAAGATCTTAACAAGTCCAAAAGGGAAATTTTGGCTGTAGTATTGGATAATTGTTCATTAATATTGTAAGGAGGCTTAGGTTGAACATTAGACATATGATTCCCTTTATTGGGATTTTTCAAAATAAATGGAGTTGATCCATCATTCTGAGTTTGATCTTATTGAAAATTTTGAGCCTGTCGTATGGTAACAACTCCGATGGTACCCACAATGTTATATTAAAGACGCTGAACTGGTCTTGGTTGAGCGTTTATGGCTTGTTCATTAGGAAGGAACTGATTAGAAGAGGGTCGAGTAGTAACTCTTCTAGGAAATGGTTCTTCTGGAACCATAGCATCTGTGATGGGTTGAATAGGATCTGATTCATTTTCAAAACTATTCGATTGGTTTGAGGTGATGTCTATTTCACTTTCAGTATCTAATTCTACATCACTAGTATCGAGAGTTTGATATTATGTAAAGGTCTGGTCGTGACCATGGATAAGGTTGTGCCAAATATTTGAGGATCCTGAACAGATAATTGTCCACTAATAGTCCCTACATATTTGTAGGAGGGGGAACATTATGATGTTTGATTTGATTGGCCACTTCTTTACCATTTTTTGGTAAAGGATGTTGAAATATATCTAATGATTGATTAGCATTTTGATTTTGATTTTGGGGAATGGTATTTTGAGCATTATTAGGAGCATTTTGTTTAGGTTGGAAGGCTTGCACCTCCATTTCATTATTATCAATCAGATATTGTATTTTATGTTTCAATATTTTACAAGATTTTGTAGCATGTCCAGGTCCTCTATGAAAATCACAATGTAAATCAGCTCTGTATCCGGGTATAGTTGGATCAGGTTCCCGGATAGCTGGTAATTGAATCAAGCCTCGTGCTAATAATTGAGGAAGAATGATTGATAAAGGTTGATTCAATCTAGTAAATTCTTGAGGAGGTTTATCAGGAGGTTTTAATATAAATTTTTCTGTTGTCTTCGTTGTATTGATATAAGCAACGTTTCTACTATCAATGACTCCGTCACCTACAACTTGTTTGTTTTTATACTGATTTCTAGATGTTTTCTCATCATCTTTCTTTTTGAGCTAACCTCTTCTAATGAGAGCATCTTCTACCTTTCGAGCTAAGTCTATAGCTTTATCGAAGGTAGTTAAGGTGGCAATTGATAACTCATAAGATATTTTTTCTTGTAAATTATTAATAAAAATGTCCAACATTTCCCTATAAGGTAGCACAAAGTGCAGTTTTCCTTTCAACTGCCTCCATCTAGGTAAGAAATCAGCAAAACATTCATCTTTGTCTTGTTTTAAGTTGTACAAATATTTAATGGTGACATGCCTCTCGATGTAGGCACTAAATTGATGGAAAAAATATTCAACTGTTTCTTCAAAATTTCTCAAAGAATGAGTGGGCAATTGATAGTACCACTCTAATGCCATTCCTCCTAAAATTTTTGAGAACATTTTTAGTAATAACAAGTCATCATGTGATATATCATGACATGCTATCCTAAACATGCGAAGATGCTCTATGGGATCTTCAGTTCCTTTATATATAGGCAGGACGGGCATGGGAAAGTGTTTAGGGTATGGTTGTGCTACAACTATGGGATCCAGAGGTTGACTACATATCTCTCGATAATTGTACGAGGGATAGTAGGGATCTATCTGGTCCATGCGCAAAGCTAACTATTTCACCATGGCTTCCAGATTACTGGTTTGCCCACCATATTGATTCGGTAGGGCATTAATATGGGATTTGGGAGCATATGATGGAGGGACATGGAGATTAGATGCTATATTGCTATTGTATAAATTGTTGGTAGGAAGGGTGTTATGAAGAAATTTTGAAGTTGTATTATGTTGTATGCCCGATTGTTGAAAATTGGTGTTTGGCTTCATTTTAGGTTTTTGTCTACTTGAAGCATATTGATCAATAGTTTGGCGAAGTAAAGTAGTGAAGGAAGGTTTCTTTTATGTGGGATTGATTTTAGGCTCAATAACAAGTTCCTTAGGGGGTTGGGTAACCTGTTGTTTTGGCATGTTCTGAATCATAGTGACCATATATCTATTGGATGGTCCAGCTTTATCACTTTCTTGATCAATGAAAGACAAGGGATTAGTGTGTATGTAAAACATATGTTCCATGGCTGATTGAGTGCCACTAATTTGTCCTTTATCAATACGAACTACCATATTAAGAGCACCAATGTTATTATTGAAAAATTTCCAGAAATGATCTAAGTTATCAAAAGCAATAGTTCCATCTCGAGCTATTCTAGGGGATGAGGATCCTTCCTCTTTAAGATTTTCTTGTTGTTCATTTTCTTCAGCCAGGTCATCTTCTGGCTGTTCTAGAGTTTCTCCTTCCGAAATTGATTCCTCAGGAAGGACATTTGGGTTTTTGTTTTGTCTCCTAACCAATATTCTCCTTCTTCAGTTTGTTTACCACTCCTAAGTTTAGGCATTGTGGTTAAATTTAAATTTCAGCAAATAATATATATATATATATATATATATATATATATATATATATATATATATATATATATATATATATATATATGCAACAAGCTTAAGAGGTATATATTTTAATTATATACCTACTATAGTATTTGAAATAGAATGTTTTTGGTTTTTGTTATGTTTTGGTTTTTCTTGTTTTTGTAACAATATTATAAAGATAACAAACAACACACTAAATGCAAGAAATAATAATAATGAAAGCAATGATCTAGTTTTCTATAAACAATTTATAAATATCATTAATGGGCTCGAGTTCTTCAGGATTCATGAAGTGTTCTTCAAATTGAAAATTTTCTTTCAAGAATTTGACAAAAAGTGCTATAGTGATATTATCTGTCTCAGATTCTGGTTGGTAGAAATAAATTTCGTGGCAATACTCTCGATATAACACAGCCCTAGGAAATCTATTCCATATTTCCCTATCCGTAAGAACGACCTCTTGATCTTCTACATGACCTAGGAATTGGTGTATAACAGCTGCGTTCTCGAGGTATTCCTCGAAGGTGAACAATTCTTAAGACACAAGAGCTCTCCTATAAGCTAACCACCTATGGCAGGCTCTCTGAAGTTCATGATAAACAATGAGTTGATGAGGATGCAGGATCCTATCTAGGGAAAACCTCTTGATTTGTCTAAGTTCAGTTGATTTAGATGAAATGACACCTAGCCTCCTATCAAGTTCTTTCCATAGAAGTTGGTTTCTATCTATTTCAGGCACACTAAGCACAAAATTAACTTCTATGGCTATTAATTGATTTGCAACGTTTATAGTGACAGCTAATCTTTTCTTAGGAGCTACCATCTAGACATGATATGCAACTTAGTAGTTTTCTAATGATTTTAAATGCATCTATGTTTTTGTTTTTTTGTTTTTTTTTTGTTTTCAAAAGGTTTTAGTTTCACGTCGGGTTCACCAAAATGTATCGCTCCAAATTTTTCGCACCCTTACCTTCAGGCTAAAGGATCCGTGCCCAGAAGGAGGATGGGAAAAGGATGGGACGATACCTCGGAATGAGAGGCCCTTTGAAGGTCCCACCTCTCGAGAGGGGTATTAAGGTGATTTTTTGATGGATGGTGGGGTTCACCAGGAAACGTTTAGTGATAGTTTCCACGCCTAGGTTGGGAATGAGTTTAATGTGTTCAATTTTACCTTTAAACATCCAAGTCCTAGGTTTGGAAAAATGAATCTAAGCTAAGCTATATGAAATGCTGATTAAATGAATACATAAAATAGATTTGAACAGAAAACAGAGAGAATAAGCTAGATTAAAGAGCCATACCTGATCCGGATGTCTGACGAAGATTCTAATTTTTGAAGCAATCCAGATCGTTTGGAATTTGACAGGATCGTCTCTAATCTGACAGGATCGTCTGAGATCTGACGAATTCATCAGACGAATTTTTTGGAGACCTGCAATTGTAGAAATGGATACCAAGAACAAAAAATACAATTGCAAAAGCAAGGGAAAATGATAGAAATGAAAGTATGAATGCTAGAATGACAACTTTAGATAACAAATTAAGTAAAATACATGGTTTTAATGACAAAATTTGACTTTATTATGCATCTAGGCTACATGAGGTGAACTCCAAGATGCAAAGTAGTAATAAGGTTAACTAATGCAAAACAAAACAACAAAAAAGAGTAAAGAAATGCAAACTTTGGGCACTAATTGCCCCCAATGTTGACTACAGTCGAAATTGTCTTAGATTGGTACGAAATCATCTCGAATTGGATAGGATATTCTACGACGATCTGAGCTTTGCTTCGGCTGAATAATAACAAAGTTCTTGCAAGAAAATTCAAAAAAGGACAAAGGCGAACAATAATCTAGGATATCCTAAAGCATGTAAAACTTAAAGTACAGAAAAATTTAGCCAGGGGAATGTTAATGGGAGGGCCTAAGATTAAATAGGCATAGGAAAGAGGTTGGGAGGTTGGAGATCATACCATTTTGGGAGATCTCCAATGAGGGGAGACTCTAACGGTGCAGATGCATCTCTACCCGAGTTAGAGAAGCTGTTGAAATAAAAGCTAATTATGAAAAATCAGTTTTGGGACAAAATCATCTAGATGTTCTAGTCTAGACAAAATCATCCCATCTGAGGTGATATCATCTGATCGCAGATGATATCGTCCAATGGATGAAACAAACTCTAAAAATGGCACAAAAAACAAGGAAACGAGTAGCAGGCGGTTTGGAAGCGATTTTGGGGTTGAAATTTGAATTTGAATTATTACTAAGGTAATTTTAATTATTTACTAAGTTTTACTGCACCAATTTTAGGGTGCTACAACACTGAATCCATGATTGTAATTGAAACTATGTTAACGCTCCTACCCCCTAAAAAGGAGGAGACGTCTTTGTAACTGAATTGGAAGAGTATAAATAAAAAGGGCTGAGATTTCTATACTTCCTTTTATCTCATTTAAATTCGTCTCTTTTCTTTCATTTCATGCATTTCACTTTATAGGACCTTAAGTGTTAACTTTGGGTTTTGAATACATCGCATTAGTTATCCTTTCAATCTTTCGAAATCTCGTGCTTTTAACACCAACGATTAATTTTTTACCGTTGGATTTTGACCCTAGCCACGGCTGACAATCGCAGCCCCAAATTGGTCAATTGGGAGCCACGGTTGCCACCCGTGGCTACAGGAATGACCTTCTTCAAGATTAATTCCCACCCCAAAAATACCCCAAATTAAAACCCACACCACTAATCTAACCTAGATCTAATCCTAAACTACGGCGAGGTTCATTACCAAAAGGTTTAATGAGGTCAATTTATCCCATTACTTAAAACTTGAAAATCAAATAAGAGAGATTGAGAATCTACCTTCGAAGCATCAACTTCACCACTAGTCGAAGCCTCAAGTTGGTCATCCATGAGGTTTGGTCATTGTTTTAGCAGCATTCCGTATCAGAAGTTATCTCTCTCCTCTTAGAGCTCTCACTATCAGCAGTTGTAGTAGGAAATAATGAAAAATGAAAAAACCTAAAAAAAAATTTATATTTCTAACTTGGCCCTCAATCATGGTTGTCAACCGTGGGCATATATTAGAGTTTTTTGATCGCGATTATCCGATGCGGCTAGGAAAATTGCTAAAAATAGCTACGACTAAAAACCGTGGCTAGCAGCTAGCAATAGATGCTCTCAAATTCCAACTATGAGGAGACTTAAAATGCAAAATAAAAAATATTCAATGGTCCAAAAACCTAAAAAATTGTAAAAATAACAAAAACATCACATAAAGTAAAATTTAAATGCATCTCGTATTTAGTTATTTATCCTATACACTTGGCGGTTGCAGTGACTTGCACTCCATGCAATACGAAAATATGAGTAAATTACCATAAGGTCATTTGGGGTAAATTAGTCATCATTGAATTGAAATGCTTCACTTAAATCTCAAAGAAATCCCAGGAAGTTGGACTACCCCACAGGAACGAGGCGTTTATTTCATTTCTTCTATGATATTTTTAGTAGATCATCAAACATAGTGATTCACCACAAGCTTAAATGGAATTAACACCATCTTGATTCCCTAAGAAGGCTATTATGGTTGGACTGATCTGTGAGATAGAGATGTATAATTGCTATTAATGGTTGAAATCATTGTTGTAATAGACCTTTCGATATAATAAACTACAAGTCTTAATCATCCAAATTATTCATCTTGGTCAAACGACTCGTCGCTTTAATTACTTGTCATTACCCTCATCGACTCACCGCTTGAAGGGGTAGTCATAATATCATAATTCATAATTAAAATCAACAAAGGATCACTCAATCACATAAATTGTGTTCATATTACAAATCATTGCTAACAACTATCATAAGCTTATCCTTCTACTAGCAAAAAACAAATATGTCAGTTTAAAGCCTTTCAACGATCCACCTATAGAAATAAGCGTACCTCAAATGCTACCCTGATCATAGTTGGACATGTGAAAGCTTTGTAAAATTAAGTCTTCCATCCCATTGGAAGCAATGATTCTAAGATGTGCATCCTTTGCAGGATTGGGCATCTAATATTGATCAGATCAATGATCATCATTCAACCTACAACATGGCTTTAGGTGGTCTATTTTTTCTCAGTGTTGTGTTTTCCCATAATGCATCCCAAAAGGGGCATTTGTAGACACCTAAAACACATCATGTTTAGGAGACTACTCATATGGGTATATTTTCAAACCATATGAATGATCTTGGACCTTTCCAAGTCAAATAAGTGGTTCTAACCACTCATTTTTGTTAGGAGGGAAACTGAAGGGATTATTTTATTGATAAAAATGAGTTACATATATAGGCAGAAGGCCTATATGAAACACATGACACTTGTCAAGAGAAACTGACAAGTGTCAAGGTGAAGGCATAGTGCACTTTAACTCTAACATTCCCCCTTAAAGTACACTATCCTAACTAAAGAAGAAACAAAACAAGTCAACATTAGGTAACATTCCCCCTTAATGTTGACTTCTCTAAAACAACCTATCATCCTCTCTTATTTGGTCTAGGCTCATGCTCTTTGCGCTTGGCTCTCCAACTGTGAATAATGCTAGATTCACTATGTATACATCTCGGTCTGTTGCCTCAGGGTCAGCCACTTCCACGGGTCTGTTGCCACTTGGGTCGGCCGTCTAAGTGCCTCGGGGTCATCATGGGTGCCTCAAGGTCAGCCACTTCTGGGTTTGTTGCCTCTGCAGGTCATCCTCAAAGGATGTTGCCTGTCGTAGGTCACTGACTAGATTCACCATGAGTATGAAATCCCTCCTCATGGTGAACTCAATCTAGAATGTGTCGGTCTCTGCCGAAAATGCACCTAATACAAAGGAAAAATGAGCCATATAAGAGTGTCGATCTCTGTCGAAAATGCACTCAATACAATAAAATGAGCCATAGATCAAAATAGGAGAGAAGAAGAAAATAAGAGAATCTTCTGAAGTTTCTTTGTCTGTAGTCTTCAGAAGTAGATTCGAAAACAACCTCGGATAGAGTCTAGGGTGTCTTTGTCTGTAGTCCCTAGTATAAGTGTCCTTATGGTGACCATGTCATCCCATCGAAATGCATGGGTAACCAGCCGCTGCATTTGCCAAGTGTATAGAAAAGATCACTAGGTACAAGGATCACATATGAAATTACCTTGGGAGTGTCGAGTACAACCGAGAGTGCACTCCAAGGCAAAAAATTTGAGGCTAAAAAAACTGAACTGAAACAGCGTCAAAATCATAATTTGACACCACCATTGTTTTTGTCGTGGAAAACCATTTCCCACGACTATAAATACCCGTATATTCCACCATCAAAGGGGCCTTCATCATGATGAAAAACAACATGCCTCTCCAAGACAGCAACTAAAACCTCGCACTGTGGCGGCATCGCTCTCTGGCGGAATAAAAAACATCATCACAATTTTCCTTTCGTAAGGAAATTACATGGGCCCACTTAAACCATCCTTGAAAAAAATACAGAGCCTTTCACTTCATGTATGCATTACATTTAAAAGGTGGTTTTATTGTTGGCCATAAACACTGAAATAATAAATTTATTAAACCATGCCCCCTTTTCAAATTAAAATAGCTATGCCCCCATGCTTTCAATTAATGGCCATCCTCGTGGCCAAGTGCCTCCACTAAGTCCAGAGGAGTCGGCATGGAAACAAGAGTTAGCAGGGAGATGTGGCACTGGTAGAGGGAGACGTGGCGCTGCAGCTAACTGAAAAACTCTTTTGACGACCTTCCTCGTCCGTTGGATGCACGGATCCCCAGCACGCATGCCCACCATGTGACACCAAATTTTGGCTTGCAAACATTTCATGGCCTGATGCTGCTATGACTGTTAGAGTACAACAAATTACAGTGCCGAGTCCTCCGTCCCGAGCTCAATCACTGTTGTGTTGTGTCGCGTGCGGCCGTTGATTCGTCCATCATACAAATGGTCTCATGATCAGTGGCCTTGAAGTCAAAGGTGCAGGTATGTTTTTTTTTTGGCATATCAGTGCAGCAATTGGGTGTTTTGAAAGGAGGCGGCATAGGCATAGAAATTTTGACTCTCTGGCTTGACAAAAAATGTACCTGCGATTGAAATTGGTGTGAGGTACAACAAAAAATGGGGACTGTAATATTGGGACACATAGCTACAGAATATAGACTACAAACGTTGTCACCAACGAACAACTAGCACACGTGGCTCTCAAAAATAAATAACTTTTGATGCTTTTATAACAATTGTCATGTCCTCTTCACATCTAACAAACTAGCGAGTGCCACTGCTCTTTTTATTGTAGTCTGACGATTTCACCTTGCCACTGCCATGATCCGCTAGTTCATCCTCAGTGCACAGTGAGGAAAGAAGAGAAACTTGACATCGTGGGCCACTACATCGAGGCCACCTCCACCTCCATTGCGGTGTGTGCAGAGTTCAACGATCATGGAAATAACATCAGCTTCGGCAGAGACCATAGCTCTAATTTCTAATGATCTCAAGAATTTCTTGTAGTCAGAATCCGATGAAATTTTGGTGAGCTTAAAATAGCTCTTCAAGGCCGTGATGTTACACAACGAACCCCGTATCATAGCTACCTCCTATTTATAGAAAGGGATCCCTGGCCCATCGAGGAGGCGCACGAGTGGGCCCAGCGTGCCCTTTGCCACCAGCGCACGACGTCACCCGTTCGTCTCAGCAAGCATCGCTCGGCCCCAACTTCCCATCTGCGCTCAATGTGGAAAAACAAATTGTATGGCTTTCGCATCTGACTGCATTGTTCATCATGTCGATAGCAATGGTGGGTGTTGTACTCGAAGGAGGCTGAGGGTGAGAAGCGATTGATCATAAATTTGACAATATGAAGTATTTCTCACCCACATAAATCTGAGCAGACCATATAACCTCCGATCGCCTACTTTTCCATGGAAAAAAAAATAGTACGAAGGGAGCTGGGATAGACCAGATCAAAATTGCCTACGTCTTCAAGCGCCCCTTCATCGCTGAATTTCTGCACGATATGGCCAAAATTTTGAACTCGTCATCTTCATCGCCAGTGATTATGAATACGTAGACTAGGTTATTGACGAAATCGACATCGACGACATCATTTCGTTGGACTACGCTCTGTTTCATCCAAATGCAGGCATACGGGACTCGACCTCGGGTCTCTTGTATAAGAACCTGTTCGACGCACAGCTGGACGTGATGTTCATTGCAATGGCGACGTTGGGGCACAAGGACCTGGACATCATTGTCACGAAGACCGGTTGGCCCTCCAAGGGCGATGAGGACGAGACAGGGGCCAGCAGGGACAATGCTACGGCCTACAATGGTAACCTCGTGAAGCACGTTGTTTCCAGCTCCGGGACACCGATGAAGCCCAACCATAAAAAATCTCCTGTGCAGCATTCAACAACAACCGAAACTCTAAAAAAAAATGAATCTGTCCTGTGCATTTTTGGATCTGAGCATTCACACCCAGGTAACCCAAAAGAATGTCAGGGATATGATCTTCCTTTAAAAAAAATTGTCGTTGTTTCCTCAGTGTTCTGTCGTCGCTGCCCAAATGGTCTAATCCTAGCAAATCTTTCACCTCAACCAATTTCGACACCAGGAAAAAAACAACCTGAACCTCAACTTCGTCAATGTTGCTATCATTAACCATAACTGTAGACGCCAAAAAACTTCACCAGCAGGGTTTTCACCAGTCATTGAGCCTTCTGCAGAAGAGAACCAAAAAACTGAAGTCGTAGGGCAAAATAAGTTGTTCAAGCATGCCTTCAAATATGGGTGTGAGCAGCTTAACCCCACCACAAATAGCTCCTTTTGGGCTTTGAATTCAGTAACAGTCGAGGTCCTCTACCAATGTCGAGGCAGTATGCACCCGAAAAAAAAAATGCAAGCCCAAAGCCTCCAACAAAAAATAGTTCTTCAGCACATTGTTCTATCAAGCCATTGCAAACCTAGATCTGGCAGCCATGATTTTTCAAAAATCTGGTTTCTGATTCATCCATCAAGGATGAAGAGCATACTCCCTCTTTTGAAAAAAAAATGGGGAGAAAATGAAAAATGAGGAGGGAGGATTTCCATGAGGGAAATCCCCCCTCAAGGGTTTCTTAGGCAGGAGAGGGAACCTGCTCTAATACCAAATGTTAGGAGTTAAACTGATGGGATTACCTTTTATTGATACAAATGGTTACAATATATAGGCATAAGCCTATATTCAACACATGACTCTTGTCAAGAGAAACTGACAAGTGTCAAGGTGAAGGCATAGTGCACTTTAACTCTAACAATTTTAGGCATCTTGGGCCTATTCAGCCTTAGCCATGGATGGCATTCATAGCTAATATCTCTACCATATTTGACACCTACAGCTAGGGTCCTAGCCACATTTAGGAGCCATGGATAGCTCTATAACTGTCTCATTCTCCTGAGCTAAGCCAAATTGGTTGTAATAGCCTAATGCAAGTGGTTCTAAGCGGTTTGGACTGCGAATCCTCTAGAAGGTTTCATCCAACTGCTCTATCTTGAAATTTCTCGATCTTGGCTTCCTTGAGAAGCCAATATTGGGATTAGGGAGTCTATTTATAGAGCCTTTAAATAGGCTAGATGGATCTAGAGTCTACTATAGCGAAGCCCTATCGAATTGGAGAGCTAATTGCATATTGTGAAGAGCAACTAGATGCTACCAAAATCCAGTTAGACCATCAACTTTACAACAATGGATATCTCAAGAGCTTGAGGAGTAAGCTTACCAATTGATACACTTCCATTGCAAATTATAGTGAATTCAACCGCTAATCTATCCTAGAATACTAAGGTGACCCTTGATCATCAATTCTTTGGAGAATTTGAGCATTCCTAGCCCTAGTTTCAAGAGAAAGGGAAGTTTTGAGAATTTTAGCATTCCGAACGAGTTGCTTTAAACACCTGCGACTAGAGTTTGATGCTCATTTCCCTCCATTTTAGTCGTATTATTTTTCATTTTAGTTATGCAAATAGGTTAATATAGCCTATATTAGTCTTAATTTACTTATTTGCATGGTTAATTAGTAAGAGTAGAGGTAGCTTTACCTTAACTTTGGTCATACTTGCTAGATTTCATTAATCTTCATATATTAGCTTCATTTCATGCTTTCACTACAAATAACATGTTATATTAGCTAGATCCATGTGTTTTACTTCATGCTTTACATTAATTTAGCTATTTTGTAAACATCTTTGCATATCTTTATGCTTTCTTTCAAGTTTAGCCATATTTCTTGCACTTTCTTGATAAAGGCCTCATCATGAGAGGCTCTCTATGCATTTTATTGTGCTTTGTTGTTTCTTGTATGTAGGTTATAGGATCTTTCAAGCTGCAAGGCACTCTCAACATCAAATTCCTCTTAACAAGTAGAGGAGGTATCCTTATAAGCCCTCAAGCAGAGTTGGTGGAGATATGAAGACCACTTTGAAACACATCTTCCACCATTTAGGGGCTATTTGCATATTTTAACAATTGTATCAATCTTTGGTATCCCTAAGAGGGACAAATATGTAATAAGTGATTCATTTGATTAATAAAAGAGAGCTTCCTTTGTTATTTCCTTCTTGTCAAATGTTTTCTTAGATTACATGCTTTTCCTTCTTTATGTTGCAATATCAATAGATGTGTGGTCTCCATAGCCTTCTACATTATTATCATTATTTTATTCTCTCATGGACATCTTAGTTCAAATTATGAGGGGGTGTTGAAAGTGTAATTTGACTTATGGCCAAGGTTGACATTTTTTATGATGTGATGTTGTAAAGACCTACAGGAAATATTTGAACAATTTTATTAATTTGTATGATGTGATCTTGTAAAGTCTTACGAACAACAATTAACCTTGATATGATTAAAATCACCTTATAAATTTTATTTCACCTTAAAGCCCTCTTCATATATTAGCTTAGGTTATATTCATTTATGTAATTGGGATTTTATTATTGGTACAAATATCCCCACCACTCTATCCTTTGTATCGAAATATTGTGATTCTTATCTATAAGTAATATAATGACTATTTATGGTTCTTATGGCACACATTATATCTTTTTTTTTTATGCTTTTTGTATAATATTTGAGTGGATGGATTACTTTTATTCATTTGTAAAAATAGGTGTGAAATCCAACAAGGATGTCATCACTTATGTGGATTCTTGGAAATATCTTATTTTTTTTATGGTGTTAAAACTAAAAAGTAAAAATTAAAAATAAAAAAAGTTTAAAAAGTTGGAATTTAAATAATAACAAATTAAAAAATTAAAAAATTAAAAAAAAAAAAACTTTACCTTGGATTTTATCCCATCGAAGTAAAAAAGTATTACTTTGGCCCCGACAGGGCTTGAACTCCCGACCTCTTGGTCGGGAGTCTGTCCATCGAGTCCCCTCGTCGGTTAGGCTAGCAAGCCCAATGGGTTATGGAGGGGACCACCTTCTATAAGAAGGCTTTTAGGCCATCCCGTGAGAAATAATTATAGTGTGGGACTTATTAGTCCCACATTGAGTATGCACGAGCTTTTGAGTGGAATAAAAATTCCACCGTGCGCATACGTTAATGATTGCATTTGAGCAATTTGAGTCCTCCTACATGTCCTTTTGGTGATCACCACATGGCGGTTAGGTCCAATCGGGTGACGCATGGCTTGTTTGCCACGTGTCGTCCACTTGTCGTGTCTAAGTCAACATCCAGTGGTTGTCAGCCATGTGTCAGTTTCAGTCCAGGTTGTCACCTCGTGGTGTGTGTCAGTCTCGAAGTCTAATCTAGTCTAGTTAGCAGATTCTACCACATAGGGTCCACATCAGCTCACCCGCCTCAGTCCACGTCAACTCCAAATCTCGGGAGTCACGTTGGTCTAGCAAGTCAGCACCACATCAGCATCTCGAGATCTATACCCGAGATCGCATTAGTTAGGTCGATCATCGATCAGGATCCGTGTCCTCCCACAGAGGATGTGCTTGCCCTCATGTGGTGGTCATCCACTGCACAGAGGGTGCTCCTGCCATCACATGGTGGTCTGTCGCTTGGGAGGGTGCGTCTGCCCTCCTGTCAATGGTGCTCGACCAAGATCCAAGTGCCAGGTCAGTGGGTCTCGGGCTACACGCTGCCACGTCAGGAGGTCTCGCTCCTCGAGATCTGTACGCCTACGGGCCACTTTAGCTTGGGTCTTGGGCTACCATGTCAGTAGGTCCCACTCCTCACCTCGGTATCCATGTCCAGAGTTAGCTACAAACTTCCTCGAGAATCATACCTCTCCTTCAACTGCCTCAAGAAGAGTGCACCTGGTCCGCTACAGGCCTTTTGCCTAGTTCTCTAATATCATAGGTGGCTCCACCATGGCTCTGATACCAATGTTATGTAGGGAAGCATTAGCAAATATATTAATGTGCAAGTGCTTAAATAGCACTATAGGATGCCAATAATAACATTAGGATATTAACAAAATAATATCCTTAGAAAGCGCTAACAAAGTAGACGCGTATAAGGTTACCCCCCTTTAAGGTAGCTAACCACTAACCTAGTCTAGGAAATCACGCTAACCTACTAACCAACTAGGTAGGATAGTTAACGTAGTCAAAATGACTACAATGACTAACTAACCCTTGGTAAATAGTAAAAAGTAAATACTAGTGGTAAAAAGTAACAGACTACTTTTTACCATGCGGTAAATAAATTCTACCTACTGTAGGAAAAGGGTAAATATCCCAAATGATGGAATATTGCTCTAACAAAATGCTTCCATATACAATGCTCTTTTAATTATATGCTTGGTATATGCTTCCAATTGATGTATTTTTTTTTATTATAATGCACATTGTTTATTATAATTGCATCATTATATATGTCACTAGAATTGCATAATGACATTAATCATATATAATATTATTTTAATTATGTAAGAATTAGGAGTGATTCTTAGACTTGCATAATCACATTAACCATATACAATGCTCTTTTAATTATGAAAGAGTTAGGAGTGGCTCTTACATGCTAAGAGGCAAAATGCTTCCAATCAATATTTTTTATTATAATCGAATCATTATATATGTCACTAGACTTGCATTATCATATTAATCATATATAATGCTCTTTTAATTATGCAAGATTTAGGAGTGATTCTTAGACTTGCATCATCACATTAACCATATACATATATATATCACTAGACTTGCATCATCACATTAATCATATAATGCTCTTTTAATTATGCAGGAGTTAGGAGTGATTCTTAGACTTGCATCATCACATTAACCATATACAATGCTCTTTTAATTATGCAAGAGTTAGAAGTGACTTTTAGACTTGCATCATCACATTAACCATATACACTGCTCTTTTAATTATTTAAGAATTAGAAGTGACTCTTACATGCTAAGAAGAAAAATGCTTCCATATACAATGCTCTTTTAATTATGTAAGAGTTAGAAGTAACTTTTAGACTTGCATAATCAAGTTGACCATATCAAAATGCTCCCAATCGATGATCATTATTAACAGAGGTATTAATGCATGGGGAGAAATTCAAATTATGGAATATGCCACTAGACTTGCATCATCAAGTTAACAAGGGGTCAGTCCCCCACACATTCCCAGACTCAATATTGACTCAATATTAATAGAGGTGAGGAATCCCACAGAGTGGGACCAAAGGCTTTCCCTTTAAGCCTACTACCCTATTGACAAAGAGTATGACAAGTATTGGGGTTTATAAACCACTCAAGTCCCACAACACCGTTAATATGAGATTATTCACAAACATACACGCACTAGAGTAACAAAGCAGACAGGTATTAGGAACAAAATTTCAATCATGGAATATACCACTAGACTTGCATCATCACATTAATCGGTTAGAAGGCGAGGGTCAACTCCACGCACATGCCTAAACTCCATATTAATAGGGGTGAGGAATCCCACAAAGTGGGACCAAGAACTTGTACCTTTAAACCTGCTACCCCATTGGCAAAGAGTATGATAAATTTTTGGGTTTATAAACCACTCAAATCCTACAACACAATTAATGTGGCTTACTCCCAAAATTGAGATTTACATAACCTAAGCAAGCGAGGAGCATGTTTTCTTCTGTAAATAGAATAATAATGTTTGATATATTTGTGTGGATGTGGTTTACCCTTAAAGACGTCACTTGCGTTTTGGTGAATTCATGGTTCAAACCCCACAACGAATATGTATAAGAAGTATTAATTAAAAATAATAATAATAATGTTTATATAATATTAAGGTATATCAACTCCACTTAAGGATATGTATAAGAAGTATTAATAAAAGAAATAATGTTCGATATAATATTGCGGAAGCTACTAAGATCCATCGATTCCACTTAATCCTCGTATGGATAAATTTCAACGGATATCCGTGGGTTGAAGGTTACGAGTTCTTTTATCCTAAACTCTCCAGATTCGAAGATTGGTCGAACCAAATCCGTTTAGGTATTCAGAAGTTAACTTCGTTACAAACGAACCAACCCAGAGATGAAATTCATCGTTACCGGAGAAACCAATGGAAGAAACACAAACTGTTAATGGCAGACCGTGTTCGTTAAAAGTGGAAAGCCGATTCGTCAGCACCAAGTAACGAGATTCGACCTTCTTCGAATATGCAGCGATGGAGGGGACTGTGACTTCCGATTTTGACCTCCAAAGACAAGTCACTTTTCATTCTGTCAACAAATCATTATCGAATGGGCTGGTTGAGAGAGAGCGAAGGAGAAGAGGATGAGACCTCACGTTTGGTTCGGCAGCGTGGAATGCGATGTTGCCGTGACATGTGTCGATGTGGGACCCACCAATCTCCGCTGTCAGCGTGCAGTGCCGTCATGAGTTTCCCAACGACTGAAGCGGCAACACAATGATCACAGGAAAAAAAATTCTAGAACCGAGCGCCCCCTCCATGGCAGTGGACGAATGAATCCACCAACATGATTATGCAATCCATGTTCCATCTCTCGTTTCTATTGTCTTCCCTCGCGTCCCTTTCTCTCTGGTGTGTCCATCGCTTTCAGTTGATGCAAAAACCCAAATGTATTATCATGGGATGCGTGAAAGTAGGCAACTTTGACCAAACGAAATCCCCAACAGATCTTCGTTTTCAGCTTTATGGAGGCCCGTCATTTCTAGGCAAACACGAAAGTAAGGGCGCCTTCAGCCTTCAGCCTTGTTCAGATTTCGTTAATAACCAGACTTAGCTCTTAAATCAAGAAGGTCTTCGACATTTGGAACGTAATCAACTGTCTCACCACCAACTCCAATCGTACAAAACATACCGTGTCTTTCCTTCTTTTCTTGTCTTTTTTAAGTCTGTGTGCCCGCGTATTCAATTCCAAAGCTACGTTACATCAACACGGTAAGAAAATCGTGAAGGTGGAGAGCTTGGGACAAAAAAAAAAAAAAAAAAATAGAAGTGAACAACAAAAATGGTGTACAGTAAGGAGATGGGGTCCAATAATGCAGGAATCGTGCTGACTTGCTCCCCCTTCCCATCCACTAACTCTTACTTTCCCCAACCCACCACATGACTGGACTGCCGTACAGCCCACCACCTCCATTCCATTTTTCCACCCATCCTAGCTGCCATACACGTCGTCTTAAATTTTCATGGAAATTACCAGTTCTATCTGGTGTTATTTTTCTCTTCTCCCTCTTTTATTTCTTTAATCTGGTACTGTCTAATCCACCCACATGTCAAGGATCGAGGACATGAACATTCTTGGCGCTAATGATATGGAGTCGGTAGAAGGATTATTAAAAATCGGTGAAATTGAGTACGATCCCCATCAATTCGCTAATAGGTAGAAATATCGAGCACTGTCCGTTTCAGGTTGACGTAATAGTCAGGGCTGTCACATTCTAACAAGGAAGCAAAAAAGCTTCGCAGCCTTATTGACATTTTGAACCAGGCCCTTGGTTGATACGCCGAAACCGACCTGCTACTTCAATGGGAGGTTCCTGTAAATGAAAGGTTGCCAGTTAATACTTATACTTCACAATTTTGACTACGGAAAAAGGGGAAATATATTTATATAGAAAATGTCAGATTGTCAATAAAGGAGATCGAATACTCCTTAAATATTTGCGAACCAGCAAATCAATGCAGTTCGGACTGATGCCAGCTATAACTACTAGTCGGTTCTCAGCCTATCTAAATTTGACATTCTACATTGTAGAAAATTGAATTAATAATAACTTAGACGTTAGAATATTGCGATGTATGACTATTGCAGAAGCTACAGATCAGGTATTCTAAGGTATTCTAAACAAACCGTTGTTTGGTAGTTGTTGTCTATAATGCGTAGAGAAATATGTAATTCATCGTTGTGCAGAAAAAGGTTGAAAAAAATGTCATGACAGTGAAGTGCAATGGTAGTGGATAGTGCATAAGTTACAGCAGAGTAGAGTGGAGGGAACAACGCATCGACCACGACAGAATAGAAAGAATGTTGAACTATTGTAAACGATGTTCAATACAAATACAAACATTGCTTCAAAAAATTATTATCATCTTGAAAACAGCAATTGGAATTATTATGATTTGTAGATTTTGAGGTTGATGTTTATATATAACTATAATCTTCTGCAACATATGTTCTAAAACTTTCTTTCACTCCACAAAAATTTATAGACTTTATCAATAATTTAACCGTTAAATCAGACCAGACTGTTGTTTTATTGATAGGTTCCACGTCAGTTAAAATATATTAATTTTGAAATGATCAGGGCATTAAAATAACGAAATACATAAAATGATAACCAATAAAAGAGAGAGCACATTAACCACACAATATAGATTTTCCTCTCATAAAAACGACCCATTCTAAAGATTATACTACGAAGAAAAAAGTGTTACTAGTTATTGAATATCATATATCGAATCACTCATTAATATATTCTAAAATAATAATAATAATAATAATTGTTTTTGTATTTTGAAGTAAGAAATATGATGGGTGATATAATTGGAGTCACAGTCTTTGAAGGTATAATACCACCAGATTATATATATATATATATATATATATATATATATATATATATATATATATATATAATTATTTAATTTTATATATTTATAAAAAATACACAAAATTTATATTTTTTTAATGTTTTTATTGAATATTAATATTAAGAAAAATTTAAGGATTATTGTAAGAAAATGCTAGGTAGAATGGAAGGAAAGTTATTTTTGAACGTACTTGAAAGCATAGATGTCCTAATTGGGGACAAGAGGAAGAACATGTATATGATAATCTCTATCAAGACAACAAATATTTTACTAGAAGTAATTGTAAGGATGAGATGATGAAGCCTGATATAATGGTTCTTAAAAGAAAATAGATAATATGTAAATTCCATGGATAATGGTTAAGTTATTTTGAGATTCAAGTTAGGTAAACTAAAAGTGGGGATTAAATTTAATTACTCCATGAATTTTCTTATGAAAGGTTTTTTCCTCATCATCTTCTCCAATTCAAACATTAGGGATAAAATAATAGGTAGTGGCCCATGGTTTAGGAGAGATACACCCTATATTTAAGTTCATGGAATGAGAATTTTTTCTTGTAGGTAGAAATTATCAAAAGGATTTCAATATGAGTATGGCTTTTAGAATCGCATATCAAATTATCAATATTTGTTTTATGAATATTTGTAGCAGCACTCCGAGGATCTCATTTAGGAGGACTAATTACTAATGAGTAAAAGCATATTGTATACCTAGATATGAGTTACCATTAGTATTTCAAAAACCTTTTCCATAGTTCATTAAGATTAAATCTTAAATGAAACAATCAAATCAACAAGTAGATTACAAATACATTACATTCTAATGTCACAAATATTATGACGTTGGACATATGCAAATATTACAAAGTGAAAAAAATGGAGATAGAAATGGAGATTTTTGTTCATGAGACAAACTTCAAGAAGAATCAAGGAGATTATAGTATAGTAGAATCTAGATTAGATCAAAGATTTTACACTCCTAAAAAAGTAGCAAATAAAATATATCCATGTTATCATATGATGAAGACCATCATGGTTAACATAGATAAACCATTAGAATAAACAAAGAAGATACAAGGGATGAGGAAATACATTATGCAATTTAAAATTTACAAAGAATTAAAGGTGCAAAGGAATATGTGGAGATAAATTTTAAAGAAGATAAAGGAGAAGATGTAAACTATAATCCAAGTAAATCATCATTTTTCTCAAGTAGTATAAAATTGCCCACTTGTAATATAAGTGAAAGTAGAATAGAATTTATCCCTTAAAGTGTGACATAATAAAGAAAAATGTATGGATAATATCCATAAAAATCTAATTTTTTTGAGATATCATAAAAAAGTAAGTACTATGGAGGGTGATATTTACATAGTAGGGTTTCTAGGGCAATGTAAATAAAATAAAATAAACTTAAGAATAAATAAATAACTATTTTTAAGGCTATTCCTTGCAATTAAAGTTCTTTAGAACAACATAAACTTATAAATGATATGTATCATTATGACTAGTCTAGAAAAATGAAGATATCGGTGAACATGAAATTGTTTGTGGGAATGAAAAAAGGAGAGGAAGACCATCAAAGCAAGAACTAGAAAAACAAATTTCACAAATGTTAACAAGTAGGACTAGGCCCACAAATAAGAATAAAAGCAATGATGAAAATGATATCTTGGAATATTAGGGATATGAATAATATCCCTAAAAGAATATTTATTATAGAACATGTTGAGTGTTAATTTGTCATATTACAAATAATAACACGCGACTTAGAGTCTCGAACAAAAGACTCTTTCTTGCAAAGAAATAATTTATTTTATTTTCCTTCCTTTTATTATTTCTCCAAGCTTCTTTGTGAAACGGCTTTTACGTATATAAAAATGAATTTCAATTTAATACATACAAGCTGATATATCCCAGAATAACTCAAATCCCCTGAGATAGTTGTTAACAAGGGGCCTTTGTTGATTCTCAATGAACTTTATAATCTTGACTTGTTTGATTAATCAAAAATAAACAAAACTCCTTTTGATGTTCTAATATTCACAATTTATTCTAAGGTTAACTTGTTCGTTTTATCTCTATTCAATAGTTCTATTATTTCAATGTTAGTCTCTGACATGAAATTAAGCATATCAAGGAATAAAACAGAAACTGTTATTTTTGAGTCGGCTGGAAAATAATGAAGGATATTAAAATGGTTAACGATCTCCTCCCTGCAAAATCCCAAGTTAAGAGATGAAGTCCCCAAAACAACCCAACCGATCAGATCTGTACTAACACACAATCTAATCGAGATCGAGATGCAAGACTCTAAGGAAAAGAATATAAGCTGCATCATTCTACCATTCACCTATCGTAACCCATCCCATGGCGTAAACGAAATAGATACAAGACAAAATGATGCAACGAAAAGATTGACGGTAAAACAATAGTTTTGGCTTCGATCTCCTTTTGATTTTACACACAAAAGTCGTGTTACCAAAGAAAAATCCTTTATTTCAATAAATAATGCTTTTTGTTACGGTCTCCGACCCCGTATCCATCTACATTTCTGCTATTTAACCTTTATGTCGCGCGTTCTCGGTTGTTCCATGGCGCTTCGTTTCGACTCCCGAGACCCTTCGCTTCAATTCCCGCCTTTTGGTATTCTAACCTTTGCGTGCATTCGTAACGCTCGATCTCTGCGGCCAGTAACTGTTGTTATGAAACGTTACTCTGGTTCTGTCATTTTCGCCACGTGTCCTGCGTCTCCTGCACCTTTCGTAACGCTTTCCCATGGAAATCTCGGCAGAATTTGCATTTGGCCTCTTCCGTTTCCTAGCCGCGATAACGCGACATGTCGCGAAATCGTGACATGTCGCGATATCGCGACATGTTCTTGGTCCGTACGCCCGGAGTAGCTCGTTGTAGCGATATCGCTACCGACTTTGCTTTGCCTTCTTTTCAAAAAGTGGTAGCGATATCGCTACCACTTTGGTTCCGAGCCTTCCTTCGATGAAGTGGTAGCGATATCGCTACCACTTTGGTTCGAGCCTTCCTTCGATGAAGTGGTAGCGATATCGCTACCACTTTGGTCTCGAGCCTTCCTTCGATGAAGTGGTAGCGATATCGCTACCACTTTGTCACGCCTTTGCTTTTCAAAGTGGTAGCGATATCGCTACCACTTTTCTTTCACGCCTTTGCTTCACGAAGTGGTAGCGATTCGCTACCACCTTTCTTTCGAGCCTCAGCTTCACGAAGTGGTAGCGATTCGCTACCACTTTTCTTTCGAGCCTCCGCTTCACGAAAAAGTAGTGAAATGATTACCACTTTCAACCTTGTGCTTCCTCTCGGCAACTTGTAGCGAAATCGCTACCATTCTCAACTTTCCGTACGCTTCCAAAAAATGCGTCGCGATTTCAATTTTTCGCAGCGATGGAGAGACAGGTCGCGATTTCGCGACCCTTTCAACACTTAGGCATTTTTCTTCTTTTCTTCATTTTTAGCATCCGGGTCTTTGAGATCTTCCCTAAAACCTGCAAAAACAAAGGTGGGTCCCCACTTTTGGGGTGTGTTGTGGATGAACCACAACAAATGGCGACTCTGTTTGTCAAATGCTCTTGAGCATTTTAGTAAGAACCCAACCTAACACAAATCACAAATTTGAAAACATGGGTTAGCCCATAATCAATATAACTAATGCCCAAAATCAGAAGTACATGAATTATCGGAATCATCAAGTACTAGCTCGGTGTGTGCAATGAATTCCTTTCCTTATCATTTGAATTTGATCCACATTCCATCATCGGTTTTGCATGAATGCATATGCGAAATTGTGAATGATTTGTGTATCCTCTCGAATATGCCATGAGAAAATGCATAGTCACTCTTGTAGTATTATGTGCAAACATTCAAGGCTGCCAAACCCTCTTAGGATCCACTAGTGAACGGTTCATTATATCCCAAAGTTGGTTATGAGTCCCTACTATCTTGAACCCATGTGCAAGTGGATGTGAAATCGAGAACTTTGGGGAATCGGACTCCCAACCAACCGAGATGAGAGTTTAACCCTATCCTTACTATTCTGATTTAGAATTCTTTACCTCACTTTGAGCAAAATAACTAAACCAATTATGGAAGAAATGGTCATGCTAGTCTAACCCTCTAGACAATCAGTGGTCTTATTTTTTAGGCAAGACATGATGCCATGCATGGGCCTATCTAACCCCATAATCCAAAACTTATCTTCATTTCTTTGGACCTTGGGGATGACTACCCATCCCTTGGAGAGGACAAGTAGTACGATCCTTACAATCCAATATAAGGATGATATGGGAAAAATTTATTTATTTTACTTCTTGGACCTTGGGGATGACTACCCATCCTGGTTAGGGACAAATAGTACGATCCTTACAACCCAAGATTTTAAATGTAAATGGAAAATATTAATCTTGTTACTTAGACCTTGGGGATGACTACCCATCCTTTGCGAGAGGACAAATAGTACGATCCTTACAATCTAAGACTTAATACGAAATGAAACATAAGAGCTTTGGGGAATCGGATTCTCAACCAACCGAGATGAGAATTTATGCCCTATCCTTACTACTCCATGTGGGTCCAATCAAAGCTTTGGGGAATTAGATTCTCAACCAACCGAGATGAGAATTTAACCCTATCCTTACTACTATGATTTTAGGCTTTAAGCTCTATGGAAGTGGTCAAAACCACTATTTTTAGGATCATGTTGCATAATAGGATAGACATGAAAACCATTTTCGCCCAACCTTTTCCTCCAAGTTAGGTTTTGATCATTTTGCTCAAGATCCCTTTTAATGTATGAAACGTGCTTGGTCCTAGATACTTCAAGACTCAGTTTCCAACCTTAGGATTTACTTAGATTTATGTTATAACATAACCCTAAGAGGATTCAACATACTCAAATGAATTGCACCTAAGATGCATATGCCACTACGGTGAAATGTATGAAAAGTGAGATGGAACATGAATGCATTATTTCTTGAATTGCAAATGAGATGATTTGTCATGCAAAGCTGACTTTTTCATGCATCACAAGCTTCAAATGATCTAAATTAAGCTGTTTGTATTACATGTGGAGCTTTTACAACATGATTCCAATGTTTCATATTCTCCCAATCTTAGGCATGTGTTCAACATCAAGCTTTTATTCCCTTTTTTTTTTTTTTTTTTTTAAGGCAATGAAAAGGAAATCAAAGGAACACCACCGCCTAAATGTCCAACCTGCACACAAACGCAAAAACCCAACATTAATACAAGAAAAACCTGAAATAAAAAATGAATACATACTAACATATCAAATATGCACATCAAGAAACTAAATTACAGCATTGACACAAAACTAGATATCTCCTGAAACACACACTTAAGTATCAAATCTCATGCTTGAAAGTAATGCTTCAAGTGCAACCCATTGATAGGTAGTGCCAAATCCTTTCCATCCAAGGTTTTTAGTCTAAAACTATTTTCCCCTAGGATCTATGAAATCTGGTAGGGACCTAACCAAAGGTAATCAAATTTATCATGTTCCCCCTTCTTCTCATGTCTTTTGTCCCATAACGACACTAAATCTGAAATTTTAAACGCCTTGGCCTTAGACCTTTTGTCAAACCATATTTTTACAATGTCTTGGTGTTTACTAAAATGAAGCATAGCTTCATCCCTTTTTTCATCCAAGCGCATTAATTGCGTTAGTCTAGACTCAAGTTTATCATTAGTTCCAAAATAATCTTTCATGAAGTGCGGCGTTTGTAATCCGAGATTTGCGGGAAAAATGGGATCTTGTCCATAAACCGGATGGTAAGGAGATGTCCCTATTGCTTCTTTGACTACGATTCTGTCAGCCCAAAGGGCCAACTTAAGCTTATTGTGCCAGTCCAGCGGATTCCTTTCCAACAATTTTTTTATGACAGTCAACAGATTCTTATTGGATGACTCGGCCAATCCGTTACCTTGAGGGTAATAATTGGAGGAGAACTTTAAACTCACGTTGTTATCAAATGCCCAATTAGCAAACTCTAGAGAGGAAAAGGCCGAACCATTATCACTTACGATGGAGTTAGGCATCCCGAATCTAGTGACAATGTTATCTTCTAAAAATTTAATGACCACCTCTGCAGTAGCATTCTTTGTGGGGATAGCTTCGGTCCATCTCGTGCAATAATCCGTAGCCGTCAGAATATATTTGTGAGCATCGGATGAATTGGGGCTGATAATCCCAATAAAATCCAGGCCCCATTGCACGAAAGGTCTGGACTCGATTACGGATTGTAAAGGCATGGAAGCGTTCCTGTCTCTATTGGCTGCTAGTTTGACATATGTGACATGACCTCACATGAGAATGGGCATCCTTGAATAGTTGAGGCCAATAATAACCGGCTCTGAGGATTTGATGGGCTGTGGCATTAGCAGACCCATGCCCTGTCCCATGTTTACCATGAAACTCTTCGAGTATTCGCATTGCCTCCTCTTGATCAACGCAACGAAGGTAAATACCTTCATGGTTCTTTATGTATAATGTGCCAGATCTAACTAGAAAATTAGCAGACTTCAAACGCAAGGCTCTGCGCTGAGTAGCATTCAAAAATGATGGACACCTACCATTTAGTAGATAGTACACCACATCTGCATACCACTCCTCCTTGGTTACATCAGCGACTTCATAATGTTGACAAGGAATTGCGAGATCTTGTTCTGCGATTGCCTTAGCTAACCCTTGCCCCCGCACTATCTTCATCGATTGAATCTCCGGATCAAATTCCTGCAAAGTTGAAACCCACTTACCACGCTTCTCACCTAATTCATTATGAACGAACATGGCTTTGACAGCGGGATGCGGGACGATAGCAAAGACCCTCTTGTGGACTATGTAGTGCCTGAATTTTTTACGAGTCTTAACCGGCGCATACATTTGCTTGTCTAGGGTAGAATATCTCAGCTTCGCATCTTTGAGAGGACTACTCAGGAAAGCAATGTGATTTTCAATGTTGCCTTCACTCTTCTGAGTTAAAACACTCGCAAAGGAGTGATATGAAGCAAATGTGTAGATATAGAAAGGCTTCGTATAATCGGGACTCACCAAAATCGGGGCTTTAGAAATCGCATCCTTGATATTATCAAAAGCCTCTATCCTTTCATCTGTCCAAATGATCTGGACCTCTTTCTTTAGCATGTCGTTCAAAGGTCTTGCTATCTCTGCAAAATCTGCGATAAATTTTTCGACAAAATTGATCTTTCCGAAAAATGATCTCAACCCCTTCTTGCTATTGGGACGAGGAATTTGCTGTATGGCTTCTATTCTCTCAGGGTCAATGGAAATTCCATCCTTAGATATTATATGCCCCAACAGTTTTCCTTCTGTTACCCCGAAGATGCACTTCTTTGGGTTGAGAGATATACCATGTTCCATGCATCTTTGAAAGACTTTCTTAAGATCCATGACATGGTTTTCCCTGTTCTTAGAAAATACGAGGAATGTCATCGACGTAAACAATGATGCACTTACCAATAAGCCCTTTAAAAGCAAAATCCATAGCTCGTTGGAAAGTGGCACTGCGTTCAATAGTCCGAAGGGCATTCTCACTGTATGCAAAGGTGCCCCATTTTGTCGTAAAAGCGGTCTTCATCCTATCACTAGGATGGATAAGGACCTGATTATATCCCGAATAACCATCCGGGAATGACATCATCTCCGACCCGTTTACCTTTTGGAGTATTTCATCGATGGTGGGTAACGGGTAGTTGTCCTTTTGGGATGCCTTATTGAGATTTCTGAAATCAATGCACAACCTTATTTCTCCACTCTTTTTCCTCACGGGGACTAGGTTAGCAACCCACGTGGAATGCCTAACGGGAAAGATGATCTTAGCTTCTAACGGTCACTTCACCTCTTTCTCTATCAAGGGTTCTAATAATGGATTAACTCGCCTTTGTCTTTGCACGAAGGGCTTGGACTACGGCTTCAGTGGAATCGTGTGCATTATGACATTACGATCATAGGTTTTCAACTCCTTATAACTCCAAGCAATGCAATCTATGTATTCTTTTAATGCATTTGCTATGGAATCCTTCTCCTGCTTGGTACATGCTTTTGCTATGAATACCTCCCGGGGATTTTCTGCACTTCCAATGTTAACCAAATCACGAGGCCTCTCCCGGAGATGGAACCCTTTTACCTTTTCTTGGTTTGCATCCGATATCAAAGATTTTTTCTAATGAAGCTATCTCATCAGGCATCCTGTTGTTTTTTACGGGATTTTTATCTTTCGAAACTACCTCCTCTACGTCCCTTTCTTCTTCATCTATGTCTTGCTTTTCAAATATACCAGAATTAGTGACAAAATGAAATATGTGCTGTCACTATCAAATACTTGGAAGTTCGTAACATTATATGGTATCGAGGGACAAGGGACCAACTCTATAGAGAACTTCTTGCATTTCTTATGGTCCACTGGCTTCAACATACTCGTTTGCTACAGCTAGGGAGTGCGCGGACGATTGCCCTTTCTCGAGATCGGAGAAATGTTAAAGGCGTCAAACTCATCTATTAAATCTCGACCCTAGTTCGGTAAAGCATGAGCCACTTTGTCCTTGCATATGTATTGTCCCCTCACTTGTTTCACCACCGGTTCCGAATCACCAAGGACTTTGATATATTTAATTTTCTTTCGAATGGCCAGTTGTAGTCCAAGAATCAAAGCCTCATATTCTGCCATATTGTTGGTGGCGGGAGCGCTGAGTACGTATGCAGCGAATATAGGCTCCTGGTCCGAACATGACAATTCAACACCGGCTCCTGCTCCTTGTCCGGACCTGGATCCATCAAATCTTAAGGTCCAAATGTCTTGATGTCCTTCAATAAAGTTGCGCCCAATCCTTTCATCATGGGTATTTTTGAGTGCTTCTATGTCCAAACAGTATGCTCCCAACTCAGCTTCAATGTATTGGATCTCGTTCGGCTTGTTGTAATCTGTGATCATCTCTTTGAGTCGGGGTTCACTGTCAATTCGAATTTGATTGGCCACTCCCCTCCAAGGCAGCCACATGTGTGAAGAGTCTGTCACAATGTAACCGTTTAGGTTCTTACTCCAATCTCTTCCCAATACCATGCCATATTTGATAGGAATATCGAGCACCAATATGTCTATGCGTTGTTGAACTACGGGTTATGAATTGACTTGAATATGCACATCACCCGGCTCTCCCTCTGCCTCCATGGTTGACTCTGTCCAACTGCACCACCACTGCTCCTAGAAGGCTTTGGTGTAAGTCCCAATATTTTATAGATTTCTAAGGGCATGATAGTAGCCGAGGCCCCTGAGTCTATTAAACAATTGTGCAAGTTTTTACCGCAATTCTAATGGTTACCAAAAAGGGAGGTATATCTCATTTTTCTTTTTGTACAACCACTTGGGACTCGGCACTTTTAGCTTCATGAACTTGTGCAGATGGATTTAATCCTTTTGGTGAACTCACTTCTTGGCCTAATAATCGGGCCATGTCATACATCGATACATTGGCCCTATTCTTCTTCATATCTTCCACCAAATCGTAAGTGAGCTTTTATGGATTTGGCAAGTTTTGCATCATCTTAGACTTTTCGACCTTCGATGGAGGAGGGGGATTGACATCTCCTTTAGGGTCGGGGAGGGAGTAATTGATTATTAGGAGGAGCGGAGGAAGTTTTGGGCTCTTTAGAACTCCTAGTGTAATATTTGTGATTTGCTTTCCCAAAACGTTTGTTTGCATGAACTTCCAAAGCTTCTTCATCTTCGCTTCCAAAAAATTCTACATCCTCCTCTTCTTCACTTTCATGGGAATGTATGACCTCCGTTAGCATAGACTCCGGTTTCACGTGGCCACAGTGCGGGCAATCATTATCACAAGATCCTGCATCTCCACGGTCTTCCGAAATGTCTACCAGTTGGCAACGGGATTGGGTACCCGCCCGTTGTTAGGCTGCGTGTTATACATTCCTTTTCCTCTATGATTGTGAGGTCGGTTATGGCCCATGGCCTGATCAACTTTTTTATTGACATTCCCCACTTTTACCAACACCTTGGCCAACATTTCTTTCATATTTTCTATGGTTGCGTTGGACCCTTGTGGTTGAGGCACTACAATTGCAGGTCCAGTTGCGTTGGCTGCATTAGCCACCTATGGACTGGGTACAATGGCTTGGGTTTGGGCGGGTGGATTCCATCCTGGATTCCCATTTTGAATGGCTTGAGTTTGGGCGGGTGGATTCCATCCTGGATTCCCATTTTGAATGGCTTGAGTTTGGGGGACCGATGGGCAGGTGGATTCCATCCTGGATTCACACTTTGAATGGGAGTGATTGTTGGATAAGTCGTTGAGCTTGGCGTGTTAATTGGAGCAAACCCCGACATGGTCAACAGATTATTGCCCATACCGAACCCATGCAAACCCATCGAGTTATTTTGAATCAAACTCTGTGTTTGAACAGCGGCATTCGGATAACTTGACAATGGCGTAACTTGGGTGGGTGTTTGGAAGTTGTTCAACATCGGAGCACTGTGGTGCTACTACCAGTTCATCATGGCAAATTGGTTGTATGGGCCATATTGTCCCATCCCGATCAATTGAGACAATCCTGCGCTCGGCGGAGTTCATCTGCTTGTTCGAGAGTCATTGTTTCGCATAAGCCAAAGGAAGGGTTGTAACATGAGGGTTCCTTCTAGTCAACAAAGATGTTAAAGGATCTAAGGCTCCGAAGTATAGCTGCAAGGCAATTGCAGGGTCTACCGCAAAGTGACGAGTCACATTCGTATATAGCTTTTGAAATCTACGATTGAACGTTCGAATGGGTTCATTGGTTTGTCTTTTGCAAGATACGAAGAAATTGTATGTCATGGAGGGATCTACTAAGCTGTCCGAATTGACCTATGAATGCGGTTTCTAGCTGGGCCCATGAAGTTATGGACCCTGTTGGCAAATTTTGATACCATTCGTTAGCAATGTGGTCTAGACTAGCAGGGAAAACTCGACAGGCAACATCCTCGTGAGTAACCCCCTGCCTAAACATGTAATCTTTATAGATTTGGACATGATCTTCTGCTTTTGTTGGACCATCATGAATGAATTTGGGTAATCCCCTTTCAATGTTTCTAGGCAAGTCGTGGACTGCCCGGGAATATCTAAAGGGGAACTACGAGCACCATACCAAAGGGCGGGTGGGTGTTGTTGTTGTTGTTGTTGGGCCATGTTATTCAAAGGTGTCAACCATGTGGGAACAATTGGAACTCCTGGAGCTGTGGAGACAGATACAAGCTGGTGTTACTATCCCACTTGAACTTAAGGGTTCGGGCCCACTAGAGGTACTTGAGTCCAAAGAAATCCCTAACTCAAGTATCTTGGGTGGTATTTCAACTTCTAATGTTTTGTTTTTCGGCCTCCTAGCAGTGGGAGAAAGGCTTTGGAAGATAGTTTCCCCTGTGGTTTTAGACCTAGTAGCAATGTACTCAGGTTGGGCCAGCTTGGAAACTCTAGGACTCTAAAAGATTTCTCAACTCTGCTGCCAGATAAAATGTCTAAATGTTACACCTGCAAGCACAATAGGTGGAAACAAAACTACCCACGTTAATTGTTAGAACAAATCAAAATTGCAAAGCAATACAGAAGGCCCTCCTTCTAGCGCCAAAATGTTGAGTGTTAATTTGTCATATTACAAATAATAACACGCAACTTAGAGTCTCGAACAAAAGACTCTTTCTTGCAAAGAAATAATTTATTTTATTTTCCTTCCTTTTATTATTTCTCCAAGCTTCTTTGTGAAACGGCTTTTACGTATATAAAAATGAATTTCAATTTAATACATACAACTGATATATCCCAGAATAACTCAAATCCTATAGATAGCTGTTAACAAGGGGCCTTTGTTGATTCTCAATGAACTTTATAATCTTGACTTGTTTGATTAATCAAAAATAAACAAAAATCCTTTTGATGTTCTAATATTCACAATTTATTCTAAGGTTAACTTGTTCGTTTTATCTCTATTCAATAGTTCTGTTATTTCAATGTTAGTCTATGACATGAAATTAAGCATATCAAGGAATAAAACAGAAACTGTTATTTTTGAGTCAGTTGGAAAATAATGAAGGATATTAAAATGGTTAACGATCTCCTCCTTGCAAAATCCCAAGTTAAGAGATGAAATCCCCAAAACAACCCAACCGATCAGATCTGTACTAACACACAATCTAATCGAGATCGGATGCAAGACTCTAAGGAAAAGAATATAAGCTGCATCATTCTACCATTCACCTATCGTAACCCATCCCATGGCGTAAACGAAATAGATACAAGACAAAATGATGCAACGAAAAGATTGACGGTAAAACAATAGTTTTGGCTTCGATCTCCTTTTGATTTTACACACAAAAGTCGTGTTACCAAAGAAAAATCCTTTATTTCAATAAATAATGCTTTTTGTTACAGTCTCCAACCCAGTATCCATCTACATTTCTGCTATTTAACCTTTTTGTCGTGCGTTCTCGGTTGTTCCATGACGCTTCGTTTCGACTCCCGGGACCCTTCGCTTCAATTCCCGCCTTTTGGTATTCTAACCTTTGCGTGCATTCGTAACGCTCGATCTCTGCGACCGATGCTTGTTGTTATGAAACGTTACTGCGGTTCTATCATTTCTGCCACGTGTCCTGCGTCTCCTGCACCTTTCGTAACGCTTTCCCGTGGAAATCCTGGCAGAATTTGCATTTGGCCTCTTCCGTTTCCTAGCCGCGATAACGCGACATGTCGCGAAATCGTGACATGTCGCGATATCGCGACATGTTCTTGGTCCGTACGCCCGTGGTAGCTCGTTGTAGCGATATCGCTACCGACTTTGCTTTGCCTTCTTTTCAAAAAGTGGTAGCGATATCGCTACCACTTTGGTTCCGAGCCTTCCTTCGATGAAGTGGTAGCGATATCGCTACCACTTTGGTTCCGAGCCTTCCTTCGATGAAGTGGTAGCGATATCGCTACCACTTTGGTTCCGAGCCTTTCCTTCGATGAAGTGGTAGCGATATCGCTACCACTTTTGTCTCGAGCCTTTTGCTTTGTAAAGTGGTAGCGATATCGCTACCACTTTTCTTTTCGAGCCTTTGCTTCACGAAGTGGTAGCGATTAGCTACCACCTTTCTTTCGAGCCTCCGCTTCACGAAGTGGTAGCGATTCGCTACCACTTTTCTTTCGAGCCTCAGCTTCATCGAAAAAGTAGTGAAATGATTACCACTTTCAACCTTGTGCTTCCTCTCGGCAACTTGTAGCGAAATCGCTACCATTCTCAACTTTCCGTACGCTTCCAAAAAACGCGTCGCGATTTCAATTTTTCGCAGCGATGGAGAGACAGGTCGCGATTTCGCGACATGTCGCGATTTCGTGACCCTTTCAACACTTAGGCATTTTTCTTCTTTTCTTCATTTTTAGCATCCGGGTCTTTGAGATCTTCCCTAAAACCTGCAAAAACAAAGGTGGGTCCCCACTTTTGGGGTGTGTTGTGGATGAACCACAACAGAACAAAATGTTGTTATTTTCCTATGTTTGTTTTTTACTAGAAATAAAAATAAATGTTGAAAAATATAAGGATGCATTTAAATAGATTTGGAAGGTGGGGGGTTATATAGTGGTTTATGTTGTATGGCCTTCATAAGATATTGCAACAATGTAGGAAAAATACAAATAGAATGGATAAATTCTAGAAGTAAAAATAATTGAGTTTTTGGGATTTTAATTATATAAATGCTTCAATTCTAGTTACTCTTCTTGAAAGTTATTGAAAGGAACTCAAATTATTTATGTCAAATTTAACAGTGATTCATAATTATGATTTATGGATTTTTGGGGAGCTTCAACACAATTTTATCACCTTTGAAAAGAAGGGTGGTACTCTTAGATGGTCTATATCAATGCAATATTTTGATTCATTTATCAATACAAATGGCCTTTTCAATATACATGGGATAACAAACATGTTGGGAAAACTCATATAGCAAAAATAGTGGATATTCTTTTTTATTTAAAATATGATTACAAATAAAGTATATAACCTCTTTAGGCATTTTATTGTTATGGTTATGTCATGATGGGATGAAGCAATCGAATATATTGCTAACATATTATAGCAAAGGGTAAAATTAAATCCAATCTTAAAAATTTCCAAGAGATAGTAAAAGCTAATAGAATAAACTATGAGAATAATGTGTAATAAAATATTTATTTATTTAATTATCATAATGTATTAAATCTAGGTAGATACATCAAAGTGGCATTAGCTCAACCAATTAGATTCCTCAACATTTAAATAGAGACCAAGGTTCAAATCTTGCCAAGCGATACATGGATAATGTCCAAGCTTTATTGTAATACCACTATGCGGTTATGATGTAATGCAAATAGGGCATGTTTCAATCCATTATATCCAATTAAAAAAAAAACATAGGGAGATATGGCATAAGTAAGAGGGTAAAAATACCAAATTTTTAATAATATTACAATTTTGGATGGAAAATATACTGAGGAAGGAAAAGGTATTAGGAAGGAATAAATTAGTTATTTTAAAGACATACTACTAGATATTGAGAATTATAAGGAGGCTCAAGGTAATATTATAGAAACTATTCCATCAATTATCACATAACAACAAAAATATCCAAGAATAAGCTACAAGAGAGAGTTTTCTCTTTCAACCCCAAGAAGGCACTAGTGTAAATACATTTCCTATAATTCTATTTCAAAAAAATTAGGTTTTGTTAAAGAGTGGTATGTTGGCTATGATTGAATATACCAAAAGAAGAAGGCTACAATAAGTTAGATTAATGTCACTTTTGTTACATTACCTTCCAAAATAGACAAGACAAAATATTTTGATAATTTCTATCCAATAAGCCTTTGCAATATGATTTATAAGATGATTTCAAAAATTATGGAAAATAAATTAAAAAAATTCTAGATTGTGTTTCTTTTATTCGATAAATATCAGGTTTTGAAAGAGGCCTACTCCCTTTTACAATGGTTTTTTAAATTCTAGAATTTAGCATTTGTAATATATTTCATTTACAATTTAAATCATAGTTGATTTGTACTCTCTTCTTATCAACTTAGCATTTATTGTTCTATCCAAAATTATTTTGAACTCACTTGAATAAACTTAATAGTACCTACTACTATACTATTTCTGGGATTTTTAAAAAATCTAATTCAATCTATTTTGTGATTTTTTTTACCACTCATGACAATACTTGTCTACCACCTTAGTGATATTCTAATAAATTTCTCTACCTCAAAATACATTGGATCCTGAGTAGACCCCATAAGTTGCCAAAATATAAATAATTTATTGCTTTCTCTATAGGTATGGTTAAAACTTGCATTATGAAAGGCTTGAATAACATAATGCATATCTTCCAAAATGACTTTGGTATCCCATTAATTTCTTCATTCCTTCCTTAGGAATTTGATCATAAGAAATGAATCTCCTTCTACCTATAGATTTTTAATTTCCAAACTCCATACAATTATAATGCCTTTTAGGGCTACTCTAGCCTCCACCTAATTCATTGTGGACCTTCCATAGTACTTGAAGTATTCTATTATTATCTCACCTTCACTATTTTGGATGATCCCTCCTCCTCCTGCCTCCCCTAGGTTTCCTTTGGCAGCCCTGTCAAAGTTTAACTTGAACCATCCTTGAGCTAGGAGTTTCCACACATATTTTTCCTTGCCTAGGGTTTTTTCCTTTTATTCCAATGGAATGAGATATCTAAACCTTTCCTTAATCAATGCTTGAATCTTGTTATATGATCTTTTTAGTGGTAGACTTTCATTTTTGAAGATTCTGTTATTGTGTTCCTTCCATATTATCCAACAACATGTGCTTATGAATAAGTTCCAAGTCCACTTGGAGAGCCTCTCTTTAGTTGGGCTATTCCATTGGTTCCATAAATCTTGTATGGTGTTGGGCATAACCCATTCAAATTTATTATTCTTTAGGAACTTACTCCATATTTTTGCTGAGTATGATCACTTCAATAAGATATGATTCACATATTCCTCCTCTCTATGGCATACAATGCATTTGTTTACCCTTTCGAATCCTCTTTTCCTTAAGTTACTCATGTTAGTCTTACAATGACACTGAGAGGGGGGGTGAATCAGTGTAGCTCTTTAAACTTGAATTTATAGCTCTTAATACCATAGCAATTAAAACTAATTACTAGATATAGCAAGTATAACAACAGAGCATCACACAACACAAGATTTAACGAGGTTCACCAATGTGGCTACTCCTCAAAAATTGATTGCTTGGACTACCATCCAAATCCAGCCTTTGCAAAGCACCAACTTTACAATCAATTTACCAGCACCAACTGGAAGGAGCACCAACCCCTGATTTACCAGCACCAACTGGAAGGAGCACCAACCCCTGATGCCAAGCACCAACTTGGACTTCAATTCTGAATCTATAAGTTTGATAGTAAGATACCTTTGCTTTTGCAAGACCCTGACTAGTCTTCTTCACCTTTGCATTCTCTACGCACTCTACTTTCTCTGTGCAATCACTTCGCACACTCTGCTTCATTACAGTCAAACTTCACGATCATCTTCTCCCTTTTGTGCACTCTACTCTCTTTGCAAAATTTACACTTAGCTCAATTCGACACGACTTGCACTCTATGCACAACGACCGTATTGCTCACACATTTCACACTCCTAAATTCTCCAAACAACCCTCCTTTTATAACAACATTTTCATGATGAAAACCCTAATCTTAGTCGGCTTTCATAACAATTGTAAACCCTAATTTTAGTCGGTTGTCAACGGACTTCATCGGCTTCAACTCAACCGTGAAAATACAACATGTCACGATATCGTGACACTTTTTCTTTCTCTCTCTTTCTCCTTGCTTTGGCCCCCGAAAATACATGTCGCGATATCATGACACTTTTTCTTTCTCTCTCTTTCTCTTTGCATCGGACCGCAAAAATGCTACATGTCACGATATCGCGACACTTTTTCTCCTTATGCTTTTTCTCTTAGCTTCGACCCACAAAAATACAACATGTCGCGATATCATGACACTTTCACCTCCATACTCTTCCTCTTTACTTTTGTCACGATATCATGACACTTCTACCTTCTTACTTTCTCTCTCCTCCTTTAGTCATGAAAATGCGACATGTCACGATATCGTGACACTTTTTCTCCTTTGCTCTTTCTCTTGCCTTCAGGTCACGAAAACGCGACATGTCGCGATATCGCGACACTTTTTCTCTCGGACTCTCTCTCTTGCAATATGTCATGAAATCGTGACACTTTTTCTTCCGTACAATCTCTCTTGCAATATGTCATGAAATCGTGACACTTTTTCTTTCGGACTCTCTCTCTTGCAATATGTCACGAAATCATGACACTTTTTCTTCCGTACAATCTCTCTTGCAATATGTCACGAAATCGCGACACTCTTTCTACTTGCCTTTTTCTCTTCCAACATGTCGCGAAATCGTGACACTTTTTCTTTCGTACTATCTCTCTTGCAATATGTCACGAAATCGTGACACTTTTTCTACTTGCCTTTTTCTCTTCCAACATGTCATGAAATCGTGACACTTTTTCTACTTGCCTTTTTCTCTTCCAACATGTCATGAAATCGTGACAATTTTTCTACTTGCACTTTCTCTTCGAACATGTCACGAAATCGTGACAGTTTTTCTTGCTTGTGCTTTCTCTTCGAACATGTCACGAAATCGTGATAGTTTTTCTTGCTTGCGCTTTCTCTTCGAACATGTCATGAAATCATGATAGTTTTTCTTTCTTCTCAACATGTCGCGATATCGTGACAGTTTTTCTTTCTTGCTCAACATGTCACGATATCGCGACAATTTTTCTTTCTTGCTCAACATGTCGCGATATCGTGACAATTTTCTTCCTTGTGATTTTCTTTTGATTTTTAGCATATGGGCCACTTTGATCTTTTGGAAAATCACTGTACATACTCTGAAGAACCTCTTAACTCCTGTCCACTGCATCAACCGATCTATCTGATTGTGTTGACAACAATGACAATATTGTTGTTGCACCTTGCTCAACAATCTCCCCCTTTGGAATTGTTGGCAACACATGTGCAATTTCCTGTAACTCTTCTCCCCCTTTGACAATAATACCAAAGGGCTACTGCAGACTCCCCTGAGTCCATGCACAACATTCTCAGGCAAAATTTATTACACTTAGCAAAAATCATGAACATGAGCAAAAAGATAATTAAATACTTAAATGCTCCCCCTGAGAATGTGATCCCTGTAGCTAGTCAATTCTTGGGAAGTGTGACCACTCCCAATTTATTGTGAAGGTACTCAAAAACTTCCTTGGGCAATGGTTTTGTGAAGATATCTGCTACTTGCTCTGTAGTTGGAACAAAATCCAACTTAACCTCACCTTCCGCAACTTTCTCCTTCAAAAAGTGATACCTGATAGCAATGTGTTTTGTGCGTGAATGCATAACCGGATTCTTGGAGATGTTAATGGCACTGGTGTTATCACACTTAACTGATATTGGCTCACTAAAGCTAATACCAAGATCTTTCAGGGTTTGTTTCATCCACAATACCTGCGTACAACATGTTGTCGTTGCAATATACTCTGCCTCTGATGTCGATAAAGAAACTGACTCTTGTTTCTTACTTTGCCACGTGACCAATCTGTCTCCAAGATAGAATGCACCTCCACTGGTACTCTTTCTGTCATCGACACATCCTGCCCAATCTGCATCTGAATACGAAATAAGGGTGAAGTCTTTACCTTTTGGATACCATAACCCATACTCCATAGTACCCTTGAGGTACCGAAGAATCCTCTTCATTGCTGTCACATGAGTCTCCTTGGGATTAGCCTGAAATCGTGCTACCATGCATACTGCCTACAAAATATCTAGTCTGGTAGCTGTCAGGTACAATAAGCTCCCAATCATAGATCTGTACATGGTTTGATCAACAGGTGGAGATTTGTCATCCTTGCTCAACTTGCAACTTGTCATCATGGTAGTGCTAGCTGGCTTACAATCCTCCATTGTGAACTTTTTTAACATCTCTTTCACATATTTAACTTGAGAAATAAATATGCCCTTCTTATTTTGATTAACTTGCAACCCGAGGAAATACGAAAGTTCACCAATCATTGACATTTCAAATTCTTTCTGCATCTTATTTGCTAAATCTTTACACGACTCATCTTTGCTACTGCCAAATATGATATCATCTACGTATACAACAAGAACAATAAGATGCCCATTTTTTGTTTTGATATACAAATTACTATCCACCATACCTTTCTTAAACCCTTGTTGAGTGAGATAGTTGTCTAGCCTTGCATACCATGCTCGGGGTGCCTGTTTTAAGCCATATAATGCTTTCTTCAACTTGCAAACCAAGTTGGGATCATCACCAAGTTCGAAACCATCTGGTTGCTCAATATAAACCTCTTCTTCAAGTTTCCCATTCAAAAATGCTGACTTCACATCCATTTGATAAACTTTGAAATTCTTGTAGATTGCTAAAGCCAGAAACATTCTAATTGCCTCTAGTCTAGCTACTGGTGCAAAGTTTTCCTCAAATTCAATGCCTTCAACTTGTGCATAACCCTTACATACCAATCTTGCTTTATTTATGACTACCTGTCCGTCTTCATTCAATTTGTTTCGAAAAATCCATTTAGTCCCGATTATATTTTTATTTGCAGGTCTAGGTACTAACTCCCAAGTTTCGTTTTTCTCGATCTGATCTAATTCTTCATTTATTGCCTTCATCCAACTTTCATCTTTACTTGCGTCAACAACATTTTTGGGCTCAATTTTGGATAATAGAGAGTAGTTACTTACTACTCTTCTTCTTGTCTGAACACCAACTTTGGGGTCTCCAATTATTTGCTCTCTAGGATGATTTTTCTACTAGCTACCTGTTTTGAATTTCTTATTTTCTTCCACTTCTGAATCACAACTTAAATCATCTGAGTCAATTTTTTGTATCTTTTCCATTTCGTTTTCCTCATCTCCTTCAATAACCTCTTCATAAATTGGGTAGTTCATTTCATAGCTAATTACTCGTTCTCTACCTTCATCAAATTTAACATCGGCACTATCCACAATTTTCTTTAGCCTCTTGTTGTAGCATTTGTAAGCTTTGCTTTTTGATGAATAACCAACAAAAATACCTTCATCCGCTCTATCTTCAAACTTACCAAGATTATCTTCAGTTCTTTTGATGTAGCACTTGCTGCCAAAAATTTTGAGGTATTTTGTTGTTGCCCTTTTACCGAACCACAACTCATAAGGAGTTTTGCTTTCATGTGTTCTCAGCATGTACCTATTTTGGATATACACCGCAGTATGGACTGCTTCTTTCCAAAATCTGTCTACTACTCTACTTTCAACCAACATAGTCCGTGCCATTTTCTGCATTGTCCTATTCTTTCTTTCTACCACTCCATTCTGTTGAGGTGTCTTGGCTGCTGAAAACTGTCTCCTAATACCGTATTTTTCATAGTACTCTGTAAACTCCTCTGAAATGAATTCTCCTCCTCTGTCTGATCTTAAACATTTGATCCTCTTTCCTGTTTCATTCTCAACATGGTTTTTGAAAATCTTGAACATGTTAAGAGCTTCTGATTTATGCTTCAAGAAAAATATCCATGTCATTCTGGAATAGTCATCAATGCACAACATAAAATATTTGTCACCATTTATGCTTTGTGTTCTCATGGGTCCACATAAATCAGTGTGTATTAGTTCCAACGGTTTGCTTGTGTAGTACTCTTTTGTTTTGAATGTGACTCTAGTTTGCTTCCCCTTTTGGCATGAAGCACAAATGTTGTTTGCAGGTTTGCTGGATGGTGGGAATATCTCTCACTGCCCTTTTTGAGTTGATTTTTACTAGATTATCAAAACCGATATGACCGAGTCTCTTGTGCCACAACCAATTTTCTTCTTCCTGTCCAATAAAACAAGCTCCTTTTGAAGTCTCTGAGAGCATGTACAGGTTGCCAGATGTCCTTGATCCAGTTGCTATCAATTTTCCACTATTTTTTTTCTGACTTCACAACCCTGCTTCTTAAAAACTACTTCATGACCTTTATCACAAATCTGACTTACGCTCAACAAGTTATGTTTCAAACCATCTACAAACAAGACTTCTTCTGACTTAATCTTTCCGTCACTAAATTTAACTAAACCTTTGCCAACTATCTTAGCTCCATCATTATTTCCAAACTTTACTGAACCACCTTCATATTTTTGTAACTTCTCAAATTTTTGTTTGTCACCTGTCATATGACTGGAGCATCCACTATCAAGTATCCATGGTACATATTTATTTTGTGCTTTAAATGTTGTTTGTACGATTAAGGATTCCTTTTCTTCCTTAAGTCGCTCTTTTTCTTTCCACTCCATTTTGATAGTAGTTTTGGGCTCTTGTTTTGCCTTTCCCTTATCAATAGCTTGTGCATGTTTTTCGAGAAGTTTTCTATTTTGTCTCATCCTATTTGGTTGAAATTTTCTTCCCTGAAACTGATTTGATGCAAATGTACTTCTACGATTTCTTGCAATGTGCCCAAAATTATGATAGTTATAACATTCTACTGTATAATTCATCAAAGGAGAAAAAGCATTTCTACTGGTGAAATTCCTTGGTCTTACATTATATTTGCAATCCGAGATTTTATGTCCATAGCCATTGCATTTAAAACAGAAACCAGAAAAGGGATAATTGAACCTGGGGGATGGTCTTTGCCATGTTGTCGTAGGAGCCATAGGTCTTCTTCTTCTTTGATGTGTGACATTGGTGAATCCATCATTGTCAATTCTCCTTTCGTGCCTGGCATTATTGCTTTCTTTTGCATGAGACGTTTTTCCTTGATCAACCTATTTCTTATTTTCATTCTTTATGGATTCTACATTTCTGGCCTTTGATCCATTTGATGATTCTCCTTCGATGAAACCCAGACCAAATTTGATGCCTGCAGGCCTTTGGTCATTTATAATCTTATCCAGCTTCATAGAACTTTCTTCGCGTTTGTGATAGCAACTAATTTTGTGATTCATCTCTTCTATCTGCATCCGTAAACCAACATTCTCTTCTTCTAGTTTGCAGCAATAATCTATTTTCATGGTAATTTGTACTTCAAGATCTTCAGATATTTTCTTGTATTCTTCTGTCTGTACTTTCAGACTGGTTATGATTTCGTTTGCATCCTCAAGCCTTTTTGAAATTTTCTTATTCTTTTTCTTCTCTATTTTCCACTCTTCAAGTGCAGAGATCAACTCACCTTCTAGATCTACTTCAGCCTCAGGGTTTTCACCACATACTTCAGAGTTCACTCCTTCTTCCTTTTCTTCTTCAAATGCCATGAAAAGAGCTTCACCTATTTCCTCTTTAGAATCCTCACCGGAGTTGTCTTCTGATGAACTGGCATTCCTGGAGATGAAACTTTTCTTCTTGAAGTTGCCTTTTCTGAAATTCATTTTCTTCTTCCAGTCACTTCTTTCTTGGTGCGATCCTTCATCATTTTTGTTCTTCTCATTAAGTGGACATTTAGTCACAAAATGCCCAATGCCTCCACAGTTGAAACATTTAAGCGGTAGCTTTCCTCTATATTTTCCTTTTCCCCTTTTTAGTTTTCTAACAAAGTTTGCTTCCATTTCATCTGATGTCTCTTCTTCCTCGGACTCCTGTTTTGCATTTTTATTTTTAAGGGCTTTAAAAGCCGCTTCTCTGTCTGTGGGTTTAGATCTTCCTATCCTCATCTCATATGCAGTCAAAGAACCATACATCTCATCTATACTAAAATAATTTAGATTTTTAGCTTCTTCTATCATCGAGACTTTAGAATCAAACCTTTGAGGAAGAGATCTTAATACCTTTTTCACGATGATAGAGTCTTCGATATCCTCGTCGAGTCCTCTGATCGCATTAATGATTCCATTAACTCTCAACATATATGCCTCAATGTTTTCATCGTCATTCATCTTTAATGCTTCGAACTGAGCTCGATGTATCTGTAACTTGGCCTCCTTGATCTTATCGTCTCCTTCATGAATACTCCTCAGTTTGTCCCATATTTCTTTTGCCATTTCATAGCTCATGATCTTTACTAGTTCACTGTCTGCTAATGCGCACATGAGAGCATTCTTTGCTTTTGAGTTATTGTCAAACAGTTTCTTTTCGTCAGCCTCTTCTGGAGGAGTGATGGGTATTGTGTATCCACTAACTACTGAATCCCAGATGTCGTATCCCAAAGCACAGAGATATGTCTGCATCCTGATTCTCCAGAATGCGTAATTAGATCCGTCAAACAATGGTGCTTTGTTTGATGAGAAGCCTTCACCACCTACCATTGTGTTACTTCCAAGATCACCCTAGCCGGTTAAGCTTGTACAGGAACTTAGCTCTGATACCAATTGTTAGTCTTACAATGACACTGAGAGGGGGGTGAATCAGTGTAGCTCTTTAAACTTGAATTTACAGCTCTCTAAACCTAACACCATTAAAACTAATTACTAGATATAGCAAGTATAACAACAGAGCATCACACAACACAAGATTTAACGAGGTTCACCAATGTGGCTACTCCTCAAAAATTGACTGCTTGGACTACCATCCAAATCCAGCCTTTGCAAAGCACCAACTTTACAATCAATTTACCAACACCAACTGGAAGGAGCACCAACCCCTGATTTACCAGCACCAACTGGAAGGAGCACCAACCCCTGATGCCAAGCACCAACTTGGACTTCAATTCTGAATCTATAAGTTTGATAGTAAGATACCTTTGCTTTTGCAAGACCCTGACTGGTCTTCTTCACCTTTGCGTTCTCTGTGCACTCTACTTTCTCTGTGCAATCACTTCGCACACTCTGCTTCGTTACAGTCGAACTTCACGATCGTCTTCTCCCTTTTGCGCACTCTACTCTCTTTGCGAAATTCGCACTTAGCTCGATTCGACACGACTTGCTCTCTACGCACAATGACCGTATTGCTCACACATTTCACACACCTAAATTCTCCAAATAGCCCTCCTTTTATAACAACATTTTCATGATGAAAACCCTAATCTTAGTCGGTTGTAAACCCTAATCTTAGTCGACTTTCATAACAACTGTAAACCCTAATTTTAGTCGGTTGTCAATGGACTTCGTCGACTTCAACTCAACCATAAAAATACATGTCACGATATCATGACACTTTTTCTTTCTCTCTCTTTCTCCTTGCTTTGGCCCCTGAAAATACAACATGTCGTGATATCGTGACACTTTTTCTTTCTCTCTCTTTCTCTTTGCATCGGACCGCAAAAATGCTACATGTCATGATATCATGACACTTTTTCTCCTTATGCTTTTTCTCTTAGCTTTGGCCCACGAAAATACAACATGTCGCGATATCGCGACACTTTCGCCTCCGTACTCTTCCTCTTTACTTTTGTCGCGATATCGTGACACTTCTGCCTTCTTACTTTCTCTCTCCTCCTTTAGTCATGAAAATGCGACATGTCACGATATCGCGACACTTTTTCTCCTTTGCTCTTTCTCTTGCCTTCGGGTCATGAAAACGTGACATGTCGCGATATCGTGACACTTTTTCTCTCGGACTCTCTCTCTTGCAATATGTCACGAAATCGTGACACTTTTTCTTCCGTACAATCTCTCTTGCAATATGTCACGAAATCGTGACACTTTTTCTTTCGGACTCTCTCTCTTGCAATATGTCACGAAATCGTGACACTTTTTCTTCCATACAATCTCTCTTGCAATATGTCACGAAATCGTGACACTCTTTCTACTTGCCTTTTTCTCTTCCAACATGTCGCGAAATCGTGACACTTTTTCTTCCGTACTATCTCTCTTGCAATATGTCACGAAATCGTGACACTTTTTCTACTTGCCTTTTTCTCTTCCAACATGTCATGAAATCGTGACACTTTTTCTTCCATACTATCTCTCTTGCAATATGTCACGAAATCGTGACACTTTTTCCTACTTGCGCTTTCTCTTCCAACATGTCGTGAAATCGTGACATTTTTCCTACTTGCCTTTTTCTCTTCCAACATGTCATGAAATCATGACAGTTTTTCTTGCTTGCACTTTCTCTTCGAACATGTCACGAAATCGTGACAGTTTTTCTTTCTTCTCAACATGTCGCGAAATCGTGACAGTTTTTCTTGCTTGCGCTTTCTCTTCGAACATGTCACGAAATCGTGACAGTTTTTCTTGCTTGCACTTTCTCTTCGAACATGTCATGAAATCGTGATAGTTTTTCTTTCTTGCTCAACATGTCGCGATATCATGACAGTTTTTCTTTCTTGCTCAACATGTCGCGATATCGCGACAGTTTTTCTTTCTTGCTCAACATGTCGCGATATCGCGACAGTTTTCTTCCTTGTGATTTTCTTTTGATTTTTAGCATATGGGCCACTTCGATCTTTTGGAAAATCACTGTACATACTCTGAAGAACCTCTTAACTCCTGTCCACTGCATCAACCGATCTGTTTGACTGTGTTGACAACAATGACAATACTGTTGTTGCACCTTGCTCAACAACTCCATTAAAATATTATTTTTCAAATTCATCCATATAAATACTTGAGTTTTAGGGGTACTAAGATTGATCCATACTAATTTTTATTCATAATTCCCATCTTATTGACCTATGAAAATATTATAGCCTACTTTTACTATGTAATCACCACTTGTATCATGGGGCCAAACAAGAGTTTCTTGCTTATTAGAGTTGGAGATAAAAATTTATTTCTTTATTGTATCTAATATTTTAATTTTCTCCTCAAGTTTTTCCTCTCTATTTCATCCATTCCTCAGTTCCTTTCAACAAGCTTCTCCAATTTGTGAGGTGTTTATGTAATTGTAGATTTCTTTCTCCCATTATTTTATCATCACCTCTCTAATTTTGTTCAAGTCATTCCTCCTCTCCAATGGATCTCCTCACACCACTTATCCTCCCATAATCTCTTCCTACTATGCCTACTTACAATCCACCTATTTTCCTTTTGTATTAAGCTCCTACGACTATTTATATGTTTCCAAATGGATGATCCTTACATTTCCAACTTCACTCTTCTTCTATGGTTGCTTTTTTATGTAGGTGGATGGTAGTTTTCCCATACATATACTTGGATCTAATGACTTATTCCCATGTAGTGTTGCTATGTAGGAACCTCCACACTATATTTGCTCCAAGAGCTATGTTCATCTCCTTCATATTCCTCATACCAAGGCCTCCTTCTCTTTTGGGTTTGCATACTTGGTCCTAGTTAACCAATGCTATTATCCTTTTCTCCTCTATTCCTAACCAAAGAAATTTATTTTGGATAGATTTAGCGACTTAATTTATTTTTGTAGGCATTTTGTATAGGGACATGTAAAATATAGGAATTAATTGGAGAGTTGATTTGACTCATACCATTTTTCTTGCTTGAGATAGTACTTTTTTTTCCATTCTATAAACTACCTCAAATTATTTCTATAACTAGATTCCACATTTCTCTCATCCTTCTCCTATTGAACATGGTCATTCCAAGATAGATTATTGGGAGCTTCTCCTTATTGCAACCCAATATATTTGTGGTTTTTTATATTTTTGAATGCGAGTATTTAGGAAGTAAATATTGGATTTATCATAGTTGATTCTTTTTGGGAATCCTCCCAGATTATCTCATAGGTCCCTTATCTAAGATCTAATATTAATCACAATATAATTATATCAACTTACTAGCCAATATTAATAAATATCAATCATAGAATAACAACAATATTTCTCAATGGTATAACTCACTATATTGTTCATAAATCATCAAATATACAATTGAATATTATTCTTCTTCAATCCTTGATTACTTGATACAATGCAAGGAGCTTTATCTCTATAGTATAATCTTACAAGATCACTCTTCAATACTTGACTATTGCTCTTCTCAAACATCTAGGAGATGCAACCTTTAATATTCCTCACAAATGACAAAACTCTTATGACTCTTGAATTTACATCCTGCCACATATCAGGTGACTCTTCACTTACATATTTGACACCTATCACCTATGAATTTTGACTAACATATACATTAGACAAAATATAACTCACACTTCATAATATAATATTTAAAAATGTACAATGTACCACATGGTTATTTAATGTTACCAAATAATGTAATATCTCTAACAATTCTCTGCCCAAAGGTGCTTTCATAAGTAACTAGGATTTCTTTGAACTCCTTCACTTTAGGAATTGAAGATTTACCAAAGAGAATTGTATCATCTACAAAGTGTAGATTGGTGAAGGGTGGCATAGATGAGGAAACTTTGAGACCTTGAACTTTTCCCTTCTCATGGGAGGCCTTTATAGTCCTACATAACACTTATCCCATAATGAAAATGGGGATGCTAAAAGAGGGTATTCTTGTCTTAGTCCATAGGAATATTCAAAGAATCTAGTAGGTTTCCCATCCCAACACATCCCAATAATCCTAGAAGAACCCTACTAAGAAACCATATAAATCTAGTTCTTTATCTCTATTCATTTCAAATATTACCTCTTTGATCTTCTTATTTTTTATTTCTCTATTCAATTGTTTATTTATCTCTTTGGTAATGAATTTAGGGATATCTTTTAGTATTAATTCCTCTACTTATTTTTTATGTATTGAGTCTTGTTTCAAATGGTTGGAGAATGATTCTATAGACAATAAAAATATGCACAATATGATGTATATTGTATTGTATTGTACTTTTTGCTCTGTTTGATTACAATATTTGCCCTCATAAGGGTTATACAAGCATTAACGGACCGATTTCTATTTTTATAATGGATTTTCTATTTTTATAATGGATGATGGTACCTTAGTCTTTTCATCACTACAACATTGGAAGGTTGGTTTGTCATGACTATTGTTGTTTCTAGATCTAGATATTTGTGTTTGGAACTACGACGACGTCTACATCCATGGAGCTATGTCTAGATGTCGACCATTAGGGAGGCTAACGATTATGTGATTTGATCATTTGGGTGTCAAAAAATTATGGTATTCAATCATTTGATGTCATAAGATCAGGTGTTGGGATCTTCTATCATGTTTGGGTCTTCTACTACATATATGTCTTCTCACTTTGAACATGTATACCTGCACATGCATGAAGTATAAGTGATTAGTAGTACTTATTAAACCTCCTAAAGTGAGGTTTGATTCTTAAAATAGATTAGAAACCAAAGATAAAGAAAGGGACTAAAGATCTATAAAAGAACAATATAGAATGAAGCATAAGTAGATCTTACCCTCGTTTTTGCTTCCATGGATGTCTCTATCATTGTCGTTATGTCGTGTTAGGTTGCATCACGATATGTTGGGCTACATTATGCTACATTCAAAGGTTCCTACATAGACTGGGTGATGATCATTTGGATCGATACGATCATGAAATGAGACCATCTAGGGTTGACTGATAATGGGATGTGGTATCCTTTTGCTAATGAAATCCTAGTTCAATCTTATAGAATATTATAGTTGAGGTCTTGGCATGAGACAAGGATGGTTGCATAGGATTTACTTTGGCGTGTTTAAGGTGTGAAGTATGCTCAAGATTTTAGTAGCGCTTTGATGCATGGAAAACCATGGGAAGAGACCTTGGGATCTCCTCCACTCAATGCTTTATCACCAGTTAACTTTATTTGAATAGAAGAATGCTTATTTATTTATTTTTAAATAAATATTTTTTTATCCACTGAGTTTAATTAACTTGTGAAACTAAAGTGAAGGATATTATCTTTTAATTTTTAATTATTTTCTCCATGGTAACCTCCTTATATTTTATGTATCAGTTAACTTGCATGAGGCATGATTGCAGTTAACTGGAGATTGGATTTGGATGAGGATAATACTCACCCATCCAAATAAGAATAAGGTAAAGGTGGATTTAACTTGTATTTATATTTGGGAAATGCAATCTCTTTCTGCACATAAAAGAGATGAATGATATGAGGTGGAATTGAAGCTAACTACGAATGATATGGCCATGGTGGATGCAAGGGGAGTGGTCCCATTAAGGAGGGGTGATTGGTTGTGTAGCTTAGGTAATAATTAATCAATTATTTAATGGATAAATTAATTAATCAATTAATTAATACCTTAGGTAATTGCACCTTAATTTAATATTAATTAATTTTAATTAATATTAAATATACTAATTAATTATGACTAATTAATTAGTGTTTAATTATGCTTGATTTTCATGTCTACAGATTCCATCACACTAATAGCAATATTGTCTTCCTCGTCTATGATATTCAATCTTCCTTTTCTATTTTCCTAATTTTTTATTGGCTCGTGTATTGTGGTTGTGGCATGGAAGAATTTTGTATTTTTATCACCTTGTTGAAGCTAGGTGATTCTTGAACTTTATCTTCAAAATATTTTCTCTTTCCTTAGTAAGTCATAGTATTGTATTAGCAACTCTTTATCTTGCTATAATAGAGCCTTATAATTACCTTTTAAATTAAGAGTTGTTTGTTGTATTTATTTTTCTAGATTCCTTTTTTTACTATTTAAGTTCTTAAAAATCTCTTTGTTACATTTCTCTAACTCTCTTTTAACATTCTTTAGTTTTTTGCTTAGTTAGGTCATTTTAGATTCAACGGTTCTTGAGTCCCACTAGAATTTGACATTCTCCTTGAAATTCCCATCTTCCAATCGTATCAATTCAAACTTGAAATATAATTTGGATGATTTTTTAACATCTGCATTAACTATTAGAGGGTTCTAATCTAATTCTATTCTTGGTAGAGCTTTGAGGGACCAATTTTATCGGTTGTAGAAGCTTACATTTAATTTTATCAATTCGAGGGAAATCAAGGTCAGATTTAAAAAGTAACAATTCAGTATAGATATGATCATAGGAATTAATTCTTAAGTCTAGTTCAATTTCCAGTTCAAAAATCATGCGTACACATGTACAAAAAGAAATATAAAAATATGCAGTATGAATTATGCAGAAAATGATAAATAAATGCAATTTATTATGAATTTTAACTAGTAGGATCCTTATGCAATTTGTAAATTTTATATATTTTATAATGCAGATCTAAATAATTCTAATCTAATGCAGGGGGCGAAAGAGCTGAGGGATTTTTGATTAGGAGTGGGCCCTGCCTCCTAAGTGGCAATGTAAGTTCTTTTCCCCTAAACTACTCTATCAGTAACTAAATATTATGATTTATACTAATTTTTATTCATTATTCATGAATGCAAGTTACAGTATTTACAGATTCAAAACAGAGAAGAAAAAAATGCTAGAAATGATACAAGTTACCATAATTGAAGAAATGTTATTTTATTGATGAAGGCTCAAATGTACAAGCTCTGTAACATGATTGAAATGTAACAATAATGCAATAGAATAAACGAAAGAGACAAATGTTCCTTTGTTTTCTGATGTATATTTATACTAAGACTAATACAATGTACAATCTTTTCCACGTATGTATCTTGCTGAAAATGTGGAGTGATGACTGTACATGCATCATAAGATATCCTAAAGCTAAATATATTTTATTTGACTTGGACCTAAAAATATTCCTATTGGTCCAAGTGGCATTACATGGAATATTTTCTATCTAACTGAATCATAATAGGGTTGTATAAGACTTTTTAATTCCTTTAATGTAGGAAGTCTTAACAGCTTTAACATTTGATAAATAATAACATTACAAATCCTTTTCATAAAGTTTTATCAGCTGGAGAGAATCTTGTAATCAAAATGGAAAGGCAAGATATATTTCAAGATATTTTAATTGTCGTAATTTGGTTTTGCCATCCATATTATATTATTGTCCATATTATGTTGTTGTCCATGGTCAATAATATGGAGGTAAGTCTTCAAAAGTGACCTTTTATCCTTACGTAATTACTATCAGTAATTACTTCCAGTAACTGTCTTCCGTAAACTGAGATCATCCACTGAATTCTTCCAACTGCTAATGGTTGTTCTTCATATCTAAGGTACAGGCTTGTAATTTCTTCACTTATTACCTACATTTAATTCAGAACTTGGGCAAATTGGACGTAAGTTAACTATAAATATCAAATTACCATTTTTAATCATTTTCATCAATAATTCATATTAAATTGATGATAACATGTAAAAATATATGAAATATTCTAGTAAAATGAATAATTCAGATACAAAAATTAGTAGTAAATAACCTCTCATCATAATTATAGATTTTTGGGTACCAATTTATTGAGATTATATATCTATATAGTTGACAATGGATTCCATATGTTCCTATCCTCTTGTTGGACCATGTGAATTTGCTTCCTTCTAGCTCTAAATCCATTAAATTTGATTCAATTAGGAGGGCATTTAGATATAACATGATTTTAGTCATTTTTATATAGTCACCTTTCTTATAACTTGGATTTAGTGGTGTATTAAAATCTCCAACTACCATCTACTTTTATCTTTCCATGCTTTTGTTTTTATTTTTAGATCTTGCCATAGTTTTGTTTTTCTTATATACTGATTCAGAGTATAAATATTGGTAACTAAGTATTTCCACCCCTTGATGACTTCCACTATCATTTGGTCTCTAGATTTATCAATTTCTTCCACCTCTATGTCATTATTTACCCAAGCTATCAATAATCCTCTAGAGGCCCATTGTGCTTCTACCTTGAACCATTGATGGTTCTTCAATATTCCTTATTATTTTCTCTCCTTTTTACCCACTTAACTTTATTTCTTGTAGTAGTAAAAGGTCTATTTTTTTGTTTGAACGAAATACTTGAGAAGTCTTTGTTTAGTAGAGGCATTCAATCCCATAATATTCTAGGAAATTAGATTCATTTTTTAGGATGGGGCGTGATAATGCCAGCACCTAGTAGTATTGTCATTTACGTCTCATTAGCCACTTCTTTCTCTATGTACTTATTTAGTTTTTTTGCCTTGGATGGTCTACCTACTAGAAGCTTTACTTGGCCCAAGTCTAGCTTGATCTTCTAACAAATGGAATTTTAACTCCAACCTTTATCATGCTATATTATAGCACATTAGTGTTACCTTGGTCTTTTGGTTCTACCTCTAGTTGAGATTCTTGGACAAAATCTACCTCTTCCTCTAAGTTTCCTACCAAAGTGATTCTTGTGTTTTGCTCCATATTAGCTCTTTCCACTTCTTTAGTTTGGTGGCTAATTGCCACTCTTGGGTCTTCCTTCTTGTTAGTTTAAATATCTTTCTCTTTTGTTTTTTTTTTAGCTATGGATTGTGTTTTGATCCATATTAGCTCTTTCCACTTCTTTAGTTTGGTGGATGAATGCCACTCTTGGGTCTTCCTTCTTGTTAGTTTAAATATCTTTCTCTTTTGTTTTTTTTTTAGCTATGGATTGTGTTGTAGTGGCTCTACCTATAATTTATCACTCCCTCCTTCATTGCCAACCATGGTCTTTTCTCCTTTGTTTTTTTAATCTCTTCTATAGAATTATTCCTTTATCCTCAATCTAACTATTATTATTTTTTGGTATTTTTCCTTTCTTATCAAAGTTTGAGTATTGGCTATTCTTATATTTGATCACCCACTTTGAGGGCACTTTATTAGTATATTCTCTCATATCTTGGGTATTTATTATGTATTTTTACATGATTTCTTCCATTTTAATACAATGGAATTCTAGATGATTTATATCAAAATAATTTCTACAACAAAAAAGAAGGTTTTCATAATCTACCTCTTGGAAGTGTGTGCTTGCCTTTGACTTCAAGGTGATATTTTGGGGAAGTGGGTTGCTTATGTCTAACTTGGCACAAATACTTGTATAGATTACTTTGGAGTGTTGCTCCATGATGGGTTCATAGTAAATGATTTTTCCATGGAGTTTTCAATGTTCCTTAGTGCTCCCAGGCTCCAATTTTCAATAAGCAATCCATACAGTCTAACCCAAATGAGGATAAAACCTACTTTTTATTTTTTTAGATCAAAATCCTCTATAACCATAATTTGAGATGGATCCCTACATTCTCCTTGAACCATGATTTGCTAAGGATATACTCCATGTCTTCCATGATTGTGAAGGTAGCTTGGAAGAATCCTCTAGGGAGTATAGTAAAGTCTACATGCCCTTTGACTCCTTCATGGCCCATTTTTTTATAGTGGATATCTCCATCCAAGGGTCTAGAAACTTCCTAATAATGATTATTTTCATTATCTCCAACCATTTTTCCATCAGATCATCATTACATAAGATTTCTATATCTTTCTTCCTTACTTCTATCATTATGGAAGTTGATCGGTTATGTATCAATAACCTATTTTGACCTCAGCGCTGCACTGCCCATGACTACTTTTCTCTATAAAACTTCTTTCTTCTCACTATTTTCCATATTTCTTCATCTGATTTATTTCCTACACTTTGTCTTGCAATTTTTTGTCTAGTTAACTATATGGTAGTTGTGTCCATGGCCTCTCTACTAACTCCTTATCTTGTTACTATGTGTTGGCTCCAAAAATATTTCTTCTCATAAGATAAGATTTAATAATACTAATATTATTTACCACCTATATATAATATAAATGATATTATTATTCTAACATGAACTTGAACCCTTGACCAATAGTATTTAAATGACTCCAAAATTGGAGAAAAACTATACACAACACTTGTATGGCTTGGAACCTATGAACTGTCCACTCCCAAAAACAAAGGAAACCCTAACCCTAGCTACAACTCCCATGGATTTTTTCTTGAGTTTGATTCCAAAAATATTCTAAGTAACACAAATTAACCACAACCACCACACAACCATCATGTGTACACCATGACCCTAACCCTTACCATAGCCACCATGTACACACCCTGCAAATCCTAATCCTTACCACAACCACCATGCACACACCTAAAAAATTGTAACCCTTACCATAGCCACCACACACATGTAACCACCATATAGCTACCATGTGCACACCCTAAAAACCATAACCCTTACCACAACAACCAAATGATCACCATGCACCTACATCCACCATGTAGCTACCACACACATACTTTGCAAACCCTAACCCTTTACACAACCATCATGCATCCCTTGTGAACACATCCTACAAAACCTAACCCTTATAATAGCCACCAAACATGCATCTACCATGTGCAAACCTTACAAAACCTAACCCTTACCACAACCACCACACAACACCCATACATATGTAGTCACCATGTAACCACCATGCAACCACCATGTGCACATCGTACAAACTCTAACCCTTACCACAATCACCATGCAACTACCATGAATATGCAACCACTGCACACACACCCTATAAACCCTAATCCTTATCATATCCACTATGCAACCACCATGTACACATCATGCAAATGCTAATACTTACCACAATCACCACATAGCCCTAGTTGGTAGGAACCTATGTCCTAGCAACTTAAATGGATGAAAACAAATGGATTTGGATGCAAAAACAATGAGAATGTATTGAATCACCTTTGAAATTGAATCACTGTTTCACTGGAGGAAAACCTGCCAATGGATAAAATGTAATGTATTTTCTTATATTTTTTATGGATGCCTACTTACACCCATTTGAATGATTATATATATCTACCCTATAGTTGTGAGGTGAAAGGACACAATGGTCCATAAATATAATAAGTGAATTAATAATGGTTAATGGTTAGGATTAGGATCCTAACATGCCACCCTCCTTAAAAAGAGCTTTGTCCTCAAAGTGAAAAGTGAGGAAATTGTTGTTGGATGTGATGAAGTGTTTCCCAAGTAGCATCTTTGGAAGGTAGGCCTCTCCATTGAATCAAAAGCTCGGTGATGGTGCGATGTCGAAGTTGATGAGTGCGGTGATCCAAGATAGCTTCAGGTTCAACCATGAGTGCTCCATCCTCTATGAACTCAGGTAGTTGATTTTGTGTGGTAATGTGTGTATCGACTATTGGTTTAAGGCAAGAGACGTGGAACACAGGATGAATTTTGGAAGATTCTAGTAACTCTAGTTTATAAGCAATGGGCCCAATGCATTGTAGGACTTTATAAGGCCCATAGAATTTGGGAGCTAACTTTTGTGAACCCTTGATTTTGAGAGAAGTTTGGTGATAAGGTTGAAGATGAAGGAATACCATATCACCTTCTTGAAATGCTCATTCGATCCTATGTTGGTCCGCTTGCTACTTCATACGATGTTGGGCCATGAGTAAATTATCCTTGAGAAGGCGAAGAATATTAGCTCTAGTAGAAAGTTTAGAATCCATGGTTGGCACATTTGTACTTCCTAGAATATAAGAGGTGATGGAAGGTGGTACTTGGCCATATAAAGCTTCATATGGTGTCATATTAATGGTGGTATGGTATGAGGTATTATACCACCATTCGGCTAAAGGAAGCCATTTAACCCAATGAAGGGGTTGAGTAGAAATAAAACAATGTAGGTAAGTTTCCAAACATTTATTAACAACTTATGTTTGACCATCGATTTGGGGATGATAAGCGGAACTCATACGAAGTTGAGTGCCTTGGAGTTTAAACAATTCTCTCCAAAAATTACTAGTGAAGGTGGGATCACGATCACTTACTATGGTGGAAGGCATACCATGTAGTTTAAAGATATTATCAAGAAAGAGTTGGGCGATGGTACTAGCTATGTAAGGGTGGGCCAAGGGGAAAAAATGAGCATATTTAGATAAGCGATCCACCACAACTAGAATAGTAGTTTTACTTAGCAGATTTTGGAAGGCCTTCAATAAAATCCATGGAAATATTGGCCCACATTTTGGTTGGGATAGGGAGAGGTTGAAGAAGGCCAGGGGTACCTACTGTCTCTCCTTTTTGTCTTTGGCAGGTCTCACATTCATCCACAAATTTCTTGATATCTTGTTTCATTCCTACCCAATAAAAGGATCGAGCCACTCTTTTATAAGTTTTGAGGAATCCAGAATGTCCTGCAATAGGTGTGGCATGTAACTCATGGAGGAGTTTGGTTCGATATGAGGAGGTAGGAGATAGGACAATACACCCTTTGTACCTAAGTATGCCATTGCTCCAAGAGTAGTGAGGCTTACTTGTGGGGTCTTGTTGGACTTGTTGAATTAATGTTTGCGTTGTAGTATCATTAAACCATTCTTTAGTTACTTGGTCTATCCATTTGGGAATAGGAGATGAGAGGGCATGCAATTGGGGTACTTCTTCAAATTTTCATGAAAGGGCATCGATGACCATGTTATCCTTTCCTTTTTGATATATGATCTCATAATCATATCCTAATAGTTTAGTAACCCACTTTTGTTGTTCAGGAGTGGATATACATTGCTCAAGAAAATACTTTAAACTATGGTGATCAGTTCGAATAATAAAATGTTGGCCAATCAGGTAAGGTCTCCAATGTTGAATAGCATGAATAATAGCCAACATCTCTTTCTCATACGTAGAGCGGGCCAAATTCTTCCCAAAAAATGCCTTGCTAGTAAAAGCCAAGGGTCTTTCATCTTGCATGAGAATGGCTCCTATTCCTACTCCAGAAGCATCACTTTCAATAATGAATGGTTTGGAAAAATCTGGCATGGCTAACATAAGAGTGGAACACATGGTATTTTTTAAAGTGGTGAAAGCATCGTCAGCCTTTGGAGACCAAAGAAAAGCATTCTTCTTGAGTAGAGCTATCAAGGGGGCTGTGATCTTGCCATAATATTTAACAAATTTATGATAATACCCCGTTAATCCTAAAAAACCATGCAAGCCTTTCAAGGTTTTTGGGGTAGGCCAATTTTTCACATCTTCAATCTTGCGAGGGTCCACCTTAACGCCTTCTTTGGAGACAATATGTCCCAGATATTCAATTTCTTGTTGTCCAAAGGAACATTTTGATCTTTTGGCATATAATTGATTGTCCCCCAAGGTTTTCAATGCTTGTTCTAAATGAAGCAAGTGATCTTCCCATGTTTTGCTATAAATCAAAATGTCATCAAAGAAAACTAAAATAAATTTTTGAAGGTAAGGGTGGAATACCTGGTTCATTAAACTCTGGAATGTAGAAGGGGCATTGGTAAGGCCAAATGGCATAACCATAAATTCATAATGCCCTTCATGAGTTCAGAAGGTAGTTTTTGGAATATCACTTTCTTTTACTCAAATTTGATGATAACCCGATCGTAAATCTAATTTTGAGAAGTATGTAGCCCCATGAAGCTCATCTAACAACTCATCGATGATGGGGATGGGAAATTTATCTTTGATGGTGAGTTTGTTAAGGGCATGGAAATCAACACATAGATGCCATGATCCATATTTCTTTCGAACCAATAAAATTGGAGAAGAGTAAGGGCTCACACTAGGTCTAATAACCCCTACTTTTAGTAATTCTTGCACAAGTTTTTTGATTTCTATTTTTTGTAGATAAGGATATCGATAAGGTCGGATATTAGGGGGTTGATGCCCTAGAAGAAGTTGAATTGCATGATCATGGCTACGTTGAGGGGGAAACCCTTTTGGTTCATTAAATACTTGAGAATGACGTAAGCTTGCAGTAATGTCTCTTCATTTCATTGGTGGGTTGGATGGAAAATAATTGTGCAATCATACCCTTGCCTCCTTTGTGAATAATTTTCTCCATTCTATGAGAACTTACTATTTGGGAAGGGCCTAATTTTAATCCTTTAATAGTATATGTTTGATATTTTTGTGTGAATTTCATCCATAGGTCCTCAAAATCCCATTGGATTATGCCGAGTGTTCGTAACCATTGTACTCCTAGGACGATATCGCATCCTCCTAAGGGAAGTACATACATGTCCCCTTTCATATTATAATCACCCATAGTGAGTTTAATATTTTGACACTTTCCCTTGCATGCAATCCTTCCTCCATTGCCAATCATGACCTCAAAGCTATTACAAGGATGTATAAAACAATTGGCTTGTTTTGCCACCCTTGGGTCAATAAAATTATGTGTGCTACCAGAGTCCATAAGCACAATGAGATTTTGTTTTTTAAAGTACCCTTTGAATTTCATAGTTTGTGGGGAGGAGAAACCAGCGAGGGTATTAAAAGATATTTTTGGTGTGTCTTTTGTGTTATCCTCGGGTGTATCCGACACCACTTCCACCTCAATATTATCCTCTTATTTTGAACCACAATGATCAATCGTATCCAGAATATATAGTTTTGGTGTAATACATTTGTGGTTGGGGATAAATTTCTCATCACAATGAAAACAAAGGCCCTTTTCTCTTCTTTCCTTCATTTCCTCAAGGTTGATACGTTTAATTGGTAAGACTCGATTAAGTTTTGGGGTGGTGTAAGTATTTTGTGATTTCCCCATAGGTGGTCTTCCTAGTCGACACTGGTTATTGAATTTTTCTTCTACCATTTGGGCTAATCCAATAGTCTGCATCATGTCAGTGGGATTGAGCATTTGTACTTCTAATCGAATGTCTTCCTTTAAGCCACTGATGAAACAACTTTGGAAGAATGAGGTATTTAGCCCTGATGTAAGATTTGCCAATTTTTCAAATTGAGCTTGGTATTCGCACTGTAGTGGTTTGGCAGAGTTTGGTAAGGGCTCCCATGAAATATTTGAATTTACTAGGGCCAAATCGTACCATTAGGTTTTTTGTAAATTCTAGCCATGTAGGGGTGCCATTCGTCTTTTTGTACCACTGGTACCATTGGGTGGCGATACTTTCAAGGTGGAAGGATGCAATGCGAACCTTTTGTGCCTCAGGGACCTGGTAGAGGGAGAAGTATTGGTCAGCCCGATAGATCCAATTAGTGGGGTCACCTCCTTCAAATTTTGGAAAATCCAATTTAGTAGTTCTAGGTAGGATGGACGTTTGTGGCCCCCCAAGTAGTGCTTGTTGTGTTGGTCCCCCGGTAGATTGGCCAACTTGGATTAGTGCCATATTTTGTTGTACCATATTGATGGAGTGGTTATAGGCATCAATTTTTAAATCTATTTCTGATATTTTATTTTCATATTCCACCCTTGGTATAGTATTGTTTGTAATTTCATCCTTCCATTGGTGGAACTCCTCCTTTGGTATAGTCTTATTTGTAAGTTCTTCCTTCCACTGGCGAATCTCCTGCATGAATTCTTTGAGGGTAGGGTCCTGCGATCTCCTACCATCGGCCATTTTAGGGCTGGTTTGTAAAATGTAAGTCCTCTTTGGTGAATGAAATTAGGTTTTTGTTTTTAAAATATTTGCAAACAAAATTATGTAATTGGAAAATATTTTGCAAAAATTTGTATAATTTTGACAAAATTTGGTTTTATCAATGGTCAATTGATTTTGAATTTGAATTTCAGTGGTGTAGAGTGAAATCAACATATGCTATTGATAATCAAAAGATTAAATAATACATCAATGATGTATAATAGCCTGGAGGTTATAGAACCACATGTGTCATAATTAGACTTAGTTACAACCATATAGATAACATCCCATAATGGAATAACAATATAGTTACAAAACAAATATAGCTATGCTAACATCCCCCCTTATTACATTATTTGGGTAATAAGATAACTACTAGCTATACTAACATCCCCCCTGATTACATCATTTTGCAATACATAGAGAGCTGCGAAACAATTCAAATTTGACACGTGCAAGTGCCTTAGTGAAAATATCTCGCAACTTGAGCATCGGTGGGAGATGTACTGAAGCTGAATTCGGTGCCTTGGAACTTCGTCTCGAATGAAGTGACATTGTGTGTCAATGTGCTTGGTTTTCTCATGATGCACTGGATTCTTAACAAGGTTCAAAACACCCTGGTTGTCGCAGAACAAGTGTATTGGAGATTTTTATGGATGACCCATACTTGTCAGAATGTGATGCAACCATATCACTTCGCACACAGCTTCACGTGTGGCATGATACTCTACCTCTGTAGATGAGATAGCAACCACCTGTTGCTTCTTGTTGTGCCAAGAGACAGGACCGGATCCAAGATGAAATATATATCCTGAAGTTGACTTACGATCATCATATGACCCGACATAGTCAGAGTCCATGTATCCTTGCAAGAAGAATTTGTCATTCCTCTTGTATTCTAGGCCATATTCCATTGTGCCACGGACATAGTGAAGAACACATTTTGTTGCTTTCCAATGAGTGGTCTTAGGCTCCTGCATGAACCTCGAAAGATAGTTGACAGCAAACATGATATCTGGCCTAGTATTTGTTAGATATATGAGACTCCCAATCAGTTGTCGATAGAGAGTACCATCTACCTGAGGTGAATCATCATATCATGATAACTGAAGCCCTGATTCCATCGATGTTGCCATTGGCTTGCAATCAGTCATGCGATATTTTTCTAATAGTGTCTTGGCATATTTTTTCTGAGACACTTTGATGTAGTGCTCCTTCTGGCTCACTTCCAGACCAAGACAATAATGGAGAAGTCCGAGATCTGTCATCTCAAAATATTTACACAAGTCTCTTTTGACAACAGAGATCATAGTTTCTGAACTCCCTGTAATGAGCAGATCATCAACATAGAGTACAAGCAACACTATCTCAGAACCTTATTTCTTGAAATAGAGGTTTGCATCTGACGGACATCTCTTAAATCCATGCTGCAGGAGGTGATTATCCATTTTTATATACCAAGCTCGAGGAGCTTGTTTTAAACCATATAAGGATTTGACCAACTTGCACACTTTCTGCTCTTGGCCTTCCACTTCAAATCCTTCAAGTTGAGTCATGTAGACTTCCTCTTGGAGATCACCATTCATAAAAGCACTCTTGACATCCATTTGGTGAACTTTCCACCCATACTATGTTGCCATAGCACAAAGAACTCGAATAGTGGTCATCCGAGCAGTAGGTGCAAAAGTTTCCTCATAGTCAATGCCTTCCTTTTGAGCATAGCCCTTTGCAACAAGATGGGCCTTATGCTTATCAATTGTCCCATATACCTTGTACTTGAATTTGTACACCCATTTGTAGCCTATGGGCTTCTTTTCGTATGGCAGATTGACAAGCTCCCAAGTTTTGTTTTTCATCAGAGACTTATACTCAGCATCCATAGCAGCCTTCCATTGTGGCTCACTAAGGGCATCTTGTACAAAAGTAGGTTCATGTTCATTCATTGAAGACATAAACACCCTATCATCATCTATATCCATATCCTCTATTTCTCTCTCTGGATCTACAGAAAGTTCCTCAAAATATTGACAAAGATCATCAACCTCAGTAGTCTCTGTTGTTGCTCTCTCCTGTCGAGCCATGCTGTGAGTACGAGGTCTATCCAAAGTCAAATATGGTGGAGTGGATAACTTTGAGTCTCTGATTGTACTTGTATACCATTTTGGATTCTTCTTCTATGGTGGTGAAGAAGATGAAGAAGTAGATGAACCTCCAGTATTTGATGATGAAGGGGACTTCTCAACTTTAGTTTCCACAAGATCTAGGTATACATCAGATGTGCTTTGTGATGTGAAAGCTTCATCAAAAACAACATCTCTACTGACATGAATCTTCTTGGTCAAAGGATCAATCAAAAGATAACCCTTAGAGTGCTCATCATAGCCAAGAAGAATACACTTCAATGTCTTCTCATCTAGCTTCTTCCTTTTCTCTTTCGGTATGTGCATGAAAGCATTACATCCAAAAATGCGTAGATGAGAGATGGAGGGTTTTCGACCACTCCAAGCTTCCTGTGGAGTCATTCCTTGTAGGGCCTTTGTGGGTGCCCTATTCAATAGATATACTATTGTGGTGACAACTTCTGCCCAATATTGTTGCTCAAGACTAGCTCCTGTGAGCATGCAACGAACCATTTCCATGATGGAACGGTTCCTCCTTTCAGCAACTCCATTTTGCTGAGGAGTATAAGCAGTAGTTAACTATCTCGTGATCCCATGTGCAGTCAAGAATGCAAAAAATTCTTTAGAGGTAAACTCCCCCCTCGATCTGAGTGGAGGGTCTTTATAGAAGTCCCTGACTCCTTCTCAACAGATTTCTTGAATTGCTGGAAGAAACCAAATGCTTCAGATTTTAGATTAAGAAAGAACACCCACATATTTCATGAGTAATCATCCACAAACAACTGAAAATACCTCTTCCCCCCACAACTGATGGGTGTGAAAGGACCGCACAGATCGGTGTGAATCAACTCCAGAGGTTTCTTTGCTCTTGTAGAGCTTTTCTCAAAAGGTACTCTATGTTGCTTTCCTGCCAAGCAGTCAGAGCATACTGGCAATGTGGAAGAAAGGGAAGGGAGACCCTTTACCATCTCATACTTACTAAGCTCAAGTAAGTAGCCAGAACTAAGATGCCCATATCTCTTGTGCCATAGGGAAGTTGCCTCCTTTGTAGAGACTGTCATGGCTACATGTGGAGTAGAGATAGCATCTAAGGCAAATAAGCCATGCTTATATGAAGCGGTTGCAATGTTCTTACCTCTCCTGGTAATAGAACAACACTTCTTGCCTCCCTCAACACTAAAGTTCACAACCATATCTTTGTCCAGAATTTGTGTGACTGACAACAAATTGTTCGCCAATCCTGGAACATAGAGGAATTTTTCAATCTGACACTTGCCATCAGGAAGAGTGACTGAAACTGTACCTTCTCCCTAAACCTTGTAGGTTTTATCATCAGCAATAGTGATAGGTTTGCCCTCTTTGGCCTCAAAGGACTCAAACCATGATTTGTCGCCAGTCATGTGCTTACTAGCACCAGAATCGACATACCATATAGGATCCTTCTGCTTGGAAACTGTGGTAGTCATAAGCACCTTGTGTGCCCTCTCAGAATCCGAGTCAGATTCTTCGACAACAACATTCACTTTGGGTTGCTTATTCTTGTTTTGTGGTTTGTTCTGGCCTTTCTGTTTAGGTTGTTTATTCTTATGCCAACATCTGTTTGTATCATGATTGTCTTTGTCATAGATCTTGCAATATATTTTTGTTTGTTGAGGTTGTTTCCCTTTTGAATATTTGTTAGAATTTCCTCCTTTCTAAAAATTACCCTTCTTCTTAGGACCCTTCCTGTTGGAATAGAGGGTTGTGTTAGAAGAATCATCTCTTTGAAGTTGGCGTGCCTCCTCTTCTTGAAGCATATTGACCAACTCAACAAAGGTAACTTTTCGTTGTGACACCTGAAGGGAAGTGATCAACACCCTATAAGAATCAGGTAAAGCTCTCAATACTATTGAAGTAAGGAGCTTGTCATCAACAGGTTCTCCCAAAGAATTCAATTTTACTTTCAATTCAGACACTCTACAAAGAAAGTGTTCAACTGTCTCTCCCTGCTTCATGCTTAGACTGTGTAATTGAGATTGAAGAAAAAGAATAGTGGAGTCATTATTTCCCTCATATATAGTTTTAAGGGCATCCCATGCCCCTTTACTATGTGCACAGTCAACAATGTGGGGTTGAACTTCATCTGAAACAGCAAGCAAGATGAGCACTTTTGCCTTGTTGTCTTTCTTGTCAAAGTCTATCTGAGCAGCAGATGGAGCTGTGGCTACTGTTGATCCAGCAGCAGGTGAAGGTCTGGTTGTTGCTCCAGAAACAACATCCCATAAGTCATCCATGACTAGGATTGCCTTCATCTTGTTTTTCCATGGTGTGTAGTTAGGACCTTTCAACAACTGATGAGCATCAGTCATTAATTTTGCAGACATAGTGAAGGTTCCTTATATCACCAAATGGTCCCCCTTTATTTATACCTTAATTCCAGGCCATTATACCATACAAAATACCCACCCTTACATGAGGGAGACTATAGGTATTTTGAAAAATCAGAAAAATTACCCGCCCTTACGTGAGGGAGACTATAGGTAATTTTAAAGATTATACGATACGTGGTACTTAGGCGGTACTGAAAGGGAATCATCTCATTGATGGCACCTACCATAGAAAGTCATCAATCCTCATGCGTGGGGCGTAACTTCCCCTAAACACTTTGGATGTCAAAAATTTCGTCAGGATTTATGCCTAAACACAAGAACGATTAGGGTAGTGGAATGGAGTAAAAAAATAGCAAAATGGCAAACTTATATCTCCCCGACGATTGATAGAGAACAAGCTCAGACATCATTTTGGCAGCTATATTAGGTGGTGGATACAGTAGCACAATCACGACAACATTACCTGTAAGTGTTGGCCAGAGGTATCACAAATACCGAACGCTATAGTGCAATAAATTGCACGGATGGGTTTTATTTATTCCGGGGACTTAGGGAGTGATTTTGATTTTTAACTTTAATGAAGTAGTGCATAAAGGAATGAAAATGCTACATACATCAGAAAAGTGCCCACAAAAATAAACCCATAGGTGTCGGGCGCTGTCGAAAATGCACCTTTACAAAAATGCCAAATTGCTTTTTCAAATGCTGAAAAAATTACTCACTTTCACTTTTCCCCCTTTGATTTGCAGATTTGTTTTTTTTTTTTTTTATAAAATCCCCCCTTCAAGTTTGAAAAATTATTTTTCTAATGTTTCTAAAAAATTAAATTTAAAGTTTAATTAAATAAAATATTTTTTTAAAAAGAACAAGAATATAAAAAAATGAATTTTGAATAAACTTGTCTTTATAAAAAATGATTAAAAAATTTAATTAAAATAAAAACTTAATTAAAAAAAACATTAAGAAAAAAAATAATCAAAAATTACCTTGTGAGGGGTCTTGCGAGGGGGTCTGAGGGATTCGATCCCTCGACCTTCTCACCGCGAGCGCCTTCACGTCCGACCAACAACCGACCGAGCTAGACTGCACAACAAGTGTAAGGGGGAGACTCCCCTTACTTAAACCTGATCTGGGTGGTGCGTGAGGAAGAGGTGTCACTCGTTCATAGCTCCTTTACGGATGATGTGACAGTGGTAATACTTTGTACATGCTATAGAGTTGGCTCCAAAAACCAAACCATGACCTCTACTCCTCCAAACTGCTATCTTTGTTGCTCCAAACAGATGATCGACCTTCTCCTCTAGATGCAATCGACCTTCTCCACCTCGATGGATTGATAGGACTCAAAAGTGAATACAAATTAGATTTCCTACATGTTACAGATTCTAAAGGAAGAAATGGCTGATCTTTGGAGTTGTGATGGCTAAGACAAAATTTTAAACCGTCTAAAATACTTGAAATCAACTGAAAAATCCATCCATGGTAGGAGAAAATAGATTCATCATCACAGGTGGTAAGGAAAAATTTAGTGTCTTCAGTAGGGTTGACACCGATGAGTAGGGTGTTGACACCGATGAGCATTTTTTTTTGTGTGTGTTTATCCCACATGCGTGAGAGAGTGGGCAGCATGAGTGTTTAAAAAAACAACACTCGGGTTGTGGAGTGTCTCCTCTTAGGGAGACATTGCCCACTTGGAGCCTCACCTGTGTGGGGCCACCTAGCTGTCATGCTAGGGGAGCTCGTATTGTCTGTGGGGGCTACTTCAACTCCCTAGTCCATCCCACATCTATCAAACCCATTTCTTGGTTCTTTGTTGTCACTTCCACTGAGTCTCGTTGTGATCCCCAAAATTTTGGATCCACATCCACATCGGCCTTATCCAGGCTAGCATCATCTGAGTCAGCCTTGTTTAGGCCTATCCACTCTGGTCCTACATTCGAGTCAGCCCTATCCAAGCCTTTCCATGTCATTTAGGTATCATATGTCAAGTCAATCCCTCGGGATCTATGCCCGAGATGCATATCCAACCCTGCCTCAGGTCACAAGCCTAGTTCGAGTTCCCAATAGTCACAGATGCATCCAAAATCAAAGATTCTCTGATACCATGTAGAGCAAAATCAACATATGTTATTGATAATAAAAATATTAAATAATACACCAGTGGTCTAGAATAGCCCGGAGGTTACAGAACCACCCGTGGCATAATTAGACTTAGTTACAACCATATAGCTAACATCCCATAATGGAATAACAATATAGTTATGAAACAAATATTAGCTATACTAACAGCACTCGATGGGAAGTAACGGTAAGAAGCACACAGCTAGAGGAATTTTAATTTTTGTGGGAAATGCAAGGAGCAAGCGATAGGGAACAGAAAGCGCAAGGAGTGAGTGACGATCAACGGTCAGTGGTAAAACAACATACGAGGTGGTGGAGTCAAATTTGATTAGAGGTTGGTCATGCATGTGTGACTACCAAGTGGTAGTCACAACCACCTAATGGTGCTCACACACCTTTAAACCCCAACAATCCCACAATACAGTCGATGTGGGATTTTAAATCTTGATTTTTTAAAAATTCTTACGCTACAATTTTTTGGTACCTAAAAATTTAAATCGACAGTCAAAAATTTATTTAAAACTTTAGGTTATTTTTAATTTTTATTATTCCTCACCATATTTCTATCTTTTCTGTCGAAAAAACTATATTACATCGTAGATTGATTTTTTCATCCCATTTGATTGCTTCTTTGATTTAATAGTGATCATGTCATCAACAGGAATTGGAAATAAGATAATTTTTTTTGAGCCTGTATCTTCTCCAAAATGTCCCAAAAATGTTTAATCTTTAGATTTTTTTTTGTCACCAACATTCACAGTGGTTCCTGCGATACTATGGATATTCTAGTTTGTCGATTTACGCTTCTTTGTGAAGGTTTTGGGCATAAAAAATTCTTTGGGTTATGAACAAGTGGTGTTCTAGGAGTAAATAGATAATACGAATGACTTGGCATTTTTTAGGATGGTAGAATGAATTATGGTTTGAATGCAATTAATTTTGCACCCTTTATACACCAGTTTCCAATTGAGTGAGTGATGTTGAGGCGATAGGATGGTATGGATTTGATACCAGATGGTAGGAACCTGTGTCCTAGCAACTTAAATGGATTAAAATAATTGGATATAGATGCAAAAATAATGAGAATGTATTGAATCACTTTTGAAATTAAATCATTGGTTCACTGGAGGAAAACCTGCCAATGGGTAGATGTAATGTATTTTATTATATTTTTTATGGATGCCTACTTACACCCATCTGAATGAATATAAATATCTACCCTATAGTTTTGTGGTGAAAAGACACAATGGTCCATAAATATAATAAGTGAATTAATAATGATTAATATTTAGGATTAGGATCCTAACACTAGTGCACACAGCTTACAAACTCTAGGACTAGACAATTGGTATACCACACACCCTAAAAAATCATTACTAGAAATTTTAGGGTAAAGCATGAGTTTTTGAAAGGGGTCCCAGTTCCCTTGTATCATATTTTGAACTTGGATCTCCTAGATGAAAACCCAAAGATATACCACTATAATATTCATTATGATACAACATTCTAGATTATTTTATTTTATAGGAACATGGTATTTTTGTTCATAGTAAACAAATTTTTGATCATGTAATCATTATATAAGAGGCTATACATTTTATTCATCCCATGACAAATCCAATAATACTTGTAAATTAAATATGAAAAATATATGATAGGGTTTATTGATTTTTTCTACTAGTTATGGTCAAGGTTGATGTGAATGAATTAGATGTTGTTATAACACTCCAATATATTTTTATTTTTATCAGTGGATCCCTTGTTGAATACTTTAAATTATCTTGTGTACTCTACTAGGGTGGCCCATTATCTCATTATCTATTATTATTCTTCTTGGGGCAATAAAGAGAGATTTCTCAAAGGAAAGAAAAAAGGTATTTAGGTTGTAAAAAATGGCCCCTTAAAATATCATTTCTAATTGATTTATGATACTTTTCTCTTGGGTCATCCCTTAGTTAGTGAGGCCACATAGTTTAAATCATTTTAATCATGTTGTGAGAAAGTTGTTGAATAGTTTTTTAATACTACAAAATACAAGATATTTTTTATTAACACTACCATAAATTTATAATTGATTTATGGATATTTTAGAGTTTAAAGTTAGAAAATTATCATCAACTTAGACTTGGGTATTCATTTGTCTAACAAAGGAAAGAAGGACCTTTGAGACTCAATGATGGAAATAATAGAATTTAATTTGATATGTTAGAAACATAAGATCTTAACCACAATTGGAAGTTTATTATAGTCTATCCATATATATATGACATCACTTTCAAAATGTCTAATAATTATAGCATACAAAATTGATAAAACGTAAAGAGATATTCTTTGGAAAGGATTTACAAGAAAGAAAATTAAAAGGGTAGGCTTACAAAATTATAGACTTATGAGTTTAGCATTAGGGAAAAATTTGGTTGAAGTATTAAAGATCAAGGAAAGAGTTGGGCATAAAATATATTTCAATATTATAGAGGATTTATTGTTGTAATAAAATTGTTTAGAAAATGAACCCTATCTAGAAGCTTGATAACATGAAACTTCATACTAAATAGTTTTTAATTGATCAAAAAATATATTATAGGGTTAGACAATGAGGGAAATTCTAAAAAAAATCATTCTAGCACTTGGATGAATCTCTATTTTCTTATCTAATCCAAAATAGAAATCATTGGCTATTTAGCTTAGATATATTTAAATGTCAAAAATTATATTAATGTGAGAAAAAACTCTAGATCATGGATTTCCATTATTAACTTTAATTTATTTGTTAAGTCTAGGGTGTCATTGGGAGTATTGTTTGTGCTTGGTACTCGACCTTGTAGGCTTTTTCTTTCACCTTTATTTCCTACTATAATAAAGGGAGCCCAAACATTTTCTTATATTTAAGGAGAATCAAACCCTTTAGGACTCATAATCTTGTAATAATTTTAAGCATGTTAATGGAAGTCATGACTAATTTCTCCCTATCCTCCTCTTAACTTGCCTTGATTCCTAGAAGTGTGTTTGCTTGGTTATGTTAAATATCCATAGGTGGTATTTTTATGTTTGATTGGCACTTATTGTAGTTGAAAATTGGGTATCCTAGTTCTTTGGTGCATCACCACTATAGCTTAGGATTTTCATTCCCAAATTTTACTTTCATTGAAATTATTTTTCCAACCTCGGCTCATAGAGTTCCTTTGTACATCAAAGATTATATTATGATGAGGAGCCAGCCTTGATTAAAAACCTTGGAGGTTGCTTCATAGGCAATCCTCCATTCATAGTGCTTCTTATTATTTTATTGTATGCAAGGTTTTGACATATTTTTCTTATCAAGCCTCCAAAAATGGCATTGGTAGGTGTGTTCTAAGATGACAATAATTTATATAGCATGTAGGGTGGAACAAGCTTTTATAGTTTACCTCAATAGATTGAAGAAGTTTAAATATGACTTTGGTGAAGGTCATAGTATTCCTACTTGAAGAGAATCACTTGGAAAATTCACCTGGTGATTCCTCTTGATGACTTATATTGAAAAGATAAACTCTAGAGAAGTCGTTTAACAAAAGAAAGACCAATATTTCTATGGGGTTCTCTATCTAGTCAATTTGTTGAAGCAAAATATCCCCACCTAGTGAATTGTTTATCAAAGGGAAGGACCAAATTTATATGAGCAAAAGGCCTATGGCCAGAGCCTTCATTAGAGCTAATCAATATGAGTTGCACCAACTTTGAATTAGAGACTAAGAGGAAGGAATTAATAGTGCAACATGGTGACTATGGTACATTAGCTTCCAGGAATATTTTTGATGTGGAATGATAGAGGTCCCTAGATTCCACTTGTAGACAACTAAAATGCATCGTGTTTAGGATACTGTCCATATGGACACATTCAGAGACCATATGAATCATCTTGGACCTCTCCAAGAGCTAGCAATGTTCCTAACCAATAAAAAATGATAGTTCTAGCCCATTCAATCTTAGTTGCTCTTAAGCAAAGCAACTGCCACACCTAGCTACTAAAGTTGACAACGGCCACACCTAGACACTACTCTAAATAGTGGCTAGAACTATGCACATTTTGGCCATGAATACAGGCCTAGATCACATAGTCTAATTGCACCTTGTATTGCTTATGGGCATATTTTGGCAAGGAACTCTTAGAGCTCCTCCTAACTACCCCTTCAATGCCAATTTGTGATTGATGCTTTCTCCCCAGAGATGGTCAGTTGCTTGTAAATTTAGAGCTTGGATTCTCTAGGAAGCCAATATTTGAATCTTAAAGAGGGCTACATATTGATAAAACACAAAGTGTAATTCTATTCAATTGCATAAAATATATAGATTACATTAGGCTTGGAATAGCTTGTGAGTTTAGGATCTAGAAAACCAAATAATACCTAAAATGTACTCATGCTAAGTTAAGCCTAACCACTAATCAAATAATGGAATAATAACGATAACATACGCTAACATCCCCCCTTATTACATTATTTGGGTAATAATATAACTACTAGCTATACTAACATCCCCCCCAATTACATCATTTAGCAATACAAAGAGAGCTACGAAACAACAAATTTGACACGTGCAAGTGCCTTAGTGCAAATATATACAACTTGAGCATTTGTGGGAATGTACTGAAGTTGAATTTGATGCATTAGAACTTTGTCTTGAATGAAGTGACATTGTGTGTCAATGTGCTTGGTTCTTTCAAGATGTACTGGATTCTTGACAAGGTTCAAAACACCCTAGTCATCGCAAAACAAGTGAATTAGAGATTTGGATGGAAGACCCATACTTGTCAAAATGCACCACAACCATATCACTTCACACACAACTTCACATGCAGCACAATACTCTGCCTCTATAGATGAGACAACAACTACTTGTTGCTTATTGTTGTGCCATGAGACAGGACCAGATCCAAGATGAAAAATATATCCTGAAGTTGACTTGCGATCATCAAACGACCTGGCATAGTCAGAGTCCATGTATCCTTGCAAGAAGAATTTACCATTCCTCTTGTATTCGAGGCCATATTCCATAGTACCACGGACATAGTGAAGAACATGTTGGTTGCTTTCCAGTGAGTAGTCTTAGGTTCCTGCATGAACCTCGAAAGATAGTTAACAACAAACATGATATATGGCCTAGTTTTTGTCAGATATATGAGACTCCCAATCAACTGTCGATAGAGAGGACCATATACCTGAGGTGAATCATCATATTGCGATAATTGAAGCCCTGATTCCATTGGAGTTGCCATTAGCTTGAAATCAGTCATGCAATATCTCTCTAACAATGTCTTGGTGTATTTTTTTGAGACACATTGATTTAGTGCTCCTTCTGTCTTACTTCCAGACCAAGACAATAATAGAGAAGTCCGAGATCTGTCATCTCAAAATATTTACACAAGTCACTTTTGACAATAGAGATCATAGTTTCTGAACTCCTTGTAATGAGCATATCATCAACATAGAGTACAAGCAACACTATCTCAAAACATTTTTTCTTGAAATAGAGGTTTGCATATGATGGACATCTCTTAAATCCATGTTGCAGGAGGTGATTATCCATTTTTATATACCAAGCTAGAGGAGCTTGTTTCAAACCATACAAGGATTTGACCAACTTGCAAACTTTCTACTCTTGGCCTTCCACTTGAAATCCTTCAGGTTGAGTCATGTAGACTTCCTATTGGAGATCACCATTTAGAAAAGCACTCTTGACATCCATTTGGTGAACTTTCCATCCATATTGTGCTGCCATAGCACAAAGAACTCGAATGGTGGTCATCCAAGCAGTAGGTACAAAAGTTTCCTCATAGTCAATGCATTTTTTTTAGCATAGCCCTTTGCAACAAGATGAGCATTATTCTTATAAATTTTCCCATATACCTTGTACTTGACTTTGCACACCCATTTGTAGCCTATGGGCTTCTTTTTGTATGGCATATTGACAAGCTTCCAAGTTTTGTTTTTCATCAGAGACTGATACTCAACATCCATAGCAGCCTTCCATTGTGGCTCACTAAGGGCATATTGTACCGAAATAGGTTCATGTTCATTCATTTAAGACATAAACACCCTATCCTCATCTATATCCATATCCTCTGTTGATCTCTCTGGATCAACCGAAAGTCCCTCAAAATATTGACAAAGATCATCAACCCTAGTAGTCTCTACTACTGCTCTCTCTTGTCGAGCCATGCTATGAGTACGAGGCCTATCCAAAGTCAAATTAGCTAGAGTAGATAGCTTGGAGTCTCTGATTGTACTTGTATACCATTTTGGATTCTTATTCTATGATTTTGAAGAAGATGGAGGAGAACCTCCAATATTTGATGATGAAGGAGACTTCTCAACTTTAGATTCCACAAGATCTAGGTATACATCTGATGTGCTTTGTGATGTGAAAGCCTCATCAAAAACAACATCTCTACTGACATAAATATTCTTGGTCAAGGGATCAATCAAATGATAACCCTTAGAGTGCTCATCATATCCAAGAAGAATACACTTCAATGTCTTCTCATCTAGCTTCTTCATTTTCTCTTTTGGTATGTGCATGAAAGCTTTACACCCAAAAATGTGTAGATGAGAAATGAAGGGTTTCCTACCACTCCATGCTTCTTGTGGAGTCATTCCTTGTAGGGAATTTGTGGGTTCCCTATTAAATAGATATACTATTGTAGTGACAGCTTCTACCCAATATTGTTGCGAAGACTAGCTCCTATGAGCATGCAACGAACCATTTCCATGATGGAACGGTTCCTCCTATCAGCAACTCCATTTTGCTGAGGAGTATAAGTAGTAGTTAAATGTCTCGTGATCCCATGTGCAACCAAGAATGCAAAAAATTCTTTAGATGTAAACTCCCCCATCGATCTGAGTGAAGAGTCTTTATAGAAGCCCCTGACTCCTTCTCAATAGATTTCTTGAATTGCTGAAAGAAACCAAATGCCTCAGATTTTAGAGTAAGAAAGAACACCCACATTTTTTGTGAGTAATCATCTACAAATAACTAAAAATACCTCTTCCTCCCACAACTGATGGGTGTGAAAGGACCGCACAAATTGGTGTGAATCAACTCCAGATGTTTCTTTGCTCTTGTAGAGATTTTATAAAAAGGTACTCTATGCTAATTTTTGGCCAAGCAATTAGAGCACACTGGCAATGTGGTAGAAAGGGAAGGAAGACCCTTTACCATCTCATACTTACTTAGCTCAAGTAAGTAACCAAAGCTAAGATGCCTATATCTCTTGTGCCATAGGGAATTTTCCTCCTTTGTAGAGATTGTCATGGTGACATGTGGAGTAGAGATAGCATCTAAGGCAAATAAGCCATGCTTAAATGAAGTGGTTGTAATTTTATTACCCCTCCTGGTAATAGAACAACACTTCTTGCCTCCATCAACACTAAATTTCATAACCATATCTTTGTCCAGAATTTGTGTGACTGACAACAAATTGTTTGCCAATCCTGGAACATAGAGGACTTTTTCAATTTGACACTTGCCATCAAAAAGAGTGATTGAAATAGTACCTTCTTCCTAAACCTTGTAGGTTTTATCATCAGCAATAGTGATAGGTTTGCCCTCTTTGGCCTCAAAAGATTCAAACCACGATTTATCACCAGTCATATGCTTACTAGCACTAGAATATACATACCATACAGGATCCGTCTACTTGGAAGCTGTCATAGTCATGAGCACTTTGTGTGCCCACTCAGAATCCGAGTCAAATTCTTCAACAACAACAATCACCTTGGGTTGCTTGTTTTTGTTGTGTGGTTTGTTCTGGCCTTTTTGTTTAGGTTGTTTATTCTTATGCCAACATCTGTTTGTAGCATGACCCTCTTTTTCATAGATCTTGCAATATATTTTTATTTTTTGAGGTTTTTTCCATTTTGAATCCTTTTGAGAACTACCTCCCTTCTAAAAATTACCCTTCTTCTTGTGTTGCCCCTTCCTGTTGGTGCATAGGGCAGTGTTAGAAGAATCATATCACTGTAGTTGGAGTGCCTTCTCTTCTTGAAGCATATTAACCAAATCTACAAAGATAAATTTCTATTGGGACACCTGAAGGGAAGTGATCAATACCCTATAAGAATCAGGTAAAGCTTTCAATAAAATTGAGGTAAGGAGCTTGTCATCAACTAGTTCTCCCAAAGAATTCAACTTTGCTTTCAATTCAGACACTCTGCAAAGAAAGAGTTCAACTGTCTCCTCATGCTTCATGCTTATACTGTGTAATTGAGATTGAAGAAATAGAATAGTGGAATCATTATTTCATTCATATATAGTTTTAAGGGCATCCCATTCCTCTTTACTATTTTCACAATCAACAATATGGGGTTGAACTTCATCAGACATAGCAAGCAAAATGAGCATTTTTGCTTTGTTGTCTTTCTTGTCAAAGTATTTTTGATCAACAGATGGAGATGTAGCACCAGTAGTAGATGAAGGTCTTGTTTTTTCTCTAGATACAACATCCCATAAGTCATCCATTGCTAGGATTGCCTTTATCTTGTTTTTCCATGGTGTGTAGTTATGACCTTTCAACAACTGATGAGAATCAGTCATTAATTTTGTAGACATTGTGAAGGTTCCTTATAACACCAATTGGTCCCCATTTATTTATACCTTAATTTTAGGCCTTTATACCATACAAAATACCCACCCTTACATGAGGGAGACTATAGGTATTTTTGAAAAAATAAAAAAAATTACCCGCCCTTACGTGAGGGAAACTGTAGGTAATTGTAAATATTTTACGATACATGGAACTTAGGTGATACTGAAAGGGAATCGTCTTGTTGATGACACCTACCATATAAAGTCATCAATCCTCATGCATGGGGCATAACTTCCCCTAAACATTGCGAATTTCAGAACTCTTATCAGGATTTATGCCTAAACACAAGAACGATTAGAGTAGTAGATGGAGTAAGAAAAAATAGCAAACTGGCAAACTTATATCTCCCTGATGATTTATAGAGAACAAGCTCAGATGTCATTTTGGAAGCTATATTAGGTGATGTATACAGTAGCGCAATCACGATAGCTTTACCTGTAAGTGCTGTCCAGAGGTATCACAAATATCGAACGCTGAAGTGCAATAAATTGCACAGATGGGTTTTAATTATTCCGAGGACTTAGGGAGTGAATTTGATTTTAAATTTTAATGATGTAGTGCAAAGAAAGAAAAAATGCAACATACAACATAAAAGTACCCACAAAAAATAAACCACTATGTGTTGGGCGCTGCCAAAAATGCACCTTTACAATAATGCCAAAAATTGCTTTTTCAAAAAAATACTCTCTATCCCCCCTTGAATTTTGAAAAAATACTCCCCCCTTAGATTTTTCCAAAAAAAAAAGGACTCCCCCCTTTAATTTTTTTCTTTATAAAGAATTTTAAAACATTCTTTTAGAACTAAAGTTTAAAAAAATAACTTTATCTTATATAGTAAAAATTTATTATTATTATTTTTTAAATAATAACTTTAAACTATTATAAAATAAATTAAAATGTTATTAATTTTAATTTTAATTAAATAATATTAAAAAAAAACTTAAATAATAAAAAAAAATTTATACCTTTGTTTTGGGGGGGTCGATGGGACTCGAACCCGCGACCTCAGGGCTCCCGGAGCCCTACCGCTCAACCCACGACCAAGTGAACTAGCGAGATGATCCGTGTGGATTAGGGGACCCCCTTCTATTTGAGGAGCATCTTGAGCCTATCCGCTACTCGACCGCCACTCCTTTGCTCAGTGGCAACTCCTGTGGTGGCGGTGGCGCTCAAGGAAATCCTCCATAGCGGTGGCGGTAGTGCTTAGAGAAATCCTCCATAGCGGTGGTGGTAGTGCTTAGAGAAATCCTCCACAGTGGTCGATTGCCAAGCAATCCTATTTCTCAAATTGTTTTTTTTTTTTTACACATATAATCAAGCATGATGGTGAACCAACAATGCGATCTACAACTGCACATGAAAAATGTGATCTCGTCGATCTCTGTCGTACATAGATTTTTGGCTGACAATTACTACCAAAAAAAAATAGTAGTTGCATGATCGATACTTGTCTGCAATTATCTCGTCACTACTATGTGCAAAACCATGGCTCTGCAGTAGAATGCGATATTAATATTGCTCCTGTAGATCATCAGATGGCTCCTCTTTGTGCTATGGATGGGTTCAAGGTGATCAATATATGTCTCCTAGCCCTTGATATCTATACAAGAATGGTGAGGAGCTACCCAAGTCTATGGACTAGAGAGAAAAATACGTCATGACTGGGTTCGATGTCGTGCCTATATTATATATTGTGGCTCAACAGTGTCAAAGGAGTTTTATTGTGGCTCAAATAAATGTTAGCCAATCTCCTCTTATTGACTGCAAATGCTCTTCGTGGGAAATTATCCTACATTCGAGAGTCATAAGTGAATTGAGGGATTTAAAAATAAAAGACCTCCAATATATTTATGTCCACCTTAGGGTGGGCATAACCTCTTTTGGTCTTTTGTCACTCATGTACTCCAAGTCATTCTCCACTTTGTCCACGTAGCTGGTCTTGTGTGCGTCACTTTATCCAACGTTCTCTCACAATCCATGTCAACCAAGTTAGGAGTCAGTCCACGTGTAGGATCCACTTGTGTCTTTATTGAGCACTAGATAGTGTGCTAGTCACCCAGGTCCAAACTAGCTCTCAGGTGATTCAATCCAAACCAGCTCTCAGGCTACGACAGAGTCGAGAGCATTTGCTCTGATACCATGATAAAACACAAAGTGTAATTCTATTCAATTGCATCAAATATATAGATTACATTAGGCTTGGAATAGCCCGTGAGTTTAGGATCTAGAAAACCAAATAATACCTAAAATGTACTCACACTAAGTTAAGCCTAACCACTAATAAAATAATGGAATAATAACGATAACATATGCTAACACATATGGCTTCTAACAAGAAAAATAAATGATCCACAAATATTCAAATTTTGTGTAGTGAAGCCCTTGCTGATCAGAGAGAAAATCCACGCCCCCTTTGAGGGGAAACAAAGCATTGTGTGGCTGAGCTACGTATACACACCTTCTTTTAGATCCATTTATTCTTCACCATCCATTAGTATACCAAAAACAACAAGTGACCCTTGAACATCAATTGGAGCAAGGAAGATAGTACTACAGTCCCTGGTTCATGAGGAGAAGAGCTTTAGTTTATGTCTAAGAAAGTGGCCTGCACGCATATCTTAGGGTATTAGACATTATTCTCCTTTGTTCCAGCTTATATCCATTACTGATTTAATTTATTAATTAGTTCTAGCATAGATCTAATTTCATTATTACATTTACATCTTATTTCTAAATTTTCTATGCATTTACTACTTAGTTTATGCTTACATCTTAATATTATCATGTTCATTCATTATGTTTATCATATCTACTAACAAGAGCCTCTTTTGAATAGGCAGCCCATACTACTAATAGTGTTATATTGTTTCTATACATGTAGGTCATAGGTTTGCAGGATCAATTCGAGGCATCCAACGCATAAGATCCCTCCAAGGCGAGAAAAGGAGGAGGCATATGTAAGCCCTCATGTAAGTTCGTGTGCAATATCAGGAGGCATGTAGAAGTGCACCACCCCTCTGTGATGGGACATCATTCTTCTACACTATTTTTCCGCTTGTGTATCTCATATTGTATCAAAATTGGGTATCCCTTAGAGGGATCTATATGTAACCAGGATTTGTCAAAGAGATTATTAATAAAATATCTTCACTTTTTTGTTATTTTTGTGTTATGTACATTGCTTTGTGTTCTTCCATTTTGATATAATATTGCAAGTATAATAGCAACATAAATGTGGTGTGTGCTTCTCTGGTCACAAAAATGGTGATCATGGTGGGACCCCCACCAAGTTTTTGTTTTCGACTATTTTACTAATGTTTCGAGTATTTTTTTGTGTGTAGGTTTGGCCACTCTGGTCGATAGCGACCAACAAATATTGATCACTGAAGCAATCAATGGCTAGTAGTAGCTACTTTGGTTGATAGAAACCATCAAATAAGTGTAGCAAAATGCAGCAATTTCATCATCAGATGAGGATTTGAGGTTGGTAGCATTCTATGATTTTCTATTTTTCTCTGTCTACAACTTTTATTTTTAGAAAACAACTTAAATTGTATTTTTTATTAAGGAAATATAATAAAATATGGAAAAATAAAATGCATTAGATGCTTCTTAGATTTTTTTTAGTTTTTCTCTAGGTGCTACTAGGAACATTGGGCCTCTACTTTCAAGGTCTACCCTAGTCTCTAGCGTGCTAGGATTGTGTGTTTAAGCTTGCTTGCATGTGGCCTAGCTAGAGGCCATTACAACATAAAATAAGAATTGCATCAAAGTCATTTAGATTAGTTAGAGATGCATTTTCTAAAATTAAACGTTCTTTTTAGGCATATAGGAAAATAATCATGAATGCTCTCTAATGCATAGTTTTCCATTATAAAAATCTAAAAAGAACCCCACACACCACGTATCACTTTAATGCTAGTGAGTTGGAAGTCATGACCAACCACTGGTAGATATCAGTGAGGTGGCTTTAATCTCCACCCGTTGCCTCAAATCCTATGTACCTATTATTATTGGACAATACTGGCTCCAATATCTGTCATAACCTATGGAAAATTTACACGTATCTCTCTTCGAAGAGGTATATTGCTGACTATGGGTGAATTAGGTGAGGATCGAGAGGACCTGTACCCCATGATCATATATGGACTTCATTACAACATATTATATATTGGATTATGTGACCTATATTTCATCACAAGATTGTCAAGCTATGAGTATATAGGTGAAATCTGTTTGAACACAAGAATATCATCCAATGAAATGCAAAATATGTGACACAAGGTCTTATTTATATACAATGCATCAAAACACACAAAATAGCATAGGAAACACACATTACTCCATAAATAAGATAAAAATTTATTTTCTTTGCTTATGTGGTTTGAAATTAACATAAAGAAGATAATTCACAGTTCATTATGGTATACACATGGAACAACCATCCTCGATCCAACATCGAGGTGGAAACTGATGCTTCACACACTCATCATCACAATGACATTGATCTGCCCACCCACAGTGTCATTGGATGAAGTTTAGCAAGTCTTAGGGGTGACAACTCAACCCTTGGGGGGACTCCTCAAGAAACCCTAGTGAGAGAGCCATATCCTGGTTCTTATTGATGCAGACATGAGGAGGCTTCAAGGCATCCCTCATCACACAGACATGTGGAGGCCTCAAGGCCTCCATCGGTTCATATATATGCAGAGGTCTCAAGGCCTCCATCATCACATAGACATGAGGAAGCATCAAGACCTCCATCATCACATAGGCATGCAGGGGCTGTGTTGTGGCATCTCCACAACTATCTCCAAATCTTGGGGACCCACCTTTAAATTTTGGATTTTGGAGGATTTCGTACTCTTTAGGTGCTAATTTTAATAGATCCCTTCTCTTGAGTTTATTGCATAGCCTCCATGGTTGCATTGTAGCCTTGTGTGGTGTTGAGTGTCCTTTTTGTCTTTATTTCATAGTGTTTATATTTTGGAGGTTTTTAATTGTATTTGAGTGTTATGTTCAAAGTTTAGTATGTAGCTAGTGTCCTTTTCATTTTCTTTCCTAGTGTGATTTTGTGTTTTGGTCAGGTTTAATTTTGTTTTAATTAATTTTTATATGTTAAATTAAGTTAATTCAATCATTTAAAGTTAATTAAATCCATTTTGATAAAAAAAGGAAGAGAAAACAAGCAAATTTAAATAAAGAAAGAAAATAAAATAAAAATAGAAGAAAAACTAAAAAAAAAAAAAACAAATAAGAATAAAAAATATAAAAATAAAATAATAAAATAAAACAAAAGAATAGCATTTCTTTTTCTCATGGCACGCTAATATTTCTTTACATATTGGTTTGGTATTAATTTCTATGTTGACTTTATGATTTTATTAAAGATACTTTGAACTAATGCTTTATATTGATGTTGGTAGGTTTCTAAATAAAAGAAAAGCATTATTTAATTCATTTATGGCAAAAAAAAAAACGTTATGGAAGAAGTGTTTCATTTGAAAGATTCTTACCAATTTATTATTGGCAAAAAGCATTATGAAAAAAGTGTTTCATTTAGAAGATACTTACCAATTTATTATTGGCAAAAAACATTATGGAAGAAGCGTTTCAATTAGAAGATATTTACAAATTTATTATTGGAAAAATATCATTATGGAAGAAGCGTTTCATTTGGAAGATATTGCAGTTATAAAGAAGCTACATGACTACGCCAAAGAAAAAGGGGGAAAATGAAATGAAGAGTTTCTTTTAGGGTTGGAAAGCTTTAAAAATCCATGGAAGCAAAGGAAAGGGGAGGCTGGTTTTTTTGGAACATGAAGCAATGGAAGGAGATTGAAAGCTTATTCAAACTACTGTGGAGCTGTTTTTTCACCATTGTATGCAGAAAATGAAGTTTTCAATACAAATTTGTGTTTATTGAATATCTTTCTCACATGCAGTAATTGTGTTTAATGGTGTTTATGCATGGATGTGGTTGCACAATTTCAGTATTTTTATTGCATTTTTTGAACTCCTTAGACTCTTGCCATAACTGGATTTCAAATTGTGTGGATGCAGGTCTAACCCGATTGTGTTTTGTGTTTGGAATCTAATATTTTTCTGCAGCATATGTTGGATTTTGTTTGCAGTAGTTTTTCTTTGGTTTTCTCCATATTCTGGTCCATATTCCAGAATTTCATGTTATCTTATTTTTATTTTTGTTTGCAGTAGTTTTCTTTGGTTTTCTCCATATTCTGGTCCATATTCCAAAATTTCATGTTATCTTATTTTTATTTTCTAACCTTGTCTTTTTCATTTTTTTAAAAGTTTTTTTAAAATAAAATAAAAAATGAAAAAAATATAAAATTCCAAAAAGAGTTACATAGGTTGAAATAATAAGCTTTAATGTTCCATTTAAAGCAAGTAAATTTTTGTTTTAACTTAAATTCAAAATTCCAAAATTATTTGAAGTTCACACTTTTAGCAAGAATTTTTATTTCAGTTTTGCATGATTTCACAGTTTAAAAGAAAAAAGAATTTTCAGGCTTTGCATTTTATTTTTCAAGCAATAAATTGAATCCCTTTATGAAAATTACCATTTCATTAAAAGGGGGTAATTTGTATGACATGCAAAGGCTATTATACTTTCAAAGATCAGTCATTTACATTATTTTATCTCATGTTTAAAGCAAATAAAGGCAAGATAAAATGAATTGAAGCATCATTCAGGATTCACATTTCACATTTAGTTTCAATCACTTTATTTTTTTTTCTCGAGCAAAGTTTAACCATCCAAGATAAAATCAATTTGCATTCAAGGGAGAGATTTACTAACTCCAATATCACATTAAGGCAAAGATAAAATGAAGTGGTTTTCCAAAACACTTGCTAATAGTAATATTTTAATCTAAAGATAAAATGAATTTTCTAACAACAAGTACTAACTCCAAATTTCACATTAAATCAAAGATAAAATGAAGTGGTTTTCCACAACACTTGCTAATAGTAATATTTTATTCTAAAGATAAAATGAATTTGCTAACAGCAAGTACTAACTCTAAATTTCTCATTAAATCAAAGATAAAATGAAGTGGATTGCCACAACACCTAATAACAGAACATTTTAATTCAAGATAAAATGTATCTGCTAACAAGGATTCGTGGATAAATCACTTTAATAAATCAGAAATAAAATGAGTTATGATAAACTTTAAGCATTCATTCATCAGTATATTTATGCACATAAGGGAACTCAAGCCATTTTAATTAATGAACAATAATAGCATGGCAAATCAAAGTAAAATCAACACAGGCCCCTTGTTAACATTTGTTTTGTGTAGCACTAAGGTATTCCATGCACTCATTTGATAAGCATACATGCACATTTTTAGAGTAAAGGAACCTTGGAGAAGTTTTGTGCTTCTTTGCAAGAGATGGTTTTCTAAAGAAATCCTAATTGTGAGTGTGGTTTTGCACTTGGGAAAAAATACCGCTCAATGGATTGCAAGGCCCCAAACTTCACATGATACACTTAGGACATATCAGCCCACTAAGGGGTAAGACATTAGGGCTATGCCCAATCATAGGCCCAGAACATCCTATAGCCTCATTGTACATGGGAGGATACCCTTATATTATGAGCTCATTGGTACCAATGGGACCCCTTGGGATCGACCATGGAGGAGTAGATAGATTTATGAGTTGGATCGATTTCCCTCAAGACTAGATCCAATAAGAATTACTACCGTATATTTTTCTTTAGGAAGTTTGCATAACATAACTACTAGGCACACCAATAAACCATAGGAAGCTTAAAAGCAACCCCGTAGCACATACATTGCATATAACCATGGGGGTAACAACACAGATTATAGTGCATTGAGCAAGTCACCCTAGTAGATAAGAGTAATAACATAGCAGGAGCCTCTCTGAGAGGCATATCCATTATAACTCCTCGCATAGAGTTAGATAGGCATGAACCTTTAGTGGTAGGTTATTCCAACCACATACATATGTTAGAAGAAGTGTTGCATGCTAAGTGAGAGCGTTTGAAAACTCTTGAGAAAGAAGCACGAAGAAAAAGGTTCTTGTGCCTACTTGAGCAACACTTGAAATAAAAAAGGGCTAAGCATGAAGAGCAAGCTGATAGGCTAGCTTATGCCAACTTACACATAGATGGTGAGGAATACCAACATGATAGATATGCCAATTCTCAGCATGAGAGATGCACTAGCCAAAGAGACGAGCACACTCACCATGCCCCACAAAATCAATAATACCTAGATCTAGAATAGACACAACTTAATGAGAAATAGGTAGATATGGAAGATCAGGAACATACATATCCTGAACTTCCATCCGTGGTCATGGGAGATGAATACATATGCCCAAATTGGGCAAACACAGGATTACCTCCCTTACCATCACGAGTAAACCTTCATGAATAGGAGATCATTTCCTTTAAGGCATACCAAATAATCATCAAGAGAATCAAATCTCTCAAGAAGCAAGACACAATTGGGAAAAATTCAACTTTGAGAAAAATACACAACCTGTCCCTATGCCCCTTAGTATCGAGTCCTATCTACCCTAAGCACTTTGATATGCCTAGGCTAGAAAATTTTAAAGGAGAGGAAGACGTTCAATAACACGTTAAAAATTTCATGAATGTGTGCTTCCAACTTGAGAAAAATGATGCCCTAATGCTAAGAACATTTATCATGACATTATCAGGCACATAAAATCAATGGTTCAATCAATTGCCCAAGAACAATATCAACTTTGAGCAACTGGTGAATGCTTTCCTTGAATGCTTATCCTTTGGTGTCAAGAAGAAGGTGAACCTATTTGATCTGGCCAAATTGAAGCAATATGACGATGAGCCAGTTATGGATTATGGTAATAGATGAAGGAAAATCATGGCAAAAATACCATTCTTCGTTCCCACTGAAGATCTCACTTGAATGTTCATAAAGAGTTTTGTCAAACACATCTTGTTGCTATTACAACTGTACCATTATGAATCACTCAAAGAAGCTTTAACTCAATCCAAGATTATAGAGGACATAAAGGTTGATGAAGGAGACCTCAAGATCTAGAACAAGGAGTGGAATAATACCAACCATAACAAGAATCAATAGAAGCATGCCAAGCCTACTCAAGTCAACCAGGTCATTTTAAGCATCCCAAAGGAAGATAATGGTCAACAACCACAAAACTATCAAGCTCACCCCCTACTAGCTAATTACAACCCAAAGAACAACCAGGGCTAAAAAAAGGAGCATCGACCACCTCACTATTTCACCTCTCTATCTAAATCGATGCAATTGATATTTAATCATTTGAGGCATAGAGAATCCAATTTTTTGATGCACAAATTATTGACCCTAATCATCGCAAGCCTAAGGCATATAGGGAAGATCAATATTACCCATATTATAGAATACAAGGGCATAACATCAAAACATGTATCAGATTCAAGAATATTGTGCAAAATATGATTAATAAGGGTGATCTAAAAGTTGACAACCCATTAGCACTCGCTAGTAGAGACATGGGTATATTCAGGAACCCATTACCAAATCATGAGGCCCCTAGAGATTAGGGCACCCAGGTCAATCAAGTTTGAGTCGAGCTTCCCAATCAAGGATACATCAAAATGGTTGAGATAGTCAACATGGAAACTAGGAGTCGATGATATGGTCAACCAGAGCCTCTAGCATCTCCCATTCATATCTTAGCTACATATCGATAGAGACAAGTGCAAAACAATCCTCCAAGTTTACCAGCACAACCTATGGTAACTATCCAGAGTAGATTGGAAAAAAACCTACAAATGACTCCGATCAAGTTGTTAATTTATGAGATCATACAACAATATCCTAGGCATAGGGATACTTTGATGGATATTTTAATATAAATCAAGCTCCAGCCCCAAAACCCAAATGTGTTTACACACTTTTTGGGGCAAGTGTAGCAATGCCAAGGGCATGTGATCCATTTCTATGATCACAAAATCAAGGTAGTGCCTACTACCATAGAAAATCCATATTTTCATATCATCGCATCAATCAATGACATACCCTTCAAGCGAGTTATAATCAATATGGGCTTGCCGATCAAAATTATCATGACAAATGTTATAGGGCATCTAAAAATCCCTAGTTCCAACATTGTCTCAACCTCCTACACATTAAGGGCTTTCAATGATATAGTGCTCCATAGTGGGTACAGTAGTTCTACCTATCCAAGTAGATAAAGAGACCATCCTTGTGATGTGTCATGTGTTGGAGGGAGAAATGCAATACAATATGATTCTAGGGAATCACTGGATAATGGACATGCATTACATTCCCTCAATCTTGCACCAATGCATCAAGTATGTGCATGAGGGAAAATTTCATGTGGTTCCATCAAATGAAGAGCCATTTAAATATGTGCATCAGGTCAACTTACTAAGATACTTTGTCCTTCTGTCGACACATATATACATAATACCTTCATCCCTAACCACATAGCCAAAAAACAAGAGCAAATTATTGCCATGTGACCCATCCACATCGGTACCACCTCCTGCATATAAGACTACTAATGCTTCTGAGAAACCTTCAATATCTAAAGCAAAAGATACTTACAAGCTAAAAGCACCCCTAGTGGAGTAAGGACCTAAGTAACTTCCAACTATAGCAGCTATGGAAATTCCAAATCCCATGGAGGAGGAATATTCCCAGGACATAGATGAGGAGGTACCTCAACCTACCTCACCTGCTTCATCAATAGTGTAATTTGCACCATAGGTGACAATTCACTTAGCCAACATAGGTTTAGGTGAATATCTTGTGTAGAACATGACTTTCACACCTACTATCAAGTTTGCATAAGACATGGGATGGTCAAGAGTCCCAAATTTTCCATTAGGGATAATAGTTCCATTAGGGGTTCCCCATAACCAAACTAACTTAATCTATGCTGGTTTGGACTGTGCCCATACTACCTCTAATATTGAAGAGGATGAGGATAAACCATTCACCATGAATGTTAATTACTTTTCAAATCTTGATTTTTCTCTAAGGTACTTTGAGCAGTGGCATTGACATGGCTATTGCTTAGGTCTATATGAGCAAGAGCACCAACTTCCATTCCAGTTGTAGTACCAAATACCTATTGATAGGTGCAATCTAGGGTATCAAATACAGAGCCACAATGATTCTTTGGTAGCAGCCCTAGATAGGCTAATATTGGGGTTCGATGAAGACATTGACTAGAATCCCTATCAAACCCCTAAAAAGCCTACTTGGGTGATGGATAGGTGTATATGGTCAATACCAAACCACCCAATAAGTATCACCCTGATTCCTATATTGAAGCGTGCCTATCAGGAACCATCCTATGGGAGGACAAGCTAATCCATGGATATGAGCAAGAGGAAAGTGAGTATGTCTCGAGTGGACACAAAGATTAAAATCAACTTGGCCTATCATGGGCTTCAATATCTACAAAATCATGCTTGTTCTAGACATGTAGAGAGTGGATATTGTGTATGAGAGTAGCTACGATCATAGGACTCAACAAAGATGGCCTACCTTGGTCCTAGACATGAACACCACATCATAGGGCAAAAATTAAATACCAATGGATTCTTCATAAGTGATGATGATTATGAGGATGAAACTAAAATGGCCTATCTTAGGCATCAATAGGTAAGTCACCACCCAATGTCAGTGGGTAGAAATGAGGGTTCCTTCATAAGTGATGATGAATTTGAGTATGAGAATGAGATGGCCTATCTTGGTCCTTGTCACTTACATCAAGTCAATCAGCTTTTTGAAAGAGAGGCGATACTTCACACCATTGATCCTGACCTTTGCTTCCTAGGAAGACCATAAAATCTAAACATCATCTATCACATGGTTTTCCCAGATCCACAAAAATTTTGAGAGTAGCTATTTCCTAATGATCCCTACATCTCATCTATCCATAGACTAGATCCTAAGATCCTCATACCCCCAGAGCCACATATTGGGTATGGAAAGTAAACCACAAATGTAAAGTTTCACACACATGGTCCTAGATATTTTATTCCATCCATAAACATGATATCCATTAATCTAACCACTCCACCTCACAACCCAATAGATCCTTCAAAACCATTATGTCTTAACTTATATGTTATTGATTGGGATCACACTGATTTACCCCTAGATCCTAAATATTTCTTCCCTAATGAAGATATGATACAACCATTCCATTTTGCACTAGGCTACGTAAATGATGTCTATCATGCTAGTCCTGAATCTGATTTAGTTGGACCTATAAATACAACAGATGGCATACAATTAATCCCCACTCCTCACCAACTTGAGGAGGGGTCACATATGGCAATAGAGGAGAATTTCAAAATGGACATTAGTGATGACCCTTCTAATCCAAATAAAGTCAAGTTCAGAGAAATATTATCTCTAGAAGAATAGACCATCATTATTTATCTATTGAAATAGAGACCAAGTATCTTCACTTGGAACTACAAAGATATGATGGGACTAGATCCAAAATTGGTTGTTAAAAACCTTTCATTGGACCCTACAAAGAAACCGATCAAGCAAAAGCTTAGAAATATGCATCCAACTATCGCTTTGATGATAAAGAACGAGTTGCAAAAACTATTGGATTTAGTCTTTATTGTTTCCATAGACTATCTAGAATGGGTATTAAATATGGTGCCCATAGGAAAACCTAATGGAAGAAACCACATTTGCATAGATTTCAAGGACCGCAATAAGGTAACACCCAAGGATTCATTCACGTTGCATAACATAGATACCCTTGTATACACAATCGTAGGTCATCAAATGCTCTCCCTGATGGACATTTTTTCTAGTTACAATCAGATTCATATTGAACTTGAAGACCAACATAAAACTGCATTCACCACTCCATGGGGAATATTCTAATACAAAGTAATACCATTTGGTCCAAAAATATTAGTGCCACATATCAGCAGGCTATGACACATTTTCCATGACTATATGCACAAGATCTTAGAAGACTATATTGATGAATTATTGGCCAGGTCATTACTGCATGAAGAGGATGTTGAGATCCTTATAAGGGTCTTTGATTGCCTGATTGATCACAATGTCAAGTTGAATTCCAAGAAATACGTCTTTGGTGTAACTTTTGGAAAACTCTTGGGATTCATAATTTCTAAATGAGGCATCAAGGTAGACCCAATAAAGGTAAATGCTATCCTAGAAATAGCCCCGTCCACTAACATCAAAGAGTTGAGAAGCTTACAGGGCAAAGTAGCATCCATAAAGTGATTCATTGCACAACTATCGGACAAATGTCAACCCATGAATTGACTGCTACACAAGGGGGTCCCATTCTAGTGGTATGAAGAATGTTAGCAAGCCTTTGCTAAATTCAAGAAGTACCTGGAAATGCCACCAGTCTGAGATCCACCAAGGTCGAACGTACCATTCGTACTATATATATTTGTTACATATTTTACTTTGGACACCATGTTGGCTCAAAAGAATGCTCAATATAAAGAACAAGTGATATATTACATTAGCCACACCTTGGTGAGCTACAAGATAGGATACATATATATAGAAAAGTTGTGCTTAGAAGTGGTCTTTGCAACCAAGAAATTATACCACTACATGTTGATCCATATGACGTATGTAATATCCAAACAAAATCCTTTCTAGTATATGATGATAAAGACATCATAATACACGTAATATGAAGTGGATTATGCTATTGATAAAATTTGACTTAGAATTTATAAGCCAAAATTCCATCAAGGGACAAGTCATAGCTGATCAAATAGCTAATGTACCTCTTCATAACAGTAGGCCCCTCACCATAGAGCTTCTTGATGATGCAGTATTTGCATTATTAGAAGCACTTGAACTTGAAGAACCAAAAAATGAAGCTAACATGACTTTGTTCTTTGATGGTTCAAAGTGTGAGTAAGGAGGTGGTGTAGGGATTGTGTTTTTCAAACCACAAGGTGCTCCAATGACCTTGTCATTTAATCTATACTTCCTTTGCACTAATAACAACATCAAATATGAGGCCTAATCTTGGGTCTCCAAATAGCCATCACTATGAATATCAAGAGGCTAAATATCTTTGGTGACTCCCTCCTCATAGTCAACCAAGTCAAGGGACTATTTCAATGTAGGGATCCAATACTAAAAGCTTACAAGGATCTTATTGACATCTATCTAGCCCAACTAAAATGGTAAGACACTGATACAATCCCTCATTCATCAAACATATTTGTAGAAACCATGGAATATTTGGGATCCTTAATCCTTCAGAATCCATCTACCAATTTCTCTACTATTCATGTGAAAATGCTCTCACACTCAGTGATGTAGCGTGAGGCTTTTGATAACAAAGAATCAGAAAATATGATTTATATAGAAACAAACCATGATTTGTTCTATAAAGCCAAATACTTTCTGAAGAAGGCACCTTGGGGGTCCTTGATATCGTAGGATCCTATGAAGAATGGTACCACCATTCACCATAAGATTATTTCTCAATTTTTATTTGTGCACATCAAGTCGCAAGAGAAACAAGCCATATTATATGTTGATGTTGTAGCTTATCAGGACTGGCTATCCCAGTTGCAATATTTCTCGAGCCTTGGAATTATCCCACAGGGACTATTGCATACTAAAATATGAGCATTCAAGAAAAAATAATAAGATATGTCTTACTAGGAGGTATATTGTATAATCAAAGTTATGATGGAGTCCTCCTTTGTTGCTTAGAGCTCCAAGAATCAGCTTGGGTGATTTTTCAAGCTCACGATGGTACATGTGGTGGCCACTTAGATGGTATGCCCATTGTCAAGTGCATCCTTCAAATGGGTTATTACTGGCCCATCATGGAGAAGGATTTCTATGAGTATGTCAGGAAATGTGTTAAATGCCAACATCATGCAAATATTCTGCACCTACCATCTCAGGTCTTATAGCCCATTCAGATGACTTGGCCATTTTCTCAATGGTATTTTGATCTAATCAAAAATATTTCTCCCCTATATTTGGGCCAACACATATTTATATTAACACCCACTAAGTACTTCAGCAAATGGGTGGAAGCAGTCCCATTAACCTCAAAAATTGAACCACAAATTGCAGAGTTCATACTTCATAATATCATCTATCATTTTGGGGTCCCATTCAAGATAATATCAGATAATGATCCATCATTCAAAAAAAAAAAAGTGATCTTTAACAACCAAATACAACATTCAGTATAGTTTTGTGACACCATACTATTCATAGGAAAATGGGTAAGCAAAATATTCGAACAAGACAATAGTATCAATCTTAAAGAATTTGATGAAAGAAAATCATAAGGATTGGCATCTACAACTACCCCTTGCATTATGGGCTTATAGGACTAACGTGTAGACACCCACTGTGGCAATACCATTTTTACTTGTATATGGCAATAAGGCCATCATACCCTTAGAGTTGGTGTGCAACCTCGGGAAGCACACACCACAAATGACCCTACTTGCAATGTTATCATTATATCAAATATATAAATAAAGACAAGCACATATAACGTGAAAGTACAAGAGTAAAGCAATATTCTTTTATTAACACTTCTGGATATCGATTACATGTATGTCCCTATAAGGGATACTCATTTTGATACAATATATTACAAGTGGGGCAACAGTGAATGTATCCCATCCTAAAGGGGTGGTGTACTTTTGCAGGCTTCCCAATCCCACACACAAACTTGTCTGAGGGCCTACAGATGCCTGCTTCTCTTGATTTCATCTTGGAGGGATATAATGCTCTGGATACCTAGAATGGATCCTATGAACCTGTATATGCATGCATGGAAATAGTAGAGCACAATAAGTAGAATGATCAACCTCCCAAGATGAGGCCTTTTGTTAGTAAATATGATAATCCAGATAACTAAACATAATGTGCATTGAAATATACCAGATCTAAGCAATATGCATATTAAAATTAGAAATATTAATCTAAATGTAATGAAATATTTAGATCTATGCTAAAGCTATGTAAATGAAATAATGATAAATAAATATCTATTGCTTAGAACAAAGGAATTGACCATTTTAAAACCTGGATATGACTATGGGCTGCTATTAAAGATAGTGGTATTTGAATTAAAGGTTACCTCAGGTCTTATGGACTGTGGCAGTCGATCCCTTGCTCAAATTCATTTTCAAGGGTCATCGGGTGTGTCTCCTACACTAATTGGAAATTGGGAATTGTTGAGTGAATATTTTGTCCTAATACAAAATGAACACGCAACTGGAGTCTCAAACCTGCAAACTCTTTCTTGCAAAGAAAATTTATTATTTTAATTTCTCCAAGTTTCCTGTGAACAAACATTCATATGCATATAACCAATTAAGACAAAATGCAAATAAATGAATGTAATCTAGAACAACTTATTTTCTGCAAGTAACTGTTAACAAGGGGCCTTTGATGATTCCCCAGCAAACTTTGTAACCCTAATCTGTTAAAATAATCTAACCGCATAAACCAAAAGAAAGAACAAAAACCCTTTCTTCCTTTATGATCTTGAAATTAATGAAACCATCCCTAGAATGAATTAGCAACCTCTTTTATCTTTGGCTTAAAGAAATATTTTAAATGAGAAAATGTGTGGTATAGGCCACTTCATTTTAAGCTTCGTGCCTTTAGCATGAGGTTCATTTTATGGTTAACTGGTTCATTTTATCTTTCATTTAAATGTTCTTCTATTTCTACGTTAGCGTTTGGAGTTAGTAAAAAATATAAAACGTATCCTGGAATGCACCAAAATCTGAGATGCCAATATTCGAATAACAAGTAAAAATAAAATTAGAACCTAGAACCACACCATTGCTTATGAAAATCAGCTGGAAAACTAAAACAGGATGTTAATTTGGTTAGCAATATCCTCCCTACAAAACCCCAAGTTGTGAGACGAAGTTCTAAAACAACCTGACCTAACAGACCTGCACTAACACACAGTCAAATCAGATCAGATGCAAGACTCTAAGGAAATAAAATGATTGCATCATTCTGTTATTCACCTATCGTAACCCATATCATGGTGTAAACGGATAGATACAAGAGAAAATAATGCAAAGGAAAGATTAACAGAGAAAACAGTAGTATTAGCTTCAATCTCCTTTTGGTTTTGCACACAAAATTTGCTCTTGCCAAATCACTCCTTTATTTTAAAATAATGCTTTCATGCTACAATTTCCAACCCCGTATCTATCTACATTTCTGCTATTTAAACTTTTTTTTGCTACTCTCGACTGCTCTGTGACGCTTCGTTTTAGTTCCCATGACGCTTCGCTTCATTTTCCCACTTTTTGGTGTTTTTAACCTTTCGCTTGAATCTGTAATGTTTGATCTTCTTTGCGGCCAGTAACTGTCGATCTAAAGCGTTACTATGATCCTCATGCCTTTCTGCCACATGTTCAGCACTCTCTGCATGTTCAGTAATGGTCCCATGAAAATCATGACCAAAAATAGCCCACAGCCTTGCTCCTTCACTTTCACAGCGAAAACACGACATGTCACGAAATCGTGACATGTCGCGATATCGCGACGCTTTTGTTCTCCATACGCTTCGACCGCAACCTGTCGTGAAATCACGACCATTTTCTACTTCGGGCCCTCTCACCGCAATCTGTCGCGATTTCGCTACCGTTTCTCTATTCTGTACAATTTGCCAAAACCTATTGTGAAATCGTGACCATTTTCTCCTTTGGGCCCTCTCGTCGCAATCTGTCGCGATTTCGCTACCATTTCTCTGTTTTGTACACTTTTCCAAAACCTAACGTGATTTCGCTACCGTTTCTCTGTTTCGGGCATGGTCTTCATTTTCTATCACGATTTCACGACGTCTTTGTCTGGCATGGAATGCCTCGCCAAAAGTTGCATGAAATCGCTACCCTTTTGTCACTTAGGCTTTTTTATCCACTTGCGCTGTGAAAACATGACACGTCACGATTTCATGACGCCTTTCGAACTATGTACCTATGTCCCAGTTTTGTCATAATTTTGCGATGCCTTTCCAATTTGTGTCCTCTGCCCGCTTTCGAGCCACGAAAATCAAACACGTCACAATTTCGTGACTGTTTCGCCCCCCTGTTTCCGTTGACTATGTTGACCACGATTTTTTGACACATCGTGATTTCGCTACAATTTTCCATTATGCCTTTCTCTCTCCTCTCTGAGCCACAACGGAGCAACATGTCATGATTTCACTACACCTTTCTGTTTTTGGCAGCGACCGCACAACACATCGTGATTTCATGACACTTTTTTGGTTTCGGCCATGACGGAGCAACATGTCGCGATTTCGTGACACTTTTCTATTTTTGGCCACGACGGCGCAACGTGTCGTGATTTCGCGACATGTCGTGATTTCGTGACACTTTCTACACTTGTGCATTTTTGCCCCTTTTCTTCATTTTTAGCATCTAGGTCACTGGGATTTTCTCTGAAAGCCTACAAAAAAGGTGGGTCCCCAATTTTGGGGTGTGTTGTGGATTAGCCACAACAAATGGCATCTCTGCTGTCAAATGCTCCAAAGCATTTTTGTGAGAAACCAACCTGGAATATACAAGCTTAGATACAGGTGTTAGCACACAAAAGATAAACAAATACCGACAGATCAGAAGTACATGAAACATCAGAATCATTAGTATTAGCTCGGTGTGTGCTATTTGTTTTCATTCCATATCGCTTGGACTTGATCAACATTCCATTGTCAGTTTTACATGCATGCATGTGTGAGACTGTAAATGATTTATGAAACCTAATGAATACGCTTAGAGATTTTGCTTTTACAAATGCATAGACCTTCTAATATCATACAAATATTCAAGATTATCAAACCCTCTTAGGATCAACCATATGTATAATGAATTGTTTTATTAGATCCCAAAGTTGGTTATGAGTCACTACTATCTTGAACCCATGTGTAAGTGAAAGTGAAATTAGAGCTTTTGAAAATCAGACTCCCAACTTAATCTAGATGGGAGTTTAACCCTATTCTTACTACTCTGATTTGGAATTCATTGCCTCACTTTGAGCAAAATGATTTAACCAATTATGTAAGAAATGGTCATGCTAGTCTAACCCTTTGAACAGTCAGTGGTCTTGCTTTTTAGACAAGACATGTTGTCATGCATGGGCATACCTAACCCCATAATCCATGACTTAACTTCATTTCTTTGGACCTTGGGGATGACTACCCATCCTTTGCAGAGGACAAGTAGTACGATCCTTTCAATCCAATATAAATATGAGATGGGAAAAAGTTAATTTTACTTCTTGGATCTTGGGGATGACTACCCATCCTTGCTAGGGACATGTAGTACGATCCTTTCAATCCAAGTCTTAGATGAAAATGGAGAATATTAATTTTATCACTTGGACCTTGGGGATGACTACCCATCCTTTGTAGAGGACAAGTAGTACGATCTTTTCAATCCAAGTTTTATCATGAAATGAGACATAGGAGCTTTGGGGAATCAGATTCTCAACCTAGGCGAGATGAGAATTATGCCCTATCCTTACTACTCCGTGTAGGTCAAATCAAAGCTTTGGGGAGTTGGATCCTCAACCTAAGTTTGATTAGGACTTAACCCTATCCTTACTACTCTAATTTTAGGCTTTAATCTTAATGGAAGTGGTAAAAACCATTGGTTTTAAGGATCATGTTGCATAATAGGATAGACATGAAATATTCCTTTCGCTTAACCCTTTTCTTCCAAGTAAGGTTTTGATCATTTTGCCCAAGATATTTTTTAATGTGTACAAAATGTGCTTGGTTCTAGATATCTTAGGACTCAGCTTCCAACCTTAGGATTTTTTCTTTATTTATGTTATCGTATAACCCTAAGAGGATTTAACACACTTTAATGATTTGTATCTGAAATGCATATGCAACTAAGATGGCATGTATATGCAAAGTGAGATGTATTATGAATGCATTGCCCTTTGAATTGTAGATGAAGTATTGCCATAATTTGTAAAACTGACTACTTCATGCATCACAAGCCTCAAACGATATTATTTAACAGTTTGTGTTATATGTGGAGCTTTTACAACATAATTCCAATGCTTCATATTCTCCCGATCTTAGGCATGTGTTACCATTTCAAACTTTTATTCTTTCTTATTTTTTTTTTTTACTCTGTATAAGACAATGAAAACATGTCAAATAAACACACCACCTAAACGTCCAACCTGCACACACAAAAAAAACAAATCACAACATTAATACATACCTAAACATGTCAAGAATACACAACTTAAACATCAAATATGCACACAAAAGAAACAAAGCATGGCATAATTACATATAATACAAAACCCAGCCGCTTCAAGCCTGGAAGTAGTGTTTCAAGTGCAACCCATTGAAAGGTAATGCCAAATCCTTTCCATCCAAGGTTCTTAGTCTAAAATTGTTTTCCCCTAGGACTTCTGAAACTTGGTACGGACCCAACCATAAGTAGTCAAACTTATCATGATCCCCTTTCTTCTCATGTCTTTTGTCCCATAACAACACTAGATCTGATATTTTAAAATCCTTGGCTCTAGACTTTTTGTCAAACCATATTTTTACTACATTCTAGTGTTTACTAAAATGAAGCATAGCCTCATCCCTTTTTTCATCCAGATGCATTAATTGTGTTAGTCTAGACTCAAGTTTATCATCAGTTCCGAAATAATATTTCATGAAATGCGACGTTTGTAACCTGAGATTTGTAGGAAAAATGGGATCTTGTCCATAAACCAGATGGTAAGGAGATGTTCCTATTGCTTCTTTGACTTTGATTCTGTCGGCCCAAAGAGCCAACTTAAGCTTGTTATGTCAGTCCCGCAGATTTCTTTCCAACAATTTTTTTATGACATTTAATAAATTCTTGTTAGATGATTCGACCAATCCATTACCTTGTGGATAATAATTGGAAGAGAATTTTAAACTCATGCTGTTATCAAAAGCCCAATTAGCAAACTCTAGAGAGGAAAAAGCTAAACCATTATCACTTACAATGGAGTTAGGCATCCTGAACCGAGTGACAATATTATCCTCTAAATATTTAATAACAACCTTCGAAGTAGCATTCTTTGTGGGGATAGCTTCAGTCCACCTTGTGCAATAATCCGTAGTTGTCAGAATGTATTTGTGGGAATCGGATGAATTGGGACTGATAATCCCAAAAAAATCCAAGCCCCATTGCGCAAAAGGTCTAGACTCAATTACGGATTGTAAAGGCATGGAAACGCTCCTGTCTCTATTGGCTACAGTTTGACATGTATGACATGACCTCACATGAATATGGGCATATTTGAACAGTCGAGGCCAATAATAACCGGCTCTAAGGACAGGTGGCTTAGACTTTACCAAACCAGGGTTAGAGATTTAATAGACGAGTTTGATGGTTTTAACATATCTCTAATCTCTAGAAAAAGCAATCATCTGGCAGATTCTCTAGTCGTAGCTGCGAGTATGTTAAAACCAGTGGACCATAAGAAATGCAAGAAATTCTCCATAGAACTAGTCCTTTGTCCCTCAATACCAGATAATGTCACGAATTTCCAAGTGTTTGATAGTGACAGGCACATATTCCATTTTGTCACTAATTCTAGTATATTTGAAAAGCAGGTTATAGATGAAGATGAGAGGGATTTAAAGGAGGCATATTTGGAAGAAAAAATTATTGGAAAAAACAATAATATGCTAGATGAGATGGCTTCGTTAGAAAAAACTTTCGATATCGGATACCAACCAAGAGAAGGTAAAAAGGTTCCACCTCCCAGAGAAGCCTGTAATTTGGTTAACATTGGAAGTGCAGAAAACCCTCGAGAATTATTCATAGCAAAAGCATGTACCAAGCAGGAGAAGGATTCCATTGCCAATGCATTAAATGAATACATAGACTGCATAGCTTGGAGTTATAAGGAGTTGAAAACCTATGATCAGAATGTCATAATGCACACGATTCCATTGAAGCCAGATTCCAAACCCTTCAGGCAAAGACAAAGGCGAGTCAATCCATTATTAGAACCCTTGATAGAGAAAGAGGTGAAGTGACTGTTAGAAGCTAAGATCATCTTTCCTGTTAGGCATTCCACATGGGTTGCTAACCTGGTCCCTGTGTGGAAAAAGAGTGGAGAAATAAGGTTATGTATTGATTTTAGAAATCTTAATAAAGCCTCACAAAAGGACAACTACCCATTACCCACCATTGATGAAATACTCCAAAAGGTAAACGGGTCGGAGATGATGTCATTCCTGGATGGTTATTCGGGATATAATCAGGTCCTTATCCATCCTAGTGATAGGATGAAAGCGCTTTTACCACAAAGTGGGGCACCTTTGCATACAGGAGAATGCCCTTCGAACTATTGAATGCAGGTGCCACTTTCCAGCGAGCTATGGAATTTGCTTTTAAAGGGCTCATAGGTAAGTGCATCAATGTCTATGTAGATGACATTCCTGTATTTTCTAAGAACAGGGAAAACCATGTCAGGGATCTTAAGAAAGTCTTTCAAAGATGCAGGGAACATGGCATTTCTCTCAACCCAAAGAAGTGCATTTTCGGGGTAACGGAAGGAAAACTGTTGGGACATATAATATCTAAGGATGGAATTTCCATTGACCCTGAGAGAATAGAGGCCATACAACAGATTCCTTGTCCCAACAACAAGAAGGGGTTGAGATCATTTTTTGGGAAGATCAATTTCGTCAGAAAATTTATTGCAGATTTTGCAAAAATAGCAAAGCCTTTGAACGACATGTTAAAGAAAGAGGTCCAGATCAAGTGGACAAATGAAAATAGAGATGCTTTTAAAAATATCAAAGACACGATTTCTAAAGCCCCGATTTTAGTGAGTCCCGATTACACGAAGCCTTTCTATATCTACACATTTGCTTCAGTTCACTCCTTTACGAGTGTTTTAACTCAGAAGAGTGAAGGCAGCATTGAAAATCCTATTGCCTTCTTGAGTAGTCCTCTCAAAGATGCGAAACTAAGATACTCCATCTTGGACAAGCAAATGTATGCTCTGGTTAAGACTGTAAAAAAATTTAGGCATTACATAGTCCACAGTAGGGTCTTTGCTATCGTCCTAGATCCTGCAGTAAAAGCCATGTTCATACAAAATGAATTAGGTGAAATACGTGGTAAGTGGGTTTCAACTTTGTAGGAGTTTGATCTTGAGATTTAGTCAATGAAGATAGTGCGGGGACAAGGTTTGGTTAAGGCAATAGCAGAAAAGGATCTCGTGATTTCATGTCAACATTATGAAGTCGCAGATATAACCAAATATGAGTGGTATACAGATGTGGTGTATTTTCTACTAAACGGTAAATGTCCACCGCATTTGAATTCTACTCAATGAAGAGCCTTGCGCTTGAAGTCTGCTAATTTCCTAATTAGATCTAGCATGTTATACAAGAAAAACCATGAAGGTATTTACCTTCGTTGTGTTGATCAAAAAGAGGCAGTGCGAATACTTGAGGAATTTCATGGTAAACATGGGACAGGACACGGGTCCGCTAATGCCATAGCCCACCAAATACTTAGAGCTAGTTATTATTGGCCTCGACTGTTCAAAGATGCCCATATTCATGTGAGGTCATGTCATACATGTCAAACTATAGCCAATAGAGACAGGAGCGCTTCCATGCCTTTACAATCCATAATTGAGTCTAGACCTTTTGTGCAATGGGGCCTGGATTTTGTTGGGATTATCAGTCCTAATTCATCTGATTCCCACAAATACATTCTGACAGCTACGGATTATTGCATAATGTGGACTGAAGCTATCCCCACAAAGAATGCTACTTCGGAGGTTGTTATTAAATTTTTAGAGGATAATATTGTCACTCGGTTTGGGATGCCTAACTCCATTGTAAGTGATAATGGTTCAGCTTTTTCCTCTCTAGAGTTTGCTAATTGGGCCTTTGATAATAGCGTGAGTTTAAAATTCTCTTCCAATTATTATCCGCAAGGTAATGGATTGGTTGAATCATCTAACAAGAATTTGTTAAATGTCATAAAAAAATTGTATTGTCCCTTCACTTGTTTTACCACCAGTTTCGAATCACCAAGGACCTTGATACACTTAGCTTTCTTTCGAAGGGCCAATTGAAGTCTGAGAATCAAGGCCTCGTACTTTGCCATGTTGTTGGTGTCAGGGAACTACAGTCTATATGTAGCGAACATAGGCTCCTTATCCGAACATGACAATTCAACACTGGATCCTACTCCTTGTCTAGACTTGGATCCATCAAATATTTAAGTCCAAATGTCCTGATGTCCTTCAGTAATGTTGCACCCAACTCTTTCATTTTGGGAACTTTCAGGCGTTTCTATGTCCAAACAATATGCACCCAGCTCTGCTTCAATGTATTGGATCTCATTCAATTTTTTTTACTTCGTGATCATCTCCTTGAGCCTAGGTTCACTATCAATCCAAATTTGGTTGGCCACTCCCCTCCACGGCAACCACATATGTGAAGAATCTATCACAATGTAACCATTCAGGTTTTTACTCCAATATCTTCCCAAAATCATGCCATATTTGATAGGAATGTCGAGCACCAATATGTCTATGTGATGTTGAACCCTGGGTTCTGAATTGACTTGAATAAGAACATCACCCAATTCTCCCCATTTGCCTCCATGGTTGATCTATCTAGCTGCAGCTGGATAGATCAACCATGGAGGCATTGGTAGAATTGGGTGATGTTATTATTCAAGTCAATTCAGAACCCAGGGTTCAACATCACATAGACATATTGGTGCTCGACATTCCTATCAAATATGGCATGGTTTTGGGAAGAGATTGGAGTAAAAACCTGAATTGTTACATTGTGACAGATTCTTCACATATGTGGTTGCCGTGGAGGGGAGTGGCCAACCAAATTTGGATTGATAGTGAACCAAGGCTCAAGGAGATGATCACAGAGTACAAAAAACTGAATGAGATCCAATACATTGAAGCAGAGCTGGGAGCATATTGTTTGGACATAGAAACGCCTGAAAGTTCCCAAAATGAAAGAGTTGGGTGCAACGTTACTGAAAGACATCAGGACATTTGGACTTTAAGATTTGATGGGTCCAGGTCTAGACAAGGAGCAGGAGCCGGTGTTGAATTTTCATGTTTGGATAAGGAGCCTATGTTCGCTGCATACAGACTGCAGTTCCCTGCCACCAACAACATGGCAGAGTAAAAGGCCTTGATTCTTGGACTTCAATTGGCCCTTCGAAAGAAAGCTAAGTGTATCAAGGTCCTTGGTTATTCGGAACTGGTGGTAAAACAAGTGAAGGGACAATACGTATGCAAGGACAGGGCATGATGGTAGCCAAGGCCCCTGAGTCTATTAAACAATTGTGCAGGTTTTTACCTGAAATTCTAATGGTTATTAGAAAAGGAGGTATATCTCATTTTTCCTTTTGTAAAACCAATCGGGACTCAACACTTTTAGCTTCATGAACTTGGGCAGATGGATCTAATATTTTTTGGTGGAATTACTTCTTGGCCTAATAATCGGGACATGTCATACATCGAGACATTGGCCTTAGTTTTCTTCATGTCTTCCACCAAGTCATAAGTGGGTTTTTCTGAATTTGACATATTTTGCACCATCTTAGACTTTTCCACCATGGATGGAGGAGGGGGATTGACATCTCCTTTGAAATTATGAGGAAGTAATTGGTTGTTTGGAGGAGTAGAGGAAGTTTTGGGCTCCTTAGAACTCCTAGTGTAATACTTGTGATTTCCTTTCCCAAAACGTTTGTTGGCATGAACTTCCAATGTTTCTTCATCTTCGTTTCCAAAAAATTCCACATCCTCCTCTACTTCACTTTCTTGGGAATGTATAACCTCAGTTAATATAGACTCATGCTTCCTGTGGCCACAGTGCATACAATCATTGTCATAATGTCCCGATTCTCCAAAATCTTCCAAGACATCTGCCTGATTGGCTACAGGATTGGGTACTCGCCCATTATTCGGTTGCATGTTGTATGTTCCTTTTCCTCTATGGTTATGAGGCCGGTTATGACCCATGGCTTGGTCCACATTTTTATTGACATTTCCCACCATAACCAAAACTTTGGCCAAGGTTTCCTTCATGTTTTCTATGGCGGATTCGGACCCTTGTGGTTGAGGCACTGTAACTCCAGGTCCAGATGCGTTTGCTGCATTAGCCACCTCTGGGATAGGTACAATGGCTTGGGTCTGGGTAGGTGGATTCCATCTTGGATTCACACTTTGAATCGGAGTGATTGCTAGGTAAGTCATTGGGCTTGGCGTGCTAATTGGAGCAAACCCCGACATGGTCAACAAATTACTGCCCATACCGAACCCAGGCAAACCCATCGGGCCATTTTGAATTAAACCCTGTGTTTGAATGAAAGCATTAGGATAACTTGGAAATGATGCCACTTGACTGGGTGTTTGAAAATTATTCATCATAGGAACCTGTGGTGCCATTAACTGGTTCATCATGGCAAATTGACTGTATGGACCATATTGTCCCATCCCAGTCAATTGAGACAATCCTGCTCCTGGCAGGTTCATCTGTTGTTCAAGCGTCATTGTTTCTACATAAGCTAAAGGAAGCGTCGTAACCTGAGGGTTCATTCTAATCAACAAAGACGTTAAAGGATCTAAGGCTCCGAAATATAATTGCAAGGCGACTGCAGGATCTACCGCAAAGTGAAGAGTCAGATTTGTGTATAGTTTTTGGAACCTCTGGTTAAATGTTCGTATGGGCTCATTGGGTAATATTTTACATGGTACGAACATATTGTAGATTATGGAGGGATCCAATAACATTCTAAACTGGCTAATGAATGTGGTTTCTAATTGGGCCCATGAAGTGATGGACATTGCTAGAAGATTTCGATACCATTCATTGGATGTGGGGTCTAGACTAGCAGGGAAAACTCGGCAAGCAACATCCTCGTGAGTGACCCCTTGCCTAAACATATAGTCCTTGTAGATTTGGACATGATATTCTGCTGTTGTGGGACCATCGTGCAAGAATTTGGGTAATCCCCTTTCAATGTTTTTAGGCAAGTCATGGACTGCCCCAGGAATATCTAAAGGGGAACTTTGCGCACCATACCAGAGGGCAGGTGGCTATTGTTGTTGTTGTTGTTGTTGTTGTTGGGCCATGTTATTCAAAGGTGTTAACCCTGTGGGAAAAATTGGAATGTTTGGACTTGTGGAGACAGATACAACTGGTGTTACTGTCGCTCTTGAAATTAAGGGTTCAGGCCCGCTAGATGTACTTGAGTCTAAAGAAATCCCTAACTCAAGTATACTGGGTGGTATTTCGATCTCTAACGTTTTGTTTTTTGGCCTCCTAGTAGTGGGAGAAAGGCTTTGGAAAATAGTTTCCCCTGTGGTTTTAGACCTAGTAGCAATGTACTCAGGTTGGGCCAGCTTGGAAATTCTAGAACTCAAAATACTTCTCTCAACTTACTTGCAAAATACAGTATCTAAATGTTATACCTGCAAGCACAATAAGTGGAAACAAAACTACCCACATTAATTGTTAGAACAAATCAAAAATCACAAAGCAATAAAGAAGGCCATCCTCCTAGCGCCAAAATGTTGAGTGAATATTTTGTCCTAATACAAAATGAACACGCAACTGGAGTCTCACACCCGCAGACTCTTTCTTGCAAAGAAAATTTATCATTTTAATTTCTCCAAGTTTCCTGTGAACAAACATTCATATGCATATAACCAATTAAGACAAAATGCAAATAAATGAATGTAATCTAGAACAACTTATTTCTGCAAGTAACTGTTAACAAGGGGCCTTTGATGATTCCCAGCAAACTTTGTAACCCTAATCTGTTAAAATAATCTAACCGCATAAAGCAAAAGAAAGAACAAAAACCCTTTCTTCCTTTATGATCTTGAAATTAATGAAACCCTCCCTAGAATGAATTAGCAACCTCTTTTATATTTGGCTTAAAGAAATATTTTAAATGAGAAAATGCATGGTATAGGCCACTTCATTTTATGCTTCGTGCCTTTAGCATGAGGTTCATTTTATGGTTAACTGGTTCATTTTATCTTTCATTTAAATGTTCTACTATTTCTACGTTAGCGTTTGGAGTTAGTAAAAAATATAAAATGTATCCTAAAATGCACCAGAATCCGAGATGCCAATCTTCGAATAACAAGTAAAAATAAAATCAGAACCTAGAACCGCACCATTGCTTATGAAAATCAGCTAGAAAACTAAAACAGGACGTTAATTCGGTTAGCAATCTCCTCCCTGCAAAACCCCAAGTTGTGAGACGAAGTTCTAAAACAACCTGACCTAACAAACCTGCACTAACACACAGTCAAATCAGATCAGATGCAAGACTCTAAGGAAAGAAAATGATTGCATCATTCTGTCATTCACCTATCATAACCCATCTCATGGTGTAAACGGATAGATACAAGAGAAAATAATGCAAAGGAAAGATTAACAGAGAAAACAGTAGTATTAGCTTCAATCTCCTTTTGGTTTTGCACACAAAAGTTGCTCTTGCCAAATAACTCCTTTATTTTAAAATAATGCTTTCATGCTATAATTTCTAGCCCTGTATCTATCTACATTTCTGCTATTTAAACTTTCTGTTGCTGCTCTCGGCTGCTCTGTGATGCTTCATTTCAGTTCCCATGACGCTTCACTTCATTTTCTCGCTTTTTGGTGTTTTTAACCTTTCACTTGAATTTGCAACATTTGATCTTCTCTGTGGCCAGTAACTGTCGATATGAAGCATTACTATGATCCTCATGCCTTTCTGCCACGTGTTCAGTGCTCTCTGCATGTTCAATAATGGTCCCATGAAAATTATGACCAAAAATAGCCCGCGGCCTTGCTCCTTCGCTTTCACAGCGAAAACATGACATGTCACGAAATCGCAACATGTCACGATATTGTGACGCTTTTGTTCTCCGTACGCTCCGATCGCAACCTGTCACAAAATCACAACCATTTTATCCTTCAGGCCCTCTTGCCGCAATCTATCATGATTTTGCTATCATTTCTCTGTTTCGTATAATTTGTCAAAACCTGTCGTGAAATCGCAACCATTTTCTCCTTCGGGACCTCTCGTTGTAATCTGTCACGATTTCGCTACCGTTTCTCTGTTTTGTACACTTTGCCAAAACCTATCACGATTTTGCTACCGTTTCTCTGTTTCGGGCATGGTCTTCATTTTCTGTCACAATTTCGTGATGTCTTTGTCTGGCATGGAATGCCTCGCCAAAAGTTGCGCGAAATCGCTACCCTTTTGTCACTTAGGCTTTTTTATCCACTTGCATCGTGAAAACATGACACATCGTGATTTCATGACGCATTTTGAACTATGTACATATGTCCCATTTTTGTCGCGATTTCGCGATGCCTTTCCAATTTGTGTCCTCTGCCCGCTTTTGAGCCGCAAAAATCAAACACGTCATGATTTCACGACCGTTCCGCCCCCTACTGCTGTTGACTACGTTGACCATGATTTTTTGACACGTGATTTTGCTATAGTTTTCCATTCTGCCTTTCTCTCTCCTCTCTGAGACGTGACGGAGCAACATGTCACGATTTCGCTACACCTTTCTATTTTTGGCAGCGACCGCACAACACATCACGATTTTGTGACACTTTTCTGGTTTCGGCCGCGACGAAGCAACATGTCATGATTTCACGACACTTTTCTATTTTTTGCCGTGATGGCGCAACATGTCATGATTTTGTGACATGTCGCGATTTCGCGACACTTTCTACACTTGTGCATTTTTGCACCTTTTCTTCATTTTTAGCATCTGGGTCACTGGGATTTTCTCTGAAAGACTGCAAAAAAGGTGGGTCCCCAATTTTGGGGTGTGTTGTGGATTAGCCACAATAGGAATGATGGATCTAAATATTGATGTGTGGACGTGGCTTAATCGAATGACACTCCAATGCTCCTCAAAGGGGCATAGATTGACTCTCCATTTTGACAGGGCTCCGCTACACACAATATGAACTCTCTATCTCTATTTTGCATTCCTGGAAGTCTACATATGTAGCCTTCCAGGTTTGGGGTCCAGATCTAGGGCTTGGCTTCTTAGGGAAGCCAAAATATAGATCTGCATGCCAACTAACTATTCTAGAGGGATGGTTTAGTCTTGGATTAGCATGGAAGGGACAGTCAAGAGGAAATCTAGGATTTCCTCGTTGATATCCCTTTGAAATACATATAAACTACCATTATTACCCATTATTTGGGCAATCCCTTATGATAGTTTATATTTTAGTGCTATCCAATGTTATCAACAGTGGTTAGCTATGGCTACTCTCAGCTTCAATAACCAGGATTGGAAACCACTCTGGTCGATAGTGGCCAAGCCTAAATAGGCTAGAACTACCCCTTTTGAGTGGTTAGGATCACTACTTGCTCTTATAAATATCTAAGATTGATCATATGGTCTACAAATGTGTCCATATGGGTAGTATCCTAAACATGACATATTTTAGGTGTCTACAAATGCTCCTTTTTGGGATGCATTGTGGGAAAACATAGCACAGAGTAAAAAAATAGACCACCTAGGGTCACATTGTAGGTTGTGTGATGATCATTGATCTTATCAAAATTGGATGCCCCAGTCATGTAGGAGGTATTCATCCTAGAATCATTGCTTCCAATAGGGTGGAAGGCTTAAATTTATGGAATTTTGCACTCATTCATCAAGTGATAGGGTAGCTTTAGTACTCCTATAGGTTCAAAAGGAGGAGAGCTACAAACTTAACTATCATGTTTACTTTTTGCCCTAATAAAGGGTAAGCTTATGATAGTTTTTGGCAATGATTCATAAGACAAACACACTTTGACATGATCAATTGATATTTTTTTGACTTCGATTATGATTGTTTGAAAATTTTGACTACCCCTTCAAGCGACGAGTCAATGAGAAAAGGACATTTAATAAAGCAAAAAGTCGCTTAACCAAGATGAATGATTTGGACCCCTTTAGAGGGTTGCTTTGATGATTTTTTCAATTTTATATGCCCCAATTATGAAAAGAGCATACATCATTGAATCATTGTCTTAGATGAGTTGAAGAACTTGATTTTAGTAAGCTTAAGTCAAAATCCTAGCCTTGGTGGCAATTAGGAGACAAGCTTAAGTCTAATCCTAGCCTTGGCGGTAATTAGGAGACAAGCTTAAATCTAATCCTAGCCTTGGCGGTAATTAGGAGATAAGCTTAAGTCTAATCCTAGCCTTGGTGGAAATTAGGAGATAAGCTTAAGTCTAATACTATCCTTGGTAACAATTAGGAGATAAGCTTAAGTCTAATCCTAGACTTGGTAGCAATTAGGAGATAAGATTAAGTCAAATCCTAGCCTTGAAGACAATTAGGAGATAAGCTTAAGTCTAATCCTAGACTTGGTGGCAATTAGGAGATAAGCTTAAGTCTAATCCTAGCCTTGGCATCAATTAGAAGGCAAGCTTCCTAGTTTTCTTGAATTTACTTTTGATCTTTTGTTTATTTGACCCAAGCAATGAGGGTGCATGATTGTCTTTGGCACTGATTCTTGAATGAATTCACTTAGCTATGATTAATTACTTTATTGTTGATTTAAATTATACATGTTTTTATTATGACCAATGGGATTATTATATGTCATTGGAATATTTTGGGTGACCAAAGGCTTTATGATACCTTTGGAGCCTTTTGTGAGTTGACCAAAGGACTTATGGATACCTTTGGGGATTTTGGATTTCCCAAAGGGTTTATGGATACCTTTGGAGCATTTTGGGTTGACCAAAGGGTTTATGGATACCTTTAGAGACTTTTGGGTTGACCAAAGGGTATATGGATACCTTTGGAGCCTTTTGGGTGACCACAGGGTTTTGGATTCCTTTGGAGCATTTTTGGGTTGACCAAAGGGTTTTGGATGCCTTTGGAGCATTTTAGGTTGACCAAAGGGTTTATGGATACCTTTGGAGCCTTTTGTGAGTTGACCAAAGGGGGTTATGATGCCTTTGGAGCCTTTTGGGTGACCAAAGGGTTTATGGATACCTTTGGATATTTTTGGGTGACCAAAGGGTTTATGGATACCTTTGGGGCCTTTTGAATTAACCAAAGGTTTTATGGATACCTTTGGAGACTTTTGGGTTGACCAAAGGGTTTTGGATACCTTTGGATCCTTTTGGGTTGACCAAAGGGTTTTGGATACCTTTTGAGCCTTTTGGGTTGACCAAAGGATTTATGTATATTGTTTGATTTCTGATTAGGGGAGGTATGATACCAATAATTCCCCAGTTGATGTTTAGAAAATTTTTTGTTTTGATTTTATGTTATGGATGCAATTGTGGATGCTATGCCTAGATAATGATTTGATTATGCTATATGTTTACAATGTACTGATGACATGCACTAGCTATATGAAGGATGCATGCTTAGATACTACGATCTATATGTATATATGTATTATGATAATGGATGCATATATGGATGCAATGCTTACATGATTTAAATATTGATATAATATGTGATGTATTTATGACATGCACTAGCTAGATGATGAATGTATGATTAGATAATGTGATCTAGATATATATGGACTACTTATGATGTATGGATTTATGGATGCAGTGCTTATTATTAAATGCAATTTTAATTTTGATTTAATTGTATGCATTCAATTTATGTTGTTATGATATGATGAATGCAATATGTGCAATGCATTATTTACATGATGGTGATCTAATGTAAATGAACCTGTATGATTTAATGGATGAATGTGATATGAGTTTAACAATCTAATGGGTGACACCATAGAATGTATAACAATCATGAATAAATAATAATTCCTATAATAGGAATTAATAATTTAAGCATTCAAATGTGAGATAAGATGATGTGATATGTATGTAATTTATTTATGCACTTTTGTAAATTAAAAGATATCCCCAAAATAATTAGTGGTCATCTAAATTTTATTGCTGAAATTCATCCGATATCTATCCTATTTCATGAACACCCTTTAATGAACAAAACCTCATAAATAAATTTTATGATTTGACTTATGGAATGATTTGTTCCTATGAGGGGATTTTTGAGGTTTACCATGAGACTCAAACACCCTAGTTACTCAATAAAAGTTTGTATACTGATCATACGGAGCTTCTGAAGTATAAAGTTCTTGTTATGAAGACCTAGATACTCCTTATCCCTATGTGTGCAAATGTATATATTAGATAAAACATAAGCATACCCCAATTCTAGGAGGGATTCATTCAACCCATTGATGTATTTGGGATCCTCAAATGTTTATCCTAATCCTAAGTTGGACTCAGTTGGATTAGACTACTAGGTGATATGGGACACCTAAAGCTAGCCCTTCACATGTAAACATTGGTCTATACAAAATCAAGATGCTAATGAGATAGGCGTATCGTCGTATGTAAGGATACCTTATAGTTCATCCATGCTGAGAATTCTAGGGAATCAAGTTCAATACCCCATTATTTTCTTCATCTTTATTTGGGATATTTGCTTATACTTAGTGATGAAAATCACTGTTTATTTTGAATTTTTATTTTATTTTGAGTAAGGGATTTATGTA